>CANTUR010000793.1:0-1430287 GCA_947683625.1 Mallotus nudiflorus | reverse complement strand
TCTTTTAAAATAAAATACATAAAATCCAATACTTTAGTTCATAACTACTGCAGTGTCTAGATAAAATAAATAAGACTCAAGTAGATAATTTACACAAAGAAGCCGGGGCGGAAGAAATCCGGCGTATCGACCTGCTACTGAGGTCTGAAGAAGTTGACTCTCCTGAAAAATAGTCAACGGAGGGGAGTCAGACCTCACTGAGTGAATTACTATAATATATATACATACACACTAAATGACAATGCATACAGTCAATAATACCTATCTAATATGTATATATACAGGCAAATTCACACAGATGCAGTAAAATCATTTTATATATTTTATCTGAAAATCATCTTTTATGAAGGATCATATAGAACCCTAGAATATCGCAACCTCAGAAAATAGTGTTAGACAACACTCTAGCCATACAGGCTCACTGAATCCAAATATATCCACTTAATCCATTTGGACAGTAGACTGGCCCCGAGACACTAAGTCAACCGAGCTCCAGCAGTTTGACTGCCAGTGTGATTGGCCCCGAGACACTTGGTCAACCGAGCTCCAGCAATCACACCTCCAAACCATATCTCACACATATCAATAATCACATCAAATAAATATCCACAAATAAGTTAGTATTATAGCCTAAATACTATAGGCGTACCGGTACGTACTCGGTCCTAGTGCTGCCCACTAGGTAGCACGTTCTATCGATATCCTTCATCATTAATAATATAAATCATTCATTCACAAAAATAAATGATGCATGAATTTAATCGAAATAACAATATAAACCATATATATACTGGAAATATACCAAAAGTAAACCAGGTATATTTTGAGTATATATATGTCAAATGAATTCAATAAAATTATAAATTTAGTTGGAAATATATTTAAAAACATTTTAAATATATTTTATTTACAAAACATGTATATAATTTAATATATACTAAAAATATACCAAAAATATACTTGAATACAAATCACATTATCTATGCATATTTAGTCAAAATAAAACATGTATTTCTAAAATCGTGCATCCTAAAGCACATATATATAAAATAGTAACTCACCTAGTACGCTCCACGAGACGGGTCCGACGGGCCTGGACCACTAGTCCTCGGTCTCGGCGCAACTAAACAAGAAATAATTAACTGACATCAGAATAAACCTAACAGAAATCCTAGAATTCGATCTAGAGTATTTAAATACGGAAACAGAATTAGGGTTCGACTGGACATCACGTTTTACGAGAATTATACCGAAAATTCGGCAGAACCTCCCCTGTAAAACGGACATCTCTCTACTCAAAAGAGTAGAGCCGACTCTGCAAAGAAACACACTTCGAAAATAAACTCAACACTCAACCACAACCCCTCGGTCGGACTCCAAACTACTGACCGGGGTCCACAACACAGAATAATTCCAGAAATACCAAAAATATCCTTAAATCACAGAATACATTTTATAGGTAGAAATTACGTAATTAACCTTGAAATACTGTAAAAACCGATAAAAACTCATTTTATTAGAAAAACCGTATATTATATATATAATTGAAAATAATTCACGAAAAATAGTTTTAATTAGTTAAAAATACCAAATAATTTTTAGAAATCATTTTTATACCTTAAATAACTATTAAAACCAATTAAATTACATTTTTAGCCAATTTAGGGTAAAATTACCAAAATACCCCTATATATATAAATATACCTAAATTACTTCAAAAATTCATCAAAAATTATACAATTATCCAAAATTAATTTTCTCAACATATTTATCAATAATATCAATAATTAAACCCAATTATCCAATTAATTTCAAATAAAAACACATTTAACCTAATTTTCTCAAATTCACATAAACTCAATTAATTCAAAATAAATACTTAGAAATTCATAAAAATTCCAAATAAATTCCTATAATTCATTTCAACACCTAATTTAACCATAAACTCCAATTTCATAATTTAAATAATTAATTTCCGAAAATTAGAAAATAATATTAAAATATTCAAAAATACCCAAAAATCCAAACAATCTCCAAAAATTCTACAAAAATTCATACATGTAGATTAAGCTACTAGGATCAACATTTGTGAAGGGAGTTTTCATGAATCAATCAATTCGAAGCTCAAAAAAATCAAAAACCCTAATGTGATCGAAATAGAAAAATCAAAACCTAAGCAAATCTAAACCATTTTAGCTCAAACCAAAGCTAGAATAACACTCACCGGACCTCAAGGAGTCGATGAAGACCGGCGGTGTCGAAAACGGTGGCCGGAGGAGGGAGAAACGATGGTAGCTCGACTTTCGGCTTCTTAAGTAATTTCCGGCCAAACTCGACGGAAAAGGGAGCTGCTGGCGGCGGGGAACGGTTGGGGACGAAGGTGGCTCACCGGGAGGCACTCTGAATGGCGGCGAACGGAAGTTACAGACGGTGGAGGTGGAGATCGCGTCCGGAGAAGAAGAAGAGAAGGGAGGGGCAGTTTCGTAAATAAACCAAACTTTATAATTTTGACAATTTTTAATGTATATATGTATATATATATACTTTACACTATATAATAAAATAATATTAAATTAAACACATTAAATATACACCACACACATAAAATTTAATATTTTAATAATTTATACTAAATAAAAATAATTAAATAACAATAAAACTAATAAATAATTAATAAAATATTAGGGTAATACTAAACCCTAATTAATAAATATACACACACATAGTCTTTATTTAGTAATTAAAAAATACGTATGAGTTCATGCAAGTCCGAAAATATATTTAAAATAATTAATAATACATTGTTTACGTGAAAATTTCCCCGAAAATGCAAGTCCCGGGAAAATTTTACGTAAAACACTGTGAATAATACACAGTAATTAAAATAGGTTTAAAATACATATCAACTCGTGAAAATATCATAATATATATACAAAAATTATTGACACTGCATATCCCGGTACAGTGTAAAAATATGTAAAAACACGGGATATTACAGATTTCTAAAAAAATTCTTATCATCCTTTACAAATAGGAGGAGTGGCCTTTATATAAGTTTTCTACCTCCTTAATGTGTGGCTACAATTCATTGTTCTAGACATTTCTACAAACAACATATGTATAAAGCTTTTTCTAGAAGCTACTTAATATATACATTGAGGTGGGAACATTCTAGATGTTGGCCGAATGGCCTAGCATGGGTAGCATGCAAGGGAAGCTTCTAGAATGCCAAGCTTTCTTGCTTATTGGTAGGAACTTTCCAAATGGCCTCCTTGGCGTGGCTGGTAGCATTCAGCTTTAGCATTTTTCCATAACTCTCTAGAGCCTTCCCACATGCTCTTGGGCTCCTTCCTTATCCTAGGCATTTTTCCCTTGAGTCCAGCAACTCTAGTAGCCCTTTACCATGTTTTAAAGGCTTCCTATAATTTCCTAGGCACTTGCCTTGGCCTTGGTGGAAAACAATGCTCCTTGGCTTGCCTTGGCTGAGTTTTCTTGCTCTTGTGCATGCACCACAGGCCTTAGGCCGGGCCAGACTTTGTGGGCTGTAACACCCTCCCCCACTTGAGCTCGTAACGTCCTTGTTGTGCTTTAAGCTTGGTGCTTTAGGGCGTTGGTGTGCTTGGGAAGTTCCTCATGCACCTTTACTAGTTGTCATTGACGTAAACTTTGGCGCCTTTGCACTTTATGCCTTCAAAAGTCGAATATCGAAGAGCCTATATTTTAAGTTTGGCTCTACCTCAACGGGCACCTATATCACCCCATCCTTTCATGTAAAGTATAAGGCATTGGCATATGGGACCACGATGGCTTTTGTAGCTTGTAAAAAGTTGATTCCCAAGTACATTTTCTTTTTTTCAATGAATCAATGAGTATGTCAGTCTTGCCTTCTCATTCATCGATATGATCCTCACCTTGTATACTTTACCCACAATAGAAAATTTGGATCCCATACATTTGGCATAGGCATGGGTCTTAGTGTATGGTAGGTCATTCTCATTAGCCAATTCCTTTGCCATATAGATATGATTAGCACTCATGTCTAGCATGGCTATAACCATGGCTCCTTTGATTATAGCCTTAACGGACATTCACCTCCCTTGATTCTTCGCTCCTATAGACTATATGCTAGGGAGGAAGTTCATTGAAGCACATTTTTTGCCATCTTGTGTTGAATTATCCATAAGTTATAAGGAACCTAAGGCGACTTGAAGTTCCTCGTGGGACTGAGCCTTCTTAAATTTTACCACAATGGCATTGATGGTTTGCTTGTTTGGGAAATCTCGCATCTAATGTGGCCCATTGCATATGAAGCATGTCCTTAAAGACTTGGTAGCAACACTCTTGGTTAAGGGACCTTTGCCTTGTTTAGAGTTGCCACCATTGAAGTTTTTATGGTCGTACTCCTTGTGCTTATAGCCCTTGTCTCTGTATCGAGGATGCCCTTCATCATCATCCGAATAGGCCTCTTTATCTCCCTTACTATTGGTAGCGTTAGGCTATTTTCCCTTGGCTTTGGCTATATAGTTGCAAATGGACTTCGCAGCAACAATTGCTTAATCAAGGGTCTTAAAGTTAAGCCCATCCTTAAAGTTAAAAAGGAGTTAATGATTAGACAATTCAATGGCTTCAAGCATCAGGATAGTGAACTCCTTGATGTAGTCCGAAATGCTACCGATTTGCCTTAAATGTTAAAGCTTGCTAAGCACTTTGTCATTGGCATTGTAGGGCACAAATTGTTTGTGGAGTTCAGCCTTGAATTGCTCCTAAATGTTGACCATATAAAGCCCCTTCTCCCTTTTCAGTGTGTTTTTGCCTCCACCATAGTTGGGCGGCATCCTTAAAGAAGATGGCAACATTGTTGATCCTTAAGAAGTCATCCTTGACATTTATCGCCTCAAAATATTATTCTAGGACAAACAAGAAATTTTCCACCGTAGTGGTATTGTGTGCACCACTATACATGGCTGGTTTTGGTACCTTCAAGCCATGCGGGGTCAAAGTTCTTATTGAGGTAGCACTTGTCAAAGGTGGACTATGTCGATGAATGGCATCCATTTCCCTATAAAGCTCTTTCACTTTATCCTAAAAGCTCCTTCATAGATCAACAAACTCTTGTGTTAGGGAGTGTAGTTCTCCCCTAAAGGCTTGGCCAAGTTCTTTAATCATGGTCTTGGCAACCTTGGTCATTTCATCATTCTCATGGATCAAGTTGTTCACTTGGTTGCTGAGCTCACCAACGATCCTAGAAATATTAGCTAAGCTATTCTCCAAGCTAGCCACACGAGTTTCAATTGGCTTTCTCATTGGAGCCTTAGATTTGCTCACTTGGGTTGTGAGTGTACCTCCTCACACCCACTAGTTTGTTGCTTCTCTACATTGACAACAACGTTGGCTTCCTCGCTTGACATCTGCTTGAGTCTCCAACCAGTGGTACCTAAGATTGAAATCATTACTCTGATACCACTTGTCATATGCTTAGCCTTATAGTTTGCTAAGACACACGACACTTAGTTTATAGTGGGGGTGAAGCAGAACTAAGTAAGCCTAAGAGTTGGAATGTAGCGGAATATAAGTGAGCAAGTAGGCAACAAGAGGTTTGGAACGTAAATTGGGCAGCAATTGAATGACAGTAAAAATGAGGCTCTATTAGATTTCTCAATAATTCTCATCATCTTTTATAAATGAAAGGAGTGGCCTTTATATAGGGTTTCCATCTCCTTAATGTGTGGCTACAATTAATTATTCTAGACATTTCTACAAACAACATATGTATAAAGCTTTTCCTATAAGCTACTTAATATGTACATTGAGGTGAACATTCTAGATGCTGATTAAATGGCCTAGCATGGGCAGTATGCACGGGAGGCATCAGAAAGCTTCTAGAATGCTAAACTTCCTTGCTCCTTGGTGGGAACTTTCCGAATGGCCTCCTTGGCATGGCTGGCAACATTTGGCCTTGGCATTTTTTTGCAACTCTCTAGAGCCTTCCCATGTGCTCTTAGGCTCCTTCCTTGGCCTAGGCATTTTGCCTTTGAGTCTAGCAACTCTAGCAGCCCTCTAGCATGTTCTAGAGTCTTCTCGCATTTTCCTAAGCACTTGCCTTGGCCTTGGTGGCAAGCAGCCCTCCTTGGGTTGCCTTGGCTAAGTTTTCTTACCCTTATACATGCACCATAGGCCTTAGGGCGAGCTAAACTTTGTAGGCCATAACACTAAGCCTTTAATTGTGGTATCAGGAAAAGCAGTTGCTCAACAAGCATATTAAAAAAATATGAATAAAAAATTACATGTTATGGATGTTATCACAATTTGGAGACTAGCACTGCTACTATAAATGGAAGTTTTTATTTTGTTTATATTTATTTTGGGTTAGTGCAAATTTTATGTGTCTTAAAGTTGTATTTTCTTTTAATAAAGCCTGGAACAAGTTTTGTTAGGCCATTAAATGGAGGTTATAAAAGCATGACTTAACCCATTGAAAAGAGAAATAAGTTATCATCGACAATTAGGAGCAACTCACAACCAACCTTCAAATTAAGTTTAAATGAGTTAGGATTTAAGCCTAGGGGCCTCATATAGAAGGGGAAAGTTATTATTACAAGCAAACAACTTTAAGAGCAAAGGAACACCAAGCGTATAAAGCATGGACGAAAGAAGTGACAAGAACCACAAATTGTTCTTTTTTATCCTATAATATAAATTGTTTTGTTGAAATTTGATAATAAGGATGCTAGATTGTCTATGTCTTTGAATTATGGTTTAAAAATGGGAACTTCTTTTACTAATATGGGTATGGAAATAGGTGTGTAAACATGGTTACGTCTATTGTTATATTGTGTTTGGATTTTGTTGTATGGAGGTGCTAATATCACAGTATGGATGTTATAATATATCATGTCGATTTTCAGTTTGCATGTTAATTGCTTTTTTGAACTTTTGCAATATAACCTTTGTACATGAGTACTTGTTTTATGTTCAATTTATCAGTAACTATTTGTTATAATGTTTAAGATAACACCAAGTACTATAAATTTACAGTAAGTTATTTTAAACAACTAGCACTTCAATAGCATATGACATAAACACATAATAATACATATTAATATAAATAATCCAACTCCTAAAGGATATTGAATTGTATTTTCCATAACATAATTATAATGCTAATGCTAACATAATTATACTGCTAACATTAAGAAGTACACATAAGTGCAAATTACATATATCAGATAAAGCACAAAGTCTTGCTTGTTATCATGAACATAGTTATAGCCATAGCAATTGTAAGAAGCCCCTACGCAAGCTCCTTCATTTGCTTTGTCTTTTTCAATTTTTTCTCAACTTCATATAGCTTCTTCACTTGCTCTCTCAGGGATTCCATTTTACCCTCCATCTTCAAAAAGTCAGCAGCACTAAGGCCATGTTTGGTTCGCAGAATAGATTAAGAATATAATAGTTATTCCACAAGGAATAACTATTCTTTGCTTTGGTTCAAATTTTGTTATGGAATACCAATTCCATAGAATAACATTTCTACATTTTTTGAGGAATAACAATTCTTCCAAAAACTAAAGAATAGGTATTCTTTACTCTTAGAATAGAGCATTTCCACTTTTACCCTTCTCTTTATGTTTAAGCTCTTCTAATGTTTAAGTTTATGCTTTTTTTTAAGGATAATTTAATTTGGATTTTTCAGTATTTTTCTTTAATTTAATTTAACTCAGATTTTGGTTGCTAAATTATATAAAATTTATTTATTTTATATGTTTGTATTTATATGATTAAAAAATTTTAAAATATTATTTATTTATTTATTATGCATTTATATTATTTTAGAGAAATCAAATATATGTGCTAATTTTTTATATATTATATATTTAATTTTTTTATGTAAAACATGCTAAAATTGTATGACTATTTAATTTTGATTCTAATAATGAAATTCATTAATAAGGATATCAATGTTATTTATGCTTAAATCTGCTTATTCCTCATAGTAATTATAGTTTATAAACCAAAGTATGAAATAGTAATTGTTTAAGAATAGTTATTCAAGGAATACCTATTCTATTCCTTAATAATTACAATTCTATTCCACACCTATTCCATTCCATGAACCAAACATGGCCTAAGTCTTTGATTCAGATAATTCAAATAAAACACCTCAACACTCAACTCTCTTCTCTACCTCTTAAGAGTATCAAGTGTATGAATGATACACCCAACATATATATGATCATTTCACTTAAATAATTTGCATTTTTTACCCTAAAATAAAATATTCAAAGAAATCAAATTAACATGCTAACACAATCAATCATATGCTTATATTCAAAAAAATCCAATGCTTCAAAGACACAAAATCTATATTATAAATTCATCGCAATCAGCTCACCATACATTTTATTTTTTAAACTAAACCACCATATAAATATTTATTAATATTTTATTTTATTAGTCATATGGACTAATAAAAGTTACTTGCCTAGGGCTGACTCGTCCTAACCAAGGGGTTGGCTCCTTTAAGGGTAGAGGATTCAGATCCCCTCCACCTAAAAAGTTATTGTTACAAAAAAAAAACCAATATTCCAATATATAATTAGTTATCACACTTGATGAAAATGAAATTTCAAATTTATTTTAATCTTCCAAGTTAGCCTTACGTTTCATTTGCCCAACATATAATTAGTTATTAGGATAAGGTGCAAATAAGCCCTTAATGTTTTGTCTGTGGAGCAAAATAACCCCTTTACATTTTTTTTGGACCATTTAAACACGAAATTATGTTGTCTCTTTATTTTACACCCCTTGACTGACAGAGGCTTTTTAAATAAATAACAACCATTTGTCTTCCATCTAATTTTTCTTATTAGGATAACCCAAGTCAAAGCTACTGTTGCAAAAATTGCTATTTTATATCCTCTCCATCTAAAGCTTTAAAATGCAACTGTTTCTCCTCCCAAATTCAAACCTATAAAAATCATTCAAGCAAATAGACAAAAATTCAAACACAATCAAAACATGAGGTCATCATCTTAAAGTGTAATGGCTTCGTCATCTTCATCAAATGCAAGCTACTAAGGAGATCGAACATAGAAATCGATTACGAAGGAGCACCAAAATTTTGCATATGTCAAAGGAATAGGGTAAGATTCTCCTCTCCAAGGTGGACATCTTAGACTAATGATAATCCTAGACGCAGGTTTTATGAATGTCTGAATTATTATGTAATTTTAGATATTGATAATTTTATTTATTTATGATAATTTTTAGTGATTAAAATGGTTGATGGTGGTTTTTTATTTTGTTTAAAAATGTTAGGTTAATGGGTGTGGGTATTTCCAGTGGCATGATCAACCAGTGAGTGATAGATTGAAGAATTTATTAAATAAAATGAAGTATGATAAAAGGATGTTATTAGTAGAAACTAAGCAATTGAAAGCCTCCTACACAAAAAATGGTGCTCAGCTTGTAGAGGTTGAGATTAATGAATTATAGAAAGAGTTAAAACAATTGAAAAAGGACACACTAAGATAGATGAAAAGCACAAGGAAAAAGATGAAAGTAGCATACATTGTTCTTTGTGTGTCATGGATGTTTTTTTTTTGTTATTTTGTTCCTGTAAATTGGTCGTTTATGGTATGTAATGGATGTAGGGACCAAAGGATGTAGTATCTTTTTATTGTATATGCAATGGATCATGAAATGTGAAATGGAAATTTGTTCTTTAACTATCTTGTCCATAACTATTTCCATCTTCTATACTATCATACCATCTAAATAAAAGATATAAAAATCAAAACTAAAACATAAAAAAATTGCTTAAATGACAATTGTTAATAGGGAAAAGCGACTTCATAAGCATCATTTGTTCAGTTATACTTCCTAAGACAAATTGAGAGAACTCAGTTTTTGTCTAAAATAGTTAGTTGGCCAAAATATAGTACATCATCCATCAGTGCTCTTTAAAATAGAGTAATGTAAACACACTTGAAATACTAAACTGGATAAACTCATAACACAAACACACTGAACTACATCATTGTTGATTGCATTTTCAGAAACTGAACTAGCAGAACTCATTATTACTCTTGCTTTCTTCTAAAGTCTGCCAATTGATAACTCAGTTTATTCTTGCAATTGTCTTGTTGTGACACAGGGTCTACCTTGCCAATGCAAACCTGGAGCAGTAAATGGAAGATCTTTTGCAAGTTTAACTTTTGCCCCATCTCCATTAAATGTGATTTTTTTGGCATTGCTTGTAGGTGC
The DNA here is from genome assembly GCA_947683625.1 of Mallotus nudiflorus. Classification (NCBI taxonomy): domain Eukaryota; kingdom Viridiplantae; phylum Streptophyta; class Magnoliopsida; order Malpighiales; family Euphorbiaceae; genus Mallotus; species Mallotus nudiflorus. Next base: position 1,420,021 of record CANTUR010000793.1, on the reverse strand, counting down.
AGACTGTGCAACTTTACTCCTCCTAATCAAACACTCATTTGGGATTGAAAATCTTGTATGGGGATTAGAATTATGATCATTCATCTTATTTTGCACACCTGAATCAATAACCATCTCAATTGGCCTTTGAAGCTAAAAACACGAACATAAAAAATATTTCCTTAAACAAACAATATGAATTTCTCTCTACATACAACACACATGTAACCATCAACCAAACACAACAATACAAAACAATACATAACTCTTTATTCATCCAACATCATAAACATTAATTTTAATAAGCATTTTTTGAATATTAAATTAACTCACATCCAGTGTCATTTTTCCTGTGTTAAAATCAATATAGCAGCCATATCCTTTATTTTGTGATATACTCTGCCTCTCACAAGTGCCTCCCAAAGTCCTTGTTGTTTCTTCATTATGTTGGATTCCCTTCCTTTTTATAGTTTATGGTGCAATATTAACAGTCCTATGGGTTCTCCTAGTTTGGGAACTAGTATTTTTAGTCACTCTAAATGGCATCAAACCTATACCAGACTGTGTTTGCTCAGTCTATACATAGGGTTGAGCTATTGTATCAGGTGCATTTTGGGTTAATTCAGACCTGTCTTGGGTATATGTTGGAGGTGCCTAACAGTGAGAAAAATGAAAAATTAAAACTCTTTATAATAAAATAAAATAAAATTTAACCTACTAATAATAGTAATTGTACATATACCTGGTTGTCTTTATTTGGACATAACCTTTTGTTGTGGCCTGTTTGATGGCATAGGCTACACTTCTGCATTAGTCATTTTTTTGTCAATTCTCCTCTATTGTTGTTGCTATTTCCTATGGCCTTTGGTTCATTTGAGGCTCTTACCCTTTTTGTCTTTAGTCTACCACTAAGCTTGACCTGAGGTGGGGTTCTATAGCCTAATATTCTTCACACCTCATAAATCTCTTCCCAGGTACAGGTTGAAGTGGATGTTCATAAGTAGCAGCATAAGTAAATTGATGGTACCATTTTGAAATGTGATTCATGGGGTTGATTTTTGAATGATACATTGCACATATAACATGTGAGCATGGGATTCTTGTTAAATCCCATGCTCTGCACGTGCAAAGTTGTTTGTCAAGGAAAACTATGTGTTTGTTAGCTCCTTCCTCAATATCATAGCCTACATCCCCATTAAACACCACCTTGCATCCAACTGAATTCTCTTTATTGTCTTGAAACATTCTTATGCATGTTTTACTCCATTCATTGAACCACTTCTCAACAGCTATTTTGTTGTCTTTTATCCTATTCATTGCTTAGAGTCTTATGTCTTTGAGCATGCTAACTATAGGCTTATGTCTTACGGTGAGAATCCATGTATTAAAGAACTTTGTAATGTTGCTATCCACCATGAAGCTCTTGGATCTACTGCTGAAATATGCTCTACACTATGTGTGTGGAGGATATTTAAGAAGATCTTCCACTCCCTTCTTGGTAAGCTTACCCAATTTCAACAAATTATCTTTAAATTCTTCTTCAAAAGTACTCTAATCATAAACCCAAAATTTCTTTTTTAACTCTCCTCCTCCATATTTCTTTGACCAGTTCACAAAAATGTGTCTTGCACACCAACGATGCTTAGCTTATGAGAGAACTTGCATAACCGCACTCATTAGTCCCTACAATGATACCATTAACATTGAAATTCATTACTAAGCTATGTATACAAAAAAAAATAGTACAAAAATAATGAGAAACAAAAAAAATTATGTTTTGATAAATAAATTCTATAAAGCTAATAAGAAAAAAAAACACCACCTTCTGCATGTTAGAAATTATTGTGAGTGTTGAATCATTAGCAAACTCTAATTCTTCTGCCAACTAACAGAGAAACAATGTCCAATTGTTGTTATTTTCTTTATCTATTACAGCCTAAACAATTGGCACCATTTAATCATTACCATCAATGCCAATTGCAGACAAAAGCTAACCCTTGCACACTCCTGTTATAAAATAACCATCAAGTCCAATAATTGGCCTACATCTTGCCTTCCACCCTCTCCTACAAGCATCAAAGAAAATGAACATTATTCTAAACACTCTCCGCCTTTCTTTTAATGCTTACTTGCACAACTCAATCTCTACTTTACTTCCAGGATTACTTCTCTTCAAAGCAACAACATATGCCTCTAAATAGCCAAATTCGACACTGAAACTACCATCTAGCTCTTGAATGATTTTTCTTTTTTCCCTTTTACATTTGAATAAGCTTACATTTATCCTTAAAACCTCCTTACCTTCTTTCTTTATGTCTACTACTCTATAAGCAGGATTCTTGTATATCCTGTTTTTGAAATGCTACGCTAGAAAGGAGTAAGAAGCACTAGGCAGTGAGAAATCTTTATAACACCTATGCATATTATGAAAAGTCTTCACAGCTAAACCAGGGTTATCACCATCTTTAGAAATGTATAGCAGAAATGGGCACCCTTCTTTATTGATGCACTTAACTCTTATCCTATGTGCTTTATTGGGGTGGATTTTCAGCTTCTTCCCCTTGAGCAATTGCATACTTAGTTATCGCTTCTCATGCTTCACTAGCATTAGCAAAGGTCATGCCCAAAATGAAATGACCTTTATCTCCATCATAATGCACTCTCTCTTTGAGAGCAATCTCCTCAGCTACTTTATCTTCTTCTCCACTTACAGAACTATCATATTTTTAATTCTCAGGATCATTAACTCCCTCTTAATCTAGCTTACTTACATAACCATTTGGAGGTACATATGTTGTGTTAACTGAAACTCTTTCACTAGATCCAATATTAGAAGGATTGTTAACACTATATTGTGCACCTAACTCAATTTTCTCTTGTCCATTTGCATTTATATTATCTATATTTGCATTAACTTCATATGCACTTACATTCAGTTCCTCTACATTTGCAATTTACTTGCTCTTTATTTAATGTTTCTTCTATATGCTTTACCTCAATACCAGCACCTTCAGCCTCTATCCTTGAAGGATAATATGGTAACGACAGAATCTGAGTTTCAAATTTAGGTATATCTACTTCATGATTTGCATAAAACTCGATCTCTCCCACCCAACTATTATCTATTATATACTTTAGAACTCTTCTAATACTATCATCATTGTGCACTAAAAACAACCCCTCCCTAAGTTTCTTTCCTAGCTCAAGAACAAGTATTTTCTTAATAGTTGGGAACCCTAATTTTTTTGGTATCCATAAAGGAGGTCTCAATAATTCAAGAAATCAGGTTCAAAGTCATACAACATATCAACACTCCCATGAACATAGTAAAGCTCATCATTTTCTCGCACCTCCAACTACTACAAAAGTTAAAAATTAAATCAACATTTTCCTCTATGTTGTCACAATACCAAACACAAAAAGACAAAAATGAGACCCATTTTATCTCTCAAAATCAAACAATGCATGTAAATATCACATGGCTAGAAAGCATAAATCGACTTAATAATGCAAAAATGACAAAAAAAACGTACTACTGTTACTACATAGCAAAAATACACCACTTTGCCATGAAAAAAAAAGCTACTTCTGGACCATTTACCATCTCTTTCTTATTCAACACAAAGAGAAAAAGGAATTGAATATTACCTGTTTTGTATAACTCAAAGGACACCCCTAACCAACAAACATAGCTTTAATTAATAGAAAAAGACTATCAACTGCTACAACCCTAATTTTTTCTCAGAAAATTTTGGACCACATCTTATTTATGAAGGTTTGATTTTCTTTCTTCATTATGTACCATTTCCTTGAAGACCTCTCGCGCTAAAACCAACTGTTGCATAGCTAAGTTGACGTGTTGTTGCTTTATTCGATATGAAGCCCAAGTAGATTAAAAAAACGGTGGTTATTTGGTTAAAAAGTCTTCGTCAGTCAAGGGGCTTAAAACACAGAGACAATATAATTTTTTGTTTAAATGGTTCAAAAAAAACGTAAAGGGCTTGTTTGCTCCACGGACAAAACATTTGGGGCTTATTTGCACCTTTTCCCATAGTTTTTTTGCTTCTTCTCCCCGGCTTCTCCGGTGATGTTTTTTAACAGCCAAAATCGAGGTTTCGGCTACTTGCTAAGCTACCAAACCCACTTCCTCAAAGGTCTCAAATCCATTAGGCACAATTTTAAATTTCTTCTAATTCTTCCCTGAAGGTTTCAAATATAGTTTTCTTTTCTGAATTTCACTGCTTTGATTCATATTATATAGAGAAAGAAGTTGTTGCCACTGAAGAAACGGCAGCCTACAAAATTATGGCGGCAGCAGCGGCACGACGGCAAGCCCTAAGCCTAACTGACGCAGCGGCTGCTAGAATTCGCCACTTGCTTGAGCAGCGCCAACGCCCTTTCCTTCGGCTTGGCGTTAAGGCTCGTGGCTGCAACGGCCTATCCTACACCCTCAACTATGCAGGTTGGTTAATTAATCAGAGCTATTAGCGGTTTTATGGTTTGATTGTTTTATGATTGTATTGATTGTTGATTTCTTGATTTGGGTATTATAATTTGCAGATGAGAAAGGAAAGTTTGATGAGATAGTAGAAGATAAAGGAGTTAAGATATTGATTGATCCTAAGGCTTTGATGCATGTCATTGGTACCCAGATGGATTTTATAGATGACAAAATTCGGTAATTAATGCATCCACTGTTGCTGTTAATATAATTTGCTTTGGCAACTATCTGCGAGTTCATATGACATTTCATGCACTTGTGATATTATATGATTCAATGTCTTGAACTATAAATTTTTTTTTTTCTAATAATGGAAGCTTAAATCAAGTGGTTGACATCAAATCAAAGTTTGCTTTCTTCCCTATGAGATATTGTTCCTATTACACTTTTAATGATGAACTGAACTTTTTTCATTGAGCTGCATTTGTATCTCGACTCGACTCTCATTGTTTCTTAAACAATCATTTCATCTTATTCTTTTTGCTAACATGTGCCACTTTGGTGTTTTTTTTTTCCTCCAATTGAATATTAAGCAGATCTGAATTCATATTCATCAATCCCAACTCTAAAGGTCAATGTGGCTGTGGAGAATCCTTTATGACGATGAGTACTTCAGAAGCTGCTAAACGTGGTGGTGGTGGATAATATAACACGTTTTTCGGTTTTACTGTCATGGTAATCTTATACTATATTTTTCTGAGCATTAAGGTTACTGAGACAATATAAACATGCAAAAACAAATAATATTGGGGTGAAAATGACATATTTCGGTTTGTGTATTTTTTTTTTCCTTCTATTTTTTTTTCCTTTTTACAAAGGGAGTTTGTTTAGTATGAGATGGAGGAATTGTTTTTATTTGGTTGGAAAAAAAAGAAAGAAATAAGTCTGTTACTGGATCAAGCAATCCATAAGTGGAAACACAAAAAAATAACCAATACATATACTCTTATTAGAATGTTTACTTGGTTTATATATTGTGTGAGAATTTTTAGTACTTGTTTATGGTCTTTTATAGTCATTATCAATTAATGCAAATTAGAAAGGTGTGCTCAAATGAGGGGAGATTGAAGGTGGGAATCCTTGGAATTGTGACTGCTATCTTCACAGAACTGTTTTAGCTACTTGGTGTTTGCAGCAGTGCTATTAGACTACAGTGTTGGCTGGTTTCTTTTGAGCAGAGTGACTAACAAACCTAGTAACTTAAGATCTTGGCTTGCTAAATGCCTATTTTTTGTTTTTAGAATGTTAACTTTTAAACCCATGTTTTGTTGTCAACGTAAGCTAGAGCAATGTTGAATTAGACTCATTACGTAAGTATGATAAAACTTATAATCCCTAAGCTGTGTTGCTGCTCTGTTCTTTCTAGATTTTATTAAGGTTGTTGTCTTTACATCCACTAATGTTGTTTATTGTTCCCTTTTTAGTTCAAAACATATATAAATTGATTAAAACTTTCGGTAAGTCTTCTTATATTCTAATTAACTACCTAAGAATTTTACCATTGGTCATATTTTGTTTTGTGGTCTTGTAGATTATAGGTTCCTGGTTCACTAACGACTTTATTTGTTTGCTTTTACAAACCAAAGCAAATATTCAGCTTTGTTCAATCGCTATCAATCAAATTTTGTGCGTGTCTGTGTTTTTTTTTTTTTTTTGTGAGTTGGTTAAAGTGGTTTAATTCTCCACAAGAGGGAGAGCAAAGGGACAGGGGTTTAAACTTTGCTTTCCACGTTAAATATCTATACCTTTTACCATTTGAGTTATTCATGGAAGATTAATAGAATTTATGCGGTGTTAAAACGGAATGCCAATGCAATTTTCATATGAATTGCTGTAGTTTTAGGATGAATCATTCAAGACAAACCATGACTAATCATAAATATTGGTGTGAAGATGTACAATACCACGAACTTCAAGGTTTGGTAATATTCAGTACTTCATGGTTCAGATTTGCAAATTCATCCTGTTATTTACTTGAGGAGCCTGACCTTAAAATTCAGTTTGAGGTTAGGTGCGATGACAAGAAGATAAATTCAAATTATTGCGTCAGAATTATTTCCTTTAGCAGGTCTGGAAATGGGCAGTGAGCACATTGACAAGGTTAATCATTTTGTAGGGCTCGCTAATTTTCCAACTACCATATTAAAAAAGAAAAAAGCAGAGCAATTGTCAAACACTTAACTTTTACCTTGGAATCCTCAAAGATTCTAGCTTGATACCAAGGTTAACTCGAGGACATGGAATCATAATTTAATTAGATATGGCAACAGGAAATATACATCACAATGTATAATTTTCTTTCTAACGAATCCTGCCAATCACATGTGCTTTGTGTCCTACTATTGTAAGAATGCTGAGAAAGTCGACATAATTACATAATCTTCATTCACTACCTTGTTCTCACAGGAGAAGATAACCGGTGTCTTGACCATTCTTCCAAAGCTATTCGGTGGAGAGAGTTCATCTGTATATAAGGTCGCTTTTCCTTGACAAAATTTTCAGCCGTTTTCCAATCTTCCACCACATCCAGAGCCACTAGCAATGCACACACCACAGCAACACTTCTTCCATGACCTAAGGAAGCATTTAGCGCCATTACTTAATTGTTAAATCTTTTCACAACCGCACATCAGATTCTACAAGACAATTGTTTGTAACGGAGCAGCAACGAAGAGTACAAAAAAAAAACAAATATCCTAGAAACAGCAGATTCTTTCTGAGTGCATACAAGGAAAAATTAAGTATAAGAAAATTATTCTTTCAAACATCGAACATATACAAGTACTATTTGGGACTTTTCTCTCCATGATATTAATTTGAATACCATCTATTGGTCACTAGGATAGTCCAGCATAAAAAAAAAAAAAAAAAACAGAGAGAGAGAGAGATGTTTAATCGATCATGTGGTTCTTTAGAAGGAACACGCATTAGATGACCTCATGATACCATTGTTTTCTGTCCACTGCTGCACTGCATGCCACATTCAATTGTGAATACCATGCTGTTATATGTCCTAGACTTATAGAAATTAATAGTGAATCCGCACTTTGCGGACTGCAAATAATATATATATATATATATATATATATATATATATATATATATATATATATATATTGATATTAAAATAACTAATTCAATAATTTTAATAACTTAAAACTATAATTTAATTAAATATAAAAATAATAACTTAAAAAGTTATTGCAATAATTACATTTTATTATTTTTTATTAAGAGTACATACATACAGTAATAACAATAATAAAATAAAAGAACAAAATAGCAAATAGTTGAAAAAAAGGATGTTTTAGCTAGAATGGAAGGTGTAATTTTTTATGGAAAGAAACAGTAATATTTTAAATATAATAAAATTAGAGTGTTTTATACAAAATAACACATTTATTTTTGAAAATAAGATTATTTATATTTTTTATAAAATAATATTGTGAATTTTAATAACTCAACACATAAACCTTTAGGGGCGAATGCTGAATTATGAAAAAAGAGACTTGTCAAATTTTGAACTTAATGATTTTAGAACTCAACATTTAATATATATATATATATATATATATATATATATATATATAGATTATCAACACAATACAATAATTTCTCATTCAAGTTGAGCAATTATAACTTGAACTACTCTTCAAGTGCATTATATTATAAATGATTGTTGTCCTACGATCATGCATCTTCCAGTGCACAATGAGTTACAAGTGCACATTATTATAACATCAAATCATGGGATTTTGAGAAATTCAATTTCCATGAACCATAACACAATTTTTCAGTTCAGGAAAATCAGCACCTGACATCTTAAAATCATAAATCATAGAAGATCAAGATTAATCCATCGTGAAATGAATTTGACCACTAATTTCCTATTTGAAAACTTTTGTCTAAGAGATATAATGCAATATTCTATAGCCGTAGCACAAAAAGAAAAATAATCTAAATACAGAAGCTTAGATTTTGAAAAAATAAGGTGATGTGCAAAATGCTTATTCAAGGAGGAATTGAATTCATTATTCAAGTGCAACAAGTTAACAACATGAAAGAGACCGTGCTGAAGAGATGAGGTTGCAAAGGATTACAATGTGATTTATCTTGAACAAGTTCAAGTTCGAATAAAAAGAAAAATGCAATTCATCTGAAATATGAATTTAGCATTCTAGGAAATTTCAGTATTGCAGTCAAAAAGATAAAATTCCAGTCCAAGGAAGGAAAAGAGGACAGAGTAGTTCAAGACAATGAGTGGTTGCTACTTGAACAATTTGGAGATGTGCTTTCTCCCAAAAAGAAAATAGTAATGTAAATAAGGGAAAGAATAATCAACAATCAAATTATGCAAGACTTCAAATAGAACATTATGTCAAACAATTAAAACACCAAAAAAATTTAGGTGAAGTTAGAAAGGATTCACTTTTCTAGGACATGGATTGCCAAATTCACAACCTGGAGATGATATTGACCTTACTAAGTCATTCATGCCTATAAAGGTATCCATATTGAATCCAACGTTGCTTTGAAATCAGACTGATACACCAGCAATATGTTATAAAATACCATCAGTATCACATTAAAATAAGATGATGAAAAACAAAGCCATATATATGGTTGACACTATAAAATATTGTGATAATAATTGTCATTTGAGAAACTACTACAAGTGCCAAAAGTCAAATGTTTTGTAAATTTAAGAAAACAAACCATGCTGCATATTTGATTGTCAGACTTCCATATCATTCAAGTGGAAGTATTGATATTCAAATGGAAACAAAAAAAAAATTATTATATTATATAGTAGATTCTTAATTCGAACTAGATGAATCAAATACCTCCTAAACAGCAAACAAATGCACAGACATGTGGACAGATGTGTGCACACGCACAAAGAACCATAAAGCATTGCACTCATAGTGTCCAAGGTCACTGAACAGTGGCTTTTTGCATTCTTTATAGTATTTTATTTTATTTACTACCCAAGAAAAACAAAGATAGGACACACTAGAAATCGATGAAAAAACTCAATCTGGGGACAATTTAAGCAAGAGGTGAGGATAAGACGATTAGAATGCGCTTGAGGTAGTTATAGTACCTGATCCATAAAAATATATATTAGACAGTAAAATGACTCCCTAAATAAACAAAATGGAAAGCCCAGAGCATTATGATGAGCATGTGGTGTGGTGAGTACTTTTCTTACAACTCAGTTTCATGATAATCCAACAATTTGTTGAATTCTTAGATTGCCTTCTAATCATGATAACACAATGAATGTTTTATACTAGTGCATAAGAGGTGATTCTAAGAAGTTTATCCAGAAAACTTCATGCTCAGCCTTGGCTACAAGAACTCAAACACCACAAAAGAATCAGCAAATAATAATTATTGTTATTGGCATTGTCTCGTATGTGCATACGTACCTAAAAGACAAACTATTCACCAAGCCAAAAACTTAACCTGAATAGAAAGCTAATGCAAGTATTACTGAATTACAATACAATAAACAGCTTCTCACCACTATAATATGCATAGTAAAACAAGATTGACACAACACCTAATGCCTCAGTAAAACAAATTCACATGAATTACATTTTTTTTTTAAATTGCTATATCTCATATATACACATATGCTTAAAAGATTAACAATTCACTAAACCAATACCTTTATCCGCATAGAAAGGTAATGCAAGTATTACTGAATCCAATAAACATATGCATTAATAAAACATGATGGCCGCTACAGAACAATCAAACAAAGTCACAACAACATAGCGCTACCGTACATATAAATATCACAAGTAAAAGCACCAGCAATCAATAACCAAAAGCATCAAGAAGCACCAGCAATCAATAACTAAAAGCGTCAAGAAACATTCACAAATTTCGTACCATATGCACAGTGAATGAACACTGGCTTATTCTGAGCTCTTTTCCTGCAAGCCCACTTAACAGCTGATTCAATCTCCCCAGGTTGAGGAGCTCTTGTATCCCAAGTTGGGATACACAAATAAGAGTGCCCTTTAAACTCCGATTTTCTTGGAAATTCACAAGTACAATCTATTATAGCAGGATCACCTGGAGGCAAGCTTTCACGCGAATAAGGCCACCCACCAACATAAACACCCTCACAAATCTCATTATACGGCTCCTCACCACTAGTCAATCTACGCAATATTGAAAAGAATCTAACAAAGAATAAGTACGGACTGAACAATATAATGGACCAAATCGGAATGCTCCCATCTGGGTTTTTTCCTAAAAGCATAGGAAGATTGATAAGAGGGTGAGAAGCTAGTGATACAAGAACAGATATCAATGACGCATACAAGAACGGTATTGATAATAAGGTGAAACCAAGTGTTCTAAGATATGCAAAGAAGAGGAGCAGCACTGTTGCTTTTAATCCTATCAAGATCGATATACCCACACCCATAACTTCAAAATCGGATATAAAACCTAGAAACTCGAAATCAATTGATAAGGGTGTTCAGTTGATGACCGTTGTAATATTTAAGAATGTTATTTGACTCGAACATGAAGCAAAACAGAAAAGTAAAGCTGATGACTTTGAGAAGGAAAGCTACAAGGAAAGTACCTGTCAAAATTACAAGGGCAAATTATAGTTTTCTGCTTTGTCAACCCCAAAAAAAAAAAAGAAAATTATAGTTTTGTCCCTCGAATTTGAAATTTGATATAAATCACATTTTTTCCTCTTGATGAAAAAAATTGGGCTTAAATCGTTCTATCTATACGTATATAATTAAACCTATTGAATTTATTTTCCCCAAAAAAAAGAATTTATTTTTATTTAATTACAATAATTAATTATTTTTTAATATTAATACTTTTAAAATGTATCAATATTATAATTAAATTAATAATAAACTAACGATTCTAATTCCATTTATATAATTTGGTTGAAGGATCATATTGGACTCTCAACTATACCTTCATGTCAGCATCCAATCTAAATATTTTTTGGTCCTAATAAAAATTTTTCTTTTTAAAATTACATCATATTGGATCTTATCTTAAAATTTTTTTACAATTAAGTGCTATAAACCAAACAAAATTTTAATTTTAATGGTTAACTAAGAGAAAAAATTATTTAGACTAATAAATAAATTGATAGTTTTTTTAAAAAATATATCACCTCATTATAAAGTTTTAAAAATTTTAAAGCTTACAAATTAATTTTTTATTAATTTTTAACTTTTCTTAAAAATTTATTTAAAATTTACTTATAATTTTTATAAATTTTAAAATTTTACAATTAAGTGATATAAAGTTTTAAAAATTTTCATCAATTTTAATCGTTAATTTAATTAATTTTTTTCTTAGTCAACCGTTAAAGTTAAATGGATAAATATAATATTATTATTGACTATTAAAATCAGATTTATGAATAAAAATGATGAATTTTTCACATGAATATCATTCAAAAGTTTTTAAAAATTTTAAGCTAAATAAATTTCAAAAATTCTAATCAAAATGGTGGAATAAGATGGCAAAGTTAGGATCCACTATGTAGAGCTAAATATGAAGGTGGCATTGCCTTTCGAAAGTCACATGATTTTAACCTTGCTATGGTAGCAAAGCAGGGGTGGAGGCTGTTGTCTAGACCTATATGTCACGGGTTAGAGTTTTAGCACGAGACAAGCATCTCGCGCGGTCCTACGTGTCATGACAAACGGTCCGTGACATGTAACCTTAGCTACGTGTTCTAAAAGCGAGGTACTTTCCTAATAAGTATTTCTTTGATGCTTCTTTATTTAAGCGAGGTGCCTACCTGATGCCTCTTTCACTTGGCGTAGCATTATGGCCACTCAAAGCTTGTTGAAGGAGAATGCTCAGCTTCGGGTTGGGACAGGTGACAGTGTTAGAATTTGGGGTCACCCTAGGTTGTTATGTCTTGATAGCCCTTATTTTGAAACCTGTCCTCCGGATGGCTTAATTAATGCTACCGTTAACTTGTTCGTAACTCCAGACAGTATGCGTTGGGACAGTGATATTCTTAAAGATATCTTTAATGAAAGAGATGTTAATTATATATTGGCTGTTCTTATCAGTTCAATCACTCATGAGGACAAATGGTATTGGAGTGCAGATAGATGGGGGAGTACATTGTAAAGAGTGGTTATAGAGTAATTAGATAGTCTCATAATTATGTTGTTTATTCAGGGAATTTTCGTTGGCAAAGTTGTTGGCAACTTTCGATTCATCCTAATGTTAAGAAGTTTTTGTGGTGTGCTTAATCTGGCTGTCTTCCAAAAATGCAGGCTCTGAATTGGCAGAGGGTGGCAATTGAGAACTTATGCCCTATGTGTTCTTCATCGGAGGAGTCTGAATATCACTGTTTAGTGAGCTGTCATTTTGCTAGAAGTGTATGGGTGATCTCAGACTTTGGTGATTTATCGAGTCGTGGTTCTGATTTACAAACTTGGTGGATGTTCCTTGCGCAAAGATTTTGAAAGTTGGAACTGAATGATATAGGTATTGTTTTATGGTTTATTTGGCGTAATAGGAATGATAAAGTTTGGCATAATAAAAAAGGCCCAGCAGTTGTTCTATTACGAGATGCTAAACATTTTCAGGAGCGATGGGTAGTCTGTTACGAGTCCAAGAAGTCAGCTGGTGATAGAGTATCTCCTGATCACATAACTAAATGGTGTTGTCCTCCATCTGGTCAGTTTAAATGCAACATTGATGCTAATGTTTTTCCGGGAGCATCTGGTATGGGTGTGGGTGGAGTGGTACAGGATTCTTCAGGTTCCTTCCAAATGATGTTTTATGAATGTAAGCAAGGCTTCTTCGACCCCTTTCTTACAGAAGTTGTCGCTCTTAAAGAAGTCCTCAGCTGGCTGATAAGGAAAGCTTCTTCCTCGCTTATAATTAAGTCAGATTGCTTATTACTAGTTAATGCCATTAACTCAAAGTCTCTAGATTCCTCACCAATAGGCTTAGTTATTCAAGAATGCAGGTTGCTGTTAAGCCAACTGCATAATAGTCACGTGTTGTCTGTCAAACGATCAGCGAATTTAGTTGCTCACTCCATAGCTAAAGCAGTTATTTCTATATCTGGTCAAAGGAAATGGATTACTTCCTATCCTCTTTTTATTTCTGATGTATTGCAGTTTGATTTGTGTTAATGCAATTCATTTTTCTTAAAAAAAAAAATTCAAAAATTCAAAAAAAGTCAAAAGATTTTTAAATTTTTTCTAAAAATTATTCTATAAGCTTAAAATTTTTTAAAATTTATAATTAGATAATATATATATATATATATATATATATATATATATATATATATATATATATATATATATATATATATATATATATTAAAAATAATCAATTTTGCTCTTACCAGTAAAATAATTTTAATTTTCATCGTTTTGGTGGTCTTTCACTAACAAAACTCTTCATTGACAACAAAATCTCTTTCTTAAAACTCGAAAAACCTCTTCAACCAAACTTCTTTTCATGTTATTGTTGTTTCAAAAAGAATAGAAAAAATAAGGATTCAACAATAAATGATACCTCATATATATATTTATATTTAACTAAAATCTTTATTTTTCTAAATAAAGATTGCTTGCAAAAGGAGGACATCCAAAACAAATAGGAAAAGATTCCCATTTAAAGAGACTTCCGGATAGGAAGAAATACTCTCCTAACAGGCACATGACTTTCACCAAAGAGGAAGCTTATTCCTCTCAGGTTTGAGTATTACTATTCTTATAAATAAGACTTTATATCACTCATTCTCATTCATTCAATTCTTCTTATACTTATTGTTCTCTTTGTCTCTCTAAAACTCTCTCTCTTTACATTTTTTGACTTAGGCATCTGAGGGTTTGTGGGGATCCCCCTCACTTCTCATCTTGCCCTTCTTTGATCCCTTGCAGGGTTCTAGATCAAGAGTTCCAGAAACAAGTTATCAAGTGGCATCGTCTGCGGGGATTATTGAGTGAAAAGCCATTAAATATCTACCAAATGAGATATTGACATTATGACTTCCAATCTACCACCAATTTCAACTCCAGACACATGCATCAATCCATCCACCCCCATTCCTTCGATCAATCCATATGCTCCTATTCCTCTAATCAACATGTCAACACACTTTTAAACAATAATTCAATCAGCCCCCTTTTAGCATGTTGGACCCTCATTTTAGGTCCTAAATGAAGCATACTCTCCACTTGGTAACACTCAGGGATGGCCAACTCTTGGCACCAACTTCGCTTATTATGCTCCTCTTCATCATAACAATAGACCTATACCTTCTATACCTTTTCCAAGCCTACCAGAAACTCTTGCCATAAACTTACTAAATCTAAACATAGTAACTCAGACACTCAACCTATCCTTGATAAGCAAAGAAGTGATGATTTAAAATATTCAAACCCAGATGACCTTGATGCAACAACAGTTGAAACACCTTAATTCAAAGCAGTAATCCCTAAGCAAATCACCCTTAAAATAATATAGCACCAAACATAAAGCTATGGAAGAAGAATCTAGTTCAACAATCCCAGCCTTAAATGATTTAAAGATAGCTCAAAAAGTAGAAAAAATCATGCACAAAACTCGTATTGGGCCAAGGAAAGAAGATGAATACGTTATGGAAGGAAATACACCCTTTGTAAGTAGAATAATCTAGATGGAAATCCCAACCAAATTCAGAATGCCTCAGTTAGATCAGTTTGATGGAACTGGGGATCCAATCAACCACATATCCTCGTTCAAGACCAGGATGTTACTTTAAAATGTGAATGACAAAATCATGTGCAGAGTCTTTCTTAGTACACTCATTAAGAATGCTTAGAAGTGGTTCCATTGACTTCCTGAGAAGTCTATCTCCTTATTTGAAGAGTTAGCCAAGAAATTTCAGGCTCGGTTCATCACTAACATCCCTTTTGCCAAAAATGTCAATGATCTTCGAATGTGCAGACGGGAGATCATTGAATCATTGAGAAGCTATTTGGATTGATTTAATAAAGTAGCCATGTAGATAAAAAATTTGGTCGATGAAGTAGCCATATTGGCTTTAAAGAATGGGACTTGATTGGGGAAGCTTAAAGATAAAATAATAACAAAAGAACCCAACACCTTTGCAGTGGTAATGACTATGACAATAAAGATGGATGAATATAGAAGGATGCGTAAGGACAACAAGAAAGCACCTATCAGGAAAGATAAAAGGTCAAAACCTAAAAGGTTGAGCTTCTAGCGATCAAACTTCAGAAACCTAGTTGAAGGATTTGAAAAGGAGTTTGAGAGGTATATGCCACTAAACACTTCTAGATCCAAAATCATAATGTGGGTTAGATAGAATGCCTTGGGCATAACCCCTGCTAAAGGGTAGAGTCCATCCAGGAGAGCTATGTAGGATAACAGGTATTATTGTCAATACTACTGGGATTACGGGTATGAAACCGAGGCATACTGAGAATTGAAGAATGCCATAGGAAGATTAATACAAAATGGTAAACTTGGTAACTTCACTAACACAACTAGAAGGAACAGAGACCTAGATTATCAAGATAGAGATAACATAGAACCAAAGAAAAATCAAATTGAAGTAGTCGGAGTTATCAACATGATTGTCAGAGGAGAGGCAACTGAGAAAAGGCCTAAGAGATATTGTTAAGAAGAAAGGATTACCCATAAAAAGAAGCAGGTTATCATGTTTGGTCTGAAAGACAATAAACATGTACAACACTCTCACATGACACCTTGATAGTGAGTGCTTTCATCAATAATTACTTGGTAAAATGGTTGTTAATCAATGATGGAAGTGCTGTCAACACACTCTCTTAGAATGCTTATAAAGTTGTGGGAGGTTCTGTCACTGATTTGAAAGCTATTCAGAATCCCATTACAAGTTTTTACAAAGAAACCACCTAGCCAATCAGATTAGTAGAGCTAAGTTTGGAATTTGGTGACCGAGGTACTGGAGAGGTGAAATATGTCAAAGCTCAGTTCAATGTGGTAGATCTTCCCCTCGTGTACAATGGCATCATAGGCCAACTAATACTTTATAAGATTGATATTGTCATAAGTATTTGGCATCAAACCATGAAGATTCCTCTTAAAGACTAGATCCTAAAAATTCATGGAGATTAACACATGGTTAGACAATGGGCAGTCAGACCTTAGATGGTTGAATTCCCTCTAGAATCATGGGAATGAATAAACAAGGAGCCAATCCTGAGCCAGTTGACTAGGTTTAGACATTATAGATCACTGAAGGAAAGATAGTAAGGATCAGTAATGAGCTCGATAGCGAAGTTAAGCATAAAATAAATAAGGTACTTATTAAACATTTGGGTAACTTTACTTCTCAAGAATTTGATAACACTGGTGTAGATCCTTGTATTGCCTTGCATAATCTGAACATTAAACTAGGAGTAAAGCCAGTCATTAAAAAAAAAGGAACTTCGCATATGAAAGATAAAAGGTAATTGTTGAGGAAATAAAGAAACTGCTAGAAGCTGGATTCATTAAAGAGGTAACACACCCAGAATGGGTAGCTAATGTGGTGCTGGTAAAAAAGTCCGATGGCAAGTACAAGATGTGTATGGACTATACTGATCTCAACAGAGAATGTCCCAAAGGCAGTTATCCATTGCCGATGATAGATCAAATGGTAGACTCCACTACTAGTCACTATTTATATAGCTTTATGGATGCTGCTCAAGGGTCCATCAGATGCCAATGAAGAAATAAGATTAGGAAAAGACATCATTTATCACTCACAAAGCTCTTTATTACTACAAGGTTATGCCCTTTGGGTTAAAGAATGTTAGAGTAACATATCAAAGGCTAATGAATCATGTGTTCCAAAATCAAATTAGAAAGAACATCAAGGTATATGTGGATGACATCATTATCAAGAGCCAATATGCAGAGCAGTATTATGATGATCTCGATCAAATCCTTTGAGTACTGAACCAGTACTATATCAAACTTAATTCGGAGAAGTGTGTTTTTGGAGAAAAAGTAGGTAAATTCCTAGGATTCATGATATCCTATAGAGGAATTGAAGCTAATTCGAAAAAGATGGAGGCCATCCTTAAAATGAAAGCTCCGACATCAATCAATGAGCTGTAAAAGTTAAACGGCAGAATTACAGCCTTAGGACATTTCATCTTTTATTCAGCCAAGTGGTGTCTACCACTATTCTGAGCTTTAAAAAATTTCAAGAAGTTTGTACAAAATGAAGAGTGCCAAGCAGCTTTTGAAGACATAAAAAAACTCTTATCCTTGCCTCCTCTACTTAGCCAGCCAATCCTAGGAGAAACACCATACTTATATCTCCTTATTGGTCAGGAGTTGATTGTATTGGTATTGGTTAAGGAAGAAAGAAGTCAATAAAACCCAATCTACTACATCAGCAAAATACTCAAAGGTTCAGAAGTCTGGCATTCCAAACTGGACAAGTTAGCTATGGTCATGGTACACATGTCCCAAAAACTCTGACACTATTTTTAGGCCTACTTAATTATTGTAAAATCCAGCTTCCCTTTAAGGAAAATCTTAAAAAGACATAAGACATCCGGTAGACTAGTTCAATGGTCAATATGCTCAGAGCATTTGACTTAAGTTATGAACCTCGACAATAGATAAAAGCTTAGACTTTGGTAGATTTTGTATAAGAGATGACAACATAAGATTTCGCTCCTTTTGAATGCCCAAAATGGAAGTTATACGTTGATGGAGCCTTATCCATCCAAGTTTCCAGTGCCAAAATCATTCTAAAAGGGCCATACAAAGTCATTATTAGATATGTAGTTAAGATAAAGTACAATGCCACTAATAATGTAGTCAAGTATGAGGCACACATCATGGGATTAAAGTTAGCCACAAAGGTAAAAGTTGAGTATCTCAAGATATACTCTAACTCATAACTGGTGGTAAACCAAGTTAGAGGAACATACCAAATAAAAGAGCCAAGCATTGCCAAATATGTCGAGAAAGTCAGGTAACTCCTAAAAAAGCTCGAGTAGGATGCAGAACAATGGGAAATCATCCAAATCACTAGAAGCAAAAACTTAAAAGCAGATTTACTAGCCAAGTCAGCAGCAGAAGATAGTTAGACATTCCAAGAACTTGAGCTTACTGAGGCATTGATAAAACCAAGCACTAAGGAAGTAGAGATCATGGATATATAAGAGGTAGCAGAGTGGATGAAACTGATCATTCAGTATCTTCAGCATAAGGTACTCCCATAAGATAAGTTGAAAGCTCAAAAATTAAGAATAAAAGCTATGCACTACTCCATCCACCATGGAGAACTCTACATAAGGTCTCTCTCACATCCATGATCTAAGTGTGTATCACTAAAAGAAGGAAATTACGTGCTTAGAGAAATCCATGAAGGAATTTGTGGAGCCCATGAATCTCATCATTTATTGGTTAGAAAAGCATTGCTTCAGGGATACTATTGGCCCACTATGTCTATAGACACTCAGAAATTGGTGCAAGAATTCCATAATTGTCAACAGTTTGCTTACCTCAGCCACAAACCTTATAATCCCTAGCATTCAATTGGGAGTCCTTAGCCTTTTGTAGTATGGGGAATGGACATCCAGGGCCCATTTTTTTTATTTTTACCTCCTAGAAGAAGTTCTTAATTATAGCCATAGATCACTTCACCAAGTGGATAGAAGTTGAAGCTGTACTGACCATCACTAAGGCCCAGATCCAACACTTTTTTTGGAAAGAAATTATTTACAGATTTAAAATACCACACACCCTGATAATAGACTATGGGAAGTAATTTGACAATGAGAAATTCAAAAAATTATGTTTGGACCTTATGATAAAGCTCTAGTTTACTTCAGTAGCCCATCCACAAATAAATGGCCAGACGAAGGTCACCAATAGGATCACCATGCAAGGGCTAAAGAAAATATTAGATGAGAAGAAAAGGAATTGGGTTGATGAACTCAACAACGTCATTTGGGCCTATAGACATTCATTGTGACAAAAGACTAGAAATAGTGGGTCATGGAATATCATAATCATCACATCTGGCCAAAGCAGTTTAAGTTTGGGACTGGGTACTTAGAAGGGCCGATATCGATAAAGGAAACTCCGACATAGGTAAGCTCGGACCTAATTAGGAAGGTCCTTACCAAGTCATTCAAAAGACATCTAAGGGGGCATACAAAATCAAAGATGAACGAGGAAGAGAATTACCCTGATACTGGAACTTGGACAGTCTTCGAAAATATTATTAATAGATGTACTTTTAATTTTGAGGAATAAATTACTTCATTCATCAGTATTGAATTACAAAATATGGTATTACAAAAAAAATAAAAAAAAATTTTAGCTAAGCAATTTACAATCTAAAGCTCAGTATTGGGAAGCTTAGTCCTTTCAACAATAGGAAGACTCATATTTGGAGAGTCGAAAACAAAGGCTAGCATGGATCCAACAGAGACAACACTAGAAGACTTCTCCGCAGTAGACCTCGAATCCTTTGGTTGCTCAGAAGAGGACTTCTTACTAGTAGACTTTGTTACTTTAGGATTCTTCAATCGCTTGGAAGATGCCTTGCTTCGAGCATTTTCCTTATCTGGGCCAGATCAATAGGTGTGATTCTCTCTAAGTCTGAAAAGTCTAGATTCGGGTGTTGAGAGAGCAGGATCCTTCAACACTCTAACTTATAAGCTTTGAGAAACCTTATGACTATATTCTAGTAACTTCTTTTATCATCGTCACAAGATTTCTCTCCCTCAGTAAGTTTTTTCTCTAGTGTCGCAATTTGGGAGTCCTACACCTTAATTTTGGATGTAAGCTAAGATTGACTATGCTCTAACTTTTCCACCCTCTTCTGGCTTACCTCAGCATGCTTGGTTTGGCAAAGTTCTAGTGTTGCCTTCACCTTTTTTGAGTTCTTCTCGAAGTCAATGGCTATGGTGCTAACCTCTATCTCCTTCAAGCTGTACTAGCTCTTGAGATAATAATAGTTGTCCTTAGCTAGTAATAAAGCCTAAGTCATCTGAAAGAAAAGACAATCATCATCAATATAGGTACACATGAACACAAATTAAATGAAGTGGAAGATAATTACCTCCAATGATGTCATATCATAGAGTTGTACAGCTCCTCCTTGTCTATATCTATCCAACATTGGATATCTTTTAGGAGTTGTAGAGACTCAACATACTGATCTCTTACTTAAGTATTCAGGATACTTAGAGACTTTATCTTTTTCAGAATCCAAGATCTCATCTTCGGGCACCTGAATAACTTTGGACACTTGACAAAAACCTCATTGCATAAGTTTTAAGCATCATAGTCCTCTTTTAGGGATCGTTTCCTCCGAGCCTCAAATTTCTCCATCTGAAAAGTTTCAGCTACGACTTTTCCTTTCTGGCTAGGTGCAGCTTCGGCTGAGATCTCTATAGCAAGTGACTCAAAAATAAGAGAAGAAATCTGTATGTCCTCCTGAGTCTCTAGCTCATCATTTATAAGTTAAATCTCGTCTGCAAATGTAAAAAAGTTAGCCATCTACAAATAAAAAAAAAGAACAAAAGTAAGAGTAATACCTTTAAAGTCTTAGAACTTACCACTGACACGTATATGATCAAGGTAGACACTTCGGAGATATCTTCAAGATAAATTCTCAACAGATGTTGCATCGGCTATGCTATGGAGATGAGGCCTCAGAACCATCTCTATATCCTCATTGGATAACTTTAAAGGATGCTTCACCTTATGGCAGTTGTCAGACCACATATGTCGAATGCAGATGAAGTCCGAAGGATGTTCAACAATTAAAAATCTATGCCTCCACTTCTTATGGAGGTCTAAAAGCTTTATAAAAAGGCTATGGTTCAAAATATCCAATAGAGAGAACATCAGCTCTCCCTTTTTCTTATTCAAGATATAAAGATATTTGAGGACATCTAGGTTTGGCTCTCTACCCTCTCTGTGCATCAACCTTATAGAATCAGTCAAGATCCGATAATTATTGGGATGAAGTTGCCCAGGAGATATGTTATATCTATTCATAAAGCTCATAACAAAAGGATCTAAGGGGAAATTCAATCCCCCTTCTAATTGATTGAAGTATAACACTAATCTATCAGAATCTAGCATAGGAGTATGAGCTTTGAAGTTTTTATCTACAGTGTATAGAGCAAAATCTGCTAGAATGCTAAAACATCTTTTATACCATTTTATCATGTCCTCATCTACCTTAGAGACAAACAAGTCTGAACTAACTTGCTCTTGAGGAGCCATGGATCTTATCAAACAAGTAAAAAAGGGAAGAATATAGAGAAGAAACTTCACTTGGGAAAGGAAAATGCAAGCTTACAGAAAAGGTGAAGAAGACACAAAGAACATGCGAAGAGAAGATTTAACAAGAAAAGAAGACAACAAAAAAGTAAAAATGCAATAAGCAAAAGGTTTTGATCTATTTAAAGAGCAACTGAAGGTTTTGGAATGACCATTATTGCCCTTATGGTAATTTTTATCTCTCTTATAGCATCAAGGGAAATTTCGGCAAAAGAAAAGCCCATTAATTGAGCAGTTATTATTATGGTAGCTGAAACATCCCATCTTATGACACACGAATAGATGTGATGGTTACATAATTCAAAATTCATAAGAAAGTCAAAAGATGTGGCAATTGATAATCTCGCTCCCCTCACCACCAGTTGTCCCCTTCATTGGCACTTGGACTGCACTTTTAATGTACCAAGATTGTAAGTCCAATGACTAAAGCTAGCACCCTCAGGTCGCTTTGATAGTACTAAGGTTTGGCACTTGGGCCACACTTTTAATGTATTGAGATGCTAAGTCTAGTGACTCACCCTCATGTCACTTTGATAGTATTGAGGTTTAGCACTCGGGCCGCGCTTTTAATGCATTGAGATTCTAAGTCTAGTGATTGAAGTTGGCACCCTCAAGTCTCTTCGATAGTATTGAGGTTTGGCACTCAGGTCATGCTTTTACTACACCAGATTATATGGTACTTGAGCCACGCTTTTATTACACCTAGATTATATGGCACTCGAGCCATGCTTTTAATGCATCGAGCATTAAAACTCCAAT
Source organism: Mallotus nudiflorus (assembly GCA_947683625.1). Taxonomy (NCBI): domain Eukaryota; kingdom Viridiplantae; phylum Streptophyta; class Magnoliopsida; order Malpighiales; family Euphorbiaceae; genus Mallotus; species Mallotus nudiflorus. The sequence goes on along the minus strand of CANTUR010000793.1, from coordinate 1,397,448 downwards.
GATGGCTGGTTTCATTAGAGAGTATCTATACTGGTGGGTTAATCCCTCATGTCATTTCTATAACATCAAGCATTTTTTATTACAGGTTTTGCGCACTTAAGTCCAGCTGCCACTTCGACGATACTCTGATATGGTGGCTTCAAAACTTGATGCCGAGCAGAGTCTCTTCCTTTGTAACTTAGGTTGGCCACCTCATATCATCCTTCCATATTAAACCCAAATATATAGGATATAAATATCTGAACATACTTTTGGGGGGAGGGGGGACTCTTGATACCCCATCTACATATTCCTATTTAAACTAAGGTTTTTATTTTCTTATATAGGGGTTGCTTACAAAAGAGGACACCTAAAATAAATAGGAAAAGATTCCTATTTAAGGAGACTCTTGGATAGGAAGAAACACTCTCTTAATAGGCACATGACTTTCATTAAAGAGAAATTTTATTCCTCTCATGTTTGAGCATTACTATCCCTATAAATAGGACCCCCATATCTCTCATTCTCATTCATTCTATTCTTCTTATACTCATTATTCTCTTTGTCTATTTAAAACTCTCTCTCTACATTCTCTGATTTAGGCATTAAAGGGTTTATAGGGATCTTTCCTACCTCTCATCTTGCCCTTCTTTAATCCCTTATAGGGTTCTAGCTCAAGAGTTCTAAAAACAAGTTATCAATAAAGGTTTAACAATTTTTTTAATATACATAAGTCTCTAACCAATAAAATTTTTGCAATCTTCAGACTTGCTAGTCATTCTAAAATACCATTCAATAATATAAAACATTCACTTGATCAAAGTTTATCCAACAAAAGAACGAATTGAAATTTTGAATTAATTTTTAGCAAACAAAAAAACAAGCAATATGAACTCATTATATAAATCTCATTAAAAACTTTTGGAAGATAACCTTAACCTCACTTAAAAATGTTAAAAATAAATAATAAATCTTTAATTAAGAACTTATATCTAAGACACTAAAATTTCAATAAGCCTTTAAAAATATGATTTTATAATATATAAGTAAGCCCCTTGAAATTATTTGGACTTTGATAGTATTTTTTGACAATAAACTTTAACAACAAACTCTCAAGAAAAATTCTCTTGCATATACATATAAAACTTATCAAACTTTGATACCAATTGTTGGATTAGGAGAGGAGAAAAATAACAAAAAATAAAGTAGTTTCTTTTTTTTTTTTTTCTTTTTTTCCCCTTCATTTTTAGTATATAGCTCTCCTCTCTTACAATCTTTTTTTCATACTTCTCACTTGCACCACTCTTTCTATTCTGAAAAAGCCTTAGAGGGTGGGGGGGGGGGTGAATAGGGGGCTATTAAATAACAATTAGAATTAAAAATACTTCTTTGCAAGAATTGAAAGAATATTAAGAAGGAAGAATAAAGAACACAATGATTTAAGGAGTTCGGATTCAATAATAATCCTACGTCTTCACCTAACTTATCTCAAAGTTAGGATTTTTAATCACCCACAATCTTATTCATAAGATTGAGATTACACAAGAGTTTTATGGCTCACTCTTATAACCTGACAACATAAGTTTTTAAGGCTCACTAAAAAAATCAAATCGTAAGTGTTTCAATGGACAACACTTAAACGAATTCCTTTAGAAATAAATCTCAATTTCCTACTAATCTATCCTAAGATTTAAGATAAAGAGAAATTCTATCTCTAACACACAACCAACTCTCACAAGAGTTATAAACAAAGATTGAATATTTGAGAATTTGAGAGCTTTAATGAACGTTAAGATAGAGAATGATAATAAGCAAAAATGTCTTAACTTCCATTCAGATCTAGAGGTGTTTATACAAATAAAAACTCAAAAATATAGCTATTGAAGGTGCAAATAATGTGTCCAACATCTATATTTTGAATCCAACATTTATAATTTTGAATTATTGAAAGCAATGATGTTAAACTGCTATACACATATTAAAACCGTGATTGGCTATTGAAGACGTTAGAATTTTCCTACAATTTCTTCATAAAAGTTGTAGATATTGAACTTATCTTTCTATATCATTTTGAATCACCTCAATTGGACTTTTTAGCTCAATATATGTCCAAAATTCTAAGAGCTATGCAATATAAAATGCAGACTACTATCAAAATAGCTGTACATGAGTTAAAGCCATGATTTTACACTGAAGATGTTCTAATTTGCCATACTCTCTTCATAAAAGTTATAGATATTTGACTTATCTTTTCATATCGTTTTGAATCACATTAATTAAACTTTTGTAGCTCAATATATGTCTAAAATACTAAGAGCTATGTAATATAAAATGTAGACTACTATTAGACAACTGTGCACAAGTTGAAACCATTATCTTATATTTTAGATGTTTGAATTTGCCCACACTTTTTTTTATTAAAGTTATAGATATTTGAATTATCTTTTTATTAATTTTGAATCACCTCATTTAGACTTCTCTAACTCAAGATATATCTAAAATACTAATAGTTATGCAATCTGAAATGGCAACTGCATATGTTGATTTTGACTCAATATTTGCATACCCAAATGAACTTGGATTTTGACAAGTAAGCCCAATTCAAAAAGCTCAAGATGTATATTTCAAATGTATAGAGGATAACTTTCTTATTATGAAGCTTTAAGGATGTTAAAAGCCTCTTTGAATCTCAGAGGTCGAATCAGGCCAAGATATTTATACTTCATTTTAACTTCCAATAGAGTCCTAATTTATACACACTTAAACAAAAAAAATTAAATTCTCAAAATTAATTTTTTTTTAAGATAAAAAATTAAGATTGATTATTGCTGAGGTTAACAATCTCCCCCTTTTTAATTTTGACAAACTTATTTTGAGTTTGATAAAAAAAATAATATAAAGTAAAGTGTATAATAATATTTATGATAATAATGATGCCAAATGAAATAAAATATATTTCTTTATTTCTCCCCCTATAAATATTGATATGATAAGAAATATAAATTTATAGATTATTCCCCTTGACAAAAAATAATAATAGAAAGTATAGCAAGAGGGATAAAACATGGCATTCTTATCACAAATGTGTTAAAAATATAAAATATGATAACATGATAATTTAAATAAATGTTAGGTAATGTGAGAAAATAATTTCAAATATATATGCATATAGTGCCACTAAAATACATCACAAAAATAGTACATATAACAATAATGTTTAACTATCACATGATCATATAGAGCTTAGCTAGTTAAATAATTATGTAGCACTTAGCATATAAAAAAAATAAACAAAAATTATCCATAACATATTTTCCTCTCTTTGTACAAAGGAAAAAGGAAAAAGAAAGATATATAAGGGGAAATGAACCTAAAGGGACCAAAATTCCTATGGGAATAAAGCAAAGATACACTAAATCTTTGTAAAAATATTCATGCTTTATCAAAAATCGAAACAATTCCTAACAAGAAATTATACATGAATTATGCATGTATAAATACATTTGTAAAAATATTCATACCTTATCAAAGATAAAAATAATTCCTAAGAAAAAATTATACATGAATTATGCATGTATAAACACAATAAAAAAATATTATACACGTGTATAGTAACAAATAACAAACTCAAATATATTTCTCCCCCTTTGTCAAAAACAAAAAGAAAAGAGAGAGATATAAAGGGAAATGAAAATAAAGATACACAAAATCTTTATAAAATCTATGTCATACATAAACAAAATAAGCAAAACAAGGACTTTTGTCATATATGATGTACGACAGAATTAGCCAACTTACAATGTTAATATGCATGCAAAAATTTAAACAAAATTTCTCCCCCTTTATCAAACAAAAATATAATATGTCACTAATATATACACATTTTTTAAGGTAGTTTTAAAATTTTTTTTAAAAAACTAAGTACACATGTTAAAAAAAATCAACTAGGTACAAATGCAAACTCAAATTATTTCTCTTCCTTTGACAAAATGCAAAAGAAAATTTAAAAAGTTAAACCAAATATAAACTGACGACTATAAAAAAAATTTTAAGATAAAAATCAAAATATTTATAAATCAATGTAATCAATAAGCACAACATGATTTCACATGAATACAGTTCAACCTTCAATTAAACATAAAATCAAGATAAACTACAACTATCAATCATGTCAAATTCATGCTTAATGAAATTTAATATCTCTTTATTGAGAGGTTTGGTGAAGATATCTGCAAGTTGATTATTTGCATCAACAAATTCAAGTAAGATATCACAAATTTGAATATGATCACACAAGAAATAATGTCTAATGTCTATATGCTTAGTTCTAGAATGCTGAATGGGATTTTTGCTAAAGTTGATAGCACTTGTATTGTCATATTTGATTGGAATGTGATCAAGTTTTACACCATAGTCTAACAACTATTTTTTTTTGCCACAAAACTTGTGAACAATAAAGACTTGTTGCAATATATTCAGCTTCAGCAGTGGACAAGGCAACCGAAACTTGTTTCTTACTAAACCAAGAAACTAAACATCATCCTAAAACTTGACAAGTTTCAAAAGTGCTTTCTCTATCTAGTAAACTACTGGCAAAGTCCACATTAGAATAACTAATCAAGTTAAAGGATGAACTCCTAGGATACCAAAGTCCTAAATGCATTGTACCATAGAGATATTTGAAAATTCTTTTGATAGCATTCAAATGAGAATTTCTAAAACTTGATTGAAATCTAGCACACAAGCAAGTAGAAAACATAATATCGGGTCTACTAGCAATTAAATAAAGAAGAGATATGATCATACCTCTAAATTTATTTTCATCAATCAGTTTGCCATTCTTATCTTTATTAAGTTTAGTAGTGGTGCTCATTGGAGTTTTACTTATCTTAGCTCCATTTATACCAAACTTCTTAAGAACATATCTTGCATACTTAGTTTGATTGATGAAAATCCCATTTTTTCATTGCTTGATTTGTAGTCCAAGAAAGAATTTGAGTTCACTTATCATACTCATCTCAAATTCTCCTGCATTTAATTAGAAAATTCCTCACACAAGTAATGGTTAGTAGCATTGAATATAATGTCATCAACATATATTTGAACAATTAATAAATCATGTTCGGATTTATTTATGAAAAGAGTTGTATCAACTTTTCCTTTAAAGAAACCTTTCTCTAATAAGAAGTTTCTCAATTTTTCATACTAAGCTCTAGGAGCTTATTTCAATCCATATAATACTTTAGAAAGTTTAAATACATGATTTGGAAAATCAAAGCTTTTAAAACTTGGAGGTTGTTCAACATACATCTTTTCTTCAATAAAACCATTTAAAAATGCCCTCTAACATCCATTTGATAAATTTTGAAATCCATGAATGATGTAAATGCAAGTAGCATTCTAATAGCTTATAACCTTGCAACGGGGGCATAAGTTTCATCATAATCAATGGCTTCCTCTTGATTATAACCTTTAGCTACTAGTCTATCTTTATTCCTAGTTATAACACATTGTTTATTCATCTTATTTCTAAACACCCATTTGGCACCTAGTAGGATGATGTTTTGGTTTAGAAACCAAGGTTTAAACCTTATTTCTCTCAAATTGATTTCACTCTTCTTATATAGCAAGGACCTAAAATTCATCACACAAAGCATCATCAATATTTTTATGTTCAATTTAAGAAATGAAGGCTAAATTAATAATAGACTTTAATTGAGATCTATTAGTTACCCTTTTTGTAATGTCACATATAATGAGGTCTTATGGATGAGCTTTCTTGAATTTCTAATCCTTTGGAAGTTCATCCTTCAAGGTAGGTTGAGATGTTTCCTCAGTGTCCTCCTTGCTTAGACCTTCAAGTTCCAAAAGCTTACTGGCATTTTCTTTTTAAGTTTCCATAATTTCATTGTTGCCTACAAGATCATCAATAATACAAATATCCTTTCTAGGATCAAATGAGTTTGATTCATTAAATAAAATATGCATTGACTCTTTAACTACTAGAGTTCTCTTATTAAAAACTCTATATGCTTTACCAGGAATAGAATAGCCTAGGAAAATTCCTTCATCAGTTTTAGAATCAAATTTTCCAAGATTATCCTTGGTGTTTAATATAAAACACTTACATTCAAATATTTTTAGATATGAGATTTTGGGTTTTCTATTGTTCTATAGCTCATAAGAAGTTTTATTTAAAATTGGTCTTTTGAAAACTCTATTTGAAATGTAGCAAGATGTGTTAATGGCTCCCCCCTAAAAGTATAAAGGCAAATTATACTCATGAAGCATTATTCTAGCCATTTCCACAAGAGTTCTATTTTTCCTTTCAACTACCCTATTTTGTTGAGGATTTCTAGGAGAAGAGAATGTATGTGAAATGCCATTTTCATCATACAAGGTTGTGAAAAATTCATTTTCAAACTCGGTTCCCTGATCACTTCTAATAGAAGAAATACAAATTTTTTTTTCTTTTTGAACTCTTTTTGCAAACATTTCAAAAGCTTTAAATGCATCATTCTTATGAGCAAGGAAATATACCCAAGTAAATATAGAGTAATCATTAACCAATACATATGCAGAGTGCATACCATCGAGACTAGCAACTCTAGTTGGTCCAAGCAAATACATATTTATTAGTTCAAGTGGCCTAGAAGTGGACAATACATTTTTTAGTGTAAATGAGGACTTGGATTATTTTCCCTTTTGGCAAGCATCACAAGGTTTATTCTTAATGAATTCAAGCTTAGGTAAACTAGTCACAAGTTCATGTTTACAAAAATCATTTAATAGCTCAAAATTTGCATATGCTAACCTTTTGTGCCATGTCCATATGTAATGGGAAATTGACATCAAGAATTTAATATCTTTGTTATCAATTTTATTCAAATCAATAACATAAACATTATCAAATCTTTCACCACTAAAAATTACTTTGTCTTCATCAAGACTACTAAGCAATTCTTAGGATAGAAAGTGATCTTATTTCCCATATCATATAATTGACTTATACTAAGTAAGTTATGTTTAAGACCATCAACAAACAACACATAGTGTATAGTTAAGGATTGAGGATTTCTAATTTCTCCAATACTAATAATCTTTCCTTTTGCATTATCCTCGAAAGTAATGTGTCCTCCATCCTTAGCATCAAGCTTGTTGAATTTCTCTTTGTCTCCTATTATATGCCTTGAGCATCCACAATCAAGATACCATTTGCTTTTTGATCTTGTGGACTTCAAGCACACCTACACAAGACAATTTAAGCATTCTTTTGAACCCAAAACTTTCTTGGTCTAGGTTGGTTAGTTTTAAGATAGTTTGTAGGAAGTAAGTTTATGTGTAGTCTTCTATAGAAGCACACATCATTGGTATGTCCTTTGATCATGCTAAAGGAATTGATTATGCTACTTAGACATTAAATGCTGAGTAGGGAAAATTTTTAAAAATTTGCTTAACATAATCCTTGATCTCCTCAAGAATTCCAATCCCAAGGATCTAATTTGCAATTTAACATATAGCTAATATACATTAACATGTATAAATACAAAAACTTAGGAAATCTAAATTGCGGAATACTTATAATTTCCCAAGTGTTTGATGTAAACCATAATTAATCTATTAAATGGTTGGCTCCTTTTATTCAACTCTTGAATAAACTCTTCAGATGTCCTAAATGTGAGACCTCTAGCTTGAAATACCAGAGATTCACTAATCACCTTCTTGCTTTGATTTGGTTAGATGTAAGTAGCCTCTCTCAATGACCCTTTGTAGACTTGCACTAACTTAATCTCCTTACAAGAATACTAGAGTTTTTAAGTATATGTTGTTTGCTTTGGTTTTGTGACTCTACACAAAATTCTTAATTTTTCTAACCTCTAGAGCATTTCTTAAGTTATCTATTTATATGTAGAGAAAAGAAATCCTGATGATGTCATTACTTACATCACATGTACAACTTGCCATGCAAGTAAATAACTTTATAACATCATCCATGACATCACATTACTTGCCAAGAAAGTATAGAATTGACATCATCCATAACATCATATTACTTACCATGCAGGTATAAAATTGACATCATCCATGACATCACATTACTTGCCATGCAAGTATAGAATTGACATGATCCATGACATCACATTACTTGTCATGCAAGTATAAAATTGACATCATCCATGACATCATCCATGACATCATCCATAACATCGTCCATGACATCATCCATGACATCATCCATGACATCATCCATAATATCACATTATTTTCTCTACATTTTAAATTAATCATTGGTCCAAAACCCTTTTGGTCCTAAGCCTAAACAACTAAGGCCATTAATATAAGTAACAACAAATTTATAATTAATTTAATACTTTAATTAATATCTCATATTAATTAACTATAAATTAATCATTAAGCCCTTACTTGAATCATATTTCATGATATGCTAGAATCATTGCTTGAAGCATAAATCCAATTCTATTAATTTTAATTAATTGATTAAACTCTTTAATTAATAATTAGATTAATATAATGGTGATTTAGCAAAGCTCTATTAGGTGTGACTTACTAGGTTCATGTCTAATTGGCAATGAGAAAATAGTATTAACACTTGATATTATTTGAAACTCCTTTCAAGTCTAAATGTGAAAATCCCAATTATACACATTTAGTTCTCATAAGTTGTGAGTGACCCTTAACATCGATATCACAACTACTTAATTAGAAATGAATGCATGTATTGATTCACACGAACCCTAATGGTCATAATTACCATACACTAAAATCCTTTCTTTGGAAAATCCCGATATAGCCTAGAGTCAAGGTTTAGTTAAACTCTAATAGTTATATCATATGATCTCATCTCAAGTTCCATTCTTGATAAAATATAACTAACATTGAAACTCTTTCAGTTCATGTCATATGTTAGTGATATGCACTAGGTTAATCATATATGACTATGTTTTGACTTTATCATTTTATTTAATAAAGAAGCATTTTTCATTATCATTTTGTGTTATGATAATTACTTGAATAGTCAATTATTACTAAGGTCATCAAGTATGTGACTTGATAATAAAACCTTTAAATTAAATATGAGTTCTATTCAAATTATCCTTAGTCATAACAATGTATTATGGCCAGTATAGTGTTGATTGATAATTATGTTTTACTAATCATGAATAAAAGATATTAACTCATAGGTACTTATTTGAGAAATAAAGTGTTGGATTGACCCATTATGAGAATACTATATAGATAATTATCATAAGTAATTCTCATCACAGTAATATTAGCTTAGTCCTTTGACCTTGAAATCACTATGGATTTTTACATTACTATTTTATATTTTGACATAATCTTACATTATCTTTAATTGGATGATAAAATAGGTTATTGTTGGGTATAAAATGAGTTATGTGAGAAATGTGAGTGATTGAGAAGGAATTTGTTCCTCATTTAATATGAGTAAGATATCTATAGGCCCCTTAATAAGATAGACTGAGGAAAATGCATGACCATGCTAAATTAAATTGATAAAGAGTTATCATTCTTAGTCTACTTGGAATCAAGAAATTATATGATTGAATTCTATAAGAATGACATAATCTATGCCTTATATTCAGTCGATATATCATATGACAAAGGGACTAGAATATTCACTGTATATTAGGTTATATCGGATTATTGACTTCACATGACTTAGGTAGTCATAATGTCTTGCTAGAGGCCACTTATGACTTGTAGGCCTAAATAGAGATTTAAGGCCTACTGCCAACATCATGTAAACATACAGGATCATATATTTTAAACAAGCCCAAAATAAATATGAGATTAACAAGCCCAAATAAGCTATGTGGAAATAAATAAATAAAATATTTATCTATTTATTTAAGGTAAAAGTTATCTTAAATAAATAAAATATTATTTCTGATTTAATTTCAAATAAAATCAGAATAAGAATAAGTGAGAAATTACCAAAAGGCTGTTTGGCAAGTGAAACCCTAATTTAAATGTCTATAAATATGTTATATTCTCTAGGGTTTTATACATTCTCATTATTCTGCCACCAAATTCATTTTCTTTCTTTTAGAAAATAAAACACAAAATTTTTTTAATTCTTGATTTATGAGAAATCAAAAGAAGGTGCTAGCACACAAATATTTATTTTCAAAATCATGGGTTGTTCGTGTGGACAATAATGGAGGACAAATTCTTTTGGAAACGTCTCAAATCTGAACTACTAAATTAAAAGCTCAAGGTAGGGTGTCACCGAAGTGAACCTCCTCTCTTCCTTCTAAATTTCTTTCCTCTTTTGTGTTTGTGGTAAGAAAATGGTTACCCTAGATTTAATCAATTAATCGAATTACTTGGATCCGGGTTCGAGTTTATGATTCAAATTTTATTTTTTTATTGCGTAAGGAATCTCAAAAACCCAACATCATATTTATCCTGGCTAGGAACTTATTAATAAATAAAGAACTTAGATAATATAGGATCTTATCCTAGTTCACTCCAAGTAATGAATCCCTTATTAGTTGAACACTCATCCCTACACTCAATTGACTAGAGCCACCACACATAATTGATTAACACAAGTGTATAAGCGGTAATAAACCCTAACCACTCAAATGTGGATGACTGTGTCACCTCAGGTTAAAGGACTATATGCAACATTATGACCTAGATTATGATTATTGACTATAAGTGAATATCTATGCAATCACAAATCTAACATCACGTTCGATCCACCCATCACATGAGTATCCACATGTCTATTCTGATATCTCATATCAAGTAGCATGAGACTCACCACCTCCCATTATTAGTATTACATACTAATTAAGAAAAATAGACAGAGGTGATAGTTTAATCAATATTACCCAAATATCAATTATACGACTATGAACAATTTATAATATATGTACTAAATAAATTTCTAACTCATATTATCAACTCTTAATAATAAATTTGTTCAACATAATGCTAAGGGTAAATACTCAAATAAACAAACACTTTATTTACATGAATATTTTATTACCATAGGGATAATTTACAATGTCATTATACATTTCAAGAATGGCATTAGGGCACATCTATACTAACGCATGCAATATGAGCATTCAACATTTTCAAACTTAATTTTCTTAGGAGGATATGCATTCCTAATGTGTGAAGCATGCCTTTATTGATGTTGTGGTGTGTGTCTCCTAAATTATTTTGAGTCACAGTGTGAGACATGCATTGACAATGATAATGTGTATTTTGATAGGTTTGTGCAATATGTCTAGGTGCATTATATTATGCAACATGCTTATGAGTATTGTGTCTAATGTATTTGTAAGCAGGTTTAGGTTGTGTTTTCCTAGTATGATGCTTACCTCTTTGTGTCATATAAGGTTAAGTCTTATAAGACTTTCCTTGAGTGTTTGACATATGAGATCTTTTAGCTTTGAAAGCTTGAGTCTCATTTTATTTTGAGGTAGAAGGACCAAAATTATTTGAGGCTTTAAGAAAATTAATATGTGATGATAATGATGAAGCTATTCCATTCATATATCCAATTCCATGTATATCTCTGTGGAATTTTTGAGAGTCAAGAATATTATTCAAAGATTCTTTTCCCTTTATGAGTTTCTTAATTAAAATTTTCAAATTTAAGACTTCCTTAGAAAGCTTTTAATTTTCATCATTTACTTTCTTAAGTTGCTTTCTTAAGTTGAGCTTCCAAGGAATTTGAAGTTTTCAAATCATTAGACAATTTATCATTTTATTTAACAAGATTAGAAAATTCATTTTTCAATTTTTTAAATTCTTTGGTTAGGCTAGATAATGCATGCTTATAATGCTTCTTCTTAAATAATAAGTTTTTGCATTTAAGTAAGAGTTTCCTTGCTATAGAGCTTTCAATATCATCAACGTCATCATATTCATCATCATAATAATCATTATCACCTGAAGAGTTAGATATAAATGGTACCTCTTTTTCACTTTTAAGAGCCACAAAATAAAGGTTGGCTACTTTTTGTTGTTCCTCTTCCATTTTTGATTCGAAGGAGTCATCCCAAGTTGCCTTATAAGCCCTCCTTTTCTCTCTTGTTTTTGAGTTTAGGACACTCACTTCGGATGTGACCTGATTTCTTGCATTCATAGAAAGTAACATCTTTGGTTTTATTTTTACCTTCTCCTTTATACTTTTTATTAAATTCTCTTGTTCTTGATGAATATTTCTTTTTTAAGAACTTCTTGAAGTTTCTAGTGAGCATGGAAATTGCATCATCTTCATTACTAGAACCTTTAACATTTTCTTATTCACTATCATTTTGTGAAGCTTTCAAGGCAATGCTCTTCTTCTCCTCTTCCTTTTCTTTTTTGCTCTTCACCTCTTTGCTTAATTGTTAGCTTATGTGTTAAGAGCTTTTCGATAAGCATGTTGGTAGAGAGAGTTGAGAGGTCTTGAGCTTCCTCAATTGAAGTTACTTGAGATTCCCAATCCTTCTTAGGTAGGATTCTCAGAATCTTGTTGTTTACTTCTTCCTTGGAGAAATGCTTTCCAAGTTTCTTGAGGGTCGTGATAAGAGCATTGAGTCAATTTATTATCTTTGTGATTGACTCATGAGGCTTTATCTTGAAAAGTTCATATTCATACATTTGAAGTTGAACCTTTTTACTTCTAACTTGCACGTTGCCTTCATAATGATTTTCCAAGGTCTCCCATATTTCCTTGGCTGACATGCAATATTGAAGTTTGCTTCCTTCTTCCTTTGTCACAAAAAAGACTAGAGTGATCATCACCTTCTTATTTTATGATTTGCTTTCTTTTGCTCATTGTTCCATTGACTCCTTGCTAAAGTAGTTACCACACTATCAATGGTAGTTGTAGGTGGTTCCGAAATTTTTAAGGCAATATCCCAAAGTTTGATGGAATCACAATCAAGGTATAGCTCCCTTTTGAACTTCCAATGAGGATAGTCACTACCATCGAAGAATGGCCTAAGTGAAGAAATATTTTATGATTCACTCCCCATGATCTTATATTCTAGCAATGAAGTTTCTATAATTCAAGCTCTAATACTAAATGAAAAAGCCCTAAAGAAGGGGTGAATAGGGCTATTAAATAAAAATTAAAATTAAAAAAATTCTTTGCACGAATTGAAAGAATGTTAAGAAGGAATAATGAAGAACATAATGATTTAAGGAGTTCTAATTCAACAAAAATCCTACGTCTCTACCTAACTTATCCCCAAGTTAGGATTTTGAATCAATTACAATCTTATTCATAAGATTGAGATTACACAAGAGTTTATGGCTCACTCTTATAACCTTACAATATAAGTTTTCAAGGCTCACTCAAGAAACCAAGTCCCAATTGTTTTAATGGATAACATTTAAATGAATTCCTTTAGAATTAAATTTCACTTTCCTGCTAATCTATCCCAAGATTTAAGATGAAGAGAAATCCTATTTCTAACACACAACCAACTCTCGCAAGAGTTATAAACAAAGAGTAAATATTTGAGAATTTGAGAGCTTTAATGAATGTTAAGATAGAAAATGATAATAAGCAAAAATGTCTTAACTTCCATTCAACTCTAGAGGTGTTTATATAGATAAAAAATAAAAAATATACCTGTTTTAAGTGCAAATAATGTGTCCAACATCTATATTTTGAATCCAACATTTATAATTTTGAATTATTAAAAGTAATGATGTCAGACTACTGTGTACAAATTGAAACCGTGATTGACTACTAAAGATGTTATAATTTGCCCACACTTTTATCATAAAAGTTATAGATATCTAATTGATCTTTCTATATCATTTTGAATCACCTCAATTGGACTTATGTAGCTCAAGATATGTCCAAAATACTAAGAGTTATATAATCTAAAATGTAGACTACTGTCAGACAACTATGTACTAGTTGAAGCCATGATTTTCTATTGGATGCGTTCTAATTTGCCCACACTTTCTTCATAAAAGTTGTATATATTTGACTTAAATTTCCATATCATTTTGAATGACCTTAATTAAACTTTTTTAGCTTAGGATATGTCCAAAATACTAAGAGCTATGCAATCTAAAATATAGACTACTATTAGACAACTGTACACAAGTGGAAACCATGATTTTATATTGGAGAAGTTTGAATTTGCCTAAATTTCTTTATAAAAGTTATAGATATTTGACTCATCTTTCCATATCATTTTTAATCACCTCAATTAGACTTTTGTAACTCAAGATATATCTAAAATACTAAGAGCTATGCAATATGAAATGGCAGCTGCATATATTTATTTCGACTCAATATTTGCATACCCAAATGAACTCAGATTTTGACAATTAAGCCCAATTAAGAAATCTCAAGATGTCTACTTCAAATTTGAAGAAGATTTCAAAATCCTCCTTAAATCTTAAAAGTCAAATCATACTAATATATTTATACTTCATTTTAACTTCCAATAGAGTCCTAACTTATACACACTTAAAAAAAGTTAAATGCTCAAAATTAAATTTGTTAAGATGAAAAATTAAGATTGATTATTTATAAGGTCGACATATTCACACACTCATAAATTTACAAGATATAAGGTTGCTTTAGAGTTTTCTTTTATGTGTTATTAACTATTTTTTAATAGACCCTCTTCTCTAAATATTAACGAAAGTTTAGAACTCTCCTTGACCAAGAATATTAAACCATTACAAACAAAAAAGAAATGCAAGTATGAATATTTTAGAATTCTTAAATAACAACAAAAAGTGCCATTAACAAAATAAAAAAGAACAAATTGAAGAAAATTCATATTTTATATTTCAAATTTTAAAATTTTTTATTCATGTTGAAACAAGTCTTTTTTTAGTTCTTTATCTCCTCTCCATATTTAGCTAGTGATTAGAGCATTAATGGTCTTAAAAAGCCTTTAGTGTGTGTGTGTGTGTTTTTTTTATTGAAATTTAATTTTTTATATTTGATGAGAACTTATTTGTAAAATCAATTTTGAGATATGATAATTTATTTGTGTTGAAATAGTGTTTTCATTTTCTTTTATTGAAAATAAATTTTATGCTTGTTTTCCATATTTTAAGTGAGTTTGATGTTATTTAAAATTTTTAATGAAATTTGTGTATAGAACTTATGTTTTTGGAGAGAATAATTTTTTTAGTTGCTATACTTGTGTTTATAAAAAGTTGATTTAAGTTATTTAAGATGAAGTTCATTATGATTAAATTTGTTATGTTATTTGAGTTTGGTTGTGTTCAATAAGTTTTGTTGTGTTATGTTTTTTCTTGAGAATATGCAATGATTTTCTTAAGTTGATGAATTATATTTAATCAAAAGAATGATATGTCTCAAAACTACAAATGAATGAAAAAAAACAAATGAAATGATGTTAGAACAAAAAGGAAAGAAAGTTGGTTGAAAAACTTTTAGGGTGTGTTTAGTTATAAATTTTTTTTTTCATTTTCATAGAAAATTTGTAAAACATCTTTACCTATTAGAAATTGAAAACTATTTTCCATTTTTTGAAAATAGAAATTGTGTTTACAGAAGATAGGGCAAGAAGATACATACCAAATTATAAAGATAATTTAGGGTTTAAAAAGTAAGAGTTTGTTTTATCTTCTAATACTATAACAAAGTAATAAATAATGAATAAAAAATTGGAAAAGACGTTGTAATAAAAACAACGTGTTTTCAAATGAAAACTCTGTGTTTTGACTTCATAATTTTAGTGAGGAAAATTTTTAAAAACAATAAAAACTTGTTTTACACTTTTATTTTAAAATTGTGAAAATGGTGAAAACAGTTTTCAAGTGAGATTTTTGTGAAAATACCCAAAGTAAACAAAAAGTTCTATTCTCTATTTTCATTTTGAAAAAATTTCTAGAAAAGTATAGTAGTTTCTCTAAGTAAACAAAACCTTAAAGTTTCAAGGAAGAAATTTATTATTAAGTAATTTTGTTGATA
This sequence comes from Mallotus nudiflorus, assembly GCA_947683625.1. Taxonomy (NCBI): domain Eukaryota; kingdom Viridiplantae; phylum Streptophyta; class Magnoliopsida; order Malpighiales; family Euphorbiaceae; genus Mallotus; species Mallotus nudiflorus. Next base: position 1,381,499 of record CANTUR010000793.1, on the reverse strand, counting down.
AAAGACCATCAAAAGAAAATAATTAATGGGTGTTTTACTAAAGAGGGGCCACCAAAAAATGAAATTATTAAAAGAAGAATTAGAGATGCTTTATGGTGAGAAACACTGGAAAAGTGAAGTTTGATGAAGATGAGATTTAAAGATTGTGAAGTTGATGATTTTGTTAAAGAAGAAGCTACTGAAATGGATTGATTTTCAATAAAAGTGTTGAGAAGTGCCATAATGTGATATTTTTACTTTTTTTTTTGGCTAAAAGTAATTTCATTAAAAATAAAGAAGAATACATGAGATCTGAAGTCCATTGGACTAAACCCAAATGAAAACTCAAACTAGCCTAAAATTCTTAAGAAACCCTAACAAAACAAGCAAGACAAAAGAAATACAATGAGTCTTCATCTTCTTTCCTTTCTTGTTGCTTAAATCTTTAAAAATTTCAAGCCAAATTTTGAATCAAATAATCACATTTGTTGATGTACAAATCTAAGGAAGGTAGACTAAAACATACAAGGACGGTTCTTAGTTAAAGAGAGAGGAGGAAAAAAATCATCAAATAGCTAATAAAAGCTATTCAAACACTCTTAGATCTACCTTGCATCTTGGAGATAAGACAACAAGAAATCTTATATACTCTAAACACCATATCAATGAATATAGCATATCATCATAATAGAGATGGTAAACAAAATTCAAAATGAATCTATATATTCATTCCAAGGATAAAAGGGACAAAACCCAAAATAAGTCCCAAAAACTAAGGACAACAAAAGAAAAAAAAAAGAAAAAAACATATAAAACTACAAATCTACTAATAATATGAACAATACCATATATATAAGTAAGTATTTGGCTAATTTCTAGCCAAAATTCGGCCAAAAATCACCCAAATTTAATTAACATAGAGAAGAAGTTTCTTGTAGTAGAAGACAAATGAGAAGGAAAGATAAAAAAAAAAGGAGTTGACTCTCCCTAATATGTTATACTTTTACTATCATTAAGAATTCTAGAGTATTTATATTTTTGATTGTTTATTTTTGAGATGTCTTGATATTGTGAAAAAGTTTCTAAAAACTCTAGATTTATGTTTATGAAATTATAATTAATTGATTTATTATCCAATAGTCAAAAGCATGTAAAGATAGCCTTTATTTTGTGTGTGTGTGTGTATATATATCTATATATGTAAGCAGTTGACATATCTGTTGGTGATTGTTTAAGAGAGAGTAGATTTTGCCTAGGAATAGATTGTGTAGATGAAGGTATGTGAAAAGAGTATTGGAAAGGACAATTATGTATTAAAAATAAAGAAGAAAAAAGGAAGAAATCTTTTTTTTTTTTTTGTATTTTAAGTTCTAAAATTTTTTGTTTATGTTGAAAGAACTCTTTTTATTATTTCTTTCCTCTCTAAATCCAACATGACATCAAAACTATCATATGTTAATTGACTACTAATGCAAAGATAAAAAAAAAATGAATGACTTGCATAATCCTTACTTGTAGGTCCTTATTTGTTCAGTCACTATTATGTCTTTTTATCTTAGTATCCTTATAAATATGAGTAACGGGGTTTAATTGCAAGATCTATTATTACAGCCTAAATAATAAGTTGAACCTTTTTTATGATCCTTATAATTATCAAATATCCTTTATAACCATAGTGGTAATTTACGTATATCAAAGCATAAGAGATTGTCTTTTCTTATAAAGTCCATTCTCTCTTAGATAAAACATCTATAACTTTGTTTCACTATAAAAAAACATTTTAGGCTAAAATATTTATTAATATATAGAAGTATAGTTGTAGACACCAGATTCGGTCGGCCTGTGTTAGGGGACGAATTAGGGGCGCTCGGTTTGACCGGCCCGTTGTCAAGCCCAATGATGAGAATGTGAAACTTGGACATGAGAATGAAGCCTGAATCTCTAGTGGAAAGTGGACTTGAAAACCAAAGCCTAAAAAACCCAAAATCGAGCCTAACTATCAAAATTCGGCCCAAAATCGATACCACATCCTAGCAAGGATCTCAATCAAAACAGCTCGGAGGGCCTCTCATTTTGGTATAAAATCTGCACTTAAACTTGACATGTTCATCATTTTGTGTGTTCTTACTTATGTGTAACTGAGCCATTAGTACATTTTAGGTTTATCTCTAGTGTGCCATGCTTGATATCTCATTTTATTGATGGATCTTTGAATACTTTTGCATGTAGTCATAGTATGATGAGTGTAGAGTGTGTATATGCATATTTTGGTTACTTAGAGTAGAAGTCTGTATGTCTTGGGAGTCAGAGCTGGCTTGGTGATTAGGTGATGCCTCTTCATAGAGGCGTCACCTCATCTCAATGAGGCGATCGCCCCATTGACATGCCTTTAAGGAGTCTATCTTTTGTGTGTGTGTCACCTTTTTTACCTCGGAATTGTAAAAGCCCCTGTTGATGAGGCGTCGCCTCATCAATGAGGTAACCGCCTCATTGATAGGGTTAACCCGCTTCCTACTTCATTTTTTATTTGTTTACTTGCTATGATGTTTGCTTTAATATGTACCCTTTTGACCTTAAATATGTCTGTATGATGCATGATGGTGATTATCTTGACTATTGAATGGTTTCTTTAGTCCGTAATGCAAAAACCCCCTTTTTTATATATATAGAGTCTCCTTGTAAGTATTGTTACATGTGACTTCATTTTTTGTGAAAGGAAGGGCTAACCATGTGTTATTTGCAGGAATTACTTGATAATTTCTGTCATTGAGTAATCACTTTTGCTAGTTATCCCTTGTACATTGTCGCTTTTATATTATTTTATTGGTTTATTTTCTGTATATTATTCTTTTATTTAGCCTAAAAAGCATTGTAATCCTTAATCCCTTTCCCTTTTAATTTTGAATGTATGGTTGTAAATTATTATTTATTTTATTTACTGCGTTTTTTTAAATGTTGGGACTTAAAGGCATGAAATTGGACTAATGTGCAAACTCGGACTTAATTATGAAATCTGGCAATTATTCGAAGGCAATTTCATTATGTGTGGTAAATGAGGAAATAATTAAATAATTAAATGGTAATAAAACACAAAACACAAATGGAGGCCAACTGCAAGGTTGGGTGAGCATTCAAATGCTCATTCCCAGTTTTCGAACCCAATCTCTAATGACGGCTTCTGGGAACCTCTGTGGGATCCAGTTGCTATACAATGTGTCCCGGCTTTTATCCAAGTGGCGACTCCATCTCTGAATAGGCCTATGACTTATATCATATTTCCTAGTGGGCCTTGAGCCCACACAGTGCCGTGGTCGCCAAACACTTGGGCGCACTCTAAACCCTACCGCCTACAGTGGCGACTCCACTAGGGATAGAGAAACTGATTCTAGTGTTTTGCATTTTATCATCTTTAATTATTTTCTTATTTCTTCCTGCATTTATGCATTCACTACACATTTTGCACATAATGAGCACTTCAGTCCCTAATAAACCCGACAATAGTCAGTACTTTGCTACCTATGTTTCACTCAAACCTGGTGGTGGAATATTTGATTATTGTCACTCACGATACATACTAATCCATGTTGTTTGACCCTTGAGTGGGGAGACGTATATGGATGTATATCGTTGTGGGAGTCGAAGCCTTTTTACCTAAGACTTAAGCCCATGAATGACTTAGCAACTATCCTTAGGAATTTTCCCACATGCATGTGTATTATGCCATATAATGGACCTTTAAAATAAATCTCGGGCCTATCAATAAGTAGTCCAAAATAAAATGAGCTCTCATGTCTGACAAAAGCCCATTATAAATAAGCTAGTCAATAAAGCCCTTTCATGCCTACTCATAACCCATTTCAAATGGGCCTTAACATGTAAGTTTATGGTGCTAAGGATCTTGGCTATATTTAAAGGAACTATTACTTGTCTGAATCATTTTGAGAGTTTTCTTTTATACGTCGATTTTATTATCCTCCGCTAATAATTAAAACCCAAGCCAAAAATCCTAGGACAAGATACTCGTCATTGAATGCGTGTATGGGAGAAATAAGGACGAAAGTTTGCATGTTTAAGTTCCATGTTTTGATCTTGTATATCTTTTTGTGTATGGCCTTTTTGTTTCTAAATAAAAAAAACTTGCATATCATGCATACACATCATGCATTATTCTAACTAACTGTTTTGCAGCACTATAGATCCTTCAAGCTCAGCAGGGTGGGTTCGAACTAGTTCAGGTCATTTGATCAAAAATTCAGAATTAGGAATGGTGGGAGGGTTTGATCCAGAAGCATTTGGGGCACGGCAGAAAGAAGAAGTACTAACAGAAACCCGGGCTATGATGAGGGAAATCTTTATAAAGGAAGGCACCGGGCATTCATATAGTGGGACTCTGAAACCTCTCCTGGTGGCTAGGGAAGTTATCCCAGGATTTGAGATTTTTGTTGAATTTGTGAACAAAACCAAGGAAGCTGCTATCGAAAAGGACCCTACTGAGGAGTTGGTGCTGGTTGAAGAGGAGTCTAAAGAGGATGAAGCTACTTCGGAGCAGAAGGGTGTTGATGATCAGAACAAAGACCTAGACTTTGAGACCTATATCCTCAATTCCATCATAGATACCTTTTATAATGACTGTGATGTTTCTCTTGCTTCTTTATTTGAGATTGATGATCTTTTCTTTTCAAAAGTGAATGCAATGAAATCTGAATTTGCTTATTTGTGTGATGTGTTCCCTAATGGTTATTCTGTTTGTGATGATCATTTCATGCATATGTTTAACATTAATTCCACGCAAACCAAATCATTTAATTTAGGCACAAATGATAATCCTAAAAATATATTGCTTGCTTCTGGTTTAACTAATGGCGAGAGAGAAAAAATGGAAGAAATCTTAAAAAAAAAAGAGATAGAAAGTATTTGCTTGGGGTTATAAAGACATGCCCGAAATCGATAAGGAGATCTCAGAACACAGAATCCCCACATACCCTCACATAGCGCCAATAAAGTAGAAGCAAAGGAGGCTAAGGCCAGAATGGGCTCTCTTGGTTAAGGAAGAAGTCGAAAAGTAGCTTAAGATAAAGTTTTTAGAAATGGTAGAGGACACTCAGTGGTTAGCAAATATAGTTCCAGTTCCTAAGAAGGATGGAAGGGTTAGAGTGTGTGTGGACTACCAAGATTTGAATAAAGCCTGCCCTAAGGATGACTTCCCCCTACCACATATCGATACATGGATTGATAGTGTGGCTTCTAATGCAATGTACTCTTTTATGGATGGATTTTCGGGATATAATTAGATCATGATGGTAGTAATGGATAGATTGAAGACATCATTCATCACTGAATGGGGAGTATACTATTACCAAGTGATGCCCTTCAGGTTAAAGAATACGGGGGCCATTTATCAGAGGATGGCGACTGCCTTACTGGACGACATGATCCATAAAGTGGTCAAAGTGTATGTGGATGATATGATGGTGAAATCTGCAACTAGGGAAGGGCATTTTGAAGCACTAGACAAGTTTCTGGCTAAAGCAAAAAAGTATAGTCTCAGCCTGAACCCAAAAAAGTGTGTTTTTGGGGGTCACATCTGGGAAATTGTTGGGACACATTGTCAGCCAAAAAGGAACAGAGATGGATCCAAATAAGATCAGGGCAATCAGGGATATGCCCACACCAAAGAACGAAAAATAGGTCCAAGGGATTTTGGGCATTTACAGTATATCAGCAGATTCATAGCCAAACTAACAGCCATTTGCAACCCTATCTTTAAGCTTCTGAAGAAAGACCAACCTGTTGTGTGGAACGAGAAATGTCAACAGGCTTTTAAAACTATCAAGGATTATCTGATGAATCCCCCTGTCTTATAACCACCGAGACTAGATAAAGTCTTAATCCTGTATCTGGCAATTGAAAAGGATGCAATAGGGGCGATGCTAGCACAGGAAGGTGAAAGGAAGACAGAGCATGCTGTATATTACATGAGTAAAAAGCTTCTACCCTATGAAGCTACTGATAGTTTAGTAGAGAAAACTTGTCTGGTAGTGATTTGGGCAACGAGGAACCTCCAACACTACTTCCAGTCTTATAAAGTGCAAGCAGTTTCCAAACATGATCCCCTCAGGTACCTCCAACAGACCCCGTCTCTTACAAGAAAATTGGCTAGGTGGCTCATTTTGCTCATAGAATTTGATATAGAGTATGTGGCCAAAAAGACAGTAAAAGGAAGAGCAGTAGCATATTTCTTGGCACAAAGCCCGATGGGAGATGCCCAAGAGTGGAAGCTGGAATTTCCCGATGAGCATTTAGGGGCAATAGAGATACAATATTGGGAAATGTACTTTGACGGAGCTATCAATAACAAGGGGGCCGAGATAGGAGTAATTTTGGTTACGCCAAAAGGAGAAATGATCCTGATGCCAAAAAGGCTCGAATTTGAAGCAACCAATAACCAAGCAGAATATGAAGCCTGCATCTTTGGCTTAGAAGCATTGCGTAGCGCAGGGGCGGAAAATTTCACTGTCTATGGGGATTCCATGCTAGTTATAAAACAAGCCACCAAAGAATGGGAGATAAAAAAAGATAGATTATAGCTGTACTGGGAATACTTGACCACCATCTTATGCTCCTTCACACAGTGTAAATTCATTTATTTGCCAAGGGAAGGAAACCAAGTAGCCGACGCCCTAGCCACACTGGCCACCATATGAGAAAGTGGGAAACAATCAGAGGCCAGACCCTTAATTCTCACAAAGTCTCAAGTCCTCTGTTATGAAGAGGTGAGAGTAATGCCAGTTGATGCCACTGAGAAAGCTTGGTTCTATGGTTTACAAAGGTATCTAGAAACTGGGCAGTTTCTAGATGACACTGAAAAGAAAGAAAGGATATCCCTACAAATGTTGTCTCGATAATTCATAAGCCACGATGGGATGTTATATAAAAGAATGCCAGTTGGGGTACACCTCAGGTGCGTCGACAAGGATGAAGGTCAAAAGCTTATGGAAGCAATTCATGAAGGGGTGTGTGGACCACACATGAATAAGACTATCTTGGCAAAGAAAATAGCCCGCCAGGGGTACTTCTGGCTCACCATGGAAGTAGATTATGTTGGATTTGTGAAGAAATGTCACAATTGCCAAACATATGGTGATGTTAGCCACCTACCATCTATGGAGCTTCAAGGAATGACTTCTCCTTGGCCGTTTGCTGTCTCGGGAATTGACATCATAGGGGAGGTAAGGCCAAAAGCAACTAATGGCCATCGGTACATCATTATGGCCATCGACTACTTCTCTAAGTGGGTTGAGGCTGAATCTTATGCTTATGCTACCGTAGGGGTGAGGCAGATGTCGAGGTTCATCGAAAAGAACATAATTTGTAGATATGGTCTACCACACCACGTAGTCACAGACAATGGTGTTCAGTTTTGAGCATAGACGGCCACACTACTAAAGAACTATAAGATTGAGCACCATAAATCATCTCCATATAGGCCACAAGCAAATGGGGCGGTGGAAGCAGCAAATAAGAATGTAAAAAAGATCTTGGCTAAGATGCTAGAAAATTATCGAGATTGGGCTGATTACTTATAATTTGCATTATAGGGGTATCGAACCACTGCTAGAACTTCGACAGGGGTCACTCCATGCCCCTTAGTTTATGGGTGTGAGGCATTTTTTCCCGTAGAGGTCGAGATAAGGTCATTGAGAGTCCTTCTGGAGTTTAAACTCCCCAAGTATCAGTGGGTCAAAAGTCGGTTGGCTCAGTTAACACTGTAGACTAAAAGAGGATGAAGGCTATGTATCATTCTTAGCTGTATCAAAGAAGAATAGCTCGTGCCTACAATAAGAAGATCAAGCCAGGCAAGATTCAAGAGGGGGATCTGGTGTTGAAACTTACAAGATTAGTCATGACCAATCCTCGAGGAAAGTTTAAGGCCAACTGGGAGGGACCGTATCTAGTAAAGAAGCTATTTTTGAAAGGCGCTACCATTTTGTCTGACATGGAGGGAAACAAGTTCAAAGAACCCATCAACCTAGACAAGCTCAAGAAATACTTTTTGTGAAAAGTCTCGCTAGGGAGAAAACCTCGAAAAGAGGCTGTCTAGGTAAAAGTTAGAGACCAAAAAGAAAAAAAGGGGGGGTCCTGCTGGACTGAAAACCTCGAAAGAGGCGGTCCAGGAAAAAGTTAAGGACATGTAAAAGGGGAAGGAGAGACACAAAATGGTTAGTTGGAAAAATTGCAAGGGCAAGCCAACTAATAACATGAGATGTACTAGAAGTAAAATGTATATACGTTTTGCGCTTAAATGAAATGAAATGGATTGCTTTAATTGTCGTTAAACATTGCATAATGTGTCCATTACAAGCCGTTTAACTAGTACACAAGGGAAATTACTTCTAACAAAAGGGAAAATGACGACTTCATTCCATGAGCTAGTTTTGTTTTGTCTTCTTTTGTTACCTACCCTGTGAACTTAACATTTGTAATTCTCTTGTCCTTTTATATTTAATAAATTTGTCTCTTTCTGTCTGTTGCAAGCAAACCCACGCATTGTAATGATCATTAGTGGTCTGATCACCGTCATAGCTTAAATTTCTTTCGATGGCTCTTCAAGGCCAAGTTGCCACTAGGTGGTCCAAAAAATTTTAAGAAAGCGGCCCTGGCTCGAACTCGTGAACAGGCTCTATAATCAGTTGTTTATGAACGTATTGGCACCGTATTGGCAACAGAGGCGGGCTGGATTGTAGAAAGTGGCAAAATGGAGACCGACAGTCGAGACACAATATGTATAAGATCGAAGGGTCACATGCTGTAACCCCCACCAGGGGCACATCCAGCGGACCAATGTATCAGGGAATGATGATAGCCAGCCATAAATGTTTGTAGGGATGGGATGTAGTTTCCTTGTTCGATAATGCTTGGCTTGATAATGCCTAATGTCTTGGGGAGGTTCGATCAAGCCCATCTTTTTATAAAGCCACATCTACAGGATTAAAAATGTTTAGATGCAGGCAGTATTGGTAGTTGAAAGTAAAGGAGGGGCAATAGGAAACTTACCTCCAACAAAAAGGGACTTCCAGAGAATTGTCGCGTCCTTATGAAGTCATCCAATCCAATGATGGTTTCTGCTAAGATAAGAGGGAAGGGATTGAGCTCTGACTCCACTTGATCGAGGATGGAGAGGATTTTCGAATCACAGTGCCCTGAGGGGGAAACCAATAGAAATTGAGCATATAAATAGAGGGCTAACATACGAGGCTAGTAAGTTTCCCCTTTGTCCACAATCATGATGACTTCAAGGAGGGACTCCAATTTGATTTATGAGCCGGAGATACAGTGGAAGGAAGACTGAGGTGGAAGATTGAACATACACACCATTTGTTGCTGAATGGAGCGAGAATTCGGGTTTTCAAGAGCAGGAATTGCAAGTTAGCAAGCGGAATCTATATGATGGCTGAGAATTGCCTCGAATTCCTCCGGTAGGGGACATATTTCTATTATGTTGAGCCAAAAAACATGTTTCTGGGGATCCCAAAATTGAACCATGGCATGGAGAAAAGGGTAATTAATTCTCCTAGTATGGAGTGATTTGAAGACCACAAGATGAAACGGCTCTAACCGGACCCAAGATTTATTGTCCAAACCTTTCAAAATCGACTTTAGGGACCTCAGACTTTATTCTATCATGTTTGTGACTTTTCAGAGACACTTAGAGGGAGAAACAGAAAGGGAAGGATGAAGGGGATTCAAAAATTAGGGCAAACACAGGAATGTGGGTTTTAAAGGGGCAAGACCACCTGCTGCTGAGGTGGTCGCCTCATTGATGAGGCGATTGCCTCATCAATGAGGCACAGCCTCAGCAGCAAGAGGCGATCGCCTCTTCACTAGGGTGCCATGAGGTAATCACCTCATCAGTAGTACGGGCCGACTACGTTTCTTCGAATCATATAGTCTAAACAGGTGCCATTGGAATATAGTGGGACAATTACGCATGCAAACATTGAAATCAACTCACATGTGAAGAAATGAGAAAAGCAAAACAAATGAATTTAATCAAGGAAAATGTTGAGTTCTGTAAACATTCTGTTCATAAATTCTAAAACCAAAATTTTGCATTCACTACTTAAAGACTATATAAATTTTAACCCTAGAACATCAAGCATCTGATCCCGTACCCTCAGGGTCATCTTCTCCCCCGGCGCCGCTGCCGCTCCTGTCTTCCTCCTCATCGTCCTCATCAATCTGAAATACATCAATCTGATGCTCGAGAGTAGCGATCCTCGCCCTGCTGGCCACGTCTCGATCCTATTCAGATAAATCGCCGGTTAGTAAACCATGCAAGCATGCATACATGTAGAAAATGAAGAGGTTTTTACCCTCCACTGCTGGTTGACCTCCAGCATTAGTCTCTCTGGGCCTCTATCATGTGATACATATATAGGCCCTGCTCCAGTGGAATCTGCATTATTGAAATAAATGTTGGAACTAACATTTGGTTCGAGAATTATAGAGAAAGCAGGTCAGGAAAAGCACATACGTGAGTAGCACCACCAGGGGTGCATGCAGGGGTCAGGTCCTTGTCCAAGTCCAAGAACTGGCGTGATAGCTCTCCAGGGGGAACCCAATATTAAGCTAGAGGGTCGGGGACATGGATGAAGCTGCCTGGGACAAAATCAGAACCGGGGGCAGTCGTCGACCTGGCTTCCTCGCCAGGTGCAGAAGTCTTCTCCCTGCCCGGATCTAGTCGACGCCTTAAGGGCTCTCTCTCCTTCACTCAAGACCTAACCGGGGCCACAGGCCTAATAGGCGCAACTTGAAGATGAAAGTAGGAGGAACATATTAAGAATACAATCAATTCACAATAGAAAGGGGAACTTACAAGGATTTACCTGAGAGGTAGAAGCAGCCTAAAAGGGGACCGTCAGCAGAAGGTGGGTGTGGATGAACTCTGCATACCGGCTCTTCACGTGAACTGTGTGATCCACAGCTGGTGAGCCCATAATAGCCTGAGTGAGGTCGTCGCCCTCCAGCTATTGAGCCCAAAGCATACTATTAGGAGGGGACCTGGGGACCCACCTAGCTCTAACGCTTGCCCTCTAGTTCAAGACCTGCTCCCCCAAGTACCAAGCTCGATACCTAGGGCCACAGAAGAGTACCCTCTTATGAGATAAGGGCCTGGAGTGAGTCATCTTAATGGTCCAAGTGTCCTCGGACCCCCACAAATGGTTTTGGATTTGAAAAGAAAAGAGATGTCGATATGTAAGTAAATTGAATGTGAATAATTTACTAATAAGAAGGTTTGTGCTTTGTAGGTACCGCATCCTGTGTCAGAGAGTTCAAGTGCTGTCTGTGGATATGAACTCGTGCAAGGTGCCTCTTTATGACATGGCTGGCGCCCCACCTACCAAGGGCCGAGAAATGGTCTCCCACTTGGGTAATGCCCACAAGCAACTCTAGCTCTAGAGCCCAGACCTGAAAAATAAAATAGGAGAAGTTGAGAAGACTGATGTAAGTAATGGGGGTCAGAACAAGATAAAGGAAAAAGGGGATCATGACGTACCAGAACAGCATGCCAAAAGCTGCAAAACCTCCTAGCCCCTCGGACCACCTCGTCCATGCTTCAGTACAAGTATGCCAGGGCACAGCTACCCCAATCGAATGTGTGAATTGGGTCAAGATCCTGAAGGGCCGGTAGGAACATCATATTGATAGAGTTGGTAGTGTCAGCAAAGAAGGTGGTACCGAGCAGGTAGAGCAAAAAAGCCCTCACCACCTGGTCAATCTCAAGGGGAGAGATCATTGATGCGGCCTAATCTCAAGTGTAAAAGCTCTTGATCGAGTCCAGCTTAAGGGTATGAGTCCCCTTCATGTCAGGGGTCATCCCTAAAAGTCGCTCAATATATGCGGCCTTATCCGGAGATAGCTAATGTAGACTCACATCAAAGGGAATAGGATCCCTGGCACAGGCAATCCCCGTGATGGCAGCAAATGATATTGGGTCTAGAGTAAGCTCACTGAATAGGAGGTGGAAGGTGTGGGTCGTATTAAACCACCTCTCCATCAGGGCATGCAGTGGTTGGTAATCCGTGTGCCCCTTCTTGGATAGAAGTGAGAGTACAAAGTCCTCAAACCCCATCTCCTGAATCCGGTCCCTCTGCTCGTCAGTCAAATCACTGAAGAAGACCTGGGCTCCATAAAAATTCCCGGCACCCTTGAACGTCTGAGTGTCATGCTGTAAACAATAGATAGGGAAGTGAAATTTATGCATGTTATGGTTTTAGGAAAGGAATTCAGAATGAATGGATTTTTAGAAAATGCGGTTTGCCCTGTTGATGAACCTCATCGTAGAGGCTATCGCCTCATCATAGAGGCGATCGCATCATTGGAGAGGCGATCGACTTTGTGAAAGGGCGATAAGTTATCGTCTCTTCACAGAAGCTAATCATCTCATCAATAAGGCGATCGCCTCATTAAAGAGACGATCGCCTCTACGATGAGGTGATTGCCTCTGTAAGGTGGGATAGGCACAGTTCCCGATTCCTGGCGATCAAAACATGGATTTCTCATTTGCTTAATAAATTAATGTCCTGATTTGATAATTATGTTTGATTAATCACTGAACCAATGTAATTTTGTAGGAAATTATAAGGTACTAGCTTCTCTGGATGCAGATGAGCAAATGTGGGACCCTAGGTCTACCAAAAGAGGAATCGAGTCTCCGCGGGTCAATCCCAAGCTCCTAGAAGCACTAACAAGAGGTGGGATGCGATCCCACCCAGGTACATGGGGTGTTCTCTCATTCTCCATTGGCTATAAAATAGGGGAGGATGCAAGAAGCACAAGAAGTGTAAGAAAAAAATGATGATGATGAAATGAATTGATGGGTGGAAATTAGTGCCGCATACTAGGGAGGTAGAATTCAGAGTACGGATTTTTGAGATGAAGTTTCCAGAGAAAGGATTGTTCGGGTTTGAATCCCCAAAGCTCAAGGATATGGCTATTCGGGTTTGAATCCCTGAAGCTCAAAGAAAGGGTTGTTCGGGTTTGAATCCCCGAAGCTCAAAGAAAGGGATGTTCGGGTTTGAATCCTTGAAGCTCAGAGAAAGGGCTGTTTGGGTTTGAATCCCCAAAGCTCAAAGAAAGGGCTATTCGGGTTTGAATCCCCGAAGCTTGAAGGATCGAGATGACTGTTCGAGTAGTATCCCCGAAGTCGGAAGCAAAGGACAACTGGGCCAGGAAAACTCGAAAATCTATGTCCCCAGAGGAGTGATAATCAGACCAGGAAAATCTGAAAACCACATCCCCAGCGATGATCGAGCTAGGAAAATTTGAGAATCAAGTTTCAGTGTTGCGAAAATCAGGCCAAGAAAACCCGAGAATCAAGTTTCAGTGATGATCGGACCAAGAAAACCCGAGAATCAAATTCCAATGTTGTAAGGGTCAGGCCAGGAAAACCTGAGGTTAAAAGTTTTCAAATATCTCTATCAAATATTAATGAGTGGCTGATCAGGCCAGGAAAACTCGAGGATCACAGTCACGTTTCAAAATTAAAGGATGTTGCTCATCTTATTGTTTGTTCACTGTTATGCATGTGATTTTTTGAAAAATGGTCATTGCATGTATTTTTTTTTTGAAAAATCAGGGGGCAAACTATAGACATCCGATTCGATGGCCCATGTTAGGGGACGAATTAGGGGCGCTCGGTTTGACTGGCCTGTTCTCAAGCCCAATGATAAGAATGTGAAACTTGGACATGAGAATGAAGCCTGAATCTCTATTGGAAAGTGGACTTGAAAATCCAAAGCCTGAAAAACCCAAAATCGAGCTCAACTATCAAAATTCGGCCTAAGCCCGCTTGGCCCAACGCAGGCCCGGGCCAAAGGGGCATTGCCTCAGTGTAATGAGGCGATCGCCTCTTTGGCAAGTGCCAATGAGGCGATCGCCCCTATGGCAGCCCACTTGCAACTGCATTTAATGCAGCTACAATCATGACGGTCAAGTGGTGCGGGCCCCACTCTCCAAACCTCTTTCTTGCATGAGGAAAGATTTTTGGGGAAAGAAAAAAGGCTGTGAGAGCTCATGATGGGCTAGGAGGCTTAGGGGCATGGGAAAGGTAAGGAATAAAAGAGAAAAAAAGAGAGAGAAAGAAAAGGGGGGAGGTTGGTGAGAAAAAAGGGAGAGGAGCTGTAAAAAAGAAAGAAGAAGACATAAGGGAGAAAAAAAAAGAAAAAACGTCCTGAAGAAAGGGGAGGAAGGTTGAAGCAAAGAAGTCCACTTTCTCCATAAGAGAAGAAGGAAGAAACTTGTGTCAAAGGTAGATACCACATCCTAGCAAGGATCTCAATCAAAACAGCTCGGAGGGCCTCTCATTTTGGTATAAAATCTGCACTTAAACTTGACATGTTCATTATTTTGTGTGTTCTTGCTTATGTGTAACTGAACCATTAGTACATTTTAGGTTTATCTCTAGTGTGTCATGCTTGATATCTCATTTTATTGATGGATCTTTGAATAATTTTACATGTAGTCATAGTATGATGAGTGTAGAGTGTGTATATGCATGTTTTGGTTACTTAGAGTAGAAGTCTGTACGTCTTGGGAGTCAGAGCTAGCCTGGTGATCAGGTGAGACCTCTTTATAGAGGCGTTGCCTCATCTCAATGAGGCGATCGCCCCATTGATAGGCCTTTAGGGAGTCTATCTTTTGTGTGTGTGTTACCTTTTTTGCCTTGGAATTGTAAGAGCCCCTGTTGATGAGGCGTCGCTTCATCAATGAGGCGATCGCCTCATCAATGACGCGACCGCCTCATTGACAGGGTTAACCCACTTCCTGTTTCATTTTTTGTTTGTTTGCTTTCTATGACGTCTGCTTTAATATGTACCCTTTTGACCTTAAATATGTCTGTATAATTGCATGATGGTGATTATCTTGACTATTTGATGGTTTCTTTAGTCCGTAATGCGAAATCCCCCCTTTATATATATATATATATATATATATATATATATATATATATATATATATATATATATAGTCTCCTTGTAAGTATCGTTACATGTGACTTCATTTTTTGTGAAAGCAAGGGCTAACCGTGTGTTATTTGCAGGAATTACTTGATGATTTATGTCATCGAGTAATCACTTTTACTAGTTATCCCTTGTACATTGCTGCTTTTATATTATTTTATTGGTTTATTTTTTGTATATTATTCTTTTATTTAGCCTAAAAAGCATTGTAATCCTTAATCCATTTCCCTTTTAATTTTGAATGTATGGTTGTAAATTATTATTTATTTTATTTACTGCGTTTTTTTGAATGTTGGGACTTAAAGGCATGAAATTGGACTAATATGCAAACTCGGACTTAATTATAAAATCTGGCAATTATCCGAAGGCAATTTCATTATGTGTGGTAAATGAGTAAATAATTAAATAATTAAATGGTAATAAAACACAAAAGACAAACGAAGGCCAACCGTAAGGTTGGGTGAGCATTCAAACGCTCATACCCAGTTTCCGAACCCGATCTCTGATGACGGCTTTTAGGAACCTCTGTGGGATCCAGTTACTGTACAGTGTGTCCCAGCTTTTATCCGAGTGGCGAATCCATCTCCGAATAGGCCCATGACCTATATCGCATTTCCTAATGGGCCTCGAGCCCACACAGTGCCGTGGTCGCCAAATACTTGGGCGCGCGCTAAACCCCGCCGCCTACAATAGTATTAATGATAAAAATAGATTAATTAATAATATATTATTAAATATGGTGAGAAGCTATCATGTCATTAGTGTCGGTTTAGCCTTAAGGCAAATGAGGCAGTTGCCTTAGGCCTCAAACACACACACACACACATATAGGCCATATATTAAATATCAATTTTTTTTTTAAGAAGAATTGAAATGTTAAAAGGCCTTATACCTTTAGGTTAATATCAATGGTAAAAAAAAGGCCTTATACCTTTAGGTTAATATCAATGATAAAAAAAAGGCCTTATACCTATACCTATTTTGTTAAAAAACAAAAGGCCATCACCTATTTTGGGAAAGATTTGTTCTTTCCCAATGAGCAATCCAAAAGTCAAAAAATTATGGAATCCTTATACCTAAAGTAATGACAACAACTTTGTTAAAAAAGATAATGATAATAAATATTGATATAGGATACTCTTGATTCATCTTCCCTATTTTCTTTATATATAACTAATTTGCTCATTTGTTAAAAAAAAATTGCTTATATGTTCTTTGCCAGTTCTTTGCCACTCTTCAGTCTTCAACAATTAATTAATTATCATCAAGATGCTATTTTCTTTCTTTTATTATCTTTACCAAATTCCTTGCCTCATTTGATTTTTGCTAGTCAAGAATTATATTTTAGGTTTTATTGTTCTATCTCTTTAATCTCTTTCTTTTCTTTTCTTTTTTTTAATTACATTTATATTTTATTGGACATTGAGTTCATTTATTGATTCATCATTGATCTCATATATTTAAAAAATTAGAAACTTTTGTTGTATTTGCTAGAATTAGAATTTTGTTTGTTATTCTTGATTTAAGAGTTTTCATTTTTATTGTAATTTATATTTTGATCGATTTTTTTTAAAAAAATCATGCCTAATAGAAAATATGAAAGTGAATATAAAAAATTAAAGAAAAAGAGGAAAATTGAAATGCTAATTAAATCTTAGCAGGGAGCACTTGATAAATTTGTCATTAACAATAAAAAAAAAGATGCTGCATCAAGTTCAATTGAAGAACAAAATGTACTTGAAAATAAATTAGAAAGACACGTTGATGTTATTAGACTAAATTATTGTGTTAATGATTCTAATAATGAGATTGAAGAAAAAACAAATGTTGGTTCCATTACTAATGATGAAAAAAAACAAAAATGAAGCTGTTGTAGAAAACACTTCAGAATTTGTAGAGACATCCAATTTGGCATCTATAAATATAAATGATCCTGGACATTGGAAAAATATTGATATGAACTTTAGAGATTTAGATGTAGAGAAAGGTCCAATTAGATATAGTTGGTTACATTTTCCGAAGGATGAAAATAATAGACACTTTTCAATATTTTTTGATACACAAAAATTATCAAATGGAGAAAAACATGACAAACAATGGCTAGTATATTCAAAATATTTAGATAGAGTATATTGTTTTTGTTGTAAATTATTTAATTCACAGTTTAGTACAAGTCAATTAGTAAATGAAGGAAGTAAAGATTGAAAAAACTTAGGTAATCAAATTAGAAGTTATGAGACAAGCCATGAACACATCACTAGCATGAGTAGTTGGATAGATTTAGAAATAAGATTGCAAAAGAATAAGATTATTGATAAACATGTACAAGAACAAATTAATAAAAAAAAAAGAGCATTGAAAAAAAGTTTTATTAAGAATTATTGCAGTGGTTAAATATCTCTCTAAATATAATCTTGCTTTTTGAGGAACAAAAGAAAAGATATTTGAACAAAATTATGGTAACTTTCTAAGTTTAATTGAAATGATAGTTGAATTTGATCCTACCATGCAAGAACATTCTAAACGTATTCAACGTAGTGAGCTGTAATGTCATTACTTAAGTCATGTTATACAAAATGAATTAATAGAATTATTAGCTTCCAAAGTCAAAGAAATGATAATTAAAAAAATTAAAGAAGTGAAATATTTTTTTGTTATTCTTGATTGAACCCCTAATGTAAGCTATCAAGAAGAAATGACTATTATACTAAAATGTATGAACACTTTTACTTGTCCAATTGAAATTAAAGAGTATTTTTTAAAAGTTTCTAGAAGTAGATGATACTTTTGGAAAAGGCCTTTTGATGAACTTGTAAATGTATTAAAAAAATATGAACTTGATGCTAATGATATAAGAGGACAAGGCTATGATAATGGATCAAATATTAAATGTAAACATTAAGGAGTACAAAAGAAATTATTAGATATGAATCCTAGAACATTTTATACACCATGTGCGTGTCATAATTTAAATATAGTTTTATGTGATATGACTAATTCTTGTCCTAGAGTTATTTCTATTTTTTTAGTATTGCAATGCATATATTCGTTGTTTGTCTTATCTTCTAAAAGATGGAAAAGTTTGCAGGATAATGGATGCGAATTTTCACTTAAATCCTTATCTCATAGTTAGTGGGAAAGTAAAATTGAAAGTGTTAAAGCAATTAAATTTCAAACTAAAAGAAATTAGGATGCTCTAGTTCAATTAGCAAAAACTAGTGAAGATCCTAAAACAAAAATTTAAGCTATGTGTTTGGCAAACTATGAGATTGAAATGAATATTTGGTATAACATATTATTTTCTATAAATTCAGTTTCGTAAAACCTTGCAATCCAAAGATATGCAAATTGACATTGCTTTTAACCAATTAAAAGGTCTTATTACTTATTGAAAAAAGTCTAGAGAAAATGGGTTTGAGTCTGCTAGAAATTCAACTACAGAAATAGCTAATGAAATGAATATAGAACCCACATTTCGTGAAACACGTATAATTCATAGGATAAGACAATCTGATGAAAATAATGATGATGAGATTACTCATTCAACTAAAAAATCTTTTGAAGTTGATTATTTTAAATATATAATGGATCACTCTATTACTTCCATTGAACCTAGATTTGAAAAATTTAAAGAATATAACATATTTTTTTTATTTTTTATTTGATTTGAACTTGTTAAAAACTTCATAAGATGATGAACTAAAAATGCCTTGTCATAATCTTGAGACTTATCTAACATTTAAAGAACATTCAATATTAATGGACTTGATTTATTTTTAGAATTAAAAGTGTTTAAAGAAACTTTAGACATAAAAACTAATGCTCCAATTGAGATATTAAATTACATAAAAAGATTAAATTATTTTCCAAATGCATGTATTGCCTATAGAATATTTTTAATCGTGCCTATAACAGTTGCTTCCACTGAAAAAAGTTTTTGAAAGTTAAAATTAATAAAATCTTATTTAAGATCAACTATGTCGCAAGAGAGATTAAATGGATTAATTATATTATATATTGAAAGCTCTATGCTAAAGTATCTTGATTATAAAACTTTAATAAGTAGTTTTGCAACTGAGAAAGCAAGAAAGATGAAATGATTTTTTTTAAAATTTAGCTTCTCCAAAATCTTGCCTCTGGCCCTAAATTCACTTGATTCAGCCCTATCTATCATACATGTAAGAGTTTTTTGTGTGTTGGATAAATTCATATTACATATAAATGTGTTTATCATTAATTAAAGATGAAATTAATTTTATAGCTATTTTCATTAAATTTTTGAAAAAAAAAATAGTTATAACTAAACCATTTTTAAATAAGTATTGAATATTTATTTTAATTTTTAAAGTTAACTAGGCATGAAAGTAATAGATTTTGTAATAGTTTATTTCCATCACTAAATATTAGATTAACAAAATGCAATAATAATTCTATTTTTTAATCCCACTCTCCTCTCTCTTTTTCTCCCCAACAATCCATTGAGTTGAATTTTATATGTTTTATGCTTGTTTTATATTAATTTGTTTAAAAATATACACAGGCATGAGGCACCTCCTCCTTGCCGCCATCATCCTTATTGCCATCTTGCTATATCCCAACATCCTTAAAAGACTTAATTTGTTTTGTTGTTATTTTGAAGTAGTATTTTAAAATAATATATTTTGAAATTGAAATATAATTCAAATTTTGATTATATTTTCAAATATACGTCTTTAATGTAAATTTACTAATATATTTTGTTTTCATTTTGTTCATATGGGTCCATATATGCTTATAACATAAATGATTTTTTTAGAAATGTCATAATTATAGAAAAAGCTAGCCAACTAGCCAATAAGCACAAGACAACTCTAGACCTCCAAGCCTAACTCTTACAATAACACTAAAGATAAAAGAATAGGAAGCCAATAAACAAACCAAAGTACAAAACATAAAAACTAAGAAAGTAGGGAAAATGCTAATGGCCTAAATAAAGCCGATCGATATAGAAAGAACCTTAAACTAACGACCCATCTCCATAGCCCTATCTGAACTTTCACAAGCCTCTTGTTATATGTTAGAGATATAGAGTTCAGGTTGATTGCCTTTAGTGACTGTTGGGATTACTTTTTCTTATGGAGAAGTTTTAGCTAGCAAGTTGTAGTTTTGAGACTTACACCAGCAATTTTAGTGGCTGCTCTAGTTGGGCTTTAGGTAGAATAATTTTCACTATCTGTAATTAGCACATGAGTGATACGTGCTTTTAAGAAACCTGAAGTAGAGAAGATGGGCACCATGAACATTATGTTTCCAAATCCTGAGATCAATGGAGGAGCACTTGCTGTGATTGCTAGCTCTCTAATGTCTGAGCTAGGAAAATGGTGGGGAGTAGCACCAGCTTTAATTTAGGACATTGCCATCTCCAAGAACATGGCCTTTATGAGATTAGAAAAGATCAAGGAGACTTGAATTTTCTTCTTGAAGAGATCAATGGATGAACTTTTTCACCAACAGTTTCCAAACAAGCTCCATTTTTATGGCCATTATTAAGGAAACCTATGTTGAGAGTTATTGTGGTGACACTATATGTCACGACCCGAATCCCTAAGGGTACATAACCAGCACTAGGGAATTAGAAAGTAATAAGCTTCCAAAACTCATAGTAAGCCTAAGGAATTTATTATATAAATAAAACTAACTTTAAAATTCTAAGGAAAATTCAATAGAGTTTCCCTTGTATTGGGACAAAATCAAAACCTATAAAAGTGCAAATACACTCCCTATATATATATATATATATATATATATATATATAAAATCACCAACACAGCCTCCAATAATCCATTCCTTAATACAACACAATAATAGTAGTAATAATAACAAGTATTCAAATCTACTATGGTATACTAAATCTCTTACACATTAATCATAACAACATTAATTTAACTTACAAAATACTATCAGTGAAGAATGAGTCTAACGTAGAAGAGGTGAACTAACTGTAGACTGCCAAGTTCTTGGGAGAATAATTAAGAGGACTCGGACCTCATTGAGTAAGTTAATATAAAGAAATGTATATCAGTTTAAAAACCTTCTTTTATTAAAACATTTATTACAAATAATTATTATGAAAATGTATTTAAAGAAAATTATTAATTTATCAAATACTACATATATATCCTAATATACATCTTTTAAAAATATGGAATATATAATATCACCAAATATTCATTTGGCAACTTGGTTAAAAACATGAATTCTAAATACCATTTATTTGAATGGATATATATAATAAAAAGATAAAATAATTGAAAGAGTCTTAAAGGGGGGTGAATAAGACTATCGAATAAAAATAAGAAATTAAAGGAATTCTTTGCAAGAATTGAATAAAAGTTGAGAAGAATAAATAACATAAAGATTTAAAGACTTAAGATTCAATAACAATCCTACGTCTCTACCTAACTTATCCCCAAGTTAGAATTTTCAATCACCCATAATCTTATTCACAATATTGAAATTACACAAGAGTTTATGGCTCACACTTACAAACTTACAACTTGAGTTTTCAAGGCTCACTCAAAAACCAAATCCCAAGTGTTTCAATGGGCAACACTTAAACGAATTCCTTTAGAAATAAATCTCACTTTCCTTCTAATCTATCCTAAGATATAAGATAAAGAGAAATTTTATTTCTAACACACCACCAACTCTCACAAGAGTTACACAAATGTAAAAAATGTTTAAAAGAAATTTTAAGAGCTTTAATTGAATGCTTAAATGTATAAAATGAATGAGCAAGTTCCTCAACTTCAAAATAATCTTCAGAGGTCTTATTTATACTTGAGCAATCTAATTATAATTGTTAGAAGCAATGATTTCATTCCTAATATTATCCAAGTCCATTTGATTGAAAATTTAGACTTTTGAGCTGCATTTTGTTATGTCCTCATCGGGATATCATCTAAATAGTCGTTACGAGTTGTTGCATTCGAAAAAATATCATGATCCCGATTAGGACTACCTTGTCCTAAGCAATGTCCTGATTGGGACATAGGATCAGGATTAGTTCTACCATTTTGATGAATTTTTGCTCCTTCCTTAGTCCCAATTAGGACTACTTTGGTCTTGATAAGGACTATGAAACAAATTGTAATTTTTTATGCAATTTAGTCCCTGTGTTAAGTCCATTTAAAAATAGTTCTTTGTAATGTATTTTTAAGATTGAAGATGATTGAATCAGCCTTAATGTTCTTCATAAAAGTTGTAGATAATTGTCTTATCTTTGTATATCACTTTAAATCACCTAAATTGAACCTCTATAGCTTAAGATATTTCTAAAATACTAAGAGTTTCACAATCTAAAATGAAAGTTGCATATGCTAACTTTGACTTAAGATGTGCATACCCAAATGATCTTGGATTTTGACAAGTAAGCTTAATTCAAAAAGCTTAAGATGTTTACTTCAAAAGTGATGAAGATCCTTTTCTCATTATAGAGTTATAAGGATGTTAAAAAGGCTCCTTAAATATTAAAGATCAAATTATCCTAAAAGACCATTGTATATCCAAAAATGTATATTTTTGGTATATAATTCATACACACTTAGTTGAAATCATTAGAATAAAAATTGTTTGTTAAAGTCAAAAATTAAGAGTTTGATCATGCAAATGGTCAACAATAATAAAATAATATCAATAAATAACTTAGGTGAAAATTAGTGGTGGAACCCTAAACTATGAATCTATAAGTCATTCGACTCACTCATTTATGTAAAGACTGTCGGTTCTCGAGAGTTAAGCATCTATCGAGCCACTGGTCCTAGTAATAATTACCCATAATTCATACATATCACCTGAGAGCTATATAACAACCAAGCTTCACAATTAAATTTCTCAATAAGGGTTAGACTCTAAAATCATTACATGTATTCACATGGTCTTGATGACACCCATCAAGTAGCCCATTCTACCAATCTTTTCCAAAAATTATTTTTATATATAAAAGCATAATAAATTCTTGGGAAAGCAATGCTAGAAATAAAATACTTTTATTTTTATAATTGAAAATATCAATAATGTCAATAATATCATTAATAAGAATTATGGTAAAATAACATCAATAATCATAATCAATTATTATTAGTTTTTTTTTAAAATATCAAATCAAAAATATGGATAATTCAAATATTAAGAATATAAATTATTTAATTAAATATACTTTTTAAATATAATTAACCAACCTATACTTTTTTATGCAAATCTAACACACATTTCAATATATTAACTTATAAGTGGAGCAAGCAAGCTTATGTGTCCTCATCCACCTATTACCTGATGTCTCCGTTTTGGTTTACTCTATAATAACAATTTGTACAATATGAATAATTATCAAATAAACTCCTAATAACTCTCAAAAATTCTACAAATGTATAAAAATGATGGAATCATAGATATTGACTTAGGAACATCCTAAATGATTAATTTTGAGGCTTAAGGATTATCTTTGATAATATAACTAACTTAAATGGAAATTAAATAATTTCCACTACAACCTTTTTGAGATTTATCTCTCAAAATCTATAAAAAATTAGAATATACTCTATTTACGAAAATGATCATCATAATTTATAATATTTATTAAAAATAAACTCAAAATTTTTCAGGCTAGTTACTATTTCTCACTGGAATTTGGGTAGGACCCACCAGATTCTTACTGGAAAACACTACACCTGATCAAAAAAATTATACCAAAATGTTTCCCATAATTTATATAACACAACTAAAGCCTCAAACAACCCAAAATATACACATAATTCATGGATAAAAAATTAAATAAAAATTACCTGAAAATTCATAAAATATTCTAGAGATGGAGATCAGACGCATGGTTGATGGCTACGGATTCTTAGTGATGATAGGAACAAAATGGAAGCAACCGTGATGTCTGAAAATTACCAAAACAGTAAGAAATGATAGTAGAATGGTCAATTGTTCTTCTTCAAAATTGCACTAATTCATGTAATTTCTTATGAAAGAAAACCATTGGAGTGAAGTGGAAGATAAGGAAAAGTTATAATTCAAATTTAGGGTTAATCGGAGGTCGTTTGAGTGATTAATGAAAAAAAGAAAAATTTTGGTATCAAAAAGAAATTTTCCACTCAACCATTTCACCCGTTGCTTCTCCCTTTCTGCAAACCACTTCCCTTGTTACTGATGGACACTCAATGTATCCATGATTCATTTCCTCTTTTTTATAATAATAATAATAAGTAGAATGAAAATCGTAATTGATACCATCTAGAATGTTCCCACCTAATTAGGGGTCCTCCACCTTCCTAAATAGGAACTACCTCAAAGAGGAATCCTAACTGAAGTAGGAACACTCTCCCACAAGGATTCCTATTCCTCCCATGTTTGAGTATCACTATATATAACACCATATACCCATCATTAGAGGACATCTCATTCACACATACTCAAGCTATCTTTCATCCACCCGCTTTCTATTCTCTAACTTAGGCATCAAAGTGTTTGTGGGGATACCCCCCACCTCTCACCTTGCCCTTTGTTCGGTGCTTTGCAGGACGTTCAGCCTAGGAGTCCCGGAAACTAGTTATCAAGTGGTGCCGTCTGTAGGAAACTCCTTGGGAAAAGCCATTCATTCACTTACTAAGCTAAAGACACTTTCACCATGACTTCCAGCCCACCTCCGGCCCAAATTCCTGAGGGCGGCGCCAATCCTTCTGCACCCATCCTTTCGACTGACCTTTTAAGCCCTTTCCTAGTAATAATACCACTGCCCACCTTGTAGCTTGTTGGGGCCACATCCGGTCATACATCTTTACCTCTGGAAAACACTCCGAGATACCCGTCCTTAGGAACAGATATCCCATATTACGCTCCGCTGCAGCACCATTGATCAATACCCTCAATACCTTTTCCAAGCCTACTAGAAACGCCAGCAATAACCACTCCAAACCTAAACACAGTAAACCAAACACTCGGCCTTGACCAAGCAAGCAAAGACGCCATGATAAAAAATATTCAAGCACAAATAACCTTGATGCAACAACAGTTAAGCGCTATAATACAGAGTGAGCATACTGAACTAGCACCAAATAATGATAATGCAGCACCCCGACAGGCTCCAAGGACAAGCACAGGGAAGGGTAAAGCACCAGAAGGGGAGTGTAGTTCGTCCATCCCAGCTCTCGATGATTCGAAATTAGCAAAAAAGGTTGAGAAAGTAATGAACAAGGCCCAGACTAAACCTAGAAAGGAAGAAGAATGGGTGATGGATAGCAGAACTCCATTTATCAGCAGAATAATTCAAACGGAGATTCCTAGTAAGTTCAGAATCCCGCAGCTCGATCAGTACGATGGGACAGGAGACCCTATTAGTCATATATCTACTTTCCGAACAAAGATGCTGCTCCAAAATGTGAACGATGGAATCATGTGCAGAGTCTTCCCAAGTACACTCACAAAAAGTGCCCAAAAATGGTTTCATCAGCTCCCGAAGAATATTGTCACTTCTTTTGAAGACTTAGTCGAGCAGTTTCGTATCAAATTTATTACCAATATCCCTCCTGCAAAAAAATCAACGACCTCCGGGTGTGCCGACAGGAAGCTGATGAGTCTCTACGAAGTTACCTTGACCGTTTCAACCAAAAACAGTTATGTAGATTGAGCACCTCATTGATGAAGTCGCCATAGAAGCTTTGAAAAATAGCACTAGACTCGGCAAGCTAAAAGAAAAATTAATGACTAAAGAACCGAGTACCTTTGCCGAGGCAATGGCGATAGCGGTTCAGATGATAAAGATGGATGAGGACAGGAGGATGCGTCGGGAAGAAGATAGGCCACCAACTAGAGATGAACGGCCAAAGTAGAGACGAGTAAGCTTCCCAAAAATGAATTTCAGAGCTTCGGTAGACAGATTTGATAGGGAAGTAGATAGATATACACCCCTGAACACTTCTCGATTAAGGATCCTCATGTGGGTCAGGCATAATGGAGTGGAAATTACACCAGCCAAAAGAATTAGCCCAAGCCAGAGATTTACTTGTGATAGAAGCCAGTACTGCGAGTACCACAGAGAATACGACCATAACACAGAAGGCTGCAGAGAACTGAAGAGTGCCATAGAAAAACTAGTGCAGCGGGGAAAGCTTGATAATTTCACTGACGCACCGAGGAGACGCGGAAACATGGAAAACCATGACAGTGATAAAGCTGAGGCAAAGAAAGCTAGGAAAGAACCGATCGGAACGATCAACATGATTGTGGGAGGAGAAAACATCGGGAAAAGATTAAAACGCAGTAGAGGAAAAACGATACCCAGTAAAAGCAACAGCATTCTTAATTCGGAAGATAATTCGCATATACACCACCCTTACAGTGATGCCCTGGTGATAACCGCATGCATAAATAAGTATCGGGTTAAAAGGCTATTGGTCGATAATGGGAGTGCTATCAATGTTTTATCTTGGAATGCATACAAAGCTATGGGCGGCTCCATCACCAACCTAACGGCCATCTAGAACCCCATCACTAGTTTTTGTGGAGGAACGGTGCAACCAATGGGGACTGTCAATCTGGATCTAGAATTCGAAAACCAAGAGGATGAGGAAATAAAAATCGTCCGGACCCCATTCAACGTGGTAGACATACCACTAGCCTATAATAGGATAATAGGGCGACCGGTATTTTACGAAGCAGATGCAATCACCAGCATCCGACAATTAACCATGAAAATCCCAGTAAAAACGGGGACCCTTACTATCAGGGGAGATCAACAGATGGCCAGACAATGCTATCAGATGACCATGAAATCTCTGCTAGAAGCTTTTCATTTGGAAGCATGGGAAATTGAGAAGCAAGGCGCTAATCCACAACCGGTGGAAGACACGGAGACATTGCAAATCAGGGGAGGAAAATCTGTGAAAATTGGTAATGCCCTTAATCAAGACATCAAAGACACATTAAGGAATGTCCTTATTAGACATTCAGAAGATTTTTCTTTTGAAGCCTCCGAGATCATCGGCGTGGACCCGCGGATTTCCTATCACTGCCTAAACATCAAACCAGGGGCCAAGCCAGTAGCACAGAAGAAAAGAACTTTCGCCTACGAAAGATAAAAGATCATTGCCGAGGAAACAGCGAAGCTTTTAGCAGCCGGATTCATTAAAGAGGTTACTCACCCGGACTGGGAAGCCAACGTAGTACTTGTCAAGAAAGCAAACGGGAAGTACAGAATGTGTGTAGACTACACCGACCTCAACCAGGCATGCCCCAAAGACAGCTACCCGTTACCAACGATTGGTCAGCTCGTCGATTCCACCGCTGGCCATGGCCTATACAGCTTAGTAGATGTGGCCCAAGGTTATCACCAGATCCCTATGAAGAAAGAAGACTAGGAGAAAATGTCCTTCATCACACAGGAAGGGCTGTACTACTACAAGGTGAAACGTTCGTCTCAGGTCGCTTCCGTAGTACTGAGGATCCGAGCATGTAAGCCTCGCGCCCCTGTGCTGAGCATCTAAGTCTCGCTCATATAAAGTCCAGTGACTGAAGCTGGCACCCTCAGGTTGCTTCCGTAGTACTAAGGATCCGAGCATGTAAGCCTCGGGCCCCTATGCCGAGTATCTATGTCTCGCTCACATAAAGTCCAATGACTGAAGCTGGCACCCTCAGGTCGCTTCCGTAGTACTGAGGATCCGAGCATGTAAGCCTCGTGCCCCTGTGCCGAGCATCTAAGTCGCTCACATAGTCCAGTGACTGAAGCTGGCACCCTCAGGTTGCTTCCGTAGTACTGAGGATCCGAGCATGTAAGCCTCGTGCCCTTGTGCCGAGCATCTACGTCTCGCTCACAAAGTCCAGTGACTGAAGTTGGCACCCTCAGGTCGCTTCCGTAGTACTGAGGATCCGAGCATGTAAGCCTCGTGCCCCTATGCTGAGCATTTAAGTCGCTCACATAGTCCAGTGACTGAAGCTGGCACCCTCAGGTCGCTTTCGTAGTACTGATGATCCGAGCATGTAAGCCTCGCGCCCCTGTGCCGAGCATCTACGTCTCGCTCATAAAGTCCAGTGACTGAAGCTGGCACCCTCAAGTCGCTTCCGTAGTACTGAGGATCCGAGCATGTAAGCCTCGCGCCCCTGTGCTGAGCATCTAAGTCTTGCTCACATAAAGTCCAGTGACTGAAGCTGGCACCCTTAGGTTACTTTCGTAGTACTGAGGATCCAAGCATGTGAGCCTCGTGCCCTTGTGCCGAGCATCTAAATCGCTCACATAGTCCAGTGACTGAAGCTGGCACCCTCGGGTCGCTTTCGTAGTACTGAGGATCCAAGTATGTAAGCCTCGCGCCCTTGTGCCGAGCATCTACAAATCCAATAGTAATTGGTTCTGTCTTGTCTTAAAATGAACGGGTTAATCTATTGCGTTGATCATACTCCCTCATTAGGTACCCTAGTTCCACAGATTACGATTCGATGACAAATCAACCAAAGATACTCGGCAACAAGCTCTGCTTATTGCGACGAAGGCTGGCCAACTTAGCTCACTTGCATCTTATCACCCATATAGAGGCACCACTGCATCTTACTCGGATGCAACGGACATAAATATCCGCATACTCCAGGGGGGGACTCTTGATACCATCTAGAATGTTCCCACTTAATTAGGGGTCCTCCACCTCCCTAAATAGGAACTACCTCAAAGAGGAATCCTAACTGAAGTAGGAACACTCTCCCACAAGGATTCCTATTCCTCTCAGGTTTGAGTATCACTATATATAACACCATATACCCCTCATTAAAGGACATCTCATTCACACATACTCAAGCTATCTTTCATCCACCCGCTTTCTATTCTCTAACTTAGGCATCAGGGTGTTTGTGGGGATTCCCCCCACCTCTCACCTTGCCCTCTGTTCGGTGTTTTGCAGGACGTTCAGCCCAGGAGTCCCGGAAACCAGTTATTAGTAATAATAATAATAAAATAATTATATTAATAACCACATAAATTTGGATTATTACACTATGATCTTGATTGAAAAGATTTTCATAACCATGTTGAAAGCTGTTGTGATGATTGTGTTGTTGGTAGCTGGGATCAAGAGTTGTAGTCATATTGGGAAGGTAATGCACATTGAGGTTATGGCGGTGTTGATTTAGAGGATGGAGTAGAGAGAAATATAGGTTATAAAAGTGTTGAGCACAATAATGTGGGTTAGATGAAGGGGCCGCTATCTCTATATTATTGAGCATGACAAACCATAACAGTTGGAGTTGCACCACAGCAAACAAAAGTAGCCGGAGCTACACCACTTTGATAACTTTAGCCATAGAGAGACTTTCTCTCACAACACTGGATAACATTTTTCAATCTTCTTGTTACTATCATTTTTTTATAACATAAATGATCAATTAATATAAATTGGGCTTTCCTATGTACATTTTCTTAAATTACATTTGTTCAATTTTTTTTTTTTTCATAAAAAAAAAAAATTCTAACAATTGATGGTAGTCCAAAATATGATAAAATTTCTAATATGGCAAGCTTTATCAAAGTCTTTTTTTTTTTCCCAAAGATCTCACTTAAACATATATAATATGAATAATCCAAGCCCAAGAAGATCTATTAAAGATTGAAGGAGGTCCAATAACTATATCTAGAGTTAAAAAAAAAAACGTAACAAGCTTTACAATTGCTAATTGAACAAAGTTGGGTGAAAATAAGAATTTCAGGCAACAATTCACACCATGAGCAGGATTTGGTCTCAATTAATTTAATTCAGGTTCTTATAAGTTAATTTGGGTTAATTTTCAAGGCCAAAGGATGTTTCCAAGCAGAGCAAATAGATGGAAGGCATATTGTGCTTAATTGGGCTCATCTAAACTGCTTTGAGATAATTAGCCTATTTAGTGTATTTTAAGTCTTAGTTTAGTATTACTTATTTACAACATTTTTTTTAAGTCTAATTACATTATTTGTTGCTTATTTTAGTTGGTTTTAGACCCAGCTTTGTGTAGCTTAAGTTTTGGGCAGAATTGATATTTTTTAGTTGAGGAATCCTTTAACAAGTAGAAAAAACATGAGGAATCCTTTATAAAGTAAGAAAACCATATGACCATGTGATTCCTACTTAGTTTACCTTAATTTATGCTTATATGAACACGGTAAACCCTTTTGGGGAGAATAAATGTTGAGTTTATGAGAATTTGGTTTTCATTATATGGGATTTTCCATATGTGTTCTTTTGAGAACTTTTTATACTTACCAAGATTAACCCTTGTTGCGTACAACCCCTACACTTATCACTCACCTTCTCTTCTTAAGAGTGGCATCTATTGTCATTTTGAACCAACCATTTTGTTACTTGTTTGTTATTGATTTAAAAGTTCAAAATTTTAATATAGTTTTGGTTGTTCAAACTAGCAAAACAAGAGGTAAAGGTTTATTTTAGCTTAAAACACAATCTAATTTAGTTCTTGGGAATTGAATTCCACTGTGGATCATTGGGGTTTGCATCAAATGCTTTGTTTGGAAGAAGAAATTCCAATTATAATGTACAAGCTTGAGCATATATATTCCCTCCTAATTTATTTCTTTATGGAGCATAAAATGGTTGTTCTAGTAAAATACAAGTGAATATATCATTTTGATAGGTATACAAACAAACTTAATTATATATATATATATATATATATATATATATATATATATATATGATAATGAATATTGTTCCTCTAATCATTCATTTGGTACCTTCGGAAATTGAGAAGTGTTGTTTACAATAAAGTAAAGATTGTACGTTCCACTAAAAAATACTACAAAATGATGATGGAATATGTGAAATTGATGTGTATGAATATCCAAGGATTCTTTCTGTATTCAATTCACATGGTTGGTTTTTAGGTTGGAGTTAAAATGCGACGTGTTGGTGATAGAGAGTATGATATGGCTTACACTTCTTGTTTAATTACGATGAATTTAAGTCTTACATTTAGTAAGCTAATATTCATGATATTACAATCTTATTTTGTAAACATAAGTGAGTAAATACTTGCAACGTTATTTTTTTTACTAATTTGGAATATACAAAGTAGAGCTTAGGAATAGGCACGTGATTTGATCCAAATGCTCATGGTACATGGGTCTACCCAAAACATAAAATAGTAGATTTATATAAAGGGACTACTTTCAAAATATGAACCATCCATTGTGGCACCGAGAGTTGCTTAAATGCATTGTTTGCCATACCCTAAACCAAGATAGAGGGACATGACTTCTTTGAAAAATAAAGGTAATACCTATTATGCAGGTAGAGGAAGATATAACCAATGGATTTACATTTCAAGAAAACGTTATTGAAGTTTATAAAATTGAAATTATCTTTAATTGATCCAAATAGATTATTTGTTAATATTGATGCATATGAGGATAATAGAGGTATTAAAACTAGCCGAGCATTAATGAAAAACAAGAAAAAAGAATAAGAGAAGGAGAACAAAAAAGAAGCGGAAGAAAAAAAGGAAAAGAAAAAAAAATGCATAAGATTAAAATGAGAATGACGATGATACTGACTAGGAACAAAATTTCTATGCTACTCATTTGTTCTTAATGTATTATATTAAAAAAGACAAGTATTTATTTATCCTACTTAATTTATTGTGCATATAATGCTATTTTTCATACTATATTCTATTATTTTATGATTTTTATACTTTATAAATTCTTTATTCTTAATTGTATTGTGATGGTGGCAAGTCTTCGTATTCTATCTTTAAGACCTTGATTATTATCGAGGGCAATATGTACATAAAGTATTTTCCCATAATTTAATTTTTAAGAAGTATTAAACATTAAATGTGAATTCGAGAAAATCTAAAAATAGATTTGAGATGAGTAAATCTTGTTATGATAATCACTAGTTTAGAGCCTGTGGAATTTTATGATGTATAATTCTTTATTAAATTTAATAAAGAGATAAAAAATAATAAATAAATGAAAATTTATACAAATTTAAAAATATATATAATATAATTATAGTTATAAGGAATAAAATTCAAATTTAAAAATAATAAATAAATAAAATATGAAGATTCACAAAATATAGACAATTAATGACTCATAGTAGCTAAAGGTTGAAATTGAACCCTCAACTTTAACTTAAAGACTAAATTGGAGCTCTATATATATATTTTTTGTTCCCAACTATAACTTTATGTTCCCAATTCATCCCAAATAAAACCCTTTTCTAACGGAACTCCAAACAAATGTTAAATTAGGCTGAGGTGGAAGTGTGGGGCTCACTCTTTTTGTCTTATTCATTAAAATCCCTGTATAGAATGACAAAACCCTAACTAAACAACAGTAACACCAAAATAAAATAAAATAAAACTTGCGAAGAATCGCAAAACGGAGCAAGACCCATAACTTCTCTCAAAGTCATATTCTCCTAATAGGATTTGCAAATCAAATTCCGTTCCTATATATATATATATATATATAATGTCAGTCCCAGGCTTTTTTTTGGACAAATAGTCTTAAGGTATTTTTTTTTTTACAAACAATCTCAGATTTTTTTTAGTCTAAATATAAGGTGTTATGAGAAAGTTTCAATTGTAAAAAATATATTTAAATCTATATTACATCCAAATTAATCTTTACTCGATTCAAAACGGAACTTTCTTTAACTTTTGAGACTTTTTTTTCTTGTTATCGTTATTTGCCATTAGTGATAGTAAGTTGAAGAAGAAGAATTACAGGGAAGTCCTTTGTTCTTTAATGTTTTATTACTTTTATCATAGAATAAAAAATTAGAAAAGTGGGCTTTACTTTTTTTTTTTTATTACTTTATTACCATATGCATCTTTTTAATATTATGTAAGTGAGACCCACATATCCACATGAGCTAAATTTATTGGTGATTTTGTGTGTCTGTTAACTCAAGGTCCAATATATACTGGTTTGAACAGAAAAAATTTCAATTGGGAAAAAAAAAGTATAGAGATCATTGGGCTAAAGTTGAGGGTTTAATTTGGACCTTTGGTCATATATATATATGTATATATATACTATCAATAGACTTCATTTTATGTATTTATGATTAATTCTTGTTTTAATTATTTATTAATGTCAAAAAATATACAAAAATTTGAAAAATATAGTTAGGAACAAAAGCTATACATGATAAAATTTTTATATATATTTTTTCAATTTATTCATCATCATAGAATTATAGCTAACTCTTTCTTTTTTTTTTTAAGCAGAAATATAGCTAACTCTTAAGATATCATGAAGTAATCAATTGATGTACACCTCATTGACGATAAAATTTATATCCTCAAGCTTTATATATTTTATATGGACAGCAACAATTAATATGTAAAATTAAAAAACAATCATCTCGTGAGAGTATAAATGAAATAGATAGATATAAGAGAAGATATATAAAATAAATTTTAAACATAAATAATAATACACATATATGTGATCAATCTCATCCAATTTGGAAAAGCTTTTAGGTCACAATATTCGGTAGTTTAGTACTGACAATTAAACTCTTTCACTAACAACATTAGATGATTCCTCTCTTCTCCTTCGTTGATCTCCAGCCACAATAACTCTTTGTATGGCTTGAGCAAG
Organism: Mallotus nudiflorus; assembly: GCA_947683625.1. Lineage (NCBI taxonomy): Eukaryota > Viridiplantae > Streptophyta > Magnoliopsida > Malpighiales > Euphorbiaceae > Mallotus > Mallotus nudiflorus. The sequence goes on along the minus strand of CANTUR010000793.1, from coordinate 1,347,866 downwards.
TTTTTTCACTTGATGTGTCTTGTATTCACCTTCCACCTTCTCAACCCTCCCATTGCAGAATTCTGTCTCCCTGGGAAATAACTCATCATCTTGGAGCCGGCACTTGTGAAGCTTTACATACTTCATTGAAGAATTTTGATTTTTGGTTTCCTTATGCTTATACGTATCCTTGATCTATGAATATATAGAGAACATATTATTATATTAGAAATGAATGAGAATGCGTAAGAGGATATATAAGAACATTGGTTAGGACAACAAACCCACTTGAACATTACAAGTTTTGTTTTACTCTGTGTATGGCAATGATATGGCAAACAAAACGTAAGGGCAAAGCTGATGTATGATCTCTTCAATATAGAAGAACAACACCATTTTCAAATATATTTTAAATGTATATACCATTTAGTGATAAGGCCTATTCGTACCAAAAATTGCTATTTTTTTTTACTTTTTACAAGTTTATACTAAATTTTAATTAAAATTTGGTAACATTAGTTCAATTTGGCATATTATTTACACTTTTTAGCACAACTACAATTTGATTAAAAAAATAATAATAATAAAATATATACGTATCATTTGAGGTGAATTAGCTAACATCTATAATTATAGTCTTACATACAAATGCAAGTTTAAACAAGATAGAAAATGGGATGAATATAATCTTTACAAGTTATATAAATTTTTTGTTTTCATTTCATTTTTTTTTTAATTATTGAGATAGAAATCTAACTAACTACTATAATTGGTATTTAGATAATGTACATGTGAAATTCACAAAATCAGAGATTAGCTATTTCATCTTAAATGTCATGTATTGATTAAATTGTAATTGTATTAAAATTGCAAATAATTTATTAAATTGGACTAATTTTATCAAATTAAAGTTTGGTGTAAATTTATAAAAGTTAAAAAAAATTGTAATTTTTTACATCAATATCCTTATTAAAATTATATGTATTATATTTTATTGAGTAATCGTAAAATATTTATATATTTATTACAAATTTTAATATTTTAATGTAATATCTTTAATATAATATAAGCAAATTGTTTTTTTTTAATAATTTTTTGTGCTAATTTTATTTGGCCAACTAAGTCATAGGTTGCATGTGTATATAATTGTGGACCACCAAACTTTGACATTGTGTGCATGTATAGTTGGTGTTTTCTTGTTAACCTTGTTATGCCCTTTGATCGCTCATGGATATACAAAGTTTTTTTTTTTTTTTTACTTCAAAATTAAATTAGAATGAAGAGAAATCAGAAATAAAATAAAAATTTTAATAAAATATATGATTAAAAAAATAAAATCAGAATTAATTTCTTTATATATTAAAATATATTAAATAATAATTATTATAAATTTATATATTTTATTTCATTAAATATCACATTTCATAAATTTTAATAATATATGACAATATTTAAAATTTTGACTAATTTGTACTTAATTTGTCTTGATTTTATGGAAATGAAAAATCGTTCCTTACCCTTAGAAAGGGAATGAGTGATTCCCATTGATAGGGTAAACTATTTCCATTCTCATGTAAAATTTTAATGAACCAAATATTAGAGTGAAAGTCACTCATTTTGATTCTGATTCCAATTTCCATCTTAATTTTTAATGAAATAAATGACCTCTTAATTTTTTTTTAACTTGATTTATGAATTTGATACTGTATGTTTAAGGAAAAAAATCTACAAATTTTGCTTCTTTATCTAAGGCAAATTTTAGGGCAATGTTATTCTTTAAACATTTTATTTTTATCCCCATAAATTAAGAGTAAGACTTACTATATATTAATAAAGTGAAATTTATTTTGAAAAATAAAATAATCACACAGAGTACTCTTTTTCGAATGAAAAATTTTAAGGTGATTTTGATTTTGATTTACTTTATTTTCATTTTGTTCTTATCACCATTAAATGAAAGTGTATTGAATCGTCAAATATGGTTATTAATAAAATATGAGTACACATTTTTGAATATGGAACTAATCTCATGTGGACATATTAATCTCAATTGGAATACAGTAAAACATATACATATATATATATATATATATATATATATATATATATATTATATATATATATATATTTTACAATTTTAGTATGTTAGTGGGTCTCATTTAGCAAAAAGTTAAATTTTGACTTTCAACGGTCAAACCAGGCCCTACAACTGTCCACCTCACCCATCCTTAACCAAAAAAGGATACTTGTCAAAAATGGTGTTTTTCAAGTTTAGAATATTTCAAATTTGCAATATAGTAGGACATGTGTTAAATTTGTAGAGCAATGAGATATACTATTATATAATAACATTGAATACTCTCACATATTTACGCTAAATGCCATAACCTATGTTTGCCTATAAATAAAAGCTTTGAGGAAGCTTTTAGGGGCCTTTTTACCACTTCCAAATTGAGAGAAAATTCTAGCACAAAAGCCAAAATGATATCCGAAAATTCTCTCTAAAAGACCTTTAGAAATTAGAGAAAAATTAGGAAAATAAGGGGAAATAATGCGAAAATTTCTCTAGACCTAATTTCTCTCTATTTTCTTCTTAATTCCTTTTAAAAATACCAAAATTAAACACCTAAATTCATAAAAAAGCTCCTAAAAATTCATTAATCTTAAATCAAAACCAAATTTTTTATCCAAACTCAGTAAAAACCACACTTACCCTTTAAACCCAATCTTAATTATCTTCAATCAATTGTTGTTTTTTGTTGAGTTTTTGCCCAAATTATAAGGCTAAAAAGTTTCAAGAATATCATATTCATTGATTCTCATCTCAATTTTGGGGTTTAAGGCTTTAAAATTGAGTTTTGAAAGCAAAATGGTTTAAATTTGCACTATTCAGACATGAATAGCTAGATTTGGCTCACGAATAGCCAAATCATCTATTTATGCTCCATATCCAGCTATTAAGGCCTCTCAAACTGGCATTGAGGCCTCAAATCTAGCTATTCAGATGGCTATTGTGCTTGTTCATCCCTCTTCATCCTAAATGACTCTGATGATGGTTTTTAGGGTCCACAAGAGTTCATACTTGCTTGAGCATAATTCTGACCCTTACTTAAGATCCTAGGATGATGGAATTAATATTTTTTAACATATTTTTCTAGTTTTAAATGATTTTTATTTTATTTCTTTAAATCCCTCTTTAAGTGCTTTTAAGTGTGATCCTTACACTTGCTTTTAAAAGATGATTGTTATAATGTTTGTTGGTGTTGGTGTGACTTCTAATTAAATTTTTGTCTATTTTTTATGTGATTTGTGATTTATTTTGGTGTGAATACTTGTTTAGTGTTTATTGTGCTTATATTCTACTTGATTGTGGTCAATTGTGCTTTGATTGTTGAGTTGCTATTATTATGACATTATTTGTTTAAGTTGTGTTCTAATTTAGGGTTTTGATAACTTTTTAGTTTCTTTAATTATGTTTTTCATTATGAATCATAACTTTTACATTTTGTGAACTTAGTGTTGATTTATGAGTCCTAATTTGCATATCTTATGTTCTCGGTACTTATTGTCATCATTTTTTATGTAAGTATGTTGTCTATATGTTTTTCTTTCAATTATAGACTCTTAAGAGTCATTATTTGCATGTTCTATGTTTTGATTGAGTCACTTTAGGGATTTTTATGTATTATTGATAATTTGTGTGTCAATTTTACTTCTAAATCTAATTTGTGTTTATTTTATGTCTTTAGCTTAAATTGAGTCATGTTTCTTATTATTCTAAGTGATATTTGGTTAGATTACTATCTAATATTGCTTTCTTAATTATGCTAACCTTTCTCTACTCTTGTTTAAGCTATATTATTCTATAGTATTACACTAATTCCCTACATTCTCTTTATAATTCTCATGCATTATTGCATTTCCATGCACTCATATGCCATTATGCATATCACTTGCTTGATGCATATCATTATCATGTGTATGGTCATTTTTAGAATCTCTAGATGCATATTTGCATGCTGTCTCGGCTTGCATCACCAACATGCTTCTTGGCTTGCATCATGCATCATCCTTTGGATGCACCCTAGATTTATTTAATGCTTGTGTGAGCATGTATTTACATTATCATTATTCATTGCATTATATACCTTTTGTTATTAATCTCAAGTTACTAACTTTTAATACTACCTTCTACTAACTTTTTACTAACATTTATTTAATTTATTATTTATTTTTCAAGCACTTATTATTATTTGTCTATTTTGATTATCAATTTATGTAGTATATTATTATCATATATCAATTGTACCACACTCTCAATCTCTACTCTCAATTTCATTCTTTATTTATGCTCTATATTGCTATATTATGTCAATTATTGCTCTCAACCTATTTCTCTTGTTATTTATGTTTTATTTGCTTTAAATTGTCAATTTCTAATCTCTACCCTTTTTCTTTATTTATTTGTTTAATTTGTAATTTTATCATTACATGCCCCTTTTAATGTTATTTATGCTTTATCTTGTTAATTATATCAAACTTTCCTTTATTTCTTGTGCTTTATTTGTGTTATATTTGGTATCATATACTAAAAATATACAAAAAATAAACTAAATTTCTTTTTATATTTTATTGGGTAATTAATTTTTTTATTTTCTCATGGTTAATAAAGTGGCCTCTTTTGCACTCATTTTTCTACATTTCTCAATTCCATCTCTTTAATAATAAAATATTAATTCATTTCCCTCTTTTATTCAAGTATGGATTTTGCATTTTCTTTTAATAAGAAATAATTATTTTCATGGTAACTAAATATGTTTTATTTTCTTCATCTCACATCTTATTTATAGTCTTCTTAAAATCACTTTGTTTTTAATAAAATTAGCATCTTTTTGTGTTATTGTTGTGTTCTTTGTTGATCTTAAAAATCATCCAAATGAAAGAATATGGATCACAATATTTTTTATTTTCTACTTTTTCAAATAAATAATTTAATTATGTGTTCAATAATTTATGATGTGAGAAATATCCATCCAAGGTACAAAATTCATATTTTGAGGCCTAACTTGATGGAAACTCATATTGTGAATTGATTGTTAACATAATTAATATATAATTATCTTTAAATGCTTTTCTAAACTCTTTTCAATTTAGGTTCTCAAAATTGTTAATTTCAAAACCAAACTCATTTTTCAGCATTTCTTTTTATTTATTTTGGTTTTTAAAGTCATTTCTCTTTTATTTTTCAAATAAAATGTTATATGGCCCCAAAATTTGGAATATAGAGTAATAATGGAGGGTTTTTGTAAACTTGTTAGTCATTATCATCTCTCATCTCTTTTAATTTATTTCTTTATTACTTTTAATTTAATTAATTGTTTTCTTGTCTAGCATGCTCATATTTGTCTGTAACATGACTTTGCCATAATTACCATGCTATAAATAAATTATTTTATCTTGTTATATCATGTTTGCGATATTCACATGATCCATCCATCATATGATATTATTATGATTATATGTTAATAATTCTATGTCATGCTTGTGTGCTATTGTCATAACATATAAATATGCCATGATTTTATGTTTATACCATATATATTTATGACATGACATATATGTGTATTAGTTTAGCATTTATCATGATCATGCATCATTCTAATATTATGTCATGTTGCCATATTCATGCATTATTTTAACATATTGTTATGAGCTTTTGTGTATATATTGTGTTTACATGTAATGTTTGATTTACAATAGTATATTTTTTTGAAAGCACTATATATAACTAGTAAAGTCGGCCCTACTCAACATCCGGGTGGTATGGAGATGCCTTGAAAAAAAAGAGCCTAATCATATTGACATCGACATATGTACCTAATGCTTTATCCAATGGGTGAATGTTCCAAACAAGGAATCTGAGTTTGCCTAAGTGGCTAAAATGAACAATTTCTCAAGTGATACTGAGTGGTGACTCCCTGTTTCTCCTACTTGATTAGAGGGTTATAAGTGCATTTATGCCTTATGATGGTGTCCAATCAGTCCTAAAGGTGTCAAAAACTTTGTATGCCTTACTCATGTCAAGTTTGATAGTAAGAGCTTCTGCCTCCCCTTTGCTTCTCATTTTTATATAGTGCATCATCTCATGGGCAATAAGGATCAGAGATTTCCCTTCCTAGAATAAAAGCACTTTATGCTTGATAAATAATATTTAACAATAATCTTTTTAACTTGTTTGTGAGAATGTTTGAAATTCTCTTGTAATACACCGAATACAAACTAATTGGGCAAAGTTATTTCATGTTACGTACTTCCTTAACTTTTAGCAATAAAGAAATAGCTATATAGTTAAAAAGCCTTAACCATGAGACCCCTCCTAAAAATCTTATCATAAAAGTATAGATATCAAGACCAACCACACTCTAATATTCTTGAAAGAATTTTCTAGTGAAGTCATCCATTCATAGAGCTTTATTAAGATTGATACTAAAAGTTACTTTTTTTATTTCCACAATTGAGACAAGTCTAGTCAACCAGGTATTCCATCTTGAAAATACCCTTCTATGAATACTATCAAGCACCTCATTATTCACATTCATATTTGACATAGCAAAATGTCGTAAAAATATTTGGATACTATGTCCTTTATTATTGCATCATTTATTTGCCATTTTTATTTAGAATCTTTGGGACCTCATATTCTATTGCGACATCACCTTTTTTTCATCTTTTTATAAAAGAATGATATGTTTTTGTCCTTAGCTTACAATCGTTCAACTTTTAATTTTTGCCTTTAATAAATTTCTTCTTTTGTCTACTCCTTACTTAATATGGATTCAACCTTCCTTATCTCTTCCCCATTCCAAGAAGCATTTGACCCCTTCACTACTTCTAATTGTTCTTGTAATTTCATAAACTCTCCTCTTGTTGATTAACTCTTACCTATATTTTCTCAACTTTGAAAATGTTTAATACATTGCATTCCCTTTGTGATTTTCTGACCACATCGTCGTATTTAAGTGGCTAACCTCCTCAAACTTTGTCCATTGAGAGTTGAAAAGAAATTAATGTTTACTAATCTTAAGATAAGGACTAGAATCAAAGGATATGGGTTTATAATCACTCCCCACATCAGATAAATGTGAAATAAGAGCTAGTTCATAAGTATTAAGCTAGGCGCCTCATATCAAAAAATGATATAGTCTCTTATGGAGATTTATCAACCCATCCCACTTATTATTCCATGTAAATGTACCATCATTGTACCCCAAGTTAGATAGTTCCAAAGTATCCATAAAACCCTGAAATTTTAAATGCGATAAGCATTATCTATAATACCTTCCAATTTTTTAGACTGCTTTATAATCTAATTAAAATCGCTATAAAAAACAAAAAAATATCCTATACTTCCTTTCATATCTCAAAGTTGTTCCTATTGTTGCTTCTTCACTTATTTTTTATAGCTTACATTGACTCTAACCGTATCCCACTAGATATTCTTAAATTTATCTTTACACTGAGACCGTAAAAAGAAATCTTTAAATTCTTTTACATTAATATCAATCTCATCCTACCATGCAAACCCCAAGCTACATGCAATCCCTTTAGGATTGACTTATAAGTGTTTATTATAACGACAAGCTCATAACCTTCCTTTCATCACTTGCTCTAAATCTTCATCTTTATTAAGAACATAATATTTGGGAAACGAGATTGATGCATCCCTTTTAAAGATTATAACATTAAGGGATTTCCTATGCACTGACAGTTTTAACTCAATAGCTTCATTGATCATTATGGTGCCATTTAAGGTTTTCATCCCCCACCTTTTTCACCATCTGCTCATTAGTACATCTTCATTTACTACCTTTAATCCCCTCTTATTGAGAAGTAACCTATTATAACCAACTCCTTTTATGTCCCACCGTAGTCTCTACTTTTTAGTCATCATTAATAATGCATTTTTCGAGCTATCTTTTTAACATTCGACTTTTGGTTCAAAGTTCTTGTTATACTACCTTCATATCCGACATTAGCATCCTTAGGTCTATAAATATTGGACTTCATATTGGGCCTGTGTCCATTATTAGAAATAGATTAGGCTCTAAGCCCAGTAATGACATCTTTAGCAAAAATCATAATCACATTCTCTTAACCCATTTGCTGAATACTTATAACATCCTCCTTATTTAGCTCTTTGACCATTTGCATGATTAACCCCTTTGTTTTGACTTTGACAAGAAATTTGAAATTCCAATGACTTTGCTTAAGTGTGTAGGTTTTCACATTCCAAAATCAAATTATTTGTTCAAGTATAAAGATGTGTAAAGTTATCTTTAAAGAACATTTATATGTGTTTTTATAAAGAATAAAAGCCTAAGTATAGTCCTAAATCAATTGGATGCAAATAGAGTAAAAAATATCAAAATTCCAAGCTACAGGATACCTCTCATGAGCCACCTACTAGATCATAAGGAGGCTCATGAGCAGCCCCTTAAGAGAAGTGCCTACAGTCTTTTTCAATACTCAAAATTCTGAGCTGCTGATGAGCACCCCTCATGATTATGAGGCACTAGAAGGAGACTCTGCGTAACTCCAATGACTATTTTAGCCTCCAACAGTTAAATTGTTTAATACTCATAACCTGAAGACTACCCTCACAACCATGAGCAATAGTTCGTCTGCAAAAAGCTGAAAAATATTAAATAGTGAAAAGAAGAGCTTGTAGAACCATTTGATGGTTCCAACAGCTATATTTTTTATGCTTAACTATAAAAAAAAGCTCTGGAGGCTCATTTATATGTTAACACTTTGGTTGTTAAATATTTTTCTCCTTAGCATTTTTTAGCATTAAAATTCTCACCTAATCTCTTTATGCTCATTTAACTCTTTTAAGAGTTGGTTGATGAGTGTGAAAAGATTCATATTTTAAGAACTCTATGGGGTAGAATTAGGAGTGATTTAATTGCATTTTTAGTTAATTATAAGGTTTTTATTTATTTTTTATGCTTTTGTTTAATTTGTTATATTTTTTTAATTTTAAGTTAATTATGTGTAACTTTGTGTTCTTTTTATCTCTAGGATGCATTAAAGAGATTAAAGGTGTTGATTGAGGCAAGTCCATGTTTGGGAAGTCAAAGCAAGTCAAATTATTGAAGAAAAATTAAGTTCTAAAGTAAAGTGATGTTATGCAGCCACACATGGGAGTCTACATAACCATAACTGAGATAAGGATTAGACGTACAACCGTGTGCTTTAATGCATATAACCATGCTTGAGTAGCTACAAAGGACGCACAATCATGCAAAATAGGTGTGCACAACTATGTGTCAGTAATAGAAATTCAAATTTTAAAATTTGAACAGAGCTGATTCTTGGGGATTGTAATATCTTTTTTTAAGGGTTCAAATTTTAGTTGGAAGTTGGTTTTAAAAAGGTATAGAGCCGCCAAAGGAAGGATGATTACTCTTTATTTAGTTTTTACATCAATTTTCCAAGAATCAAAAATAGATATTTTCTAATTCTTTTCATGTTGCTGAGTATAGTTGATGTTTAAAGATTGAGAACAATATGCTTCCCTTCCAGGGGGTTTTTTATTATTTAGTTTAGTTGTTATTTTAATTTTAATTCAGTAATAATGAGTTCAATTTCTCTTTATTCATCATTTATCCTCTTTTCAATATGTGTGGCTAGAACTTCTAGTTAGGGTTCTTGAATTAATTCAAATATGTAGTCATTAGGATTAAAACTAAGTTGATAAATATAGTTCATTGGCTATTGCTTTGCTTAATGTCTTCAATGGATTAGTCATCCTTTGTTCAAACCTAGACAATGAGACTTGATTGAGAGATAGGTTTCATTGAGATAAAGTAATGGCCTCTTAATTGTCTATTTAGTTAAGAGACCCTTATATAGTTAACAATGTTAAGAAGCTAAGTTTTAAACTAAGTATAATGAACACTTGATTAGCGAGAGCTATAAAATGAAGTATTAGTTATATTCAGTTAATTATAGGTTTATCTAAGATGAAGATCTATGATTCATTATATGCTTTCATAATGAACTATGGTTGGAATTGACTTAGAAATTAATCATATCATTAGAAAGGTTGAATTAAGTTTAAAAACCCTAGCCTTTTCTTGGATTAAGAATTTTTTATTAACTTTAATTTGTTTTGCTTATTTTTATTTCTAAAAAAAAAATCAATGTCTAGATAAACAAACACTTTGAGAAGAACAACACTTAATTTTCCAATCTCTATGGGATGATCTTTATTTATTACTTGCATGATTCCATATGCTTGTAGATTTCACACATTAAGTTTTTGGTGCCATTGTCGAGGAATGCCAAAATTGATATTGTTTTGAAAATTATATTATTTGATTTAGACATTATTTTTAGTTTTGTTTCTTTATTTTTTATTGAATTTATGGTATTGTAAGAACTTGTGTGTTATACCTCAAATTTGATTATCGCCAAAAAGGTCCAATGATGAAACCAATCTTGAAAATGGCTAGAGTCTTCTCATTCATAACACCTCTGAAGTGTGCAACCTCGAAAACCCTAATCGATTCCACCGATGTACAAAATCAATCATCAAACCATTAAGTTATGCTCTAACTTAATGAAATATGAACTATCAGAATAATAAGAGGCTTATTTCGAGCAATATTCCATTGGAACGCATAGCTTATTGAGCTGATGTTCATTTTATTAGACCGGGACCCAACTTTGTGAAAAAAAAAAATTAATTTTGATAAAATGGACTTTGGGAACATAACTAGAAGGCTTCAAAACCTCTAGAAGTGTCTCAAAATAGTCCAAAACAACCCGAGGAATAGCGCACATTGCTTAGAAGTACGTGTGTAGCCACGAACATCCTTAGATGTCATGCACTAAAATTGAGGTTGAATTAGACAAAATGAACTTTAAAAATGTGTCCGAAAGGCCAAAAAACCCTAGAATCCAACCCCGAAAGAGCCTCAATTTATGCGCACATCATGTGTAAGTGTGCATGGCCATGCACCAAGTGTGTAGTCACACGCACTTCACGTAGCCACATGCTCTATCTTAGGGATGTGTGCGTGACCATATAAATACCCCTTAAAACCTCATTTTTTGCACTATAAATAGGGGTCTCCATAGTTCTTTTTTTTTTGGGTGGGGGAGTAAGAGAAAAACACACACACACTCTCTTAAAAAATCTATCCATTTGAAGATGTTGGAAACCCACTTCCATATAGTTTTAGCTCTTCCACCATATATTTCTTAGATTATTAGATCTCCTTTCCTCCAAATCTAGCTTTATCTTTATCAAAGAATGCTTCAAATGTATATAAACTAGCATCATTAGCATCATTCTATATATCATTTTGAACCTCTTGACGAGGAAAGCTTGATAATCCCTTGAAGCTAAAGCATTAAAACTCATACAAGCTCAATCAAATATGAGGACCACATTATCATTTTAGCATATTTATTTTATTGCATTACATTTTACTTTATTATCGCCAACATTTGTAAAATTTATTGTGCTTGCATGATGAGACTGGAAATTTGAATGCTATATGAATAATTTACACTTTATGTTGCTCATCTCATATCATCATTCTGCATCCTCTAGTTTTGAAACATGAAATCACACTGTGCATATCAATAATGTGAAAAGATCATATTTTGAACTAGAGTCATCATGTTCTTGGTCCAATAATGTCATCACGCATCCTTTATATCATTATCATATATCATCATAGCATACTAATTACTACAAACATGCATGATTATTTATATTTTGCTTACTCTTTCAAATGATTGAGTGTCCATTGCTTTTTCCATTATTCATGAGATCGAGCAAGCTATGTACATGGTTGTGCTAACCTTACATGTTCATTATATCTAAACTAGATTTACATTTCCATAATCTTTTTTCCTTTTATATGTATTTTATTAGGAAAGTGATGTAATAATGATACTTCATCCTTTCTTATCTGATGTATTATGTGAATGCTATATAAATTGTCATTACTGAAACTAAGGTGTTATGGTAGCTATACATTGAATATCATATAATGAGAAATAGTCAAAAAGTAAATACGATCCCCTAAACCTAAAAATCTCTACTAGGGGCAATACTCGTTGAGTGACTCGATGCTACCTTTTTCTTTTCTCAATTTTCTAAAAATTAGGTGGTGAATCCAAAAAAAAAAAAGCGTCTCATTCCTCTAAAGACCAATCATTTATCGCTATTCAGTAAAGTTGCCATATCCCTCAAAAATACAAAATCCAAGTCATCCCTTCACCTCCCGAAGTAAAGGAGGAAGAAGGTCGCTCACAGTGAAAACTCCACTTGGGACTTTTAAGTAAGGGAGATTAACTCGAAAATGACTATTTCTCATTATGCAATACTCAATTGTATAGAGCCTGTCACCACTACATTTTCCCTACATATCACACATGCATCAATGGTTCCTACACCTTTGATATTATTGAATGACATTGCCACCATGATTCAACTTGAGTCACGGGGTGACGTAGATAGGTAATATCACCTTTAATCTTTACTCATGCATTCGTTGGGCTCATCTGACCAGAGTTTATAACCTAAGTCCTAAAGGGGGGTGATTGAGTTATCAAAAGAATGCTAGACTCACTGACCTTAGTCCATAACCCTAGCTATATAGGGGCATTCTCACTAAAGGAACCCTTAGCCTTTAACTCTAACTTAGCCCATGTAGATAAAACAGTAGTAAATTCCACTAGGATTCCACTAAGTTATGCTTGCTATCTTTGTCCTAATGTTATCCATTTGACCTAATATTCATAAATAACATGACTATCCTAGTGTTTATCATCAAATGATGTCATAATGTCAATTTTCATATAATGTTTATGCTCATATCCATATGATTCTCATCTACTTCGTGTGAGCCCAAAGCATGAGGAATGATAAGAATCATGTACCTTAGCTTGAATAGTCTATACAAACTAACAAATAATGACATCCATTAATAACGAAATCTATGAGATGTCATCCATTAATTCTTATAAGATCAAATGAACGGGTTAGGAATTTAACTAGATTATAGACCTTTATATCAACAAAATCAAATTATAAACTATCAAATGATACTTTCATGACTCATGGTAAACATATCGAATGTCGACATGGGGGGAAAGAAATTAGATTCCTTTTGATTGACCTTGGCCCTATGCATATGGGCGCATATAAGCTTTGGACATCATTTGAAGCCCGACAATTAACCCCTCATATTGACATCATGTGATTACCTCAAGTACATTTAGTATCATTCCTTAACTTACCTTTTAGTTCTAATCAACATAAATCAAAACAGCCTAGTTTTGAGAGCAGAGCTATAGTCCCCTAATGACTATAGGTTCAAAACCCACCTAGGGAAGAGACTGAATGACCTCACGGAGAAATAAGGTTGGAAGTGAGAGCTTGCTTGTGATTGGTTTGTTCACTGTGCAGGAAAAACTAACTAGCTTTCTAAATTAATCATGAATGCATAACATACATGTAGATAGCATATACTAACCACTGTTTCTTATAGCAATGATCATCTTTCATTATAGAATTTTACATTCACTCCATGCATACATGCTTAACCTTTTCCTTTGTAGGCACACATCATGCATCATTCATTTAGTTAACCTTAATAAATATGTAGGAATACAACATTCAAACATGAGTGACCAAGAAGATACTTCCTCTTAATAATTTGAAGACAAACTAAAAGAGGGGATCCAAAAATTGCTCACTAATTGTATCATAGTCAAAATCCTTCAAGCCCAAATCAAGGCTAGAAATGCCTGAGATGGGAATAATACACCACTTAATGAAGCTTTCGTATCTGTTCGCCTGAAAGTAGATAAGGCCAAGGGAATTCCTTGCACTCTAGTTAAAGTTAATAATGACAATGACTACTACCAGGATCTTAGAAATGCATTAAAAGCTATAAAAATTACTAACATGACTAGGCTTGACTCAGCAAGGGAGGTTAAATTGTTGGCTAACAAAATGACCCAATTGGAATTTGCCTTTAAAGATAAGGGGACTCATAGCTCTAAAAACTTCATTGACTTGGCATTATTCAAAGATGAACCACTTCTAAATGATTTTAAATTGCCAAACTTTGCTAAGTTTATAGAATTAAGGATCCAAGGGTCTATCTAATGCAATATGCTACCTTCATGGCTGCCACAAAGCTTACAAAATCGCAAATTGTTTGATTCTTCTTCACATCACTAGAGGAAGGGCTAAGAGCATAGTTCTTTGACCTTGAAGCCAAAATTAAAAATGACTGGCTATTGCTAACTCAAAAGTTCATCAAGCAGTATGAATACAACACAAATCTAGACATCACTTGCAGAGATCTTGAGACCACAAGACAGAAACTTGGTGAAGCTTTCTCTAATTATGTTATAAGATGGTGGGGTAAGGCATTCAAAATGAGTCCTCCTGAAGATGAACAAATAGAACTAATAATCAAAGGAGCATTACCACACTTTAGAAAGCAAATGACCTTTGCTCATTATCCTGACTTCAGAGCTCTCCATCAAGTTGCGATCAAAATTGATGATGAGGAACCTTGGCAAGCTAGAAACACCTTCTGCCACAATACCCAATCAAACATCTAAAATACCTTCACCCAAGCCATAGAAATAAACCTTCTCCAACTTAACAATCATAACCCACCATCTATTTATGCCATCAAACCACCAAGAAAGTTCTTAAGCTTCAACCTCCCACTATCCAAAGTATTCTAGAGACTTCAACAAAAAACCTCTTACAACCTCAAGAGCTTAAGCCTTTTCCAAACCCATTGCCTTTTTAGATTGACCAAAAATTATTTTGGCTCTTTCAACAGATGCCTGATCACACTATTGATGCATGTAGAACCCTTAAGAATACAATCCAGGACCTCATTGACTTTGGAAAAATTCATGACACAGAAAAATAACCCAACATCAAGACTAATCCTCTCCTAAATTATCGAATGATCTCCTATAACCTACCAAAAGCTCTTATTGAACAATCAATCCAAACCATCTAAAAAACTCAAGATAAAATTCCATGAAAAAGAAGAGAAAGAACTCTCAATGATCTTAGGAGACAAATTTTCAAACCTTATTCTTGAGCCTCATGACTATAGTAAAGATGAATAATTCCCTTTTACCTTTAAATATATTCCCATAATGACGCAAAAAAGAGTTAGGGATATAGCTCTCCCTATAAACGGTGAAGTGATTGATTGCCCTTACTTACAAGAAGCAGACACAGGCAAAAATCTTAGCAGTGACCTTGAAGTATGGGATTTACTAGGCCAATCATCTACAAAGTTTGACTACAAAGCCAAATACACAGCACCCCCTACTACTCATATTTACTTAGAAGACATAGTACCCTCAGGATAGGGAAAGAAGTTTAACAATGAAGATGGGGTAGTCAATACTATTCAACTTCAAAATCTGCAGGTTGTGGGGATTGATATATGGTATAACTCTGATGATTCTAAAATCATTGTCTAGGACCAAAACAGCACTACAAAAGTAGATAATCAAGTAGCTAATAAACCCTCACTAGTAGTTAATCATATAACTCGTTGTGGGTAGGTATATCAACCTCTTGAGAAAGAGAAAGAACCCCCTAAAGGAAAGGAAGTGACAAGTGGTGAAGCTCCAATCAAAGAGGAAGACACTGTCCTCAAACAACTTAAGAAGACTCAAGCATAAGCTAGTATCTAGGGCTTACTCATTGCCTCTAGAATGCACAGGGATGCCCTAGTCAGAGCACTAGATAAAGCAAAGATTGCCACTAATGCCTCACCTTGGAATATGATAGCCTTTCTAATGAAAGTGTCCTCTAACGCAATCACCTTCTCGAATGAAGATTTGCCCCTCGAAGGAAGGGTGCACAACCACCCTCTCTTTATACAAGTAATTACCATGTCTAAAAAAACTATATACGCTATGGTGGATGATGGATCTGCTATTAATGTTTGCTCCCTAAAGTTGCTACATAAATTCAGGATGAATGTTAAAAACCTGGAAGAATCCAATGTGATCATAAGTGCTTATGATGATTCAAAAAAGCCAGTCATTGAACTTTCAAAGCAATAGTTACAGTGGGTGATATTGAATCAGTAATAGAATTTACCATTTTAGACATTCCTTCAACTTTTGCTCTGCTACTAGAAAGACCTTGGTTCCACCCACTAAGGGGCATACTCTTTATTGTGCATTAGAAGTTCAAATTTTTGTTGAATGGAGAAGTCATTACCATCCCTACTGAAACAAATAAAATTATTGCCTGTTGAATGTTGTCCCACAAAGATTTCAGGTTTCTATAATCAATGACAATCATGTTGATTCCAAAGTCACTGCCATAATGAAAATGATGCAATACCTACCTGGAATGAGATTAGGAGGAAGGTACATTATAGTCATAGAATTTTCTAACTTTTGAGGATAGACCAACTGACACAGTCTAGGGTATAATCCTGAAAGACATTGGGACTAAGAAGTCAATCTCTTTTATGGTTGAAAGCTCAACCCGAGTCTACTAAGGAAAAGCTAAGAAGTGGGTAAACAACAGAATCACGAAACCAGGATTTGAGATCTTCAATGACACCCTCAAAGGAAAGCACTTACTAGATATGGTCACTGAAATTGACATCAGTGTGTTGATGAAAAATTTAGAGCTAGAATATAAGAATAAGACCTGTAATTATGCCCAAGCTACTGCCATCCTTGAATCAAGCATCGATGACATCTTATTTGAAAACACTGCTGATGATGATCTAAGTAATTTTTCTTTGTTTAAAAATGATGATGTAATGAACTCTAAAGTTAATACAATGAAATCATATTTTTCTTAATTGTTTGATTTCTTTCCTAATGGTAGTGTGCATTGCATTAATCAAAATATTAGTATATTTGACTTTCATTCCTTATGCACTGAATCATTTAACATTAGCATAGAATCTTAACCATGCATTCTACATATTTTGAAAGATATTACCCCTAAAGAGAGAAGAGAAACTAAAAAAATATCAATAAAATATTCAAAAATATTTACCTAGAAGTATGAAGATATGCCTGATATTGACAGAGACATTGCTCAACACTTCATTCCTATTAAAGATGGGTGCAAACCAATAAAGTAGAAATTGAGAAAACTAAGACCAAAATGGGCCCAGCTAGTGAAAGAAGACATCGAGAACTATATCAAAGCAAAATTCTTAAAGGTAGGTACTAGACTATCCAGAATGGCTAGCGAATGTGGTGCCAGTACCAAAGAAAGACAAAAGGGTTAGAATTTGTGTCGACTATAGAGATTTGAATAAGGCCTACTTAGAAGATGATTTCCCACTACCTCACATAGACATACTTATTAACAATGCTATTGCATGTGCAATGTACTCCTTTAAGGATGGATTCTTGGGTAGAATTAGATCCTAATGGCCATTATCAACAAAGAAAAAATAGCTTTCATAATAGAATAGGGCACTTATTACTAGGAATCGATTATGCTACTTAAATATCAAATGGTAAGTAGTGCAAATTTAAAATTTTGCTCAACATAACCCTTGATTTCATTAAGAATTCCAATCCCTAGGATCCAATTTGCAAGTTTAACACATATCTAATATACATCAACATGTATAAATATAAAACTTAGGAAATCTAAGTTGTGGAATACTTACAATCCCTAAGTGTTTGATGTAGACCACAATTAATCTACTCAATGGTTGGCTCCCTTGTTCAACTTTTTAAGTCTCCTAAATGTGAGACCTTTAGCTTAAAACACCAAGCTTCAACAAATCTCCTTCTTATCTTGATCAAGTAGTAGTAACAACCCTCTCTTAATAACCTTTGTGATACTTGCACTAGATAATCCTTACAAGAACTCTTAAGTTTTGTATATATGTGTTTCTTTTCCTTTTTATCTCTTGTGTCTCTACACTTTCTCTACATTCATTCATATACATTATCTTCTCACCAATTAATATCTATTAACCCTTGGAGATATACATGATAAGTTATAGATGTAGAGAAAAGGAGGCTCCTAGTCACATGACCCATTAGATCAAACTCATCCATTTGGCATACATATATGCACTACTGTAGGATGATGACAATTGCCATTAAGAATTATGCAGAAAAATATCCCATATAATTTTCTACATCCATTCTCACAATGTCCATGTGATGTCATCTCTAATGTAGTCAAAGTCAATAATGTCAAAGAAGACAAATTTGATTACATTTATTTAATGGACATGGGCTTGGTTATTGGATCAAGTCTTAGTCCTAACCCAATCCATTAATCAAATAGGTCTAAACAAGATTCATGGGCTTTGGATTAATCTGTAGTCTAAAAATCTTTTGGGCTTAGGTCCATACACTTGGACCATTAATCCAAATCCAATGGAAACAACATATATCTATTAATAATTTAATATCTTAAGTAATATCTCATATTAATTAAGCATAAATTAATAATTAAAACCTTCTTTGAAATTAGATTTTATAATATGTTAAAATCATTGCATTAAGCAAAAATCCAATTTCATTAATCTTAATTAATTGATTAAACTCTTTAATCAATAATTAGATTAATATATATAGAGATATGGTAAATCCTTTTAGGTGTGACTTACTAGGTTCATGTCTAATTGGCAATGAGAAGTTAATATCAACACTTAATATTATTTGAAACTCTTTTCAAGTCTAAATGTAAAAATCCTAATTATTCACATTTAGTTCATATAAGTTACAAGATCTTAACTACCCAATTAGATATGAATGTATTTATTAATTCACATGAACCCTTTTGGTTATAATTACTGTGCATTAAAATCCCTTCATTAAAAGATCCCGATATAGCCTAGAGTCAAGGATTAGTTAAACTCTAATAGTTATATCATATAACCTCATCTAAAGTTCTATTTCTTGATTAAAACATAACAAATACTAGAAACTCTTTCTAGCACTGAAACTCTTTCAAACTATTATGTTTGTCCTGGCCAGGAACTCTTTCTTTAACAAAAGACTTAGATAGCATAGGATCTTATCCTGATTCACTCTAGGTAAGGAATTCCATCTTGGTCGAACACTCACCCCTATGTTTAACTGACTAGAGCCACCACATGCCATATGCCCATATATGAATAATATAAGCATGTAAGTGGTAACAAACTCTAACCACTCAAATGTGGATGACTGGGTTACCTCAGGTCAAAGGACTATATTCATCATTATGACTTAGATTGTGATTGTTGACTATAAGTGAATATCCATACAATCACATATCTAATGTTACTATTTGTTCCACCCATTACATGAGTATCCACATGTCTATTCTGATATCTTATATCAAGTAGCATGAGACTCACTACCTCCCATTATTAGTATCACATACTAATCAAGGAAAATAGACAAAGGTGATAGTCTAATTAATATTACTTAAATATTAATTATATGACTATGAACATTTTATAACATATGTACTAAATAAATTCGTAGCTCATATTTTCAACTTTTGATAATGAGTATATTTAACATGATGCTAATGGATAAATATTCATTTAAATAAACACTTTAAATAATAGAATATTCTTTTATTACCGTGGGATAATTTATAATGTTATTAGATATTACAAGAATGGCACTAGGACACATCTATACTAATAATCTCCCATTAGCACTAACATCATTCACTGCAATATTTAAGACCCATCTTCTTAAGATGATAGTTTAATTGTAACTAAGTGAGCATCTTGGTTAGTGGATCAGTCACATTATCAGCTGAAGCTACCTTTTGCATGATGATGTCACTTTTTCTAATAAGTTCTTTGATAATATGGATATGCCTTTCTATGTGTTTGGATTTTTAGTGAGACCTTGGTTCCTTTGCTAAAGCAGTGGCTCTATTATTGTCGTAATAGAGAGGAATCATGGACTTAGTGGAAGGAACAACTTCTAGTTTAGTAATAAACTTATTAATCCAAACAACTTCTTTAGTGGCATCTGATGCAGCTGCTATATACTCAGCTTTTGTAGTAGAATCAGCAGTGACACCTTGCTTGGAAATCTTTTAGCTCACTACACTACCATTACAGATAAAACAAACCCAGATAGAGACTTTCTTTCATCGATATCTAATTGAAAATCAGAATCTGTGAAACCATCTATTTGTAGATCACCTCCTCTATAAGTTAAGACCAAATCTTTAGTCCTTTTAAAGCACTTAAAGATTGCCTTAATAGCTATCCAATGTTCCAAACCTGGATTGGATTAAAACTTGCTAGTCATACTAACAGCATAGGTAATATCAGGCCTTGTACATAACATAGCATACATTAAGCTTCCTATAGCCGAAGTATAAGGAATTTTAGCCATTTGCTCCATTTCCTCAGGTGTCTTAAGTGACAAACCCTTGGATAAATGGACACTATGCCTAAATGGTAACAATCCCATCTTAGAATCAAGCATGTTGAACCTCTTCAACACCTTTTCCAAGTAAAGACTTTGGGATAAACCTATCATTCTTTTCAATCTATCTCTATAGACTCGAATGCGAAGAATATGGGTAGCTTCCCCTAAGTCTTTCACGGAGAAAGATTTACATAGCCATAGTTTCACATTTGTAAGCATGCCAATACAATTCCTAATTAATAAAATATCATCCATATATAATGCTAGGAGAGCAAGTTGGCTCCCACTAACCTTCTTGTACACACAAGGCTCATCTTCATTTTTTATAAAACCAAATGATCATTTGGCTTTATCAAAATGATGATTCTAACTCCTTGAAGCTTGCTTTAGACCATAGATAGATCTATTAAGCTTACACACTTTGAAAATTTCCTTATATTCATAACCCTTAGGTTGTTCCATATAAATCTCTTCCTCAACATAACCATTGAGAAAAGTAGTTTTGACATCCATTTGCCAAATCTCATAGTCATAGTGTGCAGTAATGGCAAGAAGTATCCGAAAGGATTTAAGCATGGCTACCAGTGAGAAGGTCTCCTTATAGTTAACCCTTTGCCTTTGGCCTTGCCTTTCACTACAAGCCTTGCTTTATAGGTATCAACCTTTCCACTTACACCAATCTTTCTCTTGAAGATCTATTTACAATATATAGGTACTATACCTTCAGGTGGATTAATAAGTGTCCAGACTTAGTTTGCATACATGAAATCGATTTCATATTTCATTGCTTCAACCCATTTAGAAGAATCTTTATTTGATAAAGCCTCTTCAAATGTTGTAAGATCATAATCATGATTGTCTTCTTTATGCATATACAACTTTTGCATATTATGTAGAAATCGTATCTCTCCGGTGGATGAGATACCTTACTTGACTTTGTAGGAGTTGGTGTGATGATATTTTCATTGGGATTAGACTCTTGGGATTGATCTATATCCATTTAATAAATTTGATTGACATCATTAGAAGACTCCTCTTCTAATGTTGTCTTCCTTCCTTTACCACCTTCTTGAAGAAACTCTTTCTTAAGAAATATGGCATCTCTTCTTATAATAATAACTTGTTTGATAGGAAGATATAAATAATACCCTAAACAATCTTTAGGATATCTAATAAATCTGCCTTGAATTGACCTTGCATCTAGTTTGCTTATTTTTAACCTTTTGATGTAGGCTAGGAATCCCTAAATCTTAACATGCTTAAGACTTGGTGCCTTACCATGCCATATCTCATATGGTATGGTAGAAACAAACTTATATGGAATGCAGTTTAATATGTAAACAGTAATTTGCAATGCAAAACCCTAAAAGAAAGTAGGCAAACTTGTATAACTCATCATTAATTGAACTATATCCAATAGAGTTTGATTCCTCCTTTTAGACATACTATTAAGTTGAGGTGTTTCAGATGGAGTTAGTTATGATATAATGCTATGTTCCTTAAGGAACTCCATGACCTGGGTACTTAAGTATTCACCTCCTCGATCCGATTGAAGGATTTTAATACTTTTCCCCATTTAGTTCTCCATTTAGACCTTGAATTTCTTAAACTTTTCAAAGGATTCACTTTTTTGTTTCATCAAATTCAAGTGTCCAAACCTTGATGGATCATGTATAAAGGTAATGAAGTAGTAGAAACCACCTCTTACCATTTGGTTGAATGGCCCATATACATCACTATGTACGATTTCCAAAATTTCTTTAGCTTTTTCCATTTGTCCAATAGGTGGTGACTAGGTCATCTTGCCTTGGATACAAGCCTCATAAGTTGGATTGGATGCAAATTCAAGATTACTTAAGATTTCCATCCTTTCTAACTTTGTGATATTATCATCCGTAATGTGACTTAATCGTAAATGCCATAGATATTTTGGATTAAAGACATTATCAATTAGCATTATATTCACAACAGTATATTGGTTGGATAATGATTCTTATTGAATTTATTATCAACATAATAAAGACCATGTAATACATAACCCATGCCAATTATCTCATTATCAAAATAGATAGTATATACATCTCTTTTAAATAAAAACTTATAACCTTTTCTAATCATACTAGAAATTGAGATAATGTTTTTATAAGCATTAGCTACATATAAAACATTGTTCAATAACAAAACATGGTTATCCAAGTCAATAGAGGTGGTTCCTATAGCTTTAGCAGCAACATTTGCTCCATCTCCAAGCTTTAAAGTCACCTCATTTGACTCCAACCATCTTTCAGTTGCTAAATCTAGTAAGGAGGAACATATGTGAGAACCAGCACCAGTATCCAATATCCATGCCTTAGATGAGCTCTTAGAACATTTAGAAAGAAATAAATTAGAGAAAGTCTCACATTCTCTAATCTTGTCCTTTCCTTTAATCTGAAGAGACTTAATGAACTTTGGATAATTTCTTTTCCAATGTCCCTCCCCATCACAAAAGAAACACTTTCCCTTATTGGTGTTCTCAACCTTCTCTTTGCCTTTATTCTTTTTCACACCTCTCAAAGCTTTAGGAACTTTTCCCTTAGCTTTCTTGCTTTTATTGCACTTACTCTTCTTAGTCCTACTATAAGAGGCAACTAAAGCTACATCCTTCCCTTTCTCATTGTGAATGGCATTTTTGGGCCATCATAAGTATGTATGTTTAACAATTCTATAAGGGTACACTTAATCTTATTCATGTGGAAATTTGTAATAGATTGCCCAAATCAGTCCAAAAGGGATTGTAATATCAAATCTGTTTGAAGTTGAGCATCCATCATGAAATCTAGACTCTCAAGTTCCTCAATGGAACGAATCATAGAATTCACGTGTGCTCTAAAATCATCACCTTCCTATATTATAGCATGAAAAAGCGATATCTGATATCTAGCGGTCCTACTTTGTTCACCAAATAACTCTTATAAGTGAAGTAGGATTTCCCTTGCATTAGTGTACTTCTTATGTTGCCTATGAATTTCATTGCTCATAGAAGCCCACATAATGAAACATGCTTGCATATCATCATCTTTCCATTTTGCATGAGTGTCATGTTCCTCTTGGGAAACATTAGGTGAAAATGGTCCAGGAGGACTTTGTTCCAAAACATACAATATGCATTTAGAGGCCAAAACAACTTTTAGATTATAAAGCCAATCAATAAGATTAGCCCCAATGAGTCTATTGTTATCAAGAATGATGCTTAACAGGTTTGAGGATCTCATATTATCAAATTTCTACAAAAGCATAACAAGATTGATTAGTTCCATGACATTATAATAATACCATTAGATTTGGTCTTTAATTATAATGGTCTCCCACTAACTTAGTGAATTCTACACTTCTAAAGTAGAAAACAGAAATCCTTTATTGGATGGATTTCTAATGGGTGATGAAGTTCTTAATAAGTTATTAATATTCCTCAGATACACACTACCATTCTTGGAATATTGGTTCTCATTAAGTGAACAACTCTTGTTCATCACATCTCATGTGAGATATCATTAATCTAGCTCCTAATGTTATAGGCCTCAGGTACACATTGCTAGGTTCATACCATTAGATAAGAGAAGTGTATAGACTTGAACACTACATACCTCAGGTACTCCTATTTACCATTATTGGCATGCAATGTGTCTATACACCCACAACATCTCATGCTTAACAATAACACTACATGAATCTCTTGGATCTTATATACATCCCAATGTATCCATAGCCAATGTAGATAGTCCAAAACCATGCAATTCATTGCTCCAATGGAGATCCTAAACCTAAATTTATTTTGGAAGATTTTTAAGTCTTTATTTAAGGTATCACTTTGCACATTAGCTATTTTATATTGCATATATCACATATATACACCACATGGCATTCATACACATATCATATATGCATATTGCATGTTTTGACATATATATCACATATATACATTGAACATGCATAATGAATGCATAAATATAGAATGATCATTGGTCTTTTACAAATAATCTTAGAATAAATTACATTATCTCCATCTTGATGGATCTCCCACTTGAACTCTTCAAGCTCTATTTATAACTTTTGTGATGTACAATCATTCTTTGGCATTCCAAGGTGAATATTATATCCTAGTTCTATGTAATTAACACTTAATTACATAACTAATAATCAAAAGAATAAGAAATCCCCTTCTTTGGTAGGAAAACTTGCCAAGCGGCTTGTGTTATTAACAGAATTTGATGTGTAGTATCTGACTAAGAAAGCAGTAAAGGGAAGAGTAGTGGGTGAATTTCTAGTTGTCAACCCCATTCCAGACTCAAAAAAAATCCAACTAGACTTCGTGAACAACCTTAATTCAACTATTAAGATTCAAGGATGGTGAATGTATTTTGATGAAGCAATTAATCAATTTGGTGAGAGAGTTGGGGTCATATTACAATCACTAAAAGGTGAAGTAGTATTGTTGCCAAAAGGCTTAAATTTAGAGTTGCAAATAATGAAGCAGAATATGAGGCATGTGCAATCAGGATAGAAGCACTAATAGCCTTAGATGTTACAAAAGTCAAAATCTTCAAAGATTCCATGCTAGTAATCAATCACACCACATAAGAATAGGAGTTAAAGAAGCAGTACTTAAAGCTTTACCTAGATCATTTGAAGTTTCTTATCATGTCCTTCCAAAAATGCAGATTCATTCATCTCCCTAGGAACCACAATCAAATGGTAGATGCACTTACTTCCTTAGCATTGGTGTGGGAAGGACCATCCAAAATGCCTATAAAGCCTTTAATCCTACTCAGATCAGGACAACCCTATCATAAGAGCTGTATAGTAGTAAAGAAAAAAATGATTGAAAAACCTTAGTTCTATGACATCTAAAGATATATGAGAAAATAAACCTATCTTAAATAGGCAAGTGAAAAAGATAAGGCAACCATTCGAAGATTAGAATTAAAATTCACATCGCACCAGGGTATGTTATACAAAAGAACTTCAGATGGGTTACAACTCTAATGCCTAGATAAAACGGAGGCTTTAAGAACAATGAAAGAGGTACACGAAGGTGTTTATGGTCCACACATGAATGGAACAATCCTAGTTAATAAGCTAATCAGACAAGGGTTCTTTTGGATGACGATGACAGAAGACTATATAAAATTTGTAAGGAAATGTCGCAAGTGTCAAATTCACGGGGATGTTAGTCACTTTCCCTTACATAATTACACTATATCTCTTCTCCATGGCCCTTCTCAACATGAGGACTAGATATAATTTTGGAAATCCACCTAACAGCCTCGAATGAACATAAGTTCATCTTAGTGGCAGTGGATTACTTCACAAAATGGATCGAAGCATAATCATTCATAAGGATAAGAGCCAACCAAGTGGCTAAGTTCATCAAAAGAAATATATTCTATCGATATGGGATCCCTCATCATATAATCTCTATTAACAGTGTTCAATTCTAAAGGGAAGTTAAAGATCTACTAAGGACTTACAAGGTGGAACATCATAAATCTTCTGCTTACCAACCTTAAGAAAATGCGACTGTCAAACCTATAAATAAGAACATAAAGAATATTTTATAAAAAATGACTCAAACTTATCGATATTGGGTAGAAAAATTTCCATATGCTTTATAGGGGGTACCGAATGACAATCAGAACTTCAACTGGAGCAACTCCTTTCTTACTAGTATATGGATCAGAAGCAGTACTCCTAATTAAAATAGAAATCAAGTCTCTTTGGGCAACAATCAAATCTAAATTTCCAAAAGTACAATGGGCTCAATAGAGACAAGATAATCTCACTCTCTTAGACAATCAAAGGCTTAAGGCTCTATACCACACATAGTTATATCAGGCTCGACTAGCTAAAACCTTTAATAAAAAGGTAAAACATAAGAGTGTCCAAGCAAGAGACTGGATGTTAAAGCAAGCAAGGCAGCATATTCCAGACCTTAAAGGGAAATTCATACGGAACTAGGAAGGCCTGTACTTGGTCAAACATGTCTTATCAAAAGGAGCAGTCAAGCTGATGGATTCTGAAGGCAATGAATTCTCTAAACTTATCAATATAGACTGCTTGAAGAAGTACTACATCTAGAGCAAAAAAAACCTATTAAGTTAAAAACCTAAAAATGGCAGCTCAAGAAAAAAGTTAAGGATTTCTTGCTAGGTTCAAAACCCTGCATGGGCAACCTGGGCAAAGATTAGGGAAAGAGAGAAAATAATTAACTAGAAAAACATAAAAAGGCTAGTTAAGGATAGGGGTAACCTTAAATTCAAAATTTGTATGCATACACCTGTGCTTTTCTTAAATGATTTCAATGAAATGAGAATGATTGCTAATTTATGTGAAATGTCTTTAAAAAGGTACAATACATTTTTATCATCATGAATTGCATCAAACATGCTTTGCATTTTCTTTTATTACATAACCGTGGTTCTTACCATCTTCTCTAAAATGTCCTTGAGATCAACTACTATCATTAAAGCCTTAAAAAATCCTAGCTAGGTGTAAAGAGCTCCAAAAGGAGACACCCTAGGCAAAAGAGAGAAGAAAAAAAAAGAAAACCCAGCTAAGTGTAAAGAGCTCCGAAAGGAGACACTTTAGGTAAAAAAGGGAAAAATAAAAAAGGTAGATAATATTAATGGCAAATATCACTAGGCATAAAAATGACATACAACAAGAAGCATTAACACTACAAGTCATCATCATACATGTATCGTACAACATATAGAGGATAAATGCCCAAATACAACACCCAGAGCCCATTACCTCAAGAAATTGATAGGATAAAGCAACCACAAGCCAGAAAAAAGTCATACTCCTAGCTCTTAAAACCAATACATCAGTTGTGGCTACCATCAAAAGTAAGCATCAATCCTACTTAAGCATCCCCATCATCCGATCTAGGCTCCTCCTTATTCATCATGAAGGATGCTAGCCGTGACTCCATCTCACTAATATGATCATGATAACCTATGCGCTCTTGCTCTCACTTGTGATTAGCATGGAGATGTTCATCATGGATTACATGAAAATTGCATATCATACATGTATACATAAAATATGTGCATAAATAAATAGGCATAATAAAGAAGGCATACACTTTGATTGCTTGTAAACTCTAAAAAGTGTTGTCATGCACTCCCTACAATAGTATACAACATTGATCAAAAGAGACAAGGATCTATAAAGAATAAGCAAATAAGTCAAGCACTAGTCATTAGATAAATTAAACAATGGTAAAATAAGTAAAATAAAGCATGAACATGGGAAGCATCAGGAGGGTAACATCTGACTAAGGATAGCTAAGATGAGGCAAATCAAAATACACTCCTCCACCAAAGATGTCCATCTCAAATAAAACCGAGGATGACCTAA
This sequence comes from Mallotus nudiflorus, assembly GCA_947683625.1. NCBI lineage: Eukaryota > Viridiplantae > Streptophyta > Magnoliopsida > Malpighiales > Euphorbiaceae > Mallotus > Mallotus nudiflorus. Next base: position 1,320,026 of record CANTUR010000793.1, on the reverse strand, counting down.
CTACCAAGTCCCTGAGAATGGTACCGCTAGAAGCCACACTGTTAGCATGGGTAGTCACCTCATAACAGAATGTGCCCTCATCCTCCTCAAAGTAGGATCCTAATCTCTTCCGACAAGATCCTCATCGCTGCAAATAAGTCCCCATAACCATATCAATTATAGCTTATTATTAACCAAGTTTATTATATACTCATACAAAATAGGAATAAAAGCCTACCAGATTAAATGAAGCAACTCCCAATGATATGTGTGACACGTTAATCCTCAAATCTAAGGGATGAGCCTCATCTTCTTTAGGAGGTGGAGGTGGAGGTGGAGGTGGAGGAATAAAGCCACTAGCCATAGCATCAATTAACTATAGAATCAACATATCAGCATAAAGAGAGCTTGCATCCTGTAAGAGAATCTTAGAAGGATATCCTGTTATAGCAGTAGCAAGCTCATCCGCACTAAGCTTATGACTTCAGAACATGTCACTAGGAGGAGGAACATGGGTCTGTTTGCAAATGGACCATCCCACCAATGATGGACTCGCTCACCCAAATACCACACCTTACTAGTACTCGCCTCTTTGTCAGCTACCATGCTATCACCATCTCTGCCAACTAATATAACCTCACTGCCCCTAGTGAAGGAAGATCTGCTAAAAAAGTAAAATGAATAAAGAATCTCTAAAAAATGAAACAACCACCACAGTAGGAACTAAGCATACTTGTCTAAGGAACAACTTACCCATATAGTCTTGAGCCTTTACATAATCCTTAATTAAGTCAGTGGTCTTTATAATCTAGCATGAATAATGGGGAAAACCATCCTCCAAAAGATGCTTGACAATTAAGTGAGGAAGAACCCTAAACTCATAAGCCCATATCTATTGGAATTAGAACCAAAAGAGTCAGTAAAAAAGAAAAAGTCAAAAAACAAGAACTCTTACTCACATCCATCATAAATAAGCATCCAAAAATCCTCGAGCCACCTCTACATGCTATGTCTAGGCCCAAGTACATATGGGCAAAAGCAGTAGTACTCTAGTTGTATTTTGATAAGCCATCTAAGTCCCTCATTACAGGCAACAACTGCAGACTACCCATACCCAAAGGATTCAGGAAGATGATAGCACTCAATAAGTAGAATAAGAAGCAATTGGCTAATTACTTTGACAAAACAAGAGCAACGTCATACATCATTCGCATAGTAGAGACAAACTTAGCATAACTAGTGAGGTACAAACAACCAGACTTCATAGGGATAACCACCCTAAGTGACTCTATAGTAATTCACCTCCTCACCATCACAAAAGAACACTCCACCTCACTAAATGGAACAAGCTCTCCAAAAAAGCTTAAGTCCATGATAGTGGCAAAGTCTAGAGGAGTGAAGTTCATCTCACTAACAAGCAAGTGAAAAGTATGCATCATATCCATCCACCACTCAATCAATGCATACATAGCAATCTGACTTGATGTATATGAGTCATAAAATAGTAGGACATTAATCCCATCGAAGCCCTTCCTGGTAACCATTTGCTTCACATATAATGGGAGACCCTAATAGTATGTGTTAACCTTGTTAAAATTACCAAGCAATATGGTGACAGACCTATGAGGTTATAAATAATAGGTATTATAGATGGTGAGGTTTAGCGCGCATCCAAGATTTTAGCAACCATGACATTGTTTGAGCTCAGGGCTCTGGAGAACACACTATTATATCACAAAGACATAGCGTGGAGATGAGGAGTCACCACAAAGGGTAATAATTAGGACAAATGGAAAGAGGTAGTACTTGATTTTCTAAAAGAAAAATAGCACCATAACTAGAAAATTCTGGATACGGAACACCAACTTCTCTTAGTCTTGTGTTTATTTAGAATTAGTTTATTAATTATTATCTTATTCTCTAATTACATGCAATTTCATTTTAAACCCTAATTATCATTCATCTAACCCAAGGCAACTAGCCATGAGATGGCACATAAAAATTGCATTCATATAGATTGCAACGTCCCTAAATTAGTCTAGTCTATATTGATTTTAATTTAAGTGACCTAAGTCTACATTTTATTTTACAAGTGAAATAAAGCTAAAGGTGGACTATATTTTATAATAATTAATGAGCCTAAGTCTACTTGTTTTAATTCTAAAAGTGGGCTTAAGTCTATTAATTTTAAGAAATAGGATAGAAATAAATTAGTGGGCTCAATACTACTAAATTTTAAATTAAGTGATGTGATCCTAAATTTATTTATTTTAAAAATGCTTTAATGGGCTAAGCTAAATCTAAATTAATTTTAATTAAACTAAAAAATGGGCCTAAGTCTAAATTAACTCAATGGGTCTAAATTAATTTTAAAGTTAATTTAACCAAAAATCCAATTTTAAAAGCCTATTAATTAAATGAGTTAATCCTAAATGCGGGCATAGGGCCCAAAATGCACCAAAATAAATAACAAGCCCAAAAACATAAAAAATATATTAAAAAATCAAATAAAATATCAATTAAGCAATTAAAATTATATTTTCTAAAAAACCCTAATTTGATTTCATGCAATTTAAAAATTAAACTACAGCCACCATTATTTTATTAAGGTTTACCAGATAAACCCTAATTACTAATTAATTTTAAAGTGCAAAAAAATAAAAATATTATTATTATTCCCACTATTAGGGCTATTACAATTCCTACGTACGTAAATTAAAGCTAATCAATTACATATCCAAATAAATAATAAAAAGAATGTAAAACACATAATATTAAAAAGAACCTAAAATCTAATAAAAAATTAGTACAAAATCAAATCCATGGCAACCCATGGATCTTCCTTACGTATTCACCCCACGATTTTTGTTTATGCCATCACAATCAAAATAAAAAAATCAAAATAGAATAAAAAATTAGTAGATGATTCAAGTAATTAAAAAACAAAACCACAGAAAAAAAAAAGAACATAAAAGAAAGAGGAAAACAATATGCTAATGATGTGCAGTTTGAGTGCTCCTCAGAGTAGGAATCACCATTAAAAATTGATTTGGATTGATTTTGGATATCAGATGTACTGTGTTTTTTTAAAAACCAATGTATGTTCAAAGCTTTTTAGCATATTTTTTTTTGTCGTCTCTTTTTTCTCCCAATTTCTCTCTGAAAAAACCTTTTTGAAAGCCGCCTCTCCTCTTTTAGTTTAGGACTTAATTTTCCTACTGGATTGAAAAATCTAGATAAAACATGTCGTTCAACATTTATCTAATTTATTTATCTGCTTAAAAATATTAAAAAAAAGGTATTTATCTAATATACACACAAAAAGCATGTACATTTATTTGATATATTTTTATTATTTTATTATTTTTTAAACCAATCACAAATTAGATAAATGGATTTTTCAAAAATAAAATAAAAAACACCGCCGATAGAAATTATGGAATTCCGATCATATTTTTGTATTTCCAATCGAAAATCTATAATTTTGATCAGAATTACATATTTCCAATCAAAATTACAGAATTTCAATCAATTTTCTATAAAATTGATCCCTTTTTTAACATTTAATTACAAAAAGGTCACTAAAAGAAATTCAATTTTTCAAAAAAGAAACGTTGCAATTTAGTCCTTAAAATTCACAATTTTAGTCCTAAAAATCCAAAATCAATATTTAGAGATCAATTTCGATCAAATTTTCATCATAGGAGCTCTCATCAAATTTATGCATTAATGCATCCCGAAATTGGGTGCTTAAAGTTACCCCCTTTGTCACTGTTTGCTTGACAAATTACGACAAAGCACTATAAGTACATAATTTCTAAACAAAAAGTCAAAACACTTACCTGTGAGCCATGAATATGCATAATACTATGCAGTGTTGAATACAATTTAAGGAATACTAGAATTCCTATGGAATTTCTAGTTGTGATGCTATTACTATGTTCAATGAATAACGATTGACAATGTGTTCAGTGCATTTTGAAAACATGTTATAGTTCTAGCGGAACATATAACATTGATGCTATCATTGGGTTCAGTGAATAGTAGTTGACACTACGTTCAGTGTATTTTGAAAATAAACTATAGTTCCAGTGGATCATATAGCAGTGATGCTATCACTGTGTTCAATGAATAGCAATTGGCACTATGTTCAGTGTATTTTGAAAATAGGCTATATTCCTTGTATGATGTTTAGCTAGTGATTTCACTATACTTCATGTGGGACATTTAGTGATGTGATTTTCACTGTATTCCCTATGGGATGACTAATGATAATATGCTATAACTAATGTGTCTAGCTAATTATACTATAGTTCTTATGGAACGTCTAGTAACTGTGAGTTAAAGTTTTGTTATATTTCTTATGGAACATTTAGCAAAAATGTGCTATAACTATTGTGTAGTGTATAGCTGAAGACAAATATGCTATAGGTCTTACGGAGCATCTAGCAAAAAGATTTGAAATGTGTTATAATTCCCATGGGATGTCTAGCAAAAAATGATTTGATAATGTGCTATACCTACCATGTAGTATTTAGCAAGTTGTGATTATTTGGAATTTTTGTTATAACTATAGTGTAGCATATAACAACGTGGATCAGAAGACTATGTTATAGCTACTGTGTAGTATATAATAAGGTGAACTTAAAAATTGTGTTATAGCTACTATGTAGCATATAACTAAGATGAAGTGCAATGTATGCAAAATGTAGACATCACATTGGAATTTGATGTTGACTAGGATTTTAAGATTTTATGCTGATCAACTGTGCTAACTGATTAGAATTTTTTGGCTGATTGACTTTGAATTTTTGTTGATTGACTCTGATCAACAGCCTTTGTTGCTTATTGACTTTGATTAACTTATTGGTGATAGTGTTGATTCCACATATTGGGTTTATCTTCTTCTTCTTAACTTGATATTCCTGAAGACTTATTGAAGTTAGTTCAACGTGATGATTGTTATAAAAGGTACTTTTTTAAAAAAATTTATAAGAAAATTCATCACTTTATAATGAGATAGTGTGCACTCAATGAATCTCACTATTTTTTATTTTCATGACTATCATTTAGTTGTAATTTACAAGAGTCATATATATCATGAACCATTTTACATTGAGAACATATTTTTTAACAAGTGAAGAGCCTACTTCCATATTTAATTTTAGAGAGAAGTTACTATGCAAAACTCATGAAAATTAAGCATAACTTAGCGTGGATAAATTAAGCTAAACAATAGTCTTTAAGTTATATTTGTGTTTTCCTTCCTTATCTGATTGTTACCTTGACTTTCCCATATTACTCAGTATGGATATTATTGGAAAGGTCCTTTTCACACTCATACTTTTATAGAGCATTAGAGTAAATATAACAGCTTTTGACATGGTTCTCTTTTAGTATTCCCCCACCTTTCTCGTGTTACTCAGCGTGGATATTGCTAAAGGTTCATGTTGATACATTTACTCATTTTTTAGTTTTGGAGTACGTTATGCTTGCTCTTATTTTGATTCTCCTTTTAGTATTCCCCTACTTTTCTTATATTACTCAACATGGACACCGTCAAGGGATTTTGTACTCATACTCATTTCTGAGCATTGGAGTAGATTATATGCACATTTATTATTCAAAAGATTGAAATGATACTTTAAAATTCAAGCAATTTATATTGTAAGTCCATAATTTTTTTTTTGCATATTCGTCCCCTCGTTTGGATGTAAAGCAAGCATTATATTGATTAGAGTTTATAAATTCTCAACATAGAGTTGTTAACTAATCATTTAAATTTTATGAGGCTAATAAAAGAAAGCCACTAAAATCATAGTTCATAAGACAAATTTTTGCACATGATCTCATGAAGTGAATGAATTTACTTTCAATTTGTGGATTTTACTATTGAGATTATAAAGATATAGAGTTGAGTTACTTCTTTTTATTCTTTTTCAGGGTGTTTTCCACGTAAGGTGATACTCTCTTGAATGATTAGAATTTGCAATCTTGCTTGATCTTACTGATGTATCAGTTTCTTTCTCTTTCTTCATTCTCTTTTATTTTTGTCCTGCACAAAATACCATAAGTTAGTATGGTCTATTTGCAAGTGAAGAAATTTCATTAAAATGCAATGTTATTCTTTTGCATTCTTCCCTTTTGATTATTATGATGATGTCTCTAATCATAGGGTCATGATACTCTACCATTGAGGTCATGGCCTCAATCTGAATTTTTCTTTCCACCATTCCATTAATGTTATGGTAGAAGACTTTATTCCTCTTATTGACATCTCCTGTAAAAAAAGGTTCATGAGTTAGAGGTTTTATTTCATCATCAAAAAATTTTTTTAGAGTGCATTCATTTCAAGTTTTAAGTACATTCTTCCTTTTTTAGGGTTGAGGAATATATTGCTGGTATGATAGACCTTCTCATCACCATATTCCATACAATATACATGTCTAGATGCTATGGAGTTCTACTCTGACTGATAAGAGTTGATAATGGCTCTCTAAGGATTTGATGCCCTATCTTTGCTTAAGCATTCTTATAGCTATTAGAGGTATAATTAGGAGCATCTATTGGAGCTTATTCCTATTGACCCATATGTGGTATTCTTCTCTTTTTCTACTCTTCATGTTATTGACTGTCTTTTGCTTTTATAGTTCATGGGAGTAGGTTTTCCTTTTATTGAGACTCTAGGTATTGTTCCAGATAATTCTCTAGATGAGGTTATGTGAATAGATTATGAGTTTAAGGAGCTTGAGACTCCTATCCTATTCGTTGAAGTTGCCAAGATGATGGTTTTGCAAGTATCACTACTAGTGATATTTCTCTTTTGGATTGATCCATGATTATTGGGCTTCTATGGTCTAGAGTCCTGTTGAGCACTAGGTTCACCTTGATAATGTTGCTCTTCCTATTTTACTTCTTCAGATGCTTCATATATGAATACTTTGACTAATCTCTTGCACTTTTACAATTCTAATTTTGAATGTTAATAGTAGAGTATTTGTACAATCTTGACTTGGCCTTAAGACTTTTATTATGTGAAGCAAGTATTTCACAAAAGATGTATATAAGTGTATGCATGCTATGTATGATCCTAATAGGTCTTCTATTTAGAACAGAGCTATGTTGTTGATATTGGAATGTGAAAATGAGATGCTTCATTGATAGCTTATAGGTTTGAGCTTTGGATCCTTCAAGGTTGGTACTTCTGATGTTAGAGCTTCTAATATAGTTTATCGAACAAACGACCAGGCTATGCTGTATTGATGAGCTATTAGTTATTAGTCGTAATTTACTTCTTTTTGCCCCTAATATTCTTTTGTTGACTCTTCAACCTTTGAATACATATTTACACAAATTTACTATTTTGCTCCTAACTTGCCCTCGGAACTACATTTTGCCCCCAATTTCATTCTGAATTCATTAATGCTATTTTAGCAATCTTTTTCTTCATGTGTATAAGAAACTCAATTTGTTCACTACTCCTATTGACCCTTTATCTTACTAACCTTATTAGTTATAGTCTAATGTATTGAAGATGCAAAGGTGTGAGTGAACTGACTGAGGAGAATTCTTGATACTAAAATCAACTAGACTTACTCTTTGAAGAAATATTAAGCAGAATATGAGGCTTGATACATGATTGATGATAGTTATAAAGTATGGGTTGCAATGTGAGTTATTAAGCCACTTGAATTCCCTAGGTACAAGGAGACGCTAGACTTATAAGTAAAATAATAAAAGGCAATAAAAGAGAAAACATAACTAGAATAGTGACTTATAGCTTTAATGGTTTAGCTTTCATTATGTATTGTCTTTCCATTCAAATACTTATGCAGTATGATAAAGACGAATATGAGATATTTAAACAAAAATTTCAAATTCAATCTTATTCATTCATTAGGGCAAAAATGAGAACATTCATTACATCACATGATACAAATCCTATTATTAGTTAGTCCTGAATTTTTTCTTTTAAATTTATACCTTATTATTCTTTTTCATTTATTTTTATTTCTCTTTGTTCTTTCTTATTTTTTATCATTCTTTTTATTTTTTCCTCAAATTTTCTATCTTCAGAAGTTACATCATGTGATATATGAATGTTCTTTGAATTTTCATTTATGCTCATGTTGAATGAATATAATTGGATTGAATTTAGGTCAAACATGCATATACGATCAATATCACAATGCACAGTACCATTAGGATAAATGTTACATAAGTAAGCATGATTAAAATCCATATCATCAATCACTAAAATAAAAAAAGTTCTAAAGAAACTAAAATATTATTTAAAAAAGATAATAAGAAAATTTATTTTCTATTCTAAATGCTAAGGATGCTAAGTCTCAAAGTGGTTGTCTTTTAGGTGGTTGTCAAAGTGGCTATTCTTGCATTTTCTTACCAATTGTCTCTATGAATTCATCTCTCTATACCTCAACTGTGCATGTTTCTTTCTTTTCTAGCAACTTCTCATCATCAAACTCATCACCCTATCTTGTAGGCATAATCAAGTCGAAGGATATGTCAAAAGAAGGTGGTTTAGTATAAAACATAGTGTATTCAAACTTGCTTGAGGGTTGACCCAATGCATCCTTAACTCCTCTTCACGGTTGCTTAAAAGTCTTATATTTCTTACTTATCTTTCTTAATGGTTCATCATCAACTCCAAATTCATCACCCCTACTTCTAGGTGTAATTGATTCAGTGGGAATATTATAAGAAAGTGGTTTAGAGTAAAACACTTTATAATTGAACTTTCCTTAAGGTTAGCCCAGTAAATCTTCAACTCCTCTTTTAGATTTCTTAGGAACTAAAGATTCTACACTCTTTCCTTCATCACTAAGGGCATCAAGAGATTTCTCACTGGTTTATAGGTTCATGTTCTTAAAGGAGTTCAACACTTCTTCCTCGCTTACTCCTGATTTTAATATAATGGTGGTTCGGGAAACATTTCAGTAGTTTAGGAAAGGATTATTTTTGGTGCTTGGACTCTCAGGGTCTATGATCTTTCTAGAGTCTATAAGGTTTTGGATTTCATGTTTAAGGTAGGTGTTGGTATCTATGGAATGTCCAACTACTTAGTGGAATTTGTAATAACTATTTAGGTCATATCTTAGGACATTTGGGTTTGGTGATCTGGAAAAGGTAAGGGGCATGAACAAGCCCTTTTGCATCAAGCGATTTAAGACTTTAGAAAAGTGTTAGTTAAAATTGGGGAATCTCCATGGTTATTGAACATCATGCACTTCCACAATCCGGCTAGTGCTTCCTTGTTATGTGCCCTAGTTGGGTAGTTCCTTATGCCAATAATTCTAGAGCTCTTTTTTTGTCTCACTCTCAATTTCCTCAGCTTGTAATCCATTATCATAAAGGTCCATAAATTTTTTAGGATTCATCATTTGTAACCTTACAACCATATTAGGAGACACATTATGGACTATCATCCTAACCTGATCCTTCTTATTAAATTTATTTTTCATTAATCTTACCTTATTCATGAATTTAGTAAGGAAATTAGAAAATGATTCATTATTTTTTTGCTTAGTCGATTCCAAAACCCTAGTAGATATCTCCAACCTGGTGTTATAATCATACTATTTCAAGAAAGTAATACATAATTCTCTCCAATCAGCTCGGACAGATTTTTCTAACCCATAGTACCAGTTCACAATTATACCCTCTAAGGAAAGTACAAACAACTTTATGACTATAGATAATGGGGCTTTGGTGGTGCTCATAGTTGTGGTATATTGGCTAAGATGAATCCTTGGATCCCTAAAACCATTAAACTTTTGTAGTTGAGGCATTTTGAACTTGTTAGGCAACTTGTCACTTTCCATGCACAATCTATCATCAAAGTCAAATGAGTAACCTATGCCTTGCCCTTTATTAGCTCTTCCATCTTGGACATTTTCTGAGTTAGTGCTTGCATCTGTTTAGACTCATGATCTTGGACCAGTTCAAGTGATTCCCTCTTTGCTTTCTCTACCATGTAGTTATCAACATCTTCAAGCTTCACTTCAGCAACAAGTGGGTTTCTAACAATAGGTTGGCCTCCAATATTATCAATAGGAGTAGGAGTAATAGGTATAAATATAGGTGCAGGAGCAGTAAATGGAGCATTTTTAGTAGGTGGAATAGCTGCAACACCAAGTGCTTGTTCAATTATAGGTGGTGGAACAATAGCAGCAGGCGACATTAATCTAACTAAGGCCTGTTGTAGTTTATCTTGCATCATAGCTCTTATGTCATCCATTAAACCTCCCTTAATGTCTTCTCAGGTCCAGTTTCCTCCTTATTGTTATTCCATTTCTATTTGCTCAGTTGGAGTTAATTCAGCTTCTAAGTAAAGCAAATTAATAGGACTCTTCTTTAAACTTTGAAGGATCTCTTTAGCTACTGATTTTGGACTTAGGTCGGTTCTTATTAGTTTGCTACCTTTTCATTCCCAAACATGAAAAGATCTATATGAATCTATGATGGTTGTAAAATAAAGTGTTAGTATGATGCATGAAGCATATGTATGCATGATGCATGTGCCATGCAACAAGTATTAAGTAACAATCAAGTATACAATATCCTTCCAACTTTATTCCTCCCACATATATGTTCAATGGTGAGTCTCCTTTCCTAGGATTTTTGGTATTGGCCTTAATATTAATAGGGATATTAAGAACTAATGTGCATGCAATATCTCTCAAAGTTGTAAAAGTATAGAAACAACATTTCTAAGTATAAAACTTTAGCCCAATCTTTATTAACCCAAATGGGCGTCAAAAGGTATGGGCATAGGTCTTTATAAATAGAAATACCTTATGGCAACAAACACAAGCAATTTAGGTAAATCCTAAGGGAAATAACTAGGCCATTATATGTGGTTAAGTCTGATAAAAAAGTCAAGGTTCCTTTAGCAAGAAGCCTTCCTTTAAGACTTGAGTTACAAGACAAAGTCAAAGGGGCCCGACATCCTTTATAAACTCAAGACAAAACTACCCCCTTTTGGACTTGGGTTATAGACTTTGGTCAAATTAGCTCGATAATCTCTCTTTAACCAAGTTAAGGCTAAGAGTGATGGTTAGCCAATCTATAATCCTATGAAGCTAGTGGAATTATGGAACCATAAACCAACACCATCGATTAATAAGGACATGCAGATTGAATGCAAGAATAAAATAATAATTAATTAAATAATTATAAAGAACATAAGTAGAATTAGTATCTCTTATCCCCAATGGAGTCACCACTGTAGATGGTGGGCTTTAGCACACATCTAAGATTTTAGTAACTGCAACACAATTTAAGCTCAGAGCTTTAGAGAACACACTACTATATCACAAAGACATAGCATGGAGATGAGGAATCGCCACCCAAGGTAATAACTGGGACAAATAAAAAAAGGTAATACTTGATTCTCTAAAAGAAAGCTAGCACCATAACCAGGAAATTCTGGATATGGAATACCAACTTCTCTTAGTCTTGTGTTCATTTAGAATTAGTTTTTTAATTATTATCTTATTCTCTAATTACATGCAATTTTATTTTAAACCCTAATTATAATTCATCTAAACCAAAACAACTAGTCATGAAATGACACATAAAAATTGCATTCATAAAGATTGCAATGTCCCTAAATTAGTCTAATCTATATTGATTTTAATTTAAGTGAGCTAAGTCTACATTTTATTTTACAAGTAAAATAAAGCCAAAGGTGGGCCTATATTTTAAGATAATTAATGAGTCTAAGTGTACTTATTTTAATTCTAAAAGTGGGCTTAAGTCTATTAATTTTAAGAAATAGGATAGAAATAAATTAGTGGGCTCAATTCTACTTAATTTTAAATTAAGTGATGTGATCCTAAATTTATTTATTTTAAAAATGTTTTAATGGGCTGAGCTAAGTCTAAGTTAATTTTTATTAAACTAAAAAATGGGCCTAAGTCTAAATTAACTTAATGGGCCTAAATTAATTTTAAAGTTAATTTAACCTAAAATCCAATTTTAAAAGCCTATTAATTAAATAAGTTAAACCTAAACATAGGCTTAGGGCCCAAATTGCACAAAATAAACAACAAGGCAAAAAAAAATTAAAAAAAAATACATAAAACAATCAAATAAAAGATCAAACAAGCAATTAAAATTATATTTTCTAAAAAAACCCTAATTTGATTTCATGCAACCTAAAAATTAAACTATAGCCACCATTGATTTTATTAAGGTTTACCAAAGAAACCCTAATTACTAATTAATTTTAAAGTGCAGAAAAATAAAATTATTATTATTATTCCCATTATTGGGGCTATTACAATTTCTACATACGTAAATTAAAGCTAATCAATTACATACCCAAATAAACTAAATAAATAATAAAAAGAACGTAAAACATAGAATATCATAGAATATTAAAAAAACCTAAAATCTAATAAAAATCACTACAGAATTAAATCAATGGCATCCCATGGATCTTCATCACGTATTCACCCCACAATTTTTGGTTATGCCATCACAATCAAAATAAAAAATCAAAATAGAATAAAAAATTAGTAGATGATTTAAGTAATTAAAAAAAACCAAAGAAAAGAAGAACATAAAAGAAAGAGGAAAAAAATATGTCGATGCTGTGCAGTTTGAGTGCTCCTCAAAGTAGGAATCACCGTTGAAAATTGATCTGGATTGATTTTGGACATATTGTGTTTTTTTAAAAACCAACGTATGTTCAAAGCTTTTTAGCAGAGTTTTTTTTGTCATCTCTTTTTTTCTTCCAATTTCTCTCTGAAAAAACCTTTTTGAAAGCCGCCTCCCCTCTTTAATTTTGGGACTCAATTTTCTTATCAGATTGAAAAAACCAAATAAAACACGTTGATCAACGTTTATCTAATTTATTTATTTACTTAAAAAATTATTAAAAAAATTATTTATATAATTTAGGTGCAAAAAACATATACATTTATCTGATTTTTATTTTTATTATTTTATTATTTTCTAAACCAATCACAAATTAGATAAATGGATTTTTTAAAAATAAAATAAAAAACACCATTGATCAGAATTATGGAAATCCGATCAGATTTCTATATTTTCAATTGGAAATATGTAATTCCGATCAATTTTCTATAAAACTAATCATTTGTTTTTTTTAACATCTAATTATAAAAAGGTCCCTGAAAGAAATTCAATTTTGCAATTAAACCCCAAAAAAGAAACATTTCAATTTAGTCGTTGAAATTCATAATTTTAGTCCTAAAAATCCAAAATCAATATCTAGAGATCAATTTCGATCAAATTTTCATTATAGGAGCTCTCGTCACATCTATGCATCAATGCATCCCGAAAGTGGGTGCTTATAAGTACACTGTCAAGTATTTGCATAGTTACTAAATGCTAACACATCTTTTTATCTGTCATTTAATAAGATAAAAAATAATAATAATAACAAAAGCTGAGAAGAACATTATGGCAAGTGCAAATAGATAGTTACAACAAGCACTATAGAGGTATAAACAAAAGCTATAACAACCTCAATTGAAAAACATAATAAGTACAATAAGAGCTAACAAATAACAAAAAAAAAAAACACAGACAGTTAAATAACTATAGAAAAAATTGAGGACAAAGGAGAACCTACCTGGAAACTATGAAAAACCCAAGCATAAGTCTCCAGACTATGAACTACGAGAATCGGATCTCCTTAAAAAGCCTAGATGGCTGAGGACCTAGAGTGCCAGATGAACCATCAGCACTAGCCCTTGCAGTGGAGGTCCTTGCTGCAGTAGCCTCCGTGAAGTCACCCTCGACATCCAAATTAATAAGAATATCCTCCAGACCCTCAGGATTATTAGGGAACTCCATCTTATGCAAAGAAAAGAAACATTCAAAAGCAAAAATGGTGCAGAAAACACCCGAAACTCTAAATGGGTTAAGAAAAGGCAAAAAACACTTAAAGAAAACCTAAAGAAGCCACATTGAGCCTAAAAAATATGCGTCTATATAGACCAGGAGAGGGGAAGGCATGTGACCATATGCTAGGCACATGATCATACGCTCCTCATGCACGACAACACATACTTCTCCCCTCCACGTGCTCCTATGCAGTTACACACACACTTCAGGATTTTACACACTCATTCCTCTAGTCCTAAGCCTCTGTTTGAGCATAAGACATGCATCGAACTTGCACAAAAGCACCTTGATATGGCTCTACCTGTCTAAAGACACTATGCACTGTTTTACCATTTTCAAAGAACTTAGCACCTCTCGAAAGAAGAAAAATAAGGAAGAATCACTATAAGGATATCCTGCTCAAAATCATTAAAATAACATATGTAACATGACAATCAATGACATCATCACCTCATCATTACTGCATCACCGCTTCATCATTTTATTTATCCCTAATTAACATATAATTTTATTAAACCCTAATTAAACATCTATCCAGCCCTAAAGCAAACTAGTCATAAAACAACATGTAAAAATGCATATGAAGTGCATCGTCCCTAGGTCTAAACTATGTTAATTTTATTTTAAATTTTAACTAATTCTACATTTTTATTTACAAGAGAAATGGACTAAAAGTGGTCCTACATGTTAATAAAATGAGCCTAAATCTATTCATTTTAATTTAACTAAAGAAATGGGCCTATAGTCTACAAATATTAAAGAAAGGAATTAATTAATAGGCCTAATCTTGATTTTTTTTAAAAAAAAAGGGCCTAACTCTATTTGTTTTAAAAGAAATAGGATTGATAAGTTGAGCTAAATCTAAGTTAATTTTATTAACTAAAAATGGGCTTAAGTCTAAATTAACCTAAATAGGCCTAAATTGATTTTAAAATTAATTAAAACTAAAAAATCCAATTAAAAGCCTATTTACTAAATGTGTTAGAACCTAACATGGAATTGGGGCCCAAAACACACAAAAAATCAGCCAATAAGCCCAAAACCATAAAACAATTAAATAAAAGAGATCAAACATGCAATTAAATTATTTTTTCTAAAAAACCTAATTTTAATTAACATGCAATCTAAATTAATCTACTGCCTCCATTGATTTTAATTTAGGGTTTACCAAATTGAACCTAATTTACTAATTAATTTTTTAAGAACAAGAGAAAGCTGGACTTTTCATTATTCCCACTATCAAGGTTATTACAAAATCTACCAAAGTAATACAAAAAATAAAATTAAAATTACAACTTTTGAGAAAATAAATTAAACAAATTCAAAACCTAAAAAAACAATAAAATAAACTAAATATAGTAAGATAAAAATTAAATCTAGATCTTTGACTTTTGGTATTCATTAATGGATTCTCCATGGGTTTCATTGGTTCAATCATGTATTCATCACCAGAAACATGAAACACAAAGAATTAAAAAAAATGAGATTAGAATTAATGAACAAACAAAATAAAATAATAAAAATTAAACAAAAAATAAATAAATAATAAATAATAAAATGATATAAAATAAATAATTAATAAAAATAAAGGAGTAGCAGAGTAATGCTATGTAGATGTTCTTTGAATGCCTCTTAAAATGGGATTTCACCATTTCAAGAAAATTGACTCTGTGTTTTCTTGATTTCTGGACTTTGAAAAGAACCTTTTTGTAGACGGCGGGGTTTAGCACACATCCAAGATTTTAGCAATTGCAACACTGTTTGAGCTCAGGGCTCTAGAAAACACAGTAACCACTGTCATAAAGACATGGCGTGGAGATGAGGAGTCGCCACCTAGGGTAATAACTAGGATAAATCGAAAAGGTGGTACTTGATTCCCTAAAAGAAAGCTAGCACCACAATTAAGAGATTCTGGGTATGGAATACCAACTTTTTTCAGTCTCATGTTCATTTAGAATTATTTTATGAATTACTAAATTATCCTCTATTTACATGCAATTTCATATAAACCCTTATTCTAGCAATGAACTCCAAGGCAAACTAGTCATGAAAATACAAGTAAATAACGCATTCAATCAAACATATAATCCCTAAGTTAGTCTAATATATATTGATTTTAATTAAATGAACTAAATCTACATGTTTTAATTTACAAGTGAGTTAAAGACTAATTCCTTTTAATTTTAATTAAATGGACCTAAGTCTATTTATTTTAATTCTAAAAATGAGCCTAGATCTACAAATTATGAAGGTATCTAAATTAGTGGGCCTAATTTTTCATGTTTTAATTCTAAGGTGAACTTAAATCTATAAATTATGAAAAAAAAGCTTTAATTAACTGAGCTAGGTCTAAATTAATTAAATTAAGTTAAGTGGGCCTATGTCTAATTTAACTAGATGGGCCTAAGTTATCTCTAACCTAAAAATCTAATTAATTATGGACCTTAAATGCATTTTAATTAATTAAACCTAAATACCAAAATTTATTTAGGTTAAAATCTAATATGGGCTTAAGGCCCAAAACACATAAGAATATATGAACAAGCATAAAACACATAAAAATAATTAAACAAGCCCAAAAATAAAATAAACAAGCCCAAAAACAAATAAAACATATTAAAACAATTAAATTAAAGATTAAACGACTAATTAAATGATTTCCTTCTAAACCCTAATTTTCATTAACATGAAACCTAAGTTAATCTACTTCCTCTATTAATTTTAATTAATTACCCAATTGAAACCCTAATTTTACAAATCAATTAATTAACATAAACATGCAATCACACACACATAATTCCACTATTCTCACTATTGGGGCTATTACAATAATCTATTGAAAATAATAATAAAAATAATTAATACAACCCTAAAAATAAATAAGATAAAGAAATTAAATAAAAAATAGAAAGACCTAAAAACTAAATCTACAAGGTCTTATCCATGGCATTCTATAGACCTCTTATGGATTTGATTTTCCAAGTATGATCATCATGTGTTTTCCTCAATAATCACCAAAAAAAGAATAAAAATTATGATTAGTGGATAAATAATAAAAATAATAAAACAAAATAAAAATCAATAAAATAAAAAAAATAATAAATAAATCAAATCAAATCAAATAAGAAGATGATGATTATGGATGATCTTAATAAAGTGCTCCTCATATAAATAAATCAAATCAATACTATTCTTCAAAACTTCTTTAAAGATCTTTTAATTAAGCAATTAAGCAAAAGAAACTTTATAGAGAATAATTTTCTTTTCTTTTTCTTTTCTCTCGTTTTTTCCTCTTGTTTTCGTTCCTTTTGTTTGTCCTTTTTTTTTCTTTTTTCTTTCTTCCCTCTATTTTTTCCTTTTTTCTTCCAGAGCAAAAGCTCTCCTTATATAAGGATACATCTTGAAATCCTAGTTATAAATTGATTCCTAAAAGACTTCTATTTCCTTAAAAAAAATTATCAAAATAATTATAAAGAATTTTTTACCAATTTGGACTCAATTTACCTAGAAATTTCAAGATTTATCTTGAAAATTCAAGAATTTGTGGAAGGAGTCTAATTCTGATCGGAATTGTGTAATTCCGATCGGAATTGTGTAATTCCGATCGGAATTGTGTAATTTCAATTAGAATTACATAATTTCAATCAGAATTTCAAAATTCCAATCAAAATTAGTGTAATTCCAATTGGAATTAGCTTAATTCCTATTGGAATTACGTAATTCCAATCAGAATTAGCGTAATTTCGATCACCCTTTTTTTAACTTTTAATTATAGAAAGGTCCTTGAAAGAATTTAAGTTTTACAATTAGATCCCTAAAAAGCATTGCAATTTAATCCATAAAAACATTAAATTCTTTCTTTGAAAAAATGCAATTAGACCCTTGAAGTTTCAAGGTTTTAAATATTAAAGACCTATTCATGACATTTTCATCTTTGGAGTCTTCTATTGCATCCATAACCCATCATCCTGAAATTGGGTGTCTACACTTGTTTTTTGCTTTGAAAAAGGTTTTTTTAAAACCTACAATAGAAGTTAGGTATTTTCTTTCCCTTTGTGTTTTTTTAATCAACCTTTTTTTTGCAGTAGCTAATTAAAATTTTTTTCTCTCCCTTTTTACACCGTACCCCCCTCTCTCTACCAATCTTTTCTTTTTAGATCCTATTCCTAAGCTAACCACTTATGTGATCATAAGAGTTACGTGAACACAGTAGATTTGATCCCTTCCTTTTTAAAACAAACAAGATAAGAATTTTAATTTCCAAAAAAGAAGATTATATGCATAAAAATGCGTACTAGACCGAACCCTACTCAAATCAATGTATTTAGTAAAATAAATTAAATTTGGACTAATCACAGTAAAAAAAGATTTTTTTCTGAAAATTTTAGCGCCTCGGCATTGAAAAATGTCGACCGACATTATGCAATGCCGATTGGCATTGTGTAATGCTAATTGGCATTATATAATGTCGATTGGCATTACACACATTTTCAAATATGCCCCTGTAAAATTCAATTTATTTGCAATTAAACCCAAAAAATGTTATAATTTAGTCCTTGAAATCGTGAAACTTAACACTAGAGGTCAATTTTTTATTAAATTGTCATCATAGAGGCTTTCGTTGCATTCATACACCATTGCATCTTAAAATTAGGTGCTTACAGTTGCCCCCCTTTGTTGCTATTTGCTTGAAAAATTGCGACAAAGCAATAGAAGCACACAATTTTAAAGGAAAGAATTAGGGTACTTAATTGTATCCTAATTGATGGATTGGTGCTTAAATTATTATGCAATTTTTAAGCAAGATTCTATATTTAGCATGTTTCACTATATTTCCTATTGAAAGTCTAGTGAGATATATGCAAATGAGTTTCGCTATATTCCCTGTGGGATGTTTAGCATTTCATGATTTGAGAACATGCTATAGCTCTTGTGGAATGTCTAGCAATAATACCATAACTAATGTGTAGTCTCTGATGAACTACACTATATTCCGTTTGGGATGTCTAGTGACAATGGATTTTGTTATATTCCTTATGACACGTTTAAGAAAATATATGTAATGACTCTCACTATATTCCTTGTGGGACATTTAAAAATTTATGATGATTAAAAAAAATGCTATAGCTCTTTTGGAATGTCTAGCAATAATACCATAACTACTGTGTGGTGTCTGGTGAACTACACTATATTCTCTTTAGTATGTTTAGTGATTATGCTACAATCCATAATTGCTTGTAATTAGCTATAACCCTTTCATTGCTCACTAATGATGCTACAATCCATAATTGCTTGCGATTAGCTGCAACCCTTTTGTTGCTCACTGATTAATGCTGTAATCCATAATTACTCCCGATTAGCTGTAACCTTTTCATTGCTCACTGATGATGCTGTAATCTATAATTGCTTGTTGATTAGCTGTAACCCTTTCAATGCTCACTAATGATGTTGTAGTTCATAACTACTCACGATTAGTTGCAACCCTTTCGTTGCTCACCGATTGATGCTGAAATCTATAATTGCTTGTGATTAGCTACAACCCTTTCATTGCTGACTGATGATGCTACAATCTATAATTGCTTATTGATTAGCTACAACCCTTTTATTGCTCATTGATAATGCTACAGTCCAAAACTGCTCGTGATTAGCTATAACCCTTTCATTGCTCACTTATGATGATACAGTCCATAACTGCTCGCGATTAGCTGCAACCCTTTGGTTGCTCACCGATGATGCTACAATCCATAATTGCTTGCGATTAGCTATAACCCTTTCATTGCTCACCGATGATGCTACAGTCCATAATTGTTCATGATTAGCTTACTTCCACACCTAATTATAGGGAGAATTTGCTAAACAAAACTCATGGAATTTGAGCATAAAGAGATTAAATTCTAAGTATCAAAATAATCTTTAAGTTATTTGAGTATTCCCTTACCTTTCTCATATTACTCAGCGTGGATACCATTGGAAAGGTCCTTTGGATACTTATACTTGTATAGAGCAATAGAGCAAATAGAGCAATTTTTGGCATGGTCTTCTTTTAATATTCCCCCGCCTTTATTGTATTACTTAGCGTGGATAACGCTAGAGGTTCACATTGATACTTTTACTCATTTCTAAGCATTGGAGTAAATTGTTCTTACTCTTATTTTAATTCTCCTCTTACTATTCCCCTACCTTTCTCATATTACTCAGTATGGATACCACTAAGAGATTTTGTACTCATACTCATTTTTAGCATTGGAGTAGATTATATGCACAATTTATCATTTGAAAGTCTAAAATGACACTCTAAAATTCAAGCCATTTATGCTTCAAGTCCATAGATTTTGTCTTTGCATTTTCTTCCCCTTGTTTGGGTGTAAAATAAACATTAGATTGAATAGATTTTATAAACTCTCAACAGAAAGCTACTAACTAATCATTTGAATTCCACAAGGCTAATAAAAAAGAGCCATTATGATCAAAGGTCATGAGATAGGCTTTTCGTACATTATCTCATGAGGTGGATGAATTTAATTTTCAATTTATGAATTTTAAAATTGAGATGGTACTTTATTACAAAATCTAAGGAAATAGAGTTTTGTTACTTCCTTTTATTATTATGGTGAATGTTTGGCATTTGCTATCTTGCCCATTCCTATTGATGTATCAATTCCTTTTCCTTTCTTCATTCTCTTTTGTTGTTCCCTACACAAAATACCATAAGTTAGTATGGTCTATTTGCAAGTGAAGAAATTTTGTCAAAATGCAATATTATTATTTTTGCATTCTTCCTTTTTTATTGTGATGATGATGTCTCTTATCACAAAGGTCATGATACTCTACCATTAAAGTTGTGGTTTTGGGCTGCATTTGTATTTCTTCTATTCCATTAATGATATGGTAGAGGGCTTCATTCCTCTTCTTGATATCTCTTGCAAAAAAGTTCAAGAGTTAGAGATCTTATTGCATGATAAAATAATTTTCCAGAGTGCATTCATTTTATGTTTTGAGTGCGTTCTTCCCCTTTATAAGGTCGACAAATGTATTACTGACATGTTGGACCTTCTCATTACCATATTCCATACCTTATACTAGTCTAACTGTTATAGATAGTTATTCCGAATGGTGCTCCACATGAGACTATAGAGATGGATGTTGAATCTGAGGAGCTTAAGCGTCCTATCTAGCCTTTTGAGGTCGCCAGGATGATGCTTTTGCAAGTATCATTGTCGGTGGTATTCCCTTACTAGATGGGCCCATAATTTGTTAGGCTTTTAAGTTCTAAAGTCCTGTTTAGCATCAAGTTCACCCTAATAGTGTTGCTTTTCCCATTTTACTTCTTAAGAAGCTTCATATATGAATACTCTGACTACTTTCCTGCACTTTTACGATACTAATTTTAAATGTTTGTAGTAGAGTATTTGTACAATCTTGTTTAGGCTCAAAGACTTTATTATGCAAAGCAAGTATTTCATAATAAATGTATGCAAGTGTATGCATGTTATGTATGACATACATGATCCTAATAGGTCTCCTATTTAGAACAGAGCTATGTTGTAGTTTGGAGTGTGAGAACAAGGTGCCTTATAATAGCCTATAGGTTTAAGCATTGAATGCTTCACTATTGGTACTTCTGATGTTAGAACTTCTAATACAACTTATCCAGTAGATGATCAGGTGATGCTATATTAATGAATTATTGGTTATTACTTACGGTTTACTTCTTTCTGCCCCTAAAACTCTTATGTTGTAGTGTTCTATCTTCACTCTTTAAATGTAGACTTATTATTCTGCAATTTTCCCCGGAGCTATATTTTGCCCCCAGTTTCATTATGGATTCATTCACACTATACTAGAAGTCTTTTTAATGTGCAAGAGATCCAGTTCGTTCACTACTGTTGTTGATCATTTGACTTACTAACCCTATTAGTTACAATCTCATACACTGAAGATGCAGAGGACTGGGCGGACTAACTGAAATGAGTTCTTGCTGATGAAATCAATTGGACTTTAATGGGTTTCCGTAAGTATACGGATTCATAAAAGTAGTAATTAAATATCAATCCCACAGAGATTGTAGATTGACTATAGTGATACTAATTATGTTTGTTTGTTTAAACAATGAAAAAGGGTATTTTGAATTAAACTAAAAATTAAACTAAGACAAAACACAAAAAAAAATCACAATGAAATAACAATCACTTTAGAGAGCCAGGGTTCTTATTACCAATTTATCCGTTATTTAAAATCAATTAACTGCTAAGCCATACCTAACCTTAATCCAATTTAAGGGTTTCTCAAGAATTATAGGCTTTCCTCCTAAGACAACCCTATAATTAACCAAGTAAATTGATGTTCTTAGATTTAAAGCTCTTGCCCACTAAGTGTTCAGTTAACCCAGTTTAAACACCAACCCTTAATCAATATTAGTTGCTTAAGTGTTTCTCAACTAAGAAAGCATCTTACAGGTTATTGTTTAAATTCAATACAACCCATCTCTCGATCAAGTTTTATTGTGTATATTCAATCAAAGGGTGATCAATCCTAAGAAGAAATTAAGTTTAACAACAACCAAAGGATCAAGATTAATGGCTTAGGTTTAATTTTGATTAGCCCATGGTTGAATTGAAACAAGGACCCTAACTAAGAATTTAGCTACTCATGTTAATTATAAGAGACAAAGAAAAAGAATAAAAGAAAATAGACATCATCATTAAATTAAAACTAAGAATGAATAAACACAATTGAATAAAAGAAACCCCATGTTCAATAGGAAGCTTGATGTTCTTCAATTCTTATCCTCAAATCTCCAAACTAACACAAGCAAGAAAAATCCTTGTTTTTCAAAATTGCTCTAAGAAAATGTGTATCAAAAAGTGATGAATAATAATCTCCCCTTCCCCTTTTATTTTTGGTGGCTACCCCCTTATAA
Organism: Mallotus nudiflorus; assembly: GCA_947683625.1. Classification (NCBI taxonomy): domain Eukaryota; kingdom Viridiplantae; phylum Streptophyta; class Magnoliopsida; order Malpighiales; family Euphorbiaceae; genus Mallotus; species Mallotus nudiflorus. The sequence continues at coordinate 1,297,228 of CANTUR010000793.1, read as the reverse complement.
AACCCTAATTATTAGCCCTAGGGTTACAACCATGTGAAATCTCCATCTTGTTCCTCATGAGTTAGCAATTAAATTTGACTTCGAATTTTCCAATCACCAGGTCGCACAGCCGTGTGCATTTTGCGCACGACCGTGCACATCCCTTCTTCAGCATTATTGCATATTCACCTCCATTGCTTTTTGGGCTCACTTCAAGTGCTCATGGCTCCTATATAACCTTCCTCTACTATTCTTTGACTTCCCTAAATACATAAAAAATCAACCAAAAATAAAACAACTAATACATAAAAATAAATAAACTCACATGACATGTAGTAAGTACTCAACTAAATAAAAACTGAGTAAAAGGAATACAAACTTAACTGAAATTGCATTTTTCCTAACACAAAGACTACTTAATGAAATTCATTTTTCACACTCCTCAGACTTACTCTTCAAAGAACTCTTGAGCTGAACATGACGCTTGATGCTGGTGTAATGATCAATAATGGTTACAATGTATAGGTTATAATGCAAGTTATTAAGCCATCTGAATTCCCAAGGTACAAGGGGACGTTAAGCTTATAGACAAAATCATAAAGGGGTAGCAAAAAAGAAAACATAACTAAAAAAGTGATCTCATAGCTCTGATTTAGCTTTCATTATGTATTGTCTTTCCATTTAGATACTTATGTAGTAAGATAAAGGTGAATATGCAAGATTTGAACAAAAATTTCAAATTCAATTTTACTCATTCATTAGGGCAAAAACGAGAACATTTATTACATCACATGATACAACTCCTATTATCACTTAGACTAAATTTTTTTCTCTCTAAATTTTACCTCACTGTTCTTTTTTAATTTTTTTCTCTCTAAATTTTACCTCACTGTTCTTTTTTCTTTTTCTTTCTCCTTATTTTTTCTCTTTTTTCTCTTTTTCATTATTTTTATTTTTTTCTCAAATTTCCTATATTCAAAAGTTACATCATGTGTTTTATGGATGTTCTTTGAATTTACATTTATGCCCATGCTGAATGAATCTAATTGAATTGTATTTATGTTAAACACACAGATGCAATCAATATCATAATGCACAGTACCATTAGGATGTACATTACATAAGTAAGCATGATCAGAATTCATATCATTGATCACTAAAACAAAAAATTTTTTAACGAAACTAAAGTTTTATTCAAAAAAGACAATAAGAAAATTTATTTCCTATTATAGATGCTAAGGATGTTGGGTCTTAAGGTGGTTTTCCTTCAGGTGGCTAACATAACAACTATTTTTGCATCTTCTTGACAACTATCTTTATGACTTCATCTTTCTATACCTTAATTGTGCATTTTTCTTTCTTATCTAGTAGCTTCTCATTACCAAACTCATCACCCCATCTTATAGGTATAATTGACTCGAAGGGTATGTCAAACAAAGGTGGTTTAGTGTAAAACACCTTATAGTTGAACTTGCCTGAAGACTAACCCAATAAGTCTTCTGCTCCTTCCACACCTTTAGGGGCATTACAAGATTTCTCATTAGTTTTAAGGTGTAGATCCTCAAAGGAGCTTGGCATTTCTTCCTCACTAACTCTTAAGTTAATCATCATGGTAGCTAGAGGTGGTACATTTCGGTAGTTTGGGAAAGGATTATTTTTTATGCTTGGGTTTTTAGGGTCTATGATCTTTCTAAAGTCTATACGATTTTGGATTTCATGTTTGAGGCAGATGTAGTTATTCATGGAGTGTTAAAGATTTTGATGGAATTTGCAGTGCTTGTTTGGGTTATAGCTTAGGATGTTGGGGTATGGTGGGTTTGGATTAAGTAAAGGTTAAAGTAAGCCTTTTTGCATTAGGCACTCTAGGACTTTTGAAAAAGGTTAGTTAAAATTGGAGAATCTCTTGGGTTGTTAATAGTATGGACTCCCATAACTCAACTAGCATTTCCTTGTTGTATGCCCCTAGTTGGGCAGTTCCTTGCTCTTGTGCTTTTAGCAATCCTCTTTTTCTCACTTTCAATCTCTTCGGCTTACAAACCATTATCATATAGGTCTATAAATGTTTTAGGATTCATCATTTGAAATCTCTCAACCAAATTAGGCAACACGTTATGAGCTATCATCCTAACCTGATCTTTCTCAGCCAACTTGTTTTTCATTAATCCTACCTTATTCATAAATCTAGCCAAGAAATCAAAAAAGGATTTATAATTTTTGCTTAGTCAGTTCCAAATCCCTAATGGACACTTCTAATCTAGTGTTATAATCATACTATTTTAAAAAGCAGCACACAGTTCTTTCCAGTCATCCCTGACAGACTTTTCCAACCCATGATACCAGTTTATAGCCATTCCATCTAAAGACAATACAAATAACCTAGTGATCACTGCTAATGGGGCCTTAGTAGTGTTTATAGTTATTGTGTACTGACTGAGATGAATCCTAGGATCTCTAGTTCCATCAAACTTCTACAACTGAGGCATTTTGAACTTCCCAGGTAGCTTATTACCCACAGTTAATAGTATATCATCAAAGTCAAATGAATATCTCATGCTTTGTCCTCTAATCAGCTCGTCCATCTTAGACATTTTTTGGGTTAGTGCTGGCATCTGCTTAGGCTCATGGTCTTGTACCAGTTCAAGTGATTCTCTCTTTGCCTTTTCTATCATGTAGTTCTCGACATCCTCAAGCTTCACATCAACAAAAGGTGGGTTTCTAACAACAAGTTGCCCCCCGCATTATTAGTAGTAGGTGGAGCATCTGTAGCAAGTGGGATAGCTATAGCAGCAGGTGGTTAATCAATTATAGGTGGTGGTATGATAGCGGCAGCAGGTTGCATTAATCTAGATAAAGCTTGTCTCAGTTCATCTTGTATCATAGCCCTTATGTCATCCATCAAGGCTCCCTTGATGTATTCTAAGGTTTAGTTCTCTCCTTATTGTTATTCCATTTCTATATGCTCAGTTGGAGTTGGTTCAACTTCCAAGTAAAGTAGATTAATAGGACTCTTCTCCAGTCTATGGACTTAAATCTCTGCTTTTTAGTCTGTCACCTTTCCATCCCCAAATATGAGAAGACCTAGATGAATCTATAATGGTTGCAAAATAAAATGTTAGTGTGATGGATGAAATGCATATATGCATGATGCACGTGTTATGCAACAAATAGCAAATAGCAAGTATCAATCAAGTGTACAACATTCATCCTTCCAACCTTATTCCTCCCACATATGTGTTCAATGGTGAGCCTCTTTTCCTAGGTTTTTTTTCTTGGCCTTAATATCAATAGAGGATATCAAGAACTGATGCGCATGCCAAATCTCTCTTAACGCAATAGAAGCATAGAAACAGTATTTCTAGGTATAAAGGTCTAGCCCAATCTTTATTAGCCTAGATGGGCTCTTTAAAGTATGGGCTTAGGCTTTATAGATAGAAAATACCTCATGGTAATATACATAAGCAATTTGGGTAATTCTAGGGGAAGTAACTAAGCCCTTATATGTGGTTAGGGTCAGCTGAAAAGTCAAGGTCCCCTTAGCAAGATGCCCTATTTTAAGACTTGAGTTACAGGCCAAGGTCAGAGGGGCCCAACATCCTTTGCAAACTCAAGAGAAGACTAGCCCCCCTTTAGGACTGGGGTTATAAACTCTAGTCAGATGAACCTAATAATCTCTCTTGAATAGAGTTAAGGCTAAGAGTGATGGTTAGCCAATTTACAATTCCATGAAGCTAGCAGAATCATGGAATCATAAACCAACGCCATTGGTTTAATAGGGACATGCAGAATGAATGAGAGAATAAAATAATAATTAATAAAATAATTCTAAAGAACACAAGTAGAATCAGTATCTCTTATCCCCAGTGGATTCGCCACTATAAACGGTGAGGTTTAGCGTGCGACCAAAATTTTAGCAACCAAGACACCTTTTGGGCTCAGGGCCCTAGGGAACACACTATTATGTCACAAAGACATGGCATGGAGATGAGTAGTTTCCACCCAGGGTAATAACTAGGACAAATTGAAAATGGTAGTACTCGATTCTCTAAAAGAAAGCTAGCACCACAACCAGGAGATTCTAGATACAAAATGCCAACTTCTTTCAGTCATGTGTTCATTTAGAATTACTTCATAAATTAATATCTTATTCTCTATTTACACATAATGTTATTAAACCCTAATTAAACATCCATCTAGCCCTAAAGCAAACTAGTCATAAAACTGCATGCAAAAAATTCATACAAAGCGCATCATCCCTAAGTCTAAATTATGTTAATTTTATTTTAAAGTTTAATTAATTCTATATTTTTTTACAAGTGAAATGGACTAAAGGTGGTACTACATGTTAATAAATGAGCCTAAGTCTATTCTTTTTAATTTAACAAAAAAAATGGGCCTATAGTCTACAAATTTTAAAGAAAGGAATTAATTAATGGGCCTAATCTTTATTTTAAAAAAAAAATGGGCCTAAGTCTATTTGTTTTAAAAGAAATAGGATTGATGAGCTGAGCTAAATCTAAGTTAATTTTATTAACTAAAAGTGGGCCTAAATCTAAATTAACATAAATGGGCCTAAATTGATTTTAAAATTAATTAAACCTAAAAATCCAATTAAATGCCTATTTATTAAAAGGGTTAGAACCTAATGTTGGCTTGGGGCCCAAAACACACAAAAAAATCAACAAAAAAGCCCAAAAACATAAAACAATCAAATAAAAAAGATCAAACATGCAATTAAATTATTTCTTCTAAAAAAAACCTAATTTTAATTAACATGCAACCTAAATTAATTTACTGCCTCCATTGATTTTAATTTAGGGTTTACCAAATTGAACCTAATTTACTAATTAATTTTTTAAGAACAAGAGAAAACTAGACTTTTCATTATTCCCACTATTAAGGCTATTATAAAATCTACCAAAGTAATATAGAAAATAAAATTAAAATTACAACCTTTGAGAAAATAAATTAAACAAATTCAAACCTAAAAAAAATAATAAAATACACTAAATATAGCAAGATAAAAATTAAATCGGGATCTTTGACTTTTGTCTTTTATTCATGAAGTCTCTATGGGTTTCCTTGGCTTAGTCATGTATTCATCACCAGAAACATGAAACACAAAGAATAAAAAAAAAAAAAAAAGAGATTAGAATTAATGAACAAAGAAAATTAAATAATGAAAATTAAACAAAAAAACATGGAAATAATAAAATCAAAAATAATAAAATGATATAAAAGAAAGAATTAATAAAAAGAAAGGAGTAGAAGAGTAATGCTATACAAATGTTGTTTTAATGCCTCTCAGAATGGGATTTCACCATTTTGAGAAAATTGACTCTATGTTTTCTTAATTTCTAGACTTTGAAAAGAACTTTTTTTTTTACTTTGAAAAAGGTTTTTTTTTTTTTTGAAACCTTCAATAAAAGGTTAGATCTTTTCTTTCCTTATGTGTTTTTTCAATCAACCATTTTTTTTACAGTAGCTAATTAATTTTTTTTCTCTCCCTTTTTACGTCGTCCCCCCTCTCTCTGTCAATCTGTTCTTTTTATATCCCATTCCTAAGCTAACCACTTATATGATCACATGAGTTACGTAATCATAGTAGCTCTAATTCCTTCCTTCCTAAAAGCAAACATGATAAGAATTTTAATTTCAAAAATGGAAGATTATACGCGTAAGAGATGCGTACTGGACTAAACCCTACTCAAATCAATTTATTTATTAAAATAAATTAAATTTGGACCAATCATAATAAAAAAAAAAAGAATTTTTACTAAATATTTTTAGTGCCTCGGCATTGCAAAATGTCGATCGGCATTGTATAATGCCGATTGGCATTACATAATGTCGATCGACATTATGTAATGCAGATTGGCATTACTCATATTTTCAAATATACCCTTGGAAAATTCAATTTTTTTGTAATTAAACCCATAAAATGTTGCAATTTAGTCCTTAAAATTGCAAAACTTAACACTAGACGTCAATTTTTTTATTAAATTATCATCATATAGGCTTTAATTGCATTCATGCACAATTGCCTCTTGAAATTCGGTGCTTACAACTGTAACTCAATATGATGTGTTCTTTGAGCTCACTATAGAATTTTACGCCACATTTTAGACTTTAAAGGAAAAGCATGGAGTATTTTCTTGTAGGTTTTTTAGGAAAGAATACTATTTTAAGTATGAAATCATGTATGACATTTTGGTTTTCCTGAAGGGGGTGTTTGTCAACCTCCAATATAATATAATGAGTAGTTTTTGGCGTGAGATCACTAGTGGGAATAGAGTTTATAAAGGTCAAGTGATGACTAATGGTTTAATTCAAGATCACTCATATTTGATATTGTACAAATTCATGTCACATATAATTTTTAGAAGAAAGGATAGCACTAAGGTTTCCCCTGATGAGTTGATTATGCTATGGTGCTTGAAAACTAACACAAAAGTATATAACACATATTTTGCACCATTTGAATTTGCTAAACATTAATTGGAACTACTGGAATCTAAATTCCTTAATGAAGATTACCTCATTCAAGCTGAGATTATTACAAAATGGATAGAACTTCAGGATGTCTCATTAAAAATATGCTATTTGCTCTGATAAAATACTTTAAAGCATGGTGATATTCCTTTACCAAAAGCTATAGAAAAGGAGGATGACAATGCTAGTAAGGCTCAATTGAGGAAAAGAGATAATATTAAAGGATGGAGTGAGGAGATCTTAAAAAGAATTAAAGAGTTAATGAATGTTTTTTATAACTGGATTGGAAACATGATCATGGACTTATCATATGAGATGGAACATTTTAAGAGGCATAGTGAAGAAAGTGCAAAAAAGTTACAACCTCAATTGGAGGAACTTAAGCATCAACTTTTTCCAAGATAGAGAATAAAGAATTCAAATAAAGCCACAAAGGAATTCATCATTCCATTCACTTTGCCTCCAAGTACATCTAAATTATAGAAGTACATTATTTTTGTTTAGTTTATTCATATTGATTTATTTAAATTAGGAGTCATGCATATTTTAGGATAGATTTCATTTTGTTTCATGCATTACACTTAGGTTTTTGGACTTATTTATATGATGAGTTTATTTCATCAAATATGGTTTTCTTGAATAAGTGTGATAATATTCCTTCAATGTTTAGTTTTAGCTTTTAAATTAGAATGGTTAGGGATTTTTTTTATTTTTAATGAATTTAATGCTTACTTTTCCATTGAATGATTGAATTTGGGTAATTGATGTTAGAGAAAAAAGTTTGTAAGTAAGAATCAAGATTCATCTCTTAGGTAAGTCTAGTTCATATGGATATCTTAATGCCTATAGAATTTCTTTTTTAAAAAAATGAGATGGAGCATAAAATGCACTTGTCATCAAAATAAATAAAAGATTAGATCTTAAGTTTCCAAATCTCAAATGCTCCTTCTACTCCAATGCTCTAGTATACAGTAAGAGTATCCAAAAGACCCTTTTGGAGGTATCCATACTGAGTAGTATAGGAAAGGTAGGGGATACTGAGATTAGGAAAAATTTGAATAAATAATAAGTGGAATTGTTATATGGTTACCTTGTGTTTGTTGAATTTTAGACTTGCTAAGTGTTGAAAAGATTTCTACTTGCTTTCACTTTTCTTTAATGTTAATTATTATTTTCATGAATTTAATGGAAAAGATTTCTACATCCTTAACTTCGAGTTATTGTTTTAATTTATAATTTTTAAACTTTATATTAAAGGAAGATTATAATGGATAATCAAGTGAAAACTAGTTGATGAATTTGATTCTTTATGTGAATATATTATTTTCATGTTTTGCTTCACTCATGGAGCATCAAATGCACTTGTCATCAAAATAAATAAAAGATTAGATCTTAAGTTTCCAAATCTCAAATGCTCCTTCGACTCCAATGCTTTAGTATACAGTAAGAGTATCCAAAAGACCCTTTTGGAGGTATCCATACTGAGTAGTATAGGAAAGGTAGGGGATATTGAGATTAGGAAAAATTTGAATAAATAATAAGTGGAATTGTTATATGGTTACCTTGTGTGTGTTGAATTTTAGACTTGCTAAGTGTTGAAAAGATTTATACTTGCTTTCATTTTTCTTTAATGTTAATTGTTATTTTCATGAATTTAATGGAAAAGATTTCTACATCCTTAACTTCGAGTTATTATTTTAATTTATAATTTTTAAACTTTATATTAAAGGAAGATTATAATGGATAATCAAGTGAAAACTAGTTGATGAATTTGATTCTTTATGTGAATATATTATTTTCATGTTTTACTTCACTCATGGAGCATCAAATGCACTTGTCATCAAAATAAATAAAAGATTAGATCTTAAGTTTCCAAATCTCAAATGATCCTTCTACTCCAATGCTCTAGTATACAGTAAGAGTATCCAAAAGACCCTTTTGGAGGTATCCATACTGAGTAGTATAGGAAAGGTAGGGGATACTGAGATTAGGAAAACTTTGAATTAATAATAAGTGGAATTGTTATATGGTTACCTTGTGTGTGTTGAATTTTAGACTTGCTAAGTGTTGAAAAGATTTATACTTGCTTTCATTTTTCTTTAATGTTAATTGTTATTTTCATGAATTTAATGGAAAAGATTTCTACATCCTTAACTTCGAGTTATTGTTTTAATTTATAATTTTTAAACTTTATATTAAAGGAAGATTATAATGGATAATCAAGTGTAAACTAGTTGATGAATTTAATTCTTTATGTGAATATATTATTTTCATGTTTTGCTTCACTCAAGTATAGGGGAAATTGATGAATGTGAAAAGTTTCATATTTTAAGCACACTACGGGGTAGAATTAGGAATGATTTAATTGTATTTTTAGTTAATTATAAGTTTTTTATTTATTTTTTATGCATTTGTTTAATTTGTTAAGTTTTTTTTAAGTTTAAGTTAATTAGGTGTGTTTTGAGTACTTTTGATCTTTAGGATGCATTGGAGAGATTAATGGTGTTGATTAAGGTAAGTCCATGTTTAGGAAGTCAAAGCAAGTCAAATTGTTAAAGCAAAATTAAGTTTTAAAGTGAAGTGATGTTGTGCAGCTATGCATAGGAGTCTAGACAGTTGTTCTTGAGTTAAGGATTAAACGTACAGCTGTGTGCTTTAATATGCATGGCCATTCCTAAGTAGCTACAAAAGATGCACGGCCATACAAAGTGGGTGCACATAGTAGTGCGTAATTAATAGAAATTCAAATTTTGAAATTTGAATAGTGCTGAATCTTGAGGGTTGCAATATCTTCTGTTAAGGGTTCAAATTTTAGCTGCAAGTTGGTTTTGTAGAGCCACCAGAGAAAGGAAAATTACCCTCTATTTAGTTTTTACATCAATTTTCCAAGAATCAAAATTAGTGATTTTCTAGTTCTTTTCATTTTGATGAGTATAGTTGATGTTTAAAGATTGAGAATTACAGGCTTCCATTCCTAGGGTTTTTATTATTTGGTTTACTTATTATTTTAATTTTAATTCAATAATAATGAGTTCAATTTCTCTTTATTCATCATCTTCTCTTCTTTCAATATATATGGCTAGAACTTCTAGTTAGGGTTCTTGAATCAATTCAACCATATAATCTTTAGGATTAAAACTAAACTAATAACCATAGTTCATTAGTTATTGCTTTGCTTAATGTCTTAAATGGATTGGCCATCCTTTGTTTGAATCCAGATAATGAGACTTGATTGAGAGATAGGTTTCATTGAGATAAAGTAGTGGCCTCCTAATTATCTATTTAGTTGAGAGACACTTAGATAGTTAACAATATTAAGAAGTTGAGTTTTAAATTGAGTATAATGAACACTTGATTAGCGAGAACTGTAAAATAAAGTACTAGTTATATTCAGTTAATTATAGGTTTCTCTGAGAGGAAGATCTATGATTCATTAGACACTTTCATAATAAACTATGGTTAAAATTGACTTAGAAATTAATCATATCATTAGAAAGGTTAAATTGAGTTTAAGGAACCTAACATTTTCTTAGATTGTGAATTTTATATTAGCTTTAATTTTTTTCACTTATTTTTATTCCTAAAAACAAATTTGGTGTCTAGAAAAACAAACACTTTGAGTAGAATAATACCCAATTTTCCAATCTCTGTGGGATGATCTTTATTTATTACTTGTATGATTATATACGCTTGTGGATTTCACACACCAATTATGTGTTAGAATAAGGACTCCTCTTCTTCTATATTCTATGGTTTTAGAAAAGGGAAGTGAGATCTTATTCTTATATGAAAGGTTGAAGTATTTACTATTAAAAAAACTTGGGTATAGGGTTGAAGTGTGTTCCTTAAAATTTTAAATTTAAGGTTAGAATTGAGCCTAAAACTTAATCTTACAAGAATCAATCTAGTGAGTAGATTGTCATGATTCAAAAATGCTAACTTGGGAGAGTTAAGTAGACACATAGGTTTGTTGATAAATTGAACTTAATTGGTTGTATTCTATCTTCTAAATTCTTAATCCTTCCTTATTTCTTCTTAATTTTCTTTCAAATTGACAAAAGCCCTATTCACCCCCTCTAGGGCAATTACAAGTTCCCTCTTATTACTACCACCTCGACCTATTTTAATCATTCTTGGTTAACCGATTAACCTTCTACATCTTATCCTTTGCTCAATAATTGATTATCCTTCTGACTTTCATTCCTTGTCACCACATTACTTCATTTTTTACTTTTAATTTCTTGTTCATCAATGGATGGCATTGATTTTTTTTGTTTCCTCTTTTCAATATTCTTTTTGCTAACTTGCAAACCATTCATGAAATCCCCAACATAATTTGCAGAAAATGCCATTTTCATGAATTATAGGATGACCACCTCAACATTCTTGTTGGACTCTCCAAAATTATTTTCTTTCATTTTAGGCTCCATGGATTTATTACGATATTCGATTAATTATTTATCTCCCAGCCTCTTTCGGTCACACGAAGACCATTATCAAATTGGTCTTAAACTTCAACACAATTATTTTCATCATGGAAATGACTTTCATATACTCTATTGTCATGTCCAATATATATATATATATATATATATATATATAAAAGGAAGATTGGTAACCTCCCATACTTAACTTTTACTTCCCAAGATCTTCCTTTTGTATCCGCCATTTTGTGTAACAATTATAATGGTTGACACAATTGTATCTCTATTTTCACCTTTACAACACTCCCTTCTTCATCCTCTACTCCATACAACACTAGTAGGACTGAATAAAATTCATCAAGCATAAGATTTTTTAGTTGAACTGGGCTAAAAGATTGGCTCGAATGAATTTAGTGGAGGCAATTCAGTTTACGAGAGGCAGGTCAGGGGAGGGTGTATATATATATATACAACTTAACCCAAAACAACTCTCCCTTATTCTTGATTCTATTACAGTTACTCTCTCTGTGTTTTTCTCTCCTTCTCCTTTATTCAAACAGTAGTTCTCTCAGTTGCCTCGCCTTCTCTTAAAACCTAGTTCACCTTGAAATCCTACTTCATCTCTTTAAAACCCTACCTCTCTATATCTGTTCACTCTTTCAATCTCTTATATATATATATATATAAATTAGCCCAAAACAATGCTCCCTTATTCTCGATTCTTTTACAGCTGCTCTCTCTGTGTTTTTCTCTCCTTCTCCTTCATTCAAAAAGTAGTTCTCTTAGCTGCCTTGCTTTCTCTTAAAACCTAGTTCTCCTTGAAATCCTACTTCATCTCTTTGAAACCCTACCTCTTTATATCTGTTCACTCTTTCAATCTCTCTCATTTGTCTTCTCTGAGACTCTCTGGTCTAGATAATGTCTCATTTCTATTGAAATCCATTCAATTTCTTTATGTTTTCTTAATGACAGAAAGGTAATGATGGAGATCTTAGTCAAATCTACAACAAGTATGTCTTGATGTCAATACATAAAAGCGATTATGCCAATTTTTAACCATGCGTGTCCATTATTGTCATGATCTGGTAAAACATCTGTGCTATTTATGATTATTTGAATATTTATTATAAATATTGTATATATTTAAATAATTTTGGTGGTTTTTTTTATTTTCTATAAGCTGATGATGCATGTAATTAAGTTTATGTGAAAAAAAGAGGTGGACGCTTTCTTGCATTGTCCCAATCTGTGTTGTTTAAGCAAGATCTCCTTCCTTTATCGGGATCTATATTGCTTGAGGAAGAACTCATCTACTTTGTTTCGATCAATGTTGCTGAGCAAGATCTCCTACCTTTTCTGTCATTGTGTTCATTTTGCAAAGAATATAAGGTATACTCTTGTTTTGTTTCTTGATTTTTAATTAAATGATTGTTGTTTTTCCTTAATATCATAACATAATAAATTATTTTATTTTTAAAAATTGTCTTTCATTGTGTTGGTGAGTTTGAAAGATAGGAATTTTTATTTTAATATTTTATTATAATTTTAAATTAAATCTATCATAAGATTTAATTTAATTTAATAAACCCTATTTTAAAATATTTTTGTAATTTTAATATATAATTTTAAGTTTTATTACGTCACTTTACTTTGTCTTTCTAATTTTAATGTTATTATTTAATTTTAAGTCCTTTTATGTTACTCTTGAATTCTAATTTTAATTTGATTAATTTTTTTACTTGAAATGGTATATATTTATATTAAGTTCTATTCTTGATTATATTTATTTTTTTGAAATTGAGATGATTTGAAATCTGTTATATGTATTTATTATTTCTATTGATTTATACTATGTGAAAATTGTTGGTACATTATTATTTATTGTCTACCTTTTTTCGTAAGATGGATATTAGGACTCCCAATGGCAGTCAAACTGCTACTAGTAGTGTTGTCCCTGATTTTGAATCACGATATAAGGTGGAAGCACAACAAATAGAATATGCTATTACTAAGTAGAATGTTATTGCTACTAAAAGGAAAGAGATTAAATCTAAATCAAGGGCTTAGAAGCACCTTGAGAAGTTGAAAGATGGCTCAGGCAAAACTATAAAAGCTAAGTGTATTTATTGTCCAAAAAATTTTAACTGTCACTCAAAAAAATGGCACATCTTCACTTAGAAATCACATGTTACATTGCTAAAAAATCCACACAACAAAAACATTAGACTAGCATTTTTAACCTTTAAACTTGATAGGGTGGAAGCATATGGAAATGAACCTATAGGTTTTGTTGGCACTTGGAAATTTGACCAAGATCAAATTAGGACGACCATTGCTAAAATGATAATCATTGATGACTTACCTTTCAATTTTGTTAAAGGGAAGGGTTTTAAGAACTTTGTTTATGCTACATGTCATAGGTTTAAAATCCTCTATAAATGGACAGTTAGTGGGGTTATATGGATGAGAGACTTAAAATGAAATTTTTTTTAAAGAACATTCTCAAAGGGTTAGCCTAACCATTGATTCCTAGACTTTTATCCAAAAATTCAATTATATGTGTATTACAACACATATCATTGATGATGAGTTTAGGCTTCACAAAAAAAATTATATCTTTTGTACCTATTTCTTCACATAGAGGGGAGTATATTTCCAAAATTGATCAGAACCGCATATTTAAATTTGACCCGCCCAATGCAAAGTCCTAAACACTAGCTCATGTACCTTTCCAAGTTTGGTACCAAGTTTTCCCCTTACCACTTGACATACCTTAAATTTGACTGGCCCCAAAAAATGTCCAATGATGAAATGAATCCCCAATATGACTAGAGCATACTCATTCATAACACCTCTGAAGTGTGCAACCTTTAAAAAACCTAACCGACCCCACCAATATGCAAAATCAATCATTGAGACATTAAGTTATGCTTTGACCTTACAAAATATGAATTATCAAAACAATGAGAGGTTTATTTTGAGAAAACTCCTCTCATAATACTTAGCTCATTGGGCTAGTGTGCATTTCATTAGACCAGGACCTAGCTTTATGAAAAAAAAATTGATTTTGATAAAACAAACTTTGGAAACACATCCGAAAGACACCAAAACCTCTGAAAGTGGTCTCAGAATAGTCCAATATAATCGAGGATCTGCGCATATTGCTCAGAATTGCGTATAAATGCCCCTAGGTGTCATGTGCTAAAATTGAGGCCGAATTTGGCAAAATAAACTTTGAAAATGCATCTGGAAGGCCCAAAAACCTTACGGACCACCCCAAAACAGCGTGCATAAAACCCAGGAAGTGTGCGTAAAGCATCGAAGTGTGCGTGGAAGCGCATGTGTGCATGCGTGGCCATATGCCAAGCGAGTGACCACAACACACTATGTGTGACACACTTTGCATGACCACACGCACATAGCATGGCCATGTGTAAAATCCTCGATATACGCATGCAATGACGCCCCTACCACCCTATTATACCCAATTTTCCCTATAAATAGACCCATTCACACCCCATTTTGGAGGGGGAGCAAGTAGAAACACATACATACTCAAAAATTGGTCCAATCAAAGGTGCTGGAAACCCCTTTCCAGATAGTTTTTGCTCTCCCACAACCTTTCTCTTAGGTTGTTAGATGCCTTTTCCACCAAACCAAGCCTCATCTTTGTCAAAGCATGCTTCAAAGGTATACAATCTAGCATCATTCTGTTGTCATTTTGGAACCTCTTAGTGAGGAAACTTGATAATCTCTCAAAGCTAAAGCTTCAAAACTCACACAAGCTTAGTCGAGTTTGAGGACTAGATAATTATTTTAGCATGTTTATTTTATTTTATTGCATTAAATTTTACTACCACCAACATTTGAGAATATTATTGTGCTTGTGTGATGAGACTAGCAAACTTGCATGCTACATGAATAATATATACTTTATTATGCTCATTTCACATAATCATTTTGCATCCTCTATTTCCAAAATCATAAAATCACATCATAAATACCAATAATGTGAAAAGTTCATATCCTGGAATAGAGTCATTATGCTCTCAGTCCAGTGATGACCTCATGCATCCTTTATATTATTGTCATACATTATCATACCATAAATAATCATAGTAAGCATGCATAATCATCTTATTATTCATGAAATTGACCAAGCTGTGTGAATGGTCATGTTAATCTTACAGATCAATAATATCCAAATTAGATTTAGTTTTCCATAATCTTTTGCTTTTTATATGTATTTTATCAGGAAAGTTATGTAATAAATAAATTTTTAGCTTTATTATCTTCCAGTATCTGATATATTGTGCGAATGCTATACAAACTGTCATTACTGAAACTAAGGTGTTACGGTAGCTATACATCGAATATCGTATAATAAGAAATAGTTAAAAAGTAGACATGATCCCTTGAATCCAAAAATCTCTGCTAGGGACAATACTCGCTAAGTGACCCAATATTGTCCCTTGCTTTTCCTAATTTTTTAAAAATCGATTGGTGACTCCATAAAATCAAACGTGTCTCATCCCCCCAAGACCAATCATTTGTCCCTATTCAACAAAGTTGCCATGTCCCTCAGAAATGGAAAGACCCGCATAATGCCCCACGAAAACATATCACTATCAAAAAAAGCCCAAAAGGGAAAATGGTCGCCCACAGTGGTGACTCCACTAGGGACTTTTAAGTAAAAGGGATTAACTTCAAAATGACTATTTCTCATTATGCAATACTTAATTGTATAGAGCCCCTCACCACTACATTTGCACTACACATCACACGTGCACCACTTGTCCCTAAAAGCCTCAATAATACTAAATGACATTGCCACCATGATTCCACTTGAGTCACGAGGTGACGAAGATACAGTATTATCACCTTTAGTCTTTACTCGTGCATTTATCAGACTCATCTAACCATAGTCTGCAACCCAAGTCCTTAAGAAGGGTAACTGAGTTATCAAAAGAATGCTAGACTCACTAACTAGAGTCCGTAACACTAGTCTTATGGGGGCATTCTCGCTAAAGGAACCTTAGCCTTTCACCCTGGCTCAGCTCATGTAGATAAACCAATAGTAACATCCACTAGGATTCCACCAAGCTATACATGCTATCCTTGTCCTAACGCTATCTATTTGACCTGATACTTATAATTGACATGACCCTCCTAGTGTCTATCATCAAATGACATCGTAATGTTAGTTTTCATAAAAAATTTATGCTCAGGACTACATGATTCTTATATACTTTGTGTGAGCCCAAAGCAAGAGGAATGATAAGAATCATGTACCTCAGCTTGAATAGTCTATGCAAATTAACAAATAATGACATCCCTCAATGATGGAACCTACGAGATGTCACCCATTTATCCTTATCATATCAAATGAATGGATAGGAACCCAACTAGATTATGGACTTTTATGTCAGTAAAATCAAACTGTAAACTATCAAACCAGGCAAAATCAAATTGTAAACTATTAAATGATACTTTCATGACTCCCAGTAAACATATTGAATATCGATATGGGGGCAAGAACTCAAACTCCCATTGATTGACCTTGGTCCTATGCATATGGGTGCATGTGGGCTATAGACATCATTTGAAGCCCAACAATTGACCCTCACATTGACATTATATGATTACCTTAAGCACATTTAAGTATCATTCCTTAATTTACCCTTTGATTTTGACTCATATAAATTGAAACAGCCTGGTTCCGAGAACGGAACCATAGACCCCTGATGACTATAGGTTTAAAATCCACCTGGGAAAGAGATTGAATGACCTTATGGAGGAATAAGGCTGGAAATAAGAGCTTGCTAGTCATTGGTTTGTTCATTATGTTGGAAAACTAACCAGCTTTAATCATGCATACATAATATACATGTAGATAGCACATGCTAACCACTATTTTTTGTAGGAATAATCATTTTTCATCATAGGATTTTACATCCACTCCATGCATACATGCTTACCCTTTTCTTTTGTAGGCCCACGTCATGCATCATTCATTTAGCTAACCTTAATAAATGTACAGGAATATGACAGTCAAACATAAGGGACTAAGAAGATACCTCATGTTAGCAATTTGAAGACAAGCTAAAAGAGGGGATCCAAAAGTTGCTCGTTGATGGCACCATAGTTGAAATCCTCCAAGCCCAAATCAAAGCCAAAAGGGTCCGAGATGGGAATAGCACACCACTGAATGAAGCCTTTGCATCTATTCATCTGAGGGTAGAAAAGGCAAAGGGAACTTCCTATACTCCAGTTCAAGCTGATGATGACAACGGCTACTACCAAGATCTTAGGAATGCACTAAAAGTTGCAAGTAATGTTAACATGACCAAGCCTGAATCAACAGGGGAGGCTAAAATATTGGCCAACAAGATGGCTCATTTGGAATTTTCCTTCAAAAGGGAACTCATGGCTCCAAAAGCTTCACCGACCTGGCACTGTTCAAAGATGAGCTGCTTCCAGATGATTTTAAGGTACCAAACTTTGATAAGTTTGACAAAACAGGGGATCTAAGGGTCTATCTAAGGCAATATGCTACCTTTATGGCTACCACAAAGTGTACAAAATCATAGATTGTTTGATTCTTCTTACATCACTAAAGGAAGGACTGAGGGCATGGTTCTTTAAATTGATCATGAAATCAAAAGTGATAGGCTACTACTAATTCAGAAGTTCATCAAGCAATATAAATATAACAACTCAATTAGACATCACTAAAAAGGGACCTTGAGACCATAAGGTAGAAACCCGGTGAAGCTTTCTCTAATTATGTCACCAGATGGTGAAGAAAGGTAATCAAAATGAAAAATTATCCTCCTGAGGATGAAAAAATAGAGCTGATGATCAACAGGGCACTACCACACTTCAGAAAATAGATGATCTTTGCTCATTATCTTAACTTCAGAGCTCTCCATCAGGCTGGGATAATAATTAAGGATAAGGAACCTCAGCAAGCCAGAAACACTTTTCACCATAATACCCAACCAAACATCCAAAACACCTTCACCCAAGCCACAGAGATAAACATTATCCAACCCAACAGCCACAACTCACCATCTATCAATGTCATCAAACCACTAAGAAAATTCTCAAACTTTAACCTCCCATTATCCAAAGTATTCCAAAGACGTCAACAGAAGAATCTCCTACAACCACAAGAGCCTAGGCCTCTTCTGAACCCACTACCACCTCAAATTAACTAAAACTTGTTTTACCACTTTCACTAGCTGCCTAGTCACACCACTAATACATGCAAAACTCTTAAAATGCAATCCAAAACCTCATTGACTCTGGAAAAACTTATGATCTAGAAAAATGACCCTGTATCAAAACTAATCCTCTCCAAACTATCAAAACATGCCTCCACCAACCATCAGCATGATCTCCTCCAATCTACCATAAGACCTTGTTGAAAAATCAATCTAGGCCATACAAGAAACCCAAGATAAGCCCATAGAGGAAAAACCTTTGAATCCCATTCTTGAGCCTCATCATTCTAGTGAAGATGAGCCATGATGCCCTTCTACCTTTGAATACATTCTAATGCCTTGGAAAATCCTTCCCCACTTAATGATGCAAATTGATAATGTAATGAACTCCAAAGTTAATGCAATGAAATCTAATTTTTCTCACTTGTTTGATGTCTTTCTTGATGATAGTGTGCATTGCATTATTCAAAGCATTAGCATATTTGACATTCATTCCATATGCACTGAATCATTTAACATTGACACAAAATCTAAACCATGCATTTTGCATATTTTGAAAGATGTTGCCCCTAAAGGGAGGAGAGAAATTGAAAAAATATTATTAGCCTAGATGTATAATGATATTTCTGGTATTAATAGAGACATTGCTCAACACTTCATTCCTGCCAAAGACGAGTGTAAATGGTAAAGCAAAAACTAAGAAGACTTATACCAAAATGGGCCTAACTAGTGAAAGAGGACATCGAGAAATAGATTAAGGAAAAATTCCTAAAGGTAGTAGACTATCCAAAATGGTTTAGCAAATATAGTGCCAGTGCTGAAGAAAGATAGAAGGGTTAGAATTTGCATTGACTAAAGAGATATGAACAAGGCCTACCCGAAGGATAATTTCCCATTACCTCACATAGACATAATGGTTAATAGCACTACCATATGTGCAATGTACTCCTTTATGAATGGATTCTCTAGGTACAATCAAATCCTAATGGCCATTATCAACAAAGCAAAGACAACTTTCATAACAGAATAAGGTACTTACTACTACAAAGTAATGCCTTTTAGACTAAAGAATGTACGGGCAACCTACTAGAAAATGGCAACTGCAATGTTCAATGACATGATACATAAAGAAGTAGAGGTATACACGACAACATGATTGTCAAGTCAAGAACCAGGGAAGAACACCCCTCTTATCTTTAAAAGTTCCTTAGAAGTGTTAAACAGTACAGTCTTAGGCTAAATCCAAAGAAATGCATATTTGAGGTCACTTTAGGAAAGATGTTGGGGTATGTTATCAGTTAGAATGAGATTGAAATGGATCCAAATAAAGAAAAAGCCATCAGAGAGATGCTAGTGCCAAAAATAGAGAAACAAATTATAGGGTTTCTAAAGAAACTACAGTTCATCAGTAGATTCATTACTAAGTTGACAGTAGTATGTGAACCGATCTTTAAGCTACTCAGAAAAGATCAGTCAATTGAATGGAACGAACAGTGTTAGCTAGCATTTGACAACATTAGAAGATACCTAACCAAGCCACCAGTTATAAGACCACCTAAATTAAGGATACCTCTAACCCTGTATTTAGCCATTGAAGGGAATGCAATCGGTGCAATGTTAGCCTAGGAGGGAGAAATGAAAGCAAAACATGCAATCTACTACTTGAGCAAGAATATGCTGCCATATAAGGAGAAGTACAGCCAAGTCGAATAGATATGCCTAGCAATGGTATGGGTAATTAAGAAACTCAGACATTACTTTCAATCCTACAGAATTCAAGTCGTGTTTAAAATGGACCCAATGAAGTACCTCTACAAAGCTCCCTCTATAGTAAGGAAACTTGCTAAGTGGCTCATACTGCTAACAAAATTCGACATATAATATCTTACTAAGAAGGCAGTAAAAGGGAGAGCAGTAGCTGAATTTCTAGCTCTCAACCCCATTCCAAACTAAGAAGAAATCCAACAAGACATCCCAGATGACCTCAGATCAACCATTGAAATCCAAGGGTGGCACAAATAATTTGACGAAATAGTCAATCAATTTGGCATAGGAGTCGGTGTCATACTACAATCTCCAGAAGGTGAAGTAGTACCAATTGCTAAAAAGCTTGAGTTCAGAGTCATAAATAATGAAGCAAAATACGAGGCATGTACACTTGGAATAGAAGCACCGATAGCCCTAGATATCACATAAGTCAAAATCTTTGGAGGTTCCATGCTAGTAATCAATTATGCCATGGAAGAGTGGGAACTAAAAGAGCAACACTTAAAGCCTTACCTAGACCACTTGAGGCTACTTACCATCTCCTTCCAAAAATGCAGATTCATTCATCTCCCTAGGAATAACAATCAGATGGGTAGATGCACATGCTTCCCTAGCATTAGTATGGGAAGGACCATCCAAAATGCCCATAAAGCCTTTAATTCTACTCATATTAGGACAACCTTGTCATAAAAACTGTAGAATAACAAAGATAGAAATAGGTGAAAAGCCCTAGTTCTACAACATCTAAAGATATATGAAGGAACGAGCCTATCCTAATCAAGAAAATGAAAGAGATAAAGTACCCATTCGATGACTAGCATTAAAATTCACATTGCACTAAGGTGTGTTATACAATAGAACCTTAGATGGTTAATAACTCCTATATCTATATGAAATTGAGGCTGCAAGAGCAGTAGAAGAAGTACAAGAGGGTGTTTATGGTCTACACATGAATGGAGCAATCCTAGCTAAGAACTTAATCAAACAAGGGTTCTTCTAGATGACAATGATGGAAGACTGCATTAAATTTGTAAGGAAATGCCATAATTTTTAGATCCATGGGAATGTCAATCACCTTTCCCCAAAATAACTATACTACATCTCCTCTCCATGGCCCTTCTCAGCATGGGGACTAAACATAATTGGGGAAATCCACTTGATAGCCTCAAACAAACACAGGTTCATCCTAGTGGCAGTGGACTACTTAATAAAATGGGTCAAAGTAGAATCATTCATAAGGATAAAAGCTAAGCAAGTGGCTAAGTTCATTAAAAGAAACTTGTTCTATAGATACGGAATCCCTCATCACATCATCTCTAACAACGGCGTCCAATTCCAAAGGGAAGTTAAAGAGCTACTAAGGAGTTATAAGGTGGAACATTATAAATCTTCTCTTTACCGACCACAAGCAAATGGGGTCATTAAAGTTGTAAACAAGAATATCAAAAAGATCTTGTCAAAAATAACTCAGACTTGTCGAGATTGGGTAGATAGATTACCACATGCCTTATAGGGGTACCAAACAACAGTTAGAACTTTAAAAGGAGCAACTCCTTTTCTCACTAGTGTGTGGATCAGAAGTAGTTCTTCCAATCAAACAAAGATCAAGTCTCTTTGGGTAGCAATCGAATTTGAATTGCCAAAAGTAAAGTGGGCTCGATAAAGGCACGACAATCTCACTCTCTTAAATAGCCAAAGGCTCAAGGCTCTATGCCACACATAGTTGTATTAAGCTCAACTAGCCAAAAACTTCAATAGAAGAGTAAAACACAAGAGTGTGAAAGTAGGAGATTGGGTGCTAAAGCAAGCAAGATAGAATGTTCCAGACCTTATAGGGAAATTCAAACTACACTAGGAAGGCCTATACCTGGTCAAACATGTCTTATCAAAATGAACAGTCAAACTGGCGGATTTTAAAGGCAACGAATTCTCTAAACCTGTCAATACAAACTGCCTACGTCTAAGGCATAAAAAATCATCCCACTGAGTTGAAAAGGTAGCTCAAGAAAAATTTAGGGACTTTTCGCTAAGTTAAAAACCTAAAAATGGAAACACAGGCAAAAATTAGGGAAAAAGAGAAACTACTTAACTAGAAAACCTAAGAAGGCTAGTTAAGGACAGGGGTAACCTCAAGATTAAAATTTATACAAAAGCACTTATGCTTTTCTTAAATGATTATAGTGAAATGAGAATAGTTACCAATTTATGCAAAATGTCTTTGAAAAGTGTAACATATTTTATCATGAATTGCATCAAGCATGCTTTGCATTTTCCTTCATTACATGACCATGGTTCTTACCATCCTCTCTGAGCTCTCTCTTTGAGATCAGCCACTATCGTCAAAGCTAAAAAAAAGCCCAACTAGGTGTGAAAAGCTCTAAAAAGAGACACCCTAAGCAAAAAAAAGGAAGAAAAAAAACCTAGTTAAGTGCATAAAACTCCGAAGGAGATGCCTTAGGCAAAGAAGGGAACAGAGGCAAACAATAATAATGGCAAACATCATCATCAATGATATATAGCAAGAAGCATATACAATCATCATCGTATAAGCATCATACAACATGTAGGACAAATGCCTAAATACAACACCTAAAGTCCATAACCTCGGGAAAATAATACAATAAAGCAAATCATAGGCCAAAAGTCCTACATCTAGCTCTTAAAACAACTACATCGGTCATGGCTGCCATCAGAAGCAAGCACTAATCTTGCTCAAGCTTCCCCCTCGTCTGGTCCTGACTCATCATCATTCATCACAAATGACGATAGCCATGACTTCAGCTCATTGATGTTGTCATGATAAACTGCACGCTCCTACTCCCATTTATGACTAGCAAGACGGTGCTCAACCTGCATTACATATTGCATATTATACACTCATACATAAAACATGTGCATAAAATAAATAGGTACAATAAAGAATGCATACCCTCTAAGTGGTAGCAAATTCTAAAAAGCACTGCTGCGCACTCCCTGCAATAGTATACCAATACTGACCAGAGGAGATAGTGTAGATGCCAGGGTTTAGTGGGCGTCCAAGATTTTAGCAACCACGGCACTGTTTGAGCTAAGGGCTCTAGAGAACACACTAACCACTGTCACAAAGACATGGCGTGGAGATAAGGAGTCGCCACCCAGGAAAATAACTGGGACAAATTGAAAAGGTGGTACTCGATTCCCTAAAAGAAAGCTAGCACCATAATCAGGAGATTCTGGATACGGAATACTAACTTCTTTCAGTCTTATGTTCATTTAGAATTACTTTATGAATTACTATCTTATCCTCTATTTACATGCAATTTCATATAATCCTAAAAACAATAAACTCCAAGGCAAACTAATCATGAAATATACAAGTAAATAATGCATTCAATCATATAACCCCTAAGTTAGTCTAATCTATATGGATTTTAATTAAATGAGTTAAATCTACATGTTTTAAATTATAAGTGAACCTAAAGACGTAATTCATTTTTATTTTAATTTAATGAACCTAGGTCTACTAATTTTAATTCTAAATATGAACCTAAATCTACAAATTATGGAATATTTAGATTAATGGGCCTAAGTCTACATGTTTTAATTAAATAATGATCTTAAATCTACAAATTATGAAAAAGAGCTTAAATTAAATGGGCTAAGTAAATTAATTAAATTGAATTAGGTGTGCCTATGTCTAATTAACTAAATGGGCCTAAAGGTATTTCTAACCTAAAATCTAATTAATTATAGACCTAAAAATATATTTTAATTAATTAAACCTAATTAATTATTAAATGATATGGGCTAAAAGAATAATCTAAACTTAACTAAATAAATCAAGGCCTAAAGTGGGCCTAAGGCCCAAAACACACAAAAATAATAAATAAACCCAAAAACAAATAAAAAAACATAAAAAAACAATTAAATAAGATCAAACAAATAATTATATTAATTCCTTACTAAAACCCTAATTTCTATTAACATGCAACCTAAATTAATCTACTTCCTCCATTGATTTTAAATGATTATCAAATTGAAACCTAATTTTACTAACCAATTTAATAAAAATCATGCAACCACACATATAATTTTATTCTATTCCTACTATTGGGGCTATTACATTAATTCCTAAAACAATTAATAAAAATAAAACAATAAATAAAACATAAAGATGATAAAAAAAACAAAATAAAACCCTAGAAACTAAGTCTCTACAAGGCTTTATTCATAGTCTTCTGTGGATTTCATCTTCCTCACCTAATCACCATATGTTTTCTTCCATAATCACCATAAAAAATAAAACAATAATTAATGAATAAATTATGCTAAAATAAATAAAATAATAAATAAACAAATAAATAAAAGAAAAATATAAGAATATGGTATGCTTATGGATGATTAAGGTGCTCCTCAGATTTGTGACTCACCGTTCTTGATAAGTCTTCGAATCTTTTCTTCAAAAAATCCTTCACAAGTCTTTGAATTAATTGATGAATCAAAAGAATTTTGATTAAAAATAAATAAAATAAAAACACAATTTTCTTTCTCTCCTTTTCTCTTTTCTACGCCTCTCTCTTCTTTTTTCTCTTTTTTTTCTCTTCCTCTCCTTTTTTTCTACGCTTCTTCTCCCTTTTCCTTTGCTCCTTCCTTTCTTTTTATAGTAAAACTAGGAGGCCTAACCCTAATCCTAATGTGATTCTAATTCCTAAAGTGTATTTAGGAATTTTAAACCAATTAAGAATGAATTAATTAGGAAGTTTAAACCAATTTGGATTGAATTAATTAGGAAGTTTAAACCAATTAAAACACTAAATTGGAAGCAATTTAGAAATAGGAAAATGGAAGAATTTAATTCTGATCGGAATTATACAATCCCGATCGGAATTATTGTAATTCCGATCGAAATTATTGTAATTCATTTTAATTTTGCAATTAGGTCCTAAAAAGAACTTTGCAATTTAGTCCCTAAAAACATTAAATCCTTCCTTTAAAAGCCCTTAGAATTTTTTAAGGATTAAGTTTTGAAGAAATTTTCATCACTGGAGTCCTTTGTTACATCCATAACATATCATCCCAAAATTGGGTGTCTACAGTTGCCCCCCTTTGTCATTGTTTTCTTGACAAATTGCAGTAAAGCAAAATAGCACCCAATTTCTAAATTGAAAGTTAGGGTACTTACCTGTACTCCTTGAAGCTTCTGCTTGTGAATTTACTATACTTGGATGTACAACGTTTCAAATGATATATCATACTCGGTCGTATGATATTGATTATACTCGATCGTGTAATCTTGTTTTGATAAGGAACATCATACTCGGTCGTTTGATGCCAATTATACTCAGTCGTATAATCAATTGAGGATACATTGCACTTGGTCGTACAATGTTGACTACACTTGGTCATATAGTCTGTTTTGATAAGGAACATTATACTCGGTCGTATAATTTATTTTGATAAGGAACATCATACTCGGTCATATGATGCTGATTATACTCGATCATATAATCGATTGAGGATACATTGCACTCGGTCGTACAATGTTAACTACACTCATTCGTATAGTCTGTTTTGATAAGAAACATCATACTCGGTCGTATGATGCTGATTATACTGGGTCGTATAATCGATTGAGGATACATTGCACTCGGTCATACAATGTTGACTATACTCAGTCGTATAATCTGTTTTGATAAGAAACATCATACTCGATCGTATGATGCTGATTATACTCGGTCGTATAATCGATTGAGGATACATTGCACTCAGTCGTACAATGTTGACTACACTCGGTCGCATAGTTTGTTTTAATAAGAAACATCATACTCAGTTGTATGATGCTGATTATACTCGGTCGTATAATCGATTGAGGATACATTGCACTCGATCGTACAATGTTGACTACACTCGGCCGTATAGTCTGTTTTGATAAGAAACATCATACTTGGTCATATGATGCTGATTATACTCGATCGTATAATCGAGTGAAGATACATTGATAGTTTTAACAATTCCCTAAATCGTTAAACTATAAAGCTTTACAATCTAAGAATAAATTGCAAAGAATCAAATGGACCTAAATTGCAAAGAAAGTTGAAGGACCAAATAGGATATTTCCCCTTTTATATATTCCATTCCTTCTTTTTTTCCTATTCACATTCTCTTTTTCCTATTCTTCTTCTCTTTTTTCCTTTTCATTTTCTCTTGATTTTCAAATTTTCTCTTTTCAATTAAACTCTTATTCGTCATCCGATTTTGGATCCGTCTAATCCTATGGCCCACCCACAACGTAGGCTACATGGTAGTAGTTCTAGGCAGTCAAATCCCTTCACTTTATGTCCACATTTTCCCTAAAATGATTTGGGGCTTCATAAAGATGAAGAGATATTTCCACTGACTCACTTGCACCTCCACAGATGTTCTCATGCTAAAAATAAGGAAAATTTCTTATCTCTATTGTTAACTATGCAATAAACATATTTATTTTGATATATAAAATTAATGTTTATAAGCATGCAATTTAATGAACAAAGTTGATGTAAATCATGAAAAATTGACAAATAAAAATCAAAATGTGTTAAATTTCACTGGGATTTTCATCAGACGTCAGAACTTCCGGATTGAAATCTCTGATTTTTTATCGAATTTCTCAAATTTTCAACTGGAAACCAGGAAATCCTGTCAAAATTCTAGATTTTCGATTAGAAATCCAGAATTCCGATCGGAATTCTAGATTTCCAATCGGAAATCTAGACTTCCGATTTGATTTTTTTTTTAAAGGTGATGTAATAAAAATCATAAATTTAGGAAAGAAAATGATCCTGTTGTTTCTGCATTGTTCAGAAACCCCTAAAATTCTCAGGTTTTTTTCACTTGGCACGAGAGTTGTTCCATGACTTGTCTAGAGAGGTAGCACAGCATGTCTGGGCATCCGGCCTTCGATGCTTTATTGCCTCTTTACCAACTATTCAAGGTAGGTCAGATCATTATTCCCTTTTTGCCCTTATCAAGAGATGGATGGACACTACTCACACCTTCCACACACGAGTGGGTGAGCTGACCATTTCCAGCTGAGTTTTTCTTCCATTACCGGGATTGCATTCGGAGGTACCCCGATTCCTTTTAATGTCCATTACTGCGCTCTTCCGGAGGATGCTATGAGTTGTTACGTCCATGACCTATTCGGGTTTGTTCCAGCATGGAAGAATAGGAAGAACGTGCTTCTTTCTTCTCTTGTACAGGGTTTCAGAAGACTACCTACCACTACACCCTGCCAGATTCTCCAGAAGGCTAGATGTTTCTTATTGATTTTGCTTGGCACTACCCTTTTTTGTGAGACTGGTCATGAGGTTAGCATCGCTCTTCTTGGTCCTCTTCAAGATCTTTCCAAGGTCTCTACTTTGGATTGGGGGTCTGCAGCACTTTCTTACCTCTACTATAGATTGGATACTATTTGTAGAGGCACTGTGATGATGTGCGGTTTCTAGCATGTCTTGCATGTATACTTCTCATCCTCTTTTTTTTACTTACTTTCACCTTCCCCTCTTTATTTCCTTTATTTTCCCCTTTTTTAGATTTGGGGTATTAAGACTGGAGTGATTCGAGGTTTCAATGCCATTAGCTCTGACAAGAGTCTTCCTCTGATGCAGAGATGGGGTTCTTCTCATCTTGCTAGCATTAAACATGATTTGCAGACTTATCGGGATCAGCTAAACTCCTTAGAGTGGGACCTGGTAAGAAAATTTTAACTTTTAGTATTTCATTAATTGCAAAATATTTAAATTTAAATGAATGAGTTTGCAGGTTAGATCAGATTGGTTGGCTAGCGCTGAAGACATTCAGCGATATGAGTTTATGACTGTAGCTATAAGACTTAAGACTATGAGAGTTCTACTTCCTGATTATGGCTGCCAGATGTGGTATCTTGGTGAGCATGTTTATCACTGGCATGTGGGCCCTTCTAGGAGACGTGTCCCTTCTTCTATTCCTCTCTCGATGTTATGAAGTATCAGCATGACTGGCCCTAAGCTTAGAGCTGCTCTTGAGGGATATGCTGCTTCAACGATGCTTGAGCGTTCTCGTTATTATCGAGAGTATATTCGAGAGAACCTCTTAGAGTAGGTTCCTATGGACCCATCTGAGGTACGCTTTTTCTCATTACTTCACTCCAATTCTCTCATCATCATTGACATTTGATTCTCTGTATAGTTTGAAGGAGTCCCTGATACTACTATGGAGGAGAATGAGGATGGTAGTTAGGAGACTGAGCAGGAGATCGAGCCTATTCCTCAGAGTGAGACTGCTCATGGTGAGGCTCCCTCAAGTATTATTTTGGGTAGTGTTCCTCCATTTGATAGGTCGATGTATTATTGGGCTCCCATGGTACAAACTCCTATTGAGCGACACATGTATTTTAATACAGCTCAGATTCCTAGCTTCTCACCTCCCGATGCTTCCCATGTAAGTCCGATTTGCTCCCTAGCCAACCCTACACAAACCTGCACTTGTTGCTGAGCTAGTAAAATTTATTTTACAGATCCCTAGGACACAGGCGGAGTATTTGTATGGAATCGCCTCTTCCCAGAGATTGTTTACTATACAGATTACAGACACTTGGAGGGTTAGTATTTACAACACATATGCAAATGTATGCATGCTATGCATGATATACATGATTCTAATAATTTTCTGATGCAACAAAATTGTTTCGGGGATCTAAAGTGTGAGAATGAGAGGCTCCGACGATAGCTTGCTAGCCTTAGTTTTGATGGACACGATGTTGGGACTTCTATACCCCCAGATCAGAGTGATGATCCAGCTAGAGAGTGGAGTCCTTGGCCGGACACTGGAGCTCAGGAGGACTGACTTTCTTTAGGAATTGTATTAGTGTGACTGTTGTAACTATACTTTGAGATATTTTAGGACTGTCTTCTTTTATGTACCCTAGACCTTTATTTTGGACCAAATTGTAATTTTTTTTTGGCTGGTGTCCTAGATTTTTTATCAAAATTTTTAGAATTCCGATTGGAAATCTAGAATTTCGATCGAAATTATGGATTCCCAATTGGAATTATGGATTTCTGATCGGAAATCTCGACTCCGATTCTATTTCTTTTCCTTCCCCTATGCGAATTTAGTCCAAACACAATCCTAATCCTTTCTGTATTTGATATACGGCCTATATAAGAACAAAAACCATAAGACCAATATACCGCGTTCACTCCATCTTTTGCCTCCATCATGACACAAGCCATGCTCACTTTGGTGAAAAAACTTCTCAAAACCCTTAATGGAGATGAATGGAATAAGATTCTGCCCTTTCATGCCAAACCATTAAAGTCCTTTCAACATCTAAAGATAGACAATAATTTTTTACATGTTGCTGCTACTTTCTGGGATGCCAAGGATCATGTATTTAGATTCAATGGACAAAAAAGCTATGTCCCTTAATAGAGGAGTTTGCTGCTATTCTGGGATGTTCACTAAGTTCAACTACTGCCATTGCTCTCCCAGACCTTGAAATTGAGTTCCCCAGTCAGTTAATAGAATTCTTTGATATGCCCCCAGATATAATCTACATGCATGCACATAACGCTGAAACCATCAGTCTGCCCTTTCTGATTTCCTTTTATGAAACTAGAGACATAACCAGTACTGCTTGGATTAGAACTGTCGCATTATGCCTATATGCTCAATTTCTACTAGTATCTTTTCATGGAGATGCTGATGTCAAAATTATCAATATCTTGGAGCAGGTAGAAACTGGAGCTAATCTCGTGCCTATCATACTTGCTGAAACTATCATTGGGTTAGATAATTTCAAAGTTCAAAACCGACTCTTAGGCAGTCTTCTTCTCCTTCAGGTATGTAACCTTTTTTTTTTAGTAGCTTAGCCACCCTTTCAGGCTTTCAACTTAGCCCTTTTTTTCTTTTTTTTTTTTAATTTGGTTATAGGAGAAATTGAGTCTACTTGATGCCCCTCCCAATGCTTTAACTTATCAACCTCATCATCTACAATCCCGTTCTTTGAAGATAAAGAATAAACATACTAGAGATCAATAGGTTGAATGGATGAAAGGCATTGCTGATACTAAGATTGCTTGGATCTGTCCTTGGTGGAGATTAAAATTTGTGACCATCAACTTGTATGACAACTTTGTCCCTATTCCCAGATTATATTCTTCAACCTTTCTTCCTCCTTTACGCCTCTACTGTCGATATGGTCGCCCTCAATTCATTGTTGTTGTTGTAACTGACTTTGAAGGTTTCCTCCTAAGGCAAGACTTCTTAGACAAGGTGAAGAACTTGTGGCCTCATAGAGCTTTGGAATGCAATTTGTGCCTAGATGCTGACATGACTACTAATGACAACTACAAGACTTGGGTTACTATGCAATCTACAGAATCACCAAAACTTATTAAGTACAAAAGGACTCAAATATTATCAGATGAGTCAAGAAAGAAACAAAAACATAACTAGTGGTCTCATAAGTCTGGTTTCTTATGTTTTATTTTTTCTTCAAGTCTTTGTTTCTTGTAATAAAGATGGAATACGCAATATTTAACAAAAATATCTTTTCAATTCATTTCACTACCCAGGGCAAAAATGAGTACATTTATTACATCACATGACACAACTCCTGTTATCAGCTAGTCCTTTCAGATTTTATAACTGGACATTTTTCCTCTTATTTTCACTTCCCTAACTTTTGCCTGATCAGCCCTTTTCAGGTTTTCTGAACAACGGGATTATCCTAACTTTTGCCTAACCAGCCTTTTTTAGGTTTTTTAGTTAGCAGATTTTTTTTTTAAAGGTAGTATTTCTTAAGGTGATCCAGGTTAATTGGCTCAGTGAACTCATTCCCTTCTAGATCTAATATCTTTGTGGCTCCCCTAGGCAAGATTGTCTTGACTAAGTATGGTCCTTCCCAATTTGGTCTGAATTTTCCTCTCGGGTCAAACACCATTGCCCTTACATGCTTTAATACCATATCCCCTACTTTTATGTTTCCCAGCTTAACTTTTTTGTTAAATGCTCTTGCTATTCTCCTTTAATAAATCTGAGTGTGGAATAAAGCATTCATCCTTTTCTCATCTAGTGATACAAGGTAATCAAACCTCTTTTGCATCCATTCACTCTCAAGGATTTTCGCTTCCATAACCACCCTCAAAGATTTAATTTATGTCTCTATGGGTAGAACTGCTTCACAACCATATACTAACGAGAAAGGAGTTTGTCCCGTATCCATACGTGTTGTAGTTTTGTATCCCCATAAAGCAAAAGGAAGGTGTTCGGACTAGTCCTTATGTGTCTTCACCATCTTAGAGAGAATATTTTTTATATTCTTATTAGTCGCTTCTACTGCACCGTTAGCCTGAGGTCGATAAGGTGAGGACTTATGATGCTCAATCTTGTATCTTTGTAACAACTCAGCGGTTTTTGCCTGAAACTGAACTCCATTGTCTGTCACAACATGATATGGGACCCCATACCTACAGATGAGGTTCTTCTCAATGAACTTTTCCATCTGTCTAGCTTTTAGGGTGCCAAAGGATTCTTCTTCTACCCATCTTGAAAAGTAATCAATTGCGACCACTATATATTTATGCCCATTTGAAGCAGTTGGTTTTGCTTCCCCTATTATATCTATTCCCCAAGCTGCAAAGGGCCATGGAGATGTTAAACTATTTAGAATTGTAGGAGGAAGGTGATTGAGGTTCCCATGTACTTGACATTGATGGCATTCTCTCACTATCCGGATGCAGTCCTTTTCCATACTGCCATAATAGTACCCCTGCCGAGTAATCTTCTTTGCCAGAATTATCCCGTTCATATGTGATCCACAGACTCCTGCATGAATTTCTCTCATCACCTTCTCTACTTCATCCTTCTTGAGACATCTCAACTATATTCCATTCGGCATCCTTCTATATAATACCCCATCATGACTTGCATAACGACATGCAAGAACACGAAGAGCATATCTATCTTTGGAATTTGCTTCATCTGGGTATCTTCTTTCCTCGATAAATCTCTAGATGTCATAAAACCATGGCTTTTCTTCTGGCCCTATCTGAATATTCATGAGATGTTCTTTTCCATAACACGAAGCTTGCATTTTCATTATCACCAAAGGTTTCATCGAACCCATTGGTTTATCCCACATTAAAGAAAGTGTCACCAAAGCATCTGCCATCTGATTCTCATCTCTTGGTAAATACATAAAAAGACATTTAGTGAAATTCTTTATTAGCTTTCTCAAGTAATGGATGTAAGGTTTCAGTCTTTCTTCCTTTACTTCCCACTCCTCATTAGCCTGGCTGATGACCAATATGGAATCTCCGTAAACCAATAGGTCTTTTGCTCCGACTGCTAATTCTGCTTCCATACCATAGATACATGCCTCGTACTCAGCCACATTGTTGGTAACCCTGAAGTCTAATTTCTGGGCCATTGGGATGGTTTCTCCTTCTGGTGTGATAAGAATTACTCCTAACCCTGCACCTCTATTATTCACTACTCCATCAAAATAAAGTTTCCATTCTCGGTGTTCTATTACTACTAGGTTCTCACCTGGAAACTCTAGATTCCACTACTCATTTCCTTCAACTGCATTATGGGCTAGAAACTTTGCTATAGCTCTACCTTTGATGACCTTTATAGTGACATATTCTATATCAAACTCAATTAAAAATACCAACCATCTAGACATCTTTCTAGTCAAAGCCAGTGTTTGGAACAAGTATTTCAAAGGATCTATCCTTGAAACAGCTTGTACTTTATAGGACTGGAAGTAATGCCTTAACTTCTTTGTAGCCCAGATCATTATCAAACATGTCTTTTCTATAAGATCATACTTTTCTTCATATGGTAAGAACTTTTTACTGAGGTAATATATAGCGTACTCCACCCCTTCGGGCCCTTCTTGTGCTAGCATTACTCCCATCGCCTTTTCTTCTAGAACCAAATATAAGATTAAAGGCTTACCTTGTTTTAGTGGCCTCAATATAGGCAGGTTAATAAGGTATTCCTTAATTTTATCAAAGGCTTCCTAACATTCTTCATTCCACTCCACAGGCTGGTTCTTCCTCAAGAGCTTGAAAATCGGGTCACAGACCATAGTAAGTCTTGCAATGAACCTGCTGATGTACTACAGTTTTCTGATGAACCCTCGTACTTCCTTCTCTGTTCTTGGCGCTGGCATCTTTTGGATGGCTTTGATCTTGTCTGGATCGACTTCTATTCCTCTATTACTGATTATGTGCCCCAATAACTTTCCTGAAGTTACCCCAAAGATGCATTTCTTCGGATTAAGCCTTAGGTTATACTTTTCTATTCTTCCTAAGAACTTATCCAAAGCCTCAAAGTGTCCCTCTCTTGTTTCAGACTTAACCATCATATCATTAACATAAACTTCCACTTCCTTGTGCATCATATCATGAAATAAGGCAGTGGCTACTCTTTAATAAGTTGCTCCTACATTCTTTAATCCAAAGGGCATAACCTTGTAACAGTACGTTCCCCATTCTGTGATGAAAGCGATCTTGATTTTATCCATAACGGCCATCATTATCTAATTATAACCTGACAACCCATCCATAAACGAATACATCACACTAGATGTTGCACTATCCATAATCACATCAATATGAGGTAAAGGAAAATCATCCTTTGGACAAGCCTTAATCAGGTCCCTGAAGTCTACACACATTCAAACTTTTCCATCTTTCTTAGGAACTGGTACTATATTTGCCAACCATTGAGGGTACTCCACAACTTCTAGAAAACCAGCCTGGATCTGCTTAGCGACTTCTTCCCTTATCTTTTCTGTCCACTCAGGCCTTAACCTATGAAGTTTTTGCTTAATAGGTTTAGCTTCAGGATATGTTGGAATGTGATGCTCCGTAATTCCCCTATCTCACCCTGGCATATCCTTATAGGACCAAGCAAATACTACCTTTCTTTTTATTAATATTCTCTCAAATTTTTCCCTCTCTTCAGGAGTTAAGTCATGTGATATATAAATGTGTTTTGGTTGTTCATTTGTGCCCATGTTTAATGAATCTAATTGAATAGAATTAATGTCAAACATACATGAACGGTCATTATTAAAATGCACAAGACCATCAGAATCAACATCACATAAGTAAGCCAAACTAGAATTTATATCATTGACCATAAAGGAAACAAAGTTTTTTTCTTCAAACAAACCGGACATTATTACATCAGTTTCTTCATAAAAAAACATCATTAAAAGTATTATTAATGACACTAGCTAATTCCTGTGATGGTTCTTTGTGGGGGTGGCAGAAAAAACAGTTCTTCGATGTCTTCAGTTTTCATCTTTTCAGTAACTGTCTTTATCACCTTGTCCTTGTTGTCTTACACCAGCTTTTCAACTATCTGTTCTTTAAAAATTTCAAATCTAGGAACTTCCACATCAGCTACTTGGACAGGCTCCTTTACACCCTGGTAGAACTTCTCCTTTCCTTGCTTGATAAAGTTATCTTTCAGGGGTCCCACACTCCTTAGGCCGTTTTCATTGAAGAACCTTCTTCTTGTCCCTTTGCTACTGAACTCAGATCCAGTATAGCCCAATCCCCTTATGTCATTCTAGGTTTTGAAATCTGGCAGTTCTGGGATTCCTTGCTCATTTTTCCCTAGTCCTCGCCCTGGTCGATAATTCATCTTCTTGATCATGTTCATAACCCTTGGATCCATTGCGACTCCCTCTGAAATCATGGCCACCTGATAACTTGGGGGAGTGATTACCTATTTCTGACTATCAATAACTGTAGACACTGTTTTGCCCATACTAGCATCTAACGTCACCACTTCCCCATCAAGTAGGAATTTCACCTTTTGATGCAAGTTGAAGGCACTCCTCCCAAGACATGATACCAAGGTGTACCCAGAAGAAGGGCATAGGTGACAGGAATATCTAAAACAGTGAATTCAACCATTGCCTCTATAGGTCCAGTCTTCACAGAAGCCACAAAGGTTCCTTCTACACTCCTTGTGCTGTCCTCATAAGCCCTTATTATGAGGTCCGATTTTGCCAAATCCTACACCTTCACATCTAAATTGGGTAGGATCTGCAGTGGATAAACATTAATTGCAAACCCATCATCCACCATCACATAATTAGTCCTTTTCCTTCTTACTTCAGCTGGGATGAATAGTGCTTTATTATGGTTCCTTCCTTCCACAGGTAAATCCTCATTCGAGAAAGTAATGACCCCATGCTTTTTCTCAGTAACCTTGGCCACCATTGCTTCAAGAGTTACTGCAGTTTCCATGTTCATCTTAGTCAAGGCCTTAACCAGGGCTCTTCTGTGACTACTCGAATGCATCAAGAGTTCCCAAATGCTTACGTTGGCCTTCGCTTTCTTGAGTTGTTCGAGAATCAAGTCATCACCCTGTTCATTCAAGTCTTCTCCTTCAACAGCTTCTTCCTTTTCTATGGCTTTCTCTGCTGGCTTATAACCTTTCCCGCTTCTAGTAACATGGCTGACTTCTGGATTATCTACCCATACATCATACCCTTCAGTGCCTTCCTCATCCGAACTATACCAAATATCAATCATTCCTATAGTCCAATCTTTCTCCCTTCTTTCCATACCTCGACCATGCATTTTTCATTCTTGACCAGTAAATTTTCATCATCAAATTCCTCACCCCATCCTGTAGGTTCGATTGTATCAATAGATATATTAAAAGAAGGTGGTTTAGAGTAAAACACCTTATAATCGAACTTGCCTAAGGACTGTCCTAGTAAGTCTTCTGCCACTTTCACACTTTTGGGAGTAATTGGAGATTTCTCAGTAATTTTAAGGCTTAAATCCTCAAAAGAGTTTAGCACTTCTCCTTTGTTCACTCCTTATTTAATCATCATGGTGGCTGGGGATGGTACATTTTGGTAATTTGGAAAAGGATTATTTCGGGTGTTTGGGTTTGGGCTTGATTTTTCAGGGTCTGTGATCTTTCCAGAGTCTATGAGGTTTTGGATTTCATGTTTAAGATGCCTGCAAGAGTCAATAGAGTGACCAGCAACTTGATGAAATTTGCAATAACTATTTTGATCAAAACCAGGGAGGTTTGGGTTTAGTGGTCTAGAAGGGGTTAAGGGTCTAAGGAGGCCTTTTTGAATGAGACGGTCTAGGACTTTGGATAAGGGTTGGTTGAAATTTGAGAATCTCCTAGGTTGCTGGATGGCATGAACTCCTATGACTCGGCTGGTATTTCCTTGTTGTGTGCCCCTGGTTGGGTAATTTCTCACTCCAGTATACCTAGTAGCCTTCTTTTTCTCATTTTTGATCTCTTCAGCCTGTAACCCATCATCATAAAGGTCCACGAACGTCTTGGGGTTC
Source organism: Mallotus nudiflorus (assembly GCA_947683625.1). Lineage (NCBI taxonomy): Eukaryota > Viridiplantae > Streptophyta > Magnoliopsida > Malpighiales > Euphorbiaceae > Mallotus > Mallotus nudiflorus. Next base: position 1,260,994 of record CANTUR010000793.1, on the reverse strand, counting down.
ATCATTTGCAATCTCTCCACTAGGTTAGGTGACACATTTCAGACTATCATTCTAACCTGGTCCTTCTCTGCCAATTTGTTCTTCATCATTCCTGCCTTATTCATGAACCTAGTCAGAAAATTTGAAAATGATTCATTGGGCTTCTACTTGGTTAGCTCCATATCTCTTATAGACACCTCAAGCCTAGTATTGTAGTCCTATTGCATCAGAAAAATAGTGCACAACTGCCTCCAATCAGCTCGGATAGACTTCTCTAACCCATGATACCAATTAATGGTCATTCCTTCCAAGGACAGCACAAACAGCTTAGTAACCACGGCCAAAGGAGCCTTAGTGGTACTCATAATAGCTGTGTATTGACTAAGATGAATCATCGAGTCCCCAGTACCATCAAAATTTTGCAGCTATAGCATTTTGAATTTGTCAGGTAGCCTGTCTTCCTCAAATTGCATCACATCATCAAAGTCAAAAGGGTATCCTAGGCCTTATCCCCTCATCAACTCTTCTATCTTAGACATCTTTTGAGTTAATGCCTTCATCTGTCTGGATTCTAACTCTTGCACTTGCTCAAGTGATTCATTTTTTGCCTTTTCAACCATGTAACTCTCAACATCCTCGAGTTTCATGTCATTGTTAACAGGTAGTGAACCCATGACAGGTGGGTTGGCCTCGACGAGTCATGCAACAGCAGCAAGTGGTGGTATTAATCCCGCTAGAGCTTGTCTTAACTTGTCTTACATCATTGCTCTCATATCCTCCATCAGTGCTCCTTTGACATCTTCTAGGGCCCAGTTTCCTCCCTCTTGTTATTCCATTCTTTTAGTTTGTTCAGGTTACATAGCTTCCAACTATAGAGGATTAATGGGGCTCTTTTCTAGTTTGCTGAGGATCTCTTTTGCGATCGATTAGGGGCTTGAATTAGTTCTCACCAATCTGCACCTTTTCAACTCCAAACATAGGAAGACCCAGATGAATCTATGATGGCTGCAAGACAAATGGTTAGTATGATGCATGAGATGCATGTATGCATAATGCACATGCTATGCAACAAGTAACAAGTAACAAGTTAAGTATACATACATCCTTCCAACCTTATTCCTCCCACACACGTGTTCAATGGCGAGTCTCTTTTCCTAGGATTTTTTATCTTGGTCTTAATATCAACAGGGGATATCAGGGACCGACGCGCATGCTAAATCTCTTAAAGCAAAATAGAAGCATAAAAACAACATTTCTAGGTGTAAAAGATTAGCCCAATCTTTATTAACCTAAACAGGTTTCTAAAGTATGGGCTTGGGCCTTTACAGATAAAATACCTCATGGCAACATTCACAAGCAATTTGGGTAGATCCTAGGGGAAATAACTAAGCCATTATATGTGGTTAAGGTCTAGTAAAAAGGTCAAGGTTCCCTTAGCAAAATGCTCTCCATTATGGACTTTGAGTTACAGGCCAAGGTCAGAGGGGCCCAACATCCTTTGCAAAGTTGAGAGAAGACTATCCCCCTTAAGGACTTGGGTTATAGGCTCTGGTCAGATGAGCCCAGTAATCTCTCTTGAATCGAGTTAAGGCTAAGAGTGATGGTTAGCCAATCTATAACCCCATGAAGCTAGTTAAATCATGGAGTCATAAACCAACACCATCGGTTTAGGAGGGACATGCAGAATGAATGCAAGAATAAAATAATAATTAATAAAATAATTCTAAAGAACACAAGTAGAATCAGTATCTCTTATCCCTATTGGAGTCGCCATTGTAGACGGTGGGGTTTAACGTGCGTCCAAGATTTTAACAACCACGGCACTGTTTGAGTTCAAGGCTCTAGAGAACACACTAACCATTGTCACAAAGACATGGCGTGGAGATGAGGAGTCGCCACCCAGGGTAATAACTGGGACAAATCAAAAAGGTGGTACTCGATTCCCTAAAAGAAAGCTAGCACCACAACTAGGAGATTCTGGATACGGAATACTAACTTCTTTCAGTCTTGTGTTCATTTAGAATTACTTTATGAATTACTATCTTATCCTCTATTTACATGCAATTTCATATAAACCCAAAAACAATAAACTCCAAGGCAAACTAGTCATGAAATATACAAGTAAATAATGCATTCTATCATATAACCCCTAAGTTAGTCTAATCTACATGGATTTTAATTAAATGAGTTAAATCTATATGTTTTAAATTATAAGTGAACCTAAAGACCTAATTCCTTTTTATTTTAATTAAATGAACCTAGATCTACTCATTTTAATTCTAAATATGAACCTAAATCTACAAATTATGGAATATTTAGATTAATGGGCCTAAGTCTACATGTTTTAATTAAATAATGATCTTAAATCTACAAATTATGAAAAAGAGCTTAAATTAAATGGGCTAAGTCTAAATTAATTAAATTGAATTAGGTCTGCCTATGTCTAATTAACTAAATGGGCCTAAAGGTATTTCTAACATAAAATCTAATTAATTATGGACCTAAAAATATATTTTAATTAATTATTAAATGATATGGGCTAAAAGAATAATCTAAACTTAACTAAATAAATCAAGGCCTAAAGTGGACCTAAGGCCCAAAACACACAAAAATAATAAATAAACCCAAAAACAAATAAAAAAACATAAAAAAAACAATTAAATAAGATCAAACAAATAATTTTATTAATTCCTTACTAAAACCCTAATTTCTATTAACATGCAACCAAAATTAATCTACTTCCTCCATTGATTTTAAATGATTACCAAATTGAAACCCAATTTTACTAACCAATTTAATAAAAATCATGCAACCACACATAATTTTATTACTATTCCCACTATTAGGACTATTACATTAATTCCTAAAACAATTAATAAAAATAAAACATAAAGATGATAAAAAAATAAATAAAACCCTACAAACTAAGTCTCTACGAGCCTTTATTCATAGTCTTCTGTGGATTTCATCTTCCTCACATAATCACCATATGTTTTCTTCCATAATCACCATAAAAAATAAAACAATAATTAATGAATAAATTATGATAAAATAAATAAAATAGTAAATAAACAAATAAATAAATAAAAGAAAAATAGAAGAATATGGTATGCTTATGGATGATTAAGGTGGTCCTCAGATTTGTGATTGACCGTTCTTGATAAGTCTTCGAATCTTTTCTTCAAAAAATCCTTCATGAGTCTTTGAATTAATTGATGAATCAAAAGAATTTTTGATTAAAAATAAATAAAATAAAAACACAATTTTATTTCTCTCCTTTTCTCTTTTCTACGCCTCTCTCTTCTTTTTTCTCTTTTTTTTCTCCTCCTCTCCTTTTTTTCTGCGCTTCTTCTCCCTTTTCCTTTGTTCCTTCCTTTCTTTTTATAATAAAACCAGGAGGCCTAACCCCAATCCTAATGTGATTCTAATTCCTAACGTGTATTTAGGAATTTTAAACTGATTAGGAATGAATTAATTAGGAAGTTTAAACCAATTTGGATTGAATTAATTAGGAAGTTTAAACCAATTAAAACACTAAAATGGAAGCAATTTAGAAATAGGAAAATGGAAGAATTCAATTCCGACCGGGATTGTGTAATTCTGATCGGAATTATACAATCCTGATCATAATTGTTGTAATTCCAATCGGAATTACATAATTCCAGTCGAAATTATGGAATTCCGATGCACTTTTTTTTAACATTTAATTACAAAAAGGCCCCTAGAAAAATTTAAATTTTGCAATTAGGTCCTAAAAAGAACTTTGTGATTTAGTCCTTAAAAACATTAAACCCTTCCTTTAAAAGCCCTTAGAATTTTTTAAGGATTAAGTTTCGAAGACATTTTCATCACTGGAGTCCTTTGTTACATCCATAACATATCATCCCGAAATTGGGTGTCTACAAATAGGAATCTACAAAAGCAAGCAAATAAGTCAACCACCACTCACTAAATAAATAAAACACAAGCAAGAATAAGTGGAGAACACGAACATAGGTAGCATCAGTAGGAGCAACACCCGATTAAGGAAAGCCAGGTCTAGGCAAATTAAAACTCACTACTCTACCAAGGATATCCATCCCAAGTAAAAACAAAGATGGTTGAACTGTTAAGTCCCTAAGAGTAGCACTACCAGAAGCTACACCATTGGCATGGGCAGTCACCTCAGTATGGAGCGTGCCCTCGTCCTCCTCAAAATGATATTTGGATCTTTTCCAATGTTACTGCAGATAAGTTCTCATAACTCATGTCAATTATAGATTATTACTAATAAAGTTTGCTACATGCTTACACCAAAACAAGAATAAAGGCTTACCAGATCAAAAGAAACGACTCTCGATGACCCACGTGATGTCCTAATCCTTGAACCTAAAGGACAATATACATCTACCTGAGAAGGTGGAGGTGAAGGAAAGGTCCCACTAGCTACAGCATCAATCAGCTGAGGGATCAATACATTAGCATACGGTAAACCCACAATCTCTAAGAGGCTCTCAGAGGGGAATCCCATCATAATAGCAGCAAGATCATCACCACAAATCTCATGGCCCCAAAACATGTTACTAGGAGGAGGGACGATAACTCTCATCATATATGGGCCATCCCACCAACGATGGATTCGTTCGCCTAAATGCCATACTCTATCAATAAGGTTAGAGAGCAACACTCGTCTCTCTATCAGTTGCCATACAACCACTATCTCTGCCATCTAATGAGACCTTGCCACCCACCAATGAAGAAAAATTTGCTCAAAGGGTAAAAATGAATAAAAGATTCCTAAGAAAGAAATAACTAACACAGTAAGAATTAGACATACCTAATCAGGGGATAGCTTCCCCATATGGTCTCAAGCTACTATGCAATCCTTAATCAAATTAGTAGTCTTCCTAATGCAGTAAGAATAACAAGGGAAGCCATCCTCTTGGAAATGCTCGACGAACATATGAGGGAGAATCTTGAACTTATATGCCTAGATTTGTCAAAATTAGAGGGGCAGAAATAACAAACCTAAAAGTAAAAGAATAGACAACAAAACTCCTACTCACGTCCAGCATGAACAAGCATCAGCAGATCCTCGAGCCACCTCCGCATGTTGCGTTAAGGCATGAGTACGTATGAGCAAAGGTAGCAATGCCCCAATAATACCTCAACAAACCATTTAAATCTCTTAAGATAGACAGCAATCATAGATCACCCGTACTTGAAGGGGTTGGGAAGATAATAATACTCAGTAAATAAAACAAAAAGCAATGAGCCAGCTATTCTGCTGAGACAAGACCATCATCATACAAAGTCTGCATGAAAGAAACAAACTCTGTGTAATGAGCTAGATACAGGCAACCAGACTTCATAGGTGTGACCACCCCAAGTAAATCCATCATGAGGCACCTCCTCACCATAGCAATAGAACACTCCTCCTTACTGAAAGGAATAGGCTCTCTAGAAAAGCTCCAACCCGTGATAGTGGCAAAATCTAAAGGGGTAATAGTCATCTCCCCAATAGGCTGATGGAAAGTATGTGTCGTGTCCATCCACCACTCTACCAATGCATACATGAAAATCTGACATGACACATACGAGTCATAAGATAATGTAGGAATGACTCCATCAAAGCCCTTCCTAAAAATCATCTGCTTCACACACATTGGGAGACCTTGATAATGCATGCTAACTCTATTGAAACTACCAAGAAGTATAATGACATACCTACAAGGTTATAAATAATAAGTACATCATCAAACATTTGCATAGCTACTAAATACTAACACATCTCTCTCTCTATCATTTAATAGGATCAAAATAATGATAAAATCTTAAAAGAAAAGCATCACGGCAAGCACTAGCAACTAATCATGAAAAGAAAATAAAGCAAGAGCTATCAACCATTAGCATTCACAATAAAGCTAGGACTTAACAGAAAGTTATAGTAAGAGCTATAGAGCTATAGGTACAACAACCTCATATAACAAAATAAATAGCAAAGTAGCCAATGAACCTGCTTCAAGAAATAAAGGCAAAGAAGGACCTACCTTATGATGATGATGCACCCAAGCATAAGTCTCCAAGCTATAAACAACAGGGATCAAATCTCCTTGAGAAAGCTTAGATAGGTGAGAACTCTAAGCATTGGATGTGCTAGTCCTTGCAGTAGATGTCCTAGCTCTAGTGGCCTCTGTAAAGTCACCCTCAACATCAAAATCAATAAAAATATCCTCTAAACCCTTAGGAATATTGGGGAAATCCATTTTATGCAAAAGAAAATGGAAGTACAAAAGCAAAAACAGAGTAGATAGCACCCGAAACATAAAAAAGGTCAAGAAAAGTAGAAAACACTCAAAGAAGTCCGAACAAAGCCTCCTAAGACCTCTGAAATAGCCATCTAAATAGACTTAGAGGGGAGGAAGCACGTGACCACATGTCAGGCGTGTGACCATGCGCACAAGCACGTGATCACAAATAGTCGCGCGCACTTCCCCCTTCCACACACTCTTCTATAGTTTTATACGCACTTTAAGACTTTACACACTCATATTCATGGTCCTAAACTTCTATTTGAGCATAAGACATGCACCAAAATTATGTAAAAGTACACTAATATGGACTCCATCTATCTAAAGACATTGCACGCACACTACCTTTTTCAGAAGATTTAACACTGCATGAAAGAAGAAGAGTAAAGAAAATTCACTGAAAGGATATCTCTCTCTAAATTATCAAAATAATGATGTCATCATTTCATCACTACTGCATCATTACTTCATCACTATTGCATCATTACTGTATCACTACTACATTATTATTGCATCATCACTACTACCTTATTCATATTACTTAGAAGCACTCTCATATTGCTTAGGAGCACTCACTCATTGCTTAGAAGCACTCTCACATCACTTCACATTGCTTAGAAGCTTTCACATCACTTAGAAGCACTCTCACAATGCTTAGAAGCATTCACATTGCTTAGGAGCACTCTCACATCACTTAAAAGCATTCATATTGCTTATGAGTGCTCTCACATTGCTTAGAAGCATTCACATCGCTTAGAAGCATTCACATCACTTAGAAGCACTCTCACATTTCTTAGGAGCACTCTCACATTATTTAGAAGCATTCATATTTTGTAAGCACCCAATTTTGGAATGCAATTATGCACGCCTGTGATGAAGGCCCCTATGATGAAAATCTAATCGAGAATTGATCTCTACTGTCAAGTTTTATGATTTAAAGGACTAAATTGATACGTTTTGTGGATTTAATTACAAAATTGGTTTTTTAGGTATTTTACTACAAAAATTAAAAACTTTTGAAGACCTTTTTTGTAATTTAAAAAAATGGTCGGTTGGCACATTGTGTAATGCTAGTTGGCATTAGATCAGCATTACATAATGTCGATCGACATTATGTAATGCCAACCAGCATTACAAGATGAAAATCGGCATTCTGAAATGCTAATTTTTACTAAAAAGTGATTTTTACATTGATTTTATCTTTTTTTAATTTTTCATTCATCCAGGACATCATGTGTCCCTACGTGTACTGAGTCTTTGATTTTTTCAAAACTCTATCTCTTGATTTTGATTTCAAAAATTAAAAAGTGCAACTTTTCTGTGTGATCATAGGGTTGGAGGTTGCTAGGTCTGGCTTTAAAAACCAGGAGAGGAAGGCTGTGAAAACGCTAATGAACTAGCTAAAGAAAAAGGAGGCAAAGTCTATAAAAAAATCAAAGAGAAAAAAACCCTAATTAGATACTAAAAAAAAATACATTCTTTTCTTTTAAAAGTCTAGAAGATCAAGAAAGAAAAAATAACAGAGTCAATCTCAAAATGGTGACAATCCAAATCTAAGGGGCATTCAAACAACATTTACATAGCATCTTCTACTCTTTCTTTTTTTTATTCTTGATTTGATTTTTTTTTATTGTTTTATTTCTTAATTGAGTAGTTACTAATTAAAATTTTTTTGTGTTTTTTTTTTGATTTATGTTTTGTGGTACTTTGGTGGTAAGGTGGTGATATGAGATTTTGGTAGTGGCTACATTAAAGAATCCATGGGATGCCATGATATGAGTTTTGTGAAATCCCTGTTGAATTTAGGATTTATTATTTTTTGTAGTATTTTGTTCATGGCTTTATTGGGTTGTAATTAATTTGCTTTAATTTCCTACACTGTAGTGTGTAATAGCCAGAATAGAGGGAAATTAGTGGAATTTTAATTCTATGCACTAAAAATTGATTGGTAATCTAGGCTCAATTTGGTAAAATTTAATTAAAATCAATGGTGGCTTGAGATTAATTTAGGTTGCATGCAATTAAAATTAGGTTAGAAATCACTTTATGTATGTTTTTTATTCATTATTTGCTTTAATTTGTTGTTTGGGCTTGTTTGCATGTTTTTATTCTCATTGGGCCCCAAGCCCACGTTAGGTTCTAACCCCTTTTAATAAATAGGTTTTTAATTGAATATTTAGGTTTAATTAATTTTAAAATCAATTTAGGCCCAAATAGATTAATTTAGACTTAAGCCCATTTTTAGATTAACTAAAATTAATTTAGATTTAGCTCAGCCCATTAATTTCATTTCTTTTAAAATAAATAGATTTAATATCACATCACTTAATTTAAAATTAAGTAAAATTAAGCCACTGATTAATTTCTATTTTGTTTCATAACATTAATAGATTTAGGCCCACTTTTTAGAATTAAAACAAGTAGATTTAGACTCATTAATTATATTAAAATGTAGGCCCATCTCTAGTCCATTTCACTTGTAAATAAAAATATGTAGAGTTAACTAACTTTTAAAAATTAATCTTGTTTAGACATAGGGACGCTACCTTTTGTATGCATTTTTTATATGTAATTGTATGACCTGTTGCCTTTTTTAAGTTAGATGGATGTTTAATTTGGGTTTAAATAAAATTGCATGTAATTAAAGAATAATATAGTAATTTATATAGTAATTTTAAATGAACACGAGACTAAGAGAAGTTAGTATTCTGTTCCTAGAATCTCCTGGTTGTGGTGCTAGCTTTTTTTTAGAGAATTGAGTAACATCATTCGATTTGCCTCAGTTATTACCCTGGTTGGCGACTCCTTATCTCCACACTATATCTTTGTGACATAGTAGTGTGTTCCCTATGGCCCTGAGCCCAAACAGTGTCGCGGTTGCTAAATTCTTGGGCATGCGCTAAACCTCACCATCTACAATGGTGACTCCACTAGGATAAGAGATATTGATTCTACTTATGTTATTTAGAATTATTTTATTGATTATTATTTTATTCTTTGCATTCATTCTGTATGTCCCTATTAAACCGATGGCGTTGGTTTATGGTTCCATAATTCCACTAGCTTTATGGAGTTGTAAATTAGCTAACCATCACTCTTAGCCTTAACTCGATTCAAGAGAGACTACCAGGCTCATTTGACCAAAGTCTGTAACCCAAGTCCAAAAGGGAGGTAGTATTCTCTCGAGTTTGCAAAGGATGCTAGGCCCCTCTGACCTTGGCCTGTAACTCAAGTCTTAAAGGAGGGCATCTTGCTAAAGGAACCTCAACCTTTTACTAAACCCTAATGATATATAATGGCTTAGTTACTTCCCTTAGGATATACCAAAAATTGCTTGTATGATTTTTGCTTAAGGTATTTCTATCTATAAAAGCCCACGCCCATACTTTTGAAGCCCACTTGGGCCAATAAAGATTGGACTAGACCTTTATACTTAGAAATGTTGTTTCTATGCTTATTACCTTGAGGTATTTCTATCTATAAAATCCCAAGCCCATACTTTTCAGGCCCCTTAGGATAATGAAGATTAGGCTAAACCTTTATACCTAGAAATGTTATTTCTATGCTTTACTACTTTAAGAGAAATATGGCATGTGTGTTGGTCCCTGATATCCCTCGTTGATATTAAGACCAAGATCAAAAATCCTAGGATAAAAGACTCGCCTTTGAACATGTGTGTGGGAGAAATAAGGTTGGAAGGATGTATGTTGTACACTTGATTGATGCTTGCTACTTGCTACTTGTTGCATTACCACGTGAATCACGCATACATGCATACATGCATCTCATTCATCATACTAACACCTTGTTTTGCAGCCATCATAGATACGTTAAGGTCTTCTCGTATTTGGGGACAATGAGGTGGCAGACTAAGAAGAACGAGTCAGAGTCCTAAAGCCTTACCAAAGGAAATTCTGAACAGACTGGATAGACTGGAAAGAAGGCCTATCAACTCACTTTACTTGGAAATTGAACCAACTTCACCTGAATCTAAACAAATGGAATAACAGTAAGGGAATTGGACCTTAAAAGACATCAAGGGAGCTTTGATGGATGACATGAGGGCTATGATGCAAGATGAGCTGAGACAAGCACTATTTGGACTGATGTAACCTACTATTGTCATACCACCACCTGCAATTAAACAACCACCTGCTACTACTGATGTCCCACCTACTGCGGATGCTCCACCTACTGCCAACAATGCTGGGAGGCAACCTACTGCTAGAAACCCACCTACTATCGATGTGAAGCTAGAGGATGTTAAGAATTACATGGTAGAGAAGGCGAAGAAAGAATCCCTTGAACTGGTACATGACCACGAGTCCAAGCAGATGCGAGCACTAACCTAAAAGATGTTCAAGATGGAAGAGCTTATCAGGGGACAAGGCATGGGGTATTCATTTAACTTTGATGACATGCTAGATGGAAGATAATAGGCTGCTTGACAAATTCAAGATGCCACAACTATAGAAATTTGATGGGAGAGGAGATCCAAGGATTCATCTCAACCAGTACACAATAACCATGAGCACTACTAAAGCACCATTAGCAGTGATTACTAAGTTGTTTGTGTTATCCTTAAAGGGAATGGCTGTAAACTGGCATTATGGGTTGGAAAAATCTGTGAGAGCTTATTAGAAAGAACTATGTACTGTCTTTTGAAGATAATATGATTATAACACCCAGTTGGAAGTGTCCATCAGAGATCTAGAACTGACAAAGCAAAAACCCAATGAATCTTTCTATGATTTCCTTACCAGATTCATGAATAAAGTAGGGCTGATGAAGAATAAGTTGGCCTAAAAGGATTAGGTTACGATGATAGTTCAAAATGTGTCACCTAATCTGGTCGAGAGGTTGCAAATGATGAACCCAAAACTTTCATAGACCTATATGATGATGGTCTATAAGTATAAGAGGTTGAGAATGACAAGAAAAGAAGCTCTAGAAGCACTAGAACCTGAAACTACCCAACCATGGGCACACAACAGGGAAGTACTAGCCGAGCTGTTGAGGTGCATGTAGTTCAACAACCTAGGAGATTCTCCAACTTCAACCAACCACTCTCTAAAGTCCTAGAATGATTAAAGTATAAAGGCTTACTCTGACCTTTAACCTTCTCCAAACCACCTAACCTGAATGTCCTAGGCTATGACCCCAATAGCTACTACAAGTTTCAACAAGTAGTTGGCCACTCCATAGACACATGTATTCGCCTCAAACATGAGATCCAAAACCTAATAAATTCTGAAAAAATCACAGATCCTGAAAAATCCAACTCCAACCCAAACACTAGAAATAATCCTTTCCCTGGCTACTGAAATGTCCTACCACCGGCCACCATGATGATTAACTCAATAGTGAGTGAAGAAGAAGTACCAAACTCCTTTGAAAACCTAAACCCTACAGCTAATGGAAAATATTTTGATACCTTTAGAGGAGTTAAGGATTTACTGGGGTAGCCCTCAGGGAAATTTGACTATAAGGTGTTCTATTCCAAACCACCCTCTGCAAATATCCTAGTTGAATCAATTGTGCCCTCAGAATAAGGTGATGAGTTTAATGACAAGAAAGAATCCAAAACCCCAGAACATCTAAGAGTTAAGGATTTATTATAGCAGCCCTTAAGCAAATTTGATTATAGGGTGCTCTATTCAAAGCCTACTTCCAATGATATACCTTTTGAGTGGATTGTGCCCTTAGGATGTGGTAATGAATTTGGTGATGGGCCAGGGAAAGAAGAGAATAAGGAGTCTTTAACTCCCAAACAGTGGATTAAGGAACTACTGAGAGCACATCTGGGAAAGCTTAGTATGCAGGGAAAGGAAATGTGCACAGTAGAAGTATGAAAGGATGGAAAGAAGGACAAAAACATCAGATTTATAGACATATGGTATGACACTGATGAAGATAGTCCCGCTGGTCTGGATGTATATAGTGATGACCCTAAAGTGAATCATGTCACTAGAAGTAGGAGGAATTACAAGGCATTAGAAAAGAAGATTGAGAGAATTGTAGAAAGAGAAGAGACAAATGATGCAGAAATAGAAGAAGGGGAAAAGGAAGACCTGATTCTGGAATAATTGAAGAAGGCTAAAGCAAAGGTCAGTATCTAGGAACTACTAATACACTCAGGCAGCCATAGAAGAGCTCTAGTGAAAACTCTGTCAAACATGAACATTAAAATAGTAGCCACACCCGAGGCTATGATAGCAAAGGTTACAAAAAAGAAACACGGGTTGATAACCTTCTCAGATGATGACCTGCCTTTAGAAGGAAGAAATCATAACAAGGCATTGTTTATCCCAGCTGAAGTAAAAGGGAAAAGAACCAACTTTACAATGGTTGATGATGGTTTTCCTATTAATGTATGCCCATTGAAGATCTTGCCTAACTTAGGTTTGAAAGTTGAAGACTTGACAGATTCAAACCTCATAATCAAAGCCTATGATGATAGCACTAAGAATGTGGAGGGGACATTCCAAGCTCTGATTAAAACAGGACCTGTGGAATCAACCATTAAGTTCACTATGCTGGATATATCAATTACTAATGCCTTGTTATTGTAAAGGCCATGGTTCCATGCTCTAGGAGGGGTACCCTCAACTGTGCACCAAAAGATAAAATTCCCTCATAAAGGAGATGAAGTGACAATCGAAGCAAGAACCAATGTATATGTGGCCACCATACTGGAAAAATGGTAACAAGTGTGTTCCTCCTAGTTTTCAAATTATTGGGATATTTGACAGGACTGAGATGGACCCAAGTGTTGCAAAAATGATGGAGAGCATGAATTACCAACTTGGACGGGGGCTAAATAAGAATGAGCAAGGAAGTCCTAAGCTACTGGAATTCAAGAGTAAAAATGACACTAAAGGATTAGGGTATGCTGAGACAGGATCAACTAGCAGAAGGGCAAGAAAGAAGGAGAAGGCCAAGGGAAATAAGTCCTTAGGGAGAGTTGGGCCGTTAAGTGAGAATTTCATCAAGCCAGGAGAGGGCAAGTACTATCTAGGTGCTAAGGAGTCCATTAATGTCGCTGGCAAAAATGTTCCTGGTTTTAATATTTTCAAGGACCAAATTATGGAAAACTTAGTCACGAGCAACAAAGAAGAAGTGATGAAGCAAGTAGTTGGAAGAATAGGGGATGCTGCTATCAAAGGGTTGCTGTGTCTGCCACCTGAAGAGGAGCCACCCAGGATTTAGCTACTCTTCTTAGTGATAGCTTTACTAATGTTTTTTATGAAGAAACTGATGTAATAACGTCCGATCTCTATGAGGACAAAAGTTGTGTTTTTCATTTGGTCAATGATATGAATGTTGGTTTTGCTTACTTGTGTGATGTGCATCCTGATAGTTCTGTGCATTATAATTTTGATCATTTATGCATGTTTGACATTAATTCAATTCAATTTAATTCATTTAACATAGGCACAAATGATAATCCAAAGAACATTTCTATATCACAAGATATAACTCCTGAAGAGAGGAAAAATTTTGAGAAAATACTAACAAAAAGAAAGGTAGTATTTGCTTAGACCTACAAAAACATGTCAGGTTTAGATAAGGACATTGTAGTGCATCACATTCCAACTCATTCAAAAATAAAACTAGTTAAACAGAAATTGCACAGGCTAAGACCAGAATGGATTGAAAAGATAAAAGAAGAAATTATTAAACAAATTCAGACCAACTTTTTAGTGGTAGTAGATTATCCCCAATGGCTAGCAAATATAGTCCCGGTACCCAAGAAAGATGGTAAGGTGCGAATGTGTATTGATTTCAAGGATTTAAATAAATCATGTTCGAAGGATGACTTCCCTTTACCTCATATCGATGTGATAGTGGATATTGCAGTGTCAAGTGCAATGTACTCCTTCATCGATGGGTTCTCTGGGTATAATTAGATAATGATGGTAATTATGGATAAGATCAAGACAGCTTTCATCATGAAATAGGGGATGTATTGCTACAAGGTTATGCCTTTAAAGATGCAGGTGCAACTTATCAAAAGGCAACCACTGCTTTTTTCCATGACATGATGCATGAGGAAGTGGAAGTATATATAGATGATATGATAGTCAAGTCAGAAATAAGAGAGGGGCATTTTGAAGCACTAGGAAAATTCTTGGCACACATTGAGAGGTATAATTTAAGACTCAACCCAAAGAAATGCATTTTCAGAGTTACTTTAGGGAAGTTGTTGGGGCATATAGTCAGTAGTAGAGGAATCGAAGTGGATCCAGATAAGGTGAAAGCCATTTAGGAAATGCCAGCACCAAGGATAGAGAAAGATGTGAGCAGGTTCATAGGCAGATTACAGTATATTAGTAGGTTCACTACAAGGCTTAATATTATTTGTGACCTAATCTTCAAGCTTTTAAGAAAAGATCAACGTGTAGAGTGGAATGACGACTGTTAAATGGCCTTTAATAAGATAAAGGAGTATCTCACCAATCCACCTATACTTAAACCATCGAGGCTAGGTAAACCCTTAATCCTATATTTAGCTCTAGAAGAAAAGGCAATGGGGGCAATGTTAGCACAAAAAGGGCTGGATGGGATAGAGCATGCAATGTATTACCTCAGCAATAAGTTCCTGCTGTATGAAGAAAAGTATGATTTGGTGGAGAAGACATGTTTGATAATGATCTGGGCAATAAGGAAATTGAGGCATTACTTTCAGTCTTATAGGGTTCAAGCCATTTTAAAAATAGATCCCTTAAGATACTTACTGCAGGCACCTACTCTAACCGAAAGGATGTCTTAATGGCTCATTCTCTTGACTGAATTTGATATAGAGTACATTGTCATAAAGGTTATTAAGAGCAGTAGCAGAATTCCTAGCTTAAAATGCAGTAAAGGGTGATGAACAATGAAGCTTAGAATTCCCATATGAGAATCTAGCAGTTGTAGAGCATCGAGAATGGAAGCTTTATTTTGATGGTACGGTAAACAACAAAGGTGCTAGGTTATGAGTGATCCTCATCACGCCAGAGGGAGAAACCATACCAATGGCCAAGAAGCTGGATTTCAAAATAACCAATAATATGGCTAAGTATGAAGTGTGCATTCATGGAGTATAAGCGATGGTGGTAGCTGGAGCAAGGAGTTATTAGTATACAGGGATAAGATACTTTGGCGAGAAGCAACACATAACTTTTGAGTTTGCAGACTTCTCTAGTGGCAAGATATAAAGAGGGTTTATGGATCACTTCAGAGCTGCTAGTATGGAGGACAATCATCCATCAATTTACTACTAGTATCAAAGACAGTGTTACATATGAAGCACACAAGTAGTGGATGATCTAAAGACAGAAACATCTCTTAAGTCAATGATCTAGAGAAAGTTCACTTCTTTAGTTTCTTTTTCCTTGTTCGAAAATGATGATATAATGAACTATAAAGTTAATGCAATGAAATCAAATGTTGCTTACTTGTTTGATGTCTTTCCTGATGGAAGGGTGCATTATATTAATCAAAATATTAGCATATTTGACATTCATTCCATATGCACTAAATCATTTAACATTGGCACAAAATCTGAACCACGCATTCTGCATATTTTGAAAGATGTTACCCCTAAAGAGAGGAGAGAAATTAAAAATATTAATAAAATATTCAAAAGTATTTGCCTAGACATACGACGATATATCTGGTATTGACAAAGACATTGCTCAACACTTCATTAGGGTGCAAACTAGTAAAGCAAAAACTGAGAAGACTCAGACCAGAATGGGCCGAACTAGTGAGAAAGAATATCAAGAAATAGATTAAAGTAAAATTCTTAGAGGTAGTAGACTATCCATAATGGTTAGCAAATATAGTACCAGTACCAAAGAAGGATAGAAGGGTTAGAATCTACATCAACTATAGAGATTTGAGCAAGGCCTACCTAAAGAATGATTTCCCACTACCTCATATAAACATATTGGTTGATAGCACCACCATATGTGCAATGTACTCCTTCATGGATGGATTCTCTAGGTACAATTATATCTTAATGGCCATTATTAATAAAGCAAAGATAGCTTTCATAATAGAATAGGGTACTTACTGCTATAGGGTAATGCCTTTTGGACTAAAGAATACAGGGGAAACCTACTAGAGAATGGCGACTATAATGTTCTATAACATGAAATATAAAAAAGTGGAGGTATACGTTGATGACATGATGGTTAAATCAAGAACTAGGGAAGAAAACCCCTTTGATCTCGAAAAGTTCCTCAGAAAGGTCGAAAGGTACATTCTCAGGCCAAATCCAAAGGAATACAAGTCACCTTCACCCAACAGAACTACACTACATCTCCTTTCCATGGCCCTTCTCAGTATAGGGACTAGACATAATTGGGGAAATCCACCTAACAACCTCAAACAGACACAGGTTCATCCTAGTAGCAGTGGACTACTTTACAAAATGGGTCAAAGCATAATCATTTGCAAGGATAGGAGCCAAGCAAGTGGCTAAGTTCATCAAAAGAAACTTATTTTATCGATATGGGATCCCCTATCACATCATCTTTGATAATAGTGTCCAATTCCAAGGGGAAGTTAGAGAGCTACTGAGGAGTTATAAGGTAGAACATTATAGATCTTCTCCTTACCAACCATAGGCAAATGGGGCCATCAAAGCTACAAACAAGAACATCAAAAAGATCTTATCAAAAATGAGTCAGACTTACAGAGACTGGGCAAACAGATTGCCACATGCCTTATAGGGGTACCGAATGATAGTCAAAACTTTAACAGGGAAGGCCATAAATGGTCAAATAAGTCCTATCAAAAGGAGCGGTCAAGTTGATGGATTCTGAAGGCAATGAATTCTCTAAACCTATCAACACAGACCGCTTGAATAAGTACTACGTCTAAGCACAAAAAAAAATTCTTGCTGAGTTAAAAGCCTAAAAACGACAACTCAAATAAAAATTAGGGACTTCCCACTGAGTTGAAAACCTAAAAATGGCAGCTCAAGTAAAAATTAGGGAAAGAGAGAAAATACTTAACTAGAAAACTTGAGAAGGCTAGTTAAGGATAGGGGTAACCTTAAATTTGAAATTTGTATGAATGCACTTGTGCGTTTCTTAAATAATTATAGTGAAATGAGAATGATTGCCAATTTAAGCAAAATGTTTTTGAAAAGTGCAACACATTCTATCATCATGAATTGCATCAAGCATGCTTTGCATTTTCTTTCATTACATGACCATGGTTCTTACCATGCTCTCTAAGCTCACTCTTTGAGATCAGCCACTATCGTATAGCCAAAAAAAATCTAGCTAGGTGTGAAAAGCTCTAAAAGGAGACACCCTATGCAAAAAAGGGAAGAAAAAGAAAACCTAGCTAAGTCCGAAAAGCTCTAAAAATAGACACCTTAGGCAAAAAAGGGAAAAAAGGAAAATGATAGTAATGGCAAACACCATCATTAATGATACACAACAAGAAGCATATGCAGTCATCGTCATACAAACATCATACAACATGCTAGATAAATGTGCAAATACAACACCCAGAGTCCATAACCTCAGGCAAATGATACAACAAATCAAACCACAAACCAAAAAGTCCTACACCTAGCTCCTAAAACAACTACATCAATCATGGTTGCCATCAAAAGTAGGCAATGATCCTACTCGAGCATCCCTCTTGTTTGATCCTGACTCATCATTGTTCATCGTAAGGGATGATAGTCATGACTCCATCTCACTAATGCAATCATAATAAGCTACTCACTCTTGCTCCCATTCATGACTAGCAAGATGGTGCTCAACTTGCATTACACATTTCATATCATACACTCATACATAAAACATATGCATAAAATAAATAGGTATAATAAAGAAGGCATACCCTCTGAGTGGTAGCAAACTCTAAAAAGCATAGTTGTGCACTCCCTACAATAGTATATCAATACTGGCCAAAGGAGACAAGAATCTACAAAAGCAAGTAAGTAAGTCAACCACCACTTACTAGATAAATGAAACAAAGGCAAGAATGAGAAAAGAACATGAACACGGTTAGCATTAGTAGGAGCAATACCCGATTGAGGAAAGCCAGGTCCTAAGCAAATTGAAGCTCACTGCTCTACCTAAGATATTTGTCCTAAGCAAATACAAAGACAACTAAATCGTCAAATCCCCATGGATAGTGCTACTAGAAGCCACACCACTGGCATGAGCAATCACCTTAGTGCAAAGCGTGCCCTTATCATCTTTAAAGTGGGGTCCAAATCTCCTCTAACATTACTATAGATAAGTTATCATAACTCATGCCAATTACAATTTATTACTAATAAACTTTGTTATATGCTTGCACCAAAATAGTAATAAAAACTTACTGAATTAGAAGAAGCGACTCTCGATGACCCACATGATGGCCTAGCCCTCAAACCTAAGGGACGAGATGCATCTACCTGAGAAGTTATAGGAGAAGGAAAGGTCCCTATAGTTATAGCATCAATCAGCTAAGGGATCAATACATCAGCATAATGCAAACCCTCACTCTCCAAGAAGCCCTCAAAGAAAATCCCATCATAACAGCAGCAAGATCATCACCACAGAGCTCATGACCCCAAAACATAGGAGTGACTAACCCAAGCAAATACGAGCAACCAAATTTCATAGGAGTGACTACCCCGAGCAAATCTCTCATGAGATGCCTCCTCACCACAGCAATGGAACACTCCTCATCACTAAAAGGAATGGGCACTCTAGAGAAGCTAAAGCTTATAATACTAGCAAAATCTAGCCGGGTAATAATCATCTCCCCAACAGGCAGATGGAAGGTATACATCGTGTCCATCCACCGCTCTATTAATGCATACATAGCAATCTAATTCGATGCATACAAGTTATAAAAGTGCAGCAATCACTCCATTGAAGCCCTTCCCAGCAACCATCTGCTTCACGTATATCGGGAGACCCTAATAGCATATGCTGACCCTATTGAAACTACCAGGTAGCATAGTGACATACCTACGGGGCTACAAATAATAGGTACACTATCAAACATTCGCATAACTACTAAATACTAACACATCTCTATCTATCACTTAACAATATCAAAATAGCAATAAAGGCCGAAAAGGAAAGCATCGCAGCAAGCAAAGAATCACTAAAAGAAAGTAAAATAAGAGATATCAACCACCAATATTTACAATAAAGCTAGATAGATAATTACAATAAGAATTATAGAGCTACAACTATGAAAACCTCATATAGCAATACAAATAACAAAAATGATCGACGAACAAGCTTCAGAAAATAAAGGCAAAAAGGAACCTACCTCATGATGATGATGAACCCAAGCATAAGTCTCCAAGCTATGAACAATGGGGATCAAATCTCCCTAAGAAAGCCTGGAAGGCTAAGAACTCTGAGTACCATATGTGCTAGTCCCAGCTGTGGATGTCCTAGCTCCAGTAGCCTCCATAAAGTCACCCTCAAGATCAACATCAACATCAATAAAAATGTCCTCCAAACCGTCAAGAATATTGGGAAACTCCATTTCACATAAAAGAAAATGGAAATACATAATAAAAAATAGAGCAAAAAGCACTCGAAACATGAAAAGGGTCAAAAAAAAGTTGGAAAACACTCAAAAAAGTCCAGACAAAGCCTCCCAAGACCTCCGATACGACCACTTAAATAAGCATGGAGGGGGGCATGCGCAGTCACGTGCCCCCATATGCAGTCACATGCACTTCCCCCTTCCACATCTCTTTTGTGGTTTTATGTACACTTTGAGACTTTGCACACTCACTTCTACGGTCCTAAACTTCCATTTGAGCATAAATATGCACCAAACTCACACAAAAGTACACTAGAGAGGACTCCATCTGTCTAATGACACTACACATGCACCACTTTCTTTAGAAAACTCAACATCTTACAAAAGAAGAAGAGTAAGGAAAATTCACTGTAAGAATATCTTACTCTAAATCATCAAAATAACATCCTCAATATGACAAATCACTTCATCATTACTGCATCATCACTACATCATCATTGCATCACTAATGCACCACTACTGCATCATCACCACTATCTTATTTATTGCTTAGAAGCATTCACACTGCTTAAAATCATCCTCACATCACTTAGAATCATTCACATTGCTTAAGAGCATTATCACATCGCTTAGAAGCACTCATTCATTGCTCATAAGCACTCTCACATTGCTCAGAAGCATTTGTAACACTCTCATTGCTTAGAAGCACTCACACTCATTGCTTAGGAGCATCCACACTACTTAGGAGCATTCTCATTTGCTTAATAGCATGTTCATTCATGTGACACCTAAGAAGGTTATAGTCACATGTTCATTCGCTTGACACCTAAGAAGGTTATAGTTGCATGTTCATTTCATATAACACTTATAGTCGCATGTTCATTCGCATGACACTTAAGAAGGTTATAGTTGCATGTTGATTTGTGTGACACCTAAGAAGGTTATAGTCGTATGTCATTTACGTGACACCTAAGAAGGTTATAGTCGCATGTTCATTCGTGTGACACCTAAAAAGGTTATAATCACATGTTCATTTGCATGACACTTAAAAAGGTTATAGTCACATCTCCTTTTGCTTAGTAGCATCCTCCTTTGCATGACACCTAAGAAGGTTATAGTCACATCTGCATTTTGCTAGTAGCATCTTCATTTGCATGACACCTAAAAGGTTATAGTCCCATCTGCACTCTACACTTTGCATGAATCATAAGCTTGCATATGTCCTAAATAACACCTTATGAGATGACCAAGTCACAAAACACAATAATAGCAGTCAAACCTTAATAAGATGTCTAGAGACAACCCACAAGAAAGTACCTCTCTCCTTATTAAAATGTTTTTGCATCTTTGCATTTGCTTCACGTGTATTGACACTACAGCTAGGTGGCTATACAACACACATGAAGCATAGGGCAACGGTCATACCTCAAATTTGATTGTCCCCAAAAAGGTTTGATGATGAAACGAATCCTAGAGATGACTAGAGTCTGCTTGTTCATAACACCTCTAAAGTGTGCAACCTCAAAAACTAACCGACTCCACCAGTGTGTAAAATTGATCACTAGGTCATTAAGTTATGCTCTAACCTTGTAAAATATTATTTATCAAAATAAAGAAAGGTTTATTTCGAGAAAAATCCTCTTATAATACTCAGCTCATAGGATTGGTGCTTATTTTGTTAGATCATGACCCAACTTTATGAAAAAAAATTGATTTTGATAAAATGGACTTCAAAAACACATCCGGAAGGCTCTAAAACCTCCAAAAATGGTCCCAGAATGATCCAACACAACCTGAGTATTAGCACGTATAGCTCAAAAGTGTGCGAGAAACACACATAGGTGTGTGTGGTTAGGCCCCAAATATGTGACCACTCACACACTGTGCATGGTCATGCACACTTGGCATGGCCACGCACAAAAATCCATTTACACATGTGTGACCATGCCTATACCACCCCATTCTACACATTTTTCCTATAAATAAACCCCTATAGACCCCATTTTGGAGGGGGGAAGCAAGTAAATACATACACACTTAAAAGTCAATTCGATCAAAAGTGTAGGAAACCCTTTCCCATACAGTTTTTGCTCTCCCACAACCTTTCCTTTAGGTTGTTAAATCCTTTTTTCCACCAAACCCAACCTTATTTTTGTCAAAGCATGCTTCAAAGGTATACAGTCTAGCATTATTCTACTGTCATTTTGAACCTCTCGACGAGGAAAGCTTGATAATCTCTTGAAGCTAGAGCTTCAAATTTCACACAAGCTGAGTCGAGTCTGAGGACCACATAATCATTTTAGCACGTTTATTTTACTACACTGCTTTTTATTTTACTATCACCAACATTTGGGAATACTATTATGCTTATGTGATAAGACTGGCAATCCTACATGCTATATGAATAATATATATGTAAGTATGCTCATTTTACACCTTCACTCTGCATCCTCTATTTCTAAAATTATGAAATCATATCATAAATAGTAAATATCAATAATGTGAAAAGTTCATGTCCTAGAATAGAGTCATCATGCTCTCGATCCAGTGATGACCCTATTCATCCTTTATATTATCTTCATTCATCATCATAGCATAAATAATCACTACAAGCATGAACATCCTATTATTCATCAAATAAGCTATGTAAATGATCATGTTATCCTTGCAGATTAACCATATTAGATTTACTTTTCTGTAATCTTTTTCTCTTTATATGTATTTTATCAAGAAAGTGATGTAATAAAATTCTCAACTTTATTATCCAGTATTTTCTAATGTACTATGTGAATGCTATATAAACTGTCATGCCGAAACTAGGGTGTTACAATAGCTATATATCAAATATTGTATAATGAGAAATAGTTAAAAAGTATAAGTGATCTCCCAAACCCGAAAGAAAATCTCTACTAGGGACAATACTCACTGAGTGACATGATGTTATCCCTTTCTTTTCCTGATTTTCTAAAAATTAGGTGATGACTTTACAAAATCAAAAAGCATCTCATCCCCTTGAGACTAATCACTTGTCCCTATTCGGCAAAGTTTTCATGTCCCTTGAAAATGAAAACACCAACAAAGACAAAAACATAAAAAAAAGAATGCCTAATCTACGTTGCTCATAATAAGTTTTTTTAAGAAACATGGGCCAAGCCCACTATATGAAAAAAATAATTTAATTTTAATTTTCAACTTAATTTTAATGGGTTGCATCAAACCAAGCCAATTCAAAAAAATTGATTTAGATAACTAAACTATCGATTCAACTCAATAAATCTTGCACAGTTCGGCTTGTACTTATCCATTTCCAAAACCAATTAGAACCATATATTTAAATCCAACCCACTAATGCTCAATCCTAAACACTAATTATACCATGCTAGTGCATGTATTTAACACCATATTGTCTATAGCATGGTAGTTCCTTCATTAATATTATGTGTTTACAACACTTCATTATAAGAACAAAAAATTTATGAGAAATAAATAAAAAGGGTGAGATAATAGACAAAAATAGATAAAAGAACATTTTTTCACCAAATTTTTAAAAATCCTAAAATAGGAAAACTACAGACTATAAACTGATGTAATTATTTTTCTCTATATACTAAATTTGGTTTCTTTTATTTTTTGGCTTGTTTTTTACTATAGCGTTTTAAGTAAATTCCATCTTAAAATGTTTCCAAGAAAGACATAAAATGCTTTAAAGACAAAAAAAATGATACAAAAAGGAACTTCACAAAAAATATTTGATGAGTTTTTTCAGCGAATATAGGCTAAGCCCACTATATTATGAAAATTAATTTAATTTTGATTTTGGACTTAATTTTAATGGGCCGCATAAAATTGAGCCCATTCAAAAAAAGCTATTCGGATAACCGAACAATCAGTTCAACTTAATAATCCTACACAGTTCAGCTTGTTCATATCCGACCCACCCGATGCACAGTCCTAAACACTAGCTCATGTACCTTTCCGAGTTTGGTACCAAGTTTTTCCCCTACTACTTCAGTGCGAACATATGGAGGCAATCCCCATAGTTGAGCCCAAAAACAAACTTCATCTCGTAGTAGTAAATTTCCTATGCAATGACAAATGCAAAATAGTTAGTTCTTTCAAGAAATTTAAATGTCATGTGATCACAAATCTACAAACTATGTAAAATATTGCAATTTAGTACTAAAAATTATATTATACTACAAATATTAGTGCATGTATTTAACACCATAATGTCTATAGCATGCTAGTTCCTTCATTAATATAAGGCAATCGAAAAACTTCATTAAAAGAATAAGGAATTGGTGCAAAATAGAGAAAAGGGTAAGGCAATAGATAGAAACAAATAAAAAAAATTTACCAATTTTTTAAAAATTCTAAAACATGAAAACTATAAACTATAGACTGGTATAATTATTTTTCATCATATACTAAATTTGGTTTCTTTGATTTTTTTTGCTTGTTTTTTATTGTAGGGTTTTAAGTAAATTTTGCATTGAAATATTTCCAAGAAAGACAAAAAATGCTTTAAAGATAGAAAAAAAAGTGGTATAAGAAGGAACTTGTGTAGTGCTTCACAAAAAATACTTGATAAGTTTTTTTAAGAAAACATAAGCCAAGCCCACTATATAATGTAAAATTAATTTAATTTTGATTTTGGTATTAATTTTAATGGGATACATCAAACCGAGCCCATCCAAAAAAAACTTATCCAAATAGCTTAACCATTGGTTCAACTTAATAATCCTACACGATTCAGCTTGTACATATCCATTTCCAAAATCAATAGGAACCACATATTTAAATTCGACGTAATCTGACTCGTATGATGCTCAGTCCTAAACACTAGCTCATGTACCTTTTTGAGTTTGGTACCAAGTTTTGCCCCTACCACTCCAATGCAAAGATATGGAGGTAATCCCTATAGTTAAGCCCAAAAATAGTCTTCATCTCCTAGTAATAAATTTCCTTTGCAATGACCATTACAAAATGGTTTGTTCTTTCAGGAAATTTAAATGTCATGTGATCACATATCTACAAACTAAGTAAACTACTACAATTTAGTACTAAAAATAATACTATACTACAACTACTAGTGCATGTATTTAACACCATAATGTATATAGCATGCTAGTTCCTTCATTAATATCATGCATCTGTAATACTTCATTCTAGGAACAAGGAATTGGTAAGAAGTAGAGAAAAGGGTGAGGCAACAAATAGAAACAGATAAAAGAATATTTTTTACCAAATTTTTAAAAATCCTGAAACTATAAAACTATAGACTATAGACTGGTGTGATTATTTTTCTCCATATACTAAATTTGGTTTCTTTAATTTTTTGGCTTATTTTTTACTATAGGGTCTTAAGTAAATTCCATATTGAAATGTTTCTAAGAAAGACATAAAATGCTTTAAATACAATAAAAAAAGTGATACAAAAAGGAACTTATGTGGTCCTTCATAAAAAATACTTGATAAGTTTTTTCAAGAAACCTAGGCCAAGCCCACTATATTATGAAAAATTAATTTAATTTTGATTTTGGACTTAATTTTAATGGGCCACATCAAACTAAGCCCATCTGAAAAAATCGATCCAGATAATTGATCCATCAGTTCAACTCAATAATCTTGCATGGTTCGGCTTATACATATCCATTTTCAAAACCAATCAGAACCATATATTTAAATCCAACCCAATCTGACCCGCCCGATTGTCAATCCTAAACACTAGGACATGTACCTTTCCGAGGTTAGTACCAAGTTTTTCCCCTTACCACTCCAATGCAAAGTTATGGAGGTAATCCCCATACTTGAGCCTAAAAAGTATATTGAACCACCCATCTTTGTATTAGCAAGAAATTATTCTTATATGACAAAGGTGTTCCCGGTAGAATCCTATGCATATCCCTTATTTTTTAGAAAAAAAAAATTGAAACCAATTTCCTGGAAGTGTCGCTACCCGGAAACCCATAGGGGAGTTCCAAATTTTCTCCAAGATTGATTGCAGAACACCAACATTAACATGATGTTCTAGAAAAAACCTTACCTATAAGGCTTAATTCACGTTGTTGAATCCCTTCCTCAATATATGAATCTTCTAACGTAATAACTACATTGTCATCCTCACTTTCATCATTGCTAGCCTCACCAATGCTCTTACTCATTTTGAAAATAAAAACCCTAACTCTATACTAGAAATCCCAATACTAAAAAATACATGAATGCATACTTATCTCTCGCTCAGTTGGAGAAACTCCAAGCTTTATGTTGAGATCACTTATTTACTTTTTGGTACTATACAAGCTTAATAACCATATTTTTTACACAAATGCAAAGCAAAAAAATGCATCTTTTAAATTAGAAAATTACTTAGTCCATTGCAACTAAATATTCTCCACTCTTTGCCACATGCCACAATTGCAATTACAATAAGGTTTAATACCATATAATTAATAACATTAAATTTAAAATCATTTTTAAAACATTGATGGTTTTGTAAGTAAAGTAAAAGAATTTCCTCTAAAAAGATTATGGAATTGGTAAAATTAGAGTTAAAACAATGCAAGTGAAAAAAAATGAAATAGGTTTTGTTTCTTGTTAAAACATGATTGATTTGTTTTCTCTATTAGGGTTACAACGCATTGTTTGTCTTCTTAATTACCCTTTTTTATTTCAACCACTTTTTTCTCTCCTAGTCATCGTCATTTACTCTTTTAGTCACTTTGTTTAAAAGAATAAACCATGAGCACTAAAAGTTTGTTTAATGTCGTTAATCTGTCTTTAAACAAAACCAAAATGAAATTAGTATTAAGGGCTTAATAAAATAAGATAAATAATAAGAAGCTCAATAAAATAAAGCTCAAAAGCTGAAGAGCTTCATAATTTTTTTTTCCAATAATTAAAAATAGGGATAAGTACAATTTAAACATTGTGATTTGACCTTTTGGCAAAACCAATCCTATGATTTTTCTTTTGCTTTTAACTGCCATGTCTTTTTCTTTCTTATATACTTTAGTACTCTTCTAACAAATATTGTTTAAAATATATAATTTATTGTATAAATATTATTTAAAATATATATTTTAATATACATTTTCAATGCTAAAATCATATAATGAGTAATATATTATTCACCTAACTACAATAAACTCATAAAAAAATCAAATTTAGATATATTTTTTATTTATTTTGAATAAAAATAAATAATTTTTAAAATAAATTTACAATTTTTTAAAATTAACCAATTGGTTAGATTAATCATAAATCTTATATAAAATAAATTTATGATTGAAATTTAATATTATATTAATCTTTTCTCGTAAAATAATGATAATATTAGTTAAAAGGGTATTGAAGTGTAACAAAATGTGAAACACATGGTATTTAAAAATCAAAAAAAAGCACATAACTAATTTTGTCAAAAGGTAAAATCACGAGAATCAAAATTATACTTATCCTTTAAAAATATTACGCAAGCCCTTATTAGAATACATATAAATACTATTATGGTACACGTACATATATCCATACAAAAAGTTATAGTCAACTAAATTTAAATTATATAATTAGTTTATTTTATTAGAAGTTATATAACCATGGTTATAACTAAATAAAGATCAATATAATAATTTTTAATTCAACTTATATTGTAGGGTAGGGTTTAGTGCGTGTTTAAGTTTTTGGTGATCATAACGTTGTGCGGGCTCAGGGCCCACTAGGAAATACAACATGATAGTCCAAGTTGGAGATAGGAGTCACCACCCAGATGACACTCAGGACACACTTTTACAACAACTTGATCCCACGAAGCGCCTTAACAATCATCCTCACATATTGAGTTCGAAAACTGAATATGGATTTTTGAATGTCCACCCAACCTTGCGGTTGGCCTCCATTTGCATTTTGTATTTTATTACTTTTAATTATGTAATTATTTCTTGTTTACATACAAATTGCAATTTCTACCAAACAATTTTCAAGTTTTACAATTTAGCCCAAATTCATTAATCGAGTCATTTTGCATGTAATTTGATATGATTCACAACATTCACAATTAAACCAATAAATAAAAATAAAAATAAATTAAAGTTTGCATGCATAAGAAAATGGGGGAGGAGAAAAGATTACATCCTATAAACATGGAAGAATAATAAAATAAATACTTAAAAATAAACTATCCTTTAAACATGCAAGAATAATAAAATAAATACTTTAAAATAAACTAAAATGACACTGAAAGAAATGGAGAAAGGAGAAAAGAATTACGACCCTTCACACATAAAATAAAAATAAAATAAAATAAAATAAATAAAAATATTGCCAAAGTTGCCACTGGTTTATTCCAACCTGAAAACTAGAATTTAAATTAGTTCCCAAAAATAATTTTAAAAAAAAAACCTATAAGAAAATAAATCAATTAATTTCTCATAATAAATAATCAAATGAAGGGTAGAAAAGATAAAAAAAAAACTGAAAGAAAAAATAAAACGGCATCGTCACTACGATAAAGCGTCACCCTAGACTACTAAAGTGATGATGACATCGCCTCAAGCCAATGAGACGATGCCTTAGTTCTTATTTAAAATACCTTTTCTCAATCAAATGTATAATTTGAACTATTATGAAATGAACTAAAAAACACACATGCCTTAACGACTGATATCAAATAGACACATTTTATGTATATAAACCCATTTAAATAAACAAAAACTAAATAAAAACTACAAAATTAACATAAACTAGAAGGCCTTACTGCTTTAGATTGGTTTGATACCCTAACTGCAACTCTCAAAGGTGTGTTCTGATTTTTAATAACATCTAAATGCAAGGATCAACCTTTCTCTCCTGAAAATGGACCTCTAGGACCTTTTTTCCACTTTTTTTTTCCTTCTTTCTTCTTTTTCTTGTTTTTAGCTCTCTCTTCTCCATTCTCTATTCTTACTTAGGTTTGTCCTCTTTTGTTTTCTATGATTTCTCTTTTTTTCATTAGAATGGCCCTCCCCCCCCCCCCCTTTTTTTTATTTTCCTCCCTTTATTATTCCTTTAAGAGCTCCCATTTTCCCCTCTCCTTTTATTGGTAATGATCTCCATTGCTTTAGAGATCATGCCAACATCTGGAGAGATTCTTAATCCTTAACGTTTCAGCCATTATCAATTTTTAAAAACTAGAACCACGTCATTGAGGCGCCACCTTAACAATTTGGTGATTGCCTTAACTACTGTGACAACGCCTCATCAATCAGGCGATGCCTTAGCATTTCTATGTTAAGGTGCTTTTTAATGGGCTTTTGCAAGCCTTTATTTGATTTGGGCTTGGCTTTTAGTCTGATTCAAAAGGAAGCTTGGGCTGGGCCTTGTATTTGATGCTTATCACTTCTCATGATTAGGCTTCTATTGCAGATTGATCAGACCATGTTTCTATATATATATTGCAAAAAACTACAAATAGATTATTTATCAAAAAATTACATAAAATTGATTATCAAATTCAACTAAAATTTTTAGCGTGGCAATAAGTTTTGAAAAAGAAAATGGAAAAATTACATAAATAGTGTTTGAATTTTTTTTATTTAGTTAAATGTCTAAATTGGTAAAAAAAAATTAAAATAATATGTCTAATAGATTTTACATATTAAGGTTTTTATATATCTAATTTTAAGTAGTAAATTGATTTAAATGCTTAAAATTTTAATTTTCCTTCACTCATTATATTAAAATTTTAAAAAATTATTTAAAAATGATAAAATATAGTAAATTTAACCCTTATAATTAAAATGAAAGTAATTTTGAATTTTTTTTAAAACCAAGTTGAATAAGTGAAAATAAAAATTTCATTAAAAAGTAGTGTAAAAAATAAAAGTAATTTTGAATTTTTAAAACCCATTTGAATAAGTGAAACTAAACATTTCACTAAAAAGTGGTATAATTATAAAAATTCAGTCATTATAAATTAACAAAATAATAAAGAAAATATTTTTATAATTTTGAATGAAAGGAAAGTTAACTCAAGTAAAACAAAATGACAAAAATAGAAACCTTATTATTATAATCAACAAAATAAAATATAGAATAAAGATAATATTTGATTTTCTAAGTTTTTTGAGATTTTATGGCTACTATATTTTTGAAATACTTTAATTTTATTTTATTTTCATTACCACATGATGAGATTACTTTTTATCATTTAACGATTATTATTGAGAAAGTAAGTTTTTCTTTGTTAAAAATAAAATAACCATATAATGTACCATTTTGGAAGATTAGTTCAAAAGAGTGAAAAAAAATAAATATAAAATATAAAATAATTCAATTAGAGTGAAAAAAAAAACAAAAGGAATGATAATGTAAAAAAAATATATTTAAATCAATTTACTATTAAATTTTATCACATAACCTTCTAGAAGAATATCTATATCATATCTCTCCTCGTCCCACTTCAGTTTTTCACTGTTAGGATAAGCATCGGTCGATTTCGATTTAAATTAAATCAAAATTGACTAACTGAAAATATTCAAAATTTCAAACTGAAATCGAACTAAATATATATAAGAATCGAACTGAATCAGTTTGATCGGTTAATCGATTTATATTAATTTTATTTTTAAAATAATTTCTAAAATTTTTATTTATTAATTTAATATTTTTTTGTAAAATTTATTCATTAATAATATAACTATAAATATTTTTTGCTTATTGTAATAACCCAAATATTTTAAATTATTTTTTTTATATAAATTATTTGGGTTTTCAACGATATTAATTATCTTATTTTATGTTGTTATTATTGATATATTAAATTATTATATTTAAGTACTAAATTTAAAATTCTATTTGAGAACAAATAATATTTTTATTTCTATGTCATTTTATTTACATGCACAAACATTATTATTTTAATTGTCTTAATATTTTATTCATAGCATTACTATTGCTGACTATTATTATTATTATTATTATTATTATTATTATTATTATTATTATTATTATTATTATTATTATTATATATAAGTTTATTTCAGACCAAAATTTGGTCAAAAAGCCATTTACACTAGTCAAAAAAAAAAAAATTCTTTCTTCTTTCCTGGCCTTTCTTTCCTTCTCTTCCCCCAACCACTTCCTCCTCCCGCTTGCAACAGACCACCTTCTCCCATCACTACGCCTCCACGTGCATCGCTAGCAACCTCCACCATCCTCCTCCCTCAGTCGATGCCGGTGCAGAGACATCAGCAGCAGCAGCTCTCCCCTGTCTTTGAGTTCAGCCTTAGGTGAGTTAGTGGGTTGGGTTAGTTAGATCTTGGTTGATCTTGTTTGTTTGTTAGTTGATTTTAGTTAGTTTTTTAGTTGATTTTGATTTTTAGTTAATTTATATATTATTTGTTTAAATTATCCATAATTTTATTTTAATTATTTGGTTAAATTTTTGGGTTGATATATATATATATATATATATATATATATATATATATATATATATATATATATATATATATATATATATATATATATATGTTGATCTAAATTATTTTGGTTGATTTTGGTTATGGGTATATATGAGCATGATTAATAAATTAAGTTAGCAATTTTAGTACTAATAATATAATTTTTAAGGAATTACTAATTTTATGTGAATTTTGAAATAATAGGAGCATTGTATATATATATATATATATTTTTTTTGATATTATAGTTAAATATTATGTTTTAGTTAATTTTGAGATAAAATGTGGTATTAAAATAATTTTTAAAAATTATTTACTATTTTTAGTTAATTAATACTAATTTTTGGAAATTATATTCAAATAATAAATTAATTATTGTTTTGTGATTTAAATGAGTTTTTAATTAATATTATAGTATATTTAAACTATTTGAACAATTAAATTTTGAATTTGACTATATTATGTTGAATATTTGGAAAGTTGGGTTTTTATTAATATTATATTATTATTTGGGATTTTATTAAATTATGGTGAAAAATAATTGTATTTAGTATTTTGAAAATCAAATAAATTATATTATGATTTATTATTAATTTTTTATGGTTTTTGGTGATTTTAATGTATTAATATTTAATATTTGTTTTATTGTGTCTTGTAAACCTCGATTGGAAATTTATGTAGTTTGAGGTCCCAACCCGAGATGTTGAGTTACTGTGGAATTTAGAAGTGTGTTTACTTATAGGATTGACTCTACTTCAGTAGAGGGATGTCCATTTTACAGAGAAAATTTTACAGAATTTTCAATAGATTTTTCGTAAAACGTGACACCGGGTCAATTCTAAACTTGTTATTCTGAGTTCGAATCGAGTCTTCCTTAGAATTCTAGAAGTTGGGTTTCCTTTATTCTAATTGTCATTTTATTTTCTGTCTTTTAGCCTCCCATTTGGTCGCGTCTATCAATTGAGGTCGGACACGATGTATTAGAAGAGCGTCTTTATCTTGTAAGTTAATATTTGATTTAAGTGTCAATTTAAATCATATTGAATTTTGATAAATTATTTAAGTTATAAGATTCTAGACGGCATTCTTCATATGTTATTGCATGATTTAATTTATAGTTGATTTATTTTATTTTATTTTATTTTATTTTTATTTTTATTTATTGTAATTTTCCTTGAGTTATTTATTTTCATTTATTTTAAATAAACTACGGTAGAATGGGCTAACTGATGGGTTTCATCAAGACCATGTGCGCATCGGTAAAATATGTGATTTTATTTAATTATATTACTGGGGCCGATGGTCTGGTGATGCTTTGCTTTTGGACACCACCAGTAGTATAATATTTGATTATTTAATAAATACTGGGGCCGAAGATCTGGTGATGCTTTGCTCTCGGACACCACTAGTATAGTTGGATTAATATTTATTAAACATTGAGGCCGATGTTTTGGTGATATTTTGCTCTCGGACACCGCCAGTGATATTGGATTAAGTGATATGACTACAGCTGTGCATCCTGGTGATGCTTTGCTTTCGAGATCCAACAGTCTTAGATTTAAGTGAGTTGTATGACTGTTAAAAATTGATAAATCGGATTCTACCTAATTTTTATACTAAAGTATTTTAAAAAGCATTTAAATATTTATTTCTTTCCTTTTGAAAAATGGATTTCTTATATATATATATCAAATGATTTGAATAAAATTATGAATATATTATTTTTATAAAAAAAATCTTATTTTAAAGGAGATTTTCAAACCGTATTTATTTCCTTTATTAACTTATTCAGTGAAGTCTGACTCCCCTCAACTTATTTTTTTTAAGGAGTTTGGGAGTCTACTGTTAGACCTACTTCTCTTTACCATATAACTTTTTCACCGGCTATCTTTTGTAGGTTTATATAGTTGTGTTGTATTAATATTCATGTACCACAGTAAATAACTGTATAACTGCATATTTTAAATTTAGATGTTATAAGCTATGCACTGAGATATTGTTTTGTATAAATTGATGATGTTTATTTTATATATGATGATATTATGGTTTAATTATATTGAGAAAAATCAGTTTAATAATGTGCATTATGATTTAAGTATTTTATTATAAGGTTTTAAAGTTTACATATTCTGCATTTTTCTTTTAAGTCTTACTATGGATTTTGGTAGCTTTATACTTTCTCATTCCCTAGTTCCGGTCACGTGCCCCTGGGTTCAGGTCGTGACACTTATAATCTTAATATTTATACACACACACACACACACACACACACATATATATATATATATATATATATATATATATATATATATATATATTGGTCGGTTTAGCTTTTTACCTTCAAAACCGAAACCGAACCAATTAACTAATTAGCTAACCTTTTGTATTAATGAAAATCATAACCAAACCACTATATATAACTGAATTAAACTTGTTTGTTTGGTTCAGTTAATGGGTTTTAACTGATTTCTGCACATCCCTACTTCTAAGCATTGATTTTATCTCAAATAAAAAATAAAATTCTGCTGAAGTTCAAATAAAATAGCAAGGTCAAATATCAAAATAAAAATTTAATATATATATATAGAAAGAGAGAGAGTAAATGTATTAACTCCTAATTTTGATAGTGTTTATTTTCGTAATTTAGCATTCACTCAAGGTAGATATATTGAGTTATTATAACTTACAATATTTTTTATTAAAAAATATTAACAATTTTTATTTTAGAATATATAGATTTTATTTCGTCTAATATTATTACATGTAAAATATTACTCTTTCTTTCTATAAAAAGTTATGTCTTTTATTCTAGATAAAATATCCATTTTTTCAACTGTTTTATATTATTATTAAAAATAATAAAATAAAATATTGTTATTATTGTTATTATTAAGAGTATATATATATATAATTTTTAAAATTTTTATTTCTATATTTAATTAAATTATAGTTTTAGGAAAATTCTACCATAACTTGGTTTTATTTGTTTTATTTTTACTTTGTATTTATCACAATTGGATGAAAGTGTATTGAATCATCTAATGATGATTATTAATAAACTAAGATTTAATTTGTAAAAAATAAAATAACCATATACTAAACCATGTAGTTTTAATTTATTAAAATTATATATATATATATATATATATATATATATATATATATATATATATATATATATATATATATATATATATATATATATATATATATATATTATTTACCATCCGACAAGTACGAATTCACACTAGTTTTATTTTATGTAATTTTTCTGAAGTTAAATTTGTGTACAAAGGGCTTCGACGAAAGGCCCAAGAAATTGCCGGCTCAGAAGAAATTAAAAATAAAAAAGTCAAACTTTCATCTCATGTGGTAGAAGAGGCAACAGAAGAAGGAAGTAATGGAGAAAGGAGTACAAAGATGGATAGTTGACATATCAAAGTGGAACCCATCTCCCCAAGAATTCTCTTCTGCGCTCTCTCTTCTTCCTCAGTACCACCACTCCTCCATCACCAGGTGCCCTTTCTTTCTTCATTCTTTCTTGTTTTTATGCTTCAACAAGGCAATTGACAATCAAGAATTACATTTTGTGGAGGTGGGTTTTCTCCTCCAATATTTCTTCTTCTAAATATTAACAGTTGCTTAAAAGTAGCAATCAATCATTGTATCCTTAGAATCAATACTGGACCTGACATTATTGTTTTTGGTTTTGATCACTGATTCATTTGTTATTTTCTTTGCCAATTTGAGCAGTAAAGTGTTCAATGTAAAGTTAAGACTTAAGAACCTTTATTATTTAAAGACACCATTATTCAAAATGCTTACAAGTTTTGGCTGCACACACACATATATTAGATTTTTGGCTGTTTTGGAAATTGGGAGGTGTCATACTATAGATTGTCTGTGGCACAAATTGTCCTTGAATTATGATGATGTGTCTATAATGAAGAGGATAGGAAACATTAAGTTGCCTGTAATAACTAATAAGTTTTGAGATTGTATAAACAGATCTTTACATTGGTAGGTTTGTGAAGATGGAAGATAGAAAAAGGGCACTTGTGAGCAGGTTGCTTCAATATGCTGTTGTACATCAAGTTTTGGGAATTCCATATGATGAAATTGTTATAAAGCGTACATCTGAAGGGAAACCCTACCTAGTAAGTGTAATGGTGCCAATATCGTTCTTGTTTCTAGATCCCAGTTGAGAGTCTTTTTTGTTTCATTTTTATTTATAATAGGATTGACTAAATTCATATCCGAGAAGGCTGGTTTCATATATTATATTGGATGGGAAATTTTTTGCTTTCATTCTTGGAAGTTCAGTTCAAAGTCCAAACTTCTGTATGTAGAATCGCTGAATACACTGGTTATTTGTTTGAACCATGGTCTCTTGTAAAACTGCTCCAAAACTGTTAAAATTCATCAAAATCCAACTGTAACAACTTAATCATTAATGCAAGTTTTTTTCTTGTAATGACCTCCATAAAATCCTATTCTAAAGTCTTCTGTAGCTTAGGTTGAATTTATAATGTGTTTCTTGTTTATGTATGTGAATTTTCATTCTTAAAGGTGCCTTGTGATGTTACAGAGAGTCATGTATGGAGATATTTTTTTAGTTGTGCTTTAAGCATTCATTTGTTTTTATTTTTTATTTATGTTTTAGGACTCATTACTTGCTAGAATATTAAATAGAAGGATATTATCATTTGTTTTGTAGCTCATATTGCGGTCTCTATAGAATATGCATATTTATCCTATATACCATGTTTATATGGTGGCATGATGTTCTATGTAGATTCCACATTGGAAGGACATCATACCAAAGTCATACAGTTAGGACCTCAATATGGTTTTATTTCATTCATTGTATTAGAGGTTATGTTCCTTTTTTCTTCCCTTTTTTTTTTTTTTTTGGGTTATTCTAGTACCAATGGTAGATATTGGAGATATTTGGCCTCCAAAAAGGATTGGGGTTTTAGATCCTCAGGAAATCCCTTTTCTTAATACCCCTACTCTTCTTTCATCTGGAGCTGCCATAACTTGGGCTCAATTCTATGAAAATTTTGGAGTTTCATCATCTGCTGAAATATATTTCATCCTCTCTCTCTGTATCTTCTTTGTTGTGCTTTCTATCTTTTTCTTTTGTTTTGAAACTGAAAATGGTTGCTTCAATCTTGTTTCTGATGATGGCCACTTGATATAATATTCTTTCCACAATATAAATTTCTTGTTTCTATATTTCTATATTATAATCATGTTTACTATTAATTGCAAATTTTTCCATGGTTTTCAGGAATATGCTAAAGTTTGCTCAGTATTTCCGAACTTTAATTTCAACGTATCTCACCATGGTGACTTTGTGGCAATCGTATCCGAACCTGTATGCATTGTCGGGGTAGATGTTGTTTGTTGTGTCAAACCCCAGAATGAGACAATTACAGAATTCATTCACTGTTTTACTTCTTACTTTTCAAGTTTGGAATGGAATAATATAATCAACTGTTGCAACCCTGATGAAATTTTGGTTGAGTTTTACAGGTATGATGGTACTCTGCATACACATGTTATAAAAAATAAAAAATAAAAAACATATATGAACTTGAGGATTGATCTTGAATTTATTATATGCCAGTGCCACTTGTTCAGTCAACTTTTAGTTTTTTCTTTTTGATGAGTCAATGGAAACTTACAATGACAAAAGGCCTGCCAACTTCTGCACTTATATAATATGTTGATTTTTTGTTCTCTTTGTTTTTTCTCCAAACCTCACTAATGTGTTGAGTCACGTAGCCCAGAACCTGTCAGAAGTTATATCTATGGTACACTTGTCAGATGGTGGAGGATTAAAATAAGAAGATTAGAAATATTGGAACATTTAGACCATAATTGTTTACATTCTAGCACTTACAAAATGTCTAAATGTCTCAGAACTGCAAGCCTAGTAGTTTGGCTAAGTAGTTTGGTTTCAGTTATATTCCACAGCTTCTGTATCAGTTCAACCACTATAATTATACCATAATCTTATCATCCATTTCAAACACTACTGGAAATTTTAATTGACATCATTTGAGACAGGCAATGTTGGATGAAACTCAGTACACGAATTTACCATTATGTAATGCCCATGGGCTCACTCCCCTTGATACTTCTGTCATTTGACTCTCAACATTGGATCCTCCATCATGGTGTGGGTATGTTTTTGAATTAGGTATCCCATAAGCACTGTTAATTGATATTGTTAAATTAACAGTTTAATTTAAGTATTCAATATATACTAATTATTAAAGTTATCTGTAAGGTTCAAGTATGTTTAAATATCAATTTGTTATCTTTTTCTGTAGATATTGGTGTCTCAAAGAAGCATTAGTCAAAGCTACAGGGAGTGGACTGGTAAATGGATTGAACAAAGTAGAGTTTCATCATACCAACTGGACAAACATATCTGTTAAAATTGATGGGAAGTTTATGACAGAATGGAGGTTTTGGCTCTTTGAACTACAAAATAGACATTTGGTAATCTGTTATTTAGAGTGTCTTCTTCTCCTATTATGTTCTTTAGGACTTCTGGCACCTGAATTTATAGAGGAAGTGTATGATTTTGTTACTATGTTCATGCTATGTTACTATTTATTAATTTTATTGTTAGAGCATCGCAATAATAATATTTTTGCATGCAAATCTGATAGAAAAGGCACGAGAAAGACCAAAAGCTAGTCATTGTAATGACTTGTGTTGTGTCTGAAAAGAGAAATTAATCAATTTGTTATTTCTATCAATAACCAGTGCTTCTTGACAAGGGTAGAATTTGCATGGCTTAATCTACATTGTCTTCTGGTTTGTGCATCAAGTTGTTGCTGCTATAGTTCATATAGTCAAAATCTTATTTTCCAAGCTGAAGGCTATCAGGGCTGTTGAATTCTAAGGATATATTTCTAACAAGCTTACAATTTTTTTTTTTTTTTTAATATATTCCCCTTGTTTCAGGACATGACTGTTGTGGCTTTATTCCATGGAATTGCAGGTCTCTGTTGCCAGGGGTCATCCAAAAGAAGCTGTTGAAAGTTACAAGAGAACAATAACCCAACTGGACTTTGACGAAGTTGAGTGCCGCAAGGGTCTTTGTCTTTCAAATTTTGGATTTGTTGAACGAACAATAGAGCATCTCACCAGAGTTTCAGCAGCTTATCAGAGTTTCACATGATGCAGATTCTATGCTCAAGCAGAACAACAAATGACATGCAAAACTGTATAAATGACCGATGGAGCAAAGCTGTGCAGAAATGAACTGCATATATATATATACACCCACATAGTTTGAAAAGAAAGTTAGCAGTCCTTATGTTATTGTACTGAGGGTTATTGGAAATCAATAGCATACATGTGAATTCCATATTAAAAAATAAAAATAATAAAAAAATGAAGTGATCTTTTAGGACTTGTTTGGTTCAAATGAATTTTATAAAATTCATTTACAAATTCAAATAAATATGTTTGGTTTGAATGAAAAATTTATAAAATTCGAAAGCTATAATCAATTAATGTTTATAGCTGGATGTTTTGGGCCATTTACCATTTTAGGGGAAAAATAATTTTATTTCCCAATTATGGCGGTTTTGAAACTTATTTTCATTTTATGGTATTTTTTTTTTATTAAAAAACACAAAACACTACTTCTAGTAGCATTTTATTATTGTTCACCTAGAAAGTGGCATTTTATTAAAAAAAATTATTCTTATTTATATTTTAATTAATTGTTTTTAATAGATTAATTACTAATAACAAATTTTTTTATTTAATTATTTTAATAAATTAGCTACTCTTATTATTATTATTCATATAAATTCATAATAACTTTTATATAATTTTAGTATGTAAATCTATGTAATAATTATTATTTTTATTTTAAATTATTTTAATTATACAGAA
The DNA here is from genome assembly GCA_947683625.1 of Mallotus nudiflorus. Classification (NCBI taxonomy): domain Eukaryota; kingdom Viridiplantae; phylum Streptophyta; class Magnoliopsida; order Malpighiales; family Euphorbiaceae; genus Mallotus; species Mallotus nudiflorus. Next base: position 1,221,852 of record CANTUR010000793.1, on the reverse strand, counting down.
CATTTCAATAAAAATAACTACAACTATTGACTATTATTATTGCTAATAAGATATATTATTATTATTATTATTATTATTATTATTATTATTATTATTAAATTAACAATCATTACATAATAATTAGTCTCTAAATATTATTAAAATTAACATAATCATAACTCAATAATTAGTTACTATTTATAATATTTAAAAAGTTAATATTAAAAAAAATTAAATGTACAAAACGCTACTCCAAGTAGTGTTTTATACTTTCTCTCTCAATGTCAGATCGCCAAGTCAGTCAAAACTTCGATAAAATGAAAAATATTTTTTCATTTCACCATATTAATGGGAATAGATTTTAAAATCACTTAATTTGATAAATTTCCCGAAATATGGTAAATAACCTTAGATGTTCTAATCTCGAGGCTTGAGGTAGGTAGGGAAGAAATTGACTAGACAAGGAGTAAGTACAAATTAGACATTTGTCCCCACTTGTATGATAAATAAATAATAATTCCGATTTGAATCTATAAGTCAATAATCATTAAAATATTTGCACAAGTTAAATCAAGTAATCAACTTTAAATTGTTTTAGCACATTTGAAGTTGTTAATTGGGGACGAGCAAATTCTTAAAAGGCTAAGAAATAATTATTTACAACACAAGTGGTTTGGGATTTAGGATTTGAGCAGCAAGAAGCAACCAAGTTCTTTGTAATAGCAAGTCAGCAATTGCTATGGCTGAAAAAACCATGTCAACATTTAAAACAAAGCACATGAAGGTAAAGTTCCATTTTTCTACGAGGGACAGGAAGAGAAAAAGAAGTGAATCTCGTATATCGCAATTTAAGGGACCAAAGTTGCTGATATTTTAGCTAAAGCTAAGTTTAAAGTGTTGAAGAAAAAGCTCAGAGTTGGAGTTTTAGGTCAAGGTATCAGCCTGTGTTTGTGATACTGACACTTTGCCTTAGGAACTCTTTTCATTGCTGAAGACTTATCTTAATTAACTTGGTCTTGACGTCCTTTAGTTTGTTAATTATTTTGTTTAAGCTAGGTATTTACTGTTTAAGTTAGCCAGCTAGTGCATGTTTAGTGTAGTTTAAAGCACAAGCATTGCTGGTATACTATTTGCTTAAAGCTATGGATTACTTGTGCTAGTTGCTTAAATTTGCAATCACTATAAGCTCTTTGTAAGTTGGTTCTTTAATTAAGTTCATACTTCAGATCACTTTTATTGTTCACCTTAATAACATCACGTCCACATGCTACATGCACAAGCTAATAAACACCATTGCAGCAAGTACATAACAATTTTTTCTTTTTCCTTGCGGATGCTCAAATGGTAAGTGCTGCAAAGAAGTTGCAAGTTATTCACAAAACAACACTTTCCACAAATAATTAACTTACAATAAAGCACTTACAGAGGAAATGAAAAGAAAATGCAGGCTCCATTAAAAAAAAAATTATATATTTATATATATAAGAAGTAACTTGATACGACAGAAAATGTCTACATCACAAACAAAATTTTTTTTTCCCTTCTCTCTTTTAACTCCTTGGAGAAGTATACAAAAAGAATGACCATAATTACAAGTGCAAATTTGCATGGGACATAAATTATATAAGCAGGTTGGTCCCAAGCAATAGCACTATAATCCAACTTAATCTATGGAAATATACACTATACTGCCTGTCTTCATAGAAGCATATTCAAATCTGAAAGGTCATCCATAGGTATTTCGAGAGGTAAATCAAGACCCATTAAGTCATTGTCAGGCAAACCATCCTCATCAAAGTTGAACAAATTACTCAGATCTTGATGGTTGTCCATATCATTCGCTATACCTAGTTCTAAAGACAAATCCTGCAAATCTGTAATATCGGTGGTTCCCCTTCTTTCTTTGAAGGAATCTTGAGAATTACAACCGTATGAATTTAGGCCAGCTTCTTGTTTCTTATTGCTGCCTGTTTCTTTGAATTTGTTACTAATTCCATCTGAAGTTGAAAGCTGAGCAGTCTTCTGCTTCGGCTTTGATTTTGTTTTGCGATCACCCTTGACGTTAGCTTGTGATGCACGGCCAGCTTTGGTAACATGATTCCTAGATGATGTATTATCCCTTTCTCTCTCACTCCTCTTTCCCTTAGTTCCAGCTGGCAGTGCATTCCCAAGGGATGTGGTGGCTCTGAAGGAAGCTTTGCTGCCGACATCATCAAGCAGCAGTTCTTTCTTCTTCCCTCTGTTCAATAATGGTCTAGTTTTGACAAAATCTTGGTCATGCGAGTGGGTAAGAGTTCCAATTTCAGCAGTTGTTACCCTGCCAGATTTACTATTATGAAGATCATGCCGCTCAGCTCTACTGGAGAAAGAACCTGCATTTGCAAGGACCAAAATTTATAAAGAGAAAGTTCAGAGGACTAAAGTTTGAAATGCTTGGAGGTGTTGGGAACAAAAAAATTCTTGCAAGAACAGAAAAGTAATTTCTTGAAGAAGACAAAAGGAGAAGTATATTGGTTAGCAACTGAAAAACTTAAAAAGGTGTTAGAAACAGGCTTCCACATTCTGTGAAAGCAAAAAACATTATTTCATCAGCTCTTGCTCATGAGTGCCATGAAGATCCCCCTGGGGGAGAAGCAAAACAGTGCCTCCAAGCTTATACCCAAGTTCACAAATATACAAATTCATTCCTTACAATAACTAAGCTGCAGAGACTAAAAGCAAACCTGTGGCACTAGGATCATGTTGTGATTCAGGAGTTCCATGATCCATATTTGATTTAACAGCCAACCCATTGGAACTCATGAGTTCTGTGTGATTTCCACGAGGAGGTGCAGCCAAAATGACATCTCGCAGTGGAGGCTCACCAAAGCAACTTTTGCCTGTATCTTCAAATTTCCTACATCTTACTAGAGTTCTCTTCATAAAAGCCAGGGCGACGTGTTTTGAAACCTTGGGGACACCAAACTTCAGTGCAACACTTCCTCTAGTAGCCTGCCATCATTAGTTATTAGTCAAAATCTTAATGGAGATTATAATCATTATGCAAAAGCCAAATTCAAGCAGCCTATAACAGTAAAACCAGCTAGCAAGTAGCATCCCCTATCAATAATGAAGGAGACCTGCTGCTCATTTTTGGTAACTGACCAGTTCATGCATCATTCACACAATGCTTGGGACCACCAATTACAAACAGCCTAGTAACTGTAGTAAATAAAATATAAAATACTAAAATTCTATTATTTTTCGTATTATTCTTAAACGTTTTCCCCCAAATCAAACTAGTCATGTTACAAGAAACATATGATCTCAAAATTATTGCAACAAATGATTCCCCCTATCATTGAATGTAACAAGTAAATGAATTCTATCCAATCTTTTAAAGCCAATAATAGTTTTTGGTTTCTCTAGTAGCTGTTGAAAATTGAATTCTAAGACATTGTCCTGGCACCAGAGAATGGCCTTGTGTTCTAATTCAACTGAGGGGTAGCTCTCTCTTCAAGCACTCTTGACTTAAGAAGGGCGTGTTTCAAGCACTCCTTGAAAGAAGAACTAAAAAAACTCTTCCCATTGAAGCACTACTTGACTTCCAGCTACCTATCCCTAAAACAATTAACACAATGAAAGCCATACAACTGCTCTATAGCTAAAGAGCATTCTCCTCCTCTGTATAATAGAAAGCAGCTAGAAAAGGCATATTACGTCATATTGAGACCATTAACTTCAGAAGATGTTTTTTGAGGGGACTTTATAAAATGTTAACTAATCTGTTCTCTTTTCCAGAAAATCCCACTGCAAATTGACTCTTATAAATTCTAGATAACAGTTCACAAAAATCTAAGCAAGTAAATTATTGTTCATTCAAAAGGCATTGTTCTAAGAACATGATGATGGAAGATGTTAAAGAATCAAAAAGCAACTGAAATTCTACTAGCACAAAATTTACAATAATCATAATTTTCAGATAAAAGAGTCCACAATATAATATGCCTCCCAATTTAGGAGGGAAAAACAAGGAGAAAGAATAGATAAGTAAAGTACCAGCAACTTTTTATAAGCCAACTCAACAACTCTGTCCATAGCAACCTGCTCAAGGAACCTACAAATGAACCAAACAATACTGTCATTCAATATATTTCACAATCCTTATAATTGATGTCCATTCTGGAAATGCCAGAAACTGAACATCAGAAGATACACAAAATACTGAATATCATACCCTCCTTCCACCTTCTTGTCTTCTTCAACCGCTTCAACTATCTTGTTCAAATGGGCCTTCTTTTTAGCAATCTAGAGAAGCAAGAATATTTATGGTAAGTTGATAAATTTCATCTTAGTCCATATGAGAAGAATGTTCCTGACACTGAGTATGTGTGTATGTGTTGAGAGATAGGGAATTATTCAAAAAGTTCAAAAGAAGTGCTGACTTGCAATTAGCATTTTGGAAAATAAATATGTTTCAAGAAATTTGAGCTGCTTAACAAAAGGTAAAAAGTAAAGACACCTAACCTGCTGTTGAAATCCCTTCTGTAGTTCAATGACATCCTGATTTATTGCTTCATCCTCTCCATCAGCTAGATCAGGCTGGAACAAGGCACAAATGCAAAGGGTAAGGCCCCAAAGATTAACAACAATAATAGACATGAATCTAAATCAGATTGGCACCAGAAGGATTTCCAACAATAACCTCTTGCACCTAGAAATGCTTTTAGCTGTTAATAAATTGAGGCCTCCACTGCTTTCATTTTTAGAGAAGCCTTATTGTGAAAGCTTAAGGAGTTATTGGCAGCAACCATCTCCATTCAGTGCATTTGTATGAAGAAAAAGAAGGATGCACTCAGCAGGCAGAACAGCCTATAAACCTCTAGATAGAATTCTCCCTAGGCTTCCGATTAGGTATTCTTCTAAGAAAATTTCTTTTATTATTTTTCTAGATGTATCAAATTTTGGGATGTAGTTTTCTTTTCTTTATCTTTTTATTTTTAGAACATCTTTTGTACAATCACAAACCAACCTTCTTTACCCCTTTCAAATACAAAAGTAACACTGAAATAAAAGATAAAACACAAAAATAGTTGAACAAACAAATAGGTTACCACTGATTCTGGATAGAGTCCAATGCTCTGAAGTTCCAGCAACAGTCTCTCATCAAAAGACAGCTGCTGATATTGACCATCCAATGCAGAAGAGCCAGAGGCGTTTGTTTGCACAGCTAGCTTCCCATCATTATCTCCTGAATTCTCAGGAAACATAGAGATCTTTGAGTGCACAAATCCCTGACCTTCTTGGAACAAATTATCATTATACAGTTCACTGTGAAAACCAGTGACCACATTAGTAGCAGCATTTCCATTACAGGAAAAACCATCAACAGATGATTGCTTCTGAGTCTGAAAACCCAACGTAGAGTTATAGTCAAATTCAACCATATCCTTGTTCCTAGACTCAAAATCAATAGGAAGGCAGGTTTCATCAGGTGACATATCTCTACTATTTTGAAAAGAGATATTTCTTCCTCCAATGTTTTCTTCAAATTCTTCAGTTTCATCCACAATCAGAGCAGATAGTACTCTTTGGTAGAATGGAGTAACTTGATTCCTTCTATCCATGATTTCAGCTGATGAGCAATTGTTCAAACCTTGATCTGCCATATTTATATTTGTCAGTCGTTTTTGCCAAACATGGTCCTGCAAGCTTTTCTCGCTTTCTTCAAAATGTTGGGATTGAAAATCTTCATGATGTGCAAGGTCGCCCTGAAAAAAACAAAATAGCTTCAGCACCACACAGAGAACGTAGGAAGTTCAAAGTTTAATATAGTTTAGGAGCTTTTATTCTCATCAACACCTATGCATAGTTACAGCATCATTATACCCAAGCAGGTTATTCTGTTTTCAACTGAATTTTCCTTGTGTAACCTGGAAATAGTTATCACCACACTTTGAATCCCAAGGATTCCACAAAGATGGAATCCAATAAGACAAATTGCCAATGATGCACCTTCTTCAAGAAAGCAGTTCCATTAAGAATATATTTTGCATTTAATGACTAATTAAAAAGGTAAAAGGCACAGCCATGGTAAATTATTTTTCAGTCAAAAGATCCATTGGTCTTGTTAACCACAAATTTAAATTTATACACGTGAATTGAGCTACAAAAGATCAAGTTCAATCAAATAGCATTTGATGCTTTTTCAAAACTTAGCAGTGTTACAACAACATGCAAGATGACAAAAAATCTATTTACAAATTATTAATAAAATGCATATAATGGTAATATATCTGATTATCTGCCATTTAATTAGTTGATTTTTGTTATTTCTTCATTTTTCTACTCCCACTACAAGAAAGAATTTTTTTTATTAAAAAAAAAAAAAAAAACAGAACAAAGTAAAGATTGCCGCCAAAGAGATTACCAAAGTATTAGCGCCCTGGTCGGACAATTCATTTAGGCTTTTATGAAGCTCCTCCGCAGATTGTAACTGTTGACAGATGAAAAAAGAGGATAAGGGAAAACAACTATAAATTTAATTAAAAAATATATTAAATAAAAGGATAATTCATATCATCTATCCATGAAAGGATTGTAGCAGCCACCTGTTGCTTCAAGTAGGATAAATCCTCTATGCATACAGAAGCAAAAACTGGCTCTATTTTCTTCCAAAATGAACTAGAACATGAAAGATCTGCAAAGCCAATAAATTAATAGCCTTCCCATATGTATATTCAGAAAAAATATTTAAAGAAAAAGACTTGATGTCAGGTGCATACAGCTAGCATTGCAAGCAAAATTAGCTGCTGCTAAGAGTTCTTCTCGATCATCATCTGATTCACCTGGTACACCAAACACAGAAGAAATCATTGCACACCATTTTTTATCCAAGAATATCCCATCCTTTTTTTAAAATTTTTTATCCATTCCAATAAAAATTACAACATACTCCATCAAGAATTTTGAGGTCACACCGGTACATAAAAAGAAGATATATACCTGAAAATGTTCTAGGAACACTATCCCTGAACAAAAAGCCTATCCCCCAATTCTAGGAGCTAACAAAAGTTCAAAACAAGAAAAAAGTAAAATTCTACGTTGAGTTTGTTCTTCCATTATTATTTAAAGTGAATTTCCAGTCTTCCATGAATTTGAACAATGCAAAATAAGGCAGTAGTAAACTGCTGGATATTTCCAGGGACTAATTCAATCTTCTATGAATCCCAATAGTGAAAACAAGATCTAAATGTTATTTTATTCTCTTCATTTTCCTGAGCAACCAAATCAAGGCTTGAAGTAAACAAGTAGTTTTCTTCCAAAAGGTATCCCTAAAGCATAATGAAACTTTTGAGTACCTTGCACAGAACCTAGAACATCATCATACAAATTTTCCCTTGATCAGCTGGGTCATTCAGTTTTGCTATCAAACTAGTTGGTAACAGTACAGGTTAACTATTATCTTCTGCTTGCTTCAAATTGTATGAGTCAATAGTACAACCCGTACAATGACAATGAAATTTACAGACAACATATAAAATTCAAGAATTCCTTTACATCTATTCTATTACTATAATAATTGCATAACAATTTAACTGATATTACAGAATCTATTTTAGTAATAACTTAAACACTCCTATTCTCTGAATAATGCAAAAAGACACTTCTTTAAGTTATTCTGAAACATACCTGTGAAATCTGGGGAACCACCACCTACTGTTTTCCCACGATTAAAGGACTTGCGGTCTGATATTTTCTTCAGAGGAGGACGCCCTGACTTACTGAACCAGGAAAAAATATTAAATATCAAAGCTGTAACCTAATTAAATAATAATGGCTATAATTTCTGATAACCAGAATAAATAATGAAAAAATATAGTCTGTTCCTATTGTCAAATAAAAATATCATCACCTTCCATTCTTGTCTGGAACAGGCTTTACATTTCTAACTGGTTTAGCAGAACCTGGACTCTCCAATTTCTCCCTTACCGGTGAAATGCTAGTCCTAGAAGATGATGCACCTCTACCAGTCCGTCCTTGCCTCCGCAAGCCATCACCAGTGTCTTCCTTATTGAGCATCTTATTCTTCTTCATGGGTACTGCAGAAGGACCAACATTCTGGTTTTGGGATCTTTCCTCCACTCCACCGCTACCTGCTCCCTTCTCCTTGGGCCTACCCTCATGATTTGCACCAGCACCAGATTCTTCACTTTCAGATAATCTGGCTGGAGATGAAACATTCTCATATTTCACTTTAACTAGCTGATTCCCATTAGCCATATCTTTGGCAAAAAGTGATCCATTACTTCCAGCAGAAGTTAATCTAGCAGCAAAATCAGAATGGTGTCCCCCTTCTGACAACATTTGCACTTCATCGTTGTTTGAGACAGGAGATACTACATTTGCTCTTCTAGTACGAGAGAACTTTTGTGGTCTCTGACCAACCCATTGAGCCATTGGAGGAGATGATGATCCTGCAGGCATTGAACGCTTGCGATTATTAGTTCCCCCAAAAGAATTGACTTTATTTATGCTTGGAGTTCGTTCCCAGCCATCATGGGCTCCGGATGTACGAGGAAAATTAGGAGAAGAGTTTGCTGCCATTACAGAGCCAGTTCGAGGTGCTCTCGAACCTTTTCCCTTAGTCACAGGACTTGGACCAACTATATGGTTATCACTGTTAACATGTAACCTAAAAAGCATGGTTACCAAGGCATAAAACATTAGAAGATAAGCATTTTAGTAATGTAACACAATATAAAACAATTTTTTTAGAAATTGCAACACATCTATAGCAAGTCGGCAATCACTAGGATAAGCATGTAAAGCAACAAGTGTGATTACAATTAATACATACTTATTATTTGTTTTGGCCAAAAGCCTCTCCTTATTCATTCCGTCAGCAAAGTCCCTTGTTAAAGAAACCTTTTCTGAGTCATTCTTGGAAATGAAACGTGAATTTGAACTGGCTGGTGACAAACTTCCATCTAACTTGTTAATGCCACCAGTCCCATTAAATGACCCTGCGCTGCAAGACATATGAACTTTCAGAAACATATTATGCATCAATCTAGTGATTTATTATAGATGAAACAAACAATAGTAAGCAACAGCTAAAAGATTCTTGCATGATAAAAACACAGCATCCACAGTAAAATCCTATGATGATACATGATTGCAATGAGATTCTCTGAAATAAGTCAATAGATGCAGGAAATACAGTCAAACAAATATAGCCTATAAAAAAGCAAGAGGCAAGCTCATCCTCATGTTTAAAGTTCCAAAACAGAGTACCAATATCATCAATATAATTTTTAAGTAGGTAAATATCTGCAAATATACACAAATTGCAAGAGCAAAAACTAAATAGATATTCTGTCAACAATCACAGGGGCATATACAATTTCCATAATTTTAACACTGATTTAATCATCATAATGAAAAAAAAAAAAAGAAAAAAAAAAAGAAGTCCAAGCATATATACACCCATGTATTTCCCACAACTTCAACTAAAGATGCTAAAAAACAATAAACTGAAGTTTCCAAGCTTCAGAAGAATCCCAACTAAATATACTATGGACTTCCTTCTATCTTTTATGCTATAAAATCTCTTCATCAATTACTATGAAAAAAATTCCATAACAACTTCCAATAAGGTATAATTTGCTTCCTTCTCCAAAACAACAGCTACACCTCACAAAACCTCCTCCAGTTGCAATTGCCCAAGCCACAGACTGTGCTGGCACACCGATGAGGCAAATAAGGCAACAAACAATGACAGGCCTAGGAATACTCTCACTAAGGTTAAATTATTAACACAATGCCCAATTCTTAGCAAACTTTGTTTTAGGTATCTCTAGCCAACAATGATCAAAACCATAAACCGTAAAACCAACAAAAAAAAATACATAGTTTTTTGCTCCAATATGATTGGTAAGAAGAAAAAGCAGATGAAAAGGGACCAAACTGAGGTATCATGCTTCATGTCAAAGAACCAGCAGACTAAACTGAAAAAAAAAAAGGTAATATACAAGATCCACCACCATTCGTTCCTTCAAAATCAAAAAGAAACACCACGAAATTGTATCTAAATCAAAAATTATTCTCCAAAAGAGCCTTCCTGAGCATGTCTATACTCTACCTCTTACATTAAATCTAAAATGAAACAACTATTATTACTTACAATAGACTTCATCCTAAGCCAGTGCACTTCTCAACTTCGTCGAAGCAAAATATTATGGTAAAATCCAATGTGTTCCAACTATCATATGAGTACTCTTCCAAAGCTTCTCAACCATATTTTTTGCTACAACAACTAACTTTTTTCTCTCCGTCTAAAATTAGCTCCATTTTTTCCAAAACAGTATATTTCTTGGTTGGTTACATTTACCAAGAATTATTAGCCACTGCTTCAGAATTCAAAATAATTATAAGACTTAGAATCACTGTTCATACTATTTGTATAGGTAAGTTGAAAATGACAGGCATTTTAATCAAAATAATAGGCAAGCAGCCTTTAAAGAAATTACCTGAATCCCTGGGTATCATAAGATTGCAGACCATGTTCATTGCTACCTTTATGATGTATGATTCGTTTAGCCTCTCCATCACTCTCTGCGAACCTGGCAAAAACAGACCCTACAGAACGCTTCCTTTTCATTTTTCTGTCCCACCCTTCCCCTCCAGCAGGCACTCTTCGGACTTTTTCTTCAGCTAAATCAGAACTCTCACCACCATCCCTGAAAATGTCTCTATCTTTCCCCATGACCAGTGGCTGCCTTGGTAGGGTGTTGCTACGGCCATCAGCCTAAATATTCCAGTAAAGAAAGCAATGAAAAGGAGAAGGGCATATCAACATGGTAAGCCATAAATGATACCTTCAATATACACAAAAGTTGTTCCAAGGAAAAAAGCTATGGCAGCATTAGTATGTCTCAAGAAAATTTAATACACCAATCAAAGTTGACAGATTGGATGCATAGATGACATAAAAATTTAAGAAATATGGCCAGCTTTCTTTTTCCAGGAAATAGAACAGAGTCACTGACATCTACAGAAAAACAAAGCATGTACCCCCATAATCCTTCTTATCAGTTACCGCATCCCACTAGGTTAATCTTTAACAATATCAGGAGCATCGATAGAAACTGAATAGTCCAACAATCATGAATTTTTAAGTCAGATTGTTCTGTGCCAGCCTTGTGTATTTTTTAATGTAACCACATTGTTACATTTTTTTTTTCCCAAATGTGTATGCATTATTCTGTGAGCCAATCAAGTGTCCAAAGTTTTTTTTAATGCAATAGGTACATGGCTTGTAAAATAGCAAGATAGGAAGACCAGGAAGGCTCATTTCCATAGTTCTGAATTGGGACCAGTTTTGATTGGTCCTGGACCAGTCTAAATCTATGCTAACTCATACTTCTTGTAAAACATGTCCAAGAGAAACAGATTTCTCATAGCATGTCATAAAGGCTTCAAACGGAACATTAAAAACCTAGCTTCCAAATTAGATTAGAAAAAAACAAAGCCAAACCATTTTATTAGTTTCTGAACTCCCCCTACCTTTGTCACATGGTTAAGAAAATATGAAACTGATAAAATGATTAATAACATCTAACACACACTATTAAGCAGATACTGTTAGCTCGTACACCATAATGCAACACTCAAGAGATTTTCACTTCAATATAAAGACACAGTAATATCTGCACAAATGAAACAAACAAAATTCGAGAAGTGTTCATGGACAAACCCGTAACTCTGCCACTGAAGAGCGGACCCGCTTATTCAATACAATATTCTTAGACCGGTCCTCTAACTTTTGAGTTCCAGGATCAGAAGTATTTCGATGAATCTGAATTCCCATCTTTGTAAGATTCGATGCAATTGACCTCTCACTCATCAACACCTCATTTCGTTGTTGCTTCCTTAAATTCATGGCTTCACAATACTTGTTCAATTTTAGTAAGGATTCATTCAACTTTCTCATTCTAATCCTGACAAAGTATATTTTGCATTGTCAGCAGACAGAAGCATCAAAGTGGAATTTCATTACCTCCTACATTTACATATAAGATACCAAATTTTGTGCCAGACATGTAGAGAGAAAATTTCTGCATAGTCTTCAATTATAGGAACAACTTCTATCCAAAAATAGTCAATGTTACAAAGGGTCTACAAAATTAACTAGGAAAAAAATGAGCCAACAGTTGATGCAAAACAGTTCCATGTTACCTGGCTTTAGCGGTGGCATCTAATACACTTAACTTGAAGCGCTTCAGTTCCTCTGTAGCCACTGGAGGGGGTGGCTTCGAGTGCGCAGCTCCAAAAGAATTATCTTCTGTTGCATTCCCAAGAGATATCCCCAAAACCCTCCTTAACTCACCCGACCTGGTGTATTTCTGATCCTCCATTCTAATTGGATCCAACAACAGATAATGAGTAAGCGAGGCCACATCTGAAGAAGCACTACCCCGAGGTGTGCTAGCTCCAGAACCACCTCTGCTCTCGCTGCCTTCACGGAAGCTTCCAGACCTCTCCATTGTGGCACTACTATAGCTCCCCCTCTGCCCATTTGAATAGCTTCCCGTAAAACCTAATTCCTCCGGACTAGCTGAATTGGATTCAAATCTCATGTTTCCAGCCATCCCTTCAAGCCCAACTTAATTCACTCATATCTACTACACTTTCTTTCTTCCAGTGCTTAACCCAATTGTCTCATATCAAATAACCTCAGAATTTGGGCATGACGACCCTCACGGAACTGCTATTGGGAAGTAGTGGCTGCACCGACCACGTATCGGCTATACCGTTGGAGCAGACGTTATTTGGAGCGGACGCTATCAAATCCTTTGTTGCAATTTCGTTGCTGTATAAGAATTTCGTTGCTGTTCAGAGGAAGAAGAAGAAGAAGTCGACAACGACACGGGAAATGGATTTTTTTTCCCCCTTTGACGAGACGTGAAGAAGAGTGTTTTTCATAGGAAAAAAAGGCTAACGACATTTTTAGTCCAGAAAGTTATTCCATTTCTACAATTAAGTCCTAAAGTGATATATTTATAATTAAATCCTATAAACTTTAAAAATTATAAAAAAAATTGTTACATAATTAAAATGTTAAAAATATAATATTCTTATAATTTTAAAACTAAAATATAAAAAATTAAATTTTAAATTTAACTAGTAAAAATTTATATATCCTTTAAATTTATGATAACTAAATAATTTATTAAGTATTAATAAAAATATATTTCCTTAAATTAAGTATATCTTATAATAGTAAATAAAACTATCAATAATAGAAATATATTCATTTATTTAATTTCTCACCTTTTTTATAAAATAAATAAATTTTTTAATAAATGTTTTTGTTTGTTCAAAATCAATTGATTTTATAAATTATTTTGAATCTAATCTAAATTATAATATGGGCAAAACCACTTAAGTTTAATCAAATATAAAAAATACTAATACATTTAAGAAAATAAATTAATAATTACATAATTAATTTTATTTATTATTACAAAATATAACTAATAATTTAAGGTATATTATTGTTATTGGTAATTATTTTTGAGAATATTACATAAAAGCTCCAATATTTCGAAGTACTTGTAAATAAAACTCTATTCAATTTCTTTTGTCAAACTACACCACAATCTTTCAACTGTTAACAAATTTAGCTCGTCCATCTCAAAATTGTAAACAGAATACTTATGTGCCATTTTTTTTTTTAGAAGCTACTCAAATAAATGGGAGAAATTATATAGTAGCACCAGTTTTTCATGCCATTTTCTAACATGGGAAGACTACCAAATTACAATTTAACACTTGTTATAATTAAAAAAAAAAAAAAAGAAATTTTTATTTTAACCTGGATTTTTTCACTAACACTCATTTACCTTGTTTTCAGAAACAAGGATTCAGCTACCCACACCTAGGTTTAATCACTAACACTATTTAATTTGTTTTCATGAATAAAAATTCAGTAACCCAAAGTTTTTCAAGCTTGCAACAACTGCCACAAATAAACAAACTATTCAGCTCTCTCCATTTATCTTTAAATAAATCAACCTATTTAGAGCTTTTCACATAAATTACAAATCCAATAACCATTTTGAATAAGGAGGAAGACTTTCTAAAGTACATACATTCTTATATGCTGAAATTACTAATAGAAATTTTTTTTTATCGCATTTTACATACTAAATTGCATTATACATGTTTGTTTGGTTTAATGTATGAAACAAATAAAAATTTATTGACCTATAGTTTTAACATTTTTTTTCATTCTTGTTCTATAGTTTGCACTACAATACACTATGTGTATATATACATACATAATACACACACAAACACACACATATATATATAGTTGAAAAAAAAAGTGTTGTAAGAATGTAAAATATAGATAAGTATTGTACTAAAAAAGGTGTAATGCCAAGTGTTGAATTAAAAAGAAAAAAAAAAAGAAAATTAGTAGTCAAAAGACCTAGTTTAGATATTTTAGATATGTAAGAGAATTAATTTAGCAGCAAAGCAATATGTTCAAAAGGTTTGAATATGGCCAAAATATACAAACATGTTGAAACTTAAATATTTTAGATATAGTCTTATATATATATGAGTTTGTAACGTAGAGAATACAAGAAAATTTTCTATCTGAATAAAATTATTATAAATTTTTATATTTATGAATAGAAAGCTATCTCTATGTAAGTTCTCTTACTTTTTTTATATTTTTTGATTCATGGTTTGAATGATGGTATGAATTAATTATTCACGGTTATATTAATTGTATTTTGTGAAATTTTGATTTATATTATGAATTTTTGATAGTTTGTCTATCATTTAACAGTTTGTTTGTCTTTCATGCATGTATTCTTATTATGGTATCATAGCATATAGGTTGAAAAGAGAATTTGCAGAGAATTCAGAAAAAAATGAAAAGAATTTGAACATTTGTTAGTAGGAATTAGTAGTAATAATGAACAAATAAGTCAAGATTTTGATAGTAATACAATATTTTGTAACTATAAATAATCACATAATAATCATAGTATAAAAGGTAATACTGTAAAAAATTTGATAATTGACATGATAACAAACTTAGGAAATTGTCTATATATTAAATTGTTAGGATTGCAAGAAAATAAAGAAGATCTAGAAAAAATTACTACAATTCTTGAAAAAAATTTTAAATCAACAATATAGGATAGAATTATCGTTAAAAGAAATCTTAACTATTAGTTTATATGAGTTCTATAATAAATAAAATTTTAGATAATATATGTATATTAAATTGGAGTCAATTATAAATTATAATATCATCAAAAAATGAAATAGATAAAACAATAAATGCAGAAAGAGAGACTCGAGAATTTTTAGAAAGTCAAAATATGCCAAAAATTTTAAATATTGTAGAATATAAGAATAAAATAATGGTATTAACAATTTTTAGAGATACTATAAACACTGTTATTAATGAAGGAAATCTATAGTCATAAAATGAATAATCAAGATATAGAAAAATATTCATTTAATTCAGAAGAATGTTTAAAATTAGCAAAAATATATGCTAAAATAAGTAAAGAAAGTAACATTTAGCTTATTAAACATAGTAGTACATATCCTAATTATGAATATGTGAATAAAGAACATTGGAAAAATATACAAAAATGTATTAGACTTAATAAATTAGCTAGAATAAGAAAATAATGAAAAATCTAACACAAAATTTTGACATCTTAGTAACAAAATTATATGCTAAAGAAGAAATTTTATCCTTAGCAAATAAACATGCAAAAATGTGTATAGAATATATAAATGGATTTGGGAACATGATAATAATCATGATATGTATAGAATTATAAAAAAATAGACTAAATTTTAATAGAAAAATGGCTTTTAGATATGAAGAAATTTATAAGAAATTTAATTAATTAAATGGCTTTAGAAGAATTTTCTGTTTATAAAACAACACTAGAAAACTCTAGGACTTATGATGAAGAATCTGCATGAGTAGCAATCCTTATAGGATTATCAAAAAACACAACAATTATTGGTAAGAAAAAATAATACTAATTTCCATATAAATTATTTATATTATAATAATATTAAAGAACAAATAGAAGAACTTAGAGAGAAAATTGTAAAAGTTAAAAATATAGTAATCGAAAATCCTAAAATATTACAAGTAATTAATCCAAAAAGAGAAAAATATTCAGAAATTGAATATAATAATGAAGAATGGAATAAAATTGGAATTTTTAGTACATAACCTAATTTTGAAGAAATATTAAATTTAATTAATGAATTAGAAAAAAAATGCTATAGAAGAACAAATAAATACAATGGAAATAACTGAATCTTCATCAGAGGAAGATTTAGATACATAAGAAGATTTAAATATAGAGGAAAAAATTTTAATGAATGAAACAAAATTTCAATCCACAGCACTCGTAGCACCAATAAAATATCCAACTTTAGAAGAAGATGTTGAATCTTCAAATAGACCTAAAGAAAAAATGATAGAAAATCAAAATTATAAAAGAGAAGTATATTGGCTAAAAAGAACATGTAAAAATATGACAGAAGAAATAAAAAAATTGAGCAAGAATTAATTCAACTATAATAATAGAAAGAGATTTAAAAGTTCTAAAGGCAAAATTATTATTACAACAAATATTATTAGAGATTTTAGCTAATTGGTTTGAGCAATTACCACAAACTAAAAAAACATGAATAGAAAGTGCAACTACAAATATAAAATTAGTAAGAGAATATGAAAAATTATTATTAAAACATTTTACATATAAGGACGTAATAATTTCAGAAAATACTTATAGGGAATATTTGGCTAAATTACAAATATGTGATATAAATTATTTTAAAGAATATGTAAATAAATTCAAAAAATATTAAATAAAAGCAAAAATAGACCCAACAGGTAAAGTATATTTAAACTTATTATTTCATAAATTACCAGCATCATGAGAAAATAAAATATTATAAAAATATGTTGAATTAAATATAGCTGAAGATATTTTAGGAATAAGAATTGCTTTTGCACAATGGCATTTAAAGACATAATGTATGTCATTGAATGAATATAGATTAATGTATAAACAAATAAAAAATAAACAGAATCTAAATGTAAAAAATTTTCATTAATACCCAATTATGGATGGAATCCTATAGACATAAAAAGCATAAATATAAAAAGAAATGAAAAAAATATTTTAGGAAATATAGAAAACCTTATTATAGCAAGAAAGAAAATATAAAAAGAAATACAATAGAAAGTTAAATAAGTCAGAATGTAAGTGTTATATTTGTAGGCAAAAAGGATATTTTGCAAATGAATATCCAAATAAAAAAATTAAAAGGTAGAAGGATATACAGTAATTTCATAACTCTCAGAAATAAGTGAGGATGAGATTATTTATGCAATAACTTCTAATGAATCATTAGAATTTGATTAAACAAGAAAATCGTAATATAGGAAAGAATTACATAGAATAAGAATTTAATAGAGAAAAATATTTATAATTAATAAATTATGAGTCTAATATTAGTATAAAAGAAATTTTTGAAAAACAACAACCAAACAACAATTTTAAAAGAATATTTAAACATTCAATTTTTAAAACAGAAAGAAAACAATATTATATAGAAAAAATAACTAAAAAAGCAATTGATATGGTTGATACAAAAGGAAATACTAGAATTCTATTCTTAATAAAAATATGATAGAAAATGAATTAATGAAAATACCAAAGAAAGAAAGATGCCAATATAAAAATTTACAAATAGGAGGAATAAGTATAGTAATAAAATCTTACTTTCAACCTCATATTAATTTACCTTTTAGCTTAGTTATAACAAATGATAGAATGTGACATAGTCTAAGAGATAGTATAATAGGAGAATTAGACACAAATTTATGTTATAATAAAGCTGTTATAAAAATATTTCCAAACTTTAGCCTTAGTTTTAGAGATGAAAATATAGATCAAACATTAAGAATATATTATAAACTTTTCAGAGCAAAAACACCTCTAGAAAGTAAACTGATTAGTATAAAGATAAAAACTTTATATGCATTTACCATTAAACATGAAATTTATAATAAAAAGATATTAACAAATTATGAAGTACCACCAATATTTAAAAAATTAATAGAATATAGACTTAAAGAGATAACTAATATTTATAATTATCCTAAAAATTATACTTTAGAATTTGATAACACTAAAGAATTAGGAAAACCGAAGAAAAATAAAAATATACATAAAAATTATAATGAACTACAAAGATCACTAACAATAGGAAGAATAAATCTATCTGGATAACCTAGTACTAGTTTCAACCAAATAATAATAAAAAGACAAGATCATCAAATGCACATAGAAGCAAAAAAAAACAGATACTAATACTAATAGATACATGATCATGTGCTTCTCATATACATGAATTATTATTAGAATCAGAAGATGAATGTCATGATCCAAAACAGGGGCCATGACCGGCGCTAGGGAACAAGAATTCTTTCGAATCCAAAACCCATAGCAAGTCTTACAGAAAATATAAAAGCATGTAATAATAATAAAATAAATAAAATTTCTTGCAGCGGAAATTAAAATCTCATAAATGATAATAAAGCAACTCATATATATAATATCTTTTAATACAAATTCTCGGTTCAAACTTTTAAAATATAAATCTCATACATATATAAAATAAACATCCCACAACTCTACTACAACTACTGCAGTGTCTAGAATACAAAAATAAAATTAAGTAAGCAGTTTACATAGTAAAGCTAGGGCCGGCATAAGGGTCTTCTACTAAGGTTTGAAGACGAAGACTCTCCTGAAAAATAGTCAATGGAGGGGAGTCAGACCTCACTAAGTAAATTGTTATAATATATATACATGCATAACTAAATGACAAGTGCACTTATTCAATAGTGTATATAATAAATATATATACAGGCAAAAATACACAGATGCAGCAAAAATCATTTTATATAAATACTTAAAATAATAACCGTTTATGAAGGATCAAATAGAACCCTAAATGATCGCAACCTCAAAATAGTGTTAGACAACACTCTAGCCATACAGACTCACTTATTCCAAATAAATTCACTTGTTCCATTTGGACAATAGACTGGCCCCGAGACACTAAGTTAATCGAGCTCCAGCAGTCTGACTATCAGTGTGATTGGCCCCGAGACACTTGGTCAACCAAGCTCTAGCAATCACACTCTCAATCACATCACATATCAAATAAATCAATCCAATCAATATCCATAAATAGGTTAGTAATGTAACCTACAATCTATTATCGTACCGGTACGTACTCGGTCCTAGTGCTGCCCATTAGGTAGCACGTTCTATTGATATCCTTCATTTATATATAAAACATACATTTATAAAATAAATGATGCATGACATTAATTAAAATAACAATATAAACTATATATATACTAGAAATATACCAAAAATAAACTGAGTATATTTCGAGTATATATACGTCAAATAAATTCAATTTACTTATAAAATAAACCAGAAATAAACTATATATATACTTAAAAACATTTTTAAGTATAATTCAATAATAAAACATGCATTAAATTTAAAATATACCAAAAATATACTTAAAATATACCTAAGCAATTATTAAACCATTTATGCATATTTCATAAAATTTAAATATACATTTCTAAAACATGCAATCCTAAAACATGTATATATAAAATAACAACTCACAGTTGTGCGCTCCATGAGATGGGTCCAACAGACCTGGTCCACTAGGCCTTGGTCTCGGCGCAACTAACAAACAAACGACAACACGAAATCAGAATAAATCTAACGAAATTCTAGAGACTCGATTTAAAATATCGGACTCAAATTAGGAATAAGGATTTGATCGGATGTCACGTTTTACGAGAATTCTACTGAAAATTCGGCAGAATCTCCCCTGTAAAATGGACATCTCTCTACTCAAAAAGTAGAGCTGGTCTTATAAGAAAACACACTTTGAAAATACACAATCACACAATCCCTCGATCGGACTCCCAAACTATAATTCCATTGACCGAGGTTCACAATTCATGAGATAAACACAGAATACTTGAAAATGCTAGAAATACCAAAAATACCCTTTAATAATCAAAATATATCAAATTAGATATTTAAAATAATGAAAATAATTATTTTACCGATAATTACAATAAAACCCTAATTTTAATAAAATATTATTAAAAATCGAAAATTCTCGATAAATTCATAATTATTAACCGAAATTCATTTTATAAATCCAAATTATATAATTAGCCCTAAAAACATGTTAAAAATCAATAAAAACTCATTTATTTACAAAAAATAGTATATTATATATAATTTGAAAATAATTTTCAAAAAATAGTTTTAATTAGTTAAAAATACTAAATAATTTATAAAAATCATTTTTATACCTTAAATAATTATTAAAACCAATTTAATATAATTTTTAACCAATTTATTATCAAATTACCAAAATACCCCTAGTTATATATAATTTCACATAATTCACTATAATTATACAAAAAGTCAATAAAAATAATATAATTACTCAAAAATTAATTTCTCAACATATAATTCAATAAAATCAATAATTATACTCAATTGACCCATTAATTTTAACAAAATACCTAATTAACCTAATTTTCTAAAAATCACCTAAACTAAATAAATTCATAATAATTATAAAGAAATCATAAAAATTACAAATAAATTTCTAAAATTCATTTTAACACCTACAAAGACCATAAATCATAATTTCATAATTTATTTAATGAATTTACGAAAATTAGAAAATATTAATAAAATAATAAAAAATTCACAAAAATCAAAATAATTCCCAAAAATTCTAAAAAAATTGCAGGATGTAGATTGAGCTACTAGGATCAATCTTTGTGAAGGAAGTTAGCTTTAATCATTAGAATCAAAGTTCAAAAAAATTAAGAACTCATATAGGCTGAAAATGAAAATTGAAAACCAAGAAAAATCTAGACCAAATCACACGAAACCAAGCTTGGAAATGAACTTACTTGAGCTCAAGGAGAAGATAGAGACCGGCGGGGCACGAAATGGTGGCCGGAATATGCTTGATCAGAGCTAGCTTCAAGTTTTGGTTTCTTTGGCTTTTCACAGCCAAAACTCATCGGAAAAGGGAAGAGAAGGTGGCGGAATGGGCTAGAGAGGGTGGTGGTTGGCTGGGAGGCACTCCTCCAGCGTGGGAACGGGATTTGCAGTGGTGGAAAGGGGAGGAAGGGCATCGGGAACTTTTAGAGAAGACGATGGCAATATGGTAATTTTTGCAAACTTTCTATTTTGTTTATATATATATATATATATACATATTCAAAATAATTATACACCACATATAAAAAAAATATCAACCTAATATTATATATATATATATATATATATATAATACACATTAATTTATTAAAACTATATAATATAAGTTTAATTAAATAAATAAACCCTAATTTATTAAATATGTATATATATATGCATGTATATGTATATCTTTTAATATGACAATTAAAATCATGCAAGGACTCATGCAATTTCACGAAACCGACCAATATAATTAATAATTATTTATTTAGGTTTTAATTTTTCCAAAAATAAGATTCTCGGGAAAATTTTACGTAAAAAACTTAAAATAATTAAAAATGACTTTAATAAATAATAAACTAATTAAATAACCAAAAATATATATTAAAATTATTAACACTGTATATCCCGATGCAGTTTAAAATTATTTAAAAACTCGGGATATTACAATGAAATATGAATCTTAAAAGAACCTTATATATATATATATATATATATATATATATATATCATAATCAAGAATATACACTTTATGAATCAGTAATTATAATCCTAGATTTAGACCAAGTAAAAATACCTTTAAAACTACACAAAATACAACATAATGAGATAATAAAAGTATTATTAGGAATAAATTTTTTAGGATCGGTAAAATCTTTTATAATAACATCTACACATATAAATATAATATATGAAGGGAAGAAAATTTCAATACCAATATCACAAAATAAACCTTACAACTAATTTTATAAGTTTTATATTAGTCAAATTAAATAATAAAATAACTCTAACATTAGTAGACATAGGATCTCAAATTGCTTTATAAAAACAAAATCAGTAAAAAATTGGATAAATTTAAAAATTCCTTTTTAATTGTCTAGAATAGGAAAAACTACTTATATTATTAATAGAGTAGCAACAAACACACCTATTGAGATAGCAACAAAAATATTAAAAATACCTATTTGAATTTAATTATAAATATCCCTTAATATTAGAAAAATTATTTTTTGATATTCATAGTCCTTGGTGTATTTACCCTTATTATTATGAGTTTCATATATTATGTGGCCATAAAATAAAAATATAGAGATTAACTAGTTCTCAACTACACAATTGGATGCGTAGTAGGGTCCATATAATACAAAAAGAAAACAAAAATAATATTATAAAAAACACAACTTTAAAATTAAACTGTGGTATAGAGGTATACCAAACACAAATAGAAAGTAAAATAATAGAAAAAATAAATAATTTAGAAGGAGAAAACCCCTTAAAAAATTGGAAAAACATAAAACAATTATACCAATAAGAATTAAGTAAGAAAATAAAAACAACATTATCAAAGAAAAACAAATAAAAGCAACACCAATAACATTAAAAGAATATGAAATTCATTGTAATAACCCGAATATTTTAAATTATTTACATAAATATTGAGGTCTTCAAAGATACTAATTATCTTTATTTTATATTGTTATAATTGAGATATTAAAATTTTTATATTTAAGTACTAAATTTAAAATTCTATTGAGAACTATTAATATTATTTTTTTTACATCATTTTATTTTTATGCACATACACTATTATTTTAATTGTCATAATTTATATTTATATATATATACATAGCAACATTATTATTGACTATTATCATTTATAGAATTATTTTAATTAGGGTTATTATTTTATTGTAGTTATATGTATATATACATGGGTGATGTATATATAATTATTTGGGACTTGTACTTGGTATATATATATATATATATATATATATATATATATATATATATATATATATATTTATGGGTAAGTTGTACCAAATATGTATATGTGTGGTTGAGGAAATTCTTGCATTATTATTATTATTATTATTATTATTATTATTATTATTATTATTATTATTATTATTATATTTGAATATAAGTGTTAAATGTGCCATTTTCAGTCCATTTCTTCCCATTCTTCTTGTTGTCCTACGTGCTCCTCTTCCTCTCCCATTTCTGTCCAATTCTTCCCCTGCTACTTTCTTTTCTTTATGCCAGCAGCCATCTTCCTCACCATCAGCTTGCTTCTTCTCCCTCTTACTGTCTGAATTGAAGCCATCTCCTTGCTCTTTCTCCTTCCTCGCGCCAGCAGCAGCAGCAACGTGCAGAGAAGCAGCAGCAGGAATAGCAACAACCTTCTTCTCCTTGATCTTGGCTTAGCTTAGGCGAGTTTAGGTTAGTTAGTTTTAGTTGTTTGTTAGTTGATTTTGGTTAGTTTTTAGGTTGATTTTTTATTTTGTTAATTATGAGTTATTTGTTTAAATTATGTAGAAATTTTATTTTTATTATTTGGTTAATTTGGGCTGATCTATACATATATTGATTGATTGATCTAAATTATTTGGGGTTGATTTTGGTTAAGGGTATATAAATAATGATTTAGATTAATTAATTTGATTTTATGGAATTTTGTATATTTAGTTGGATATTTTAAGTTTATGTATATTTTGTTAATGTTATTAATTAATTATTTTTGGTTGAATATTTGAGTTAATTAAGGTTAATAAATTAAGTTACTAATTTTAGTGTGAATAAAATAATTTTTGATGATTTATTTAAATTTTGGGGAATTATTGTGTTTATGTGAATATTGGAATTTTGGGGGTAATTATGTAATTTGGTTGAAAATATAGTTAAAGTATATTTTAAATGGTTTTAGAATTTTATTGAGCATTAGAATAATTTTTATAAATTAATTACTATTTTTTTTACTAATTAACTCTAATTTTTTTAAAATTTTATTCAATATTAAATTATTTATTGTTTTGTGATTTGAATGAGTTTTTAATTAATATTATAGTATATTTAAACTATTTGAGCAATTAAAGTTTGAATTTGACTATATTATGTAGAATATTTGGAAAGTTGGGTTTTTTTATTAATATTATATTATTATTTAAAATTTTATTAAATTATGGTGGAAAATAATTTTATTTAGTGTTTTGAAAATTGAATAAATTATATTATCATTTATTATTAATTTTTATAGTTTTTGGTGATTTACTATATTAATATTTAATATTTGCTTATTTGTATTTTTGTGAACCTCGGTTGGAAATTTTGTAGTTCAAGGTCCCAACCTGAGGTGTTGAGCTTCTGTGAAGTTTTGAAGTGTGTTTACTTGCAAGATTGACTCTACTTCGGTAGAAAGATGTCTGTTTTACAGAGAAAAATCTACCAAATTTTTGATAGATTTATTGTAAAATGTGACACCGGGTCAATCCTAAAATTGTTATTCTGAGTTCGAATCAAGTTTTCCTGAGAAACTCTAGAAGTTAGGTTTCTATTTTCTGATAGTCGTTTTCCTTTTTCTATCTTTTAGCCGCCCCTCCAGTCGCATTTACCAGTCGAGGTCGGACATAACGTGCCAAAGGAGCGCCTTTATCCTGTAAGTTAATATTTGATTTGAGTGTTGAGTCTTTCAATTTAAATCATATTAAATTCTGATGAATTTATATTTACAAGATTCTAGCTGTATTCTTAAATAATGTTGCATGATTTAATTTATAGTTGATTTATTTTATTTTTATTTATTTTAATTTTCCTTGTTTTATTTTCATTTATTTTAAATAAACTATGATAGAATAGGCTACCTGATGGATTTCATCAGGACCATGTGCGCACCGGTAAAATATGTGATTATTAATTATATTACTGGGGCCGATGGTCTGGTGATGCTTTGCTCTCGGACACCGCTAGTAGTATAATATTTGTTTATTTAATAAATTCTAGGGCCGAAGGTCTCGTGATGCTTTGCTCTCGGATACTGCAAGTATAATTTGGATTATTATTTATTAAATTACTGGGGGGTCGATGGTCTAATGATGCTTTGCTCTGGGACACCGCCAGTGATATTGGATTAAGTGATATGACTGCGGCTGTGTATCATAGTAATGCTTTGCTCTTGGGATCCGATAGTCTTGGATATAAGTTAGTCGTATGACTGTTATATAAATTGATAAATCGGGTTCTACCAAATTTTTATATTGAAATGTTTTAAAAATTATTTAAATATTTAATTCTTTCCTTTGAAAAATGGATTTCTTATATGTATATCAAATGATTTGAATAAAATTATAATTATATTATATTTCCATAAAAATTTATTTTTAATGAGATTTTCAAACCGCATTCATTTCTTTATTAACTTATTCAGTGAGGACTGACTCCCCTCAATTTATTTTTTTTAGGAGTTTAGGATTTTTCTGTTAGGCCTACTTCTCTTCGCGGTGTAACTTCATCACCGGCTATTCTACGTAGGTCTACTTACTTGTGTTGTATTTATATTCGTGTACCGTAGTAGAGAAAACTATATAACTGCATATTTTATTTAGGATATCATGTATTAATAATTTATATACTGAGATATTATTTGTATAACTGATATTTATTTAATTTATGCACTATGATATTATGGTTTAAATTATATTGAGAAAAATCAGTTTGATAATGTACATTGTGGTTTAATTATTTATTGTAAGGTTTCAAAGTTTAAATATTCTGTGTTTTTCTTTTAAGGCTTACAATGAAATTTGGTAGCTTTGTATTTTCCCATTCCCTAGTGCCAGTCACGTGCCCCTAGGTTCGGGTCGTGACATTCATATTCAATAAATGTTGGAAAAAAGATTTTGTAGTCCCTCTACTAGTCAACATAGTTGAAGTGCCTTTATAGTAAACAAACACTCTGAACAAAAAAGAGGAAAAACTAGATTAGTCATAAACTGTAAACCACTTAATAATCTATGTAATAGATATTTTTATCTAATACCAAATAAATATGTATTATTTAGAAAATTAGAAAATAAAAATTATTTTTTCACTTTTGATTTAAAATTAGGATTTTACCATTGTAGGTTAGAAAAAAAAGATAAACATTGGACAACGTTTATCACACCCCAAAGATTATATGAAATGAATGTTTTACCATTTGGATACTTAAATAGTCCTGCTGAATTTTAAAAATTTACTAATGAAATGATATAATTATTAAAAGAATTTACCTTAGTATATATTGATGATATTTTATTTTTTTCTAATGCATTAGAAGAACATTTTAGACACATATTATTATTCAAAGAAAGATGTGAAAAAAAGGATTAGTTTTAGGAAAATGAAAGAGTAAATTTGCTAAAACAGAAATAGAATTTTTAGGATCAATAATTAATAATAAAGGATTTTAAATTACAACCCCACATATCCTAGAAATTATTAGAATCTCCTGGAAAAATAATAGAAAAGAGATAACCACAATTGTTATTGGGATTATTAAATGTGTGTAGAGAATATATTTGAAATTTATCTTATATTTTGATCAGTTTTAATAAAAAATTAAAAAAGAATGAAAAATTAGATTATACAGAAAAATGAATTATTAGTAAAAAAGATAAAAGAAATCTATAAAAAGATTCTGTGCTTATCACTACTAATAGAACCATGTGAATGGATAATAACAATGAATGCAAGTGACATAGAATGAGGAGCAACTTTAGCTTTTAAAGGAAAAATCAAAGATCCAAAAATTTGTAAATATAATTCAGGAACTTTTATTAAAGTTGAACAAAATTATTCTTCAAATGAAAAAGAAATGTTAGCAATAATAAAGGCAATAAAGAGCTTTGATGTCACACCTTGTCTTATATAGCCCGAGATGGACATTTAAAACCAATCACCAAATAATTTGCTCAGTTTAAATAATTTTTATTATTATTATTATAATATCCTTATAATTTGTAAGAGGATTCAAAATTTATCTTTTATAAAAGTTTAGTGTTGTACATATATTATATTTAGAGAATAAGAACCTTTACAGTATTATGTATTTTTTTTAATGGTGAAGTACTATTCATGAATAATAAAAATATGTATTTATGAATAGTAAAATATTATTTATGAATAATAAAATACATACAAAATATTTAAAAAACATAAATGTTACATTTTTAATATGGCTTAACCACTAATGTTTTACAACACTTATATAACAAAGTAAAAAAAAAATCACTCAACCCGGACTTATATGACTACTCTAACGAGGATTTATTGGCCAACCTTATTTTGGACTTCTATCCACACTCACTCAACCCAGTTCACCAACTATCAAGCTTAGTTATCTCAAATTGTTTATAAAACATATTAAAATGAGTATAAAAATACTCAATGAATAGACATTATGAGTAGAAAACAATTTAGCTAAATTAAATATGATAAACATCTCAAATTAAAATACTAAAGCATTTAATAATCAAATTATCCTTCACTTAAAATATTCAATTCAATCTTGCTTTCAAACACATTCAAAACTCAGTTAATTGAAACATATGCCTTTGCAAATATCAATACAACTTTTCATTTATATTAACCATCCCTACAATAAGCATCACAACTCAACCATAACATACAAGCCATCATAAGCTCACTCTCTAGGCACATATGAAGGCTAATGCTTCAACTACATTAGCACGAAGCGGCCTTTCTTCCTTCACCGTCTTGCAATCAAGTGCCTTATTGTTTATTTTTCAATAACATCCAACAGAATCTCAAATGTGCATATATCACCTCAATACATTCATACATCTTATATAGGGAGGTCATACACGAAATAAATATCTTTTCATCCAAAATTAATCAAAACCATTCTATTACATTTATAACTCATCATAGTATTAAAAATCAAACCACTTCTCATCAAAATTGAAAGGAATAAAATCAAGATGATTATAATCTCAATTAAATCATTAAGTATCCAAAATAATCTCAAATCATATTACCAAATCAAGTTTATGGTAATAACGTATTTAACTTGTAAATTGAAAACTTGAAAGCTTGAAATTAAAATATATAATTCAAGTATCAACAAGGCTAAATTGAAACCATTTAAATACCTCATTTTAGGTCCTTAAAACAATATTAAGAAATATCATTTTATTGCTAAAATAAATTGAAACCATTTTATTTATTAAGAAATATCATTTTAAGGCTTGAACATCCACTCTCCAAACAGCTTATAAACACATAAATCCGGTTCACCGAATTTGGTTAGTTTGCACCTGCACTTCCTTTGCCTTTTCTAGCACCTAACATAAGCAATTCATTTATAAATCATCAATATAAAAATCTCATATACTAACCTAACCATGCAGCCCCCAAACTATATACAAAATATGCAAATTAACTTAACTCTACAAACCAGCCTTATTAACTCTATAAGGGCTATTTTTAAGCCTATATTGTAAAAATTATTCTGACCTGTAGAAGAAGAATTTTAATCTCAAATTTTAACCAGACTTAGTTCTTTGTGTCTAGTACCTTAAATAAAATTTTCACTTCTATTTAATAAAAAGGTTGCATTATAAGCAACTCAATTACTCAAACAGATTGAACAATAAAAAGTATAAGTCTGTTAGACCAATATTCCATTATAATAAGCTCTGGATCAAAATTACAAAGTTTTAGAGAACTTTTTTAAGTTTTCCTAAAATCAAACCAAGATTAATTTTAAGTTTTCTATCTCAAGATATACAAAAAGTATCTAGACTAGTTTTAACTTATAAACTCTGTAAATCTAATTCACATAATCAAAATAACTACTTTCAAAACTGACTTTGAAAAATTTCTAGGACTTATAAAAAAGGAATTTTGACCTGAAATTTTAATCAGTCTTAGATATATATGTCTAGAATATGCCATAAAAATTTCACACCAATTGGACAACTATAGAGCGAGATATAAGCATTTGAACACAACTAGGTCAATTTACATAATAGATTGAGTACTAAAATGTTTCCTCTAATTTCACTATCATAGAGACTGAATTAGATCGAGATTAAAGAGAAAAAATTTTAGATAATTCTTCCAAGATTATAGATCATCAAATAAACTTAATTTGGAGTACTATAGGTCAAGATATGATTGAATTACAGAGACTGATAAACCATAATTATCAAACCCAAATTCTGCAACTTAAGAACCCTAAATTAAATCAACTAAAATACTAAAATTACTTACCAAATCAATCACAAAATTCTTCTAAGATGAAGATTACAACCTAAAAATTGATTTAGATCTTCAAATTCCTCTTGTAAATCAAGCCTAAACTTAGAGAATCAAGCAGCCCTTTTTTTTTAAGTGTTATCTCTTTTCTTCTTTTTTTTTTCTTTCTTTCTTAAATAATTATGGCTACTAAAAAGATGACCACAAAATCTTAATAAGTCTCCAGCCCCTATTTGGATATAAATTTTACTTTAAAATATCTATTAAGGCCCTTAATAAAATGCTTAAGTTACCTATAAATCCTCAAGCTTTCCATTGTTTCAATTGAGTCCTTTCCTCTATATCCATATATATATATATATATATATACACACACACACACACACACACACTAACTTATACTTAAATTAAATCAATATATATTATGTAAATGCAATGCATAATGAATGTAAATATACTTAGAGTTAAAGTACGGATGTGACAATTATCCCCACCTTAGGAAATTTCATCCTCGAAATTATACTAAAATAAATGAGGGTATTGATTTCTCATGTCTTCCTCTCACATCCAAGTAGCTTCCTCCCTCCCATGGTGTTTCCATAACACTTTCACCAAAGGTATGATTTTATTTCTTAATATCTTAGTTTCCCTAGTAACAATTGCAATTGGTTGTTCTTCATAAGATAAGTTTTCTTTCAATTCTATGGGTTAGGCTTGCAAAAAGGTGACTAGCATCACTCCTATACCTCCTCAACATTGACACATGGAAAACATTATGAATTTGAGACAATTCTGGAGGTAAGGCCAACCTATAGGCTACTAGACCAATCCTCTCAATCACCTTATATGGACCAATATACCTAGGTCTTAGTTTTCCCCTTTTTCCAAATTGCAAAACTCCTTTCCAAGGTGAAATCTGTAGGAAGACCTTATCACCCACTATATATTCAATCGGTTCCCTTTTTAAGTCTACATAACTCTTTTGTCTATCCTGGGCTTCCTTAAGTCGATCTCGAATTAACTTAATCTTTTTTGTTGTCATTATACAATTTATGGACCAACTAATTGTCTTTCCCCAACTTCATCTCAATAAATTGGAGTTCTGCACTTCCTACCATATAATGTTTTATAGGATGCTATTCCTAAACTAGAATGAAAGGTGTTGTTATAGGCAAATTCAATCAAAGGTAGATGTTTATCCTAACTACCCTGCAATTCCATCACATAATTTCGAAGCATGTCTTCTAATGTTTGAATTACCCTCTCTAACTAACCATCTGTTTGAGGATGAAAAGTTGTACTAAACCTCAACTTAGTACCCAAAGTATGCTGTAAACTTGGCCAAAATTTGGATGTAAACCTTGGATCTCGATTTGATATAATAGAGAATGGAACACCATGTAATCTAATCACTTTTTTAATGTAGACTTCAACAAGTTTATCTAGTAAGTAGCTCACTTTAACAGGCAAAAAGTGAGCTAATTTGGTGAGTCGATCAATAATCACCCAAACTACATCATGACCCTGTTGAGTCCTAGGCAACCCAACCATAAAATCCATCATGATATGCTCCCACTTCCATTTAAGAATAAGAAGAGTTTGCAATGTTCTTGTTGGATGTTGATGTTTAGCTTTCACTTGTTGGCAAACTAAACATCTAGCCATAAACTCTGCAATGTCTTTTTTCATCCTTGACCACTAATAATTATCTTTCAAAGTACGGTACATTTTGGTACTTCCAGGATGCATAACATATGCTTAATTGTGTGCTTCCTCCATTATCTCTTTTTTTAAAACCTCTACATTAGCTACACATAATCTGCCCCATATAATAAAGTGCCATCCTCTAAAATCACAAAGTTTGCCCTGTTACCCTACTGGACTTACTCTTTGATCTTCACCATTTATTCATCCTGACTCTATGCCTCCCTAACTCTATTAATCAACACTGGTCGGATCCTTAAAGTAGCAAGCAATGCTCCTTTCTCATCCTGAGCTAACTCCACATTCAAAGCCCTCAATTTAAGTAATAATGGAATTCTTACAAAATGAATGTAAGATAAGTTACCTGAGGACTTTCTGCTAAGTACATCTGCTACCATATTAGCTTTCCCTGGGTGATATTCAATGGTAAAATCATAATCCTTTAAAAGCTTAATCCATCTTATTTGCCTCAAGTTTAACTCTTTCTGACTTAGTATATACTTTAAGCTCTTATAATCTGTGAAAATCTGACACTTCTCACCATATAAATAATGTCTCCAAATCTTCAAAGAAAAAATAACTGCTGTTAGCTCTAAGTCATGTGTAGGATAATTTTACTCATGTGGCCCCAACTATTAAGAAGCATAGGCTACCACCTTACCCTGTTGCATCAGTACACAGCCTAAGCCATTTCTAGATGCATCACTATACATAATATATTCTAGTCCCATCACTGGTAGTGTCAGCACTGCTGCTGAAGTTAAATGTGCCTTTAATTTATCAAAACTATCTTGGCATTCTTCATTCTAGATAAAATTTACATTCTTCCTCAGCAGTTTTGTTAAAGGTGAAGCAATGATAGAAAAGTTCTGCATAAATCTCCTATAATAGATCACCAAACCCAGAAAACTACGCACCTCGTGCACATTGGTAGGTGGTTACCAACTAAGAATTTCTTCAATCTTCTTAGGATCAACATACACTCCCTCAGCTGAGATGACATGCCTTAGAAACACTACTTTCTCTAACCAGAATTCACACTTGCTAAACTTAGCATACTTTTTCCTAAAACTAATAATTTTTCTTCACATCCTTTTGTAAATAATAATATGTGTTTATAATGTTCTTTTAATATATTAGAAAATATCAAAATATCATCAATATACACTAAATTAATTCTTTTAATGGTTCTATTATTTCATTAGTAAATTTCTGAAATTCAGCAGGACTATTTAAATATCCAAATGGTAAAACATTCATTTCATATAAACCTTGAGGTGTGATAAAATCTATCCAATGTTTATCTTTTGCATCTAACTTATAATGATAAAATCCTTCATTTAAATCAAAAGTGGAAAAATAATTTTTATTTTCTAATTTTCTAAATAATAACATGTTTATTTAGTATTGGAAAAAAAATATCTATTACATAGATTATTAAGTGGTTTATAATTTATGACTAATCTATTTTTTCCTCTTTTTTGTTCAAAGTGTTTATTTACTATAAAGGCACTGCAACTATGTTGACTAATAGAGGGACTACAAAATCATTTTTCCAATATTTCTTGAATACGAATTTCATATTCTTTTAATGTTATTGGAGTTGCTTTTATTTGTTTTCCTTTTATGATCTCATTTTTATTTTCTTTCTTAATTCTTATTGGTATGATTGTTCTATGTTTTCCCCATTTTTTTAAGGGGTTTTCTTCTTCTAAGTTATTTATTTTTTCTATTATTCTATTTGTGTTTGGTAGACTTTTATTCCATAGTTTAATTTTGAAATTATGTTTTCTATAATATTATCTTTATTTCTTTTTATTTTTCTTCTTGCATTATATGGATCTTACCACACATCCAATAGCGCAATTGAAAACTAGTTAATCTCTATATTTTTATCTTATGGCCACATAATGTATGAAATTCGTAATACTAAGGATAAATAAACCAACGACTATGAACATCAAAAAATGATTTTTCTAATATTAAGGGATATTTATAATTAAATTCAAATATCAAGGGTATTTTTAATATTTTTGTTGCTATCTCAATAGGTGTGTTTGTTGCTACTCTATTAATAATATAAGTAATTTTTCCTATTCCAGATAATTTAAAAGGTTTTCTTAAATTTGTCCAATTTTTTACTAATTCTATTTTTTCTAAAGTAATTTGAAATCTTGTATCTACTAATGTTAGAGTTGTTTTATTATTTAATTTGACTAATATAAAACTTGTAAATTTAGTTGTAAGGTTTATTTTGTGATATCGGTATTGAAATTTTCTTCCCTTCATATGTTATATTTATATGTGTATATGTTACTGTAGAAGGTTTTATAGATTCTAAAAAATATATTCCTAATAATACCTTTACTATCTTATTGTGTTGTATTTTGTGTAGTTTTAAAGGTATTTTTACTTGATCTAAATTTAGAACTATAATTACTAATTCATAAAGTGTATATTCTTCATTCTGATGTATATATATATATATATATATATATATATATAATACACATCACGATTATTATCATGTTCCCAAATCGACTAATGTTAGAGTTGTTTTATTATTTAATTTGACTAATATAAAACTTATAAGATTAGTTGTAAGATTTCTTTTCTTTACTTATTTTAGCATATATTTTTGCTAATTTTAAATATTCTTCTGAATTAAATAAATATTCCTCTATGTCTTGATTATATTTGTAAGAATATAGATAAGTAAGAATGTAAAAATAGACAAGTGTAGTGCCAAGTGTTAGATTAAAAATTAGTATGTAAAAATTAAGACAAGTGTAGTGCTAAGTGTTAGACTAAAAATTAGTATTCAAAAAGCCTAATTTAGGTGTGGAAAATTTAACTAAGTCATGTGTCCAAATTAATTTATGTAGAATAATGTAGAAATTTAGATATTTTAGATATAGTCTTCTATATATATGTTTGTCATGTAGAGATTGTAAGTAAGAAAGAAAAAACTCATGAATAAAAATACTATGAGTTTTTATAATATTTGTGAGTAGGAAACTATCTCTTTGTAAGTTTTCTTACTCTTTCTATATTTTTTGATCTATAGTTTGAATGCTTATATGAATTAATTATTCACAGTTATATTAACTTTGTTTTGTGAAATTTTAATTTATATTGTGAATTTTTGATAGTTTGTCTATCATTTGACATTTTGTCTGTTTTTCATACCTGCATCCTTAATATGGTATTAGAGCCTATAGGTTGAGAAGAGAATTTATAGAGAATCCAGAAAAAATGAAAAGAAAGTTTGAACATTTGTTAATAGGAATTAGTAGTAATAATGAACAAATAAGTCAAGACTTTGATAGTAATACAATATTTTGTAACTATAAAGAATCTCATAATAACCATAGTATAGAAGGTAATGCTATAGAAAATTTAATAATTGATATGATAACAAATTTAGGAAATTATTTGTATAATAAATTATTATGATTGCAAGAAAATAAAGAAAGTCTAGAAAAAATTACTAAAATCCTTGAAAGAATAT
The DNA here is from genome assembly GCA_947683625.1 of Mallotus nudiflorus. NCBI lineage: Eukaryota > Viridiplantae > Streptophyta > Magnoliopsida > Malpighiales > Euphorbiaceae > Mallotus > Mallotus nudiflorus. The sequence continues at coordinate 1,187,244 of CANTUR010000793.1, read as the reverse complement.
TAGATCAACAATACATGATAGAATTATTAGTAAGAGAAATTATAACCATTGGATTATCATGAGTTCTATAATAGATAAAATTTTAGATAATGTGTGTATATTAGATTGGAGTCGGTTATCAGTCATGATATCACTAAGAAATGAAATAGATAAAACCATAAATGCAGAAAGAGAGACTTAAGAATTTTTAGAAAGCCAAAATATGACAGAAATATTAATATAGTAGAATATAATAATAAAATAATGGTATTAACAATTTTTAGAGATACTATAAACACTATTATTAGTGAAGAAAATTTAGACTCATAAAATGAATAATCAAGACATAGAGGAATATTTATTTAATTCAGAAGAATGTTTAAAATTAGCAAAAATAAATGCTAAAATAAGTAAAGAAAGTAAAATTTGGCTTATTAAACATAATAGTAATAATCCTAGTTATGAATATGTGAATAAAGAGCATTGGAAAAATATACAAAAATGTATTAGACTTAATAAATTAGCTAAAACAAGGAGATAATGGAAAATTTAACACAAAATTTTGACATCTTAATAAAAAAGTTATATACTAATGACGAAATTTTATCCTTAGCAAGTAAACATGCAAATATGTGAAGAGAATATATAAAATGGATTTCGGAACATGATAATAATCATGATATGTACAAAATTATAAAAAAAAAATAGAAAAATGACTTTTAGGTATGAAAAAATTTATAAAAAAAATTAATTAATGGCTTTAGAAGAATCTTCTGTTTATAAAACAGCACTAGAAAATGTTAGATCTTATGATGAAGAATCTGCAGGAGTAGCAATTCCTATAGGATTATAAAAAACACAACAATTATTAGTAAGACAAAATAATACTAATTTTCATATAAAATATTTATATTATAATAATATTAAAGAACAAATTAAAGAACTTAGAGAGAAAATTATAAAAATAAAAAATATAGTAATAAGAAATCCTAAGATATTACAAGCAATTAATCCAAAAAGAGAAAAATATCCTAAAATTGAATATAATGATGAAGAGTGGAATAAAATTGGAATTTTTAGTACAGAAACTAATTATGAAGAAATATTAAATTTAATTAATAAATTAGAAACAAATACTATAGAAGAATAAATAAATACAATGGAAATAAATGAATTTTTATCAGATGAAGATTTAGATACAGAAGAAAATTTAGATATAGAGGAAGAAATTTTAATGAATGAAACAAAATTTCAACCCACAACACCAATAAAATATCCAATAGTAGGAGAATATGCTGAATCTTCAAATAGACCTGAAGAAAGAATAATAGAAAATTAAAATTATAAAGGAGAAGTATATTGGCTAAAAAGAACATGTGAAATTATGGTAGAAGAAATAAAAAATTGGGCAAGAATGAATTCAACTATAATAAAAGAAAGAGATTTAGAAGTTCCAAAAACAAAATTATTATTACAACAAACATTATTAGGAATTTTAGCTAACTGATTTGAACAATTACCACAAACTAAAAAAATAGGAATAGAAAATGCAACTACAAATATAGAATTAGTAAGAGAATATGAAAAGTTATTATTAAAACATTTTACATATAAGGAAGTAATAATTTCAGAAAATATTTATAGAGAATATTTAGCGAAATTACAAATATGTGATATAAATTATTTTAAAGAATATGCATGTAAAATCAAGAAATATTATATAAAAGCTAAAATAGACCCAACAGATAAAGTATATTTAAACTTATTATTTCATAAATTACCAGCACCATAGGGAAATAAAATATCACAAAAATATGCTGAATTAAATATAATTGAAGATTTTTTAGGGATAAGAATTGCTTTTGCACAATGATATTTAGAAACAGAATGTATGTCATTAAATGAATATAGATTAATGTATAAACAAACTAAAAATAAGCAAAATCTAAATTGTAAAAAATTTTCATTAATACCCACATAAAAAGCATAAATATAAAAAGAAATGGAAAAAATATTTTAAGAAATATAGAAAACTTTATTATAGCTAGAAAAGAAAATATACAAGATATATAATAGAAAAACAAATAAATCAGAATGTAAATATTATATTTGTAGACAAAAAGGACATTTTTCAAATGAATGTCCAAATAAAAATAATAAAAAGGTAGAAGGATATATGATAATTCTAGAACTCTCAGAAATAAGTGAGGACGAGACTATTTACGAAATAACTTCTAATGAATGATCAAAATTTGAATAAACAAGAAAATAGTAATATAGGAAAAAATTACATAAAACAAGAATTTAATAGAGAAAAATATTTAGAATTAATAAATTATGAGCCTAATATTAGTATAAAAAAAATTTTTGAAAAACAACAACCAATCTACAATTTTAAAAGAATATTTAAAAATCTAATTTTTAAAAGGGAAAGAAAACAATACTATGTAGGGAAAATAGCTAAAGAAGCAATGATGTGGTTGATATAGAAGGAAATACTATTCTTAATAAAGATATGATAGAAAATGCATAAATGAAAGTACCAGAAAAAGAAATATATCAATATAAGAATTTACAAATAGGAGGACTAAGTATAATAGTAAAATCTTACTTCCAACCACATATTCATTCACCTTTCAGTTTAATTATAACATATAATAGAATGATACATAATCTAAGGGATAATATAATAGGAGAAATAGACACAAATTTATGTTATAATAAAGCTGTTATAAACATATTTCCAAATTTTAGCCTTAGTCTTAGAGATGAAAATATAGACCAAGCATAAAAGCATCTCTAGGAAGTAAACTGATTAGTGTAAAGATAAAAACTTTGTATGCATTTATTACTAAACATGAAATTTATAATAATAAGATATTAACAAGTTATGAAGTACCACCAATATTTAAAGAACTAATAGAATATAGACCTAGAGAAATAACTAATATTTATAATTATCCTGAAAATTATACTATAGAATTTGGTAATACTAAAGAATTAGGAAAACCTAAGAAAAATAAAAATATACATAAATATTATAATGAACTACAAGGATTACTAACAATAAGAAAAGCAAATCTATATGGAAAACCTGGTATTAACAACAACCAAATAATAATAAAAAATCCTATTGTAGACACCACATTAGAAAGACAAGACCATCAAATGTACATAGAAGCAAAAATAAAAAATAAATAGATATCTATACTAATAGATACAAGATAATGTGCTTCTCATATACATGAATTATTATTAGACTCAAAAGATAAAATACAAATTTTAAGAGAACCTTATACATATATATATCAAAATGAAGAATGTACACTTTATGAATCAGTAATTATAATCCTAGATTAAAATCAAGTAAAAATACTTTTAAAACTAAAAAAAATACAACATGATGAGATAACAAAAGTATTACTAGAAATAAATTTTCTAGAATTTGTAAAACCTTTTACAATAACATCTTCACATATAAATATAATATATGAAGGGAAGAAAATCGTAGTACCAATATCACAAAAGAAACTTTACAACTAACTTGACAAGTTTTATATTAGTCAAATGAAATAATAAAATAACTCTAACATTAGTCGACATCGAATCTCAAATTGCTTTAGGAAAAACTGAATTAGTAAAAAATTGGACAAATTTAAAAATTCCTTTTAAATTGACTGGAATAGGAAAAACTACTTATATTATTAATAGAGTAGCAACAAACACACCTATTGAAATAATAACAAAAATATTAAAAATACCCTTAATATTTGAATTTAATTATAAATATCCTTTAATATTAGGAAAATCATTTTTTGATATTCATAGTTCTTGGTGTATTTACCCTCAATATTATGAATGTCATACATTATGTGGCCATAAGATAAAAATACAGAGATTAACTTGTTCTCAACTGCACAATTGGATGCTTGATAGGTCCATACAATGCAAAAAGAAAATAAAAATAATGTTATAGAAAACACAACTTTAGAATTAAACTGTTGTATAGAAGTATACCAAACACAAATAAAAAGTAGAATAATAGAAAAAATAAAAAATTTAAAAGGAGAAAACCCCTTAGAAAAATGGGAAAAACATAAAACAATTATACCAATAAGAATTAAGGAAGAAAATAAAAATAAAATAAAAATAAAATTATAAAAGGGAAACAAATAAAAGCAACACCAATAATATTAAAAGAATATGAAATTAATATTTAGGAAATGTTAGAAAAAGGATTTTGTAGTTCCTCTACTATTCAACATAGTTGCAGTGCCTTTATAGTAAATAAACACTTTGAACAAAAAAGAGGAAAGACTAGATTAGTCATAAACTATAAACCACTTAATAATCTATGTAATAGATATTGTTATCCAATGCCAAATAAACATGTATTATTTAGAAAATTAGAAAATAAAAATTATTTTCCACTTTTGATTTAAAATCAAGATTTTACCATTGTAAGTAGGAAGAAAAAGGTAAACATTGGGCAATATTCATCACACCCTAAGGATTATATGAAATGAATGTTTTACCTTTTGGATACTTTAATAGTCCTGCTAAATTTTAGAAATTTAGTAATGAAATAATATAAACATTAAAAGAATTTACTTTGATATATATTCATGATATTTTAATTTTCTCTAATACATTAGAAGAACATTTTAGACACATATTATTATTCACAGAAAAATGTGAAGAAAAAAGATTAGTTTTAGGAAAAGGAAAAAAGTAAAATTGCTAAAATAAAAATAGAATTTTTAGGATCAGTAATTAATAATAAAAGAATTAAATTACAACCCCATAGCCCAAAAATTATTAGAATTTCCTGAAAAAATAACAGAAAAGAGACAACTACAATCATTATTAGGATTATTAAATGTATGTAGAGAATATATTCCAAATTTATCTTATATTTTGACTAGTTTTAATAAAAAATTAAAAACGAATGAAAAATTGGATTGGACAGAAAAAGATGAATTATTAGTAAAAAAGATAAAAAAATCTATAAAAAGATTTCACCCTTATCACTACCAATAGGACCATATGAATAGACAATAACAATTGATGCAAGTGACACATGATGGGGAGCAACTTTAACTTTTAAAGAAAAAGACAAAGATCCAAAAATTTGCAAATATAATTTAGAAACTTTTAATAAAGTTGAACAAAATTATTCTTCAAATAAAAAAAATGTTAGTAGTAATAAAGGCAATAAAAAGCTTTGAATTAATGATTTGTGAATCTAAATTTATTATAAAGACTGATAATAGAACAATAGTATCTTGGTTAAAAAGAATACCAGCTAATAATCTTAATAAAAAGATTTTAAAATGACAATCTTATTTATCCAATTATGCTTATAGTACCAAATATATAGAAGGTAAAAAGAATTTTTTGCTGATTTCTTATCTAGAACAAACAATAATATTATTTTAGATGGACCAGTTTCTTGATAAGCATTTAGCATTAGAACAAAAGTTGAACCAATTGTTGTCAGAGAACGAAAGTTGAAGCAGCTTGTATTAGAACTAACTTATGAAAAATCTTATTATGAAGAAGATTTCACCATAATAGCAGAAAGCAATACTAAGCAGGAGAAGGAAGAAAACAGTAAATCCAAATTAGAAAAAAATATTACATATAAAGAAGAAGAATTAGAAAAAAAAATTTCTCAGTATAGTATTGGACCAAACTACTCAGAAAAAGTTAAAGAAAAACCAAAAGGTGATTCATTTATGACAGTCACCTGGCATAGAAATAATTATTTCAAAAATTTCTATACTTTGATCCAATATATTTCAGAACCAAAATCCAATATTCTTTGGATGAATTTAGTATGTTGAAAGAATTTCAATAAGGTTACTATTTACCAAATTGCAAATCTAAACACAGTATGAAATTTTCATGATTATAGACTTTTTCATTGTATTTATCCAAGTCTTAGTCATGAATAACTTAGTTAATTACCAGTATGTATTCAACAATTAGTAAAAAGGTTTTAGAATTTAGTAAAAAATAAGCAGATATATATGAGATTTTATCAGAAAATTTCAGAATTTGGAAAGATCAGTCCTTGTATCAACCAATGATAGTACTAAAATTTGGAACAAGTTAAGAACTCTTGATGATGGAGGAACAAACTAAAGAAATCATAGAGGATGAACTTTAAAACAGTATACCTTTTATCAAAGCCATTAACATGAAAGTGATGTATGGAGAACTAAATATGGCCATAGAGTCTAGCCATTGGGAGTACTACTTTGACAACAGAAATCTTGTCTACTCTAAAAGCAGTCAGGAACAGATGAATAGACCAAAGAAGGTAGAAACATGGCTTCAAATGAAGCATGTAGACAATACTGTAGACTGATCATATCAGAAGAGAAGCATTATTGTGCTTTTTGTAAGAAGAACATGCCAGTAGCAGACACATCTGTCAAAAAATTAGTATTACCTATATAAAAAAAAAGATATTGTAAGAATATAGATTTATGTAAAAATGTAAAATATAGACAAGTATAAAAGTGTAGTGCCAAATGTTAGACAAAAAAAAAAAAGAAAATTAGCAGTCAAAAGTCTAATTTAGGTGTAGAAAAATTCAGTTAATAGCCAAGCCATGTGTCCAACATAATTTATGTAGAATCATGTAGAAACTTAGATATTTTAGATATAGTCTTCTATATATATATGAGTTTGTATTGTAGAGATTGTAAGTAAGAAAAAATTTATGAATAAAAATACTGAGTTTTTATAATATTTATGAGTGGAAAACTATCTCTCTATAAGTTCTCTTACTCTTTTTATATTTTTTGATCCATGGTTTGAATGTTTGTATGAATTAATTATTCACAGTTATATTAATTATGTTTTATGAAATTTTAATATATACTGTGAATTTTTTTATAGTTTGTCTATCATTTGACAGTTTGTCTATCTTTATGCATGCATCCTTATTATTGTATCAGAGCATATAGGTTGAGAAGAGAATTTGTAGAGAATCCAGAAAAAATGAAAAGAAAATTTGAACATTTGTTAATAGGAATTAGTAGTAATAATGAACAAATAAGCCAAGATTTTGATAGTAATATAATGTTTTATAACTAGAAAGAACCACATAATAATCATAGTATCTAAGGTAATACTGTAGAAAATTTAATAATTGATATGATAACAAATTTAGGAAATTGTTTATATAATAAATTATTAGAATTGCAAGAAAATAAAGAAAGTCTAGAAAAAAATTACTAAAACTCTTGAAAAAATATTAGATCAACAATATAGAATATAATTATTAGTAAAAGAAATTATAACTATTGGATTATCATGAGTTCTACAATAGACAAAATTTTAGATAATATGTGTATATTAGATTGAAGTCAGTTATCAGTCATGATATCACTAAGAGATGAAATAGATAAAACCATAGATGTAGAAAGAGAATATGCTAGAAATTTTAAATATAGTAGAATATGATAATAAAATAATGATATTAACAATTTTTAAAGATACTATAAATACTATTATTAGTGAAGAAAACTTAGACCCATAAAATGAATAATCAAGATATAGAGGAATATTTATTTAATTTAGAAAAAATGTTTAAAATTAGCAAAAATATATGCTAAAATAAGTAAATAAAGTAAAATTTGGCTTATTAAACATGGCAATACTCATCCTAGTTATGAATATATGAATAAAGAACATTGAAAAAATATACAAAAATGTATTAGACTTAATAAATTAGCTAGAATAAGAAGATAATGGAAAATTTAACACAAAATTTTGACATCTTAGTAAAAAGGTTATATAGATATGAAAAAAGATGTAAAAACTCATAGTAATGAATATATGACTAAAGTACTGTAGCTTATGAAAATATTTTGTAATATCATAATAACAATAAAGACACATAGTAGATATGAATATTCACTGTTATTTTTTCTATAAGTATATTATGGAAAAAATTATGGTGACCTTATTTTTTCTATTATTCTATTTGTGTTTGGTATACTTTTATACCACAGTTTAATTCTAAAATTGTGCTTTTTATAATATTATCTTTGTTTTCTTTTTATTTTTCTTCTTGCATTATATGGATCCTACCACACATCCAATGGCGTAGTTGAGAACTAGTTAATCTCTGTATTTTTATCTTATGGCCATATAATGTATGAAATTCATAATACGGAGGATAAATACACCAAAGACTAGGAACATCAAAAAATGAATTTTCTAATATTAAGGGATATTTATAATTACATTCAAATATTAAGGGTATTTTTAATATTTTTTTTGCTATCTCAATATGTGTGTTTGTTGCTACTCTATTAATAATATAAGTAATTTTTCCTAAACCAGATAATTTAAAAGGTTTTTTTTAAATTTGTTCAATTTTTTATTAATTATGTTTTTCCTAAAGTAATTTGAAATCTTGTGTCTATTAATGTTAGAGTTGCTTTATTATTTAATTGGACTAATATAAAACTTGTAAAATTAGTTGTAAGGTTTATTTTGTGATATTAGTATTGAAATTTTCTTCTCTTCATATGTTATATTTATATGTGTATATGTTATTGTAAAAGGTTCTACAGATTATAAAAAATATATTCCTAATAATACCTTTGCTATCTCATTGTGTTGTATTTTGTGTAGCTATAAAGGTATTATTACTTAATGTAATAACTTGAATATTTTTGAGTTAATTAGTGTTAGTAATTTAAGTTAGTAATTTTAGTATTAATAAAATAATTTTTAGTGAAATTATATAATTTTTGAGGAATTATTAATATTATGTGATTTTTTGGTTATATAGGTTAATTGTGTAATTTTGTTGAAAATATAGTTAAATTATATGTTTTAAATGATTTAGAAATTTTATAGGGTATTAAATTAATTTTTATAAATTATTTACTATTTTTAACTAATTAATACTAATTTTTGAAAATTATATTCAAATAATAAATTATTTACTATTTTTGTGATTCAATGGGTTTTTAACTAATTTTATAATATATTTAAACTATTTGAATAATTAAATGTGAATTTGACTATTTATGTTGAATATTTGAAAAATTGGATTTTTATAAAATTATATAAATTATTTGATGTTTAAAGAAATTATATTGTGGTATTTTAATTATTTTTGTGGATTTTTAAGGATTTTAATATATTTTTATTTAATATTTATTTTACCGTGTATTGTGAACCTCAGTTGGGAGTTAAGTAATTCGGGGTCCCAACTTGAGGTGTTGAGCTGTTGTAAAGTTTAGAAATGTGTTTTTCTTGCAGAATCAGCTCTATTATTAGTAGAGAGATGTCTGTTTTACAAAGGAGACTCTGTCGACTTTTCGGTAGATTTCTCGTGAAATGTGACATCAAGCCAATCCTAAGTTTTGAATTCTAAGTTTGAGTCAAGTCTTCCTTAGAAATTCTAGAAGTTAGGGTTTCTACTTTCTAATAATAGTTTTTATTTTCTATCTTTTAACTGCTCCTTCGGTCGCATCTACCAGTCGAGGTCGGACACGACGTAGTGAAGGAGGTCATCCATCTTTTAAGTTAATATTCGATTTGCATGTCGGGTTTTCAAATTTAATACACAATTTTCTGATGAATTTAATTTTATGAGATTCAAGTTAGTATTCTTCAAATAGTATTGCATGACTTAATTTATAGTTGGTTTATTTTATTTTTATTTATTGTAATTTTTCTTGTTTTATTTATTTTCATTTTTTTTAAATAAACTACAGTAGAACGGGCTACCTGATGGGTTTCATCAGGATTGTGTGTGCACCGGTAAAATATTTGACTGTATTAATTATATTACTAGGGTCAAAGGTTTGGTGATGCTTTGCTCTCGGACATCGCCAATAATATGATATTTGATTGTTTTGATTAAAATACTGGGGCCGAAGGTTTGGTGATACTTTGCTCTCGGACAGCACCAATAAAGTTGGATTATAATTATTAAATCACTGAGGCTGATGGTCTGGTGATGCTTTACTCTCGGACACCACCATTGATATTGGATTAAGTGACATGACTGTGGTTATGCATCTTGGTGATGCTTTGCTCTCGGGATCTAGCAATCTTGGATATAAGTGAGCCGATTAGCTGTTAGAATTGAGGACTAGGGTTCTACCTAGTTTTTATACTATAATTCTTTAAAAGAATTAAAAAAAAGGATTATTCCTCCTTTTGAAAAATGGGTTTCTTATATATATATCAAAGGATTTGAATAAAAATTATAAATATATTATATTTTTATAAAAACCTATTTTAAAGGAGATTTTCAAACTGCATTCACTTTTTTTATTAGCTTACTTTGTGAGGTCTGTCTCCCCTCAACTTATTTTTTTTAGGATTTTGGGAGTCTTTCGTTAGGCCTACTTCCCAATGCCGAGTAGCTTCCTTACCAGCTATCTTATATAGGTCTATATAGTTTGTGTTTATAATGGTATCAGTGTATCGCAGTAAAGAAATTGTATAACTACATACTTTAATTTGGATATTATGTATTTAAGATTTATGCACTGAGATATTATTTTGTATAACTGATTATTATTGTATTATGCATAATGATGGTATAGTTTATTTAAATTGAGAAAAATCAGTTTGATAATGTGTATCATGATTTAATTCTTACATTGTAAAGTTTTAAAGGTGAAATGTTCCGTATTTTTCTTTTAAGGTATAATATGGGTTTTGGTAACTTTAAGATTTCCCATTCCCTAGTGCCGGTCATGTGCTCTTTGGGTTCAGGTTGTGACACTTGATCTAAATTTAGGATTATAATTACTGATTCATAAAGTGTATATTCTTCATTATGAATTAGTAATTTTAAAAGAACCTAATATATATATATATATATACATATATATATATATATATATATATATATATATATATATATATAGGTTCTCTTAAAATTTATATTTCATCTTCTGAGTCTAATAATGATTCATGTATTGGTATCTGTTAATTTTTTTTTTATTTTTGCTTCTATATATATTTGGTGGTCTTGTCTTTCTAATGTGGTGTCTATAATAGGATTTTTTTTTATTATTTGGTTGTTAGTAGTACTAGGTTCTCTAGATAGACTTCGTCTTCCTATTGTCAGTGATCTTTATAGTTCATTATAATTCTTATGTATATTTTTATTCTTCTTAGGTTTTCCTAATTCTTCAATGTTATTAAATTCTATAGTATAATTTTCAGGACAGTTATAAATATTAGTTATCTCTCTAGGTTATAAATATTATAAATTTCATGTTTAATGGTAAATGCATACAAAGTTTTTATTTTTATACTAATTAATTTACTTCATGGGGTGCTTTTACTCTAAAAAGTTTATAATATATTCTTAATCCTTGATCTATATTTTTATCTCTAAGACTAAGGTTGAAGTTTGGAAATATGTTTATAACAACTTTATTATAACATAAATTTGTGTCTAATTCTCCTATTATACTATCTCTTAAACTATGTCTCATTTTATCATCTGTTATAACTAGACTGAATGGTGAATTAATATGAGGTTGAAAATAAGATTTTACTACTATACTTATTCCTCCTATTTGTAAATTTTTATATCGATATCTTTCTTTTTGTGGTATTTTCATTAATTCCTTTTCTATCATATTTTTATTAAAAATAGATATCCTAGTATTTCCTTCTGAATAAACCACATCAATTATTTCTTCAGCTATTTTTCCCACATAATATTGTTTTCTTTCTCTTTTAAAAATTGGATTTTTAAATATACTTTTAAAATTAATATTTGATTGTTATTTTTCAAAATTTTATTTTATACAAATATTAGGTTCATAATTTATTTATTTTAAATATTTTTCTTTATCAAATTCTTGTTATATGTAATTTTTTCTTATATTAGTATTTTCATGTTTAATCATATTCTGACGATTTATTAGAAGTTATTTCATAAATAGTTTCATCCTCACTTATTTCTGAAAATTCTGGAATTATCATATATCTTTCTACTTTTTTATTTTTCTTGTTTGGACATGTATTTGCAAAATGTCATTTTTGTCTACAAATATAACATTTACATTATAACTTGTGTAAAATTTCTCTTATTTTTCTTTTTATATTTTATATTTTCGTTATAATATAGATTTCTATATTTCCTAAAATAGTTTTTCCATTTCTTTTATATTTGTGTTTTTTATGTCTATATGGTTCACATCCATAATTGGGTACCAGTGGAAATTTTTTACAATTTAGATGTTGTTTATTTTTTGTTTGTTTATACATTAATCTATATTTATTTAATGACATACATTATGTTTCTAACTACCACTATGCAATAGCAATTCTTGTTCCTAAAAAATCTTCAACTATATTTAATTCAGCATATTTTTGTGATATTTTATTTCCCTATAGTGCTGGTAATTTATAAAATAATAAATTTCAACATACTTTATCTGTTGGGTCTATTTTTACTTTTATATAATATTCTTCGAATTTACATGCATATTCTTTAAAATAATTTATATCACATATTTGTAATTTAGCTAAATATTTTCTAAAATTATTGCTTCCTTGTATGTAAAATGTTTTAATAATAATTTTTCATTTTCTCTTACTAATTCTATGTTTATAGTTGCATTTCTGTCCTTGTTTTTTCAATTTCTGGTAATTGTTCAAACCAATTAGCTAAAATTTCTAATAATGTTTGTTGTAATAATAATTTTGCTTTTGAAACTTGTAAATCTCTTCCTATTATTATGGTTGAATTCATTCTTGCCCAATTTTTTTATTTCTAATTTTCAATGTTCTTTTTAGCCAATATACTTCTCCTTTATAATTTTGATTTTTTATTACTCTTTCTTTAGATTTATTGAAGATTTAGCGTCTTCTCCTATGGTTAGGTATTTTATTGGTGCTACAGGTACTGTGGGTTGAAATTTTATTTCGTTCATTAAAATTTATTACTATGTATCTAAATCTTCTTCTGATGAAGATTCAGTTATTTCCATTATATTTATTTGTTCTTATATGACATTTGTTTCTAATTCATTAATTAAATTTAATATTTCTTCAGAATTAGTTTCTATATTTATTTTTTTATTGTTGTATTCAAACTTTTGGACACATAAGCATTGCTACTAATTTAATTTTTCTACACCTAAACTGGGACATTTATGACTACTTGGATCAATCTCTACAACAATGAAATAGACACTTTGTTATAAAAATTAGATAATACAAAAAAAAAAAATTAAATACGTGATAAGCTGCATACAAACTGACCTTTTACATGTCTGATATAATTGTTAAGGCTTTGCTTTGATCTTGAAACTCTAACTCCTTAACAAGCCATTGTAAAAACCATTTCCAATTCACTTTATTCTCCTTATCTGCAATTGCCCAAGCTATAGGAAAAATATGATTTGATGAATCTTTCCCAACAGCAACTAAAACTTCACCCTTGACATGTCCTTTAATAAAACTTCTATCTAAACCTATAATAGGCCTACATCCCTTTTTCGAACCTTTTTTTCAAAGCACCAAAGTAGATGAACATCCTCTTAAGCACGCTCTTCCCCTCTTTTAAGTTCTTTTTATCCAAATCTATCTTATAACTACTCCTAAGATTTGTTCATTTGACATGGTTAGCGTAGGCTTCCAGTTGATTGAACTCTGTTACAAAACTACCTTCTAATTCTATCAAGATTTTTCTCTTAACTCTCTTCATCATTGAGTTAAATAGATTAAGCCTTATATGTGCCTTAGCTTTATTAACCAAATCTTTCATAGTTGTCTTTAGATTCCTATAAATCTTATCTTTAAAATGCCTTGTAAGGAAATCATAAGTTGCCCTTGAGTTTTTAAATGTCTTGTAACAAGTGTGCTCCAGATTCAAAGTCTTGACATACATTCCCCTATGTTTTCCATCTTTCGAAATCAACATAACAAAGGGACAACCCTTTACTTTACATGTAGCTCGAATCTTAGTAGGCTTATTAGGCTTAAGTCATAAATCTTTCCTTTTAGTAACTACTTATTTCGCTATTGCTTCTCTCACTTATTTTGCATTATTAAATGTCATGCAATAAAAAAATGTGGATTATCATCATCCACATCATATCTAACTTCTTCCTACTTTGCATGATAATTTCAATATCATATATAGCATTTTGTTGCTCTTCAACTTCTACCTCATCAATGTCATTTTCTTACTCTACATTCTCATCACCTTCAACCTCATAACTTTCTTCCTCTGAACTATCATCTTCATTCTCCTTAGCTTCATCTCCATCCTCCTTATATTCCTCTTCTACATAATCATAATCAGTTTCATCCTTTTGACTTAGTTTCAACCTGAACATATTCCCTATGTTCAATATCCTTCACACCACTTGCTACATTCTATTTTTAAGCTTGTCCCAATACCTCACTCATGTTTGGATCAGTGTCATTAACAAAAAGGCTTTTAAACCAACCACTGCCTATATAGCTACCTTGCGTGCCTACTTCATTAACATAAGCTACATCTTCATTCAGATTAAACCTTCCATCATTATTTGTGTTCTTCCCAACCCTATAGTCTAAATAATTATGTTCTAAACTAAATGTTGGCACATCAACATCATGTTCTACATAAATATGCATTTGCTTACTTCTAACCTTTCTAATTTGGTCCACTATTTTCATAATGCTGCTATAATCTTGCAATAAATACAACCTATAGTCCAATGATTTCCTCGGTTGAAGGGCATAAACTTTCGTCACATTCAAATATTCTAGATAAATATTGTACTTCTTCATAATATGAGGATAACTCAAAAAATCTATATCGAAATTCTCAACCACATTTGATTCCCCTCCCACATATGATAATTTTGGCTTTAATTCCCATCTTCCCATATACTGAAATACCATATCTATTGTCTCCATACTGCATGACATTAATATTAAAAGAAATTATTATAAACTAATATTATGCTAATGCTAGTAAACAATATTAAATAAACACCCTATAAAATACTAATGCTATTTAATAATTTATTAGTATTGACATATTAAATAAATCAAATAAACTTAAGTCCCTAAATTAATTAATTTATTAGTCAGTAATTTGTTAGTTTTAATAAAAACCCTATCCCCTTTTCTTAAAAACCCTAACTTTTCATTTTTTAATTACAAACACTAATCACTATTATTATACCTTTAATCCTTTATCCAATAAATATTTTATTAGTTTAATCATAAAATGGTCCACATTTATGCTATACCCATCAACAATCTCCAACCAAATTAAGAAACAAATAAAAAATGTCATACCTTTATGAATGGAGCCAAGTATAACGATAGATGAATAATGGCTTTTTTATGGTTTCATAAAGATTGTTAGGTTGGTAGGGTTAAATATGACATTGACATTCAACTCCTCTGTAACAATGAAGAAGATGGTATATTGGTACTACTCATGGGTCAAAGATGGTTTTTGGGAAGGGTTTTTCACTTTGGACTCTTTTTAGGGAAAAGGACGAGGCTGAGGCAAGGCTCGGGCAGGGGTTTTTGGAGGGAAGCTAAGTCATGCATTAGTGGTGGGCCCCACATGATCCATCTCAGATAGCTTTAAACATCAGTTTGGGCTACCGTTAGACTAAGATCCAATTTGAGATGAAATTGGACACTAAAGTTCCAAATGGGAATTAAAAAAAAGATTTAGGTCCAATATAGACTCTGGCCAAAAGTATAAGGGCCAATTTGGACCTTTAGCCATATTTTAAATTTGTTTATTATTGTATTTATTATGCTAATATGTTAGTTTAACCAATGAGTTTGTAGGTGTGTAACCCATTTTGTAGCCTTTATTTTTACCATGTATCCAATTATTAGAAGAACCACTTCTTTTTCCTCTTCTATCAAAGCTTAAAAGAATATAGTCAGTAGTAATGAAATCACTATTAAAGACTTTGGCAAATGCATATATGATTTCAAACTTAAAGATTATAGTAAAAACCATATTTATAAGACTCCCAAACTGAATCTTCAAGTCTAATTATGTAATCAAGACTAAAGAAAGAGATATCCAGTTGTCTAAATCCCAAGATCTTATAAAGTTATTCTCCTCTACCTCTTTAGAAAAACATAAAGCTAAAGGTTTCCATTATATCCATATAGGTCTTGTTTAAGTAGGAATAAAGCCCCTTAATAGAGAAGGTCTTAATACCTCCATTCTTGCCGCTCTACAAGATATAAGATTTAAAAACTTCCAGGATTCTCTTTTAAGAACTATAAAGTCCAATCTTTGTAAAGGACTTATATCATTTGACTATTATTCAAACTTTATAGTTTCTTTTAATGATGCAAACTTATTAAAGTCTTTAGTTTTACATATCTAGCAAAATAATTATTATATGAATGATGATCTATTCCAGTCATATTAATTTTTAAAGTTCATTATAAAGCTATGATGTTTGCTTTTGATACAAAAAGTCATTTTCATAGTAAAAAGGGTGAAACCTTACTTCTTCAAATAGACATGACTAAAACAAATGTGGTTATCCCTAAACCCATCCAATAGAACCAAATAACTCTTCCATAAGAATGGATCCTTGAAGGAGCCACTGAGTTAAAACCTCAGACATAAGAAATATCTATTCCAAATACCCAAATAAATCATGTAACCTAGTTTCAAGATGGCAAAGTCAAACTCTACTTTAACAGAACCTTTTCTAGCACTAGATTCTCTAATACATTATCATTAGAGTCTCTTGATCTAGGAAGGGTATTCCAAATACCATCTCTCATAAACCTTCTATATCATAAACAACCTTAAAATAGCCATCATCCAAGTCTGCCAAGAAATATATACTTGCCAAAAAATGACCAAGTAGATCTTCATCCAAACCTACCTCTTATTATCAATCTACCATATACTACCCCTGCCAGATATTCAACCTTAGATCTACCTCTTACTTCTCTTAGAAATATAGACTATTGCACTACTATACCAGACTAATTTATATTGAGCCTAGACAGGAAGAAAAATCTCCCTCTCCTTACGCATCTCCAACTATTTTAGCAATCACTGAAAATATGGCCCATGAATTGAATGTCTTAAATAAAGATTTTAATCCTGATAAAGCTCTCTTATATAAGGATTTTTATGCATCTCATAATTAAAAAAAAAATAACATGGTTCTTTAAACATTTTCCAAATAATAGAGAAGTCATTTAAAATCAGTTTTATAATTTTTTGCAACAAAATAAAGTCAATATATTATTTTTTGAATGGTTTGAAATATATGCATTAGAAAACATTATTTTTTTTATCCTTTTAAAGTTTTAAATCCTATCACTTTGAGAAAAAAAGGCAACAATTTGGGAAACAACTAATGGTCAAAATATAGAGTTTGAACATCTTCCTCTCAGGATATCAAGATCCTGGTAGGAAATGAGACTGTTGATGCTAGTCCTTACAAAAAGTCCCAAGATAGTGACTTCCAAAACTTGAAAAATATAGTTTCTTAAAATAATTTCACCAATGCCCATCTCAATAGTATAGGTAGACAATTGACTGCACTTGAGAATCAAGCTTAAAAGCCTATAGAACGTTTAGGATGACTACAAAAAAACTAAAGTACCTTATGTTTAAACCATATAAGATCTCTAGCAAAGCTTAGTAAGAAATTAGAAGCAGTAAAACTAAGTTCTTGCATGTTTTTAGAGACCAACTTAGTAAACTAGACTCTTCTAGTGCTTCTAAAGAACCTATAGTTCTGGATACTCCACAGTCTGTTAACCAAAGTATTAGTGTCCTTGATAAAGATCTAGATTCCACCTTTGAAGATAATGCATTTTAAGAATAGTCTCCTGAAGTTGCTAAACTTCACCGGCCTATTTTCCCTTCTTCCGATCCTCAATATATCCAAAGTAGGCTACTAGAACAAGAACTTGATCATCAACCTAACACCTTAGTTTAGCCTAAGTTTAGTGCCAATTCTATTTATAAGTGGAATATAGATGGAATGTCTGAATATTAAATCCTCAACTCTCTCTAATAAATGACAATGATATCTAATTCTTATAAAGCCCAAACTAAAACCACTGATAAGTCTGTTATATAGCTTATCATATTAGGTTTCTCCAGTCAACTGAAAGGCTGGTGGGATTACCATCTCACTAAATAACAACAACTAGAAATTTTACATACTATTCAGACAGATGATGAAGGACTACTTATCTTAGACTAGATGGGAAACCTTGATGTGATTCTAGTTCTAAAGAGGAAGATTTCAAGATTTTTTCATGCTTACAAGTCAACTTTCATTCAAGATAATAGCAATTTATATAAATTCATATTTTGTGTAGCATGCTTAAGTATATTGGCCATAACTTTTACTATAGAAGTCAGATTTAAGTGATTAAAAATGCTATGGAAAGCTAAAATAGAGTGCTAGAATATTATAAAGAAAGATAGGGTTAATTTGATTGTCTTATTAGGATAAAGTTACGAAAGATTATCAGGTGATGTATAAAACTAGGCATATAAAACTAGGCAAATAGAATATACAATAGTAAATGGGCCATATCTCACTCAATATAAATCTAAATGAAGTGACTCTAGATGTTATTAAAGGATAATAACAATGGCTATAACTTTTATGTTTTGAGCTTAAGTTCATTCAACCATCTTCATGTTGAAAAGTGTGATACAATGTGCTATATAAGTAAATCCAAATTTAACTAGGATTATATTTTCTTATTTAAGTAGAATAATATTTTCTTATTTAAGAAGGATTTTGTTTTCTTGTTTAGTTAGGATATTAATTAGGTTTTATTTAGGGTTTTTTAAGCCTATATAAAGGCCTTATTTTATGTGACCTAGAGGGTATGTAATCATGGATGATTAATAAAATTTAGAGAGGATTCTCTTTGGTTACTTGGTGGTTAACCATGTGATAACCATTATGACCTATTAATCTATCTTTCAGATAATAGATTATGGCATCTTCTTAATAACCTTTGTTGCTTGTTTGTTGTTATTCAAAAGGTTAAAGTTTTAATATAGCTTTTATTGTTTGGACTAACTAAATATTAGGTGAAGGTTCTCTATGTCTGAATTGGAACTTGATTTGAACTTTTCTTAAGAGCATGGGTTTGGGTTCATGTTGAACGAGTTCTTAGAGCAGGTCACCTAGTGGGTTTGTATCACTAACTGATATGGACCCTACCTATAGCATAGATAGAATGCGCATCCACCCAAGGATCATCAAAGGTAAGCTGTGTTGATGGAGCTGAACCCCTTTCTTTTTAAATTGAAGCAAGATACTTAGCTATTAAAAGATGAACAATTCTAAGTCTAATATAACATAGTAATTGTAATGAAAGGTAGGAGTAAAATAATTTAAGTAAACTTAAAAAGTTTCAAAAGAACAAAGTTTAAGGAAAAACCTCACTTTTTAATATTTCAATCACTTCAAATTCATTTTACATAGGGTTAGCCCTTATATAGGCATGTAAACAACCTAATCCTTAAAGGAAAAGGTTTTCTTCTTTATTCCTAAAGATTCCTATATAGGAAAATCTTTAATTAAGGAGGTTTCCTTCAAAATAGGATAACTAACGACAACTCATCTTTAAAAAGTCAAAATTGACAACTTATATTTGAAAAGTTGAAATTGACAACTCATCTTTGAAAAGTCAAAATTAACAACTAATGATAACTCATTATAACTAAAGCAAAATGACAACTCATAATAACTAAGCATTGAAGCATGCCATGTCATATGTCATGTAGGATGTTGACCATTGACCTTGACTTGTTGACTCTTTAACTTTGACTTGTTGACATATTGACTTTGACTTGGAATATCCTTGAATCTTCTCACATCTTTTAGAATCTTCCTTATTGACTCTAAAATAGAAAAATAACTAAAAATTTGTCCATATCAAGCTAATTAATTTAAAATATGAAATTAAACTAATTAGCTTGAATTCTTTATCATTCGGCTCCATGCTTGTACTTGAATCACTTTTAGGGTTCATATTATTCCCTCCCTCTTGAAGATGATTCTTCC
The DNA here is from genome assembly GCA_947683625.1 of Mallotus nudiflorus. Taxonomy (NCBI): domain Eukaryota; kingdom Viridiplantae; phylum Streptophyta; class Magnoliopsida; order Malpighiales; family Euphorbiaceae; genus Mallotus; species Mallotus nudiflorus. Next base: position 1,167,211 of record CANTUR010000793.1, on the reverse strand, counting down.
TTGAATCATAGCCATCTTTTCAAGTTAAGAAATTCATAAATCCTCAAGGGTCAAACACAAACTTCTTAGTTGAAAAGTTCTCCTTTAAAGTAAAAATTTGCACAAGCAACTTCAAAACAACTTAATTGCACAATTGGAACATAGAACTCATCCATGAACTTATAAGGATAGTATTATTGTTGCTTATTTCAAAACTTAAAACTTGAATATCTCAAGTTCTTCTTGCTATAAGCAAAGACTCCATAAATTTCTTTGAGAGAAATAAAATTTTGCAACTCTTTCTCATACTTCACACTAGGAATGAAATATTCAAAGGTATTATTAACATTGTGATGCATTCCAACATTATTAAATGGATCTTTATATGGCTCAAAAGTCTATAAAATAAATTTTAAGTCACTAAGAAAAGAAACATTAAAAGTATTAGTGCAATCGTGATGAATAATAATCTCCTTATTCTTCATGACACTTTTAGTCTTTAGCTTTTTTTGTGCAAAAACTTCTAGTTTTTCCTCTTCATTATGCACATACTCTTCATGATCACAAGGTGCACTCTTAACACCTCCTTGAATAATTTCACTAGATTGCTCAAAACTTTGCAAACACTCCTTATTAGCTTCAATGACTTTAACAATTTCACTATTCTTGGATTCATACTCTATTTTGATCTCCTCACACACAACCACTTATTTTTCACACTTTTTTTCATGAATAATGCTTTCCCTATAGTTTGATCATATAATTGATGCTTATGTTTTCTTCTCATGATCATTTAACACCACTTCAACATTAGTACCACTTTGATTATCAACCTTATTACTCCAACTATCTCTATCTAAAGTAAGTGTAATTACATCCTTCAAAGACAAAGAAAGTTGCAATTGTACTACAAAATCAAAACCTTATCTAATTTCGCTCTTAAGCCCACTTATGAATCTTGTAATTTTCTACCCTTTAGATTCACCTAAATCACTTGCAATTACAAACAACTTAAACTCTTTAGCATAACCTTTAACACATAATTCATCACCTTCTTTAAGCCTTTGTAATTTAAGATAGTATTTATCCCTAACATCATGAGGAATAAAATGTTTAGTCAATAACCTTTTCATTAATTCACAATTTCTAATCTCATTATTCCCATTCTCTCTCCTCAAAACCATCTAATCTTTCCACCATATAGTAGCACTACCTAGAAATTTTTGAGAAGCAAGTTTGCACTTTTAGAAATTAATTATTTTAAGAGAATCAAATATCTCTTCTATTTATTGTACCCATTTCATGTAAACATAAGGATCATTCCTACTAAGAAAATAAGACATCCATAATGACCACACTTAAAGATAATGTAGAAAACAAATAGAAAAGAAATCCTCACAAAGCACTCCCCTTACGTGTTTACACTCAAGGCTATAAATGCTCTCATGTTTTACTCAAAAAAAATTTTATTTTGTGTTTTTTAATCTTTGAAGAATTAAGAAGAAGAAGAAGAAGAAGAAGAAGAAGAAGAAGAAGAAGAAGAAGAAGAAGAAGAAGAAGAAGAAGAAGAAGAAGAAATAATACATGAAAATTAAATAGGATAGTTAACCAAACCTTGAAGTTTGGCTCTAATACAAAATTGATACGAACCCTGCTTAAAACAGAGATAGAATGCATATCCAACTTTGAATATTAGCCTAAGGATCATTAAGGATAGATTGTGTTGATGAAGCTAAATCTTTTTCTTATTAAATTGAAGTAAGATACTTAGCTATTAAAAGATAAACAATCACATAATTCTCAGTCTAATTTAACCTAGCAATTGTAATTAAAGGTAAAAGTAAAACAATTCAAGTAAACTTGCAAAGTTTTAAAAGAATAAAGTTTAAGGAAAAACCTCACTTTTTAATATTTTAATCACTTTAAATTTTAAATAGGGTTAGCCCTTAGATAGGCATGCAAACAACCTAATCCTTATAAGAAAAATTTTTCTTCCTTATTCCTAAAGAAACCCATATAGGAAAATCCTTAATTAAGGAGGTTTCCTTTAAAATAGGATAACTAATGACAACTCATCTTTGAAAAGTTAAAATTGACAACATATCTTTGAAAAGTCAAAATTAACCACTAATGATAACTCATTACAACTAAGCAAAATGATAACTCATGACAACTAAGCATTGAAGCATGCCAAGTCACATGTCATGTAGGATGTTGATCATTGACCTTGACTTGTTGACTCTTTAAGTTTGACTTGTTGAGTTGTTGACTCTAACTTGGAATATTATTGAATGTTCTCACATCTTCTTGAATCTTCCTTATTGACTCTAAAATAGAAAATTAACTAAAAAGTTATCCATATGTGAGCGATTTGGATTGGATTAGGGATTCTTCTTTTGTGTTTTTGTCTTTATTGGTGTTTTTGTTTTCGAGGGACATGGCAACTTTACCGAATAGGTAAAAGTGATAGATTTTAGAAGGATGAGACGCTTTTGATTTTACAGAGTCGCCACCCAATTTTTAAAAAATTGGGAAAAGAAAGGAACAACATTGAGTCACTTAGCGAGTATTGTCCCCAACAGAGATTTTCGGGTTCGGGAGATCACATATACTTTTTGACTATTCCTTATTGTATGATATTCAATGTATAGCTACTACAACACCTTAGTTTTAGTGATAATAGTTTATATAGCATTCACACAGTACATAAGAAAATATGGGATAATAAAGTTGAGAATTTTATTACATCACTTTCCAGATAAAATACATATGAAAAGAAAAAATTACGAAAAAGTAAATCTAATATGATTGATTTGCAAGGACAACACGATCAGTTACACAACTTATTTGATGAATGATAGGATGATCATGCTTGCATTGATTATTTATACTATAATGATAAATGATGATAATATAAAGGATGCATAAGGTCATCACCAAACTGAGAACATGATGACTCTATTCTAGGGTATGAACTTTTCACATTATTGACATATATGATGTGATTTCATGATTTCAGAAATAGAGGATGCAGAGTGATGATGTAAAATGAGTATAATAATGCATATAGTATTCATGTAGCATACAAGATTGCCAGTCTCATCATACAAGCACAATAGTATTCCCAAATGCTACTGAAAGTAAAATAAAATGCAGTGTAGTAAAGTAAATATGCTAAAATGATTATGTGGTCCTCAGACTCGACTCAGCTTGTATGAACTTTGAAGCTTTAGCTTTAAGAGATTATCAAGTTTTCTTATCGAGAGGTTCAAAATGACAATAGAATGATGCTAGATTGTATACTTTTGAAGTGTGCTTTGATAAAGATAAGGTTGGGTTTAGTGGAAAAAGGGATCTAACAACCTAAAAGAAAGGTTGTGGGAGAGCAAAAATTGGATGGGAAATGGTTTTTTTATGCCTTCGATCAGACTGACTCTTGGGTGTGTGTGTCTTCACTTGCTTCCCTCTATAAAATAGGGTGTAGAGGCATTTATTTATAGAAAAAATGTGTAGAATAGGGTGGTGTAGGCATTTTCACATGCATGTGAGGGGATTTTTGCGCATGGCCACGCCAAGTGTGCGTGACTATGCATAGTATGGACGTGGTCACGCACTTGGCATGTGGTACATGGCCACGTGTGCCTATGTGCTTTTTCACATGCACTTTGATGCTCTATGCGCTCTTCTTGGGTTCCGTGCACACTATTTTAGGGTTCGTTCTTAAAATTTTTAGGCCTTTTGGATGTGTTATTTGGCTTCAATTTTAGCACATGACACCTATGGGTGTTTATACTCCTAAGCAATACACGCTGATACTCGGATTGTGTTGGACCATTCCAGGACCACTTTTGGAGGTTTTGGAGCCCTTCAGACATGTTTTTAAAGTCTGTTTTGTCAAAATTGATTTTTATTTTTTCATGAAGCTGGGTCCCGATCTAACGAAATATGTAACGGCCTAATGAGCTGAGTATTCTAAGAGGAGTTTTCTAGAAATAAACCTCTCATAGTTATTATAATTTGTATTTTGCAAGGTCGAAGCACATCTTAATGACCTGGTGATCAATTTTGCACACTAGTGGGGTTGGTTGGGTTTTTAAGGTTGCACACTTTAGAGGTGCTACGAACAAGCAGACTCTAGTCATCTTAAGGATTTATTTCATCATCGGACCTTTTTGGGGATAGTGAAATTTAAGGCATGATAGTTTCCCCTTACTTCACGTGTATTATATAGCCACCTATCACTAGTGTTAATACATGTGAAACAAAAATGCAAAGATGTAAAAAATGTTTTGGTAAGGAGAGAGGTACTTACTTATGGGCTGTCTCTAGATGTCTTGTTAAGATTTGACTACTATTATTGTGTTTTGTTTATTGCTATTGTTCTGTGACTTAGTCATCACATAGGGTGTTATTTGGGACATATGTAAGCTTTTGATTCATGCAAAGTGTAGAATATGGATGCGACTATAACCTTTTTAGGTGTCACACAAGTGAGGATACTACTAAGCAAAATATGAATGCGATTATAACCGTCTTAGGTGTCACACAAATGAACATACGACTATAACCTTCTTAGGTGTCATGCAAATGAAAATGTGACTATAACCTTCTTAGATATCATGCAAATGAACATGCGACTATAACCTTCTTAGGTGTCACACAAATGAACATGCGACTGTAACCTTCTTAGGTGTCATGCAAATGAACATGTGACTATAACCTTCTTAGGTGTCACGTGATTGAACATGTGACTATAACCATCTTAGGAGTCATGCGAATGAACATGCAACTATAACCTTCTTAGGTGTCACATAAAATGAAATGCGGCTATAACCTTTTTAGGTGTCACATAAATGAACCTACGACTATAACTTTTTTAGGTGTCTTTCAAATGAACATGTGACTATAACCTTCTTACGTGTCATGCAAAATGAACATGAGGCTATAACCTTCTTAGGTGTCATGCGAATGAGCATGCAACTATAGCCTTCTTAGTTGTCATGCAAGTGAACATGCAATTATAACCTTCTTAGGTGTCATGCGAATGATCATGCGACTATAACCTTTTGAGGTGTCACGTGAATGATCATGCTACTTAGCAAATGAGAATGCTCTTAAGTAGTGCAGATGCTCCTAAGCAATGAGTATGAGTGCTTTTAAATTAGAGTGTTGTGAATGTTTATTGAATTTTCCTTACTCTTCTTCTTTTGTAAGATGTCAATTTTTCTAAAGAAAGCGGTGCACGTGCAGTTTCTTTAGACAGATGAAGTCCTCACTAGTATACTTTTATGTGAGTTTGGTGTGTATCTTATACTTAAATGGAAGTTTAGGACTATAGAAGTGAGTGTGCAAAGTCTTAAAGTGCATGTAAAACCATAAAAGAGTGTGTGGAATGGTGAAGTGTGCGTGATTATGCCTGATCATGAGCATGTGCACATGATCATGCACTTCCCCCCCTCTATGCTTATTTAAGTAGCCATTTTGGAGGTCTTGGGAGGCTTCGTCCGAACTTCTTTGAGTGTTTTCTAACTTTTCTTGACCCTTTTCATGTTTCAGGTGCTTTCTACTCTATTTTTGCTTTTGTATTTTCTTTTGTGTAAAATGGAGTTTCCCAACATTCTTGAGGGTTTGGAGGACATTTTTATTAATGTTGATATTGATCTTGAGGGTGACTTTATGGAGGCTATTGGAGCTAGGATGTCCACAGTTGGGACTAGCACATATAGTGTTCAGAGTTCTCAGCCTTCCAGGCTTTCTCAGGGAGATCTGATCCCTATTATTCATAACTTGGAGACTCACACTTGGGTATATCATCATTATGATGTAGGTCCTTCTTTGCCCTTATTTTCTGGAACTTATTCGTTAGCTGCTTTGCTGTATGAGATTTATTGTATCTATAGATTTGTAACTCTTGTTATAACTATCTATCTAGCTTTATTGTAGATGCTGATACTAATAGTTCTTGCTTTATTTTATTTTTGTGATTATTTGCTTGTCGTAATGGTTTTCTTTTCAACCTTTATTATTGTTTTGATCTTGTTAAGTGATAGAGAGAGATATGTTAGTATTTAGTAGTTATGCAAATGTTTAATAGCGTATATATTATTTATAGCCCCGTAGGTATGTCACTGTGCTATTTAGTAGTTTCAATAGGTTAGCATGTACTATCAGGGTCTCCCATTATGCATGAAGCAGATGGTTGTTGAGAAGGGCTTCAATGGAGTGGTTGTTGTACTGTCTTATGACTTGTATATATCAAGTTAGATTGCTATGTATGCATTGATAGAGTGGCGGATGGATACCATGCATACTTTCCATCTTCCTGTTGGGGAGATGACCATTACCCTGTTGGACTTTATCGCTATTATGAGCTTAAGCTTCTCTAGAGAGCCCATTTCTTTTAGTGATAAGGAGTGTTCCACTATTGTGGCGAGGAGGCATCTCACGAGGGATTTGCTCAGGGTAGCCACTCCTATAAAGTTTGGTTGTCCGTATTTCGCTCGATACATGGAGTTTGTTTCTTTCGTGTGGGCTTTGTATAATAATGGTCTTGTCTTAGTGGAGCAGCTGGCCTGTTGCTTTTTATTTTATTTACTGAGTGTTGTTATCTTCTCGAACCCCTTAGGTATAAGTGATCTGCGATTGTTGCTTATCTTGAGGGACCTTAATGGCTTGTCAAGGTATTGTTGGGGTGCTGCCGCCTTTACTTATATGTACTCGGGACTTAATGCAGCATGTCGAGGTGGCTTGAGGATTTGGGGATGTTTATTCGTGCTGGATGTGAGTAGGAATTCTGTTGTCTGTTGTCTTACTCTTAGTTTGTTATTTATAACCCTCTGATTTTGATAGTTTTAGGCATATGAGTTTGGGATTCTCCCCTATCCGTCCGTTGAGCATTTCTAAAAGGATGGCTTCCCTCGTTATTCTTATTGGATCAGGAAGACTAAATATTTGATTGAGAATTGCACAATAGCCCGAGGACCACATAAGGAGGCTATCCCCTGATTAGGTATGTCTAATATCTATTGTGCTGGTTATTCCTTTCTTTGGGATTGTTTATTTATTGTTGCCTTTTGAGCAGATCTTTCTTCATTGGTGGGTGGCAAGATCTCATTGGACGACAAAGATGGTGGCTACGTGGCAACTGATAGAGAGATGAGTATTGCTTTCTGGCCTTGTCGGCAGGGTGTGGTATTTGGGCGAGTGAGTCCATCATTAGTAGGATGGCCCATACATAAGGAGAGTTCCTGTTCCTCCCCCTAAGGACATGTTCTGGGGTCATGAGCTCTACAGTGATGATCTTGCTATTGTTATGATGGGATTCCCCTTTGAGAGCCTCTTAGAGAGTGTAGGTTTGCCTTATGTTGATGTATTGATACCTCAGCTGATTAATGCTGTAGTTACTGGGACCTTTCCTTTTCCTTCACCTTCTCAGGCAGATGCATCTCGTCCCTCGGGTTCGAGGGCTAGGCCATCACGTGGGTCTTTGAGAGTTGCTTCTTTTGATCCTGTAAGTTTTTATTCCTATTTTAGTGTAAGCATGTAGCAAACTTTATTAGTATTAAACTGTAATTGACATGGGTTATGAGAGCTTATCTATAATGACATAAGAGGAGATCTAGATCCTAATTTGAGGATGATGAGGGCACGCTCTGCACTGAGGCAAATGCTTATGCCAATGATGTGGCTTTTAGTAGCACTATCCTTAGGGATTTGATGATTCAACTATCTTTGTCTTTGCTTGGGATGAATATCTTTGGTAGAGCAATGAGCTTCAATTTTCCTAGACCTGGCTTTTCTCAGTCGGGTGTTGCTCCTGCCGATGCTACCCATGTTCATGTTCTTCTCTTATTCTTGCATGTATTTCATTTATTTAATGAGTGGTGGTTGACCTATTTGCTTGCTTTTGCAAATGCCTGTCTCCTTTGGCCAACACTAGTATACTATTATAGGGAGTGCACAATAGTGCTTTTTGGAGTTTGCTACTACTTAGAGGGTATGCCTTCTTTATTATACCTATTTATTTTATACACATATTTTATGTATGAGTGTATGATATGCAATGTGTAATGCAGGTTAAGCACCATCTTGCTAGTTGTGAATGGGAGCAGAAGCGTGTAGCTTATTGTGATCGTATTAGTGAGTTGGAGTCACAGCTACCGTCCCTTGCAACATATGATAATGAGTCAAGATCAAACAAGGGGAATGCTTAAGTAGGATCATTGCTTGCTTTTGATGGCATCCACGATCGATGTAGTTGTTTTAGGAGCTAGGTGTAGGACTTTTGGTCTGTGGTTTGCTCTGTTGTATCATTTTCCCAAGGTTATGGAGTTTGGTGTTGTATTTGGGCATTTGTCTTACATGTTGTATGATGTTTGTATAATGATGACTGTATATGCTTCTTACTATGTATCATTGATGATGATGTTTTCCATTACTATTATCTGCCTTTTTTCCTTTTTTTTTGCCTAAAGTGTCTCTTTTTGGAGCTTTTTGCACTTAATAGGATTTTCTTTTTCTTCCATTTTTTGCTTAGGGTGTCTCCTTTTGGAGTTTTTCACACCTAGCTATTATTTTTTGCTATACGACAGTGGCTGATCTTAAAGAGTGAGCTTAGAGAGGATGGTAAGAACCATGGTCATGTAATGAAAGAAAATGCAAAGCATGCTTGATGCAATTCATGATGATAAAATGTGTTGCACTTTTCAAAGACATTTTCATAAATTGGCAATCATTCTCATTTCACTGTAATCATTTAAGAAAAGCATAGGTCATACAAATTTTGAATTTGAGGTTACCTATTTCCTTAACTAGCCTTCTAAGGTTTTCTAGTTAAATATTTCTCTTTTAGGTTTTCAACTCAGCAGGAAGTCCCTAACTTTTGCCTGAGCTGCCATTTTTAGGTTTTCAACTTAACGAGATGATTTTTTTTATGCCTTAGACGTAGTACTTCTTCCGGCAGTCTGTGTTGACAGGTTTAGAGAATTCATTGCCTTAAGAATCCATTAGCTTGACTACTCCTTTTAATAGGACATGTTTGACTAGGTATGGCCCTTCCCAATTTGGTCTAAATTTCCCTTTAAGGTCTGGAATGTTTTGTCATGTTTGCTTTAGCACCCAGTCTCCTGCTTTCACACTCTTGTGTTTTACTTTTCTATTGAAGGACTTGGCTAGTTAAGCCTAATACAACTATATGTGGTATAGAGCCTTGATCCTTTAGTTATCTAAAAGAGTGAGATTGTTATGCCTTTATTGATCCCACTATACTTTTAGTAATTTGGATTTGATTACTACCTGAAGAGACTTGATTTTTGTTTTGATTGGGAGAACCGCTTTTGACCCATACACTAATGAGAAAAGAGTTGCTCTTGTTGAAGTTTTGACTATCGTTCAGTACCCCCATAAGGCATGTGGCAAACTGTTTGCCTAGTCTCAGTAAGGCAGAGTCATTTTTGACAAGATATTTTTGATGTTCTTATTTATAGCTTCAACAACACCATTCGCCTATGGTTGGTAAGGAGAAAATATGTGATGTTCCACCTTATAACTCCTTAGTAGCTCTCTAACTTCCCCTTGGGACACCATTGTTAGAGATGATGTGATGATGGATCCCATATCAACAAAACATGTTTCTTTTGATGAACTTAGCCATTTGCTTGGCTCCTATCCTTACGAACAATTCTACTTTGACCTATTTTATAAAGTAGTCCACTGCCATTAAGATGAATAGGGGAAGATAACTGACATTCCCATGGATCTAACACTTATGGCATTTCCTCATAAATTTGATGCAGTCTTCCATCATCATCATCCAAAAGATCCTTGTCTGATTAGCTTTTTAGCCAAGATTGCTCCATTCATATATGGACCACAAACACCATCATGTACTTCTTTTATTGCTCTTGTAGCCTCAGTTTCATCTAAACATCAAAGTTGTAAACCATTTGAGGTTCTCTTGTATAACACGCCTTGGTGTGATATGAATTTTAATGCTAATCATCGAATGACCACTATGTCTTTTTCATTTGCTTGATCAAGATAGGCTTGTTCTTTTAGATATCTCTGGATGTCATAGAACCAGGGCTTTTCAACTACTTCTGTCTTCGCTATTCTACAGTCTTTATAACAAGGTTGTTTTAATCTGAGTAGAATGAGGGGCTTTATGGGCATTTTGGATGGTCCTTCCCATACTAATGCTAGGGAAGCAAGTGCATTTGCCATCTGATTATGGTTCCTAGGGAGATGAATGAATTTGCATTTTTGGAAGGACATGGTGAGTAGCCTCAAGTGGTCTAGAATAAGGCTTTAAGTGTTGCTCTTATAGTTGCCACTCTTCCGTGGCATGATTGATTACTAGTATGGAATCTCTAAAGATTTTAACTTCTATGACGTCCAGGGTTATCAGTGCTTCTATTTCAAGTGTACATGCCTCGTATTTTGCTTCATTGTTTATGACTCTAAACTTAAGGTTTTTAGCAATTGGTACTACTTCACTTTTTAGAGATTGTAGTATGACACCGACTCCTGTGTTGAACTGATTGACTGCTCCGTCAAAGTACATACGCCATCCTTGGATTTCAATGGCTGAGCTAAGGTTGTCTAGGAAGTCCAGTTGGATTTCTTCTGAGTTTAACATGGGGTTGAGGGCTAGGAATTCAGCCATTGCCCTCCTTTTTACTGCCTTCTTAGTCAGATATTTCACATCGAATTCTATTAGTAGTACGAGCCACTTGGCAAGTTTCCCAACTAGAGAGGGAGCTTTATAGAGGTACTTCATGGGGTCCATTTTAGACACAACCTATATTTTATAAGATTGAAAGTAGTGTTTGAATTTCTTCATTGCCCATACAATTGCCAGACATATTTATTCAACTTAGCTATACTTCTCCTTATATGGTAGCATCTTCTTGCTCAAGTAGTAAATTGCGTGTTCTACTTTCATTTCTCCCTCTTGGGCTAACATTGCATCTATTGCATTCCCTTTGATGGCCAGATACAGGGTTAGAGACATCCTTGGTTTAGGTAGTCTTAGAACTGATGGGTTGGCTAGGTAGCTTTTGATCTTGTTAAATCCTAGCTAACACTGTTCATTCCATTCAATTGATTGATCTTTTTGAGTAGCTTGAAGATTAGTTCACATACTGTTGTCAACTTAATGATGAATCTGCTGATGAACTGTAGTTTCCCTAAAAACTCTCTAATTTCTTTCTCTATTTTTAGCATTGGCATCTCTTTGATGGCTTTTACTTTGTCTAGATCTATTTCTATCTCATTATGACTGACAACATACCCCAACATTTTTCCTAAAGTAACTCTGAATATGCATTTCTTTGGATTTAGCCTGAGACTGTATTTTTTGACCCTTCTTAGGAACTTTTCGAGATCAGAGGGGTGTTCTTCTCTAGTTCTTGATTTGACCATTATATCATCGACGTATGCCTCCACTTCTTTGTGTTTCATGTCATGGAACATTGCATATTCTCTGGTAGGTTGCCCCTACATTCCTTAGTCCAAAAGGCATTACCCTGTAGCAGTAAGTACCCCATTCTATTATGAAAGCTATTTTTGCTTTATCGATAATGGCCATTAGGATCTGATTATACCTGGAGAGTCCATCCATGAAGGAGTACATTGCACATATGGTAGTGCTATTAGCCAGTATGTCTATATAAGGTTGTGGGAAATCATCCTTTAGGTAGGCCTTATTCAGATCTCTATAGTCGATGTAGATTCTAACCTTTCCATCTTTCTTTGGTAGTGGCACCACATTTGCTAACCATTCTAGATAGTCTCGTACCTCTAAGAATTTTGCTGTGATACGTTTCTCAATGTCCTCTTTCACTAGTTGGGCCCATTATGGTATGAGTCTTCTTAGCTTATGCTTTACCTATTTGCACCCTTCTTTGGTTGGAATGAAGTGTTGAGCAATGTATCTGTTAATACCAGGCATATCATTGTATGTCCAGGCAAAATACTTTTGAATATTTTATTAATATTTTTCAATTTCTCTCCTCTCTCCAGGGGTAACATCTTTTAAAATATGCAAAATGCGTGGTTTAGATTCTATGCCAATGTTAAATGATTTAGTGCATATGGAATGAATGTCAAATATGCAAATGTTTTGATTAATGAAATGCACACTACCATAAGGAAAGACATCAAATAAGTAAGCAAAATATGATTTCATTGCATTAACTTTAGAGTTCATTACATCATCATCTTTAAATAAAGAAAAAGTACAGAGATCATTATCAGTAATATCTTCGAACATGATGTCATTGATGCTTGATTCGAGGATGGAAGCAACTTGGGTATGATTGATAGCTTCACTTTCATATTCTATCTCCAGGTTTTTCATATGTTCATAGATGTCAGTCTTAGTGAACATGTTTGGCAAATGTTTCTCTTTGAGGGTGTCATTGAAGATCTCAAACCCCAGGTTCTTAATTCCATTGCTCACCCATTCCTCAACTTATCCTTAATAGACTTGGGTTAAGCTTTCATCCACAAAAGAGGTTGATTTCTTAGCCCTAATATCCTTTTCAGGATGATACCGCAAACCATTTCTATTGGTCTATCCTCAAAAGTTAGGGAATTCTGTGACTCCAATGTTTTTTCCTCATAGTCCTATTCCAGGCAGATATTGCATTTTCTTCATCATAGTAGCAACTTTAGGATTGACATGATCGTCATTGATCACAAAAACTTGGAATCCTAGTGGGACCACATTTAGATAGGCAATAATGTTGTTTGTTTTAGCAGGGATGGTAATGACCTTTCCATTCAAAGGGAACTTGATCTTCTGATGCATAGTGGAAGGTATGACCCATTGTGGGTGGAACCAAGGTCTTCTTAGCAATAAGGCAAAAGTCGAAGGGATGTCTAGGATAATAAATTCTATTTCTGATTTGATATCTCCCACTATAACTACTGCTTTGAAAGTGCCAATGTCTGGCTTCTTTGAATCATCGTAGGCTCGTATAACCTAGACTCTTCTAGGTTTTCAACATTCATCCCAAACTTATGTAGCAACCTCAGGGGGCAAACATTGATGGTAGACCCATCATCTATTATAACACATAGGGTCTTCTTAGTCTTGACAATTGCCTGTATAAAGAGAGGATGATTGTAGACCTTTCCCTCAAAGGGTAAATCTTTGTATGAAAAGGTGATCGCATTGGAAGGAGCTTTCATTAAAGAGGCTATCATCTTACAAGGTGAGGCATCAGTAGTAATCTTTGGTTCATTTAATGCTTTGACTAGGGCATCTCTTTGCTTCTTGGAGGCCATGAGTAAGTCCCAAATACTAGTTTGTTCATGAGTTTTTTTGAGCTGTTTGAGGATAGTGTCTTCCTCTTTAATTAGAGCTTGATCTCTTGCTACTTCTTTATCTTTAAAGGGTGGTTCCTTCTCTTTCTCAGGTGGTTGATATAGCTGCTCGCTGTGAGTTACATGATTAACTGCTAGCTTGCTTAGCTGCTTGCTTATATACTTTTGTAATGCTATTTTGGTCCTAAACAACGATTTTAGGTTCATCAAAGTTGTACCATATATCTATCCCCATGATCTGCAAGTTCTGAGGCTGAATAGTATTATCTGTCCCATCTTCATTGTCAAATTCTTCTCCCTATCCTAAGGGTGTTATGTCTTTTAAGAGTGTATAAGTAGTAGGAGGTGCTGTGTACTTGACTTTGTAGTCAAACTTCCTAGATGGCTGGTGTAGATAGCGGGGTTTAGCACGCATCTAAGATTTTAGCAATCGCGACACTGTTTGAGCTTAGGGCTCTAAAGAACACTCTAACCACTATCACAAAGACATGGCGTGGAGATGAGAAGTCACCACCCAGGGTAATAACTAGGACAAATCGAAAAAGTAGTACTCGATTCCTTAAAAGAAAGCTAGCACCACAACCAGGAGATTCTGGGTACGGAATACCAACTTCTTTCAATCTCGTGTTCATTTAGAATTACTTTATGAATTACTATATTATCCTCCATTTACATGCAATTTCATTTAAACCCTTATTCTAGTAATTAACTCTAAGGAAAACCAGTCATGAAAATACAAGTAAATAATGCATTCATTCAAACATATAATCCCTAAGTTAGTTTAATCTACATTAATGTTAATTAAATGAACTAAATCTACATGTTTTAATTTACAAATGAGCTAAAGGATAATTCCTTTTAATTTTAATTAAATGAACCTGAGTCTATTTATTTTAATTCTAAAAATTGGCCTAAATCTACAAATTATGGAGATATTTAAATTAGTGGGCCTAATTCTACATATTTTAATTCTAAGGTGACCTTAAATCTACAAATTATGAAAAAGACTTAAATTAAGTGGGCTAAGTCTAAATTAATTAAATTAAATTAAGTGGGCCTATGTCTAATTTACTAAATGGGCCAAAGTTATCTCTAACCTAAAATCTAATTAATTATGGACCTAAAATGCATTTTAGTTAATTAAACCTAAAAAAACCTAAATTTATTTAAGTGGATTAGAATCTTATATGGGCTTAAGGCCCAAAACACATAAAAATAAATAAACAAGCCCAAAAACAAATAAAACATATTAAAACAATTAAATAAAAGATTAAACAACTAATTAAATTAATTCCTTCTAAAACCTTAATTTTCATTAACATGCAACTTAAATTAATCTACTTCCTCCATTGATTTTAATTAATTACCTAGTTAAAATCCTAATTTTACTAACTAATTAATTAAAATAAATAAGAAACCACACATATAATTCCACTATTCCCACTATTAGGGCGATTACAATAATCTATTGAAAATAATAATAAAATTAATTAATACAACCCCAAAAACATAAATAAAATAAAGAAATTAAATAAAAAAACCTAAAAACTAAATTTACAAAGTCTTATCCATGGCATTCGATGGGCTTCTCATGGATTCAATCCTCTAAACATGATCATTATGTAATTTCCTCCATAATCACCATAAAAATACAAAAAAATTATGATTAGTGAATCAATAATAAAATAATATTAAAAATCAATAAAATAAATAAATAAATAAATAAAATAAAATAAAATAAAATAAGGAGAAGATGATGCTTATGGATGATTTTAATAGAGTGCTCAGATTTTGTAGAATCACCGTTCTTGATAGGACTTCGAATATTGTTCTTCAAAAATCCTCTGAAGATCTTTCTTTAAGCAATTAAACAAAATAATTTTGTAGAGAATGCAATACTCTTTTTCTTCTTTTCTTTTTTTTTTTTCGTTCTCTCTTCCTCTCTTTTCTTTTTTCTTTCCCTTCGTTCTCCTCTGCCTTCATTTTCTTTTTTTTTTCCCTTTTTTCTTTTTGCCTCCCCCCTCACTATGTCCGGAGCCAAAACACTCCTCTGCCTTCGTCTTTGAACCCTAGTTATAAATTGATTCCTTAACAACTTCTATTTCCTTAAAAACATTATCAAAATAATTTTAGGAGAATTTCAGAATAATTAGGACTTAATTTTTCCTAAAAAATTTGAGAACCCGGGTGGAAGATGTCTAATTTTGACTAAAATTATGTAAGTCCGATTGGAATTATACAATTCCGATCAAAATTATTGTAATTCCGACCACTTTTTTTAACATTTAATTACAAAAAGGTCCTTAAAAGAATTTAAGTTTTGCAATTAGATCCTTAAAAAGCATTGCAATTTACCCCTGAAGTTTCAAAGTTTGAGTATTGAAGACCTATTCATGATATTTTCATCATTGGAGTATTTTGTCGTATCCATAACTCATCATCCCGAAATTGGGTGTCTACAGTTGCCCCTTTTGTCATTGTTTGCTTGACAAATTATGACAAAGTAAACTAGCACTCAATTTCTTAATTAGAAGTTAGGATACTTACCTGTGCTTCATGAAGCTTTTGCTTATGAACTTGCTATACTCGGACGTACAATATTGGTTTGGAATGACATATCATACTTGGTTCGTATGATTTTGACTATTCTCAGTCATATAGTTTTGGGTGAAAGGAACTCATTGTACTTGGTCGTACAATGTCTACTATACTTGGATGTATAGTCTGAATTGAAAAGGAACATCACACTAGGTCGTATGATGCCGTTTATACTCAGTCGTATAATCTTGATTGAAAATACATTGTACTCAGTTATATAATATCGACTACACTTGGTTGCATAGTCTGATTGAAAAGAAACATCACACTCAGTCGTATGACGCTCATTATACTCGGTTGTATAATCTTGATTAAAAATACATTGCACTCGGTTATACAATGCTGACTAAACTCGGTTGTATAGTCTGAATTGAAAAGAAACATCACACTCGGTCGTATGATGTTGATTATAATCGGTCGTATAATCTTGATTGAAAATTCATTGTACTCAGTTGTACAATGTTGACAATACTCGGTTGTATAGTCTATATTAAAAAGAAACATCACACTCGATTCTATGATGTTGATTATACTTGGTCGTATAATCTTAATTAAGAATACATTGCACTCAGTCGTACAATGTCGACTACACTTGGTCATATAGTTTGAATTGAAAAGAAACACCACACTCGATCGTATGATGCTAATTTTACTCAGTCGTATAATCTTGATTGAGGATACATTGCACTTAATCATATAATCTTGATTAAGGATATATTGCACTCGGTGATACAATACCGACTAAACTCGGTCGTATAGTCTATATTGAAAAGAAACACCACACTCAGTCGTATGATGCCGAAAATGCATTGTACTCGATTGTACAATGCCGACTACACTTAGATGTATAGTCTGAATTGTCTTATATGATTATGCTGCAATCCATAATTACTTGTGATTAGCTGCAACCCTTTTATTGCTCACTGATGATAATGCTACAGTCTATATTTGCTAGCGAATTTGGTTGTTTGAGTTGAATGCTTTGAATTCTTTGTGCCTTTAAATTTTGCTATGTTGACTGATTAGAATCTCTTTGCTGACTGATTTCAATTTTGCTATGCCAACCATCTGTACAAGTTGAGTGCACTTTCTTCTAGATTTGCCATTCCTACAAATTTGATGAAGTTAGTTTCAATCATGATGAATGTATAAAAGTACATTATGACATTTAAAATTTATATCACTTTTTATGAGATACCGTGCACTCAATGAATCTCACTATTTATAATTTTCATGACTATCATTTATTTACCATCTGAAGAGGTCAGAGGCATCATTAACCATCTTATGTTGAGAGCATGTCTTTTACCAAGTGAAGAGCTTACTTCCACACCTAATTTTAGGGAGAATTTGCTAAACAAAACTCATGGAAATTGAGCACAAAAAGATTGAATTCTGAGTATCAAACTAGCCTTTGAATTAATTTTTTGTGCTTTCCTTCCTTATCTGAGTATTCCCTTACCTTTCTCATATTACTTAGTATGGATACCGTTGGAAAGGTCCTTTGGATACTCATACTTGTATAGAGCATTAGAATAAATAGAGCAATTTTTTTAGCATGGTCTTCTTTTAGTATTCCCTTGCCTTTCTTGTATTACTCAACATGGATACCGCCAGAGGTTTCATGTTAATACTCTTACTCATTTCTAAACATTGGAGTAAATTATGCTTGATCTTTTTTTGATTCTCCTTTTCGCATTCCCCCACCTTTCTCGTATTACTCAGTATGGTTACCGTTAAGGGATTTGTACTCATACTCATTTCTGAGCATTGGAGTAGATTATATGCACATTTATTATTCAAAAGATTGAAATGATACTTTGAAATTTAAGCAATTTATGCTTCATATCCATAGATTTTGTTTCTGCATTTTCTTCCCCTCATTTGGGTGTAAAGCAAGCATTAGATTGATTATAGTTTATAAACTCTCTCAGTATAAAATTTTTAACTACTCATCTGAATTATGTGAGGCTAATAAAAGAAGGCCACTATGATAAAAAGTCGTGAGATAGGCTTTTCACACATGATCTCGTGAAGTGGATGAATTTACTTTCAATTTGTGAATTTTATTATTGAGATGGTACTTTGTTACATAATCTAAGGAAATAGAGTTATGTTACTTCCCTTTATCTTGATAAGTGTTTGGCATTTGCTATCTTGTCCATTCTTATTGATGTTTTGGTTCCTTCCCCCTTTTTCATTCTCTTTTATGTTTCCTTGTACAAAATACCATAAGTTAGTATGGTCAATTTATAAGTGAATAAATTTTGTCAAAATGCAGTGTTATTCTTTTTTTTTTTGCATTCTTCCTTTTAGATTTGTCTCTAATCGCAGGGTCATGATACTCCACTATTGAAGTTGTGGCTTTGGGCTGCATTTGTATTTTCGCCATTCCATTAATGCTATGGTAGGGGACCTCATTCCTCTTCTTGATATCTCCTGCAAAAAAGTTCAAGAATTAAAGATTTATTTCATGATCACATGAATTTTTAGAGTGCATTCATTTCAAGTTTTAAGTGCATTCTTCCCTTTTTAAGGTTGGTGAATGTATTACTAACATGTTGGACCTTCTCATCACCATATTCCATACCATAGGCAAGTCTAACTATTATGGAGAGATGTTCTAATTAATGCTCCCGATGAGACTATGGAGATGGATGTTGAATTTGTGGAGCTTGAATGTCCTATCCAGCCTCTTGAGGTCGCCAAGATGAGGTTTCTTGATAATGTTGCTCTTCCTATTTTACTCTTTTAGATGCTTCATACGTAAATACTCTGACTACTTTTCTATACTTTTATAACACTAATTTTAAACGTTAGTAGCAGAGTATCTGGACAATCTTACCTAAGCTTAAAGACTTTATTATGTAGAGCAAGTATTTCACAATAAATGTATGCAAGTGTGTGCATGCTATGTATGACAATGCATGATCCTAATGGGTCTTGTGTTTTATGTTCTTAGCTTGGATTACAAGAATGAGATGCCTCATTAACAACTTGTAGGTTTGAGCATTGACTGCTTCACTGTTGGTACTTTTGATGTCAGAGCTTCTTGATACAATTCATCAGACTGATGACTAGGCTAGCAAGTGGAGTCCCTGGCTTTACAATGGAGCTTGTGATTAATCGATGCACTGTTGAACTTTTCTTTTTGCCATTGCTTTTGCTGCATGATACCCGATGTATTTGTATGCTTCTTTCTACCCTGAGATCTCTTGTATTGGCTCTAATACTTCAGCATCCATTGTCGCTCTTTGAATGTGGGCTTACTGTTCTATAATTTGCCCCCAGCTTCCATTCTGGATTCATTCATGCTATTATAGTAGTCTTTTTTCATTTTTATGTGCAAGAGACCAAGTTCATTCACTGTTGTTGTTGATCTTTTGACTTATTAACCCTATTAGTTATGATCTTATGCATTGAGGATGCAGAGGAGTGGGTGAACTGACTGAAGTGAGTTCTTGATGATGAAATCAACTGGACTTGCACTTCGAAGAACTATTGAGTTGAATATAATGCTTAATTGTAATGCAATAATCTATGACAATTACAAGTTATGGGTTGTAACGTAAATTACTGAGCCACTTGAATTCCTAAGGTACAATGGGACACTAAGCTTATAGATAAAATCATAAAGGGGTGCCAAAAAAAAACATAACTAAAATAATGATCTTATAGCTCTTGATTTAGCTTTCATTATGTATTGTCTTCCCATTCAGATACTTATGTAGTATGATATAGACGAATATGTGATAATTGAACAAAAATTTCAAATTCAATTCTAATAATTCATTAGGGAAAAAATGAGAGCATTCATTACATCATATGATACAACTTTTGTCATAAGCCAGTCATGAATTTTTTCTCTAATTTTTAGCTTACTGTTCTTTTTTCTTTCTTTTTCTCTCTTGTTTTTTCTCTTTTTTCATTTTTTCTTAAATTTCCTATCTTCAGAAGTTACATCATGTGATATATAAATGTTCTTTGAATTTTCATTTGTGCCCATACTGAATGAATCTAATTGAATTGAATTTATGTCAAACATGTAGATGCGATCAATATCATAATGTACATTACATAAGTAAGCGTGATCAGAATTTATGTCATCGATCACTAAAATAAAACAACTTCTAAAGAAACTAAAATTTTATTTAAAGAAGACAATAAGAAAATTTATTTCCTATTCTAGATGCTAGGGATGTTAGGTCTCATAGTGGTTGTCCTTGAGGCAACTGGCATAATAATTATTCTTGCATTTTCTTGTTGATTGTCTCCATGACTTCATCTTTCTATTTCTCAAATGTGCATTTTTCTTCCTTGTCCGGCAGCTTCTCATCATCAAACTCATCACTCCATCTTGTAGGCACAATCGACTCGAATGGTACGTCAAAAGAAGGTGGTTTAGTATAAAACACCTTGTAGTTGAACTTGCCTAAAGGCTGACCTAGTAAGTCTTATACTCTTTCCACATCATTAGGGGCATTAGGATATTTCTTATTGGTTTTAAAGTCTAGGTCCTCAAAGGAGCTTAACACTTCTTCCTCACTAACTCTTGAGTTAATCATCATGGTAGTTGGGGGTGGTACATTTCAGTAGTTTGGGAAAGGATTATTTCTGGTGCTTAGGCTTTCAAGGTTTGTGATTTTTCCAAAGTCTATAAGATTTTGGATTTTGTGTTTAAGGCAGATGCAATTATCTGCAGAATATTTATGGTTTTGATGGAATTTGCAATGCTTGTTTGGGTTATAGCTTGGGGTGTTTGGATTTAGTGGGTTTGGATTAGGTAAAGGTTAAAGTAAGCCCTATCACATTAGGCACTCTAGGACTTTTGACAAAGCACTTCTTCCTTTTTAGCTCTTGAGTTAATTATCATGGTAGTTGGGGGTGGTACATTTTGGTAGTTTGGAAAAGGATTATTTCTGGTGCTTAGGCTTTAAGGGTTTGTGATTTTTCCAAAGTCTATAAGATTTTGGATTTTGTGTTTAAGGTGGATGCAATTATCTACAGAATGTTTATGGTTTTGATGGAATTTTCAATGCTTGTTTGGGTTATAGCTTGGGGTGTTTAGGTTTGGTGGGTTTGGATTAGGTAAAGGTTGAAGTAAGCCCTATCACATTAGGCACTCTAGGACTTTTGACAAAGGTTGGTTAAAATTGGAGAATCTCCTGGATTTTTGGATAGCATGGACTCTTATAACCCGGCTAATATTTCCTTGCTACATGCCTCTAGTTGGGTAATTTCTCACTCTAGTGTTCCTAGTGACCTTCTTTTTCTCATTTTGGATCTCTTTAGCTTGCAACCCATCATTGTAAAGGTCTATCAGTGTCTTAGGATTCATCATCCGTGACCTCTCAACCAAATTAGGAGACACATTTCGAACTATCCTCCTAACCTGATCCTTTTCAGCTGGCTTATTTTTCATTAACCCTACCTTATTCATGAATCTAGTCAGATAATTCAAAAATGATTTATTAGGCTTCTACTTGAATTTTAGCTCTTGAACTTGCTTAAGTGATTCCCTTTTTATTTTTTCAACCATATAACTCTTAACATCCTCAAGTTTCATTTTCCCAGCATTGTTATTGTTAGCAAGTGGATTGGTTGCAACAAGTGGATTGGCCATAACAGGAGGTGCAGCAGCAGCAGGTGGTGGCATCATTCCAGCCAAAGCCTGTCTTAACTGATCTTGCATCATCACCCTCATGTCATCCATCAATGTTCCTTTGACATCCTCTAGGGTCTAGTTTCCTCCTTCTTGTTGTTCCATTTCTTTGGCTTATTTCGGTTGTGCAGCTTTTAAGTAGAGTGGATTAATGGGATTGCTTTCCAGCCTGCTAAGAATCTCTTTCGTGATCAATTGTAGACTCGAATTAGTTTTGGCTAGTTTGCCATCCTTTCAACTCTAAACACAGGAAGACCCGGATGAATCTATGATGGCTGAAAGATAAATGTTAGTATGATGCATGAGATGCATGTATGCATGATGTGGTGCTATGCAACAAGTAACAAGTATCAATCAAGTTAAGTATATACATCCTTCCAACCTTATTCCTCCCACACACTGATTCAATGGCAATTCTCTTTTCCTAAGATTTTTGGTCTTGGTCTTAATATCAACAGGGGATATCAGGGACTGATGCGCATGCCAAATCTCCCTTAAAGCTAAAGCAGTAAAACATAGAAATAATATTTCTAGGTATAAAAGCATAGCCCAATCTTTATTAGTCTTGATGGGCTTCTAAAGTATAGGCTTAGGCCTTTATAGATAGAAACACCTCATGGCAACATTCACAAGTAATTTGGATAGATTCTAAGGGAAATAACTAAGCCATTATGTGGTTAGGGTCCGGTGAAAAGTCAAGGTTCCATTAGCAAGATGCCCTCCTTTAATACTTGAGTCACAGGCCAAGGTCAGAAGGACTCGACATCCTTTTCAAACTCGAGAGAAGACTACCCTCTTAAGGACTTGGGTTACAGGCTCTCGTCAGATGATCCTGGTAATGTATCTTAAACCAAATTAAGGATAAGAGTGATAGTTAGCCAATTTACAATCCTATGAAGCTAGTGGAATCATGGAATCATAAACCAACACCATCAGTTTATAGGGACATGCAGAATGAATGTAAGAATAAAATAATAATTAATAAAATAATTCTAAAGAACACAAGTAGAATTAGTAACTCTTATCCCCAGTGGAGTCACCACTGTAGACGGCGGGGTTTAGCACGTGTCAAAGATTTTAGTAACCACGACACTATTTGAGCTTAGGGCTCTAGAGAACACACTAAACACTGTCACAAAGACATGGTGTGGAGATGATGAGTTGCCACCCAGGGTAATAACTGGGACAAATCGAAAAGGTGGTACTTGATTCCCTAAAAGAAAGCTAGCACCACAACCAGGAGATTCTGGGTACGGAATACTAACTTCTTTGAGTCTCGTGTTCATTTAGAATTACTTTATGAATTACTATATTATCCTCCATTTACATGCAATTTCATATAATCCCTTATTCTAGTAATTAACTCCAAGGCAAACTAGTCATGAAAATACAAGTAAATAATGCATTCATTCAAACATATAATCCCTAAGTTAGTCTAATCTACATTAATTTTAATTAAATGAACTAAATCTATATGTTTTAATTTACAAATGAGCTAAAGGCTAATTCCTTTTAATTTTAATTAAATGAACCTAAGTCTATTTATTTTAATTCTAAAAATGGGCCTAAATCTACAAATTATGGAGATATTTAAATTAGTGAGCCTAATTCTACATATTTTAATTCTAAGGTGACCTTAAATATAGAAATTATGAAAAAAGGCTTAAATTAAGTGGGCTAAGTCTAAATTAATTAAATTAAATTAAGTGGGCCTATGCCTAATTTACTAAATGGGCCTAAGTTATCTCTAACCTAAAATCTAATTAATTATGGACCTAAAATGCATTTTAGTTAATTAAACCTTAAAAAACCTAAATTTATTTAAGTGGACTAGAATCTTATATGGGCTTAAGGCCTAAAACACATAAGAATAAATAAACAAGCCCAAAACACATAAAAATAAATAAACAAGCCCAAAAACAAATAAAACATATTAAAACAATTAAATAAAAAATCAAACAACTAATTAAATTAATTTCTTCTAAAACCCTAATTTTCATTAACATGCAACCTAAATTAATTTACTTCCTCCATTGATTTTAATTAATCACCTAGTTAAAATCCTAATTTTACTAACCGATTAATTAAAATAAACAAGCAACCACACACATAATTTCACTATTCCCACTATTGGAGCGATTACAATAATCTATTGAAAATAATAATAAAATTAATTAATACAACCCCCAAAAACATAAATAAAATAAAAAAAACCTAAAAACTAAATTTAAAAAGTCTTATCCATGACATTCCATGGACTTCTCATGGATTCAATCCTCCAAACATGATCATCTTATAATTTTCTCCATAATCACCAAAAAAATAAAAAAAAATTATGATTAGTGAATCAATAATAAAATAATATTAAAAATCAATAAAATAAATAAATAAATAAAATAAAATAAAATAAGGAGAAGATGATGCTTATGGATGATTTTAATAGAGTGCTCCTCAGATTTTGTAGAATCACCGTTCTTGGTAGGACTTCGAATATTATTCTTCAAAAATCCTCCAAAGATCTTTCTTTTAGCAATTAAACAAAAGAATTTTTTAGAGAATGCAATACTCTTTTTCTTCTTTTTTTTTTCTCTCTTCCTCTCTTTTCTTTGTTTCTTTTTCTTTTTTTTCTCTC
This sequence comes from Mallotus nudiflorus, assembly GCA_947683625.1. Classification (NCBI taxonomy): domain Eukaryota; kingdom Viridiplantae; phylum Streptophyta; class Magnoliopsida; order Malpighiales; family Euphorbiaceae; genus Mallotus; species Mallotus nudiflorus. The sequence continues at coordinate 1,143,011 of CANTUR010000793.1, read as the reverse complement.
TTTTCTTTTTTCTTTCCCTTCGTTCTCCTCTGCCTTTGTTTTCTTTGTTTTCCTTTTTTTTTTCTTTTTGCCTGCCCCCACTATGTCAGGAGCCAAAACACTCCTTATATAGTAGACGTTTTCGAACCCTAGTTATAAATTGATTCCTAAAAGACTTCTATTTCCTTAAAAACATTATCAAAATAATTTTAGGAGAATTTCAAACTAATTAGGACTTAATTTTTCCTGGAAAATTCGAGAAGCCGGGTGGAAGAGGTCTAATTCTGACCAGAATTGTATAATTCCGACCAGAATTACTGTAATTCCGATCGAAATTACATAATTTCGATCAGAATTAATGTAATTCTGACCATTTTGTTTTAAATTTTTATTACATAAAGGTCTTTAAGGAATTTAAATTTTGCAATTAGATCATTAAAAAGCATTACAATTTAGTCTATGAAAACATTAAATTCTTTCTTTAAAAAATGCAATCAAACCCCTAAAGTTTCAAAGTTCAAGTACTGAGACCTATTCATGACATTTTCAACATTAGAGTATTTTGTCGTATCCATAACTCATCATCCCAAAATTGGGTGTCTACATTTGGCCTAGTAGATCTTATACTTCCTAGTTACTGCTGAAATATTTATCTGCACTTACTTTTTATGGGTTAGGGCAATCAATCACTTAATCATTCATGGGGAGACCTGTATCCCTAGCTCTTTTTTGCATCATCAAGTGGGGAAGGAACTTTTGAGGCATTGGAATGTATTCAAAGGTAGAAGGGCATTGCTCATCTTTACTAGAATCATGAGGCTCAAGAATGGATTTTGGGGGTTTGTCTTCTGGGGTCTTATCTTGGGTTCGTTGTATGGCTTGGATTGATTTTTCAACAAAGTCTTCTAGTAGATTAGAGGAGATCATGCTGATGGTTGGTGGAGGCCTATTTTGATAGTTTGGGAGAGGATTGGTGTTGATACTGGGTCATTTTTTAGGTCATCAATTTTTCCAAAGTCAATAAGATCTTAGATTGCATTTTGAGGGTTCTACATGTATCAATGGTGTGGCCAAGCATTTGGTGAAAGTGGCAGAACAAGTTTTGGTTAATTTGAGGTGGTAGTGGGTTTGGAAGGGGCCTAGGCTCTTATGGCTGTAGGAGGTTTTTTTTGTTGAAGTCTCTGGAATACTTTGGATAGTGGGAGGTTAAAGTTTGAGAATTTTCTTGGTGGTATGATGGTATTAATAGATGGTGAGTTATGGGTGTGGGGTTTGATCATGGTTATTTTTATAGTTCAGGTGAAGGTCTTTTGGGTGTTTGGTTGGGTATTACGATAAAAAGTGTTTTTGGCTTGCTGAGGTTCCTCATCCTCAATTCTGATCCTAGCCTAATAGAGAGCTCTAAGTTAGGATAATGAGCAAAGATCATCTATTTTTTGAAGTTTGGTAGTGCCCCTTTGATTATCAACTTTATTTATTCATCCTCAAGATGACAGTTTCTTGTTTTGACTGCCTTTCCCCACCATCCGGTGACATAATCAGAGAAAGCTTCACTGGGTTTTTGCCTTGTGGTCTCAAGGTCCCATCGAGTAATGTCTAATTGAGTGTTGTATTCATACTGCTTGATAAACTTTTAAGTTAGTAGTAGCCAATTTTTTTTTATTTCATCTTCAAAGTCAAAGAACAATGCCCTTGGTCCTTCCTCTAGTGATGTGAAGAAGAATCGAACAATCTGTGATTCTATAAGCTTTGTGGTAGCCATGAAGGTAGCATATTGCCCTAGATAGACCCTCAGATCCCTTGTTCCATTAAACTTAGCAAAGTTTAGTAGCTTAAAATCATTTGGAACTGGCTCATCTTTGAATAGCACTAGGTCAGTGAAGCTTTTAGAGCTTTAAGTTCCCTTGTCTTTGAAGGTGAATTCCAACTGAGGCATCCTGTTGGCTAACAGTTTGACCTTCGCCATCAATTCAGGCTTGGTCATGTTAGTAATTTTCACAGCTTTTGGTGCATTCCTGAGATCTTGGTAGTTGTCATTGTCATCATCAGCTGGAACTAGAGTGCATGGAATTCCCTTTGCCTTATTTACCCTCGGGTGAACAGATATAGGTGCTTTATTCAGTGGTGTGCTACTCCCGTCTTGGGCACTTTTAGCTATGATTTGGGCTTGGAGGATTTCAGCTATAGTGCCATCAACGAGTATCTTTTGGATCCCCTTTTTTAGCTTGTCTTTGAATTGCTGACAGGAGGTATCTTCTTAGTCACTCATGCTTGAATGTAGTATTCCTATTCATTTATTAAGGTTAGCTAAATGAATGATGCATGACATGTGCTTGTAAAAGAAAAGAGTGAGCATGTATGCATGGAGTGGATATAAAAATCCTATGATGGAAAAATGATTATTCCTGTACAGTGGTTAGCACGTGCTATCTACATGTATATGATGTATGCATGATTAAAGTTGGTTAGTTTTCCTACAAAGTGAACAAACCATTCACAAGTAAGCTGTCACTTCCAACCTTATTTCTCTATGAGGTCATTCAATCTCTTTCCTAAGTGGGTTTTAAACCTATAGTCATCAAGGGACTATGGTTCTGCTCATAGAACTAGGTTATTATGATTTATGTTGGTCAGAACCAAAGGGTAAATTGAGGAATGATACTCAAATGTGCTTGAGGTAATCATATGATGTTAATGCAAGGGTCAATTTTCGGGCTTTAAATAATGTTCAAAGCCTATATGCACTCGTATGCATAGGACCAATGTCAATCAAAGGGAGTTCAAGTTCTTACCCTCATATCAATATTCGATATGCTTACTGTGAGTCATGAAAGTATCGTTTGATAGTTTATAGTTTGATTTTGCTGATATAAAGCTCTACAATCTAGTTGGGTTCCTAACCCATTCATTTGATCTGATAAGGATAAATAGATGACATCTCATAGGTTCTATCATCGAGGGATGTCAATATTTATTAATTCATATAGACTATTCAAGCTAAGGTACATGATTCTCATCATTCCTCATGCTTTAGGCTCACACGAAGTAGATGAGAATCATGTGGTCATGAGCATAAATTTTCTATGAAAATTGACATTATGACGTCATTCGATGATAGACACTAGAAGGTCATGTCATTTATGAGTATCAGGTCAAACAGATAGCATTAGGATAAGGATAGCATGCATAGCTTAGTGGAATCCTAATGGATGTTGCTATTGGTTTATCTATATAAGCTGAGTCAAGGTGAAAGGCTAAGGGTTCTTTTAGCGAGAATGACTCCATATGACTAGGGTTATGGACTCCGGTCAGTGAGTCTAGTATTCTTTTGATAACTTAGTCACCCTTCTTAAGGACTTAGGTTACAGACTGTAGTCATATAAGTTCAGTGAATTCATGAGTAAAGACTAAAGGTGATAATACTGTACCTTTGTCGCTCCATGACTTGAGTGGAACCATGGTGGCGATGTTATTTAGTATTATCAAGGCTTTTAGGGACAAGTAGTGCACATGTGATGTGTAGTGCAAATGCAGTAGTGAGGGGCTCTATATGATTGAGTATTACATAATGAGAAATAGTCATTTTCAAGTTGATCCCTCTTACTTAGAAGTTCCCAGTGGAGTCACCACTGTGAGCGAGCTGGATTAGATTGGGCATTCTTCTTTTATGTTTTTGTCTTTGTTAGTGTTTTCGTTTTCGAGGGACATGGAAACTTTATCGAATAAGGACAAGTGATCAGTCTCAGTGGGACGAGATGCTTTTAATTTTATGGAGTCGCCACCTGATTTTTAGAAAATCGAGAAAGGAAAGGGACAATGTTAGGTCACTCAATGAGTATTGTCCTCAACAGAGATTTTTGGGTTTAGGAGATCGCATATACTTTTTGGCTATTTCTCATTATATGATATTCGATATATAGCTACCGCAACACCCTAGTTTCAGTGATGATAGTTTATACAGCATTCACACAATGTATTAGAAAATATGGGATAATAAAGCTGATAATTTTATTACATCGCTTTCTTGATAAAATACATATGAAAAGAAAAAGATTATGAAAAAGTAAATCTAATTGATCTTCAAGGATAACATGATCATTTACCCAACTTATTTGATGAATGATAGGATGATGATGCTTGCAATGATTATTTATGCTATGATGATGAGTGATGATAATATAAAGGATGCATAAGGTCATCACCGGACTGAGAGCATGATGACTCTATTCCAAGGCATGAACTTTTCACATCATTGACATTTACAATGTGATTTCATGATTTCAAAAATAAAGGATGTAGAGTGATGATGTAAAATGAGCATAATAACACATATATTATTCAAGTAGCATGCAAGATTGCTAGTCTCATCACACAAGCACAACAATATTCCCAAATGCTGGCAACAGTAAAATAAAATGCAATGCAGTAAAGTAAATGTGCTAAAATGATTATGTGGTCCTTAGACTTGACTCAGCTTGTGTGAACTTTGAAGTTCTAACTTCAAGAGATTATCAAGGTTTCCTTATTGAGAGGTTCAAAATAACAGTAGAATGATGTTAGATTGTATACCTTTGAAGTGTGCTTTGATAAAGATGAGGTTGTGTTTGGTGGAAAAAGGGATCTAACAACTTAAAGGAAAGGTTGTAGGAGAGCAAAAACTGTATGGGAAAGGGTTTCTTTCCCTTTTGATCAGACTGACTCTTGAGTGTGTGTGTGTCTTCACTTAATTCCCCCTTCCAAAATAAGGTGTAGAGGGGTCTATTTATATAAAAATATGTAGAATGGGGTGTAGGCATGGTCATGCGAGTGTGAGGGGATTTTTACATGTGGCCATACCAAGTGCATGTAACCACGCACAGTGTGTGCTTTTTCACATGCTTGGTGTTTGGCCATGTGCGCATGTGCACTTTTTCACTCACACTTTGATGCTCTATGTGCTCTTCCTAGGTTCTATATGTGCTATTATGGGTTAGTTCTAGGGTTTTTGGGCCTTTCAGATGCATTTACAGAGTTGGTTTTGCCAAATTCGTCTTTAATTTTAACATATGACACCTAAGGCTATTTATGCGCACTTCTGAGCAATATGCACAGATACCCAGGTTGTGTTGGACCATTTTGGGACCGCTTTTGGAGGTTTTGGAGCCCTCTAGACATATTTCCAAAGTATGTTTTGTCAAAATTGATTTTTATTTTTTCATGAAGTTGGGTCCCGGTCTAACAAAATACACACTGGCTTGATGAGCTGAGTATTTTAAGAGGAGTTTTCTCAAAATAAACCTCTTGTTGTTATGATAATTCATATTTCGTAAGGTCGAAGCATAACTTAATGACATGGTGATCAAATTTGAACATTGGTGGGGTCAGTTGGGTGTTTTAAGGTTGCACACTTCAGAGGTGTTATGAACAAGTAGACTTTAGTCATCTCAGAGATTCGTTTCATCATTAGACCCTTTTAGGGATAGTTAAATTTGAGGTATGACACCATATCAAGTTAATTAATTTGAAATATGAAATTAAACTAATTAGCTTGAATTCTTGATCATTTGGCTCCATGCTTATACTTGAATCCTTTTTAAGGTTCATATTAAACCCCATTCAGGATGTAGTGTCCACCTTGATATTTACCATAGCACTACATTTTATAGGAGATTCCTCTCATTTGAAAGATAAAAATGTTGATCTTCTTTCTAATCTCAGGTGAAAGAAACTGAGTGATTTCCAATGGTATAGATCAACCTCCCTCATTAGGGTTATTTTAGAGAAGATTCTAACCAATCTTTTTGGAAAGAAAAATTCTTTGTAGGTTTACTAACCCTTTTAGGAGAAAGAATTAGGAATACCCTCAGACAGCCCTCTAGCACCCATATCATCCTATATGACCAGCTTACTTATGGTGAGTTAATCAATACCACCCAACGTGAAGGTCTTAAAATCTATTAAGATTTGAAACTCCAAAAACATTTAAAGTGAGAATTAAGAAAGACTAAATAGGAACTAAGATCTTTTTGTAAATAGTTTGATTATAGCCTCACCCAATACCCATCATGTAAAGGAGATTGTAATAAGAAATCTGCAAAACATTCATCTAGGAAATTTTCTAAGAAATCTAGAAAATTCTCTAAGAGAAACGGTATTGAAGAAACTTACTACAAAAAACCTTACAAGAAAGCCTCTAACAAAAATAAAGTTGATAAAACTAAGAAATCTAGTATGAAAGATGTTACTTGCTATAAATATGGCAAAAAGGGACACATCTATAAATACTATAGAGTTTCCAAAAAACTCCAGGAATTAGACTTAGAAGAAGGAAGCTTGAACAAACTAGTAGTCCTTCTTATAGAAGTTTCTGAGTCGGAAAACAAATCTGATGAGTTCTTAGGAACAGGCCATCCTTAAATAGATGAAATAGCTACCACCCCCTCTTTTGATTTTGAATCAGACTTTAGTATTGAGGGTAAGCAACTCCATATGCTTACTAAAAAACAAACCCTTATTTTAGATGTTATTCAACATATAGATAACCTTGATATCTAGAAAAAATGTGTTGAATAACTTAGAAAATCCTTAGAATAAGAACCCCAACCTAAAGATACTAAGTTACCTTCCGTTAGAACAAGTATCTATAACCTAACTACCATCTTGAATAGAAAGAAAACTAATAAGAAACCTTTAGGAGATATCCAGGAACTTCAGGGAGAAATAAAAACCATAAAGTCTAAGATAAAGTAATTAAAAGAGAAACAATAAAAGGATTATGATCTGATCCAATTCCTTATTACTAAACTAGTTTAGGAATCTAGTGATAGTGATAAGACCAAAGAATTAGAACCTCAATCCTTAGCTAATTTAGATGAAGTCCTAAATGATTTTCTCTATGCTCTTAATCATATTACCTCTAGAAAATATATAATAAAAATTTCCATCCTCTTTGCTAAAGATTTCCAACTTGATACTATAGCTCTATTTGATATAGGAGTTTATCTAAGTTGCATAAAAACCAATATGGTTCCAAATCATTTTTAAGAATGAACTACTAAGAAGCTTTCCTTTGTTAATAGTTCAAAAATGCATATAGATGGTAAAATAGAAGCCAATATTTTAAACAATGGATTTTTAATAAAGACTTCTTTTCTTATTATTTATGATATCAATTATACAGTGATTTTAGGGATGCCATTCATTAATTTGTAACTCCCTATATAACCACACATAACTTTATCGATTTTATAGATGATAAAGTTCATATATCTTTTCCAGTTTTGGAAAAACCAAAAACCAGAACTCTTAACCTTATTAGAGCACATTCCATTTACAAAAATGAGATTAATGCTTTGATATGAGGAAAAGAGACTAATTTACATTATTTAAAGCAAAATGTTCATTTTCAAAAAATTGAACAGCAATTAAAGACATATTTGGTAAAGTCTAAGAGTTCTAAATTTCAAAATAGTGTCACAATAAAAGTATGTTTTGATTTACCAAATGCTTTTTGGAAAAGAAAATAGCATATAGTTAATTTACCTTACGAGTCAGGATTTGATCAGAAAAACATTCCTACTAAAGCTACACCAATTCGGATGAATGTTGAACTGGAACAACATTGTAAGGAAGAAATCTAGGATCTCGAATCTAAAGGATTAATCTTAAAAGCTAGGTCTCCATGGAGTTATGCAACTTTTTATGTTAATAAAGCTTTTAAAATAGAAAGAGGTATGCCTAGGCTTATGATAAATTATAAACCTTTAAATAAAGCTTTGAAATGGATTAGGTATCCTATTCTAAACAAAAAAGTGTTAGGTTTCATGATTCAAAAATGCAGTGAAAATTAAAAATTTTAACCAAAAACCCTAACCTTGATCCAAGTAATTCAATTAATTGATTTAAAAGCTAGGGTTTTCAAATCTTACCATAAAAGAAGAAGAGGCAAGACTATTGGAAGGTAGAGAGGAGGTTCACTCCAGTGATACTTTACCTCGAGCTTTTGATTTTGGTAGTTCGGATTAAGACGTCTCTAAAAGAATCTGTCCTCTACAAATGTCCACATGAATAGCCCTTGATTAAAATGACAAATTTGTGTGCTAGCACTTCTCTTGATTTCTCACAAATCAAGATAAAAAACACTATGTGTTTTAGTTTTTCTAAGAGGAGAAAAAATGAATTTTGGTGGCTAATAATTGAGTTAGTGAAACCCTAGAGAATATAACATATTTATAGACCTATAATTAGGGTTTCACTTACCAAAACAACTTTTTAGTAATTTCTCAATTATTATTATTCTAATTCTATTTAAAATTAAATTAGATATAATATTCTATTTATCTAAGATACCATTTACCTTAAATAAATAAATAAACTATTTATTTATTTCCACAGAGCATATTTGGGCTTCTCAAACCCATATCTGTTTTTGGGCCTGTTCTAAGTGTGTGACCCTATAGGGTCACATGACATTGGCCGTGGGCCTTAAAACTCTATTTAGGCCTATAAGTCATAAGTGGCCTCTAGCAAGACATTATGACTACCCAAGTCATATGAAGTCAATAATTCGACATAACCTAATTTATAATAAATATTGTAATCCCTTTGTCACATGATATTTTGGTTGAGTATAAGGCATAGTTTATGTCATCCTTATATAATTTAATCATATTATTTCTTGACTCCAAGTAGACTGAGAATGATAACTCTTTATCAATTCACTTTAGCATGGCCATGCATTTTCCTCAGTCTATCTTATCAAGGGGCCCATAGATAAGGAACAAATTCCTTATCAATCACTCACATTCCTCACATAACTCATTTCATATCTAACAATAATGTATTTAATCATCTTGTTAAGACAATATTAGATTATGTCAAAATATATAATAATTATGTAGAAATCCATGATGATTTCAAGGTTAAAGGACTAAATCAATATTATTATGATGAGAATTACTTATGACAATTATTATATGTAGTATTCTCATGATGGGTCAATCCAATATATTATTTTCCAAATAAGTACCTATGAGTTGACTTAATTTCTCATATTCATGATTAGTAAAACATAATCATCAATCAACATCATACTAGCCATAACATATTCTTATGACTAGGGATAATTTGAATAAAACTCCTATTTAATATAAGGGTTTTACTATCAAGTCACATACTTGATGACCTTAGTAAGAATTGACTATTCAAGTAATTATCATAACATAAAATGATAATGAAAAATGCCTCTTTATTAAATAAAATGATAAAATCAAAACATGGTCATACATGATTGACCTAGTGCATATCATTAACAATCTCCCACTTGTACTAGGCCCAATCTATATTAAAACTAATACCTATGGACCTAGTATGACTCTCATGCTTAGGCTGTGGAAGAGGCTTAGTTAGTGGATCAGCAACATTATCATTTGTGGGCACTCTGAAAATCTTCACGTCTCTTCTCTCAATGATTTCTCGAATGAGATAATAACGCCTGAGTATGTGTTTGGATATTTGATGTGATCTGGTCTCCTTAGCTTGAGCTATAGCTCTATTATTATCATAATATAAGTTCACTGGATCTGATATACTAGGAACAACACCTAGTCCAGTTATGAACTTCTTGATCCAAACAGCCTCTTTAGCTACTTCTGAGGTAGCTATTCTCAGCTTCTGTTGTAGAATCAGTAACGGTGTCTTGCTTGGAAATCCTCTAGCTCACTGCACCTCCATTCAAACAAAACACATAACCTGACTGTGATAAAAAATCATCCTTGTCAGTTTGGAAGCTGGCATCCATGTAACCAATTACAACTAGCTCATTTTCCTTACCACCATACAGTAAAAATGCATCCTTAGTTCTTCTCAAGTACTTAAGGATATTTTTACTACTATCCAATGACTTTCACCTGGGTCTAACTAGTATATGCTCACTGTGCTTAAGGTATATGAAACATCATGTTGAGTACACAACATTGTATACACGATAGATTCAATAGCAAAAGAATATGGAATCTTACTCATGCGGTCTCGCTCATCTTGTGTCATAGGACAATGAGTCTTGCTAAGACTAATGCCATGTGACATTGGCAAGAATCCTCTCTTAGAGTCTTGCATGCTAAACATATTCAATACCTTATCAATGTAAGTGCTCTGACTTAGGCTAATAAGCTTTTTACATCTATCTCTATAGATCTTAATGCCTAATATATAAGTGCCTTCACCCAAGTCTTTCATTGAAAAACAATTCCCTAGCCATGATTTAACATTTTGTAAAATAGGGATATCATTTCCAATGAGTAGTATATCATCAACATATAGCACTAAAAACACAATTGCACTCCCACTAACCTTTGTGTAAACACAAGGTTCATCTTCATTCTTAATGAAGCCAAACTCTTTGACTGCTTCATCAAAATGAAGATTCCAACTCTGAGATGCTTGCTTCAGTCCATAAATGGACTTTTGAAGCTTACATACCTTTCCAAAATTCTCAGGATTGACAAAACCCTCTGGCTGTGTCATGTACACATCCTCAAGTAGGTTTCCTTTAAGAAACACTATTTTGACATCCATTTTCCATATCTCATAATCATAGTATGTAGCTATAGCAAGGAGAATTTGAATAGATTTCAGCATAGCAACTAGTGAAAAAGTTTCATCATAGTATATACCATATGTTTATTTAAAACCCTTTGCAACCAGTCTTGCCTTAAAGGTATGCACATTGCCATCCATGTCTGTTTTCTTTTTAAAAACCCATTTGCATCTAATATTTTTTAAGCCATTAGTTAGGTCAATCAAGGTCCAAACTTGATTATTATACATGGATTGCATTTCTAATTTCATGGCTTCTAGCCATTTCTTAAAGTCAGGATTATTTATGGCCTCTTGATAGGATGTGGGCTCACCTTGATCCACAATTAACACATCATTATCATTATTTATGAGAAATCCCTATCTCATTGGGATTTGATGTGTCCTACCAAACCTTCTTGGGCCTTCTGGTACTTCTGTAGGTCCAACAGTTACTTGTTAATCCAGCTACAGTTCCATACTTGGTACAATGATATTTTGTGGGTCTTGAATTTCTTCAAGTTGGACTGTGCTCCCACTAGATCCTTTGGAAATAAATTCTCTTTCCAAAAATACACCATTTTGAGCAACAAACACTTTGTTCTCAGAAGCATTATAAAAATAATATCCTTTAATTTCTTTAAGATATCCCATAAAAAGGCATTTATCAGATTTGGGTGCTAGTTTATCTAAGATTTGATGCTTCACATAAGCATCACATCCCCAACTCTTGAGAAAAGAAAAACTTGGAGGTTTTCCAATCCACATCTTATATGGTGTCTTTTCAACTGCCTTTGTTGGAAGTCTATTCAAAATGAATGCTACAGTTTCTAAAGCATATCCCCAAAAAGAGATTGGAAGATTAGATTGACTCAGCATTAATCAAACCATATCCAATAAAGTTTGATTTCTCCGTTCGAACACACCATTTAATTATGGTGTACCTGGAGGATTTAATTATGAAATAATCCTACAATCTCTTAGATGATCTACAAATTCTTGGTTTAAATATTCTCCACCTCGATTAGATCTTAGTGTTTTAATATTTTTACTAAGTTGGTTTTTTACTTAATTCTTGAAAACTTTGAACTTTTCAAAAGATTTAGATTTATGTTTCATTAGATAGACATAACCATATCTATTGAAATAATCTATGAAAGAGATGAAGTACTCGAAACCTCCTCTGGCAGTTAAGTTTAATGGCCCACATACATCTGAATGTAAAAGGCCCAATAAATCATTAGCTCTCTCACCTTTTCCAATAAAAGGTGTTTTAGTCATTTTTCCTAGTAAACAAGATTCATATGTTTCAAATGATTCATAATCAAATGAATTCAAAAGCCCATTTTGGTGAAGCTTTGAAATGCATTTCTCATTTATGTGGCCTAAACGACAGTGCCAAAGATAGGTGGTGTTTAAATCATTAGATTTAAACTTCTTTGTATTAATGTTATAGATTGACTTTTCATTAGTGTCTTTAACATTTAGAACATAAAGACCACTAGTGCGTGAAGCAAATCCATAGAAAACGTTATCATGATAAATATTGCATTTATTATTCTTAATAATAAATTCAAATCCTTTCTTGTCCAAACAAGAAACATAAATAATATTCCTACACATAGTAGGCATATAATAATAATTTTCTAAATTTAAAACAAGTCCACTAGGCAAAGTTAACTCATAAGTCCCTGTAGCTAAAGCAGTATGTAGACGGAGAGGTTTAGCGCGCGTCCAAAATTTTAGCAACTGCGACACTGTTTAGGCTCAAGGCCTTAGAGAACACACTAACCACTATCACAAAGACATGGCATAGAGATGAGGAGTCGCCACCTAGGGTAATAACTGGGACAATTTGATTGGTGGTATTCGATTCTCTAAAAGAAAATTAGCACTACAACCAAGAGATTTTGGATATGGAATACTAACTTCTCTTAGTCTCGTGTTCATTTAGAATAATTTTATAAATGATTATTTCATCCACTAATTACATGCAATTTTATTAAACTCTAATTAACATCCATCTACCCAAAAAGGCAACAAGTCAATAAAATTACAAGTAAAAAATGCACTCAAGATTGCGTTGTCCTTAAGTCTAAACTATGTTAATTTTATTAAAAAGTTAGCTAAATCTACATTTTATTTACAAGTGAAATAGAATAAAAGTGGGCCTACATTAATTAATGAGCCTAAATCTATTTTTTAGTCTTTCTAAGATATGGGCTTAAGTCTATTCAATTTTAAAGGAAAATCAAATTAGTGGGCCTAAGTCTAATATGGTTTTATTTTAAATAAAATATGGGCCTAGATCTATTTATTTTAAAAGAAATGCAATTAAATGGGTTGAGCTAAGTCTAAACAATTTTTAATTAACTAATGTGGGCTTGAAATCTAATTAACCTAATAGGGCTAAGTTGATTTTAATTATTTAAAGTTCTAAACCATTTTTAAACCTATTTATTTAGTGGGTTAGACCTAAATGTGGGTTTGGGGCCCAAAAACATTAAAAAAAACAAGCCCAAAATAAATAAAACACAAAAATAGATCAAACAAACATTACAGTGATTTTTCTAAAAAAGAACCCTAAATTAATTACATGCAAACCCTAATTTAAGCTACTGCCACCATTGATTTTAATTGATTTTTTTACCTAATTGAACCTAATTACTAATCAATTTTAAAATACATAAAATGAAAATTTACTATTCCCACTACTAGGGCTATTACAAACTATGTACAAAATTAAAATTATACACCCAAAAATTAAAATAACTACACAGAACACCAAAAATGGAAAAAAATATTAAATAAAAAAAATCCTAAGAACTATTGAAGAAATAATATAGGTTCATCCATGGCATTCCATGGACCTTCTGTTCAATTCAAATATAGGCAGTATCCTCCTCAATCCACATACGCACATCAAAATAAAAAAACAAGTAATCAGATTAGTAATGAAATTAAACAATAAAAAAGAATAGCAGAATAAAAGAAAAATCCCAAAAAGAAAATAATAGAAAAGAGTGAAAATGAAATAGAAAAATATCACTGGAGATTTAGATGCTATACAGATGCTCTTTTTTGGCCCCTCAGATTAGGATTTTCACCGTTGAAATTAAATTGTTTGTTGATTCTAGACTCGGACTTGATTGCATTTAAGGACACTGGTAATATCCAAAATTGGGGTTTTTTAGGGTTTCTGCATTTTTTTTTTTGTGTAAAAGCTCTACAGAAAGAAAAGTCCTTTCGAAAACCAGAAGGAAAAAAAGTTCCCCCAAAAAAACCTCTAAAAAAAAAACCTCCTCTCACACGTATGCAGACTCTGCTTTTAAATGTAGAGTTTGCGCGTACTGAACTTCCTCCAAAGGAGGAATAGACTGATGATCAGATAGCATTTGTTTTGATTTAAAAAAAAAGCCTTCTGCGTTTTTAAAAAAACTTTATCATATAATCATAAGGATAAAATTTGAATTTTTAACTAATTAAAACACTGAAAAAATCAATAAAAATAAGGAAAAATATGCAAAAAAATTAAAAAAATTGAATTATTGCACATCGGTACTGTGCAATGCCGATTGGCAATGTGTAATGTTGGTCGGCATTACACCAATGCTGATCCTAGAATATATATATAAGAATCCTTTTGTGCTCTAGGAGCATTAGCAGCTGGTTCCTCTAGTATGGGTTGATCAAGGATATATTCCTTCCTTTCTTTCTTGCCTAAGAATAATTATTAGGTTTCTATACCAGTCAAGAAAGTTAGTCACATTTAGCTTATTTTTCTCAAGGATAGATCGCAGTGACATGGTAGGTGCAGTGTTTGATGTCATTATCTACAACAAATATATATAGAGTATGTTCAGTTTTATTATGAAAGAGGCATAAGAAAACTCCCACTAAATTTTCATAAATAATAAAACCCTCAAAATAATTTCAACAATTGAAAATTTCTTAGTGGAACAAGATTCATATTTCACCCTACTTCAAGTAAGCTTTGGCTTATCACTTAAAGTGTGGCTATTTAGGTAGGTAACACTTTACCAATTACATCTCATGTAATTCTTGGATAATTATAGGATATCACATATACCGGCATATCCTATTAAATGCCCTAGGTCCAAAACCATTTTGATAACCTAGTTAAGTCTAACCAATTTAAACATATGGATATCACCATTATCCATCTTATCTTATTTAGATGGCTTTATATACAATGCTTTGGCATAACCTATATATAGAAATCCAAATCTTGATAAGTGTTGATTAATGGGAGGCATTTTAATGACTTAATATTAGATGAGGGTTTAGATAGTTTTTATCTTATTTAGTTATTGTTATATTGCATCTCATACATAGCATCACATGCATAACATACTAACATAATAAGATAAATGTGACATAGCATGGCCCATAACTAAGTTGATCTTCATAAGCCAATATGAAGATCAAAGGTCAAACATAAGTGATATTACAAATACAAATTGAGCCTTCAATTTTGGATCTCCATCTTCTACCATGGACCTCATCCTTGGGCTCCCACTCGTGATCCCCATCATAGGCCTTTAACTTGAATTTGCATCTTGGGTCTTGATTTACATTACATGTTGTAATTAAAACTATTATATTACTATCTAATAAAATAAAATAATTACAACAAATAAAATGACTTGCATGCCATATTTAAAAATTACAACCCAATAAAATAAAATAACAAAATCTAATCACATTGGTTCAAAGGCCAAGCTATGCACCATGCATTTAAAAATAAACATATATAGCATAATAAATCAAATTACACATTAATTTAATTATTATGATAAAAAATAAATTATGTGACAATCCATTCGAGGTCAAGGGGCAGCGCCCCGAGCAGTGGTCCCGCTAATTGATTAGCTGGTGGGGGTCAAAGGGGCAATGCCCCTTTGCAGGGGTTTGGGGGCAGTGCCCCTGAAGGTAAACGATTTACCTTAACTCTTTGAATGAGTTGTTGCTGAAAACCCTAAAACGACAATAATTTTCATAATTAAATTGCTGTCTGATTAATTTGTTCAAAACATATCGTTTTCCTTTATGTTTAACATTTAAACAGCCGCCACTATAAACCCTAATTTATTCATAAATCATATTGCAGAATAATTAATTCGTTCCAAACAAATTTATTCTATTTAACACTTAAACAGTTTATTTTGCATGATCTATTTAACTCTTAAATAGATCGCCCATTGACAAAAATCTATATACATATTTAGTTTTTCATAAAAACAAAATACTTAAACCAGAAAATCAAAATTCTGATTACTGTTTAATCATATTAAACAATTATAAACATTAATCAAATTAATATTTACTATTGTTTTCATATAGATTTAAGAGGATGTCACAAAAACAAAACTGTTTGGATAAAATTTTTGAAAAATCCTTTTAAAAAATGAATCACTCAAAAACATATATATCACATATATATAAAATCAAATTAATCGAATTACAAGTGGCTCTGATACCATTGTTAGGTTTTGTAATTAAAAAATGCAGTGAAAATTAAAACTTTTAACCACAAACCTTAACCCGGATCCAAGTAATTCGATTAATTGATTTAAAATCTAACGTTTTCAAATCTTACCACAAAAGTAGAAAAGGCAAGACTGTTGGAAGGCAGAGAGGAGGTTCACTCCGGTGACACCTTACCTCGAGCTTTTGATTTTGGTAGTCAGTTCAAGACGTCTCCAAAAGAATTCATCCTCCACAAGCATCCACACGAACAACCCTTGATTAAAATGACAAATTTGTGTGTTAGCACTTCTCTTGATTTCTCACCAATCAAGATAAAAAACACTATGTGTTTTATTTTTTCTAAGAGGAGAAAAAAATGAATTTTGGTGGCTAATAATTGAGTTAGTGAAACCCTAAAGAATATAATATATTTATAGACCTCTAATTAGGGTTTCACTTACCAAAATAACTTTTAAGTAATTTCTCAATTATTATTATTTTAATTTTATTTAAAATTAAATAAGATATAATATTCCATTTATTTAATATAACATTTACCTTAAATAAATAAACTATTTATTTATTTCCACAGAGCATATTTGGGCTTCTCAAACCCATATCTATTTTTAGGCCTATTCTAAGTGTATGACCCTATAGGTTCACATGACATTGGCAGTGGGCCTTAAGCTGTATTTAGGCCTACAAGATATAAGTGGCCTCTAGCAAGACATTATGACTACCCAAGTCATGTGAAGTCAATAATCCGACATAACCTAATTTATAATAAATATTGTAATCACTTTGTCACATGATATCTTGATTGAATATAAGGCATAGTTTCTGTCATCCTTATATAATTCAATCATATTATTTCTTGACTCTAAGTAGACTGAGAATAACTTTATCAATTCACTTTAGCATGGCCATGCATTTTCCTTAGTCTATCTTATCAAGGGGCCCATAGATATCTTACTTATATTAAATGAGGGAAAAATTCCTTCTCAATCACTCACATTCCTTACATAACTCATTTCATATCCAACAACAATCTATTTAATCATCCTGTTAAAGACAATGTTAGATTGTGTCAAAATGTATAATAATTATGTAGAAATCCATGATGATTTCAAGGTCAAAGGACTAAATCAATATTATTATGATGAGAATTACTTATAATAATTATCTATGTAGTATTCTCATGATGGGTCAATCTAGTATATTATTTCCCAAATAAGTACCTATGAATTGACTTAATATCTCATAATCATGATTAGTAAAACATAATCATCAATCAACATCATACTAGCCATAACATATTCTTATGACTAAGGAAATTTGAAACTCATATTTAATCTAAGGGTTTTACTATCAAGTCACATACTTAATGACCTTATTAAGAATTGACTATTCAAGTAATTATCATAACACAAAATGATAATCAAAATGCCTCTTTATTAAATAAAATGATAAAGTCAAAAAATGGTCAAACATGATTGACTTAGTGCATATCACTAACAAAAAGATCTTTTCCAAAAGCTCCATTATGCATTTGTATTTTCCAAATTTGACATGAGATCAGGATTTTGGTAAATACAAATTGATAAAGAACATTGTTATAAAACAACTTTCATAGTCCCATTTGGTCAATATGGGTTGAATGTCATGCCATTTGGATTGAAAAATACACCATTAGAATTCTTAAGAATAATGAATGATATATTCAATCCTTATTTCAGTTCTACATTGTTTATATTAATGATGTGCTTATTTTCTCAAATTCCATTGAATAACATTTCAAGCATTTAAAGAATTTTCTTCATATAGTTAAAGTCAATGGCCTTGTTGTCTCTGCTAAGAAAATATCCCTTTTTCCAAACCAGAGTCAGATCCTTAGGACACTATATTTGTTGTGGTACTATAGCTCCCATAGAGAGGTCCTTAGAATTTAAAAACAATTTTCCTGACAAGATTCTTGACAAAGTCCAGTTGCAAAGGTTTTAGGAAGCCTTAATTATGTTTTAGATTTCTGTCCTAATATCAATAGGATTGCTAAATCTTTGCATGATAGATTAAAGAAAAATCCAACCCTTTGGACTAATGAGCACACCAAAGTTGTCAAACATTTAAAACCTCATATTCTTGAAATCCCTTACCTTCATCTAGCTGATCCTAAGCTCCCTAAGATTGTTGAAATAGATGCTAGTGATTTAAGATATGGTGGTATCTTAAAGTAGGTCTCTAATGGAAAGGAAGTTATAGTTCAGTACACGTTGGGTCACTAGAATGGTACATAAAAGAACTACTCCACTATAAAAAAGGAAGCTCTTTCCATTGTCATATGCATATCAAAATTTCAATTAGATTTATTAAATCAAAAGTTTTCACTTTGCATTGATTGAAAATTTGCTAAAGAAGTTATAAAAAGATGTTCAAAATATTGCATCAAAATAAATTTTTGTAAGATGGCGATCTTTGATTTTGATATAGAATTTATTAAAGGAGATATAAATTCTTTACAAGATTTTCTAACTAGAGAATTTTTAAAAAATAGGTAAAGATGGTTCAAAAAAAGAAAGACAAAGATAAAGATAAAGTTGAAACTTTTATTCCTCTGCCTCTCTCTACTACTAAGCAATAAAGATATGGTTTGATATAGTAAACTAAAAAGAATTTGATATAGTTGACACAGATAAAGCTATTCAAATCCAGCAATGGATTGAATCAATCTCCAAAACCCTGAACTTCTTAAAGCAATCCAGAGTACCGTACTACCTCCACCCAGTAAACATCCTAACATTGATTGTAACAAAGGTATTTTAGGCAAAGCTGCTCAACTAATTTCTAAAGCTGAGAAAGGAGAATCTTCCTCCTCTAAAACCCTTTTCTCAAAATGATTTAACTCCTATGACTACCCCAAGTAGTTCACAAATTGTTTTATCATAATCAAGACTTTCATCTCCTGATTTTCGGATAAAGAATTCTATCTAGAATATTTTAACTATTGAAGATGGTTTTTAGCATAAAGATCCTTTTATCACAATGCAAATTCATTTTCCAAAAGATTAGTTTTTTAAACTTTGGGATCTTTCAAAACCCTAAGAGTACTATCAAGTGATTTTGGAATCCACTTATTATACTGAATTCAAACACTTCTATCATAAAAGGCTATACCAAACCTTATTATTCTACCTAAAAAATTCTCGAAGTCCTCCATCCCTCTTACTAGGGACAAAAGCTCTCTAAACCAAAAGCCTTCCCTCTTAATTTCAATACTAAATTAGACTTTTATTATTCATTCTCATATTAAGATCATGAACAAACATGGCTTAATACATTCTTAATCCAAAATTCTTATAATACTGATACATGGTTATTTTTCCTTAGTGATCATGCTGATATCACTAAATTCCCTGCATGGTTCATTAGATGGTGGAATTATTATGGACCAATACCTGATATCCTCCTTCCTGATATCCGTTAAGGTTTTAACTTTTTCTCTTCTCACTATAAGCCTTCCCCTCTAGAGAAAAAGTTCACCCTTCTATGTTTTTATTGCCTAAAATTCTTTCTACCTTAGGTCTCATAATGGTACCTTGACTTCTATATAAATGAAGTTATTGTTGTTCTTTAAAGAAGATTTAAAGTAAAATGGTGGAACTCATATAAAATTCTATACAAGATTTCTAAAGCTACAGTCACTAAATGGCTAAAGAAGCATGGTTTTCTTGGATACTCTCATGCTCAATCTCAAATTCAATATAGCTTCCTTGCACAAAAGTCCCATGCCAGTGCTCTCCTTACAGTAGCCAAGACTGAAGAAGAATACTTCCAAGTCATGTAGCAACTTCTTCAGTCAAAACAATCCTCTTATGCACCTTCCCAAACATCTCAAACTCAGAGCCTTTATTGATTTGGGTAACGACAATGAAGATGACTATTTTGGGATTTTTCTTTTTATAAAGCCCATAGGCTAAATATTCTCTTGTAAATATTTCATCTATAGTTTACTTATTGCTTGATAGATTAAAAATCCTTCTGGATGGCCCATGCAAAAATTAAGGAAATAATTAAAAAAATATTTTAAACATTTTCACTTTCTAGGTCATCCTTCAGATAATAGTGTTTGGCATCTTCTCGGATAGCTATCAGGAAAATTTGACTACTTTGTCAAATATTCTACTTTACCAATTGCATCTATCCTACAATCCTCTATCTTGCCATAAGGTTGGGGTCCCTCTTTCCATTTTTAGGACCGCATGGGGATATCTCTACATAAAAGAAAGGAAACTGATAGATAAAAGAAGAATTATTGGTAGACAATACACTATCCTCAACCACTAAAGCCACTACTTATTTTAGAGCTTTGCTCTCCTACTCCCCTTTGATTCCAGCTCCATCATTGAAGACCCTTTATATAAAGATGTCTCATATTCCTTCTTAAGACATTCAAAGTTATAGAGAGAAAAATTTAGATAGAGAATATAATTCTTTCTTTCTCTATAAAAATATAAGTCATAATTCTATAAAACATATCTCAGAAACAAAGTATAATTTGATTTCTATTTTCCCTTTGCTATTTTTGGATATAAAACTTATGTATTTTCCCTTTTACTTGGATAAATAAAGCTTCTTTTGTAAGTTTACCTTCCACATCTTATGTTTTTAAATTTTTAATTTATTTCTTTAAAATTTTATTTATTTTCCATTCTCATCTTAAGTAGCAGAACGTATACTTTGTGCTTGCCTAAGAAATTAAGATCCTGCACACTAGAAACTCTATGAAATACTTGCTGCATTTTGGTTTGGTAACCTCTATGTTTAGCTCATGACTAGAGCATGAGACCGACATAGTGATTCAAAATCATCTCAACATTCATAAATGTGAACAGTACACCCTTTGATCCTTGGCACTATTAGTATAGTCTTCTCTAATTTCATAAGAAATTGTTAATATATTTAAGGGTCAATTACTATTTGCCCCCTGAGGTTTTGTGTATTGTATTAAGTGGTCCCTAACTTTAAAAATTATATTTATTCATCCCCCAAGTTTAATGAAATAAATTAAATAGTCCTTTTATGAAGTATACTATTAAATTATTATTAAGTACACATAAAATGACCAAAAAACCCTATGTTTGATTTTTACATGTAAAAGGGGGGAAACATTGAAAACCACTCTACGATATTGCTTTCTTAAAGTAACAACGATGGAGAAAAATAAAAAATCAAAACAAAAAAATGGAAAACTATTGTCATCGATTTGGAATCTGTAAGAGCTTATATCTATATTAATTTTCATTTCTTGAACCTTATTTATTATTGTTGAGGTCTGTTTGAGCTGAGAAGTGTCAAGGAATCAAGCTTACACTAAAGTCAGAGCTGCATATATATATATATATATATATATATATATATATATATATATATATATATATATATATATATTACATGTGTTTATGTCTTGCATTTATTATGCTACTGTGTAGTCTTCTATAATTTCATGAGAAATTATTAATATATTTAAAGGTCAATTACTATTTACCCCTTGAGATTTTATGTATTGTATTAAGTGGTCCTTAAATTTTAAAAATATTATTTATTCATAACCTAAGTTTAATGAAATAAATTAAATAGTCCTTCTATGAAGTATGCTGTCAAATTATCGTTAAGTACATATAAAATGACCAAAAAACCCTATGTTTGCTTTTTGCATGTAAAAGGGGGGGGGGGACATTAAAAACCACTCCATGATATTGCTTTATAACAGTAACAATAATGGTGAAAAATAAAAAATCAAAACAACAAAATGGAAAACTATTGTCATTGATTTGGAATCTGTAAGAGCTTGTATCTATATTATTTTTATTTTTTTGAACCTTGTTTATTATTGTTAAGGTGCGTTTGAGCTGAGAAGTGTTAAGGAATCAAGCTTACACCAAAGTCAGAGCTACATTCGATAAAAATGAAGGTAAATTTCAATATATTTTTAGTTTTTCTTTATGTTAAGTTAGTTTCATTCTTGAAACATGTGATTTTGGGAATTTTGGATTCTTCTTCAAATTAGAAATGTAGAGATTAAAATAATTTCCTTTTTCTAGGGATTATGTTTATATCAATGAAAAATTAGGAATTTTTTAATGCTCTTGTATGGATGTGAATTTTATAATCCTTTGTTGTTTACTTGAAATGTGTGATTTCAATGACCCTAATTTTTTAAATCAGGGTTTTATTTTTTAGAGAAAATGTATATATTTGAAATGCGTTTTCTTGCTAATAAATGAAATTTCTGATTTCATGCAGATGTTATTGCCTAAATCTTATTCAATTAAAGTGGAGTATGAAGATGAGAGCAAAATCATGGATAATGTCGATCTTGATAGGTATTCTTACTTGTGTTTAGTACAAGATGTGTATAGGATGTTTCCTAAGATAAAATATGATTTTCCAATTTGTGTTATTGGGAGTGGGTTGTATGTAGAGACTGATGATGATAGACTTGAAATGTTTAGGAAGTATAAGGATAATCCTCACATTTCCATTACAGTTTATAAGAGAATAGATCCTTTAAAAATAGTGAAGCCTAACGAAACAGATGCATGTGAAACACCTACACCTCCACCTGAACGAAAAACACCTGCACCTCCAGCTAAACTAAAAAAACCTACACCTACACCTTAACTAAAAACACCTATACTTTCACTTGAACAAAAAATAAATGCTCCACTTGAAGCTCCACCTGGAATTCTTGAAACTGAAATACTTGAGCTTGTGATATTATCACCTTTAATTCCTAAACATGAAATACATGAACCAAATGTACCTGAACCTAAAATACATGAACCAGAATTACTTGAACTTGAAATTCCTGAACCTGTTAGAGGTGGGAAAAGAGGTAGGGGAAGAAAAAGGGGAAGGAAAAATGGAAGAGGCAAATTGATGATGATAGGGTAGACAAGAGTAAAGGAAAAAGAATTTAAATTGGTAGACCTAGGGCAGTAAAAAATAGTGATGACTATATTTGTGGGGAAGAGTATACTTTCTCATATTCTGATGAAGAGTGTCTGAATGATGGTAGGGGTAGTGCCATTAGCACTTCTGAGAGTGAAAATCTTAAGGAAGATGAAGAGTTAAAGGATGATGTTATTTTGAATGATGATGATAACTTGAGTAAGATTGGGGAGGAAGCTACCCATTCAGATACTTTAAGTGATAAAAAAGGGACTATTGGTAAAAAGAGGAAAAAAACTTAGATTTGAATCATTTATATAGTAATCCATTTATCAATCTTAGGAATAGAGAATTTTAATTTTAGATAAGGCAATCATTTAATGATGTTAAGAAATTTAAGGTAGCTCTACTAGATAATGGTGTCAGAGGGGGATATTTTTTTTAGAAGATCAAGAATGATAGTGTGAGAGTGACAGTGCAATGTTAAGCTAAAAACTGCAAATAGAGGATTCATGCTTCTATGTTACCTGATTAGAAGATATTTATAGTGAAAACACTTCATCCAACTCATTCATGCATTAGGGCAAATTGTACTAAAAATTCCAATGCCAATACTGAATGGGTCGCTCAAAAGTTAAATAAGTGTTTGGAAGCTAACCTTAATATGAGCTATGAATTGTTGCAAGGTGAGATTAAAACAACTGGTGAGTAGAAGTTCCTATGTGATAGCTATATAAAGTAAGAGGTATTAGTAGAGCTTTTATTGAAGGGTCACATGAGGACAATTATAAATAATTAAAGAAGTACATTGACCACTTAAGGGAAATCAATCCTGATACTTTTGTTAAAATGGAATTTTAGCCAAGAAACTGTCTTGATGAACCAGTAATTTTTAAGCATTTAGTCATATGTTTTGATGTTATTAAAAGGATTTTTAGGAGGTTGTAGGCCCGTCACTGGGGTTGATTGGTGCTTTTTAAAGGGGCCTTATGGTGGGTGTTTATTGTCAGTTGTGTCACTTAATGGAAATAGAGGTGTTTTGCCTCTTACAATTGCAGTGGTAGAATTTGAGTGCACTGCTAGCTTGAGGTTTTTTATGGATTGCCTTTTTTAATGCATTGGTAGTGATAATAAGGGCACACCATGGAATTTTATATCATACCGATAGAAGGTATAACATATATTAATTTTTATCATTTTTCTTTAAGTGAAAGCTGAATTTCTTATTAATGCTATAGAATCATTTTGTGTGTTTTGACTATAAGGATTGACAAATGCTATTGAAGCATGGTTTCCTTCAGCCATTCAAAGATTTTACTGCCAACATATATTTAGTAATTTTAAGAAGAAGTTTCCTGGAGTGCAACTAAAGAAGGAGTTTTAGGTAGTAGCAAAGGCAACAACAGGCTATGAATTTTAGGAGCAAATGAAGATCATCAGGCAGGTGGGTAAAGGAAAGTCTATTGAATGGTTGCTTGTAATTCCACTTACATAATGGGCAAGGCATGCTTTCATAGAAGATGCAAAGACTAATGATATCATAAACAATATGACAAAGTCATCGAACTCATGGGTTGGCAAAATTAGAGGACTTCCTATTATGAAGATGCTAGATAGCATTCAACAGAAAAGCATGGTGAGGCTGCACATGCAATATGCCAAGGCTTGCACTTGGGAAGGGGATTTGACACTAATTGCATATAAAAAGTTAAATGACATCATAAAGGAATCAAGGAAGTGCTTTTTATTGCATGGAAACAATAATGAGTTTGAAGTGAATAATGGTAGAGCAAGGTTTGTAGTGAAGCTCAAAGAAAATAAATGTAGTTGTAAGTGTCGGCCAATTAGTGGAATTCCCTATAAAAATGTTGCATTATGCATTGGTTACAATAAAGGCAAAATTCAGGATTTCTGCCATAAGTGTTATTGTGTTAAGACCTACTAGAAAATTTATAGTAGTGTCATTCATCCACTTCCAGATGCTGACTACACTAAAGATGGTCCTTCACATCAAATTTTACCTCTCCCTTTAAAGAGACATCTAGGTAGGCCATGAAAGGAAAGAGTGCGCAAAGCAAATGAAGAAGGATCTTCTACACTAAAAAAAATGCTCATATACTATGAGATGTAAAACATACAAACAAATTGGGCATAATAAACAATCCTGTCATCGAGCTCCTGTTGCATAAAATTTATTATTACTCATTTTAATTTCAAATAATTATGAACTTTATTTTTTTAATAACCTTTTTGCTTTTGTTATATTAGAGGAGGATTGAAAGTGGAAGAGGTGGAGTAGGAAGTTCAAAATCATATGATGCTAGTGGTTCAACTCAACCTTCTTAGACTAGTGGACAACCTACAAAATTAAATGCATTTAGGGAACGATCCATAGGCAGAAGTAAGGCTACCTCAACCTAAGGTTGACCTATGATAAAATGTATAGGGGCTATTTCAGTTAGGAAACTTTTTAAGGAAGTTAATATATTAGATCTGTTAGGGTAATTTTTGGGAATTTCTTTTGGTTTTGGTACATCATTGGTGGGTTATTTTGGTTGGCATTTATTTTGGTGGATATACAAAATAGAGTTGGTTAAACTCTTTAAAGCAATTGCCAATGTATTGATGATCAATACACTTGATCATTAAGTGTTAAGTGACTTATGTTCATGTACACTGATCACTATTACATGAATCAAATGCAATATTTAGACATTTAATAGTCTAATGTTATAGGTTTTTTATTTACATGTTACTATTAATGTTCCTGTTGCAAGTAGGTATATTGTGAGAATTGTAGGTTCTCCATTCATTGCCACAGGTTTACTATTGACAACTTTCATTTCAATGCTTATGTTTATGTTATATAAGGTATCAAAGTGAATTTTCATGGACACTGCAAATTAGTCTGCACAAACCCAATAAGATAAAAAAAACTAATGAACACAACAATTCACAAAATTTCTAGAATTTAACTACATTTAACATTACTTTCATTAAGCTAAAAAACTTTACACATGATTCGCATTACTTAACCTACTAAACTTGAGTGATAACCATGCAAAAAAAGCTAAATATTTTTAATAGATAGACAAACAAAGAAGACAAACACACTAATATTGATCATCATTGTCATTCCTAATGCAATCCTAGTATAACCTAAACCAAGTTCTACACCTTTCATTTTTTCAACCATAATTATATTCTCCATTTTCAATACTTCAGTTTCATCCTTTACCAATTGTAGTTCCTCATTATTAGCCCTCTCCCTTAACCTTATCCCTAATTCCACACTACCATTGCTAAAGTTGCTGTGAGATGTTATTGCAGGTAAACAACATCCAATAAATGAGCCATACCATCCTTATTTACAATAATAATATAATCTATTCTTATTATCTTCAGATTCAGAGATTCTAATACCTGCTTATTTTCCACACTTGCAATTTTTATTTAAATAGCATCCTTCCATTCCATTGATGTTACTTAATTTAGCCCCAAACATGTCGATGGACAAATTTGTAAAACCCTAATTTTTAGTTTGAGAGTTAGAAGAAGATAAGTAGTGAAGAAGAAGAGAATAAGAAGTTAAACACTGTATACATTTAAATTGTAATTACATTAAAGGGTATTTATGAATTTTTCATTTATTCTTTTCTATTTTACATTTATTTTCCTTATTTTTTACCAATAAAATACTGAAAATATTGATAGCAGAATTATTTAGTGTAACATAATTAAACTTAGGGGACAAATAAATATAATTTTTAAAAGTTAGGGACCACTTAATAAAATACACAAAACCTCAGGGAGCAAATAGTAATTGAACGAGAAAAATTATGCGTAAAACTTGATGGTGATGAGGGTACAAGCGATGATAATGTTTCATTAGTAGGGCATATAAAGTGTGTACATATATATTTTAAATGTGTTTATGTGTTGCATTTATTATGTTACTATGTAGTCTTCTCTAATTTCATGAGAAGCTGTTAATATATCTAAATTTTTATTTTGAAATTTTCATGAACTAAAGAAAAAAATTATGTGTACATCTTGATGGTGATGAGGGCACAATCTATGATAATTTCCCATTAGTAGGGTATATAAAATGTGTGCATAATTTAGGTTTTCAATCGTATATATGTCCTTAGCTTTTGTAATTTGCAAGCAAATTTTTTTTTTGTATTTAGTTTGTTGGTGATTAAGTGAATTGACATATTAAGTCAATTTGAATTTTAACTTACTATTTAGCTAATTTTTATAGGATATTTGTTTTGTTGAATTTTAGATTGAATAAAATTATTTATTCCAAATATATATTTTTGATGGGACAATAATGGATGGCTCCAATAATTATGAAAAAGGTATAAACTATTTTAAATATTATTGTTATTTTAAATGATTCTACCTTCTACTATAATAATTACTTATAGTAATATATAATATGTGTTGACCATTTGCATGATCAAACTCCTAATTTTGACTTTGACAATTAATTTAAGTTGCTAATGATTTTATTCAAGTGTGTAGGAACTTAATTGTTTATCAAGACCTTCCGTTTTTATTCAAAGATATTAAATAAACTCATAAAAAATCTATTTTTTTGAAGTATCATATCCCAAACATATACTCAACATATTCAGAGTAATTAAGCATAAAAAAGACACATTTGCAGGTGTCTTTTCATGAACAGCCTCCCTGAAGCTTCAATTTTGAGCTTCAATGTATAAGTAAGGTAGTGATGCTCACAGGGAGTGCTTACGGTCATGAGCATACTCTTGTCAGCTCATAACGGGCATTTTTTAATATTTTTCAAAGGTAATGGCTCTCAAACTGTTCCTCACAAGCCAGGACCTCTTCCTCATAATTGCGGGTGGCATTCTGATAGAAATAAGTCAATGTAAATCTCCCAATGTTTTGAGACATAAGAGACATAATTATTGGCTTAAACAACCATAGTTTTGAGTTGTTCATCTATATAAACAACTCCTAGAGCTCATTTGATGTTAAGACTCTTGCAAATTATAATTCTTAATCTTAACATTCATTAAAGCTCTAAAAACTCATTCAAGTTCATTTTATATTTTTGTATAACTCTTGTGAGAGTTATGAGTGTTATAATAGAAATTCTTATGCTTTTATTTTCTAGGTTTAAGAAAATGGAAAGTGAGAATTTATTTTAAAGGATTTGGTTGAAGTGTTTAGCCATTAAAACACTTATGATTTGGTTAAAGAGTGAGTCCATAAACTCTTAATTATAAGGTTGAAGAGTGAGCCTTAAACTCTTGTGCAATCTCAATCTAGTGAATAAGATTTTGTAAGATTGAAAATCCTAACTTATGGATAAGTTAGGTGGAGATGTAGAATTATTAAGAATTCGAACTCCTTAAATCATCATGTTCATTGTTCTTCCTACTCTATTCTATTTTTCTTATTCAATTACTTAAATTCCTTTTAAATTTTCTAAAATCCTCATTAGCCTTATTCACCCCCTCCTCTAAGGAACTTTCATTTAATATCAAAGCTTGAATTCTAGGAACTTAATTACTAGAATACAAGATAATGGGAAGTGAATCTCAAAATATCTTTTCACTTAGACCATTCTTTGATGGTAGTGACTATCCTCACTGGAAGTTCAAAATGGAGCTATATCTAGATTGTGATTCCATCAAACTATGGGATATTTTCCTAAAGGGTTGGGAACCACCTAAAGTTACCGTTGATGGTATAGTCACTAATTTCTTAAGAAGTTAATGGAATAATAATTAAAAGGAAGAAAATCACAAGAATAAAAATGCAATGATCACTCTAATCTCTTCCATATCAAGAGAAGAAGAAGGCAAACTTTAACATTGCATTTCGACTAAGGAAATATGGGAGACCTTGGAGAATCACTACAAAGGAAATATACAAGTTAAAAGCAAGAAGGTTCAACTCCATATGTATGATATATATAAACTCTTCAAGATGAAACCACAAGAATCAAACACGGAGATGACGAACCATCTTAATGCTCTTTTTACCACCCTCAAGAAACTTAGTAAATTTTTCACTAAAGAAAAAGTAAACAATAAGATTCTAAAAAATCCTACCTAAGAGGGATTGAGAATCTCGAGTTACTATAACTAAAGAAGCTTAAAATCCTGCTACTCTTTCAACCGATGTGCTTATTAGAAAGCTTCTCACCCATAAGATTACAATAAAGTAAAGAGGTGAAGAGCAAAAAGAGAAGAAAGAGAAGGAAGAGAAGAAGAAAAGCATTACACTTAATGCTTCATAAAATGATAGTGAAGATGAAAATCTTAAAGATTCTAGTAATGAAGAATGTGACATTTCCATGCTTACAAGGAACTTCAAAAGTTATTGAGAAAGCAAAAAATAGCTTAAGAGCAAAAGACTTCAATAAGAAGTATGAAAGAGAAATTAAGAAGAAAACTAAAAAAGTTAGTTGCTATAAATGCAAGAAACTGGGTCACATCCAAAGTGAGGATCCCAAACTCAAATTCAATCATAGTGGAGTAAAGGATAAGAAGAAAACCTTTAAAGCCACATGGGATGACTCCTCCGAATCCGAAAATGAAAAGGAACAATAAGAAGTGGCCAATCCTTGCTTCGTGGCTCTTGAAAATAAAAATGAGGTACCTTCTACTTCTTATTCTTCTTTTGATGATTGTGATGATTATGATGATGATGATGATGAGAGCCCTATTGTGAGCAAACTCTTACTTAAATGGAAAAGCTTACTATCTAAGAAGAAGCATTATAAGCATGAGTTAACTAACTTAACCAAAAAATATTAAAATGTTAAAAATGAATTTTCTAATCTTGTTAAATCAAATGATAAACTTATTAGTGATTTAAAAACTTTAAATTCCTTGGAAGACCAACTTAAGAAAGAAAATAATGAAAATTATAAACTTTCTAAGGAATTTTTAGAGTTAAAAAAAATTCTATTTCTAAATTTAAGAAGGGAAAAGAGACTTTAAATAGTCTTCTTGATCTCAAAAATTTTATGGAGATACTCATGGAATTGGATACAAAAATAGAATGTATTCTTCATTATCAACACACATTAACTTAGTTAAGGCATCACATAATTCTACATCCTCAACCTTTAAACCAATTAAAATTCAAGCTTTCAAAGCCAAATGGTCTCATGTATTAAATGAAAAAGGAAAATCTAATAAGACTCAAATTTCCATTGATACAAAGAGGTAAGGCTTAAGTTAAAAGAGCACAACCTATGTATGCTTATATGTACACTAGACATAATTATAATAGGCATACTACACAACATAATGCACATAAACATGTTGCAAAAACTCATCAAAATACTCATTGTCTTTATCAATGCATATCTCACACTATGACTCAAAAGAGTTATATAAAACATACACAACAACAACATATGAGGCATCTTTTTCATAATAAGAAATCATATTCTCTTAGAATGAAAAAATTTGCAAATGTTGAATGCTTTTATTGCATGACCAAAGGTCACTCTAGCAATGTATGTTTCTATCAAAAACTACATTTGCAATTGCTACCTTGGGACTACTTTGAGACAAATAAACCTAGACCAATTAAGGTTTGGGTCCAAAAGAATGTATAAATTATATTTTATAGGTATGCTTAAAGACTATAAGAGGAAAAATCAATTGGTATTTTGATAGTGGATATTCAAGACATATGACGGTAGATAATGACCAATTCAACAAGCTTAATGCTAAAGTGGTAAAGAAATAAAATTAATATAATTAAAAATAATAAAATGTAGAATTAAAAATATTAAAGTGGTAAGGATGTCATTTCCACCATAAAGATGTTTACTTTATGATTGAAATGACAATTTCACCCTTAAAAGGCATAAATGCAATA
The DNA here is from genome assembly GCA_947683625.1 of Mallotus nudiflorus. Classification (NCBI taxonomy): domain Eukaryota; kingdom Viridiplantae; phylum Streptophyta; class Magnoliopsida; order Malpighiales; family Euphorbiaceae; genus Mallotus; species Mallotus nudiflorus. The sequence continues at coordinate 1,112,162 of CANTUR010000793.1, read as the reverse complement.
AAAATCACAAAAATGCAATAAAAATAATAGAAATACAGAAATATTAATATAAAAAAAATAAAAATATAGAAATGAGTAAATGATAATGATAATGATAAAGGTGATATTTTTACCATAAAAATATGAACATTATGATAAAAATGTCAAATTTACCACAAAATGCATAAATATAACAAAAATAGCAAAAATATAATAATAAAATTATAAAACTGCATAAATAAATATGCAAGTAAATAAAAATGGCAGAAATAAAAATATAAAATGATAAAAATGACATTTTTACCATAAAAATGTGAACATTATGATAAAAACACCAAATCTACCATAAAAGACACAAATACAATAAAAATTGCAAAAAAGAACTAAAAATGTTAAAAATACATAAATAAATAAAAATGGCAGAAACAAATATTTAGAAATAATAAAGATGATATTTTACCATAAAAATGTGAATTTTATGATAAAAATACCAAATTTACTATAAAAAGCATAAATGTAATAAAAATTGCAAGAACGCAATAAAAATGAATAAAGTGCAGAAATAATTAAATAAATAGGTAAATATGGAAGAAATAAAGTAATAAAAATAATAAATTTGGAATTTTACCATAAAAATATGAACTTTATGGTAAGAGGGCCAAATTTACTATAAAAGGCATAAATGCAATAAAAATTGCAAAAACACTACAAAATAATAAAAATATAGAAATAATCATGGGATTAAATTAAAAATACAGAAATAAAAATAGTAAAACATTAAAGGTGATATTTTTACCATAAAAATAGAGACTTTATGATAAAAAGGCCAAATTTACTATAAATAACATAAATACTAGAAAAATTGATAAAAATGCAATAAAAATGAGGAAAAAATGTAGAAATAATAATAAAAATAAAAAAAATACTTCTGTAATAAAAATAAATTAAGATGATGTAAAAATAGCAATAAAAATGCTAACTTTACACTAAAATACCCATTTTCACATAAATGGAGAAAAAGATGCAAAAATAATGGAAAAATGCAAAATTAATGCAAAAAATTTTTGATCCAACCCGAACTTCCTTCTTCTTCTACATATCTTATTCACAAACTTCAAATCACCACAAATTCACAACTTTATCACAATAATAGATATTTATAAAAAAATGAAAAAAAATGATGGAAAATGATAAAAATGCAATTTTTAATGGAAAATGATTGAGAGATCCTGAGAGGGACTGAGTAACTACCCTTGATGCATACTTTGACAAGGATATGGTTTGGTTTGGGTTTATTGGTCTAAATCCTAGTGAGAGAAGTGATTTTGGTTAGGTGTTTTAATTAGCTAGGGTTTCCAATTGCTTTAGGAGTGAGAAATGGTGAGAGAAAATCACCCAAAATAGTAGTTTTTTAATTGTTCTTCTTACTCTATTCTCTTTTTCTTGTTCAATTCATTAAATTCATTTTAAATTTTCTAAAATCCTCATTAGTCTTCTTTACCCCTCTCTCCTTTAAGGTACTTTCAATATGTAATGTGTAGCTACATATGATGATAAAGAGACCCAATATGTAAGCTAAAGTGAAAAAGAAATTGATGATTTGATGAACGTAATAGTCTCTAATGAAGGTGAGGCTTACAAGCTATATAATGAATATGTTATGCCTATTGGTTTTATTGTTAGAAAATCAACTACTAGATATCATGTTTGGCATAAGGAATGTTGCATAAAAGGAGTATTGTTGTTCATGTTAGGGTTTTAGTGAAGAAGTTAAACCTTATGATACATGATATCATAGTAAAATTGAAACAATAACTAGATGTCAAGCTATGATTGGCTTTATAGTTAATGATGGAATATGGAAGGTTACAAAATTTATGTCAAACCATAATCTTGAACTTGCATCATCAAGTGAAATTCATCTTTTAAGTTTTAATAAGAGATTAAGTACCCCTAAAGCCAATGTCATAAATTCAATGGTTAATGCGGGAATAAAAACAAAATATGTTTGTTCTTATATATCTAAAGAAATTGGTAGAAGTGAGTATGTTAGGTTCACTAAAAGAGATTGCCATAACTATGTCAATAAATGAAAAAAATGAATTTAATTAAAGTGGGTATTTCTCAGAGTTTGATAAATCATTTCAAATGTAGAATGAATGATGATGCTATGTACGTATACACTATTCAAGTTGATCATAAGAACATAATGACTAATTTTTTTAGAAGGATATGAGATTAAAGATTGATTGTGCTTTTTTTTTGTGATGTTGTTTTTTTATACCACTTATCGAACAATTAGATATAATTCAATTTGTGCACCATTTATTGGAGTTAATCACCAAATTGCATCCTTGGTTATGCATTCTTATTAGATGAGACTACAAAATCATTTATTTGGTTATTCAAATCTTTTTTAGAATCAATATGGGAATGGCACCTAAAACAATAATTGTTTATCAGGATCAAGCAATGTCCAATGCTATTAGAGATGTGTTTCCTAACATTATGCACTATTTGTGTTTATGGCATATTTCGAATAATGCTCTTTCTCATTTGGGTGGTTATAATTTAAATCCAAAGTTTTGTAAACTTTTTTATAAATGTTATAAGGATGTAAAACTAAGCTTGAATTTCAAGCAACATAGGATAAAATGATGGAAAAATTTATTGACCTTAGAAACCATAAATGGTTAACTAAGTTATATGATATTTGTCACAAGTGGTGTATAAGTAAATATTTGTTTTTAGGTGATATAAAATCCTCTTTAAAAAGTGAAAGTACAAATAATGTATTGAATGATATTGCAAATAAAACTACTTCTCTTTCTCAATTTATGCTTTTCATTTAGGAATTTGGTGGCAAAGTGGCATTCCTAAGAAGTATTGAAGATTATAATTGTAAATGAGGTTTACCTCATTGTGTCATTAAAAGTAGTGGCATTTTGAATTATGCAGCAAAATTTTAAACTCATAAAATTTTTAAGTTATTTGAAAGAGAATTGTTAAATAGGATTGCAATAACTTTGTCAGAAGTTTCATGCAATAATAATGTTTACTATTTTGAGGTAATAGGAGAGAGTGAGAAGTCAATAATTTGTACTATTATTTTTAATGCATTAACTAGGGACATTAGTTGTAATTGTAAAAAATTTGAGTTGATGGGGTCATTATGTTTGCATTCATTAAAAATTCTTGTTGTTAAGAATGTGTCTACACTTTCTAAAAAATATATTTTAAAAACATGGAAAAAGGATGCAAAGAAAAGGATAGTTAAATGTGTGTAAGGGATATCTCAAGATAATGGAGATGAGATAGAAATTATATTTCGCAATAATATGATGAGATTTGCTTATGATCTTATAATGAGAAGTTAGGGGCATGCATCTACTAAATAGTTATGTTGAAATGCTCTTTATAAATTAGACAATGATAGTACCATGGAGTTGGAAAAGCTACAACTAAATGATAATATTGTAGTAGTAGAGAATGGGGTCATTGATTCTTATGATAAGGATATTGAGGTTGCCCCTATTTTAGATCCTCCATAAATAAGACAAAGGGTGTTTCAAATACAAGATTGAAAGGTCATTTTGAAAGGAAAATCACAAGAGAAAATAGTCAACAACTTTAGGTATATAATTTATTATTTAATGATTTATATTATGAGATCATTATATGAATATTATTTTACTAAACTACTTTGTTACATATGTTTGTATGGAGTAATGTAAACAACAAGATATTTCACTACCAATAAGAATGGATGAGTTGCAATGTCAAATGATGATGCCAACACCATCTCAAATGTCAATGCAACCACATATAGCTCTTGTTATACAATATCCACAATCCATGCAAACACAAATGGCTATGAATATGTCAGTTCAGGTATGTAAAAATTATTTATTATATTATATTTTTATTACTTTTGAAATGAAGTTTGTACACATTAATAAAAAAAAATGTATAATTTTTTCAAGATATATAAGTTAATTGGAATATGAATATGCCATACACGAGCATGTTACAAGCCATAGAGCCAATGGCAAATTTCAATCAAGTAAGCCAAATTATTTGTATTATTTATTATTCAAATTATCATAATCTCAAGTTTAAAATAAGTTTAATTATTTTTTTTAATATGAATAAAGTTCCAATACCCAAAAGAAATCATGAGCTTACATATTTACTCAAATATATATATATATATATATATATATATATATATATATTTGTTATATTTTACGGTATAGATCTCTTAAATTATTTTTTTATTATTATTATCACCATTATAATGATTACAGTCTCATATTTTCTGTTGCCATTTTAATTTTACAGGTTATTCCAATTCTTGGGAGAGATCAATTAACAACCCTTAAGTTTCAAATTAGATTCAACATAATGTTTTAGAGTTAAGTTTATATTTATTCTAGACATTAAAAATTATTGGCCATATTTCATTTTCCAAATTTAAATTAATGTCTATTCCAAAACTCTAGATATTTTCTATACTAATTTTTTTTGTTTATATTTTATATTCATTTATATTTCTTTTGTTAATTATTTTTTAACTATTTCTATGTTTCGAAAATGAAAAGTATAATAAGGGCAAAATATTCAAATGATCATACCAACTATTAACCAAACTGTGCTAATAAAATATTTTTTCAAAGAAAAAAATGGAGAATTTAACACTTGATATATAAAAAATAATAGAGGATCAACTTAAATGAATCCAAAACAAATTACAATATAATAAAAAATGCCAAACCAAATATTGAAATAAAATCGATAGTTTAACATATGAATGTCCATATACCACTAAAATAATAAAGAAGTAACCAAAACTAATAATCATTTGCATAAGCAATGAACAATAGAAATATTGAGAAACAAATGGTATATATATAGCAATCTGCCATCAATTATCTTAGCACAAACAATGAACATAAGTTTTTGAACATTAGCATCGTCAATGTTCCTGCATTTATGTATACGTATTATTCTGTAATCAATTATCTTCATAATAACTAATTAACAAGAGAGCAGACTATAACTTTGAATTTTTCAGGAACATTAATAGGTTGAATAAGCTTTGGAAGTTTTTATATTTCACCATTGTCATGGTTAATCATGCACGCAGTAGCTCCTGCAGGAATATTAATGACATCACCTATCTCCACGTTGTAGGACTCTCTTTTCTCTTTCAATACATAACTAATAGTCCCTTTCCCTGTTAAATTTAAGCTATTGCTAAATATTGTAATCAATTACGAAAAAAAAGCAAAGAACCCACATTTCACAACAACAACAAGAGATTCTACATTGCAATGGTGCAGGACAATAAAAGTGTGTGGATTAGCTTCTAATAAGGACAACAGGTAATTTTTAACACCACGAAAAAGCTCAGACCTTTTAGAGAACTTTTCAACTACAACACTGAATTATTGTTTCGAACACCTGATAATTTTTTTTTTTTGGATTTTCATAGGAAAATAGGGGTTGATTGTTTTTAGCAATACGTGTTAATGAAATTTTATTAGGAAAACAAAGGTAAATGGTGTACTGTTAACCCAGGTTAAAAAATATTTCTTCTTTTTAATTATAAGTGATGTCAAATCATGATTTGTTTATCTTTCCATATCGGTGTAATAGTATAATTTCTCAATAAATGGGGCTCACATTGATGAATGTGCTGCTGACTAACCAAATCACTAACTAACCAATTCTATAATTGTTAAAATAATTTTTTAAATTAATTTAATAAAAATGTAACTAATCATCTAATTGTTTCACTTTTCTACCATCCTCTTGGTATTTCTTCCAAACTCATTTTTCTTGTTTGTACCACTCCTAAATTCATCTTCTATCCTAATATAAAATTCTAACCACCACTAAATTTAAGACTCATGTTATTTATGTGTAATGTTGTTATTAAGTTTTATTTTGTCTTGGTTTTTTTTTTATCTCCTTTACAGCTCTTTGCATTCCTACTTCATAAGTGCGAAAAATAGTGGATTTTGAGCACTAATTTGTTATGTTTTTAGATGTTAAAGTGACTATTTTATTCTTGAATATTGGTGTTTTAACTTAAATTCCATTAAACTTAGGTTTTTATAATTTTTGTTTGATTTTTAGTTTAATTTTTGTGTTTTGATGTTGATTGGTTAGGTATGCCTAAGTTTGGATTAATGCAAGTGGAATTTATGCTAGAACTTGTAAAGGAAATCTCAAAATCTCCATGAATTGAAGATGAAAAGGCATGCATAACTGTGCACATGGGTGTGCATGGCCAATCCTGAGCCTAAATATTCTACATTGCAAACAAACACTAATGTACAACCATGCATTAGATATGCACAGCCATGCATTAGCACTATATAGTCGTGCACACAGGTGCATACAGCCAGTTTTAACTCGATAAATTTCTGGAGTAGCAACGATGCATAGTTGTGCTTATGGGAGTGCACGTCAACAAAAATTAATTTTGAAAACTATTTTTAGGGTTTATTTTAGAACTATTATAAATAGCCATTATTTGCCTTTTTTGGAGAGGTTAGCTTGTATAAATTTAAGCTAGTCAAATTTCTCTATTGTAATAAAACATATTTATATTTCATTTTTCTTTGAATTATTGTTAATTACTCAAAGAATCATCAAGACTAGAAGATTGAAGAATATTTTGCAATAATATTTAAGGGAATAAAAAGGCATTTTTGTCTTCCTAATTATTCTTAGCACTTTATTTGAGAATATACAATGTTTGTGTTTGCATTTCTTAATTCTTCTTCTTCTTTCTTTTTAATTATCATGAGTAACTAAATTATTAGTTGGGGTTTTTAGACCCAGCTTAAGGATGGACTTAATTGGTTAAATTCATTATCACTATACATATAATCCATGATTATTGTTGAACATAATGATTTCCTAGGTTTGATCACCCTAGGAATTGAATTAGACAATGGGGTGAGATCGAGAGAAGATCCTTCTTGAAAACAAAATAATAATCTATTAATTAATCAAAACAGGTTGAGAAACAATTTGGTTAATTAATATCCCTTGTATGGCTTTACTTAATTATCAAACATAATTAATTACTTGAGTAGTGAGAGCTAATCACTTGGGTAATTATTATGATTGATAGAATTATATGAGTGCTTGAGAGAGAACTTCATATGTTTAAAGATGCCTAGGGAATGGAATAAATTCATAAGTGATATTGAGATTAACATAATCTTTAGATAAAGTTGAGCCATGAATAAAAGCCTTAACATTCATTATATTGATAAATTTTCTATTAGTTAAAATTTTTTATAGCCCTGTTTAATTTTCCAGCCTAATTATTTTTTTCTAGCTACATCTTTCTTCAATTGTCTAAACAAATAAATACAAAAAGTAGTCTAATACTTAACATCCACTCTTTATAGGATAGATATTTTTTACTACTTAGACTACTTCTTGCACTTGCAGATTTCACCCACTAAGTTTTTGGCACCGTTACCGAGAAGTGAGAAGTTGATATTATGATAAAATTTGTGTTGTTTGATTTAGACTTTTTATTTTATTTTATTTGCATTGAGTTATGTTGTTTTTAATTTCCATTGTCTTTTATAAGGAGCTTTGCTAATGCATATGCTCAATGCATAAAAGTGCTAGACAAGGTGAATTATTGATATCTCTAGACACTAAAATTAATAGAACTTTTCACATGAGATTAAAAAGATAAAGGAACATGATGAACATAGATGAAAATGGAGCTGCAAATAGAGGTAATAATTAGCAAGACCCAGTAGCTGTAGCCCTACCTGAAAATCAAAACAAACTAAATGCATAAAGAACTATGAGGGACTTTGTTAGTCCTCATATGCAAAGGGATCATAATCCTTTTGTGAGACTGGCAGTTGTAGCCAATAATTTTGAGATTGAGTTAGCAATGATTCAGATAATTCAAAATTCTCAATTTAATGGCTTACCTCATGAAGATCCTATTGGTCATATGACTAAATTTTTGGAATACTGCTTTACTTTTAGAATGAATGGAGTGCAGCCATATGCTATCAAATTGATATTTTTTCCTTTTTCACTTGCTGATAGAGTAAAAAGATGGTTCACCAGTTTGCCATCTAATTCCATTAACATTTGGTAGGAGATGTATACGACCTTTTCAATAAATATTTTTTAGCTGCTAAAGTGCTAAAGATCATAAATTAGATTAATTCTTTTTATCAAAGGGAGGATGAAAACTTCTATGAAAGTTAAGATAGATTCAAGGATTTACAGAGATAGTTTCCTACACATTTAATACCTACTTATGACTTAGCTCAATCTTTGTACAAACTCATAAATCCAACAGTTAGGGCCAATATTGATGCTACAGTAGAAGGGACTATTATGTCTAAGACACTAGAGGGTGCTCTAGAACTTTTTGAAGAAATGGGTATTACTCAGCTTGTGGATTAATGAAAGAGCTATTCAAAGAAAAAGGTGAGCAATGCATGTGGATGGAATGACTATGATGAATGCTAAACTAGATGCTTTAATAAAGAGAATAGACAAGATGGGTCTTAATACAATTTCACCTACACTTGTGTCATTTTCTGAGTTTTACCGTGGTGGACATCCTGCCATAGAATGTCAATAAATGAAATATTTATCCATGAAGAGTATAAATTATGTTAGTAATTTCAACAAAGGACAATAACAAAATCTTGTGATGGGGAACACCTATAATCTTAGTGGAGGAATCACCTAAATTTTTCATGGAGCAATCAAGGTAATAACCAATTGAGATCTTAGGGACCACTGGGTTTTACAAGAAATAAAAGTCAATAGCATTAAGGGAAATCTTAAATTTAATAAGAGAAAGTTTTTCTTCTTTATCAATAGATTCTTTAGAAGGTAAAATGGATAAATTCATGGCTATGATGCTAACTAAGATGAATCAACAGGATGAAGCTACTAAAATATTAGAAGGGACATTTGAGCTGTTGCATCAGGATACTCAACTAATGTTTAAGAACCATGCCTCTTCCATTCATATTTTGGAACTACAAGTGGGACAATTAGCTAACTCTCTATCTTCAAGGAAATAAGGAGCACTACCTAGCAACACTGATAAGAACCCTAAGGAGAAAGTGAAGGCTATTACTTTAAGGAGTGGTGCATAATTGCAACCATTAAAGAAGAATGCACCTATACCAACTCCTGAAGAGGGAAAGAAAGTATAAAAAAGAGCAAGAAAATGTTGAAAAACAAGTTGAGGAGAAAGAAATAAAGCAAGATAACAACAAAAAGAAGGAGTCTCTATAAGTAGTGAGGTTTAGCACACACCCAAGTGTTTGGCAACCACAATATTATATGGACTCAGGGCCCATTAGGAAATACAATATGGGCTTTAAGTCAATATTGGAGATGGGAGTTGCCACTCAGATAAGACATGGAACACACTTTTATAGTAACTGGATCCTATGGAGGGCCCCCAGCAACCGTCATTAGAGATTGGGCTCGTAAACTGGGTAGGAGCTTTGAATGCCCACCCAACCTTGTGGTTGGCCTCTGTTTGTGTTTTTTAGTTTATTACTTTTAATTATTAGATTATTTCCCTATTATCATGCAAATTGCAATTTGCCTATATGCAATTCCCAAATTTTACAATTAAGTTCAAGTTTGCACATTAATCGAATTTCACGCTCATAAGTCCAACATTTATTACAAAACAACTATTAAAAGCTCATATAAAGAAATCTAAGAGGAGAAATTATTACAACCCTTGAATCACACAAATAAATAAAGCAAATGAAATAAAACTAAATAAAAATAACGTGCAAAGAAATAGCGAGAGGAGAAAAGATTACAACCCTTAAACATGCAAATAACGATAAAATAAATAAAGTAAATTAATTGCTGGATAAATAAAAATCTAAGAACTAAGAGAGGATAACTATTTGATGATTAAAAATTATCCTAAAATTCCTGTAATAAACAAAATATTATTCTTCCATAAATAAAAAATCCTACACAAAAGAAAACCATAAAGTTAATTCCATAAACAATAAATAAACACAAATAAAGATAATAAGCATATGAATATTTAATTAAACAAAATATCAAAATAATTACATAAAGAAAATTGAAATACATAAATATAAATGTATAAAGATCAATCATATAAGAATAAATATATAGGGATCAAAATTAATATAATTCTAATAATCAAATTACAATAATAAACATGCACACTTAAAATTAAAGAGAAATCCCAAATAAACTTCAAAATAAAGAAATAAATTCACACAAAATAAACATAAACTAAAGAAAGAAGGATAAATAACTAATTATTTAAATAAATGCACAAAATAAATACTGGTTTATAAATAATATAGTGATGCTTCTTTAATGAGGCGTCACCTCTAATTACTCACGTGATATCACATCACCTAAAACGAAAGGGGTGACCCCCCTTTGGAGGGACGTCGCATGACCATCAAGCATAAAAGCAAATTTAACAGTTGTTTAAAAATCTTAAATCAAATGAGATCAAATATAAACAACTACAGACTTATAATTACATTTAAGAATTTAGAAGATTATGCTAGAATACAAAGAAATAAATAAACAATAAATATAAATCAAATAAGAAAATAAACAAAGAGTTTATACAAATAAGCAAATCAATAATTAAAATAAGGTGTTCTTACTGTTTAGAACAGATTTGATACTCCTAACTTAGCCTTTAGGGATGAATTTTGGTTAAAATACTAACTGAATGTAAGAGTTCCCTTTGTCCCTCAAGAATGAACTTTGAATTCCTCCCTTGTACCTTCTTTTCTTAAATCTTTTAGCTACTTTTCTCTTCAACCTTCTTTAGGAAAATGCTTTGTTCTTCTATGTATTTCTATCTTTTAAAGAATGGTAAAGGGATCCCCTCTCTATTCCCCTCTCTTCCTTTTAATTCCCTTAACATACATTTACTCACATTCAACTCCATTAAGGAGCTCCCAGCCCTTCCCTTTCTCTTTGAAAATGTTCCAATTATTGTTGTAGGATGTGGGACATGCAACTGGATCATTTCATCAGTGTTTAATGCTCCAATTTAAAAAAAATCAAATGATATCACTGAGATGGCACCTCTATAAAAAAGCATCGCCTTATCAACTTGCTACCATAAAGGTGACACCTTTTTGGTGAGGCATCGCCTCATTGGCTCTGGGGTGAGTCAATAAGGCTAGTGGGCTTCATAGGCCTCATAGCTTCCTTGGGCTACTTAAGCTTCTTAGATTTAAAAATGAGCCTATGGTCCACTTTTAAAGGGAAGTTGAGTTTCCAGTCTATTTTTAAGAAGATTTTGGACTACCTTTACATTCAATGTTTATATTATCTCATTATTGGCTTTCATTGTGGGTTAATCAAATTGGGTATCCACAGTTTGCCCACTTGATTTTTAAAAAAATCAAATTCATATAATCAAATATTTTTAAAAAATTAACATGCACAACAAAAAAATAATAATAATTAAAAGGATATACTTAATCTTAAAATTCACTCATGAGGTAAATTCTTCAAACTCTACACCATTAGCCTCGGGGTACGACTTGAGAGGTCATTTCTTCAAAATTTGTGTTGTCAACCTCAGGGTGCAAACCCAAGAGGTCAAATTTTAAAACTTTATACTGTTAACCTCGGGATATAAATCCGTGAGGTAATTTTTGAAATTCATGTTGTTAACCTCGGGTACAAACCTACCGTTAGCTTTGGGGTATAAACCTAAGAGGTAATTCCTTCAAAATTCATGCCGTCAACCTCGAGGTACAAACCCTAGAAGTTAAATTTTTAAACACCTGCTCGTCAGCCTCGAGGTACAAAACCAAAAGAATACTTTTATCCTATTCAAATTTTATCATTAAATTGCCTTCCCATCTTTCTCTTATATATAACTCATTTCTCTTTCTTATTCAAAAAACTCCATTTATCCTTTCTCTCTTTTTTTCTTCCTTTTTCACTTTCCTGTGCTTTCTTTTTCAAACCTTTTGCTACCATGGATGTTACATGGACTCCTAATCTTTCTGAGTGGGATTCTGTATCACCTCCTGTACATCTATTATGCACTCTCAACTTCTCCATTCAGGACGAGATTCCTCTCATAGTGGATTTGCATTCTCACATTTATGCATTGGCTTTAAGAGAGGTTAGTACCCAAACTAATTGCTCAGGTTATAATTAGTGGATATGTATTCATCATTTAAGCTAGGAATGAACTTGATTAAATAAAAAAATGTAAAAAATTAAAACTGATTCATGTTCTTTGACACGAAGGGGTATTGCCTCTATGATAAGGTGATCGCCTCTTTGATGAGGTATCATAAGAGGTAATTGCCTCTTCACCTTATGACGATAGCCTATGGACAATACTAAGGAGACGTTGCCTCTTCAGTGAGGCTTCATTACTATGCATAGAGACGTAGCCTCTGTGGCTTTGTTTTACTCAAATTTTAATTTACAACATATAATATAATAATTCAACTTCCTTATTTATTCAATTTACTCTATAGCTTAATTCCCATCCTTTCAAAGGTACTAGGAATTTCAACAACGCCTACATTTAGTATGATGAGCTCACAGATAAGGTTAAGGCTTGTATTCTCAACACCAAATTTTTTAACTTCATTCTAACTCTTCCAAATGCTCAAGGATGGATACCAGCCTCTTTATGCTATAATGGAAAGATGGTTCAACACTACTCATAAATTCCATCTCCTCTTTGGTGAGTTCACACTAGACCCAGTCTCTTTTTCTACTATTACCAGTATCACATGTGCAGAAGACACTATTCCACTTGATGCAAGTCTTCATCGAATGACATTGGATTGCATTGCTTATATTAAGAATCTCTTAGGTATGATCCTAAACATAAAGGGGACTTATACCGTGAAGATCAATTCCATTCAGAGTCACTACACTCACACCAGAGTCAAGGCAACTACCACACCTTATGAGATTGATCAGGTAGTGAGGGCATTCTTAGTTTACCTGCTAGGCACTACCCTCTTTGCTGACACTGATAGTTCTATAGACTTGATTTTTTTAATGCCCTTAAGAGACTTGGATGTGGTGGCTTCATATGATTAGGGTAGTTGCACTTTAGCATACTTGTATAAGAGCATGGATGAGGTTATACATAGAGCTAGATCATTCTATAGTTTTTGGCACACCGTTTTGGTATTTCCCTCTCTTTTTATTCAACTTGAGAACTATCATGATTATCTAATGACAATTCCCTCTTTTACAAGTCTAGGCTTTGAAATTGCAGTTTATTAATGGATATCCAGTGTTAGTAATGTTCATTTTCCAACTATAGTGAGATGGGGCCCTAGTCGTACTTGGAATAGGCCTTTGGCTCGCATGCATATCCATTATGAGCAACTGAACACCCTAACCAATAATGAGGTACCTACAAAACACAAATCCATACTTAATGACACATAAATAAAATTCATCTACTTACTTGTTCATGTTCATAACTATGCCCAGACTTATGGATGGACACCAGCTATGGTTAGTTCAGTGTCATTATCCTTAAGGAGAGCTCTGCTTAGAGGACCTAACTGCTGAGTATGGTATCTCGATGAGCAAATCCTTTTTTAGTGTCGGGGTGCTCGAGTGAGATGAGTACCCAAGTCTCCTTCCCTTGCCATTTTCTGGACACACCTACTAAAAGGAGATGAGCTTGATTGGGCTGCCATGGAAGACCCTCCTAAAATTATTCTGAGAGGACCAAAACCCGATATTTGGATATCGTACGTGCTCATCTTCTACAAAGGGGTGCCTCTATCTAATGCATACATATATCAGGTAAGCATATGATTTCATAACTTTATTTGTAGATGTCATACTTAATTTTCCATTTCCTCCATTTTCATATGGCAGCTGCAAGACTAACATTTCGAGCTAGGCCTTTTGCATAACAAAGACCACCTTAGTGTCCCCGCATTGAGCATAGTAGGGAGGGCACTTCAATTGGGGCACCATCTATTAGATCGCCCTCTAGTTTTGGCTCTCAAATGATAGCCAATTACATCATCACCACTCCTGACTTGCTAACTTAGTATTGGTTACCTTTGGGTGATCTATCCCACTAGTTACTAACTTTGGATGAGAGCTTAACACTTGCATTCATTCTAAAGACCTCTACATATGTGAGTCCCCTCTCTTTACAATCCTATTCTCTATATTAACTCAAGAAAAGATTAGCACTAATAATTTATGAATTTTATAGATACCTCGGGAGTAAAGAGAGTATATGTATAGGGTAATTGAGGCTCATCAGGAATACCTAATGTATATGACATTGTAGTGAAAGGTAACATAGTCCTTTATATTTATATGTATGTATGCTTTCACTATTACTTACATCTTATCATTCTTGGATAGGATTGAGATGACACCAACTAAACTAGGATCATCGCACTTGAATGTTAGGTTACTGCTCTTTAGGTTGATGATCATGAAAAGGATGATGAGGATGATGAGGAGCATGCTAATGATACTGGAGATAAGGAAAATGGTGCCAAGGATGGAGAGGATGTTGAGGCTATTAATTCAAACACCTTTTAGTCTAAAATTGGATCTTATCTTTATTATTCTGATACTACTGTTTTGACTTTGTCTCACATTTAGGATATTCATGCTTTATTTTATTTTAACTAAATGTTTTATATTTTATGTTTATTTCAACTAACACTTTCAAACAATTAAGATCCTCAATCACATAGATCCCTTTTTCTAATAGTTGAATTTCACATTTGCAAAGCAATGAATTTGAATAAAACAGTAAAAAAAATGCCCTCTGCCTATTAAAGATGCATCATCTCATTATTAAGGCATCACCTATGTGTAAACAAATGATTACAGAATGCCTCTACATATTGAGGCATCGCTTGATCGATGGGACAATCACTTTAGCACCTTAATTCTACGTGCTTTCTTTCCCAAAACCCTAATTTCTCCTATAAAAACACCCAATTCACTCTCTCATGCACCATAACTCTTTAATTTCCCTTCTAAACACTATCAAAACTTCTAAAACATGACAAAAAAGCCTTAAACAACTACAATCCATCTTGAAGAGTTTAGATGGCAACACTTGGGCAAAGCTAGAGCCCTTTCACCTGTTAATTTTTAGATCTCTATATGCTAGGAGGATAAACTTTGCTTTCCTATATGTTGCAACTCAATCCTAGGATCAAAGTTACCATGTCTTTCAATTCAACACACTAGAGATATAACCTTTACCAGAGAAATTTGGAGCTATCTTGGGCTATCAAATGAATTCTATTTGTCAGATTATTACCCCTCAGGTTGGGATTCCAGATTTCATTTTTTTTATTCTTTAATTTTTGCCTAGACAATCCTTTTGAGGTTTTCTCCCTAGCGAGACTTTATAAAAAGTACTTTTTGAGCTTGTCCAAGTTGATAGGCTCTCGAAACTCATTTCCTTCCAAGTCAGACAGAATAGTAGTGCCTTTAAAAATAACTTCTTTACTAAATATAGACCCTCCTAATTCAGCTTGAACTTTCCCCGCAGATCAGTCATGATCGACTTATTGAGCTTCTACACCAAGTCCCCCACTTTGATCTTAATTGACTTGATTTTCTTATTATAAGCCTGAGATATCCTTTTTTGATACAGTTGAGAGTGATACATGGCTTTCATTCTCTTCTCATATAACGATGTCAGTTGTGCCAGTCATCTCTCTACCCATTAATACTCAAGGATTTTTGACTCTAAGAGAATCTGCAATGATTGAATCTCAACCTCTATTGGTAATACAGCTTCACATTCGTACACTAATGATATGGAGTAGCTCCAATCGATGTTTTGACAGTGGTCCTATATCACCACAATGCAAATTGCAGATAACTTGCACAATCCTTATAATTCTCTAAAATTTTTTACAAAATCCTCTTCATATTTTTATTTGTCATTTCCACTACTGTATTTACCTACAGTCTATATGAGGATGATTTATAATGCTCAATTTTATATTTCTTTAATAAATTAGCCATTTATATTTTAAATTAAACACCATTATCTCTGACAACATATTGAGGCACCCATATCTGCATATTATGTTCTTTTCTATAAACTTTGCTATTTATTTTACCCCAACAGTCATTAATGACTATGCTTTAACCCACTTAGAGAAATAGTGAATTGCTACCATAATGTAGCGATGATTGTTAGATGCTTTCGACCTTATTTCTTCGATGATATCAATTCCCCAGACTGTGAATGGCCATAGAGAAGTCAATTCTTGAAGTTACATAGAAGACAGATGGTAAACATCCCCATATACTTGACAATTATGACATGTCTTCATAAACTTTACACAATCTACTTCTATAGTCAAGCAGAAATACCCTGGATGAGTTATTTTCTTAGCCAAAACTATTCCATTCATGTATGGTTCATACACCCATTTATGAATTGCTTCCATAATCTTTCGGGCCTCATTCTTATTAACACTTCTTAGATGTAGCCCAGTCGACATTCTCTTTTATAACATCCTATTATAACTAATGAATTGTTGGGACAACATCCTCATAAACATCCTCTCATTCTTATTAGTATCTTTAGGAAATTATCCCATTTACAAATATCGCTACAAATCATAAAACCAAGACTTTTCTATGGGGTTGATTGGCATCACTCTTATCTCTTCATAATAAGGGTTTAAGATTTCATAAAAATAAGAGGTTTAACTTTCGCCTAATTTCCTCCTTCCTATATCAAAGCTAAAGTGGCTAGAGCATTTGCCATTTAATTCTCTTTTTATGGCAAATGTACAAACTTACATTGAGCAAAAGATAACAAAATAATAGCCAAGTAATCCCAATAAAATCTTAGCTTATCTTCTATTACTTCCCATTTGTTAGAAACATATTTTATTACCTTCAAATTTTAACCTTTGTTCCATCGGGATCATCTCTCCCTCCAATATAATCAGAATTACACCAACACTTGCTTTTTTATTGTTAATTGCCCCATCAAAGTACATCATCCAACCTTGGATCTTTATTACCCCTAGATGCTTATTTAAAAACTCTAATTCTCATTCCTATTCCTCATCTATCAGATTTTATGCCAAGAAGTCTGTTACTGCTCTCCCCTTCATAACTTTCTTTACCACGTACTCTATATCAAACTCAGAGAGCAAAACTAGCAACCTAGCTAACTTTCCTATAAGTGATGGAGTCCATTAAAAGTACTTAAGAGGATCATGTTTGGAAACTACATAAACTCTATAAGATTGGAAATAGTGCCAGAGCTCCTTGATTGCCAAATTATAACCAAACATGTCTTCTCCACCATATTGTAGTTAGCCTCATAAGGTAAGAGTTTCTTAGTCAGATAATGCACCACATGCTCAACTTTCCCTTTTCCCTCATAAGCTAATATTGCACCACTGCATCCTTCTCGATTGTCATATAAAGTATTAAAGGTTTACCCGGCCTTAGTGGTTATAAAATTAGAGGATTCATCAAATAATCTTTAATAGTTTTAAAAGCCTACTAACACCTATCATCCTAAATTACGGGTTGATTCTTTCTCAAGAGCTTAAAGATTGGTTTACAAATGGTGGTCAACTTGGCTGTGAACCTACTTACTGATGTACTGTAGCTGTCCAATGACCCCTATAACTTCTTTCTCATTTTTGGGTACAGGCATCTCTTTGATTGCTATAACCTTATTTAAATCCACCTCATTTCCCTTGTGATTGACAATATATCCTAGCAGCTTCCTAGATGTTATCCCAAGAACACATTTCTTTAGGTTTAACTTGAGGTTGTACTTTTTAGGCCTTGCTAGGAATTTATCTAAAGCCTCAAAGTGCCCTTCTGTGGTTGGAGACTTCACCATCATATCATCTATATACACTTCTATCTCCTTATGGATCATATCACATAGCAAAGTAGTAGCCATTCTTTGATAAGTAGCTCATGTATTCTTTAACCCAAAAGGCATGACTAGATAATAGTTGTGATTAGGATCACAAAGATCAGGTTGTGTTTATAGCATTGAGGCATATAGGCTAATGTCGACTATCTACTGGATTTCCATTTATTATTATTTATTAGAGGGTCTGCCTGATTAGGCCTCATAGATTGGAGTCGCCATTAGACTTAAATCGAGAAAAAGTGAGAATCCACTTCCATAACTAGAGAATCTGGGTTTGGGGGGTAGGAGTTACTTATACTATTTCTTATTATACATGTTACTTGATGCATTTTACCACACTTGATCAGTAGTCAATTTAATTTGGAAATAGAGCACAAGATGGTTGAATTGATGAGCATACATTATATAAAAAATAAACAAGCATTCATCAACTAAGCAAATAACCATATAAGTAAGCAAGCATGTAGCACGTAGCGCACAAGCATATAAGAAATAATCAAAATAAGCAAGCAAGTAACCAAAATAAAAATAGGGAAAAGGATTAAGGATTACAACCCGAGAAAAGAGCCTATTCTAATAAATACATCCAAAATAGAAATAAAAAGGACAAATTGGGATTAAGAATTACATTGCCTTAAAAGAACCTATTCTATTAATTACATTAAAATAATAAAATGGAAATAAAAATCATATTATAAAAATCCTACAAAACAAGGTTTAGCCTTCACACACATACAAGCACACATCACATTTAAGGCAATTTTATATATTTCATTCATAACTGAAATAATAAATAAAGGAATAATTAAACATATAAGCAAACAATGATGCTATGGATGCATGATGCAAGATTTTGGAAAGTCATGGGGGCTTCTATAATGCCTTGAAAGCATATATGCCTTTACCTTTTTAGCCGTTGGATTGAAAAAAAAATTATAGACCATTAGATTAATATTAATAAGAGGACCTAAATCCTGTAAAGAAGGTCAGCTTCACAGCTAACAAAAGTAGTTCATAAAGAAACTTGTTTTTAACGATCCAAGTTACAACCTAGATTTATAACATCATCATTTTAAAACTAGTAGACTAAAACATAATATATGGTGGACCATAAAATAATATATGGTTGACTATAAAATATTAAATAAAAAATACATCAGAGAATATAAATTTCACTAATTTTTACAATGGTTAACCACACAGTATCATAAAATATGAAGTAAAAAGATAAAAGAGCATATATTTTACTAAATTTTCATATTATAGAAAATTCATAATAAATGATACATGGTTGAACACAAAAGTAATATAGATTGACTTTAAAATAATATAGGTTGATCACATACTATGAGGCAAAAAAATTTGGTTGACAATAGAAAATCAATTCTCAAAATTTTGATTTTTTTTTCAAAATTAATTTTATGATTTAATTAGTTTTTGTAAAATTAACATCAAAAGTATTTCAATTAAAATTAATTTAAAAGTGTTAAATTATTAAAAGTTTGGATTGGACTAATTAATGATAAAAAAAATCATTTAATTTCAAATTAGTTTCAAATTTAATAATTAATGATAAACAATCATTTAACTTGATTTGCTATATTTAGGATGTTGAATGTTTTAGAATTATCTTTGATTGTGAATGTTATGTTTTGCTATTTCTACATTTTTTTGTGCTATTTTGTTGTCATTTTACTATTTTGTTAATTTTCTATTACATTTATCTTTGTAGATGTTGTAGGTAGCGCATGGATGTAAATCTTGTTATGATAATATTTGTTTTCCAAGGTTTTATTATTATTGCTATAGATAGATGGGTGTGTATTTGTATATATTTTGTCATATCGAAATTATAGTAATACAAAAAATGTAATGAGTATCAGCTAATAAGAAGTACTTAAATAGAAATGACTTTCTAAACTCAGAATCTTTATCTAGTGGATATTTTTGTTAAGTTCAAGATTATTTCTCAATTTTTTAGCAATTAGGTGGCGACTATTTACATGAGACTTATTTGAGTTTTCAAAAGGATTCTTGTTTCATCCTTAAAGGATTATTTGATTTTCCTTCCAGTATCATAGTTGCATCTCACTCTGATATGCAAATGTCTCTAGCTCACTCACAGTGGCGATTCCACTGGAGATTGAAGATATATAATGATTTTGAAACAGACTAATTCTTATGGTATTTCTATCTTTAAGGTATTATAAAAGTGTCCAAGTTACAATGTAGCTAACTATATCATAAGAAAATTCATTCTCAAACTTTGCAAATAAATTTCTAATTTAAGTTAGCGTAGAAAATTATAATAAGTTAATTGATAAAAGAATTATAATACTAAATTATAAATTTTAGAATAAATTAAAATTTAAAATTTTTAGAACTCTAAATTAAATTAGTAACAAATAAATATTTTTATTTTTTAAAATAGTTTTCTCCAATTATTTTGGAAATTCAAATATAGAAAATAATAATATTTTTAAATAAACATTAATAGAAATTAATAAAATCATTTTAACATTTTTAAAAGATATTAAAAAATTGATTAACAAATTCATCTTAATGAAATTTTAAAAAATAACATGTATTATTAAAATAAAAATTTGCTTTTAAATAGTAACCTTTATCTAAAAATATATGTTCATGTTAAGTTAATTTTTCTAATTTATTTCATTTCTTTTTCATTTTGTTATCTTTAATTTTGAACAATCATATGAATTTGTTAATAATTGTATGTATATTCAATTTTTTGAAGTTCATTATGCCAAATATATATAAAATAAAACATTTTTTTAAAAGATTAAATTGATTGACTATTTATTTTTACTCGTGTTAATATTTCTTCTATTAGGTGTATTAATTAATTATTTTTTAATTACTTTTATTAGTTATAGAATTTTTTTACTAACTTTTTATTTTGTTTTATTTTTTCTAGCATGTGATGTGCGTATGCAATTTTTTTAAAGTATTGTTATTGTTAAATTGTGT
Organism: Mallotus nudiflorus; assembly: GCA_947683625.1. NCBI lineage: Eukaryota > Viridiplantae > Streptophyta > Magnoliopsida > Malpighiales > Euphorbiaceae > Mallotus > Mallotus nudiflorus. Next base: position 1,091,236 of record CANTUR010000793.1, on the reverse strand, counting down.
GAAATGTTGAATTGAGTTAATTCTTGTAAAAATATGTTTACAATTTATTTCTATATAAGTTATACTTTAAAAATAATAATTTAATACATATTTGATAATTATGGTTTTTTTTACGTTTTCTAATACCATATCTATTCCTGTCAATTTCAATATTAGTTTTAATTTTATTATTTTCTTCAATTATTTATATTTTATTATATACTTTTCAATTATTTATCAGCATACTAAACCTCACTATTGTTACCATTCTTTTTAATATGACAAATCTCACTATTTCCAGATTCTGTTTATTCTTTATTCTTTATTTTTTGTTTATTTTTTACTTTTTTAATTAGGCTAATCGTATATTATTTAAATTATAAATTAACAAAATTATCTATATTTGTTGCATTTCTTGCTAATGTTAATGTGAAAACTGAAACTTGACTATTCTTTACATATTAAGGTCGCAGAATAATTAGTAAAAGTATAAAAAATTTTCAAATTAATCTAATTCAATCCAAATAAAATATTATGACTGAAAATGTTAAAAGGTTGGTTACAATTTATTTTTTAAAACTATATTTTTAATTTAGTTTTGAATTGTGAAAAAAATCTAAGAAAATTAAATTTAATCAATAATATAATAATTGTTGCAAATTATTCATAGTAATGACAAATCCATATGATTGAAATGACAAAGCCATATGATTGAACTACTATCAAATATGAAAAGAGTTATTTTAAATAAATTAATACTTTGTAAATATTATAATTGAATAAGAAACTATTTTACTAATTAGTAAACTATATTTTAATGTCACGACCCGAACCCGAGGGCACGTGACCGGCACTAGGGAATGGGTAGGCATAAGGCCACCGAAACCCGTAGTAAGCCTAAAGGAAAAGAAAATAAAACCATTCACATTTTAACTTTAATTAAAAAAAATAGAACATATTATCAAACTGATTTTTCTTCAATTTACACAAATTTAACTGTTTAATAAAAATATGATTCGACATCTCATATTATAGATTGAATTTATGTCATATACATAAATGTATTTCGTACAGATAAACTACATAATTTAGTTAAACCATACAAATTCTCAATACATATACTACTGCAGCATCCTAGATTAATACACAGTACAGCTTACAACGACCTACATAAAATTGCTGGTGAAGAAGAAATCTGGCGTAGAGGTAGTCTGAGGTCGAACTCCCAAGCTCCTGAAAAAAATAAATTGAGGGGAATCAGACCTCACTGAGTAAGTCAATAAAAGAGCTGTACGGTTTGAAAACCTTTTTGAAAACTATATATTTTTATAGTGAAAATAATTTATAATATGTATAATTATAGCTTTTGAAAAATCTCGGTAGAACCCTAGACCTAAGTCTAAATGGCCAACTGGGCCCACTTATTCCAACTAGACTACCGGTCCCCGAGAGCAAGGGCATCAACCGAGGCACCAAGCCGTAGTCATTCACTTAATCCAAATATATGGATCTGGCGGTCCTTGAGAGCAAAGGCATCAACTGAGGCACCCATCCTAGTCTATTTTAACCTTACAAATCACTGGCGGTCCCCGAGAGCGTAGGCTTCCACCGAGGCACCCGTCCCAGTTTAACATTCACCAAACATATATATTATGGATCCATCTCTCAATCTCTACCATGTGCACATAGTCCTGGTGAAGCCCACCAGGTAGCCCGTTCTACCAAAATTTCTCAAAATCGATTTTAAATAAATAAAATGCGTTTAAAGCTTAAATAACAACGTTAATTAAATAAGCCATATAATCAATATTAAAATATGAGCGCATGCATTGGCTAATTAAAACACACGCACAGATCATTTTATCGACTTACAGGATGAATGTGAAGGCTGACGACCACGTGTCTGCCTCGGCCTCACGGCTTCTGCTCCGAGATGATCTAAAGGAAAATAATAATCGACCTTTAAAATATGACTATGGAAACTGAAACCAAAAATCAACAAAGCAATGAAATTCCAAACTGACTCGACAGACAGGATTTAACCTGACTAACGGTAGAAATTTTACGGATATCACGTTTTACGAGAAAATCTACCAAAATTTCGGCAGAGTCTCCTCTGTAAAACGGACATCTCTCTACCAAAGGTAAAGCCAGACCTGCATAGAAAATGCACTTCTAATTCCAAAACCATTCACACTCGAGTCGGGCTCCCAAAAATACAATTTGCCCCGACCGAGATCACAACTCAAATTAAATATCAAAAATTAATAATATTTGTTTCTTAAATACATATATCACATACATACATACTAGAATAGATGAAAATTATACAAAATCTCCATTATTCAAAATTTACATTACTTAGGAAATCTTATCAATTAATTTATAAAAATTATCTAAACCCTTTAATTATTAATAAAACTAATTAAAATATATATATATTTATCATATTTAGTGTAAAATTACATTTTTACCCCCCTAAAATACATAATTTACATAATGAGCTTTTAATACTGAAAATAATTCCTAAAAATTATTTAATCATGTCAAAAATTCATTTTCTCAAGATACATTTTCTTAATATAATTAAAACATTTAATTAACCAACAAATTTTCTCCCAAAAATATTATTTACCCTAAAAATCAAATTTGGCATAAACTCAAATATAGTTATAAAAATAATATAAAAATCTCAAAAATTATGATCTGAGTTCTAAAATTCATATTACTCACTAATAACCTCATTTATCAAATTTCATAACCTATTTAACCCAAAGTTTTCAAAATTAGCCTAATTATTAAATTTTGACATAAAGTATAAAAATTCCTAAAAAAAATTGTATAATTTTCTTAAAATTATCTACTTTACCCTAAACTTAATTTCAACACTTAATATCACCAAAATGTCAATTATCATTATTATTTGCTATTTTTTATGATTAATTCCCGAAAATTCCTAAAATAGTTTTAAAATTTTCAAAATTCACTAAAATCAAAATAATTACCAAAAATCTCAATAAATTTATTTTTGCTAAAAAATAATCAATAATAATCTCCCTAATTGCTAATTATAGCTAAATAACTATTTAAATAACCAAATAAACATTAAATAAATTTCTGAAAATTCACTTTAATTACCAAAAATTCAAGAAAATTACAACCAACTCAAATGAATGTTAACTAACATTAATCTCCCTAGAATAGCCAAGATCAAGCTGAAAATGAAGGAAGAAAAGGAAGAGATCGGGTGAGCATTTCTCACCTTCAAGCAGCGGGACAGAGCAGGGGGAAGGGGAAGACCTGCTGCCACTGAAAAATGGAGAAGGTGGAGCTGCTAGGGCGGAGCAGACAGCAACGATAGGCAGGGAACGCAGCTGGGCAGGTGGACTGAGGCAGGGTTGTCGCGCGAGGGAGATGAGATGCTGCCAGGCGAAAGAAATGAAGAAGAAGAAGAAGAAGAAGAAGAAGAAGAAGAAGAAGAAGAAGAACAGCAGTTGCAACCAAGAAGCTTCAGCTCGTGGCGGACATGGAGTCTTGAACGAGGGAGGAAGCTGCACAGGGAGAGGAGAGGCAGAGATGGTGACGGAAAGAAGAAGAAGGGTGGGTGTTTTTGGGTTTTTAGGTGTTTTGATGTGTTTTAATGAGAATATATATATATATATATATATATATATATATATATATATATATATATATATATATATAGGTATGTGCGGGTGTATATATATATACATATATATAAATATACTTTATGCTATAACTTATAAAGATATATATGTATAAACATATAGATGTTCACATACATATATACATATATATGTATAGACATATACATGCATATATATATTATACAACCTACCAATGTGCATACATATATGTATATTTATCTATAGGCACACATGCATAGCCTTAAAATTTAATATCATTTTAATTAGCAATAATAATAATAATAATAAAAACAAAACAATTATAATACTATACAATGTAATCCTAGATGACAAGTAAATAATACTCACATGCATTAATAACTCTAAACATTATTAACATACATATATTATAATGCATGACTAATCATTAATAATACTATTTGATAAGTATCCCTTTATATTTAAGTAAAATATATAGGGTATTACATTTAAACTATTTAAAAAGCATACTAATTTATTTCAAGCCTTTTGCAAAGTGGGTATTTATTAAAAACATTATTTTTTGAGTGAAAATTAAGGCTGAGGTGTGAGAATAATAATGAAGAGACAAGTGGAGAAAAGAGAATTTGAGAGGAATGAGTTTCGAGTCTTGAAGAATTTATACAATGGTTTTCTAAAAGGACGGCCACGATGAAAAAAAAAAAAAAGAAGACGAAGGAGATGATTATTGTACTTTTGGGAAAAAAAACTTTTAAAAATAGTATTTTTATAAATAAAAAAGTCAAGAATATTTTTAAAAATATTTTTCCTTTTTTAGCTATTTTTGAAAAAGTCCCTAAATTAAAATTGAAATAAGTTGAAAACATTTGTTTTTTGTTTAGGCAATTGGGCCTATATTATTTATAAGACATTAATGATTGAGTTTAAATTGAATCAAATTGCATAAAAAAATCATTATTGTTCAATTTTATTCAAAAATTAAAATATTATAACTAAATCATTAAAAATTATTCAGCGTCTTCAATTTATTTGAATTCAGATATCATTAAGTTTTTGTATACTACTTTCAATTTTTTTTTTAGAAATTTATATTTGATAAATGAGATTAATTATGTTTGCAAATATTTTTTTCATATTATTTGTTACATTTTTCAAAATTATTTCATATAGTTGATCGGATTCTTTGAAAATAATATTTAAGTCAATATCTTCGTTGCTCACATGAAATTGTTTATAATTATTTACTACACTATTAATTTCGCTAAAATCATTTTAATCCTAGTCATCTTTTAAATTTATGACATCAATAATTTTTAAAATATTATTTTATTCGACTTCATTTACATAAAAAAAAAATTATTAATCACACAAATTAGATACATGATAATTATATCAATATTAAAAAAAATGTATATTTGTTTAACAATAAAAAAATTAAATTAACCGTAAAACTTGCTATTTTCTCAATTGAATTTTCTATTATATAATAATTTTATTTTTATCATATATTGATTTGTGTTTTAACTTAAATAATCTTCTAAAGTATATAAAAATATATTTAATTTGATTTGTTAACTTTACAATTTATGGTTGACTATAAAATAATGTATGGTGAACCACAATTGTTTAATTTAAATTTTAAACCATAACTGTAAATTGTTTAAAACTTATAATAGGTTAACCTAATATAACAGGTATTTTTTTTTAAATCAATTTTCTTAAGGTAACAATACCTTTAAGGTATTGCAAAAAAATCTTATATACGTTATTTAATTTAATATTAATTAAATAAATATAATGCAAATACTAAAGTTATATAAGTTTAGTATCAACTAATATTAATAATAAAAAATTGCATAAATTTAGTAAATTATTAACCGTGTTGATCGAAATTTATATATAGTTTTAGTGAATTATTATTATCTATAAAAATTTATTCTAGTATTTATCAATTGTATTGTATATCCATAATAGGATTAGGTATCTTTAAACTTTATGTATTTACTATTTGTTCTAACTAAAGATAACTAAGTGGTTGCTATATACATTATTTAATTTAATATTAAGCAAATAAACATAATGAAAATACTATAAATTAGTATCAATTATTATAAAATATGTATTTATAATTTAAGTTAATTTAATCTTTAAACTAAATAAAATAAAAATTATGCATTTATAATTTAAAATCACCTAGTACTAATATATAAATATTAATATGAAAATTTAAATTAATAGTAAATATAATTTATTTTATAAATTATATTTAATTTATATAATGTTATTACAAAACTATAATTGTAATATCTTAAATTAGCAATTTATATATAGTCTTGATATTATTACATATATAATAGTGTAGGCGGTGAGGTTAAACGCGCGCACAAGTGTTTGGCGACTATGGTACTATGTGAGATCATGGTCCATTAGGAAATACAAAATGGGCTTGGGGCCCAAAACGAAGATGGAGTCTCCACCCAAATAAAAGCCGGGACACATTGTATAGCAACTGGATTCCACGGAGGTTCCCATAAGCCATCATCAGATATAAGGTTCGAAAACTGGGTATAGGCTTTTGGAATGCCCACCCAACCTTGTAATTGACCTCTATATGTGTTTCATATTTTATTACCTTTGATTATTAGATTATTTCCTTATTATCATGTAAATTGCAATCATTTCCAATTTTATATGTTATTCCGAGTTAGCACTTAGTCCCATTTCATGCTTATAGCCCGATATACATCACAAAGAAAATAAATAATAATAATTTACAACCATACATTCCAAATAAATAAGGAAAAAGGATTAGGGATTATAATGCTTTGTTAAAAAAAAATATAAAATAAACCCAAAATAAATTATACATAAACCAAAAATAAACTAAGTATTTATAGAAATAAAGCCTCCCAAGAACTAATTAATTGAATAACTATTTGATGATTAAAAATCACCAAATAATTCATGTAATAAACACAAGTTAATCCTTTCTCACAAAACAACGATATTATCTTACAAAAGTAATCAATAAATAATATTCATAGGAAACAAAGATAAAACCACAAAATAGTTCATAAATAACACAATAATATCATACAATAATAATGTTAAACAACATAGTAATAATACCTAAAATCAAGATATACGACAAAACAACTATAAGAATCATACAAAATATATAAATGAACATCAAAACATAAAGTAGAATTGTGTAGGATCCTGACCAAGCGATGATGCCTCTTTGCGATTTTACATCACCTCAAAACCAAGGGGTGATACCTCTATAAAGAGCATCACCTCTTTAATAGAGACATAGACAGGCTACATTTCTTAGATTCTAAGGAACTCGATATTCATGCAAATAAACAAAGACTGATATAAATATACAAGTATCAATAATCAATTCTCAATCTTTCACATATTCACACTTCCATATGACCTCAAATAAGTAACGAAACTCAGAAAAACAAGCAAGAAAGTAATAAATTTAAGCTTTTAATGAAATAAAGAACTTAAAACCTAAAAATAGGGAGTTTCACTGATTTGAACGAGTTCATGCTCCTAACTAAACCCTTAAAGCTTGGTTGATTAATTTGAATCCTTTGAATGCAAGAAAATTCCTTTTCAAGGAAATGAAGTCTTTTAGCTCTTCAAGTCTCCTTCTTCCTCTTCTTCTTTTTCCTTTTCCTTTTCTCTTTTTCCCTCTGTCCTTTTTTTTTATAGACCAAAAGTCTAGCTAAAAGGTCCTCCTCCTTTTTTCTTTCCTTTCCTTTTTTTCTTTTAAGCCTCTCTCTACCTTTTCTTTTCCCAACTCCCAACCAAACCACTCTCACCCTCTCTACCCATGCTTTCATTATTCCTTAGGCTATTCCCTCTTTTTTCCATTTTTTTTCCTTTTCTTTTACATCTAGGAACATCATACATTTAAAGCAGGTGAGCCCCAACTACTGCCATTAATGTCATTTAATGTTGTAGAGGGTGGTTGCAAAGAGGCGCCACCTCTTTGAAGAGGCATCAATGAGGTAAAGAGACGACGCCTCTTCATTAAAGTCATCACCTCTTCACTTAGGCCAGGTAAGGGCCTTTGGGCCAAAAGGCTATAGGCTTAGGCTTTTGAGGCTTAGGCTTGGTTTTGGTGTTTTTGGGCTTTCAAGTTTATTTTAGAGAAGTTTTAGGCTTCCCTCGCATTCCAAACTCATATTTTCTCATCATCGGGCTTTTATTATGGGCCAATCAAACTGAAGGTATCCACAGTTTGCCCCTTTAGTTTTTAAAAAAATTGAATTTTTGGAAATTAAATTTTTGAAAAAGCAACATGCACAACAATATTTAAAGGTAAGAACAACATACCTGACCTTCGAGCTTCACTCAGGTTGTCAGCCTGGGGAATTCAAACCCGAGAGGTCAAACTTTAACTCAAAATATGACTGTGATCCTCGAGTTTTATTGGCCCGATTAGCCACTCATTATAGTTTGGCATGATTATAAACACCCAATTTTAGGATGATGGAGTGTCGATGCGATAGAGGATTCCAATGATGAAAATATTATAAATAGATCTTCAACACTTGAAATTTGAAAACGCATAAAACCGCAAAAGTCTAAATGCGCTTTTAAAAGAACTTTATTGGTTTTTTAAAGGACTTAATTTGTAAAATTTTATTTCTTTTAGGGATCTTTTTATAATTAAAAGTTTACAAAAAAAAAGATCGAAATTATGTAATTCTGATTAGAATTATATTGTTCAGTGTTCAATCTGTGTTTTAATTAGTAAAATGATGTGATAAGTTTCTTTTCTAGGATTTATCTGAATTTTTAAGAAATTAAAAATCCTTATTAAACAAAAACTTTATCACTGTGAATAGAGAAGTCACAGTAAGATACGTGACTTTAGCTAGGGTTTTTTATATGAACCCAGCTCAACTCTCCTAAAAGGACTTCTTCTTTTTTACTTTTTACATAACTTTCAAACTCAAAAAAATTGATAATAATTCTTTTGGCGTACTGTTCTTTTAAAAAAGAAGCAGTAGACCTTTTGAGAAGAGAAAACCAAGCATTGAAAATATGTTTTAAGAAATAACGATGAATTATACCACTCCGAGGAGCAAATCAATATTGTATCCATCCAATCATCTTTTCTTCTACCTTTTCTATTTATTTTATTTGATTTATTTTGATTTTATTTAATTTTAATTTTTTAATTTTTAATTTTGTTTAATTACTAATCATTGTTTATTTTGTTTTCTATGTTTGTATTTATGATTATGGATATAGTTACATGATTAATTCACCAAAAAGAACAAAACCTTGAAGATCCATAGAATGCCATGGATTGAATTTTGTACCTGAATATAGTTTTTAGGGTTATTTATTTATTTATTTATTATTATTTTGTTGGTTGTTTTATTTTTGTGTTTTTACTCTTTTAGTTTTTTTGGGTTGTATTAATTTTTATTTTTATCTTTAGTAGATCATTGTAATTGCCTTAATAGTGAAAATAGTGGAATCCTGTGCGTAGATGTGTATTTTATTTTAATTAATTGGTTAGTTATTAATTGGGTAATTAATTAAGATTAATTATTATCGAGATAATTAGGGATTTTAATTAAAATTGAATTAGATTTAAGTAGATATAATTAAGGTTATTTATTAATTTTTCTGTTATTTATCTACTGGTTCATGATTTGGTATATGTAAATAATTCGTTAGTTAATTATTAGGGTTACTTTACTTAATTTGGTTTTTTTCATTGAATCCATTTTATTTTGTTTAGAATCTTAGGTTATTTGTAATTTAATTAATTTTAGGTTTAGTTAGTTCCCTTTAGGCCCATCTTTTAATTAACCCATTTCATTTAATAGGTTATCAATTAATTACGTCTAGATTTTAATTAAAATGCATCTTTAGGCCCATAATTAACTAGATTTAGGTTAGAAATAATTTAGGCTTACTAAGCAAATTTAGACATAGGCCCACCTAGGTTAATTAAAATTAATTAGACATAGCCCACTAATTTAAAGTCTTTTTCATAACTTGTAGATTTAATATCACCTTAGAATTAAAAAATGTAGAATTAGGCTCACTAATTTAAATACTTCATATTTTGTAGATTTAAGCCCATTTTTAGAATTAAGATAAGTAGACTTAGGATCATTAATTAAAATTGAATAGGAATTAGGCCCATTAATCTTTAAGATCACTTGTAAATTAAAACATATAGATTTAGCCCATTTAATTAAAATCAAAGTAGATTAGACTAATTTAGGGATTATGAACCTAAATGAATATATTATTTACATGTTTTTTTTTCATGACTAGTTTGCTTGGAGTTAAAAGTTTAAATAAGGGTTTATATGAAATTGCATGTAAATAGAGGATAAAATAGTAATTCATAAAGTAATTCTAAATTAATATGGGACTGAAAGAAGTTAGTATTCTATATCCAGAATCTCATAGTTATGGTGCTAACTTTCTTTTAGAGAATCGAGTACCATCGCTTTTGATTTGTCCTAGTTATTACCTTGGGTGGTGACTCCTCATCTCCACGTTATGTCTTTTTGATACAGTAGTGTGTTCTCTAGAGTGCTGAGCTCAAATAGTGTCGCGGTTGCTAAAATCTTGGATGTGCACTAAACCCCACGGTTTACAATGATTTTGGAGTTTCCTTGGCTTAAGAAATCACTCAATGGAAGATATGAAAATGTAACCATGTTCTTTGGGTTTTCTTGGCCCGATCATTACTCATTACAATTTGTCATGGAACTCGGGTTTTCCTAGTCCAAGAAGCCACTCCATAAAGGAGATGAAAATGTGACCATGATCCATGGGTTTTCTTGCGCCGATCAGAAACTCATTATAGTTTGTCATGGAACTTGAGTTTTCCTAGCCCAACAAGCCACTCAGTATAGGAGATGAAAATATAACCATGTTCCTCAGGTTTTCTTAGCCCTATCAATTACACATTATAGTTTGTCATGGAACTCAAGTTTTCCTGGCCCAAGAAGCCACTCAGTAGAGGAGATGAAAACGTAATCATGTTCCTCAGGTTTTCTTAGCTCGATCAATTACTCATTATAATTTGTCTTCTAACTCAGGTTTTCCTGGCCTAAAAAGCCACTCAGTAAAGGAAAATGCACTTCGGGGATTCAAACCTAACCAGACACCTCCTATAATGCGCACTTTGGGGATTCAAACCGGTGCAGATGCCTTTCTACCGTGCACTTCAAGGATTCAAACCTAACCAGACGCTTTTCTACCATGCACTTTGGGAATTCAAACTCGACTAGATGCTTTTTTGCAGCGCACTTTGGGGATTCAAACCTAAACAAATGCTTTCTTTTGTACTTTGGGAATTTAAACTCAACCAGATGCTTTTCTACTGTGCACTTCGGGGATTTAAACCTGACTAGATGCTTTAGAGAGGAAGATGCACTATGGGGATTTAAACCCAACTGGATGCTTTTTTTTGCCAATTTGAACCCTGATAAGAAAACTTTCAATTCTCCATTTATCAACTTCAAGGCACACCCATGAGGTAAAATAACATTTTTTTGGAATATATTTCTAATGGGCCTTTGTATTCTTTTCATCAAATGGTCTTTACCTTCTTCCCTTCTTTTCCTTTTAATAATTTTTCCTCTTTTACCCTTCTGCCTTTTATATAAATATCCTTTTTCTTCTTTTCAAAGTTACTTTCACTTTTCTTTCGAATTCTCTTTTTTTCTTTTTTTTATCTTATCTATCACTCTTCAAGCACAAACTCCAAATTTGCCTACATAGAACCTAGTGACTCCCTCAGTACATCCTTTACATAGTTTCAGGCTCAGTATCAAAGACAAGGTCCCATTTTTTGCGGAGGTGCGATCCTATATCTATAGATAGGCTACAGGAGAGGTTAGGACCCAATTTCTTTAATTTTTCTTGCAAAAAGTATTAAATAACATTGGGTTACTATTCATAGATGCTTATTTTTCAATTTAACAGAAAGAAATTGGATTTAATTGAGTGAAATTATAAAATTTAATTATTCTATTAAATCATCGACATGAAGAGGCATTTCATCTTTAATGGGGTGATCGCTTCTTATAAGAGGCAGTTGCCTCTTCGCGTTAAGGTGCTCACAAAGGGGCAATGCCTCTATAATGGGGTGATCACCTCTAACCGAGAGGCATTCATCTCATTAATAGATTTCTAAGTAAAAATAAAATTTATTCATGGAAATAATAATTTCACTTCTTATTTTACTCTCGTCTCTCGATGCCCACACGCTCAAGGGTGCTGGGAACTTTAGCGGTTCCTATATTTGGTATGATGTGCTCATAGATATGTTGAAGGCTCGTATTCATGACACAGGATATTCTAATTTTGTCTTAGCACTTCCAGTATAGCATGGGTATATGGACTACTAACCTCTTTATACTCTGATAGAGAGATGGTCTGATACCACTTATACTTTCCATCTTCCTTTCTAAGAGTTCACACTCAATCTAGTGGCTTTTGTTGTAGTTATAGGTATTGCTTATGCGGGGGATTCTATTTCTCTTGATGCTATTCTCCATCGTCTATCTCCTAATCATCTCACTTTTATTAACTGTTTGTTTAGCATGGTCCCGGATATGAAGAGGACGTACACAGTGAAGCTCGATTCCATTTGGAGCTTCTATACTTGTGCTAGAGTTAAGTGGCTACCATGCCTCATCAGATCGATCAGGTAGTGAGCACATTGTTAGTTTACTTGCTAGCCACCACTCTCTTTGCAGACACTACTAGTTCCATAGACTTGAGCTTCCTGATACCCTTAAGAGATCTAGACCTGGTGGCCATATATGACTGGGGTAGCTATGCTCTAGTCTACCCATATAAGAGTATGGATGACTCAGTGTGTGGAGCCAAGAGGCTTTGCGGTTTCTGGCATGCCATTCTGGTACTTTCCTCCTTTTTCACTATTAAATTTCACCTCAACTGCTATTATTATAATTTACTAACAGTTCTTTCTTTCTTTTACAAGATTAGGCTCTAGAGCTTATGATAAGGATTACTCATGTTATTAACATTCCTTTCCATGCCATGGCATGATGGGGCCCCAATCGTGCTTATAGGAGACCAGTTGCTCCCGTGCATATTCATCGTGAATGATTGAACACTCTCACATATAATATGGTAAGTACCTATAAACATAATTGTAATTAGTAACATATTTATTAATTGAATTCATTCACTTACCGGCTTATTTCCATAGTTATGTTTGGATTTATGAGGTCCCTAAGCTGGATGGTCTTAAGCCATAATATGATTAATTCTACTATCCCAGAATAGGGTATTACTCTAAGGGCCTGACTGCAGAGTTTAGTACCTTGGCAAAAGAGTACACCAGTGGCAGATGGGTGCTCGAGTGAGACGGCCACCCCTTGCTCCTCCTTGACTTATTTTCTGGGTACATGAGTTAAAGGGGGATAAGCTTGACCAGGCTTTAATGGGAGATGATGCTACGAATTATTGCGAGAGGAGGAAGTCTCACTATGTGGATTTCATATGAGCTCATCTCATATGGAGGGTGCCTCTACCTGCACCTGCACCTCAGGTAAGCATGCAATTCTATTAAATATGTATTTTTACATTCATGCTTATGAATGCCATTTCCTGACTTAATTTTCATTCTATGGTGCCGACTAGGGTACCAGCTCCTTGTTCTAGGTCTACAACATAGGAGAGGCCTTATCAGTGCCCTCGTATTGTGCCTAGTAGTGAGGGTACCTCCTCTGGTGTGCCATATACTAGGGAGTCTTCTAACTCCAAATCTCAAGTGATAGCCGGTAGGCTTGTTGCCACTTTTGATTGTTGACTCACTACTAAATACCTTTGGGTGAGCTGTCTCATTAGTTCTTAACACTAGATAGGAGCTTGGAGCCTGAGTTATTACCGGAGGCCACTATATATATGAGTTCCCTTCTTTCGAACTCCTGTTCTTAAATTTGACTTAACATATGATTAATTCTAATAATAGTAATTGCGCAAATACCTCAAGATCAGGGAGAGTATATGTATAGGGTGATTGAGGCCTATCAAGATTTCCTAATGTAGATGATACAACAATGGATGGTAATAATCATGTCTTATTTCTACATATATGCATGCTTTCATGATTTCTTACCTTTTACTTTATCTTGATGAGACCGAGATGAGGCTAGCCAAGCCAGGATTACTACCTTTGAGTGTCAACTTACTGCTCTCTAGGTCGAGGGTGACGAGGAGGAGGATGACACAAATGATACCAGGGAGGAGGAGGAGCTAGCTGATGAGTATGTCGAGGATAGCAGCAATGACGATGGAGCTAATCTTATTGATGATCCTATTGATGAGGGAGCTGATGAGCTTGAAGATGATGAGTAGAGGGATACCCCAAAGGCTTGTTAGTATAGGATCATTTTAATTGGAGACATTTTACTGTTGCCCTATTATTTCCTAAATTAACTCTTTATTTTATCATTTTCATGTTTTATACTAAATGAATGATACATATTTAAATTTGAATTTTGGTAAGATTTTGAATTAATCAAAGGATTATTATTAAAATGCTCTCCTCTGAATTTGCATGTAATGTACAATCATTCTGCAGTAACACAAAGATAGGTTTCACCTATTGGAGAGGCGTCACTGCTTCATAGAGGCATCTCCTCTTTATAAAGAGGCGACAGTGAATTGCCTCTTCACACAAAAGCACCACCTGATCATAGAGGCTATTATCTCTACATGTTCAGTCTGCAGCTACTTAAATCCCTAGCTCTCTTTTAAAATCCCTAATTTCTCATTCACATGAATTATCTTCATTCTCTATCTCTAAATAGCATCCCATCCTCCCAACATGACCGAAAGAGGCTTGAAATAACTACAAATAATTCTGAAAAAGCCTAGATGGCAAATTATAGGCTAGATTAGAGCCATTTTACCTATTTACCTTCTAATCTTTAGATGTTATGAAGATTAATTTCTCATTTCTCTTTGTTCTTGCTCAATTCTAGGATCCTCATAAGCATGTCTTTAGATTCAATATAGTAGAGTTATGCCCCCCACCAGAGGAATTTAAAGCTATCTTGGGCTCTTAGATGGATTCTGCTTATCGGATTGTAATTCCTTCAGTTGAAAACCCAAATTTGCACTCCATCCAATATCAAATGGCTAGGCTATTCAACCTTTCCCCTCAATCTTCTCTTCACCATATCTTTAATAACGAGGTTCTCTTAACCTCTTTTCTTGAAGTTGTTGCGACTATAGATAACAACAAGGTTTACAGGCCCCAGATGATTGCTCTTTACTTATATGCTCAATTTATACTAGTTTCCCCTTTCAGCAATTATGACTCAAAGGTTCTTTACATTTTGGATTAAGTGGAAGCAAGCCTTAACCCTTTCCCTCTCATCCTAGCAGAGACCATTATTAGGCTTGACCACTTCTTTGAAACTAGGTGATTCTTAAGGAGTCCCCTTTTGATGGATGTGAGCTTTTCTGTTCCTTTTTTTACTTACTACTTCTTGTCATTTTTACCTATTCATTCTTCCAATAGGCATGGCTTCATGAAAAGCTGAGGTAGCTCAAACCTTCTAGAGACATTACATATTATAAGGCTAAACACTGTCATACCAAGAGACTTCATCCTATTCTAAAGGATATTCAAAGTTGGTTGTCTACATTCAGTGACACTCTGATTCAGTGGATGTGCACGTGGTGAAGGTTGCATCATATGACCATTTGATCCTATACTTATTGCGTTCCACTAATCGATCTCCATTTTACCACTTTCTACAATCCTGCTTGGCTTAGCAGACAATATGGGCCGAAACAACTGATTGTGGAACTGTTGCATGAGTTTGAGCTAGGACCCATTTCTCATAACTTTCTAGACAACCAGGTCACTACTTGGACTTGGAGATTCATTTAGAGGTTCATTAACTATAACAAAGATTAGTCCTCTGATGACCAGTACAGGGCATGGAGACAGAGAAGGAAGAATTCACAAGATATAAAAGGATAAAGGCATTATAAGGATTGAGTGCCTAGGGTGCTCAAAAGAAAAGCAAGCATCACTAGTTTATGAAATTTAGTCTTTATTTGCTTTTTTTTTTATGGAATTTCCTTTCTAGTTAAATAGTCTATAATAAGCATTTAATGTAATATTTAACAATAATAAAGACAATCCATTCCATTTAATTTAAGTACAAAGTGACTATACATCTTACTTCTCATATATCTCCTATCATTAATTGGCTTGTCCTTGCAAGTTTCCCAACTAACTATTTCTCTCTCTCTCTCTCTCTCTCTCTCTCTCTCTCTCTTCCCCCTTTTACATGTCCTTTACTTTTGCCTAGATTGCCCTTTCAGGTTCTCAATCTAGCATGACTTTTTTTTGTCTCTAACTTTTGCTTAGGTAGCCTCTGTTGAGGTTTTCTCCCTAGCGAGACTTTATAGAAAGTATTTTTTTAAGCTTATCCAGGTTAATGGGCTCTCTAAACTCATTTCCTTCTAAATCAAATAGAATAGCAGTGCCCTTAGAAAATAGTTTCTTCACTTGATATAGACCTTCCCAGTTTGGCTTCAACTTTCCCTGTGGATCGGTCATAATTGGCCTAATGAGCTTCAAGACCAAGTCACCCTCTTTGATCTTACTTGGCTTAATCTTCTTGTTAAAAGCATAGACTATCCTTTTCTGGTACAATTAAGAGTGAAACATGGCTTTCATTCTCTTTTCATCTAGCAACATTAATTGTGCCAATTGGCTTTCAATCCATTGATACTCAAGAATTTTAGATTCTAGGAGAACCCTTAATGACCGAATCTTAACCTCAACTAGCAACAGAGCTTCATACCTATACACCAGAGAATACAAAGTAGCTCCTATTTATGTTCTGGGAGTGGTCCTATATCCCTATAGTGCAAAGTACAGGTAGCTTGCCCAGTCCTTATAGTTCTCCAATATCTTAGCTAGGATTCTCTTTGCATTCTTATTTGCCACTTCTACTGCTCCATTTTCCCGTGGTCGGTAAGGAGATGATTTATGATGTTCAATCTTATATTCCTCCAATAAAGTGGTTGTATTTACCTTAAACTGAACACCATTATCAGTAATGATGTGATAAGGCAACCTGTATCTATAAATTATATTCTTTTCAATGAACCTTACCATCTGTTTTGCTTTAATAGTTGTGAATGATTCTACTTCAACCCACTTATAGAAGTAGTCAATTGCTACTACGATATAGCAATGACCATTAGATGCCTTTGGCTTTATCTCACTAATGATGTCAATTCCTTAGACTGTGAATGGCCAAGGAGAAGTCAATCCTTGCAGTTTCATAGAAGGAAAATGGCTTACATCACCATACACTTGAAAGTTATGGCATTTCTTTACATATTTCACACAATATGCCTCTATGGTTAGCCAAAAATACCCTTGGCAAGTTATCTTCTCAGCAAGGATTGTTCCATTCATACGTAGTCCATATACACCCTCATGAACTACTTCTATGACTTTCCATGCTTCATTCTTATCAACACATCTCAAATGTATTCCAGTTAGCATCCTCTTGTATAACATCCTATTATGACTATTGAATTGTTGAGATAACATCCTTAGTGACATTCTTTCTTTTCTATTGTAATTTTCCTATTTCCAAATATCACTGTAGATCATGAAACCAAGGCTTTTTTATAGAGTCAATCAACATTATTCTGATTTCTTCATAGCAGGGAGTCTATGACTTTACCAAAATAAGGGGTTTAATCTCTGCCTGCTTTCCTCCTTCCTATGTTAAAGCTAGAGTAGCTAAAGAATCTGCCATCTGGTTCTCTTCCTACAGAAAGAGCATGAACTTACATTGGTTAAGAGATAATAGAATCGTAGTCGAGTAGTCCTAGTACAGTCTCATCTTATCTTCTCTCACTTCCCATTCTTTAGAGATCTATTTCACTACTAGCATCGAGTCTCTATATACTATGACCTCATGTACTCCCATATTCCTAAGTGCTTCCAGACCAAAGATGTAGGCCTCATATTCAGCTTGATTATTGGTGATTTCAAACTCCAATTGCTTTGCCATCAGAATCATTTTTCCTTTTGGCAAAACTAAAATCACACCAATGCTTGCCCTTCTACTATGACTGCTCCATTAAAGTACATTTTCCATGTCTAGATCTTTATTGCCCCCAAGTGCTTATCCAGGAATTCTAACTCTCATTCTTGTCCATCATCTACTAGATTTCGAGCCAAGCAGTTTGTTATAGCTCTCCCTTTTATGACCTTTTTAGCCATATAATCTATGTCGAATTCGGTAAGCAAGACTAGCCATTCGGCTAATTTCCCTGTAAGTGGTGGAGACTGCTAGAGATATTTGAAAGGATCATGCTTAGAGACTGCTTGGACTCTATAAGACTAGAAGTAATGTTGGAGCTTCTTTGTTGCCCAAATTACAGCCAAGCAAGTTATCTCTACTAGATTTAATTGACTTTATAAGGCAGAAGCTTCTTACTCAAATAATACATAGCATGCTTAACTCTTCCTTCTCCTTCTTAAGCTAGCATTGCGACGATCGCATCCTTTTTTATTTCCAAGCAAAGAATTAAAGGTTTACCCGGCCTCGAAGACTATAAGACTAGAGGATTCATCAAATAATTCTTAATAGTTTTATAACCTTACTGACATTTGTCATGCCAGATGATCGATTGATTCTTCTTCAAGAGCTTAAAGATTAGCTCACATATGGTGGTCAGCTTGGCTATGAACCTAATGAGGTATTGCAACCGTCCAATGAACCCTTTGACCTCTTTATTATTTTTTAGTACAAGCATTTTTTTTATTGCTCTTAGTTTATCCGGATCCACCTCTATGCCCCTCTAGTTAATAATATGCCCAAGCAACTTTCCGGAGGTTACCTTAAAAACACACTTCTTCAAATTCAATCTGAGCTTATACTTTTTATCTTTTATCAGGAACTTGTTTAAAGCCTCGAAGTGCCCTTCTCTGGTCAGAGACTTTACCATTATGTTATCCACATACTCCTTTATATATTTATGGACCATTTTATGTAATAATGCGGTAGCCATCCTCTGATAAGTAGCTCCTGCATTTTTCAACCCAAACGACAAGACTGTATATTAATAAACACCTCATTCAGTGGTGAAAGAAGTCTTTAACTTGTCAATCATTGCCATCATAATATGGTTGTATCTCGAAAAGCCATCCATAAAGGAGTACATAGCACTGGAAGCTGCATTATTGACTAAGGTGTCAATATGTGATAAAGGAAAATCATCCTTTAGACAAGCCTTATTTAAATCCTTATAGTCTATGCACATCCTGACTCTCTCATCCTTCTTAGGAATTGGAACTATATTGGCTAGCCAATGGGTGTCATCTACCACTTCCAAGAACTTTTCTTTCAGTTATTTCTCCACTTCTTCTTTGATTAAGAGAGCCCATTTTGGCCTTAATCTCCTCTTTTTTTTATTTTATTAGTGTGACATAAGAATATATAGGGATCTTGTGCTTTATAATCTTTTTATAAATCCCAAGCATATCCTTATAGCCCCAAGCAAATAATTTTTATCTATTTTTTAATGTTTCTTTCATTTTTTCTCTCTCATTAAAAGTTAAGTCAGAAGCAATCAATATATTTTTAGGATAATCACATATGCCTAGATTAAATGATTCAATTTTCACTGAATTAATGTCAAACATATGCATGAAATTATCATCGCAAATAGAATAACCATTAGGAAAAACATCACATAAAGAAGCAAAGTCAGACCTTATTACATTAACTTTGGAAAAGCAAATGTCATCAGTTTCAAACAAGTTAGAAGGAGAAATGTCAAGGTCATCATAGAAAACATCCATAATATAATCAAGAACATAGGATTCAAGGTTGAATTCCTCTTCTTGGTCAGTAGCATCCTTTAGCTCCATCGCAGGAATGCCCTCTTCTAATTTTAGAGTCAGCACTAGTTGATGCATTTTCGCAAGTGTACGGAATAGTGCAAGTAATAATTAAATATCATTCCCACAGAGATTGCGAATTGACTACCGTAATACTAATTGTGTTTGTTTGTTTAAACAATGAAAGAGAAAAAAATATAGTACTTCCAATTAAACTAAAATTAAATTAAGATAAAACACAAAAATCGCAATTAAATAACAATCAATTTAGAGAGTTAGGGTTCTTATTACCAATTCAACCTTTATTTAAGATTAATTAACTGCTAAGCCATACCTAACCTTAATCCAATTTGATGTTCTTAGATTTAAAGCTCTCGCCTACTAAGTGTTCGGTTAACCTAGTTTAAGCACTAACCCTTAATCAATATTAGTTACTTAAGAGTTTCTCAACTAAAAAAGCATCTAACAAGTTATTGTTTAAATCCAATACAACCCATCTCTCAATCAAGTTCTATTGTATGCATTCAATCAAAGGGTGATCAATCCTAAGAAGACATTAAGTTCAACAACAACTAAAGGATCTAGGTTAATGGCTTAGGTTTAATTATGATTAGCCTATGGTTGAATTGCAACAAGAACCCTAACTAAGAATTTAGCCACTCATGTTAATTATAAGAGAAAGAGACGAAGAATAAAAGAAAATAGACATTATCATCAAATCAAGATTAAGAAAAAAAACAATAGCATCTATTAAAAGAAAAACCCCCTATTCAATGGAAGGCTTATTGTTCTTCAATCCTTATTCTCAATCTCTAACACCAACATAAATAAGAAAAATCCATTTTCTCTCTAAAACTGATCAAAGACAAGTACGTAATAAAATGACGAAATATCCCCCTTTTTGTTTTTGGTGGCTACTCTCTTATAAAACCCTAATTTCCAGCCCTAGGGTTACAGCCATGTGAAATCTCCATCTTGTCCCTCATGAGTCAGTAATTAAATTTGACTTTAAATTTCCTAATTAGCAGGTCGCACGGCCGTGTGCATTACGCATGGCCGTGCACATCATTTTTTCAACATTTTGGCATATCGACTTTCATTACTTCTTAGACCCACTCCAAGTGCCCATGGCTCCTATGTAACCTTCCTCTACTATTCTTTGACTTCCCTAAATGCATAAAAATTAACCAAAAATAAACCAACTAATACTTAAAAAATAAATAAACACACAAAACATGCATTAAGTACTCAACTAAATAAAAACTAAATAAAAAAACACAAACTTAACTGAAATTGCATTTAATCCTAACACAAAGACTACTTAAAATAATGTATTTTTCATACACATCAAATGCCCCCACACTTGAATATTTGCCTGTCCTCAAGCAAAACTTGAAAACACATATCTACCTAAATAAGCATACTCATTAACTAGCTTTAACTTGACTAACTACCATAATCTTCCTTTAATAAAAAGTTTAAAAACTCAAAATTAAAACAGCAATTCATGGTCAAGAATATATTGTTACCATATGAAGAGCATATTTTCTAGTGAATTTATGAAAACAAATGATTAACAATCAAGAAAAATGGAAATAAGTAGTAATCATGCCAACAATAAGGAGGCTAAGAATTTAATCAATCAATGTCTTCCCAATCTCAGCATCCCCCACCTTTCTTGTGTTACTCAGTATGGAAACCTCCAAAAAGGGTCCTTTAGATACTCTTACTCTTAAAGAGCATTGGAGTAGAAAGAGCATTTAAAAGATTTTTCTTTTTAATTTTAAGCTCCAAACGAGTGCAATTTACGCTCCATCTCACTTCTTGATTTTTTTTAACCACTCTAAAGCAGCCTCAAATTCCTACTCAAAAATTCTTTTCTCAAATATCAATCATCTCAAATATCACTTGTTCAATAGAAAAGTAAGCATTAATGTTCATTAAAATTTAAAAATTCCTAACCACAAGTTGCTCTTAATTTAAAAATGTAAAGGTATATATGTTGCAAAAATTCAAGTGTAAGAGCAAGGCATAAATAACACAAAAGATTAAAAATAAAGCATATAGACTCTTAAAGTAAAACAAACACACAAGCATACAATCATGAAAAGAAAATAAATAAAAGAAAACTAAAGAACAATATACTCCCTTTATTCTGGTGAAACTGGAGGGGGAATATATGGTGTGACCATGATGCACTTTGCGGCTTCATTTATGTCATTGGATCTTTTGCTTTGAGGAAGGATGTGAAAGATTTCATCAATTTGAAGTTGCAACCTTTCAACTCTGGATTCTCATCACGACTCAAACTTCTCTATTTGGCTGGACAAATCCATAATCATATTCCCAATCCTATTATCAGAGATTTCCATCATCTCTTTGATCTTTTCCATGATACCATCACTCCATTTTTTGGAGTTCCCTCACTTTCTTGATTTAGCTTCACTCCCATCATCTCCTTCTTCAATTGCATTAGGAGGTAAAGGTATTTCACCATGTTGCCTTGCCATTTGATGGATCATGTAGCATCTTATACTTGTTACATCATGAAACTCATTGAATTCAGTGATAATTTCAACTCGCACCAAGTAATCTTCATCTAGGGACTCAGCTTCTAAAGGCTCTAATTTATGTTTGGTAAATTCGAATGGAGCAAAATACAATGCTAATCCAGTGGCAATATGCCCCATTGAGATCAACACCTTTCTAGCCTGAACAACATGCCAAATAGAACACAAAACAAAGTATATACTCATCATCAAAGTATTTTGGCTTGCTGAATTTTCTATTGACTAAGGAGCAGAATCTCTTCCCTTCCTCTTTAGAATAAATGGCAAAGAAAGCTTGATAATCATCCCTCATGTCATAAGGCTTTCCCTTGCCATCACTAAGCTTCTTTCCTTGAAATTGTGTCTTTGTTCTAGCCATCACAACAATGTTAGTACTAAAATAAAATAATAAAGGAGAATGGATTTAACCAGAACAAAAACAAAAGATAGCAAAGTTTAAATAAGAAAAAGAGTTATGCGAAATAAAGAATCCTAACCCTAATAAAAAAAGTAAAAGAGATAAATTCTAACTGTATAGATAAAGGAAATAAAATCAAAACTCCAATAAAATAAAAATCACTTACCCATTAACATAAGAAGTTTAGGTCACTTAGGAAACTAAAATCAACTAAACTCCCATTAGAACAAGGAAACACATAAAAATAAAATAAATAAAATAAAATCACAAATTAACAAGCTCACAAAATTAAAATTAGTGCTCAAAAAAATTTTAATTCCTTCCCCACACTTTAAATGTGCAATGTCCTTATTGCAGCATCTATAATAGGAACTTCGAACTACCTTATGCATCATGTCGCATGGCTGTGTGCGAAATGCACACGTCTATGCTACCTAAATGACGTCGTGTGCAAAATGTGCACGACCGTGCTACCTGCTAGCACAGATCAAAAAGGTGGTCATGGGTTAGATTTTCTAAGGCTTTGGAAGTGAAAAAGTGGTCAAAATTGGAGTCCCTAGGGTTTTTGAGAAGTGTGGAGTGTTGGGAAGTGGAAAAGTAGACTTAGAAATGAAATTTCCCGACTTTCTAAAAAAATGAGTCTATGTCGATGCAGGGCCATATGAGAATTCTACACGGCTGTGTGTCAAGTTATCAGGATTTAGGCATCATAAAATGCATGGTCGTGTGACATGATTATCCCAAAACGACGACGTAAGATGCACGACCATACAAGAAATGCTCACAACCGAGCGACCTGTACATGCATACTTCATAAAATTTGCTGAATTAAAAATTCAACACACATAGACAAGCAATGCATCATAAATTTAACTTACAAGTCACACAAAACAACATTCCATTAAACATTTAACTTACAAGACCTCTTCTAGAGCTCCAACCTTTCTTTCATTCCCTAAAATGCATAAGAAACAATCATAAAAAATAGAATAAACTTGCAATAACATAAAAGAAATAACAAAACAATAAAAATAAAAAAATAAAATAAAATAAAAATATTCTTGGTTGAGCCCCCAAGAAGTGCTCTTTTAATGGTCCATGAGCTAGACCATCAAATTGATCATCCAGTTGATTCCTTTAAGTATGAAACTTGATGGAACTCCTCGAATGTGCCTCCATGGTATAGCTTTAACCTTTGCCCATTCACTTTGAATGTGTCTCCTCTTGTGTTGCTGAATTCCACAACTCTATGAGGATATGAATGAGTCACTGTATACGGTCCTGTCCATCTACTTTTCAAATTTCGAGGAAATAATCTGAGTCTTGAGTTGAATAATAATACTTGATCACCTTCCTTAAACTCCTTGATTCTTACTCTTACATAATGCCATCTCTTGGTACATTCTTTATAAATTTTAGAATTTTTATAGGCAACTTCTCTAATTACCTCCACCTTTGCTTTATCAACTTGAATGCTTTTAGCTAAAATCTTGTGTCTAAGTACAATACCTTCATCTTCCATGAAATGGCACTTTTCCCAATTCAACACCAAATTTGTTTACTCACAATGTGCTAGAACTTGCTCCAAAATGGCTCAGACATCCTTCAAATGAGTTTCCATAGATAGAAAAGTCATCCATGAAAACATTCATGATCTCCTTTACTAAATCTGCAAATAGCCATCATACATCTCTAAAAAGTTGCAAGAGCATTATATAACCTAAATGGCATCCTCATGTATGCAAATGTGCCATAAGGACATGTAAAGGTGGTTTTCTCTTGATCTTTTGGAGCTATTGTATTTTGATTATAACCTGAGTAACCATCCAGGAAGCAGTAAAAAGCATGTCTTGTTATCCGCTCAAACATTTTATCAATAAAGAGTAATGGGAAATGGTCTTTCCTTGTGGATGAATTCAATTTCCTATAATCAATGCATACTCTCCATCCATTTACAACTCTTGTAGGAACGAACTCTCCTTCCATATTTTGCACAATTGTTATTCCCCCTTCTTTGCCACACACTGAATTGGGCTAACCCAAGAACTGTCAGAGATTGGATAAATAATTCCTACATCAAGTAGTTTGACCACTTTTTTCTTCACCACCTTTTGCATGTTCGGGTTGAGCCTCCTCTGTCTTTCAATGGTTGTCATGTGTCCATCCTCCATCAAAATATTATGCATGCAATAAGAGGGACTTATACCTCTTATATCTGAAATCTGCCAACCGATTGCCTTTATTTTTCTCTTCAGGATGTTCACTAACAAATTCTCTTACTCCTTACTAAGTTTAGAAGATATAATCATAGGTAAAGTTTGGTCATCACCAAGAAAAGTGTACTTTAAATATTGAGGCAATAACTTCAAGTCTAGTTTTGGTGGTTTTATGGTTAAGGGTGGTGTGGGTTCAGTGTTTGGTAGTTGTATGTGTGGTTGGTATGGGTATTTGAGAGTCACTTCTTCTTGAGAAGATTGTACCTGTAAGCACTTCTCAATATTCTCAAATTCTAAAGACTTTGCCAACCTTCGTCGTTGGACTTCATTCACACATTCATCAATAACTTCAACTCGCATACAAAAATCCTCATCATAAGGATATTTCATAGTTTCATAAACATTAAACTTATAACTTTCATCCCCAACTCTCAATGTCAGAGTTCCATCATAGACATCAATTATGGCTTTAGTAGTATAAAGGAAAGGCATACCAAGGATTAGTGGAACCTCCTCATCTTATTTGAAGTCAAGGACTACAAAATCAACTGGAAAAATAAATTTCCCAGCTCTTACTAGCACATCTTCCACTACGTCTTTTGGTTCCTTCACTGTCCTATCTACAAATTGCAACTTGATACTTATAGGTTTTACTTCTCCTAGCCTTAATTTCCTGTAAACAGACAAAGTCATAAGATTAATTGAAGCTCCTGAATCACAGAAAGCTTTTTGTAATTTTAAATTTCCCATGAAACAAGGAATAGTGAGACTCCCTGGAAGCTTTCTTTTCAAAAGAAGTTTGTTTGAGATGATTGCACTACAGTCCTTTATAAGTGTGATTGTCTCACATTCCTGTAACTTCTTTTTATTTGAAATCAGTTCTTTGAGAAACTTGGCATACTTTGACATCTAAGAAAGACATTCCACCAAAGGCATGTTAATATGGAGTGCCTTAAACCTCTCCAAAAATTTTGGAAACTGCTGATCCTACTCTTGTTTCTTCAATCTTTGAGGATACGGAGCTGGAGGTTTATAAGGCTTCATTGGTGGTGGTGTTAGTTTCTTAAAAGCTTATTCCTTACTTTGATCCTCACCTTTTTGTTCTTTCTCTTCTTGTACTTCAACCCATTCATCTTCTTGTTCTCTCTCCTCTTCCTTCTTCTTTCCCTACTCATATTCCACAGTTTCTTTTGGAGTTTGGATTTCTATTCCACTTTTTAGTGTAATAGCCTTTAATTACTCTTTTGGATTATTTTCTTTATTACTTGGCAAAGACCCCTAATTCCTCATTAACAAAGAATTTTCCAACTGCCCCATTTGCACCTCTAAATTATGAATAGAAGAAGAGTGGTTCTTGAACATGAGTTGAGTGTATTGATAAATTTGCTTAAATCTACCTTCTAACCTCTTTGTAGCTTTATCTTGTTGATTCATTTTTTTGGACATCACATCCATGAACTTCTCCAACTTGCTCTCTAGAGAACTCCCAGAAGATGAACCTTTTTCTTGTTGGTAATTTGGTTGCTGGTGTTGCACATTATGCCCTACAAAACTAGGTGGTGCTTGTGGCCTCCACTAGTTGTTCCCTTGATTGCTCCAAGAGAAATTAGGATGATTTCTCCAACTTGGATTATAGGTGTTGCCATACACTTAATTCTGTTGTCCTTTAAAGTTGTTCATAAAGTTTACATTCTCCATGGACAAGCTATACATCATTTGGCACTCTATAGTTGGATGACTACCCTAACATAATTCACAAGAGGAAGACAAGTTAGATATTGCAATGATATTCATTTTGTCCATTCTTTTAGATAAAGCATCCATCTTTCCATTTAACATCGTCAAACTGTCAATTTCAAGTACTCCCCCTCTCTTTGGAATAGCTCTCTCACTAGACTAGAGGCTTTGGGTATTAGCCATTTCTTCAAAAAGCTCCAAGGCATCTTCTGGAGTCTTAGAGTTCCTCCTGCTGATGCATCTATGTTTGCTCTCACTACTAGATTGACACCCTTGTAGAAAGACTGTGCCAAATCCCATGAAGGAATTAGTTATGGTGGACATTGTCACTGAAGATCCTTGAATCTATCCCAGTACTCATAAAAATATTCATCATCTATTTGGTAGAAAGAGTTGATTTCATTTCTGATTTTGAGCACTTTAGCTGGTGGAAAGTACTTATTGAAAAAGGCTGTGTACAGCTTATGCCATGTGTTAATGGAGTTTGGTGGCAAACTAATAAACCATCTTTTTGCTCTATCCATCAATGAAAATGGAAAAAGGATGACCCTGATTGCTTCTGGTTGTACTCCATTCATCTTAAAGGTCGAACAATACTCCAAAAATATTGTCATATGACCAATTGGATCCTCATGTGGTAATCCACTATACTGTGAGTTCTGAATCATTTGGATCATGGCGGGTTTGATCTCAAAGTTGTTTGCAACAACCATCGACCTCACAATATAAGTTTGGTCACCTTGGACATTGGGACTCATAAAATCCCTCATAGTTCTATGGGCACCCTACCCATTTTGGCCATCTTGTCCATTATGTGCTCCCCTACCCGCCAAAAGCGGGTTTCTTTTATCTTCCCCTCCGTTCATCCTATCTCTGTTCTATTTTCTCCTTTTATGAATAGTTATTTCAAGCTCTAAATCAAGTGGTATTAACTGGGCCCCTTGTCTGCTTACTTCATGTGTTGTGTGCATACAACAACAAGAGTTCTTGTAAAACCAAAATACAAAAGTAAAAATGAAATCTAAATCAAACAACACAAAATTTTCAACAATATCAATTTGGCAATCCTCGACAATGACGCCAAATTCTTAATGCGTTTCTGCAAGTGTACGAAATCGTGCAAGTAGTAATTAAATATTGTTCCCACAGAGATTGCGAATTGACTACTGTAATACTAATTGTGTTTGTTTATTTAAACAATAAAAAAGAAAAAAATATAGTACTTCCAATTAAACTAAGACAAAACACAAAAATCACAATTAAATAACAATTAATTTAGAGAGCTAGGGTTCTTATTACCAATTCAACTTTTATTTAAGATCAATTAACTGCTAAGCCATACCTAACCTTAATCCAATTTGAGGGTTTCTCAAGAATCATAGGCTTTCCTCCTAAGACAACCCTATGATTAACCAAATAAATTGACATTCTTAGATTTAAAGCTCTCACCTACTAAGTGTTCGGTTAACCCAGTTTAAGCACCAACCCTTAATCAATATTAGTTGCTTAAGTGTTTCTCAACTAAAAAAGCATCTAACAGGTTATTGTTTAAATCCAATACAACCCATCCCTTGATCAAGTTCTTTTGTGTACAATCAATCAAAGGGTGATCAATCTTAAGAAGACATTAAGTTCAATAACAACCAAAGGATCTAGATTAATGGCTTATGTTTAATTATGATTAGCCCATGGTTGAATTGCAACAAGAACCCTAACTAAGAATTTAGCCACTCATGTTAATTATAAGAGAAAGAGATGAAGAATAAAAGAAAATAGACATTATCATTAAATCAAAATTAAGAAAAAAAAACAATAGCATTTATTAAGAGAAAAACCCCCTGTTCAATGGCAGGCTTATTGTTCTTCAATCCTTATTCTCAATCTCTAACACCAACATAAACAATAAAAATCCATATTCTCTTTAAAACTTATCAAAGACAAGTACGTAAAAAAATGACGGAATATCCCCCTTTTTATTTCTGGTAGCTACTCTCTTATAAAACCTTAATTTCCAGCCCTAAGGTTATACCCACATGAAATCTCCATTTTGTCCCTCATGAGTCAATAATTAAATTCGACTTTAAATTTCCCAATCAGCAGGTCGTATGGCCGTGTGCATGTTATGCATGGCCTTGCACATCATTTTT
The DNA here is from genome assembly GCA_947683625.1 of Mallotus nudiflorus. Lineage (NCBI taxonomy): Eukaryota > Viridiplantae > Streptophyta > Magnoliopsida > Malpighiales > Euphorbiaceae > Mallotus > Mallotus nudiflorus. Next base: position 1,062,618 of record CANTUR010000793.1, on the reverse strand, counting down.
TCAGCATTTTGGCATATCGGCTTTCATTACTTCTTGGACCCACTCCAAGTGCCCATGGCTCCTATGTAACCTTCCTCTACTATTCTTTGACTTCCCTAAATGCATAAAAATCAACCAAAAATAAACCGACTAATACTTAAAAAATAAATAAACACACAAAAGATGCATTAAGTACTCAAGTAAATAAAAACTGAATAAAAGAAACACAAACTTAACTGAAATTGCATATAATCCTAACACAAAGACTACTTAAAATAATGCATTTTTCACACTCATCACTAGTTCCTCCACTATCAGCTCCTTAATAGCAACTTCATTGATCCTAATCATATGTTCAAGAAAATTTTCAAAGTTAGGAACCAATTTCTCGGTAATCATCAAAGGCTCAAAAGCTCCTTTGTAGGGATAGTTAGCACCTTCTTCTATGAATGTTTCCCATAGCATCTTCTTCTTTAGTTTAGCTCTTGCTCTATTCCTCCCAGACTTTCCCTCAGCTTCTTCCTCTTCTTTAGACCTGTCTACTTCTGAATACCCTACCCTATGCTTCAAGATTGGCACTTTATGTTTAATAAACTTAGGTCGACCCTGCTAATTCTTCCCCAATCCCATTCCAAGCATAAAGTTCATGCTCTACATTATACTCATAATTCTCATATTCAACTCTGGCATGAGTTTTTTTTATCTATTACAGCTTTAGTAACTTCCTCAATTTTCTTATCTTTCTCTAGTTCTTCTTTTAAATCGACTTTCTCTTTTTTTGGCTTAGTATTTTTCACTTCCTCCCTCTTCTCAAGCTTCTCAACTGATTAGGTTGTCTTCCTTTCATTATTCTTCCGTAGATCAATTATTTTCCCTCCTTCATCAATAGAACTCCAAATGTCTAGAACATTCACAAGAAGCCCCACAGACTATTGGTTCAGGTTTAGGTCTTTTGGTTGTGGTTTTAGTGGTATATGTATGGAATCAATGAAGGAACTAAGGACTTGTTCTTCTGTTAGGCCATTGTAGAAGTCGGGGTTTAGTGCACATCAGCGCACGTCCAAGATTTTAGCAACCACGACACTGTTTAGGCTCAGGGTCTTAGAGAACACATTAACCACTGTCACAAAGACATGACGTGGAGATAAGGAGTCGTCAGCTAGGGTAATAACTAGGACAAATCAAAAAGGTGGTACTCGTTTCTCTAAAAGAAAGCTAGCGCCACAATCAGGAGATTCTGGATACGGAATACTAACTTCTTTTAGTCTCGTGTTCTTTTAGAATAATTTTATAAATGATTATTTCATCCTCTAATTACATGAAACTTTATTAAACCCTAATTAACATCCATCTAACCTAAAAGGCAATAAGTCAATAAAATTACAAGTAAAAATGCATAAAAAGGCAATGTCCCTATGTCTAAACTATGTTATTTTTATTTTATAAGTTAGCTAAGTCTACATATTATTTACAAATGAGAAATGGACTATAGATGGGCCTACATTTTTATTAATTAGTAAGCCTAGATCTGTTTATTTTAATTTGTCTAAGGAATGGGCTTAAGTCTATTCAATTTTAAAGGAAAATCAAACTAATGAGCCTAAGTCTAACTTGGTCTTATTTTAAGTAAAATGTGGGCCTAAGTCTATTTATTTTGTAAGAAATGAAATTAAGTGGGCTTAGCTAAGTCTAGACAAGTTTTAATTAACTAAGTGGGCCTAAAATCTAATTAACCTAATGGGCCTAAATTGATTTTAATTTTTTAAAGTCCTAAACCATTTTTTAAGCCTATTTATTAAATGGGTTAGACCTAAACATGGGCTTAAGGCCCATAAGGATAAAAACATAAAAAAAAAACAAGCCTAAAACAAATAAAACATAAAAAATGGATCAAATAAACATTATAGTGATTTTCTAAAAAAACCCTAAATTAATTACATGCAAACCCTAATTTAAGCTACTGCCACCATTGATTTTAATTGATTTTTTTACATAATTGAACCTAATTACTAATTAATTTTAAAGTACAAAAAATTAAAATTTTCACTATTCCCACTACTAGGGCTATTACAAACAACGTACAAAAATTAAATTTAAATGATTATACACCCAGAAATTAAAAATAACTACACAGAACACCAAAAATGGAAAAATAAAGACAAAACCCTAAATTCTACTGGAAAATAGTACAGATTATTCCATGGCATTCCATGGACCTTCTACTCAATTTAAATATAGGCAGTATCCTCCTCAATCCATATGCACATATAAAAACAAAAAACACAAGTAATAAGATTAGTAGTGAAATTAAACAATCAAAAAGAATAACAGAATAAAAGAAAAATCACAAAAAGAAAAATAGAAAGAATAAAAAAAAGAAATAGAAAATAACACTGATGATTTAGATGTGTGCAAATACCCTTTTTGGCCCCTCAGATTAGGATTTTCACCGTTGAAATTGACTCAATGTTGATTTGATTCTGGACTGGGACTAAAAAAATGTTGGATCTTCCTCGTTAAATGAACTAAAAAAAATTAGGGTTTTGAAAGAACAAAAGAAACAAAAGTTTGATCTATGGATGTGTGAGTTTCTTTCAGTTCCTCCTTTTGTGTAAAAAAATTTTCTTCAAAAATCCTCCACCCTCGTGCACGTATGTAGACTCTGCTTTTAAATGTAAAGTCTACATGTACTGACTTCCTCCAAAGGAGGAACAGACTCCTCTAATTATCAGATAGCGTTTGTTTTTTATTTAAAAAAACCTTCTGCGTTTAAAAAAAAACCTTATCAGATAATCATAAAGATAAAATTTGAATTTTCAACCAATCAAAAAACTGAAAAAATCGATAAAAACTAAGAAAAAATACTCGAAAAATCAAAAAAAAGGGACTTATTACGCTTCAGCACTGTGCAATGTCAACCAGCATTGTATAATGCCGAACGGCATTTTAAATGCTGATCCTGAAAAATTAACTTATTTGCTATCAAATCCTAAAAAATGTTGCAATTTAGCCCTTAAAGTCCATAAAATCGACAACCAAGTTCAATTTTTGAATGAATTTCATCATAGGGGCTTACATCGCAATTGTGCACAATTGCATCCCAAAATTGGGTGCTTACACCGGTATTGATCATCAAGATGCATAGGTTCAGTGGTGATACATTTTAGTAGTTGGGTAGAGGGTTATTTTGGGTGTTTGGTTTTCTAGTTTTAGGGTTGGTTATTTTCCTAAATCAATTAAATCTTAAGCCTCATATTTTATATGGGTGTAGCTGCTAGTGTCGTATATGATATTTTAATGGTATTTGCAGTATAATTTCGGATCAACATTTGGAAAAGGAGGTCTTTAAGGTAGGGGTCACAGTAGGTTTTTTTCAATTAGCTTCTCTAAGACTTTGGAGAGAGGTCTTCCTAAATTATAAAACCTTCTAGACCGTCTAACAGAATTAATTTGTATATTACTGCTTGACCTAATTACACTCCCTTCTCTGCTTATAGGTCTCCCACTAAAGAACTTATTCTCTTATGCCAGGTCGAATTCCTTATGAATCCCAAATCTATACAACTCTTCAAATTTTTAAATTCCCAAGTCTTTCAGCTTTTTAGAGAGTGGAAGTACACATCCTTCTATCATTATCACTAACTAATCAGATTCTATGGGATAGTGCTTCATTTATGCCAATTTTGCTCCACCTGATCACATAATCAGCGAAAGATTCATTAAATTTTTTCTTTGTATTCTACAGGTCTCTTAAAGATGCTTCCAGTTGAATATTGAGACTATACTACTTTACAAATGCAGTGCATAATCCCTCCTAGTCAGCTTAGATATGGGATTTTAAAATATAATACCATATAATGAGGGCTCCTTCTAGAGACACAAAAAATTGCTTCATAATATGTGCCTTTGTTAAACCGGTCATTTTCATATAAGTCACATACTGCTTTAGATATAGATAGGGATCCTTAGTGCCAATGAATTTCTTTATGTTAGGGAAGTTAAACTTCCAGGGTAGAGGGTCATCATCCTCGTCCAAACTGAGATTAGAGTATTTCATCAGAGCATCTATCCCCTTCTCTTTCATCATTAACTGCATTTGAGCTATAGTCTTGGTCACATTCTTAGCTTAGTCAAACTTTTCACATTTTTTATAGTGTCTATATTCATATTCTGTCTAGCTATAGGCTATACCACTAAAGTCTCTTTATCATCTCTCATTCCCATCTTTCAAAGTCTTCAGCATCTAAATTAAATGGTTGGGGCTGAGGTGCCAGCAGTTGAGGTGCTAGTGGTTCTTGTCTAACTAGTCCCCTCATTTCAGCCATTATCTCTCTCATAGTTGCCCAAGTCTAATATGATATTTATGCCTTCAATTTATCCCTAAAAGCCTCAATATTAAACTTTGTCATCTTGGTTTCTCTAGAAATCCTAACCAGGTAACCAATGTTAAATTATTTCTAACTGGAAGACTATCCTGAATCTATATCTATAATTACCATGGATTAGAAATATGCATGATGTGTATGCATAAGATGCAGGTTTAATCAATCAACATGTATTCTATTTATACATAATAAGAAGAAACAAAATATAAAGCTCTCAAATGGTATCTCCACCCTTATTTCTCCCACACACGTGTTCATTAGTGAGTTCCTTATCCTAAGATTATTATTCTAGGTTTTAATTATCAACAGGTGATAAATAAAACTGACATATGCAAGACAAATCTCAAGATGGTAGATGCAAGTAGTAATTTCTTTAAATAATTCCAAAGTCCATTTTAATGGGCCAAGAATGACATCAAAGGCCCGCCTTGCTAAGATCCATTTGTAATGGGCTAAAATAGGCATGAAAGACCCATCTTGTTAAGGTTTGTTTATAATGGGCTTGGGCTATATTGAAAGAATTACTATATGGCATTAAACACATGCATTTGGAAAAAATTGTAATGGAAATTGCTAAGTCATTACATGAGCTGAGTCTCAAGTAATAAGCTTCAGCTCTCACAGCTATATACCTCCATTACGTCTCCCCACTCAAATGTTTGTGAGTCTTGAATAAGTGCATGTTATGAGTGATAATAATCTAATACTCTAGGATTAGGTTTGAGTGAAACACAAGTAGTAAAGCAAAGACTATTATCAGTTTATTTAAGACTTGGTGTACACGTTGTGTGGAAATGTATAGTGAATGCAAGATTTTGTAAAGGAAATAATCAAAGATAATAAATTACGAAACACTTGGAATTAGTTTCTCTATTCCCCAGCAGAGTCACCACTATAGGTGGCTAGGTCAAACGCTCACCTAACTGTTTGGTGACCTTGGCATTGTATGAGCTCAAGGCCCACTGGGAAATCTAAAATAGGCTTAGGGCCCATAATAGAGATGGAATCACCACCAGGATAAAAGTTGGGACACACTGTATAGCAACTAGATTCCATAGAGGTTCCCAAAAGTCATCATCAGAGATCGAGTTCAAACATTGGGTATGGGCTTTTGGAATGCCCACCCAACCTTGCGGTTGGCCTCTATATGTGTTTCACATTTTATTACCTTTGATTATTAGATTGCTTCCTTATTATCGTGTAAATTGCAATCATTTCTAATTTTATATTTTATTTTGAGTGTGCACATTAGTCTCATTTCATGCTTATAGCTTGATATACATCATAGATAAAATATATAATAATAATTTATAACCATAAATTCCAAATAAATAAGGGAAAACATTAGAGACTATAATGTTTTGTTTAAAGAAAATGTAAAATAAACTGAAAGTAAGCCATACATAAATAAAAAAATTAAACTAATTACTTATATAAATAAAGCCTCTCAAAAACTAATTAATTGAATAATTATTTGATGATTAAAAATTAACAAATAATTCTTACAATAAACATAAATTAATCCTTTCTCACAAAATAATGATATTATTTGACAAAAGTAATCAACAAATAATATTCATAGGAAATAGAGATAAAATCATAAAAAAGTTCACAAATAACACAACAATATCATACAATAATAATATTAAAAAAACATAGTAATCATGCCTAAAATCAAGATATATTACAAAACAACCATAAGAATCATGCAAAATATACAAATGAACATTAAAACACAAAGCAGAATTATGTAGGATCTTGACCAAGCAGCGACAACTCTTCAAAGAGGCATCACTCCTAACAAGGAGGTGATTTTACATTGTCGCAAAATGAAAGGGCAACTTCTTTATAAAGAGACGTCGCTTCTTCAGCAAAGATAAAGATAGGCTACATTTCTTAGATTTTAAAAAACTTGATATTCATACAAATAAACAAGGATTGATATAAATATACAGGTATCAACAATCAATACTCAATCTTTCACACATTCACGCTTTCTTATGACCTCAATAAGAAACGAAACTCAAGAAAAAAGTAAGAAAGTAATAAATTTAAGCTTTTAGTGAAATTAAGAACTTAAAACTTGAAAATAAGGAGTCTCATTGATTTGGACGAGTTGATGCTCTTAACTAAGCCCTCAGAGCTTGGTTGATTAATTTGAATCCTTTTAATGTAAGAAAATCTAACTCTTTCTCAAGGAAATGAAGTCTTTTTGCTCCTCAAGTCTCCTTCTTCCTTTTCCTTCTCTCTTTTTCCCTTTATCCTTTTTTTTTTTTTACATACCAAAAGTCCAACTAAAAGGTCCTCCTCCTTTTTCCATTCCTTCATTTTTTTCTTTTAAGCCTCTCTCCACCTTGTCTTTTTTCAACTCCCAACCAAACCACTCTCACCCTCTCCCCCCATACTTTCATCATTCCCTAGGCTATTTCCTCTTTTCTCTTTTTTTTTTATTTTCTTTTACGTTCAAGAATGTCCCAAATCTAAAGTAGGTGAACCCCAACTGCTGCCATTAATGTTGTAGAGGGTAGTTGCAAAGAGACACCACCTCTTTGATGAGGTGTCGTCTTATCAATGCCTAGGGTGAAGAGGCGACGTCTCTTTATTGAGGCGATTGCCTCTTCACCTAGGCTAGGTTAGGGCCTTTAGGCTAAAAGGCTACAAGCTTAGGCTTTTGAGGCTTAGGCTTGGTTTTGGTATTTTTGGGCTTTTGAGTCCATTTTAGAGATGTTTTGGGCTTCCCTGGCATTCCCAACTCATACTTTCTTATTATCGAGCTTTTGTTATAGGTCGATCAAACTGAAGACATCCACAAATAGAATTTAATAATAATTTATTATTGAGTAAAAAATAATACATATATAATACTAATTTATTATTGAGTAAAAAAATATAATAAAACAACGAAATTGTATAATAATACTTCATAATTTTGATATTAACCTAATTACTTAATAATACATAAATCTAAAGAAACCTAAACAAAACAATGTAGTTTTGAACCTTTATTTTGATTCTCATATCAAAAAGAAAAACCCTTCTTTTTAGTCGCCCTCACCTCTTTCTCTTTATTTCACCATCGTTCTATGTTCTATCACTGTTCTCATTTTCTGCCATTCTTTATTTCACCGCCATTCAGCCAGATCGCCAGTTCAGCCCTTCAGTCAGTCTCGCACCAGTCGTCATATATCGAAGGGTTATTTACCAAATTATGGTAAAAATTAAAAAAATTTCCCATTTCATGGCAAGTTGAAAATTTTTCCCTTTTTATGGTATATTATGAAATAAAATCCCAATTTATGATACTTTTTACTGAAGTGGAGGGGAGAGAAATTTTTTTTGCTCATACTGCCAATGGCTTTATAATTATACTGCCACTAGCAGTGGCAGTATGACTGAATATTTTTTTTAAGTCTTTAGGGGATCACATCAGTAATATTCTAATTATAGAAGTAATGATGTGGTTATGATTATGATATTTTTAATACTTATTCACTAATAATTAAGTAATGATTTATTAAAAAAATTATAATTGTTATAATTATTAATAAATTTTGTAGATTATGTAAGTGAAATGTTTAATATAAAATAGGTAACTTGAAATAATAGTAAAAGTTATTATATACTATTTGTGAATAATAACAAGAGTGCATAATATTGAAGGAACTATAATTAAAAAAGTAAAAAAATATTAGTAATTAATTTATTAAAAAGAGTAAATAAAAAGTTAATCTTGAAGAGGTGACTTGTAACATGAAAATGTGTGTTGTTTAAAAATAAAATGATTTAATATGTTGAAATTTAGTAAAAATTGTTATATTTTATTTGAAAAATAAAATGATTTAATATGGTGTATATTGATAAAAATTGCTAACTTTTATTAGATATATTTGTTAGTAATATATTTATAAATATTTAATAGTAAATATTTTAATGTATATGTTTTAGTAGATATATGTGTTGTATTTAATTAGTGAAGAATAAATTTTTGATTCAATATTGAAAATTTATTTCTCGAATTAGCAAAAAAAATTTTGTTTATTTAGATTAAAAATTTTATTTATAGTATATGTGTTGTTGTTATTGTTGATTATGTTAAATCAGTCTAATATATGTGTTGTTGGTATTAAAAGAGAGGGTAAAATGGTTAAAAGAAAATAATAATGATTAATATGTAATAGTTACCTTTAGAACAAATAAAAAATAATTAAGGAAAGCAATAAATGAAAATAAAAAAGTGTTATTTTTCAAAAGAAAAAAGAATAAAATTAGGTGTCACAAGGTTTATGCCTGCGAACTTTAGAGCATAATCCTATATTTTGACGGCGATGAACACATGCAGAGCTCATGTCAATGAATTAAGATCCACCATTATCAGAATCATCATCATCATTGTCCTAATCATCATCATTGTCTTCGACATCATCATCATCAATATTATTGTCACAAGGCATGTACATATTTAGATAAGGAGGAGGTGTGTGAGTGTAGTAGGCATTCATAAGGTATAGGAGTGGTAAACGCCAATAGAAAACTTTGGGTTGAAGATGGAAATGATGGAAAATGAGGAGGAGTTTGCAAAGTCGATGCAATTTGCGATAAAGGAAGTTGAGTGAGATGGAAGTCTGTGAATTGTGAGGGGATAGAGAGATATGGAGTGTGGTGTGATGAAGAGTGAATGGATAAAGAAGAAAACGGTAATTGGGTTGGATGAGTGAGAGGTAAAGCATGTAAGAATGGACCAAATGGATAAGTAAATGAAAAATGAGGGGGAGGAATGAATACAATGCCGAAAGGACTACCTTCTGAAAATAATGTTAATGAGGTGGTGTTGATACCCTGGGTGGAAGGTCTTATGTAGAACTCAGAATGAACATAGTGTGGCAGAGGAACAGGAATACATGCAGCACTAATAGGTGGGGGTGGTTAAGTGACAACTTGTCAGCGTGTATGATGCTAATGACGTCTCAATATGACCTCATCAATAGGCCCAACATTACCCAATTGTTGTCAAAGTGGTGCTGGTTATATAGGATTAAGGTGTGACATATCATCGGTAACTTGTCATCCATACTCATTAATTGTAGTTTCATAATTATTGGGGATCTGATTAGCTTGGGATAAATCTCTAGTAAATGCAATATGCTCCAATGCATCTGCCTATGCATCATATGAAATAAATTTATCAAAAATTGTACAAATAATTTGATAAGATTTTAAATGATAAAATAAAATTAATTACATATAGCTACTCTTAAGCGAGCACTAACGAGTGAGATACTATGAATGGTAATGTATAGATCCATTTAAAGGTTCCCCAACAACAATATTATGAGTATGACGACCCCAAAGCTTGACCCATTAGGCATGTCTTTTCGTCCAATCTATGTCATAATCCCGTAAATTATTATGATACAATGCATCAAAGCAGAATGGAGGATGACGAATGGGTTGTGCACATCCAAATTGTTGAAGTACCTTATTAGGGTAATGCCATTCTACAATATGGAAGCATATGAGGGGTACTATCGACCGCTATAAGTCACCGTCGTATGTCACGCCCTTGTAAACAATAAGCTAGCAACTGTTGAATAACATCCTAGGTGTATGGCTCCTAGTTAATTTGTATTAAAAATAAAAGATATTAATATTAATATTAAATGTAATTATGGCATTATAAATATTGAAAATTAAAGTGTATATATATTATGAATATATGATGATGCTTATTAATAGTAAAATCGATAAATTCCTTTATAATGAGTATAGTATATGATTATGATTATTATAAATAAATTTGTGAAATGTTGAATAATTAAAGAAATTTTTTTATATGTTTTACCTCATCCTAACGTGCAATATATAGTCTCAACCGGATGTCAATAATGACATGCATGGGAATAGCTATAATCCTATATGGTCGGCTCCATCTGATATAATTGCTTGTGAGTAACATAAAATATGTTAGTAAAATAAAAACATAAAACTTAAATTTAGAATAAAATAAATGTTATACCTGTAACCCAAAGGTGCATGTGACGGAATCAACCAGTCACGCAGTGTAGAGGCAAGAAAAGGAAATTGCTCCCAAGCCCATAGTTGAAGAAGAAAGAGTGGGCTGGCCATCTAGGACACTATCGGAAGCCTTACTATGACACAACTCCCTATATAGGTAGCCAAACATGCAAATCCCCAACTGTACTAGCTATTACGTCAATATTATCCAAATATTGAAGAAACAACAAGCTGACTTTGCCAATATCATATTTAGGGAACAATACTAATGAACAAAGCTACAATATATAGGCATATGTATGCCTATGCAATGTCGTATGGTTAACGTGTTCAAGCAATTATGAGAAATGCTTGGTAAACCAAGAATTGCGAATTAATGAATAGTGAATGTCCCTTGGTTTAAGAGAAGCGATTGGCATAAATACAGGTAATCATGTTAAACTCGGTCAGTAATAGGACACCCATCAAATGGCATTCCTGCCAATATAGCAACATCCTAGAGTGTGATTATGCACTCTCCATCTAACAGATAAAAAGTATGTGTCTTTGGTCTCCAATGCTCCACAAGCGTAGAAACTAGGTGCCAATTATAATGACACTAGTGGAGGTGTACAACTCCGAGAAAGCCTGCATCTTTTAATAATGCCTCCATTTCAGGAGTCATATTTGCATATAAGCCATTCATCTGAGCCATCCATCGACATCTTAGGATGAGTTCTTCCAACTGAATATGTCATGTTTATAAATTAATAATCACACTTTATTTTGATAACAATATAATCCATTTAACTTTCGATAATAATATAATCCCTTTAACATTCTTGAAAATACATATTCCTAAATTTGGTGTATATATGCATTATTCCTAATAATTATAATTAATATTAAAGATATGTAAATATTTATATTATATATTAATAAATAAATATTCCTAATTGTCTGGCCATTCCATATAGCTTGTGATCTATACTCATTTTGTAGGTATAGTAATGATGCATCGTAAGGCCCAGGATGTATGTAATCACGTGGCATGAAATTTTGCTTTATAACTAAGAAAATCAATGACAAATAATATCACATCATAATGTTTAACTTTTAATGGGCAATGTGTGTATATATATATATATATGTATATATATTCATTCATTTCTATTCATATACATAAATTAGTTGACATTGACAACTCTATGAATTAATTTGACAATTAATAATAGAACCACAACCTAATGACATATGATACAAAATGATATAAACAATTACTCTACCACATGGCATGGAAGCATAACGTATTTTGAATGGACAACATGAGTGTGAATTGAATAAATTGATTTAAAAATTACAACTATAACCACAACCCAATCACATGTAATATAACTAGACATGAATAATTATGGGACTCCCTTGTCATGTGTTTACTAGTAAATTATATTGATTTGACAACATGCCTGGCAAACATCTACATTCAATCACATATGGTTGTAGACGACGGGGTTTAGCGTGCGTCCTAAGATTTTAATAAATGTGACACTGTTTGAGCTTAGGGCTTCAGGGAACACACTAACCACTGTCACAAAGACATGGCATGGAGATGAGGAGTTACCACCCAGGGTAATAATTAAGATAAATCGAAAGTGGTGGTACTCGATTCTCTAAAAGAAAGTTAGCACCACAACCAGGAGATTTTAGATACGAAATACTAACTTCTTTCAATCTTGTGTTCATTTATAATTACTTTATGAATTGCTATTTTATCCTCTATTTACATACAATTTCATATAAACCCTTATTTAAACAATTAACCCTAGGCAAACTAATCATAAAAAAACATGTAAACAATGCATTTATTTAAGTTCATAACCCCTAAGTTAGTCTAATCTATATTGATTTTAATTAAATATGCTAAATCTACATGTTTTAATTTACAAGTGATCTTGAAGATTAATGAGCCTAATTCCTATTTTAATTCATTAAGTGAACCTAAGTCTATTTATTTTAATTCTAAAAAATGGGCCTAAGTCTACAAATTATGAAGTATTTGAATTAGTGGGCATAATTCTACATGTTTTAATTTTAAGGTGATCTTAAATCTACAAGTTATGGAAAAGGCTTTCATTTAATGGGCTAAGTCTAAATAAAATAAATTAAACTAAAGTGGACCTATATCTAATTAACTAAATGGACCTCAGTTACCTCTAACTTAAAATCTAATTAATTATGGGCCTAAGTTACCTTTAACCTAAAATCTAATTAATCATGGGCCTAAAATCGATTTTAATTAATTAAACCTAGTCCTAATTAAATTAGTGAACCTATTAAAAAAAAGGTGAATCTAATTGTTAAACCTAAAAAACCTACAATCATGAGCTTAAGGAAAACACGATAAAACATAATATAAAAATCATAAAAATTAACAAACCAAATAAAATAATTGTACAAACAATTAATTAAAATGCATAAATTAGGAAGAATAAAAAAACATGAAGACAATAAACTAAACTATATAATAAATAAAACTACATTAATCATGTATTCAATGATATTTAACCCTAATAAAATTATATGCAACTTAAATTTACTATAACCACCATTAATTTTAATTAAAGCTTTACCAGATAAAACTAATTTACTAATCAATTAATAAAAATAAAACACATAACACACATAAAGAATTCCACTATTCTCACTATTGGGGCTATTACAATGATCTCCAAAAAATTAAAATTAATACAACCCAAAAAATCTAAATGAATAAAAACACAAAATAAAACAATGAACAAAATAATAACAAATAAATAAATAAATAACCTAGAGACTATATTCAAATACAAAATTCATCCATGACATCCTATGGCTCTTCATTGGTTTTGTTCTCTACAGTGAATTCATAATATAACTCCATCCATAATCATAAACACAAACACAGAAAATAAAATAAACAATGATTAGTAATTAAATAAAATTAAAATTAAATGAAACCAAAATAATAAAACAAAATAAATATAAAAGGGTAAAAGAATAGATGATTGGATGGATGTAGTATTAATTTACTCCTCAGAGTGATATAAATCACCATTTTTTTTTTTAGAATAGATCTTCAATGATTGATTTTCTCTTCCCAAAGGGTCTAAAAAAAATTTAAAAGAACAGTACATAAAAAAAAAAAAAATTTTTTGTCTCTTCTCTCCTTTGAAAAAGCTCATTTTTTGGAGTTTAAAGTCGCTTCACATTCAAAAAGAAAAGAAGAAGCTCCTTCTCCCCCTCACAGGAGAGTTGAGCTAGGTTTAAATAGAAAACCCTAGGTATAGGCCATATATCTCACTATACCTTTTCCCATTCAAAGAGATAAAATTTTATTTTAATAAGGACTTTTAACTTCCTAAAAAATTATAGATAAATCCTAGAAAAAGGATTTATCACATCATTTGACAAATTAAAAATTAGAAAATAAATTTTTATTTACTAAAAAACCTAAAAACACAGACGGAAGACGATTTGAACAGCATAATCCTGATCATGATTATATAATTCTGATTAGAATTATTATTAGAATTATGTAATTTTGATCAGAATTACATAATTTTGATCGGTTTTATATAATTCTGATTTTTTTTATTTTTAATTATAGAAAGATTCCTAAAAGAAATAAAATTTTACAAATTAAGTCGTTTAAAAAACCAATTAAGTTCTTTCAAAAATTCATTTAAGCTTTTGAGGTTTCAAACTTTAAGTGTTGAAGATCTATCTATAATATTTTCATCATTGGAGTCCTTTGTTGCATCCACACTCCATCATCTCGAGAATTGGGTGCTTACAGTTGCCCCACTTTATTAGTGTTTGCTTGACAAATAGCGGCAAAGCAAATAAGCACACAATTTCTTAAAGATAAAAAGTTTAGATACTTACCTGTGCATCTTGAGGTTTTTGCTTATAAGTGATCTTCGGTTTACGATGAATGCTTATGTTGCTATGCAACACCAAGCAAAATGCTAAAGCTACTATATAGCATTTAGCGAATTATATAGCATTTAGCGAATTTCACTATAATCCCTATGAGACATCTAATGAAAAATGATTTAAGAATATGTTATAGCTCCTATGGAACATCTAGCGGTGAGATTTGAAAATACATTGTACATTAAATGTATAGTGCTGATTTGAGAATACATTATACTTGGATGTATAGTGTTGATTTGAAAATACACTGTACATCAGACATATAGTGTTGATATGAGAATACACTATACTCTGACGTATAGTGTTGATTTGAAAATACACAATACTCGGACGTATAATGTTGATTTGAAAATCCACTATACTTAGACATATAGTGTCAATTTGAAAATACACTATACTCAGACATATAATGTTGATTTGAAAATGCACTATACTCGGATGTATAGTGTTGCTTTGCAAAGACACTATACTCGAACGTATATTGTTGAATTGAAAAGACATTATACTCAGACGTATAATGTTGATTTGAAAATACACTATACTCAAATGTATAATGTGATTTGAAAATGCACTATACTCAAACGTATAGTGTTGATTTGAAAATGCACTATACTCTCACGTATAGTGTTGATTTGAAAATACACTATACTCGAACGTATAGTGTTGATTTGAAAATACACTATACTTGAAGGTATAATGTTGATTTGAAAATACACTATACGCGGACGTATAGTGTTGATTTGAAATTACATTGTACTTGAACATATAGTGTTGATTGAAAAAGACACTATACTTGGACGTATAATGTTGATTTGAAAATGCACTATACTCTGACATATAGTGTTGATTTAAAAAGATACTATACTCGAACCTATAATGTTGATTTGAAAATGCACTATACTCAGACGTATAGTGTTGATTTAAAAATGCACTATACTGGGACGTATAGTGTTGATTTGAAAATACACTATACTCGAACATATAGTGTTGATTTAAAAAGACACTATACTCAGACGTATAATGTTGATTTGAAAATGCACTATACTCGGATGTATAATGTTGGTTTGAAAAGACACTATACTCAAATCTATAATGTTGATTTGAAAAGACACTATACTAGGACATATAATGTTGATTTGAAAATACACTATACTCAGACATATAATGTTGATTTGAAAATACATTATACTCGGACGTATATTGTTGTTTTGAAAATATACCATACTCTGATGCATAATGCTGATTTGAGAAGAAACTATACTCGGACGTATAGTGTTGATAACTTTTCTACTGACAATTTAATAATTCATTGAATTATTAAATTACGTAATATTTCACAGTTTTTTTTAACTTCCTAGTTAAATTGCAATTTAGCACTAAATTGTAAGAAAAATGTTAAACTTAAATGCAAACAAAGCTGAAGGACTAAAGTGGACATTTGCCACTTTAATATAAACCTTCTCTTTTCTTCCTTTTGTCGATCCATCTCTTTTACTTTTCTAATCCTTTTCATTTCTTTGCTTTTCTTTTTTTTTTTTCATTTTCTCTTAATTTTCAAATCTTCTTTCTTTAATTATTCCTTCATCTGACACCCAATTTTAAATCTATCTAATCCTATGACTCACCTATAATGTAAATTATGTGGAAGCAACTCCAGACAATCAGATCTAATCATTTTACAGCTACGTTTTCCTCAAAATAATTTGGGACTCAATGAAGGGGAAGATGTGCTCCCTTTGACTCATTTACACCTCTATAGATGCTCCCAAGCTAAAGATGAGGTAAATTTTCTTCCTCTATCTTTGATTTTGCAAAAAATATATTCCTATGAATATGTAAATTAACATGTTCATGCATGGAATTATAAGATATTTGCTATATCGATCAAATAAAATTGCACGAAATTATTAACTCAAAAATAAAATTTTGCAAAATTGATGTTAATAAGTCACAAATGACCATCAGAATTCCAATCATACCTTTTGAATTTCCGGTCAAAAATCTGCATTTTAATTTTGATTGAAAATCTAGAAATCCAATCGGTATTCTAGATTTTCAATCAAAAATCCAATCTTCTGATCGGATTTAACCCGACTTTTTTTAATAAATAAATAAAAAATAAAAACAATGATAAAATTCAGAAAAAAATCAAAAGTTTATAAAGAGAAAATAATCCTATCATTTTCTAAATTTTATTCAGAAACCACTAAAGTTCTCAGGTTGCTTTCACTTGGCTTGAGAATTATTTCACGATTTATCTAGAGAGGTAGTACAATAAATCTAGGCCTTTGGCTTCATACACTTCATTGTTGCTCTACCGACTGCTTAAGGTAGATCAGACTACTATTCACTTTTTGCTCTCATCGAGAGGTGGATGGATACCACTCACACCTTTCACACACGAGTGGGTGAGCTGACTATTTCCCCTATGAGCTTCTTTACCATCACTAGGATTACCTTTGAAGGTGCCTAGTTCCTTTTGATATCCACTACTGCACCCTTCCAAAAGATGCTAGGAGTCGTTATATTCATGACTTTCTCGGGTTGATTCCAACATGGAAAAATCTGAAGAACATGGTCCTTTCTTCTCTTATTCAAGGTTTCAGGAGGTTACCCACCACTACACCTCGTTAAATCCTTCAAAAGGTAAGATGTTTCTTATTGATACTGTTAGGCATTACCCTCTTCTATGAGATTGGTCATGAGGTCAGCATTGCTATTCTTGGTCCGCTTCAAGACCTTGTTAGAGTCACTGCCTTTGATTGGGGATCTGCAGCTCTTGCCTATCTCTACTATAGATTGGATACTGTCTGTAGAGGTGCTATGATGATGTGTGGCTTCTGACATGTCCTGCACGTATGTCTTCCACCCTTTTGACTTTTCTTATTTTTACAACCTCTTCTTTTTATCTTAACTATTTCCTCTATCTCAAATCTAGGGCATTGAGATTGGGGTGATCTGAGGCTTTAGCGCCATTATCTTTGATAGGAGTCCTCCTCTGATGTAAAGATGGAGTTCTTCTCATCTAGCTAACATTAAGCATGATTTGCAGACTTATCGAGACTAGCTGAACTCCTTAGAGTGGGACCTTGTAAGATAAATTTAATTTTTAATATTTCACCAATTATAAAAGTTAAATAAAATTTAACTAAATGAATTTGCAGGTCAAATTAGATTAGCTGGTTAGTGTTAAAGACATTTAGTAATAAGATTTTATGACTGCAGCTATGAGGCTTGAGACTATGATTCCTGATTACGGTTGCCAAATGTGATATCTTGGTGAACGTGTCTATTATTGGCATATGGGACCTTCTAAGAGGTGTGTTCCTTCTTCTATTCCCTTTTCAATGTTATGGAGCTACAACATGATTGGTCTTGAGCTTAGAGTAGCTCTAGAGGGATATGATGCTTTGACTCTGGTTGAACATTCTCGTCACTATCAGGAGTATATTCAAGATAATCTCTTAGAGCAAGTTCCTACAGACCCAGCTGAGGTATGCTTTCTGTCACCATTTTACTTCATTTCTATATCAATACAAATGATATTTACTTTTTTGTACAGGTTGGGGAAGCCACTAATGTTGATATGGAGGAGGAGACTGAGGGTGACACTGAGAGGACTAAGCAGAAGGTTGAGCATACTCAACACAGTGAAGCTGCTCAAGGTGATACTTCCTTGAGTACCATCCTAGGTCATATTCCACTACTTGATAAGTCGATGTACTACTGGGCTCCTGTAGTACAGACTCCCATTGAGTAGCACATGTATTTTGATGTAGCTCATTCCTAGCTTCTCTCCTCCTGATGCTTCACATATAAGTGCTATTTGAATTTTCAATCCTGTATAGACTAACACTTATTGCTAAATTAGTAAACTTTATTTTACAGGCCCCTCGGACACAAGCAGAGTATCTATATGGACTTACCTCATCCTAGAAATTATTTACCATGCATATCACAGATAATTGGAAAGTTAGTATTTACAACAAGTATGCAAATGTATACATGTTATGTATGATATGAATGATTCTAACTATTCTTGATGCAAAAGAGTTATGCTGGGGATTTAGAGGGTGAGAATGAGAGGCTTCATTGATGGCTTACTGCTCTAGGTTTTGACAATCATGGCATTGGGACCTCTATGCCTTGAGACTAGAGTGATGATCCAGTTAGAGGGTGGAGTCCTTGGCTAGACTTTGGAGCGTAAGATGACTGATCTTTTTTATTTTTTAGTATTTGTACTTACATGACTGTATTTTGAATTCCTTCTTCACTTTGAACTGCTTTACCCTTTCTGAATGGATTATGGACTTTTCATTTTAGATCAAACCTTAAAAAAATTATTACTATTATTATTTTTTTTAATCCTAATCGAAAATCTAAAAATCTTATCGATATTCTAGATTCTGATCAAATTTATAAATTTTCGATCAGAAATTTAGCTCTGGTTCTTCAATCTTTTCCATTCTGATTACTGATTTGAATTCAATCTGAAATATTGAGTAAAGAAAATCCTAATCCCATCTAGATTAACCTTTATGCCTATATAAAGGGCTTATAAGAGGATTGTCTTCCATTCTTCTCTTTTTACTTTCATCATGACATAAACCACCCATAATTTGATGAAGAAATTTCATAAAAAATTTAATGGAGATGATTGGAATAGACTGCTACCCTTCCATGCCAAATCCTTGAAATCCTTTCAACATCTAAGAATATACAATAATTTTCTACATGTAGCTGCCACCTTCTAGGATGTTAAGGTCCACATGCTTAGATTCAATGGACAAGAGTTGTGTCCATTAATTGAAGAGTTTGCTACAATTCTCGAATGTGCATTGGACTCAATTGCTATGATTGCTCTCCCTGATCTTGAGACGCAGTTTCCTAATAGACTAGTGGCATTCTTTGATATGCCCCTAGACAACATCTATATGCATGCACATAACCTTGGGACTATCAGTCTTTCTTCTCTGATTACTTTTTATGGGACTAGGGGTAAGAACAATGCTGCCTGGATCAGAACTGTCTCTTTCTACTTATATGCCCAATTTCTACTAGTGGCTTCTCATAGAGATGCTGAAACAAGGATTGTCAATATCCTAGAATAAGTGGAAGCTGAAGCTAACCCTGTGCCTATCATACTTATTGAAACTATTATGGGGTTGGATAATTTCAAAATTAGAACCAATTTTTAGGCAGTTTGCTTCTCCTTCAGGTATATAATCCTTTTTTTTAGATTTAATACAAGAGTAATTAAGTCTACTTAATGCCCCCACCCTCATTATCTACAGTCTCATCCATTGAAAATAAAGGATAAGCACACTATAGATTAATGGATTGACTGGATAAAAGGCATTACAGATATTGAAATTACATGGGTCTATCCTTGGTAGAGGTTGAAGTTTGTAACCATCAACCTATATTACTATTGTGTTCCTATTCCTGGATTGGGCTTTCTAACCTTTTTTTCCCCTTCATGCCTTTGTCGTTTGTATGTTTGCTCAAAATTCATTATGGCTATTATATCTAACTTTGAAGGCTTCCCTCTGAGATAAGATTTTCTGGACAAGGTGAAGAACATATGGCCTCACAGAGCATTAGAGCATAACATGCACTTGAATGCTGATATGACTATTGATGATAATTATAAAACTTAGGTTATCATGCAAACTATAAAGCTACCAGAATTCATTAAGTACAAGAGAACTCAAACGTTACAAGATGAATCACAAAATAAAAAACCTAAACATATTTAGAATGGTGATCTCATAGGTTTAGTTTATTAGGCTTTTCATGCTTTGTTTTTCCTTTAAGTACTTATACCTTATAATAAAGATAGAATATGCAATAATAATAAAAAATTCCATTTCAATTTGATTCATTAATTAGGGCTAAAATGAGAACATTTATTACATCACATGACATAACTCCTATTATGAGCTAGTCCTTTCGAATTTTCTAACTGAACATTTTTCTCTCACTTTTATTTTCCTAATATTTATTTGACCAACCCTTTGCAAGTTTTCTAATCATCGGGATCATATTTTTTATTTTATTCCTTAATTTTTACCTGTAGCCCTTTGCAGGTTTTCTGAATAATGAGAATGTCCTAGTTTTTGCCTGACTAGCCTTTTCAGGGTTTCTAGCTAGCAAACTTTTATTTCTTTTTACTTTTTTTTTAAAGATAGTATTTCTTAAGGTAATCCAAGTTAATTGGCTCAGTGAACTCATTCTCTTCTAGATCTGATATCTTTGTAGCTCCCTTAAGTAGAATCATCTTGACTAAATACGATCTTCCCAATTTGGTCTGAATTTTCCTCTTGGATCAAACACTATTGCCCTTAACTGCTTTAGTACCATATCTCTAGCCTTTATTTTTTTAGGTTTAACCTTCTTATTAAAAGCACTAGCTATCCTTCTTTAGTAAATCTGAGTGTGAAATAAAGCTTCCATCCTTTTCTCATATAGGGATACAAGGTGATCATATCTCTTTTATATCCATTCACTCTTAGGGGTTTTTGCTTCCATAACAACCCTTAAAGATTTGATTTCTATCTCTATAGGCAAAACCGCCTCATAACTATATACTAATGAGAACGGAGTCTATCGTGTAGCAGTGCGCGTTGTAGTTCTATATCTCCACAAGGCAAAAGGGAGATACACATACCAATCTTTGTATGTTTTCACCATCTTAAAGAGGATTGTCTTCACATTCTTATTAGCTGCTTTAACTGCACCATTAGCCTAAGGTTGATAAGGTGAGGATTTATTATGCTTAAAATTATATCTCTACAATAACTCAACTGTCTCTACCTAAAATTGAACACCATTGTCCTTCACAACATGATGTGGATCCCGTATTTGCAAATGAGGGTCTTCTCAATGAACTTTGCCAGTTGTCTAGCCTTCAAAGTACTAAAGGATTATGCTTCTATACATCTAGAGAAATAGTCAATTGCCACTACTATATATTTATACCCATTTAAGGTAGTTAGTTTTATCTATCCTATTATATCTATCCCCATGCTACAAAGGACCATAGAGATGTTAAACTATTTAACACTGTAGGGGGGAGATAATTAAGATTCCTATGTATCTAGCACTGATGACATTGTCTCACTATTTGGATATAATCTTTTTCCATACTTATCTAATAGTACCTTTATTGAATTATTTTCTTCACCAGAATCATTCCAATAATATGTGATCCATAAACCCCTGCATGAATCTCTCTTATCACTTATTCCGCTTCATCATTCTTGAGACATCTCAGCTGTATTCCATTCGGCATTCTTTTGTATAATACCCCATCATGACTTGGATGATGGTGTACAAGAACATGAAGAGCATATTTTTCTTTTGAGGTCACTTCATTTAAATACTTCCTTTCCTCAATGAATCTCTAAATGTCATAAAACCATGGCTTTTCTTCTGGCCCTATCTGAATACTCATAACTTGTTCTCCACCATAACATGGAGCTTTTGTTTTCATTATTACTAAAGGCTTCATCATCAACCCAGTCGGTTTATCCCACACTGAAGAAAGTGTTGCCAAGGCATCTGCCATTTGATTCTTATCTCTTAGTAAATGTATGAAAAGACATTTAGTAAAATTTCTCAATAATGTCTTCAAATAGAAAATTTAAGGTTTTAACCTCTCTTCTTTCACTTCCTACTCCTTATTAGCCTGACTAATAACTAATAGGGAATCTCCACAAACTAGTAGGTCTTTAGTTCCAACTCCTAGAGCTGATTCTACTCTATAGGTACATGTCTCATATTCAGCCATGTTGTTTGTAACTTTGAAGTCTAATTTCTTAGCCATTAGGATGGTTTCTCCTCTTAGTGTGATAAGAATTACTCCTAATCCTACTCCTCTATTATTCACAGCTCCATCAAAATAAAGCTTCCATTCACATTGTTCTATTACTACTAAGTTCTCATTTGGAAACTCTAAATTCCACTACTCATTTCCTTTGACTGCATTCTTCCACTAGTTGATTCTTCTTTAAGAGCTTGAAGATTGGATCACAAACTATAATAAGTTTTGCAATAAACCTACTAATGTACTGTAGTTTCCCAATAAACCCTCATAATTCTTTTTTTATTTTTTGTGCTGCCATCTCCTGAATGGCTTTGATCTTGTCTGGGTCAATTTTTATTCCTCTATTACTAATTATGTGCCTTAATAACTTTCTAAAAGTAACCCTAAAGATGCATTTCTTTATATTAAGCCTTAGGTTATATCATTTTATTCTCACTAGAAACTTATCTAAAGCATCAAAAGGTCATTCTATTGTTTCTAACTTAACCATCATGTCATCAATGCACACTTCCACTTCTTTGTGCATCATATCATGCAACAGAGCAGTTGCTGCTCTTTGATAGGTTACGCCTATGTTCTTTAATTTGAAAGGCATCACGTTGTAGCAATATGTCCCTTATTCCGTGATAAAAGTAGTTTTGATCTTGTCCATAATTGCCATCATTATTTGATTATAACATGAAAACCCATCCATGAAATAGTACATTGCACTAGATGTTGCGTGGGTAAAGGAAAGTCATCCTTTGGGCATACTTTATTCAGATCTCTAAAATCTATATACATCCGAACTTTTTAATCTTTTTTGGGAACTGGTGCTATTTTTGCCAACCATTGAGGGTACTCTACCACTTCTAGAAAATTAGCCTAAATTTGATTAGCAATTTCTTACCTTATCTTTTTTGTCCACTCTAGTCTAAAGTTACGAACTTTTTGCTTTACAAGTTTAACTTTTGGATATATTAGAATGTGATGCTCTGTAATTTCTCTATCTAAACCTAGCATATCCTCTAAGGACCAAGCAAATACTACCTTTCTTTTTATTAGTATTCTCTCAAATTTTTCCCTCTCTTCGGGAGTTAAATCATGTGATATAGAAATGTGCTTTGGTTGTTCATTTGTGCCCATATTTAATGAATTTAATTGAATATAATTAATGTCAAACATGCATGAATGATCAATATTAAAATGCACAAGAACATCAGGATCAATATCATACAAATAAGCCAAACTAGAGTTCATATCATTAACCATAAGAAAAATAGAGCTTTCATCCTCAAATAGATCGTACGTTATTACATCATTTCTTCATAAAAAACATCATTAAAACTATTCTAGCTAAATCCTATGGTGGTTCTTTATTAGGTGGTAAACAAAGTAGCTCTTCAATGGCCTCATTTCCCATCTTCTTAATAACTTTCTTCATGACCTTTTCTTTATTATCTTGCACTAGACTCTTTAACTATCTATTTCTTGATGATCTTAAACCCAGTATTATTCACACTAGCTACTTAGACAGGCTCCTTTTCACCCAGGTAGAACTTTTTTTTTCTTTCTTTGATAAAGTTATCCTTCAGTAGTCCTACATTCTTTAAAAGGTTATCCCCATTGAAAAACCTTCTTCTAGCTCTTTTACTACCAAATCCAACTCCTATATAGCCCATTCCTCTTATATCATCTTGGCATTTGAAATTTGGGAGTTCTGGACTTCCTTACTCATTCTTTTCCCAGTCCTTGTCTGGGCCAATAATTCATCTTCTTAATCATGCTTATAACCCTTAGATCTATCTTAATTCCATTAGAGATCATGGTTATTTAGAAACCAAGAAGGGTAACTACCTACTTCTAACTATCCATAACTATGGATATAGTCTTGCTAATACTAGCATCTAAAGTTATAACTTCTTGATCAAGTAGGAATTTCACCTTTTAATGCATAATTAAAGGCACTCCTCCCAAAATATAATACCAAGGCTTAACCAAAAGTAAGGCATAGGTGATAGGGATGACTAGCATAGTAAATTCCATAATTGCTTTTATTGGCTTAGTCTTTACAAGAGCCATAAATGTTCCCTCTACATTTCTTATGCTATCATCATAAGCTCTTATCACAAGGTATGATTTTGCTAAATACTCCACCTTCACTCCTAGATTAGGCAGGATCTATTTTGGGTAAACATTAATTGCAAACCCATTATCCACTATCACATAATTGGTCCTTTTCCCTTTCACTTTAGTTGAAATGAACAAAGCTTTATTATAATTCCTTCCTCCTACACGTAAATTCTTATCAAAGAAAGTAATAACACTGTGCTTTTTCTCTGTAACCTTAACCATTATTGCCTCAGGGGTTGTAGTAGTTTCAATGTTCATTTTAGTTAAAGCCTTAACCAAAGCCTTTATGTGGCTACTTGAATGCATCAAGAGCTCTCAAATGCTCATATTTGCTTTTGCCTTCTTAAATTGTTCAAGAATCAAGTCATCACTATATTCATTTAGATATTCTACTTCATTGACTTCTTCTTCTTCTATAGTTTTCTCCATCGGTTTATAACCCTTACCACTTCTATTAACATAACTAACTTCTAGATTATTAACCCATACATTGTAGCCTTTAGTGCCTTCTTCATCAAAATTATACTAGATGTTAATAACCCTAATAGTTCGATTTTTCTTTCCATCTTTCCATACCTCAACCATGCATTTTTCTTTTTTATTTAGCAACTTCTCTTCATCCCATCCTATAGGCACAATTAACTCAATAGGTATGTCAAAAGAAGGTGGTTTGGAGTAAAGCACCTTATAGTTAAATTGGCCTAAAGGTTGTCCCAATAAGTCTTCTACTCTTTCCATATCTTTAGGGACATTAAGAGATTTCTCATTGGTTTTAAAGTCTAGGTCCTCAAAGGAGTTTAGTACTTTTTCCTCGCTTACTCCTAAGTTGATCATCATGGTAGTTGGGGTTAACATATTTTAATAATTTGCAAAAGGGTTATTTTTGGTGTTTGGGTTTAGATTTGATTTCTTAGCGTCTATGATTTTTCCAGAGTCTATGAGGTTTTGAATTTCATGTTTAATGCACATGCACAAGTCAGTAGAATGGCAAGTAATTTGGTGAAATTTATAGTAACTATTTGGGTCAAAGCTAGGGAGATTTAGGTTTACTGGTCTAGATGAGGTTAAGGGTCTAAAGAGGCTTTTTTAGATCAAACAATCTAGAACTTTAGATAAGGGTTAGTTAAAATTCGAGAATCTCCTAAATTATTAAATAGCATGGACTCCCACAACCCGATTAGCATTTTCTTACTATGTGCCCCTAGTTGGGTAGTTTCTTACTCTAATGCTTTTAGCAATCTTCTTTTTCTCACTTTCAATTTCCTCAACTTACAACCCATTGTCATAAAGGTCTACAAATGTCTTAGGGTTCATAATTTGTAACTTTTTAAGAAAATTAGGTGACACATTTCAAAAAATCATCTTAACTTGATCGTTTTTCAGCTAACTTATTTTTCATTACTCCTGCCTTATTCCTAAATCTAGTCAGAAAATATGAAAATGATTCATTAGGCTTCTACTTAGTCCATTCTAAATCCCTAACAGACACTTCAAGCTTGGTGTTGTGGTCATATTGTTTCAAAAAAGCAATACATAATTCTCTCTAGTCAACTCGGATAAACTTCTCTAACCTATGATACCAATTAACATCCATACCCTCTAAGGATAGTACAAATAACTTGGTAACTACAGACAAAGGAGTTTTAGTGGTGCTCATAGTAGTTTGATATTAACTAAGGTGGATCCTTAGGTCTCTAATACCATTAAACTTTTGTAATTGTGGCATCTTAAACTTATCTTCCTCAAATTGCATCATATCATCTAAGTCAAATGAATATCTGATGCCCTATCATCTCATCAATTCTTCCATTTTGGATATCTTTTGAGTTGATGCTTTCATCTGCTTGGATTCCAGCTCTTGAACTTGCTCAAGTGATTCCCTTTTTGCTTTTTCAACTTTGTAGTTCTCAACATCCTTTAATTTCATTCCCATAACATGTACATTCCTAGCAGCATTTAAAGGTTGCCCCCCCCCAGCATTATCATTATTAGCAGGTGGTGCACCCACAATAGGTGGATTGGGCGCAATTTAAGGTGTAGCAGCAGGTGGTGGCATTAATCTAGCCAGAGCTTATCTTAGTTCATCTTGCATCATTGCTCTCATATCATCCATAAATGCTCCTTTAATATCCTCTAGGGTCCAGTTTTCTCCCTCTTATTGTTCCATTTCTTCTGTTTAATTTGTTAGAGCTTGTGTAGCTTCTAGGTAGAGTGGATTAATAGGACTCCTTTTTAGTCTGCTAAGGATCTCTTTGTAATTATCTGCAGACTTGAATCCGTTCTCACTAGTCTACCACCTTTCCACCTCCAAACATAAGAAAACCTAGATGAATCTATAATGGTTGAAAAATAAAGTGTTAGTATGATGCATGAAATGCATGTGTGCATGTATGCATGATGCAGTGTTATGCAACAAGTAATAATCAAGTGTACAATATCCTTCTGACCTTATTCCTCCCATACACATATTCAATAGTGAGTCTCTTTTCCTAGGATTTTTTGTCTTAGCCTTAATATCAACAGGGGATATCAAGAACTAACATGCATGCCATATCTCTTAAAGTAGTAAAAGCACAGAAATAACATTTCTAAGTATAAAAGTATAGCCCAATCTTTATTAGTCCTTATGGGCTTCTAAAGTATGGACTTGGGTCTTTATAGATAAAAATACCTCATGGCAATAAACACAAGCAATTTGGGTAATCCTAAGGAAAGTTACTAAGCCACTACATGAGCTAAGTCTAGTGAAAATGGTCAAGGTTTCCTTACTAAGATGCCTCCTTTAAGACTTGAGTTACATGCTAAGGTTAGAGGGGCCTAGTATCCTTTGCAAACTCGAGAGAAGACTACCTTCCTTAAAGACTTGGGTCACAGACTCTGGTTAGATGAGCTCAGTAATCTCTCTTAAACCGAGTTAAGGCTAAGAGTAACGGTTATCCAATCTATGATCCCAAAAAGCTAATGGAATTAAGGAATCATAAACCAACGCCATCGGCTAATAGGGACATACAAAAAAATGAATGCAAGAATAAAATAATAATTAATAAAATAATTTTAAAGAACATAAGTAGAATCAGTATCTCTTATCCCTAGTGGAGTCACCATTGTAGATGGCGGGGTTTAGCGCGCGTCTAAGATTTTAACAACTGCGACATTATTTTAGCTCTACTCTAGGGAACACACTAACCACTATCACAAAGACATGGCATGGAAATAAGGAGTCGTCACCTAAGATAATAACTGGGACAAATCAAAAGTAGTGGTACTCAATTCTCTAAAACAAAGTTAGCACCACAACTAGGAGATTCTAGATACGAAATACTAACTTCTTTCAATCTTATGTTCATTTAGAATTACTTTATGAATTACTATCTTCTCCTCTACATGCAATTTTATATAAACCCTTATTTAATCAATTAACCCCAAACAAACTAGTCATGAAAAAACATGTAAACAATGCATTCATTTAAGTTCATACCCCCTAAGTTAGTCTAATCTACATTGATTTCAATTAAATAGGCTAAATCTATAAATTTTAATTTACAAGTGATCCTGAAGATTAATGAGCCTAATTCTTGCTTCAATTAATTAAGTGAACCTAAGTTTATTTATTTTAATTCTAAGAAATGGGCCTAAGTCTACAAATTATAAAGTATTTAAATTTGTGGGTCTAATTCTACATGTTTTAATTTTAAGGTGATATTAATTCTATAAGTTATGGAAAAAGCTTTAATTTAATGGGCTAAGTCTAAATTAATTAAATTAAACTAAAGCTGACCTATATCTAATTAACTAAATGGGTCTAAGTTACCTCTAATCTAAAATCTAATTAATTATGGGCCTAAAATCAATTTTAATTAATTAAACCTAGTCCTAATTAAATTAGTGAACTTATTAAAGAAAAGGTGAATCTAATTGCTAAACCTAAAAAACCTAAAATCATGAGCTTAAGGAAAACATGACAAAACATAATATAAAAATCATAAAAATTAACAAATCAAATAAAATAATTGTACAAACAATTAATTAAAATGCATAAATTAGAAAGAATAAAAAACATGAAGACAATAAACTAAACTATATAATAAATAAAACTAAATTAAACATGTATTCAATGATATCTAACCCTAATAAAATTATATGCAACTTAAATTTACTACAACCACCATTAATTTTAATTAAAGCTTTATCAGATAAACCTAATTTACTAATCAATTAATAAAAGTAAAACACACAACACACACACAAATTTCACTATTTTTACTATTAGGGTGATCTATTAAAAATAAAAATAAAAAATTAATACAACCCAGAAAAACTAAATGAATAAAAACACAAAATAAAACAACCAACAAAATACTAACAAACAAATAAATAAATAACCTAGAAACTATATTCAAATACAAAATTCAATCCCTGGCATCCTATGGATCTTTATAGGTTTTGTTCTATATGGTGAATTCATCATATAACTCCATCCATAAGAAAAAACACAGACACAGAAAACAAAATAAACAATGATTAGCAATTAAACAAAATAAAATTAAAAATTAAATGAAACCAAAATAATCAAACAAAATAAACAAAATAGGGTAGAATAAGAGATGATTGGATGGATGCGGTATTGATTTGTTCCTTAGAGTGATATAAATTACCATTGTTTTTAAAAATAGATCTTTAATACTTGATTTTCTTTTCCCAAAAGGTCTATTGCTTCTTCTTAAAAGAATAGCATGTCAAAAGATTTTTTTTTTTTTTTTATCTCTTCTCTCCTTTGTAAAAGCTCCCTTTTTAGAGTTTAAAGTCGTGTCCCATTCAAAAAGAAAAGAAGAAGCTCCTCCTCCCCCTCACAGGAGAGTTAAGCTGGGTTTATATAGAAAACTATAGCTAAATGTCACTTATCTCACTATGACTTCTCTCATTCAAAGAGATAAAATTTTGGTTTAATTACGAACTTTTAACTTCCTAAAAAATTCAGATAAATCCTAGAAAAGGTTTTTATCACATCATTTGACCAATTAAAAATCAAAAAATAATTTTTTATTTACTGAAAAACCAAAAAAATAGACGAAACACAATCAGAATAGCATAATCCCAATCAGGGTTATATAATTTCGATTGGAATTATATAATTCCGATCAGAATTACATAATTTTGATTTTTTTACTTTTAATTACAAAAAACCTTAAAAGAAATAAAATTTTACAAATTAAGTCCTTTAAAAAACCAATTAAGTTCTTTTGAAAATGCATTTAAGCTTTTGAGGTTTTAAACTTCAAGTATTGAAGATCTATTTATAATATTTTCATCATTGGAGTCCTCTGTCGCATCCACACTCCATCATCTTGAGATTAGGTGCTTACAATGGTCATAAATGTGACCCAATTAAATAAGTCACCAACTTTATTTATTCTCATCCATTTCGTCATTTAGTAGTATGAAAACATATGTAGTTTTTCTACATAATAACACCACATTCACATACACATACATATATACATTATTGTTTATTTTTAGATGGCAGGTGGTTATTCATATGGTTGTAGAGGCAG
This sequence comes from Mallotus nudiflorus, assembly GCA_947683625.1. NCBI lineage: Eukaryota > Viridiplantae > Streptophyta > Magnoliopsida > Malpighiales > Euphorbiaceae > Mallotus > Mallotus nudiflorus. The sequence goes on along the minus strand of CANTUR010000793.1, from coordinate 1,032,796 downwards.
AATATGTCTACTACCAGAATTAAATGATAGGTATTACAATTTGAGAGTGTCAGACCAGAAAGAATATTATTCAGGATTACGACGGGAATGGACATTTTGAATTATTGAAGTTGAGCTTGTAGTTGAGCAACTACATGAATTGGGAGCTCCTTCTATCAAGTATTTGTCTTTATCAATACAATAAAGAAACCAATCAGAATATGAAGTTACTATTAAAAGAATTTAAGAGGAGAACAATCAGATGTTCGTAAGAAGATCAAGATATTATCTATTAAAGTTTGCTAACAATCAAACTACTACAATGGGCAAGACACTTTTTGAGATAGAGGTTAACAATGTTCTTAATAATCTAGCATAAATTTCTGACTATGAAATTTCTGTTGAAGAATAATTTATTAATATTATTTTGTATATTATGTTTCTTAATCTAATATTTCAATATCAGATAAACATTTAAATAAGTCCATTATTGAATTGTATAGTCTAGCTTATCCTACATCTCTATCTTCTAATAACTCTCGTGTACGTCGTTTATAGAATTTGCTATCCAAACGTATTTTGATACTATTATTGTCCTCTCTAATATGATACAAAGCATTTCATATTTCATTCATATTACATTGTGTCATTTGAATTGTCTGTGCTTTAGGTATACGTATATTAAGTTCAATAACTTCTTCACAAAGTGCTTGAGATTGTCGTAGCCGATATGTCCATTCTTTAATCATTTTAATCATAACAACATGGCTATTATGTTGCCCTGGGTCCATTGGATATGAAAAAATCATCATCTAGAGCCCAATGACATCTTATGGCCCTGAAAATATCTTTTGGAGAATAAACTCTAGATATTGTACCTACAAAATATTTCAATGTCTATATTTCAAACATATTATTACAGCTTAACAGCATTAAATGTATTATAATTTAACAACATTTTAGTAAACATGACAAAAGGTATTTTACAAATTCAGTATCAATATCATTATAATATTCTATGCCTTCAGTATATATGTCACTTAAAGTACTTTCTGCTTCCACTAAAGACTGTTGTCTGAATGTGTCATTTCATGTTTTCTCCAAAACCATATCCATAATAGCAATCTCCTTCTTTAATTGATTAACTACATTATTTACTTCTTTGTTGTTATGTCTTAGTAGTGTTAATGAAATTGCTTTTGGTGTTGGTAACTCATGGTGCCCATAATAAGCTTCCAATTCACATCTTATTTCCCATAAACAACCCCATTTTGGATCTGATCTAACTATAACTTTAGATAACTATCCAAAATCATCTATATTTATGGTATAATACCCAACAAATATATGATTTTCACATCCTCGTTCAAGACATGAATAAGTTAGATGATTATCAAATGGCCTTTTAGTTCCATACCAAATGACACAATTCGGGTCTTCATATTTATCAATAATTTTCATTTCCATTTTACCATATGCTCCATTTAAAGAAGAAGACGAGCAAACTTTTTTTTCCCTTTTATTCATTCCTGATAAACATTAAATGTATGACATATTTTATAAAAAAAGTTGATAAGGATTACAAGGACCATAAAAAGTAAATAAGTTTCTAGAAATATACATCAAAAATCATACAAGATAGTATTATATTAATTTCATGCATAAGTCCTAGCGTTGTGCCCGAGCAAACAACATTTCATGTAGAAATTTGTCGCAGCAGAAGAATTTTTTTTGTCCATTTCATTTCTAATGCACGTTGATCTTAGTCTTTCTTTTTTCCTTCTTCATATTGGATTTAGAATGAATGGCAATTCATGTGCTTTAGGCCAATATTCAGGATTACCCAAAAGAACGAAACAAGTTGACTAACATTTTAAATTTTCACTAATGGAGTGGAATGGAGCAATAAATTCTCTATAATCAAGGCCATATGTCAAACAACCAACAATTGCATGAGAATAGGGACTTTTGGAACTTACCGCATGTGCAGAGTTGTTGTTTCATGTTAACAACTTGTTTGTGACCTTCTTTTCTGCAGGCATTATTAAAAGCAGTCATAATTTGAAAAATCATATTATCTTAATCATATCATTACACGATATGCTCATTTGCCTTATCAACCTAATGCTTCAGTATTTGCATACATTTAGGTGTTCATAAAAAGACATCATTCAACAATGTGGTGTATTCAATTCGATGTTGATTGAACATATTAACCAACTTTAGAAAAATTTGATGCATCAATGTAGTCACATACATTAATTTAATTGTCTTGAACATGGCGTTCACTGATTCAACATAGTTTGTAGTCATCACACCAAACCGATGACCACTATTATACGATAAAGGCCATTTCTCCTTCGAAATTTTATCAATTGATTTTTTTGAATCCGAATGTAGGAGTTCAACTTTGTCCATCCATCTCTTGAACTTTCTTTTCTAGAACTCTCTGCCTGCATTATCAAGTAAGTTCTTTATGGCACCATTTTTAAACTTTGTGTTGCAATTGCTAAGCACATTATGCAAACAGTATTGATGTGCATTACCATACCATAGTTCTTGCCTCATCACATGCTTGATTCCAATATGCCAATCTAAAATGATACAAATATCATCTCTCCCATCACAGAAACAAAATTGCAACCTCTGCATGAAGTACTCCCAGTTGTCGTTAGACTCTTTTTCAACTAAAGCAAACGCTAATGGTAATATAGCATTATTCACATCGACTGCATCAGCAGTTAATAGTACACTTCTATATTTACCATGTAGAAATGTGCCATATATATATATGACATGTTTACAATGTTCGAACTCATCAATACATGGCTTAAATACACAAAACATGCATTTGAATTGTCAAACCCAGGTACAAGAAGGTGAGTTTTCAAATGTGCCTCCCCTTCGTGATGGTAATAAGAACTAGCATTAAGTGTCACAGTAGCATGCATGAACTGACAAAGCTTTTTGTATGAGTCATCCCAATCCCCCCCATAAATTTGCAATTGCCTTCTGTTTTCGTTTTTAGACCTTTTTACAGCTCGGTGTGATACCAAACTATTCTTTCAACCCAACAAGCAATGCTTTCACCTTAATGTCAAACTACTCTTGTAACATTGTTTGTATTCATGTAACTATTAGATTAGATTTAAAATTCCTATTATCTTGACTCTATCCAGAGCAGTACAATTGTGCGGACCATTGTACCTTGTTATTTGCCAAAACCCACTCTTCTTCAACTCAATGGCTCTTAGTTTCCATTCACAGCCTAGCTTGCAAACTAAGGTTATAGTATTATACATAGTTTCAGCACTTTGGAATTGTCGCCCAACTTTCATAAAATATAATTTGGAAACTGTTTTCACTGCATCTTTGACTTGGAATAACATACCCTTTGCTAGTTCTTTTGAGGGCTCCCAAAACATATCATCTACATTAGAGGGAATTATATTTACATACATATCTTCAAGATTGACATGATCAAATAGCAAAGGAATTTCTCTATTTAAACTTTCAACTAAATTGACCAAAGAATTATCATTGTTAAGTTCATAATCACCATCCACATTATAATCATCATGATCATCATCTGTGTAAAAAAAAATGCTCCTCATCCTTCTCCTCATTATCCTCATCAACATCTGCATTGTTGACTTCAACTTCATTATCCTCCTCCTCATAAAAACATTCATCGTCATCCTCCTTAACTTCAACTTCATTACAATTAAATCTTGAGGAACTAGCCTCTACATATAGTATAGTTCTACCTCTATTGGCACTCAATTCAATATACAGTTCAATCGTTACCCACCCCCGTGAATTGCCTAACCATTTGAAACATATTCCTTACAACAAAATAAAAAACAATTTCTGAAAAACCGAACACCATAATTTGACCAAATCTTATTACTAAACGTCTAAATAAAATTCTCTTAATAATTTGAGCATCTCTTATTCCCAATGCATTTGTAACTATAGTATGTAAACTTTACAGATCAAAATCATCACTAAAATTGACCATTCTTGAAGATGCATTAACCACGTTTGGATCGCACTCAATTTCAATAATTTGACCATCCTAATATATGATTACAGCTCGTCCATTCGACATTTCGGCCTAATATAAATACTTATTAGAATAATTTTTTCATTATATGTAATGAATATAATTTTTTCTATCTACAAAAATAATTAACTATTTTTTAAGTCACTAATTTTATGGCCAATAAATATTTTTTTTCATCTAACTATGTCATGTAAATTTTTCAATCTATGGAATCAAATAAAAATGATCACAACAACTATTCCTAATTGGTATGGAATAGAAATAAAACATGATATCAAATTTGAATATATCATAATTATATCAACCAAAAAATGTTTAAATTTCCATTACTATTTTACCGATTCATTATATGTAAAAAACATACACAAATTTTTACCAATAAAGAATATATGCATCAAATTGAAATTACTTGAACATAGCTATATAACTTTACAAGTTACGTCCTCGATATCACCGTCTACAAAATAAAATTAAATAATATATAACAACATAAATAAGAGATATTCCATAAATAAATATATAAAAAGTGTTTAACTAGAACATAGACAAATAATGAAATTTTTTTTAACTACTTAACAAATAATGAAATAGTTGTTATTTATATAAATTATAATTTTAAACTCAATAATTAAGAATAAATGAGAGAATTTAATTTTACCAACACTATAATTTTAATTGACCAATTATATGTAACAAAAAACAGTAAAATATTGCTTAAATAGGTGTCTATATCATATATGTATATATTTCATTTGATCATACATTAAATAATGCACCATGAATTTTATTAACATTTAAAAAAATATGTACAAATAATCCTTACATGATGACATTATTATATCTATCACCTAAACCTAATTGCCCTCAGCATTGACTCTTCAATTTTTTCTCTATCCATAATACTTGTGGTTATTTTTTTCAACTAAGGAAAATCATCATTAGGACATTTTGCAAGACGAATGTTTGGACTATTAGCAAGTTTGGAAGTCCTATTTAAATTGTGTCAAACGTCGTCCTCCTATAATAAATATACATATTCATTGTAGGACAAAGTCCCATCACTTTTAGCCTAAATTTTTGTAAAACGTTGACTATATTCATCGGATAATGTATATCATAACGCAAACCACTTATTTGTTTCATTCATCCTAATAAGTTCTTCAATTTTTTGGTTCACTATTCGGACATATTCGCACAATGTATGCTCAAGTTTCTTTTTTCATACAATGAGTTCATTGGTTAATTATATAATTCTTTCTCGTTGTTCCCGAGTTCTACAAACATGAGGAGTACTAAATATCCAAGCCCTAATACGACGAGGTCTATTTTTGTGTAACTCTCTATAGTCATTGATTTATTGCATTCGCTTGACATACGACATTCTTCTTAAACACATTAAGGAAATAATGACAACAATATGAGATAACGTTTTGCATCCACATTTTAAACCCTAGCTAATTACATTATTTTTGCAAAACTAAGTATCTAATCATTTTGTTTATCTAACAATTTATATTAACAACATAATATAAAAGTCAATAAAAAAAAATACAATTTTGTTAGTAAAATGTTTCACAACAAATTACATATTTTTACTAAATATGTATTTTAACGAATAACTAAATGCATTTTGGTACAAAGAAGGTTTAACAACAATGTAATTATAAAAATAATTTTTTAACTTCATCACTTCTCATCATATAAATAAGACATGCTATAAATAATCAACATATTAAAAGCATGTATTTTACACAACAAAACATTCATATAATATATAAGACACTATCTAAATTTATAAGGTAACAAATATTTTCACTAAAATATTTTTTTATAAATAATTTTTTTAAAAAAACTACATGCTATAAGAATATTAATTAATTAACTATATAACAACACTTATATAAATAAGAGATGACATAAATTTTACTTATTATCTAATTAAATAAACAAATTACATATTTGTACTAACTACCTAAATACATATTTTTTTATTAATTTTTATGATTAACTAATTAAATATTTTTACTAAATTTCAAAAAATTATTACTAATAACAATTTTTTTCTTACTAATTACCTACACATTAATTTGTATAAAATAATTATAAAATTAATAATATAAATAATTTTTAAAGTAATTCCAACATATATAAGACAATAGACAACAATATTAACTAAATGTTTTTTTATATTAATCTTACAATATAATGAATTAACAAAATACATAATTTTCAAAAAAAAAATAACAAAATAAAACTACATATAAAAATGTTAACTACATGCTATCAAAATATAAATTTTATTTACTACATAAACAAAACTTATATAAAAAATAAATCATATAAATTATTCTTAGTATCTAATTAATTAACCAATAAAAAAATTTTTACACAACAATTATATCTAACAATATTCATAACAACAATTATATCTACCAATATTCATAACAATAAAAAAATATAACAACTTTTTTGTGCATCAATATATTAATTATTAAAAATATATACCTTTTATAGCTATTAATTTTCATTTCCGCAAACACACCTAATAAAAACTAAATAAAAACTAAATCATATAAGCTACTAATTATAATATATTGACTAATTATATAAACAAAATTTTATAAAAAAAATATAACAATTTCTATACATGCATCAATATAGCAATTTTTGTAAAAAATGCAACAATATTTTTTAAACAAAATTTCATACATTTCAAACCAAAATAATTTACATTTTTTTCTCTTAATAAAAAAAATGAATTACTTAAATATAATAATACATCAATTAAAAATTATTTTTTAAAAAAACTTGTGGAAAGATGATTAAGCTGAAAAAAAAAAAAGGCTCAAACAAACAAGAAAAGAAATAGAGAGGAAAGGAGAGTTTTGAGAGGGAGCTTAAGGAAGTGAGCGTCTGTGAGGAGGAACTTTTGTTCAATGCAAGAAAGCTTTTAAGTGGTGGGAGGAATAAATTTTTTCATCTGGCAAGAGAAAATCTCTGTTTCGAGAAGACGAGACAGACACACCTACAATACCATGGGAAATGGGTTCGACATTAGCATAGGGCCTCTAACCAAAAAAAAAGTAGCTGCTATGTAGTGCTGACTTGGCTTTATCACCACTACCGCAGACAATTTGATACTAGTCATACCACCGGTATCAATGGCTAGGATTTTTTTAAATAAAAAAAATAAAGGAATTAGTTTTCCAATTACCCTAAAATGGGAAATTGTTTATCATTTCACACAAATTGGTAAATAACCCCAGATCGCACCACTCCGTCCCCCACCAGTTCAGCCGTTCTCTTCGTCTCGCACCACTCCGTCTATCACCAGTCCATTGCAGCGACGTGCTCGTTCGTCTGTCCTGAACCAGAAAGCAGAAACTGCAGAAGGTGGGAGGCTAATCTCTTCTAGCTGATAAAAAAAAGGTATACACTCTTCATCAGATTGAGATTAAAAGTGAAAATCCATGAAATGCATGATTCTGTCTGTTTTAGTTGATTAACAAAATGGTTCATACACGATCTCAAAATCCATGAAATGCATTAAATTTTCATGCTGTCATTTGCAAGAGCAGTACTGTACTTCGAATGGAAATGGATAAAGCTAGCTAATACCTGATGAGTTGTTTAGCAAACACTGCCAGTGCAAATTGGACTAATTAACTAATTTGGAGAATTCAGTTGGTTTTGTTTGTGATATGATAGTGAATTGTTGTTGAGATTTTACAGATTAATTAACTATTATTGCTCTATGTTGTTGTACTGTATCTATGGCATATGTAAGTAGCCCCTATAGTTTTTTTTTTTTTTAATAAAATTGAAAAAGCTGAAATATGCAAAAGCCAATTTCAGACCCTTGTGAAAAAAAAATATTTATCATAAAGGTTCATTGCTTGTTTTGAAAAAAAAATTAGCTTGTTGATGGTCGTCTTCTTTGCTGATGGTGATTATTGGGCACTTCTTTACGTTGCATTTAGATGAATGCTCTTTTTTTTGGTCTTTACGTCTAGGAAACCTCTGCTGGTGACACTTATTATGTGTTTGTATGAGGCGCAAGGCTCACCAGGCACAAGCCCTAGTGCCTCAAACAATAAAAGACGGGCAATGTTAATGAGGTGCGCACCTTACTGCCTCAGTAATGTTTTACTTTACAGCTGTTTTTTTTGCTAATTTCTTTAATTGTTTCTTCATCTACAAATTTCTAGCGTTGATTTGTATATGTAAGGAACCATATAAACATTTCATTCAGCCAATTTGATATAATTTTTTATATATTTTTTAATTTTCTTCTCTTTTGTGCCTTATGTCACCCAGGTGTGAGCCTGCGCCTTGCGCCTTGTGCCTAAGCTCAAAGAGCCCTTTGCGCCTTTTGCCTTTAATAACTATGATTGTGATTGTGGTTTTGACTGAATGTAGCTTTTCCATCTTATCTGAGAAATCATACTTGCATTGTCTTGGTTTTGAAAATATAGGGTTCAAAATTTAAAATAAATTTACTCTGAATCTCTACAAGTCTGAAAAGATGCAAAAATCATATTTGGGAACTCATGGACTTCTGCTTTGCTTCCATATGTGGGAACTGAAAAACTTATGGGTCTGTCTCACTTGTGCTGCATTGCCTGCTCTCTTGTGGATACTCTGAATCGCTACAATTCTGAAAAGATGTAAAAGTCATGTTTGGGAATTAAAGGACTTGATAATATTTGGGAATTAAAGAGACAATTCTAAATTTATGTTTGGTTTTTTTTTCCTTGATAATATAAATATATTGTAGTTGTTCATTATTTTACTTGAAAATAATGTGCCAATTGACACATTTATGTATATATGTAGGTGGAAGGATCAAGAGCTTGAAGAATAATGTGCCAATTAACACATTTATAAGCGTTCTCTGAGAATCTAGAGTTCACACCTCACGTACAATCAACCAACACAAAGGAACCTCCCTCAAAATTAACCCAAAAAAATCAGAAAAATGAAAAAATTCGATTGGGTTTTTCGTTTTTAATCCATGATTAGTGTTCTTAATCACTATCCAACCTCTTGAATTTTTTTTTTCAATCTTTCTTTCTCTATATTCTGTTCTAGTTCGATTATTGTTTTGTTGCTTTTGGCCCTTTTGATTCTCCGTTTATCGGTAAGTCTCTGCTCTGAATTTGAAGTTCAATTTTTACGGTTTTTTTTTTGTTGCTTTTCCGTTTCTAAGATTTATGTAAATCGAGGGTTTTGAGGAATTGCTTTTTTAATGAATTTATTATTATTATTATTCTAGCTGCAATTCATTAAAATTTTAATGTTAATGGAAAAAATTGGAGTTTTGATTGTGGATTTGTTAGTGCATGTTGTGATTGAAGTAATCATGTTATTGATTTTGCAGTATTTATTAGTTTACGACGTTTGTTTCATTTTTGTTGGATTGTGAAAATAATGCATTTTTTTTTTATTGATTCTGTTGTATTATGGTTTGTCACTGTTAAAAGTGCCCAAGAAGCCTTGTCATCTCATCCTTGTTTGTGCTTAGATTATGACATTATGTAAGGATGAGGAAAAAATGAATGATCATAAGAAATTTTATTGAAAGGCACATGATGTTGTGTAATCGTTTGAGAAGAAATTTGTTATAAATGACTGCTAGGAAGGAACATCTGCTGCTGTTTCTTTCACATGATATTCTTGCAGCTCTGGAGTTTATTGTCATGTTGATATAATGTATTTGTTTTTGTTGGAGCGCTGTTTGTTTTATTTCTTTTATTTCATACTTATTTTATAGGAAAATGGATGGGTCAAATCACAGAGGTGGCAATAGCGCTGATGTTATTTTATCGAACTATAAACTTGGAAGAACTTTTGGAATTGGGTCATTATGCTGGTTCTGATTCTAATCAGTAACAGGAAAATTAATTAATAATTTGCTTAATTATGTGTAGCAACAGTAGTGTACTCAGCTCTTTGCATAATTAAATGAATACCCACCTGTTATTTATGATGTAATATTACCTTGTTGGCATGTTTCTTCTGGTGTGTGTGAATTGATTATGGTGTTTTTTTTTTTTTTTTCCTGCATAATCTGTTTATGTGGTTGTTTATATGATGTCTGAAGAAATTTGGTTGTTTATATGATGTCTGAAGAAATTTTATTATTTATTTTTCAGCTCAGGATATTTAGAAGTACCTGCAAAATATATATGACAGCTAGGCGTAATGCTGGTTATTCTCCTCTTCCTGTTGATGATGATTATGACACTGTCAGACATGATCCTCGATTCAAGTATAAACCTGGAGCTTATGATAAAATCCCTTGGAAATCCATTGCCCTTGCACTCTTTTTGCTCTGTCTTGGGTCCTTACTTCTCTTTCTTTCATTCTTCATCTTGACTGGTCATATGGGTGGAGAGAAGTCACAAGCTTATGGTCTCTTGGCGCTTGGAATCCTTTCTTTCATGCCAGGTATGTTGAAACGTAATGGGTAAGTGATTGTATATTGTTTATGGTGACTATGAGTGAAATATTTGTGTTTTGGTAAATGAGCCTGGGAAATGTTTACTTGTTCTAGTCTTTATGTGTAAATTGGAATATGTTCATTGATTCGAGAACAGGTTATCCTGGATTGAAAATAGGTTTATGTTCAATAAAAAATTCATTCAATCATTGTAGAGAGTGGGATTTTTAAGATGCTTTCTATTGTTTAAACCTGTTCACTTTAACTGCTTTGTGCCTTCTTCACTTTGTGAATAATCTGGGATGTTGTGCCTCTTCAGAAGTTAGATAAATACTCAATGAGCATTTTTGCTTATTATGTCTATCTGTTAGCTAAATTATAATTTTCATCTTCTCTCTAAGGCACCTTGCTGCTGTACTTGTTGCCCTTTTACATCATACTACTTTTGGCAACAAGTTAAAAGAAGTTTCCATCTTTATCGTGTTAAAAGTCTGGCTTGCGGCTTTGACATTATGAAACCAGTAAAGTGGCTTTATTACTTAAACAAGTTTCAAAAACCTATATAGGTAGATGAGGTGGATCTGAGTGTATAATAGCAGTGGCCTCTCACCTCCTCTACCTCTGTGACACCTGCATCTGTGTTCTTCCATTACCCTAAGAACTAGTTGGTCTCAGATTTGGGTATTTAATAGGGTTGAACCTAAGTCGAAGCAGGAACAGACCAACAAATTTTGGTTTAGGCACGTTAGGTTATTTGGCCTTAAGTAATGCATGATTTTCAAAGTGTAAAACTGTGGAAATTATAGCTTATGAACAGAAAATATCCCCTAAGCCACTTTTATATCATAGTCTTGTGTGGTTGCTCTTGAAGCATCAGATTTAAACTTGATCAAGATAGGCATGTTTTACCTTTCATCAATTTCATCTTTAACTATGATATGCAAGATATTCTGCAGCCGTTCTTTTGGCGATCTATGATTCTTTCTTGGTCATTCAATTTTGATGATTTTTGTGCATGCGGATAATGTTTCCTTATGGAATTTTGTGTAGAAATTGGATAACTAATGAATTAAATGGCATTTTATACTTTTGTAAGGTGGTCGAAACTTTGGCTGTTTGATTTTTTGTTCCCTTTTTCTTCAGTTGTGTTGGACAAGTTGGTGTTATACTGCTCTAGAAATCTATTCCTTTCCTATCAGGATCCCTACTCTTTGTTGTGTCAAAAGTGGTGGGAAGGACCATAGTCACCTTATGGCAGGATAAAGTGGTGGGAAAGACCATAGTCACGTTATGGCAGGATAAACTGAATTAATTTTTTCTTTTGAACTTTCTGAAAAAGCTGATTTCTGAACACCTTGAATGATCTTAATCTAATATTATTGTCATTATTAGTGGTTCTATAGATGCATTCTTGAAGACAACTTGCCTTGTCATGCATCGCCAGGATATTGTTGATCAAAACAATCAAACAAAGAAGTTTTGGTGTAGTAAGCTAGAAATGATAATGGCTTTCTCTTAAATTCAGAAAAACATTGTGGATATATTGTAAGTTTTTTAATTGTGGAATTAGGGATCATGACCTATCACTGATATACTCGATAAAAGCATCTTACAAAATAGGACCTTAATTGTACGAAGAAGTCTCTTGAGAGAATTTGTCTTTTATGTTGAGATGCAGTTAGACACTACAGTGCTCATCCTGTATATCTTTGTCTTGCCATTATTATGTAATTTTTTTTCACAATGCTGTTTGGGAACCTTCAATTATTTCTCTTGTTTTGCACATAATCTTCAGCATATAATAGAATGTTACCTTGAATTTCAGATTCCTCAAGCGTTGATGCTGTATGCATCGATGAATTCCCGATGTGAACTCAACTGACTGGCATTTCACTTTCTTTTGCTTGTGGCTTCAGGTTTCTATGAAACTCGGATAGCATATTATTCATGGAGAGGTGCAAAGGGATATCGATTTGGATCAATTCCAGATTACTAAGATGTGTAACTCAACAATGCTTCCAGTAGCTGCCATTTTTTAGGTTTTGTTGTTTACATCAATTTTGAAATATGTTGTAAAGAAGCACATGTTTTCTGTAAGTTTTGTTTTGATTTGTTTGGAGCCTCTGTAACTGTTATTCTAACTTAAAAATTGCAGAAATTTGTATGCATTCATCTAGAGTGGAGATGATTTTCTTATTGGTCATAATTGGTTTTACTAGATACTGAAGGCATCATATCCAAAAAGAGAAATATATATATATATATATATATATACACTACGAGAAATTTGCCCCTCTTTGGATTCACTTGGCTTGAATTTAGGAATAGTTGAAACTCTTATAATTTCTGTGAGTTGGGCATAAGCTGTTGCTCTTTCCCATCAGACATTATATAAAGTTCGAACTTAAGACCTTATTTAAAAAAATTTGAGGTACTTACTATTTGGATCAATAAAATTTGATTCATGTAAATAACATTTTATTAGCAGTTGTTATACTTAGTTTTAGATTTTTGTGTAATGATATTTTTATATTTTCATTGATGCATTCATGATTAAGAATTTACACACAGAAAAAACATAAAGATATTCAATATCATAATGATTGATTTTACTACCTGCAGCTGGGGTTTTTATTAAATATTTTATTATTATTAGATTAACAATGTGATGAGATAATTAATCAAATTAAAACTTTATTAAATATTTCAAAGCACTGCCAAACTATGATATCTATAATGTTTTCATTGGGTCTTAGGGGCTTAGTTAAACTGATTTAATTAAATTATAACTCTAATTAAGCTATAAGTCTAATCCAAAAAAAAAAAAAAAAAAACTCAAAATAAGTTAAAATTTAACAACGTTGTTATCATCATCTAAACTAACAACCTTGTTATCATCATCAATAGTAGAATTGAAATGAATTTTATTTTAAGACAATTATTTCATTTGATTATTGAAGTCACACAGGCATACTAAAAGTAGAATAACTAAACTACATGATAAAAATTAGTATTAAAAAATTATAAATGTAATTTATGAGGTTTGTACCATATACCATATTCAAAATAAAATTAAATAAATTATAAAATAACAAGATTTGCACGCATGTCCATGACTCAGCAACATCATCAAATAAATGACTGCTAGGAAGGAACATCTGCTGCTGTTTCTTTTACATGATATTCCTGCACCTCTGGAGTTTATTGTCATGTTGCTGTAATGGATGGGTCAAATCACCGAGGTGGCAGTAGTGCTGACGTTATTTTACCGAATTATAAACTTGGAAAAACTCTTGGAATTGGGTCATTTGGCAAGGTGAAAATTGCAGAGCATGCTTTGACGGGCCACAATGTTGCTATCAAGATACTTAACCGTCGAAAGATCAAAAAACATGGAGATGGAAGAAAAAGGTGCAGATTTTATTTTTCTTATCTTGCTTTTAGATGTATATGTGAAATGTACCTTGTTTGTTATTATAAATTATATGGAATTGAGAAAAGGCCTGTAATGTGGTGAAGAAAACAATAAAGATGTATTAGTGAGTATTTTTTGGGGTCAGACATTGTTCAGAGAAGCTTTAACAAGAAATTCATTCTTTTCTTTTGTCCCTTTTATATAGGTCAAGAGATTTTTTGAATTCTGCTATTGTGTAGTTTGTTTTGCTGTTTATGCAAAGCTGATAGTGTTATTTTTCTCCTTTTATTTTTTCTTTTTGTAGTGAGAAGAGAATCAAAATTTTGAGATTGTTCATGCATCCTCACATTATAAGACTTTATGAGGTTATAGAAACAGTAACTGATATATATGTTGTGATGGAGTACGTGAAGTCTGGCGAGCTATTTGATTATATTGTGGAGAAGGGCAGGCTACAGGAAGAGGAGGCACGCAATTTCTTCCAGCAGGTATGAATTGCTTGTAATATGCAGTGCATTTTCCTATGTTTATCTTCATTTTATCACTTTTTTTTGGTTGAATAAATTATTGTCTGGATGTAGATAATTTCTGGTATGGAATTCTGCCATAGGAACATGGTTGTCCATAGTGACCTTAAGCCTGAGAATTTGCTTTTGGATTCTAAAGGCAATGTGAAGATAGCAGATTTTGGGTTGAGCAATATAATGCGAGACAGTCATTTTCTAACGACAAGTTGCGGAAGCCCAAACTATGCTGCACCAGAGGTGTGGAGTTGTTGCACTGAATTAAAAGAAATCCCTGACCCCAGTTATTCATGGCATATCTCTGCACCAGAGGTGTGGAGTTGTTGCACTGAATTAAAAGATATCCCTGACCCCATTTATACATGGCGTATCTCTGCACCAGAGGTGGGAAGTTGTCACATTACTGGTATTACAATTGTTCAATGATCTTAATTCGATGTTTTATTCTGTTCTTTTGCAGGTCATCTCTGGGAAATTGTATGCTGGGCCTGAGGTGGATGTATGGAGCTGTGGTGCCATATTGTATGCTGTTCTGTGGAACCCTTCCTTTTGATGATGAAAACATTCCCAACCTTCTTAAGAAAATCAAGGTATTGCAGACGTTCTTGAATCTGAATATAAATTTTTCCAACAGCATGCCTACATTCTTGTCACGTCACGTCAGTAGATAGTCCAACAGTCTGGAATCCATGGATCACTGGAATTTATTCATTCTATCAAGCTCTTTTGCCTGTTTTTCTTTTTTCAAAAATGTCTTTAAGTTCTTGATTGATATTATTTATATTTCTAACATACTTAACATAATTTGCAATATTCTAATACATTGCTTTTGTGAAATATTAAAAACTACATTTTTATTGCACAAGAATTTTCTCTCTTCAGAACCATTCTTTTGGAAATCTAAAAACCAATTAGCTGGCATAAAATTATCATGAGCTAATTCAGTTTCTATGTCTTAATTTTTGCCATAATGTTATTCGTAGTTCCTAAAGGCGCAAGGCGCGTTAAGGCACTAAGGGGTCCTGGGGCCCAGGCACTAGGTCCATGCCTGCTTAATATGACGCATAGAAGACAAAAAAATAAGAGAATTAGAAATTTATTTGATTTGGCATGCATGAGATTTTTGCAAGGTCATTTACACTTCGAATCGTTCTTGGAGATTATTTATACATGGAAAAAGAATTAAAGGGAAAAAAAACATGTAAACTAAAATGTTGTGGAGGCCCTTAAATGTTTCTAGGCATGCACCTCATTAATGCCACCAGCCTGAGCGTTTGAGGTGCTAGGGCTTGTGCCTTGTGTGTGTTAGGCGCACCTTTAATGACTTTGTTGTTACTTGCAAATCAATTAGTCTATTGTGCCTAAACCCGTATTGATTTTGTCTTCAGGGTGGGATATACACCCTTCCCAGCCCTTCATCACCCCGTGCAGGAGATTTGATCCCGAGGATGCTTGTAGTTGATCCAATGAAGCAAATGAATATCCCAGAAATCCATCAGCACCCATGGTTTCAAGCTCGCCTTCCATGTTATTTGGCAGTCCCTCCAGCAGATACAATGCAGCAAGCTAAAATGGTTTGATGACTTTTGATTTGCATTACTAAAGTCTAGTAAAAGATGGATTATGACTCGGGTATTGTTTAAATCAGCATTAATGGCCTTTGATTCTTACGTAAAAGTGGAAAATAGTGTACATTTCTAGTTCAATCTTGCTGATAAGAAGCTGATTCATTTAAATTAATATGGTGCATATCCTCGTGATAGTTTAGAGCATATTTGCATGACATCTGGCATTGCTTTGGATGGCCTTGTCTTATGTGTAGTATCTGTAGTTGTTTATGTGGAGACAAATTGTGAAGCTCATAGCATTTGGAACTATTAATAAGCTACTTCAATGTTTTATGTTCTGCTGAATACAGAAAAGCAGCTTTATTACAGGGGGACGCATTTCTTTTATTATGCATGCAATGCATTTTTTTCTTTGGTTGTCACCAGAAATCGGAAGTACATTTTGTGTCCTTAAATATCTATCCCTAGAGAAATCATGGCTACAGAGATTCGAAAATTCCATATCTTTATGCCTAAAACCTTGTAAATAGGAATAGTTTTCTAATTTCTGGAAGTTACATGGAGATGGTCGAAATTTGCAAAGCTAGAGCTCATAAATAACTTCTAGAAAAGTAGAATAGAGGAGAGGAATGATTTCCAAATATGAGATTATATTTCTGAATCAGCCATTAAAAGCACATTGCAGTGTCCTTTATAAAACTGCTACTGAACTAAAAATACAAAATGGAGTCTTTTCCAAAGTCCTACTTTACATAAATTTTTATAAAACGAGGTAGGCTCAGTCCCCTGTCAGAACCCATTACAATTTAATATAGGAAAAATATGTGAAATAAGCTGAGGAAGATCCGCTGTAGTCTCCTCTTGATACTCCCTATTGCTTAATAGAATTGGATATGCTACACTTGAATGGTTTCCCAGCTATTTGATAATGCATGGGATGTTTGTTTTGATACATATGGCATGCCTGCTTTTTAACATTGTAAACATAAGGAGTTGTGTTGCTGAGGGTTATGCAAACAATCTGTCCTTTCTGCAGATTGATGAAGAGATTCTCCAGGAATTGGTCAGGATGGGATTTGACAGGAACCAACTTATTGAATCTCTTCGCAACAGAATACAGAATGATGTTTGTTCTCTTCAACTTACTTTGCAATTTTTCTTTGAACATTCTTTGTGCCTACAGTAACTAATTGTTGCCTTGTTCGTTACAATGGTTTCAGGCTACTGTTGCATACTATCTGTGATTGGACAATAAGTTTCGCGTTGCCAATGGCTATCTTGGAGCTGAGTTTCAAGAAACAATGGTGCGTTTATTTTTTTCCTGTTTTTAATTTATTGCTATAACTGCCCGGTCATACCTGGCCTGTGTATCCTTAGGAACCTTAGCCCAAACCACTTCAAAAGCAGCTTATCCAAGTTATAGCTGGTGGTTGGGCTTGGATGTCAAGGCCACTACTATTTTTCCCTTCCCAAAATATGTGGGATTGGGATGTTACCGGGGAATTCTGCCTTCTAGTTATTGGTAATTGGAACTGCCTTGGAAAAAAATCTATGACGTGAACAGAATTGTCTCTGTATTTATCTCTCCATCACTGACTTTCAAGTTCCACTTCTGGGATTTTCTATGACCTTTTTTTAGAATTTTTTTTCTACGATTACGGTTCCTTTCGATTTATCTTATTTATATATTATTTATTTTTATGGCAGGACTGTGGTTTGAACCGTATGCATGCAAGTGAACCTTCTTCTCCTTCTGTTGGGAACCGTCTTCCAGAATACATGGACTATCAAGGGATGGGTTTAAAATCGCAGTTTCCAGTTGATAGAAAATGGGCTCTTGGACTTCAGGTCAAGTTTTTGTGCTTTTAAGATTAGAAAATGTTGCTAGGAGCCAATTCGCATTGAATGCATAGTTTTGAAGATGAATATTTTTTATATGTTTGCATGCAAAAGAAGTCGGCATATTTGATGTATAATTAGAAAGGCAAACTTTTTTTTTTTTATGGATTGGTATGTGTAAGAGATCAAGGTTTCTGTCTTAAGTGCCCATTTAATATTGTGTTTCCAACCTTAATTATTTGTTTATTATCTGTGTTGGTGGTGGAGTGGAAGGCTATGTTGAGCTACTTAAATTGTAATTGATAATATTTGTTGTGTTCCACTTGACAGTCGAGAGCCCATCCTCGTGAAATAATGACAGAAGTTCTCAAAGCTCTTCAGGAACTGAATGTGTGTTGGAAGACAATTGGTCACTACAATATGAAATGCAGGTGGATTCCTGACATTCCTGGTCATCATGAAGGCATGATCAATGCCCTGTGCACAATAACCATTTCTTTGGGGATGAACCCACTATTATTGAGAATGATGGAGTCACTAAGTCACCAAACGTGGTTAAGTTTGAAGTGCAGGTAAATAGATATCTCAAATTTATTGTTGTTTGTTTTCCTGTTATATAGGACTTCTTGGAAAGAATTTAATTGAAAATAAGTGAAGATGACATGGGAGATTGGTGGGTGGATGTTGTAGATGATGTATTTTTGCTGGCATCTTTTGGTTTTACACTGGTAAGGCGGAAAAAAAAAATTACAGCTGTTAATATTGTAAGGCTCAAAATGATACTCACTTGATACAGGATCACGTTTCATGCCGATAGCTTTCTTTAAATAATCATAGTATTGCAAGTACTATTCACTGAACATTTCAAGCTGATGTAAATACATATTGCCGTATGATCTTGACAGCTTTACAAAACTCGTGAGGAGAAGTACCTGCTTGACTTACAAAGGGTACAAGGACCCCCAGTTTCTCTTCTTGGATCTTTGTGCTGCGCTTCTTGCACAACTCCGAGTTCTTTAGCTTGAGAAACAGTAGGCTCGCAAGAAGACTTCTGTCCAGGGATCTCTTGTTGCATCTGTGAAGAAGAATTCACGATGTAAATAATTCTGATTCAGTCCTACTTTTATGTTTATTGTTTTCCTTTCTCCCTCAATTTTATATGCGGGTAATTGTGATGTAAAAGCCAAAGTTGGCAAAATCACTAGTGGTGCTGTTAACCCTGTGAGGAATTTTTATTACTTCCAATGATAATAAGAGTATCTCCAATAATACTTTTTATTCTAAAAAGCATCTTTTGCGTGATAAAAAACATCTTAAAGAATCTTTAAATATAAAGAGCAAAGAAATTTATACAACTCCGATTGACTCTTGATATTTTTAATCTTCATTTTGTTTTATCCAATAAATGTTAATGCTTAATTTTTTTTCATCCTTTATTTTTAACAAAATTTCCTTTAATTATTTAAGTTTTTCCTCTATTTAATGCCTAATGTGATGAAAGAGAAAAACCTTTTCAATTACAAATATCAATTAATATCTTGCATGAATAATTGAAATATTTTAGAGTAGAGAGTGAAGTTTGACCCTCCACATATATAGAGCTGAACCAACTCTCTTCTCTAAAATAAAAATATGGAGAGTGTATTGGAAACCTTTTTTTTGGATTAACTCTTCAAAGTAGAGAATTTAGCTAAAATGAAGAGTCTATTGGAGATGCTCTAAGCTCATCTATAGTTGTTGCAGCTGTTATATAACTACAACACTTAATAAAAATTAATAGGTTTAACGGTTAAAGTTATTTTAAATTTTTAATGGGATCTATTTAAAATTTAATGGACAAAATGGCGCGTGCTAAAATTTCAAAACACACAATTTTAAATAGTTTTATCTATCTATTTATTTTGGAAATTGAGCCATTTAAAATGATGCATTTTGAAGTTTGTCTCTCCTATAACACACTATTTTGTCCATTAGATCTTATATGGGTTTCATGTAGGGAATTAAGGATAATTCCAACTGACATGTCAGTTTAATTTCAAAAAAAAAGTTTACCGTTGCTTTGAATTGCAAAAAAAAGATGTGTCGAATTTGCCAAAAGTGCTAAAGGTGGTAACTTTTTTTGTAATTTGCCCTATTTGTAATTTTATTCCAACCTTTTAATTTTAATAAAAATGTCATGATTTATTAAATATTTAGCAATTTTAATGCAAATCATTACTTGGTCAAAATTAAATAAAAATGTTGATGTGTTATCATACAAAATTTCATATTTACCCTTGTTAATTTGCTAAATTCGTATTAGTTTATTAGTATAATAAATCCAAAGGTTTGAAATTTTTGACAATTTTATCCTAACTTTAAATTTTAATAAAATATTTTAATTTTTTCAATTTATTAATAAAAATAATTATTTATTTAAAATTATTTATTTGAAATATCCAATTAAATAACTTATTTCCTACTAAAATTAAATTTATTTATTTAATAAATTATTTTAGAGTCTATCTCTAAAAATATATAATTAAATAGAAGATTGATTTTATATATAATATATTATATACTATGTATTCATTTATTCATATAAATATATGCATCTATATAACTAATAACCAAGTGCATGGAGTTTGCCACATCATGCTTTTAGTGCCATGTGGCACTTTGAAAGTTTTATAGGTTCTTTGTATTGTTGCTTTTGATGTTCCTGTTAGGTGCTTTCAATTTCTTTCAATTAGAAAATGAAGCAGCAATGGAAAATTAATGGTTGTGAAAGAGGTTACACTTCTCTAGCAAATAGTAGCTGAAGTGTCTTTTGGTGTTGCATCCTTTATTTTCTTCCTTCTCTTTTCTTCAACTTTGTTTTCATCGATGATAAATTGAGAAAAACGTAGAAATTGAGGTGCCTAATGAGACCCTCTGCAAGCATCTCTTTCATTGTATCTATATGTGTTCTGATTTCGACTTTTTTTTCTGTTTTCTGTTTCTTAGAGGAGGTAAACAACCTTTGCTGTGAGAAATATGCTTGAAAGTTGCTTTATTATTGTTGAAGTAGTTAATCATAGCAATTCCAAAAATCAAAAAATTTAGCATAATTTCAATGGCTACAGAGTTCTTTTCGATGAGGTAATTCCTTTATTTGTTCGTCTAATTTTTTTCCAAGTTCAAAATAGGATGCTAATTTTGTTTTAATGTTGACATTGATGAATGATTAGATGAAGCTTTTTGATGATTAGGCAATTGAAGTATAGCATCTTGAGATTTGATGCTTTTCTCATATAGTGTTTGTGGAGAAAATCTATCCAAAAGCTTGATCCATCCAATCTAACAAAAATTGATTTTCTTTTTGGCAATTTTTCTCTGCTTTGGGGTTTCTTAATTATCTTTCTAAATCAATTTTTTTGTTGCTTATTCTTCTAACCTTCGGATCCCAAATCTCCCTTTTTTTTTTCTTTTTCTTTTTTGTTACCTTTGGTTCAATTCAATGCTTTAATTTATTTGTTCTTTTTTTTTTTTTGAAATTGGTGTTTTCAACTTCAATTGATTGAAAAGGTGGCAAGTGTTGAATCATCGTTCTCATCTTCTATCGATAACAAGCAGCTAAAGTCGTATTCCTAGTGGAGAAGTTCTTACTCTTGTCGTGTCAGGATTGCCCTCAATCTCAAAGGTTCTTTTATTTATTTATGTATTTATCATTACTATAAGAATCAAAAGAAGTTGCTTTTAGTTTGTTTTAATTTGATTTGCAGATCTCTCTTACAATTATATACCCGTTAACTTGATTAAAGGGGACCAATTCACTCATGGTATTCCTTTTTATGCTTTTTTTTCTTTTAAAAAAATTTTTAATTTATTCTACTGAAAAAGAGTTCTTAAAGCTCAATCGCTCACAAATCTCCATAGCCAACTACTTTAGTAAGCTCTCTATCTTCTCTCTTCTCTATGTATCTATTTTACTTCCCATTCAGCTTCTTATACTGTACTATGCATAACTCAAGTAATTAAATATAGTACTGGATTCTATATCAAAAGCAAACTATAAGCAACTAGTTAGAACTAACGTCTCAACAAAATCAATACTTAAATCACTCTTTTTTAATCAAAATTTTAAGGGAAACCCATAAATCTTTGAAACCCAAATGCATAATTCAATAAGGGATTTTGTAGTAGCATGTGCTTTACTATCCTCTTCTCAATTTGCTACCTATGAGTTGCTCTCTTAGGTACTACCCGACTTGTCCATTTTGGGGAGTTCTATTTTTTATGAGTTTTTAAGGGACTATTACAGTAGTGATTTTGGGGAAAGGAATGAGAAAAAGGTTAACAAGATTTTGGGATTTGAGTGTGGTTTAGTTAGTGAGGAGAAAAGATTAGTAGTGGAATTAATGCCCAAGGCTTTGCCTATATTGAAAGGGTGTGTTAAAGAGAGTTATATTGATAATGGTGGTGATGGTGATGAGATTTTAGCTGCTTCAACTAGAGCTCCTATTGGGTTTGCTATTGTTTGCTTCAGCTAGAGCCCCTGTTTGGTTTACCATTGTTTTTGCTTATCAGTTTAGATGGTTTGTTAGTCATGCTTAAAAGGTTTTTTTTCTTGATACATTGGGGATTTTATGGTTTTGGTTTGTGCTTTAAATTTTTATTATGCTATTTTAATGTTCATATATTTGTTTTGGTAGGTGGATTCTCCATATTTAGGAAAATTGTGTAATTTGGTTATTCCTTGTGGATTGACTACTCTTGATCACTAGTCATCTGAGGTCAAGGTATGTATGTGTTGACAAAATTAAGACTGATTTGGAAAAGATATCCTGCTTTGAGTTTCTTCCCCATTATATATAATTCAAGGCTTAATTATAAGAATCAAATCTCCTCAATCTAAGTACCCACCGAGAGCATATCTACCCTAGGAAAGGAAAGAGAATATACATATAAAGAGTTAAATCAGATCCCTAAATTTCAGCATATAATTTATATGCTAGTTTATCATGAGAGACAGTTAGCATTGACATCCCCCCTCAAATTGATGCTGGAATAGGAACCAATAGCAATTTTCTCACTAAAAACTTATGTCGTGGCCTAGGCAAGGCCTTTATGAAGATGTTAGCTACTTGTAAAGAATTGAAGACATGTGGCAAAGAAATATGTTGTCTATCAAAAGCTTCTTGTATAGAATGACAATCAAATTCAATATGCTTAGTATGTTTATGATAGACCGAATTTGCTGTAATTTGTATGGAACTAGTATTGTTTGCATGTAAAAGAGTTGGAATAGATTGAATGAATCCAAGTTCAGTAAGAAGTCCACGTAACCAAATAATTGCAAAGCATGCTACAAATATAGCTCGATATTCTGCTTCTGTAGATGACTTAGAAACCTTTTCTTGTTTCTTGCACTTCCAAGAGATCAAAGGATTACTAAGATACATATACCACCCTGATGTTGACCGACGTGTGTCTGGTCATCCAGCCCAATCTGCATTGCCATGGATAGCTAGAGTGAGA
The DNA here is from genome assembly GCA_947683625.1 of Mallotus nudiflorus. Classification (NCBI taxonomy): domain Eukaryota; kingdom Viridiplantae; phylum Streptophyta; class Magnoliopsida; order Malpighiales; family Euphorbiaceae; genus Mallotus; species Mallotus nudiflorus. The sequence continues at coordinate 1,009,464 of CANTUR010000793.1, read as the reverse complement.
TAAGATCCAGTGGGAAAAAAGAGTCTACGGGTATGAGTGCTTAAAAGATATCGAATGATTCGGTGGACAACAATGACATGAAGTTGTTTAGGTAAAGTCATAAATTGACCAATCTAATGTACAATATAAGAAATGTCTAGTCTAGTGATAGTTAAATACACAAGACTGCCAACTAGTTTGCAATACAAAGTAGGATCATGGAAAAGATCACCTTTATCTCTTTTGTATTTAATATTCACCTCCAAAGGGGTATCAATAGGAGCAGAATTTGCCAAACCAGACAAAGTAATGAGGTCTTTAGTATATTTGTGTTGGTTTAAAAAAATGTCATCAGCAGATTTATACACCTCTAATCTAAGAAAATAAGTAAGAGGATTGAGATCCTTCATTTTAAAAGTAGCATGAAGAGACTCTTGAAGTTGAGTAATGAAAAATGAATAAGATCTGGTGATGATAATATTAAGATTTGATGATGATAATATCATTTACATAAAAAAAAGAAGAATTACAATACCCTTGGAAGTCTTATACATAAACATAAAGATATCATATAGGCTTTATACGAAGGAAAGCCCAAGTATAGTTTGCTGGAACTTTTCAAACCAAACCCTTTGAGCTTGCTTTAACCCATAAAAAGACCTGTGCATCGGTTGCAGAGGTACTTATCACTCCTAGAGGAAGATACATATAAATTTCTTCCTTCAATTCCCCATAAAGGAATGCATTTTTCACATCCATTTAATGGATTGGCCAAGCTTTGGAGGCAGCTATAGCAAGAATTGTTTGAACAAAAGTCATTTTGGCCACGAGAGTAAATGTTTCTTCATTGTCAATTCCATATTCTTGACGATTTTCAAGAGCCACAAGCCTTGCCTTATATCTATCTAAAGACCACGTCATATTGTAATTTTATAGTATACACACCATTTGCAGCCTATAGGTTTAACTGAAGGTGGACATTGAACTATATTCCATGTACCATTCAACTCTAGAGCATTTTATTCTTCTTGCATTGCTTGTTGCCGGCACTTATGTTTCGTGGCTTGAGTATAACAAGAAGGTATAGAAATAGCAGATAAAGTAGTAGTCAAAGATGTAGTAGGATATCCATACCTATCAAGGGGTTTGGTTTAGAGAGCTGACTTGCGACGTGGTTGTGGTACTGATGTAGATGCAGGTTTAGATGTTGGAGTTGATTCTTGCAAAGGGTCTACATGATGGGCACACCTTTGATACACAAAACTTGGTTTAAACTTAACTATAAAAGATGGTAAAGATGTAGTACTTACATTAAAAAAATCTAGTGAAAAGGATGGTGAAGATATAAATGAGGGTTCACTTAGAAGCATGAAAAAATACCGATTCTCAAAGAATATGACATTTATTGACACTCGTATCCTTTTAGTTATAGGATTTTAGCATTGGAACCCCTTTTGATGAGGAGCATATTTAAGAAAAGCACACCTAATAGAATGGGCTGATAGTTTATGTCGTTCATGTTAAATGGATAAAACAAACACAATTAGAAGTGTAGAGACCAAAATACTTAGGTTAAGAATGATATAAGCGATAATACCATGACTCATAGTTTAATTTAAGGGCTAAAAGACGATTAATTAAGTAAACTGTAGTACTAAGAGCTTCAACCTAAAATCGAAGTGGAACTAATGACTCAAGAAGCAAAGTTTGAACCATGTCAAGAAGATGACAGTTCTTTCTTTTAGCAACACTGTTTTGTTGTTGAGTGTATAGGCATGAATGTTGAGAAATAATGCCTTTATGTTTAAGAAATTCTTAAAAGCTATTGGACATGTATTCTCCACCTGAATCTGTTCTTAAAGTCTTGATACAAGTGGAAAATTAGGTTTCAATGAATGCTAAGAAATTTTTAAAGACATCAAAGACTTCATTTTTGGATCAAAGAAAATAGATCCATGTGAATCTACTATGATCATCAATAAATGTCATGAAGTACTTATATTGAGAGCGAGGCACAACAGGTGCAATACCCCAAACATCACTATGAATAAGATAAAAAAAATTGGTAGATAAAAAACTATGAGTAAGAAAATGAAGAACTTTGCTTTTTCCCATTTTACAACTAGAATAATCAAACACAACATTTATAGAGGAACATTGGATTTTATTATCAAGTAAACCATAATTTAGTACATAAAGCAAAACCTTTAAGTTTGGATAACCTAAACGATTATGCCACAACTGATTCTGATTTTTGGCAGTAAGATAAACTAAAAAAAATAAATTGGAATTATGAACAACAATTGGTATATGTAAAGGAAAGACGCACCCCCATTTAGGCTCTTTTGTGATTAACTTCCCTGACACCTGATCTTGTACAACACAACTAGCACCATAAAACATAACATTTCAATTATCCCCAACCACTTGCCCAACAGAGATAAGATTATGAGTCAAACCAGGAGGCAAGAAAACATCTTTTAGAATAAAAGAGACATCACTAACGACTGTAATTGGTAAAGAATCCCCATTTGCTATTTGAATTTCCATATTACCACTGGGTTTCTTGACATTTAAAACAAACTTTTGGAAATATATGTCATATGATTTGATGCTCCAAAATCAAAAAGCTAAAGGTTTAAAGAAGATTTGTGGTTACTTAAAAGTCCTAATGCCAAAAAGGTAAAGAAAATCATCTACTGCACCATTTCAAGGGTTACAGAACCTAGGACAGTAGGTGTAGATGAAGAAGTTTGTGCAGACATGGTAATAACCTGATCAGAAATTCTGGAATCAACACCTATAGTCTGGATAGCAGCTTGAAAAGCTCTATGATTTTTGTTTTGTGTCTGAATTGGGCATGTTGTGATGATATGCCCCTTAGCTTTGCAATAATTGCAAAACTTCTTCAAACAATGAGTTGTAATGTGGTCAAATTCTTTGTAACTAAAGCATTTGACATTCCTCATGTCCTAACCTCTTGGCCCCCCCATTTACTGCAAAAGCAATATTAGAAGATTCTATAGCAGTCCTCTATTGTTCCATGGCTATTTTTGTAAGAGAATGTTTCTCCTCTCTTAGAAGCTCACCCAAACAAGTATCCAAGGATGGTGTTGGACATCGACTCATCAAATTAGAGTGAATAGTTTCAAAATCTGGATGTAGTTTCATAAAAAATTAGTCTCGCTTGCTAGTTTCATGGATTGTTTGGATAACAGATAATGATTCTGCAAGGACTTTAGCATAAACAATAGTAGTGTAGTAAGTCCAAATGTTGATAAAACCATAATAGTATTCTTGAATGGAAAAACTTCCTTGAGAGTAGTTGGCAACATCAAATTCTAATTTAAATATTCTCATATCACTATCCTTGTTGTATACACATTTCAAATAATCCCACATTTCTTTGGATGTTTTATATGGTCTAAGATTCAAAAGAATATGAGGCTCTACAGAACCTAAGATCCAACTCATGATACATGCATCCTTTACTTCCCACTCAACCCCCTTTGTAACATCTCTAGGTTTAGAATCAAATCCATTAATATGTCCCCACAATTCTTTCCTTTTAACATATGTTTGAAATTGAAATTCCCAAGAAAAATATTTCTTTCCCATAAACCAGTGCAAAAATACTCAATATTGTCAGAAAACATGATTGCTATAACAAATTATTATACTTAAACAAGAAATGACAAAACCCAACAGCTCATAACAACCCAAATAACCAGTGAAAAAAAATACAATGATTGAAAATTGAAATCCAGATCAACTCAAAATCCTTAACCTATAAATGACAGAACTAAATATGAAACTTACAAGACAAAGAAATCTATGTAATTCAAATTTTGATTACAAGCTCTGATACCATGACAAAATTAAGATTGATTTGGAAAAATTATTCTGCTTTGAGTTTCTTCCCTATGATATATAATTCAAGGCTTTATTACAAGAATCAAATCTCCTTAATCTAACTACCTACCAAGAATAAATCTACCTTAAGAAAGGAAAGATAATACACAGTTAAAGCCATATTTACAGCATATAAAGAGTTAAATCAAATTCCTAAATTTTAGCATATAATTCAGATGATAGTCTGTCATGAGAGACAGTTAGCATTGACATGTGTTGTAACCTTCGTCCAATGGGGTCAGTATCAGTAGTTTCAAATTGGTGATGCTTCTTCTCTGCTTGAATAAAACATACATTTATTGTCTTTTGATGTTTTTGCAATTTGAAGTTACCGATTTGGAATAACCACAGTCAGAAGTATTACTTTTGCAATTCAGAAGTAATACTAAAGACAGTTTCTAATAAATTTAGGAATTCAGAAGTAATACTATTTAGGAACACCTTTTGGTATTTGTTTGTGGAAAACTGAATACAAGCTTGTATTTTTAAACATGATCAATTTTCAGGAGTAGCACTTTTGGCATACTGTTACTGTCTTAAGTTATAGAGAAATTGTCTACATCTCATTGCATCCTTGCTTCCCTCACCTGCTCCCATGTGCTGTTGGGGCATGGGAGATAATGGGAGATCTGTTGAATGTGAAGTAAACTTTAGTTTATTTAGAGATTATTGGACATTGTGATGCAATCAGAATTTGATAACATTGCTTTTTATATGTGTTATTGATAGTATTGTGCAATGGGACTTTGTCGGGTTGGCCTGGATTTCCGGGGCTTGCCTCCACCGCTTTTTGAAGAGGAAACATGCATCTTTAGAACTTTTACCTTTCTTTTTTTTAAAACAAAACAATTCCAGTTCAGAAAAGCTAGGTTTGGTTATTTTGCAGGGCTGTTCTCAATTTATTCTCAAAGAATATGAGTACAGCTATTGAAAATTTTCAGGTATATGGCAAGTCATGTTATGGTTCTATCTTGAATATTTCTCCTGTCCTCTACATGAATAAGTTATTTTGCAATTCAGTTTCTATCTTGCTAGCTGTCAATTGATTAATAACATTTAACTTGATGTTTTAGTTCCCAGTTTGTTCTGGATTCACATCGCTGGGTTCCACTTCCAACGGTTGGCTTTCCAACTAATAGTGCTAACTATATAAATATTTTCGACTATTTTATTTCTTTTTTCACTTGAGCTTTATTATATTATATTCTTATTTGACGTGGGTAGAAGAACTACCTGACTTCCAATAAACAATACCATTGGTACTGGATTATTAATTATTGCTTTTCAATTAGGTTTTTTCTTTTAATATTGTATCTAATAGGTGTGAATTGTTTGTTCGTGAATGATCCTAAGACGGAGATATATCATCAATTACATGTAATAGTGGATGATTTTTAATTAGAGGAACCATCTTTTTGGAGAATTTTTAATGATTAGCTTTGATTTTGATTGGGTTCAGTTGGGCTGGGTGGTATTGGGTTTTTGTTACATGGAGCTTTGTTTTTATCACCTACATTTTTTTTATTGAATTAGTTTTTTTTTTTTTTTTTTTTTTGAACTTCTTTGATTGCAATTGTTGGAACTGCCATTGGATGAAGAGCAAGTGATAAAAGACTATAGCCACGCGGCATGGAAACTAAAGCCAGCTAAGATGGAGGTTGAAGTTAAGGCTGAGATCAAGGCCGAAGATGGGTAGCAAGTGATAAGAAGCTTCATGCATAAGCAAAGCAATTGAAGCCGAAAAAAAATAAGTATGGTTAGACCTTTGAATCTTGAAGACTTACATATTCATTAGTTTTGCATGTAGATTATATTAGATTTGATCAGTGCTACAATTGCTTTGAAAATAAGTACTTTGACTGATATTTGTAAGATTGTTAACTAATATTATATAATTTTCTGATTTATTCATTGCTTTCTTGAAGTTTCTTTTTCTTGTATAAAAGATATTGAAAAATTTTTAGTATGTTGTTTTCAATAATTAGTATTTCAAAAAAAAGTTCATTTAAAAAATAAATTTATCCGCCCGTCGCACAGGCATTTGTCTAATATCACTAATTCTTGAGTTTTTACTAGGTTATACATGATGGTGTAAACAAAAAAGATATAAAATGATTTTTATTTTTCTTTTTCTTTTTTTCCTATTTGTATATGCAAATTTAAACTTGAAAACCCCAACTAATTCATTGATTGATGTTATTTTTAGGTGCATAAATTACCATTGCTATGTTTCAAAATTTTAATAATGGAACTATAAAAATATGTTTTTAATTGTTGAATAAACCATTGAAGGTTATAAAGAAATTTTAATCAATTTTCAACTTTTTGCATGATGTGTTTCTATATATATATATATATATTAGTGGGGGAGGGGGGCACCCGTGGGATTCGAAATCCTATGAGTGGGTGTCTTAGGCATACACCTTACCACCCAGGCTCCTTGGGATTTAACTAATTCATTGTTTTTTTTATATTATGTGCATCTTTTTTTCATATTTAAAATTTATATTTTACATTTTTTCATTAAAATGATTTAACTTTTATAATTATTTAACTTATAAAACTAAATTTTTTATCTATATATCTTGTAATTTTAAATTTATTAAATTTATTTAATTTCAATATTATATGAATTGTCATAATTTTTATATTAAATGTCATATCCGAATATATTTTTAATGTCTTATATTTACAAGACATCATGTGCTGTGCATTTTTAAAAAAAATGAATAATTTTATTTTTGAAAATTAATTAATAATAATTATAATTAGTCGTGAATCTGCGCCTTGCATGGTGTTTAGATAATATACACATTTGAATATAATTATTAAATAATTTCAATAAATTAAAAACTACAAATTAATCAAATATAAAAGCGAAAGTTTAGAAAGTTTAATAATTTTATTTAATATTTTTTTATATTAACAGTATATATATATATATATATATTCTTAATATGTATAGTAATAACAATAATTGAATAAATAAAATAAAAAAAAATAGAAAATAATTGATAAGTTACACATTTTACTTACATTAAATAAAAAAGAAAAATGTGTTTTTAATTGAATAAAAAATGGATATATAATTAGAAATGGAAGACATAATATCTAACAAAAAATAAGAGAAATATTTCAGATCTAGTATAATTAGTGTGTTTTATGTAGAATAAAACATATGTATTTGAAAGTAAGAATTTTTATAAATAGAAAAAGATAACTAAATAAAATAAAAAAATATATTACATTAATTCTATTTTCTTTAATTTTTATTGCCATTATTTTTAAGTATAGGATTTGTTTTGAGAACTATTAAATTACTATTGGAGTATATAAAAATAAAATTTCTAATGGTTTAAAAAAAATGATTGAGTGATTTGAGATTAAAAAATATGTATTATATAAAAACTTTTAGAATTTGAGTAGTATTGGAATATGTATAATAGTTTTAGTTAAAAAATAGTACTGAAAAATTATAATAAATATTTTATTTTTAATAAAAATTAGGAATTTGAGTAGTATTGAAATATATATAATAGTGTTTTTGTTAAAAAAATAAAAAATTATAATAAATATTTTATTTTTAACAAAAATTAGGATTTTTTAGAATTTAACACATTAACTTTTATAGTGAATACTCAAATATGAAGATAAACGCTTGTCAAATATTTTTATCTTAATGACTTTAAAGCTCAACATTTAAAATATATATAGATTTATAAATTATATTTTATTAATATTATTTAATTAGCATTCACTACTAAAGACTTATGTGTTGAATTATTAAAATTCACAATATTTTTCTATAAAAATTCATTATTTTAAAATATACATTTTCTATTTCATCTAGAATACTATAATTCTATTATATCTAAAACACCACGCTCATATTCCTTCAAAAAAATATGTCTTTTACTTTACCTACAACATCTGTATGTATTTTGTTCAACTAACAATATATTTTTCTCATTTATTTAACTAAAAATATCTATCTATTAAAAATATATGTACTTTAAATTTTAAAAAAAACTACCATGTATAATAAAAACACACGGACACTTAATAAAAAAAATAACCAAATAAAATTATTATAATGAGTTTTTAAGTGTTCACTTGTATAAATTATTTGATTAATTTATAATTTATTAAAATAATATATATATATATATATATATATATATATATATATATATATATATATATATATATATATATATATATATATATATATATATATATATATATATATATATATATATATATATATTATTTACTAAGCACAGATTGCGGACGAGTATATTATAAATTTATTCAATTAATATATAAATAATGTGAAATTTAGTTAAAATAATAATTAACAGAGGATTAGATAAGAAATATTAGTTATAAGAATTATAGATAAAAGTAAAAAAAATAAAAATTATTTATTAAGATAATAAGAAAAACAAGTACTATTAATTATGTTGCCATAAAATATAATAAAATAAAATATTATTTTATTACTAGTACTATTATTTATTGTATAAGATTGATATGATAATAATAAAAAAGTTATCTTCTCTTGCCCAATAGGGATAGCAGAGAGAAGGCCTATAACCTTTATAGGTTCAAGTTCTAGGGGCTCTTAGGCAAAAAAAAAAAAAAAAAGTTGATGTCAACCTGTTTAAAGCTAAATTATACTATTCCAACCACAAGATTGATGCCCTTTCGATGTGGGGTTTAGATCCTCCTCCCCCATCCACCTCCCTGATAAAAAAAAAGAGAAAAAAAAGTTACTATTAATTATGTTGGCATATTATTTTATTTAATTACTATTACTATTATTTAGGCAAAATCTATTATCAAGCTCTTGAATTATAACAGTTTATTCTATTGAGCTCCTATCGTTTTATTGTATTCTATTAATCCCATATACTTTTATTTATGTAGTTATTGAGGACCAATTTGATAGATTCACTAATAGTGTTAAGTATTGCAAATAAAAATAATATCATTAAGAATTTAAATAAAAGCATATGTGCTCAATAGAATACAATGAAAAGTATAAGGGTTCAATATAATAAATTCAATAAGTTCATGGGTTTCATAATGGCTTTTGCCTTATTTTTACATGCAATACTTAACGCCGTCTATTAAAACTATTAAAAAAATCCTTTCAATAGAATACAATGAAAGGATAATGACTGAATAGAATAAATTCAATAAGTTCATGAGCTTCATAATAGATTTTGCCTATTATTTATTATACAAGATTGGTGAATTAAAATAAAAAAAGAATGTCTGAAATGGCAATTTGCCCCCTAAATTATTACGAGGTGCAATTAACTTCAAAAAATTTACAATTTTGCAATCTCACCCCAATTTTTATAAGATGTGGAGAATTAACTGCACTCTCTTAATAATAAAAATAGAAAAGAGTTTTTTTTTATAAGAATAAAAAATATTTTTTATTTACAAAATAAATATTTTATATGATAAAATAAAGTTACACTTTCAAAAAAAATTGCTGATAAAAAAATTATAAAATAAAGTTACAATTTTTTTAAAAAAATTGATGATAAAAAAAATTGACAACACCCCTCCCTAGACCTGGCCAAGAGTTGATTTCGGCCTAAAACCGGTCAAATCTAGAATTGAGGGAAGGCCGATTCAGGATCGGTTCAAAAAAATTTGAACCATGAACCGACAATTTTGATTCACAATTCCGAGTCAAAATAATAATAATAATAATAATAATAATAATAATAATAATAATAATAATATTATTATTATTATTATTATTATTATTATTATTATTATTATTATTATTATTATTAGTAGTAGTAGTAGTAGTAGTAGTAGTAGTAGTTAGTAGTAGTAGTAGTACTACTACTACTACTACTACTACTCTCTAATTATTATTATTGTTTTACTACTGTTACTACTACTCATTTTATTATTATTATCTCCTCAATTTTTTCAAAAATTCTTTTTGCCACAAATATATTATTTTCATTAAATCAAATGATAAGTTCAAGTAGAAGAAAAAGTGAATTTGAGGATCAATCACAACCATCCATTGTTGATTTAGACAATATGATTGGTAAGAGAACTATATTGATTTTGATTCCTCTAAATCCCAAGAGGATACATAGACAAATTAATTTTTGGTAAGAAAATTAAGTTCAAACTCTTTAATTTTTTCTATTATTTTCATTGTTCATTTAATTTATTTATTATTTAAAATTTATTCACTTCAATTTTTAATTACATTCGTGTTTTTGACTTAATTTAAATTATTTTAAAAATTATTACAATATTTTAAATTATTTAATTATAATTATAAAATTAAAAAGGGAAAAGGTCCAATTTGCACCTTCGGTTTTTGACCTAAGAGCAAATTGGACCTCATGTAAATTTTTTTACCCAATAGGAACTTGACATTTCAAAAGTAGCTTAGAAAACATCCCGTCGTTAATAAATGACTAACCACCATTTTTTTAAGCCTATGTGGACATTATAACCAATCCAAAGCTGCCTATATATAGAGCATAGTTCCTATTTGATAGCAGCTGAAAATGGACAACCATATCTTTTGGATAAGAAAATTGCCTCCGATAAACATAGTGTTTATTCTTTAATAACATGCTTTAAACAATAATTGTATCTCATTTATTTCTCTCAACCACATTTTCATGTTCAACAAAAAAACCCTAGAAGATAGTGTTTTTACAAAATGTGCTCATGTCTAATCAAACATTGAGAACGGGTAAAAAAACAACAAAAATACACCAAGAAGGGGTAACGAAAGAGAAAAAAAATAAGGAATTTACATTGGATTCTCCTATTAAAAGTAAGGGTTTTGTCTTTTACTTATTTATTATTTGACTGGTAGTTTATGCAGAATAAAAAAATGAGCTAATTGTTAAATAATAAGTTAGTTTTATCAGTGTTTGCTTTATTCAATATATGTGGTCCCTAACTTTGTGTCATTGTTTTGGCTTTTTAGACACATATATCTAACAATATGCATAGGATGGAGATAGTGGATTTAGTTTTGTGATATGGGGGTGTCACAACCTAAACCGAGGAGTCATGACGGGCATTAAGGAATGAGAATTCTTTAAACTTTGGAACCTTTAGCAAGCCTTAAAAATAAAAAATCATGCAAATATACACAAAAATACATAAGAAAACTTTAATTAATATAAAAATAAGTCTTTATATCATACCAATAAAAATATCTTCATACAATATTAAAAAATACAACGCAATAAACACAATGCTATAACAATAAACACTACTACTGCAGCAATTACAAAAATACAAGGAAAATGACGATTCAATATTTACATAGATCAGCCGAAGAGGAAATAATCCGCCGAAGAGGAAGTAGAAGGTCTTGAAAAAAAATATTAAGAGGAGTCAGATCTCACTGAGTGAATTACTATTATATATATGCATGCAACCTAACAATACAAAAACATTCAAGCATCAGTATAATAATATTATATTTTAAAATTTATTTATTTACACATGCATTACATACAGATGCTCGATATCACATTTTTTATAAACAAATAAATGCAATAATATTAGGTGGAGGACCGGAGCAAAACCTTATAATATTCTGCAACCTTGATCACTGAACCTCACTAGCCAACAGATTTATCCATAACTCCAAATATTTATTTATCCAACTCAAGGTAGTAGACTGACCCCGAGTACACTAGGTCAACCGAGGATTTGTAATCTCACTACCAGCATGACTGGTCCTGTGTACACTAGGTCAACCAAGGATCCGCAGTCAACCTTTCCAATGACCATTAATCTCAATATTCAATTTCATAATCAGATTCTCAGCCTAAAATCTACCTTACTATCGTGCAACAGTGCTAGCATAGCCCACTAGGTGGCACGTTCTATAACTATTTTTCAAAAATATTTTATAAAAAATAATTAAATAAATGAAATCATATTAAATATGTAAAGCATCCAGTTTATATAAATAAATATTCAACTTTATATATATATATGCAAACAAACATACATATATATTAACAATAACAATTAATATTTAATGCAATATGACATAATAAAATTCATATTTTATTAAAAACATAAATGCCAATAATTTCTCTACATGCAATGCATACATTATTCAAAATAATTATTCTCAATTATATATATGGAAACATATATATAAATATTAACAATAATAAATATCATTTAATGAAATGAACATAATTAAATTCATATTTATTAAAAAAATATAGATGCTCATAATATTAATCCATATGCAATGTATACATATAATAATAACTCAAAGGTTGAGTGCATTCCATGAAAGTGACATGATTGGCTTGATCCTGAAGGTCTCGGTCTCGGTGCATCTAAAGAAAATAATAATAATAATACTTATTAGAAATAAATTCCTAATTTAATAATTCTAGAATTTTAAGAATGACTCGATCTAGATACGACTCGGGCAAAATTTCAAAACTAGACTCGAACTAGTTGTCATGTTTTATGAGAAATCTATCGAAAATTCGATAGAGTTTCTCATGTAAAATGGACATCTCTCTACTAAAAGTAGAGATGATCCTGCACACAAATACACTTCAAATATTCACAAATACTCAGCTTCTCGGGTTAGGCCCCCGAACTATAATAATTGCACAACCGAGAACCAATATACTTAAAATAAATAATAAAATAATAAATATTCATAATTCACTAAAATTCATAAAAATCATAAAATACCACAATTCAATTTATTTAAATAATAAAAACATTAAAGATATTTATTTTCAAATTAATAGATAAAATCTCAAATATAATTAAAAAAATATTAGTAAAAATCTATTTTTTAAATATTTGAAATTAAATAGCATAAAATAATGATAATTATTTAAATTTCCCAAATAAAAAATATAAATAGCTAAAAATCCATTTAATCATAAAAATAATAAATAAAATTATTATTTGAATATTTTTCTGGAAATTATTATTAATTAGCTAAAAATAGTAAATAATTCACAAAAATTAATTTAATAATTTTTATTATTCAAAAATGGCCCATAACATAATAATTAACCATAATTTCAATTAAAATATAAAATTTACTAATTTATACTAATTTTTCCAAAAATTCAATTTTTACATAAACATTCAAAAATTTATAATAAATAATGGGAACATAATTTCAATAAAATTTCTTCACAAAATATGCTTAAAATAATTAGTAGAATTTTTTTAAAATATAATTTTTATGAGCTCAAAAGAGTATGTGAACAGTAACCACGAGCCTGGAAATTCAAAATTTTTAGAAAAGTAAATAAAAATAACATTTAGCTTCCTTACAACATCTACAATAATTAATCTCAAAGCAACTATAGCTAATAAAATCACATAAAGGCTTAAACTAACAAAAACTCAAAATACTAAAAATAGAAATATATAAAAACGGGATAGTTGCCGAAGTCGAAACTCGAAACGGTTCGAGGATTTGAGAAGCTTGGAGGATTAGCTTCCAAAAGAGACCAACATTGCGCCTTGAGGTGGTGGTTGACAGTGGTTAAAGAGAAAGGAAGAAAAAAAAAAGAAAAAAAAAAAGAAAGGGGAGGAGGAGGTGTGCACTGCACGTTTTTGGTTTTTAAATTTTTTAAACTGAGAAAAAAAAGTAGTATATAAAAATAATATATTTTTAATTAAGGAGAAAAGGAGAAAATAATATTTTACCTTTTTTAAAAAATACAAATAATACATATATGATAATATATTTTAAATAAAATATCTCCCACCAAGTACATATACACAAATAATAATATCATAAAATAATTAAATAATAATTAACACTAATAAATCTCACAATTTAATTTAATAAATAATTAACTAAAATAATAATTAAAACTCAATTATTCTCACCCACAAAATATATATATACACAATATTAAAATACACTACACCAATAATTCACAATAATAAAAATAATAATATTAAAATAATATTCAACACTAAATCTTCAACTTTAATTTCACAAAATAATCATAATATAACAATTTAATAAAATTTTTATTAACACTACATATTTCAAAAATTAATTTAATAATTTATAAAATATCGGGTTATAATAGGGGGTAAATGGAAACATATGGCTAAGCATATTATGGGGAGAAGCTGAAATCATATATGATTTAGATAGAGACAAATTATCCTTTATACATATAATGATGAAGTATATTCAAGAATCAGGTGTTAAAATTGGTAGTAAATTGTATGTTTTGAAACCTGGGTCAAAACTTTCTGAGGGACTATTTACCATAACCAACAACAATGACATAAGGAAGTTGGCAGATTGCATTATAGAATTAAGGGTAAAAAAGGTCCATATCTATGTGCACTATGAGAATGAAGATGAGGACATGGGTGTTTTAGGTCTAGAAAACAACTTAGGCACTTAATGTAGCTATATATAACTGCCTGAAAATGAGTTATGCAGCCTAAATCAAGATACACAGTTAACTTTTGATGTTTGGGTGGGTGATTTGTTTAAAGATACTTATGCAACTCTGTGTTCTCTATTATGTTGAGTTAAAGAGTTGGCAATAGGGGATGCACTTATGATCTTGATCTAGGAGAAGGCTTGAGGAATTTTAACGGACATAGAAATAGTAAAGTATAAGTAGATGAAGAGAGTAATAAGGGTAGTGAAGATAGTGACTCTACTCGTGAAAGTGAAGACGATGATTACAGTCATGAAAGTGAAGATAGTGGAGATAGTGAATCAAGTGAGGAAGGAGATAATGACACAAAATTAATATTGTAAATTATAAAGAAAGTGAGGTATGATGTGTGTTGACCATTTGCATGATCAAACTCCTAAATTTTGATTTTAACAATCAATTTAAATTATTAATGTTTTCATTCAAGTGTGTATGAACTTAATTATTTATCTAGATTATTCATTCAAGTCCAGAAATATGAAATACTATCATAACAATGTATTTTAGTGAAGTATATTATCTTAAACATATACTCAAAGTATCCAGAGCTTTAAGAGGACAAAAATGCACATTTTTAGGTCTTACAGGTGTCTACTCACAAGCTATTCACGAGCCAGGACCCTAAAGCTCTTATTCTTTAGCTTTTATAGCTCAAGCATTCTGAGTTGCTCATGAGCATCTCGTGAGGGGCAATCTTAATAGCTTTCAATGGACTTTTTCAAATGCAACAGCTACATTCTTGCTCCTCATGACCGTGAGTAGTCATTCAGTTGCAAAAAGTCAAAATTGATTTAAAAATTAATAAGAGACATTGTAGACACAATATATGCCTCTAATAACCATAATCCAAGTTTTTTTTATCTATATGTTCAATTGAAGGTTAAGAAACTTTTTTATCATTCATTATCTTTTAAGCATTTAATTAAGCTCTTAAAAACTTTGTTAAATAATTTTTGTATTTGTATAATTCTTATGAGAGTTAGTAAGTGTTAAAATAGATATTCTTGTTCTTCTATTTTTTGGGACTAGAAAACGAGAAGTGAGATTATATTAAAAAGGAATTAGTTTAAGTGTTTAGCCATTAAGAGTGAGCCTAAAAACTCTTGATTATAAGGTTAAAAGAATGAGCCATAAACTCTTATGTAAACTCAATATTATGAATAAGATAGTGTGAGATTGAAAATCCTAACTTGGGGATAAGTTAGGTGGAGACATAGGTTGAAAATCCTAACTTGGGGATAAGTTAGGTGGAGACATAGGACTATTATTGAATTCGAACTCCTTAAATCATTGTGTTTATTGTTCTTCCTACTATAATCTCTTTCAATTTTTGTTCATACCTTAAATTTGTTTTTAATTTCCTTAAATTATTCACTTGCCTTATTCACCCGCCCCCCCTTTAAGGCATTATCATTTGGTATTAGAGCTTGAATTATAGGAAATTAATTGATAGAATATAAGATCATGGGAAGTGAATCTCAAAATATCTCTTCATTTAGGCCATTCTTTGACGGTAGTGACTATCTTCATTAGAAGTTCAAAATGGAGCTATACCTAGATTGTGATTCTATCAAACTTTAGGATATTGTCCTAAAGGGTTAGGAACCACCTAAAGCGACCATTGATGGTGTTACAATTAATCTTTCAAGGGATAAATAGAATAATGATCAAAAGGAAGAAAATCACAAAAATAAAAAGGCAATGATCATAAAAATAAAAAGTCAAGAGAAGAAGGAGGCAAGCTTCAAGATTGCATTTCGGCTAAAGAAATATGGGAGACCGTAGAAAATCATTATAAAGACAATGTATAAGTAAGAAGCAAGAAGGTTTAACTCCATATGTATAAGTATAAACTCTTCAAGATGAAACCTTAAGAATCAATCACGAAGATGATGAATCACCTCAATGCTCTTCTCACCACCCTCAAGAATCTTAGTAAACATTTCACTAAGGAAGAAGTAAACAATAAGATTCTAAGAATCCTATCTAAGAAGGATTGAGAATCTCGAGTTACTTCAATTAAGGAAGCTCAAGACCTCTTTATTCTTTCAACTGATGTGCTTATTGGAAAGCTTCTCACCCATGAGCTTATAATAAAGTAAAGAGGTGAAAAGCAAGAAGAGAAACAAGAAAATAAGAAAAGCATTGCACTAAAAGATTCATAAATGATATTGAAGATGAAAATTTTAATGATTCTAGTGATAAAGAAGGTGACATTACCATGCTTACAAGGAACTTCAAGAAGTTCTTAAAAAGGAAAAATACCTCAAGAATAAAAGACGTCAATGAAGGAGAAGGTAAGAAGAAAATCAAAGAGGTTACTTGATATGAATGCAAGAAACTAGGTCATATCCAAAGTGAGTCTCCCAAACTCAAATTCAAGTACAAGGGAGCAAAAGATAGGAAGAAAGCCTTTAAAGCCACATGGGATGACTCCTCTGAAGCCGAAAATGAAGAGGAACAACAAGAAGTGGCCAATCTTTGCTTCATGGCTCTTAAAGATGAAAAAAAGGTACCTTCTACTTCTTATTCTTATTTTGATAATTGTGATGATTATTGTAATGATGATGATGATGAGAGCTCTATTGTGAGCAAACTCTTGTTTAAATGCAAAAGCTTACTTTCTAAAAAAAGCATTATAAGTATGAGTTAACTAGCTTTACCAAGAAATTTTAAAATCTTAAAAATGAATTTTCTAATCTAGTTAAACCAAATGATAAACTTGTTAGTGATTTAAAACTTCAAATTCCTTGGAAGACTAACTTAAAAAAGTAAGTGATGAAAATCATAAACTTTCTAAGAAAATCGTAAAGTTAAAAAATTCCATTTCAAAATTTAAAAAAGGAAAAGAAACTTTAGATAGTCTTCTTGATTCTCAAAAATTTCATAGAGATACTCATGGAATTGGATATACAAATGGTATGCCTTCCTCATCATCATATCACATTAATTTTATTAAAGCATTACATGATTCTACTTCTTCCATCACTAAACCTATTGAGACTCAAGTTTTCAAAGCTTAAAGGTCTAATGTGTCAAATGATAAGGGAAAGTCTAATAGGACTCAACCTCCTTTGACACAAAGAGGTAAGACTTAAGTTGAAAGTACACAACCTAAGCATACTTATATGTACACTAGATACAATTATAGTAGGCATGCTACACAACACAATGCATATAAACATGTTACACAAACTCATTAAAATATGCATTGTCATTATAAATGCATATCTACACTATGACTCAAAAGAGTTATATCAAACATACACTACCATAACATAATAGGCATGGTTCATAAACTAGGAATTCATATTCTACTAAAAGAAATAAGTTTGCAAATGTTGAATATTTTTATTTCATGACCAAAGGTCACTCTAGAAATGTATGCTTCTATAAAAAAAACTACATTTGCAATTGTTACCTTCGAACTACTTTGAGACTAACAAACCTAGACCAATTGAGGTTTGGGTTTAAAAGAATGTATAAATTGTATGTGTAAGTATGCTTGAAGTCCATAAGAGCAAAAAGGAATTGGTATATTAATAGTGGATGTTCAAGACATATGACGGGAGTAAAAGAGCAATTCAATAAGCTTAAAGCTAAGGATGGAGGACATGTCACTTTCGGAGACAATGCAAAAGGAAAAAAATTATTGGCATTGGAATAATCGGTAATCCTTAATCCTTATATATTCACCATTTATTGTTTGTTGATAGTCTTAAGCATAATTTACTTAGTATAAGTCAATTATAAGATATGAGAAATAAAGTCACTTTTTATCCTAAGAATTGCTTTGTTAGTAATTTTGATGAAAATAAAGTAATTTTTAGTGGTGAGAGGGTTAACAATGTCTATGTTATTGATTTGAATAAAATTGATAACAAATATATTAAATACTTGACGTCTATTTCCCATGACACATGGACATGGCATAGAAGGTTAGGACATGAAAATTTTGAGTTATTAAATGTCCTTTGTAAACATGAACTTGTGATTGGATTACCAAAACTTGAATTCATTAAGGATAAACCTTATGATGCTTATCAAAAGGGAAAATAATCCAAGTCTTTATTTAAGTGAAAAAATGTTGTGTGCACTTCTACACCACTTGAACTTATACATATGGATCTATTTGGACTAACTAAAGTTGCTAGCTTTAGTGGAATGCACTATGCATATGTATTAGTTGATGACTACTCTAGCTACACTTGGGTGTGTTTCCTTGCTCATAAGAATGATGCTTTTAAAGCTTTTGAAATTTTTTTCAAAAAGAGTTAAAAAAGAATAAGGTTTTTGTATTTCATCCATTAGAAGTAATAATGGAACCAAATTCAAAAATGAATTCTTTAAAACCTTTTGTAATGAAAATGTCATTTTACATACGTTTTCTTCTCTTATAACTCCTCAACAAAATGGGGTAGTTGAAAGGAAAAAGTGAACTTTAGTGGAAATGGCTAGAACAATGCTTCATGAGTATAACATACCATTATACTTTTGGGCGGAAATCATTAACACATCTTACTATATCACAAATAGAGTATTTAAGAGACATATTTTAAATAAAACTTCTTATGAGCTTTGGAATAATAAAACCCAAAATCTCATATCTTAAAGTATTTGGATGCAAGTGCTTTATATTAAATACTAAGGATAATCTTGAAAATTTTGACTCTAAAGCCAATGAAGGAATTTTCCTAGGCTATTCCATCTCTAGTAAAGCATATACAGTCTTTAATAAAAGAACACTAGTAGTTAAAGAATCAATGGATGTTGTATTTAATGAATTTAATTCACTTGATCCTAAAAAGGATTTGTGTCGTGTTGATGATGATGTAAGTGAATTCATAGATGAGAACACTCAAGGAGAAAATGCTAGCAAACCTTTGGAACTTGAAGATTCTAGAAAGAAGGAAGTTGAGGAAATGCCTTAATCTACCTTAAAGGATGATCTTCTAAAAGATTGACAATTTAAGAAAGTGCATCCTTAAACCTCATCATTAGTGATACTACAAATGGGGTAACTAGTGGATCTCGACTAAAGTCTATTGTTAATTTAGCCTCCATTTCTCAAATTGAACAAAAAATGTTGTTAATGCTTTGAGTGATGAATTTTGGATCTTTGCCATGCAAGAAGAGTTAAATCAATTTGAAAGAAATAAAGTTTGGTCTTCGGTTTCTATACCAAAACATCATCCTATTATGGGCACCAAATAGGTGTTTAGAAATAAGATGAATGAACAAGGTGTCATAACTAGAAGCAATTTAGACTTGTAGCTAAAGGTTATAATCAATAAGGGATTAATTATGATAAAATCTTTGTCCCCGTTGCAATGTTAGACGCTATTAGAATGCTACTTGCATTTGCATCATTCATGGATTTTAAACTCTTTCAAGTGGATGTTAATAGTTCATTTTTAAATGGTTTTATTAAAAAAGAGGTTTATGTTGAACAACCTCCGAGTTTTGAAAGTTTTAATTTTCCAAATCATGTATTTAAATTGTTAAAAGCATTGTATGGATTGAAATAAGTTCCTAAAGCTCGGTATGAAAGAATGAGCAACTTTTTATTAGAGAAAAGTTTCTCTAAAGGAAAAGTTTATACAACTTTTTTCATAAAGAAATCCAAGCATTATTTACTCATTGTACAAATAAAATGAGCATGATGGGTAAACTCAAGTTCTTTCTTAGACTTCAAATTAAGCAATGCAAAGATAGGATTTTCATTAACCATCTCAAGAAGTTTGGCATGGATGGAGTCAAAGCTAGCAAAACTCCAATGAGTACCACAACCAAACTCAACAAAGATGAAAATGGCAAATCGATTGATGAAAAAATATTTAGAGGTATAATAAGATCCCTTTTTTATTTAACTGTAAGTAGACTGAATATCATATTTGCTATATGCTTGTGCATTATATTTCAATCCAGTCCTAGGGAGTCCCACTTGAATGCAATCAAAAGAATTTTTAAGTATTTAAGTGGAAGTTCGCATTTAGGACTTTGGTATCCTAGGAGTTTTTCCTTTGACCTTATTAGTTATTCGGATGCAAACTTTGTTGGTAGTTTACTAGATAGAAAGAGCACTTTTGGAACTTGTCAATTCTTAGGACAATGTTTAGTTTTTTGGTTTACTAAGAAACAAGTTTTTGTTGCCTTGTCCATTGCTGAAACATAATATGTAGCAGTTAGTTGTTGTTGCTCACAAGTTTTGTGGTAAAAACAATAACTTAAGGACTATGTCATTGAACTTAATCATAGTCCTATTAAATGTGACAATACAAGTGCTATAAAACCTCAGCAAGAATCCCATTCAACATTTTAGAACTAAGCATATAGACATTAGACATCCTTTTTTGCGTGATCATGTGGAAAATTATGACATTTTTCTTGAATTTGTTAATACATATTATTAGTTAGCGGACATCTTTACCAAGCCTTTGTGTGAAGAAATATTAAATTTTATTAAGCACGAACTTGGTATAATAAATGGTTCGAGCATATCTTGATGACTTGTTAAATTGTTTGTTTAATGGTTGGACTTCATCATTAGTGCATAGTCATAATTTTCATTCTTTTTATGTTTTTGGTATATTTTTCATTTTTGATACCTTTTCCAAAACTTGTGTGTAATCAAATCTTTCATGCATATTTATTTTTGGTATATTTTTCATGTTTGATACCTTTTTAATGATTGCATCTTAAGAAAGTTTAATTTTTTTTATCATGTATAATTTTTAAGATATTTACTTTTTAGATAATTAATTATTGAATTCATTATCAATTGTTTTTCCCATTTGCATGTATATTTTAAAGATTTATTTTTTTAATAAATGATTTTTGAATTTATTTCAATTAATTTATTATTGCAATCTTTTTGAAATTCTTTATACATCAAATTTGAATCTTTAAATATTTTCTCAATTAATTTTGCTATTTAATGATTGATTCTATCAAATTTATTATTTGCATGATTTAATTTTTCAAATCTTTCAATAAAAATGCTTAATTATGATTATATTTACAATAGCTAATTTGGAGATGATTTGATTTAATTTGATGATGATTTAAAGCATATGAACCTATTTGTCACGTTTTAAAAGGA
Organism: Mallotus nudiflorus; assembly: GCA_947683625.1. Lineage (NCBI taxonomy): Eukaryota > Viridiplantae > Streptophyta > Magnoliopsida > Malpighiales > Euphorbiaceae > Mallotus > Mallotus nudiflorus. Next base: position 987,987 of record CANTUR010000793.1, on the reverse strand, counting down.
ATGATTATGATATTTTTGAAAGTTTAAGGATCTAAAAGTAATTTGGATCACGAGCGGTTACACTTCAACTCATGACCATTGGGTGCATCAGGGTTTGAACCCCTCACTAGCACCCTTCACGATCGTGAGGCGCTAGTGAGGAGCGACCTGAAAGTACACTATTCTAGTTTCACTAGGATTTGATTTTTTTTTTCACCTTTTCCTAAACAAAAATGGTCACTTACATCTTTTGAATTTTTTTATGACTTTATTTGATTATTTTAACCCTATTGCTTGCCTATATAAACTCCATATCATCCCCTTTTTCTCCTAACATACATCCTAGTAATGAATTTCTCTTATCCTTAGCAAATATTCTCTCCTCTCTATTTGTTACTCTTAACAATCACTTCTTTTCATCTCCATGGTTCTAAAGAAGAAGTCTACATAAGATGTTCCTTCCTCCTCAAAGAGAGTTATTAAAGAGAAACCTAAGAAGAAACCACCCATCTCTTACTCTCAAGCTCAAATAAGGCAAAGAAATCAACAATTTAGCAAGAGGAAAATCATCTCTTTAAAATTCATGTCTTAATCTACTTTGGAGAAGATGGGATGCTATAAAGAAGTTTAATCCTTGCTTGATAAGATAGGTATTTCTCACTTCCCTTTTGACCCTCTTCCTACCTATCCCTCTCTTGTCATTGACTTTCATTCCACCTTTACCTTGAGAGTGCAATATATTAATGAACATAATCCCTTCAATAGTATGAGGTTTAGGTTGGGTGGTAGAGATAAGTTTCTAACCTCTTGATAATTTAATATTATATTTGGTTTCAAACAAGGAGTTATTGCCTTTCCTAACACTATTTGGTCCCCTAATAATTATTGGGTTCATCATGCCAAACTAAATGCTAGTCTTTTTGTTACAGGTCACTCAAAAGCCTCTTTCCTTACTTCCAAATCCCTTTGGTATGTGCATAGGTTCATAACTTATTCTTTTCATACTAGGGGACTAAACAATAAAGCAATTTATTTTTTATTATTTATTTCTTCTTCATTCCTTTGTTGATAATATGGAAGTTGAATTAAGGAGTTGGCTTTAATGGCGTTTATGGTTAGCTAGTGATAGTGTTGGTGGTGCGTTATATGTTGTAGGGATCATCACTAGAATTGCCAATTTCTTTAAGATCAACTTAAATAATATCCCTTCTCTTCCTCCTTCCTATCTTGATGAGAACCTCTAGCAAAATTCAAAAAAATTCAAAACAATTAGAGGCTTTTAGTTTGGAAAGATAAAGTTGGCAATGAAAATATTAATGAAGAACTGGAACAAGATTTGAAGATATTGAGAAAATAGAGACACATGGGCTTGTAAGTATGAAAATTGAAGAAGAATTCCCTCAAAAGCAAGTTCCTCCTTAAGCTCAAGCTTAAGCCCAAAGGAAGAGGCAAAGAGGTCCTTCTACCTCTCAAATTGTAGATGATGAATCAACATGGGTTGGTGGATTCTTTGATCGTCTCTCCATTTTTTAATCCAACTTCAACATAAGATTTGATTAAGTGGAAACTAAACTTAATCATTTTGAGAATAGGATGGAACACATAGAGTATGACATTCAATAATTGTATGCTCATCACAACATCCAATGCACTTGGCCACTTCCACCTCCTCCTCCTCCATTCCAAGACCCTGAAGAAGGCCATGAATCTTAGATTTTTCTTTTCTTAGTTTTGATCTATCTTGTTTTTATTATTTTAGTTCTTTGTATTTTGTTTCCTTCTGGTTTCTGTTTAGTTTAATTTTCTCTTTTTGTCTTTGACTAAGGGGGAGAATATGTGTTTATGTTTGTGATATGATAAGTGCTACATGATTTGCTTTGAGTTTAGTAGTACTTAAGTTTAATGATTAAGTACTACATTATATACTATTTTTTGATGCATTGTAAGTGCTACTAGTTTCTTATTTAAATGATTATGTTATCATGTTTTTATGTTATCATGCTTTAGCATTATATGTTTGATTTGTATATTTGCAATGTTAGGCCTTATTTAAATCTGACTCTTATTTAATAAAATTTATATTTCTTATAATGACCAAAGAGGGGAGAAATAGAGAAATATATTATTTTAGTTCTTAAAGGAGATAAGCATTTTTCTTGTGATTATTCTTTTGATATTGTTAATCCATCTCCTTTATACACTTTTGATATTAAAATTCTATTTTTCAATATTCTTTATCTTTATATATGCTACTACTAAAATCTATTCATGATTATATGCATATATTAAGGGGGAGCAAATTATTTTCACACATTGCATTTTTTCAATTTAAAAGGGGGAGCTACTTAATTTAATTTGCGTTATTTTAGACGTTTACACACACTTTATTTATTTTTTATAAAATTGATTGTCAAAGCCAAAAAGAGAGAGATTGTTGACCATTTGCATGATCAAACTCCAAAATTTTTATTTTGACAATCAATTTAAGTTACTAATGTTTTCATTTAAATATGTAGGAACTTAATTGTTTATCTAGATTATTCATTCAAGTCCAAAAATATGAAATACTATTATAACAATGTATTTTAGTGAAGTATATTATCCCAAACATATACTCAAAGTATCTAAAGCTTTTAAAGGAAAAATGCACATTTTTAGGTTTTACAAGTGTTTGCTCATGAGCTAGTTACAAGCCAAAACCCTGAAGCTCTTGTTTTTTAGATTCTACAGCTCTTAAGTATTTTGAGTCACTCATAAGTTGCCCTCACAATCTTGAGTAGCTCGTGAGTGGCAATCCCAATAGCTTTTAATAAACTTTTTTAAATGCAACGGCTACATTCTTGCTCCTCACAAGCCAAGGCATGGTCCCCATGACTGTGAGCGGTGATTCAACTGTAAAAAGTCAAAATTGATTCAAAAATCAATAAGATATATTTAAGACACAATCAATGCCTCCAACAGCCATAATCTAAGTTGTTTATCTATATAAATAACTCCTGAAGTTCAATTGAATGTTAAGAAACTTGTTTATTATTCATTCTTTCTTAAGCATTTAATTAAGCTCTCAAAAACTCTCTTAAAGAATTTTTGTATTTGTATAACTCTTATGAGAGGTGGTGAGTGTTAGAATAGATATTCTTGTTCTTCTATTCTTTGGGAGTAGAAAATGAGAAGTGAGATTCTATTTTAAAGGAATTGGTTTAAGTGAGATTCTATTTTAAAGGAATTGGTTTAAGTGTTTAGTCATTAAAACACTTGGGATTTAGTTTAATAGTCAGCCCAGAAACTCTTGATTATAAGGTTAAAAGAGTTTGTGTAATCTCAATCTTGCTTATAAGATAATATAAGATTGAAAATCCTAACTTGGGGATAAGTTATGTAGAGAGGTAGGATTGTTGTTGAATCCGAACTCCTTAAATCATTTTGTTTATTGTTCTTCCTACTCTAATCTCTTTCAATTCTTGTTCATTCCTTAAATTTGTTTTTAATTTCCTAAAATCCTTCACTTACCTTATTAACCCCCTAAGGCATTGTCAAAATAGATGACAATAATCCACATTTTATGGTTGGAATGACATTCAAAAATGCATATAAGGTGAGAGATGTTATGTCCAAATATAGTGTTGCAAAGGGGTATGACCTAAAACTGAAACCAAATGAAAGGTTTAGGATTAAGGCAATATGTAAACATCCTGGGTACCCATTTGTATTGCTTGTGTCAAAAGATGGGAATAAAGGTGGAATATGTTTGAAGACATTAAAACCTATGCACAATTGCTATAAAACTTTTAACAATTCAAAAGCTATAACCACTTTCTTAGGTAAGTACTTCAAAGAAATATGCAAAGGAAACCTAAAACCACTATGAAGGAAATGGTCGAAGATGTAAAAAGGTTTCTTAAGCTAAAAGTTAATGCATCCAATTGTAAGAGGGTTGTAAAGAAAATTAAGATTGAACTTGCGGGTAGTTACACTAAGGAATTTGGTTACCTATATTGTTGCTAGGAAAAGTAACCATGGTACTGCATCTAAAATTAATATATGTAAAGAAGAACTGCAATAAAGAGGGAAGGTGTTTTATAGGATATTCATATGCTTCGATGCTTCAAAGAAAAATTGGAAGGCAGGTTAAAGGCCTTTAATAGGCTTGGACGATTATTTCTTATAAGGCATTGTGCAAGGGCAAGTGTTAGTGGCTATTAGGAAAGATGCAATGGATTAATTATTTCCTATTGCTTAGGGAGTTATAAATAAAAAGGACAAAGTGAATTAGAAATGGTTTCTACAGTAGTTGGTTAAAGATCTTGAACTTGAAGATAGCAGCAAACTCACCTTGATTTCAAACATGCAAAAGGTAATCCAAATTAATTAATTTCATTTCATTATTTTTTCAGTTATAAAAAATATAACTTATGATTGTTTCCTCTGTCATACAGGGGCTAATTAGTGCAGTGTCTGATGTGCTTCCTGTAACTGAACATAAATGGTGCACAAGGCACATATACTATAATTAGTCAAAAAAAATACCATGGTGGTGAACTCAAGAAAATGTTATGGATATGTGTTTTGAGCACATATGAGGAAGAATTTCAAGATAATTTTAAGCAATTATCAAAGGTAAGGAAATAAGCTACTGAGGACTTGATGAAGTACAATCCATCAAATTGGTGCATAGCCTTTTTTAGTAATAGGTGCAAGTCTGATTTGGTTAATAACAACATGTATGAGAGTTTTAATTCAACAATATTGAATGCAAGGAATAAACCAATTGTTAGCTTATTAGATGAAATAAGAGAGGCAGCAATGGAAAGGTTAGCTAACAATATGGTTTTGGTTGAGGGATGGAATTCTGAATGGAGTCCCACCTGCATGGCTAGGTTTAAAAGAACAAAGAAGAGGCTTTGAATTATGAAGTGTTGTTCAATGGGGATAAGGGGTACAAGATCATTGAAGCTTAAGAAAGGCATACAATGTTTTTGGATAAGAAGATTTGTAAATGTAGAGCATGGGATTTGAGTAGAATCCCATTATCATATGCTATTTGATCCCTTGATCATGAAAAAACTGATTTGCCAAGTCAAATTTCTCATTAGTACCATAAGAACAACTATATAACATCATACCGACAAGTTATGCAACCAATGCTAGAAAAGACATTTATGAGAGTGAAAGATTTTGAATCCATAAAGCCCCTACCACTAACCAAAATGCCAAGCAGACCAAATATTAAAAGAGTGAGAGCATTAAATGAGCCTGTAAAAAAAAAAACTTCCATGTTTGGTAAGCTGCCAATAAAAGGAATTCCACATACCTATGGTAATTGTCATATGACTAGTCATCATAGGAAAAGTTGCAAAGTCATAATGCCTCAGGTTTACAAAAAATTTTATTATTAAGAATAGTTTTTTACTCATGTATTTTGTATTACTAATATGTTTAATCTTGATGATTTTTACTCAATTTTTAGCCTTGGATGGATAATGCTAATCCTAGGACAACACAATCACAGTCTGCTAGAATTGTGAGGTCTGCTCAAGTGTGTAATAAGGACTAAAATTTTGATTGTTTGATTTGGTTGGAATTGTGGCTCATTTAGATGTTAAATTTTCTTATTAGCCTACAATGAATGGTCCAACAATGAGGCAGCTAGCTACTGAGTGTGATTTTGTCATTGGACAATTTACAATGTCTGAAAAGGCATGTAAGGTGCTAAGTATTTTAGTATACATTGGTTGATGCATATCTGTTTAATAGGCTTATGTAGATTGCTTGATTGATTTGGGGTGATGTGTTTTATTTTAGCAAAAAGGGAAGCAAAAGCTCAGCTAAAAAGCAAATAAAAGATTAAAATATGATGTATATAACATAAGAGCCATAAAAAGAAATGTCAGACATGGATGCTTCTTTGATGAGTCAACAGGATTTTTCATTTTGAATGTAAATTAGGTGTTAAAATGTCCATATGGCAATTATGTAATGATTGAATTTCTAAGTGAAATTTTGGTTAATGCAGTCTAGTTTACCAACTAAGAGATTGATCTCTTAGAGTGACAACCATAATGTCAGAGATATCAACCAAAAATCTCATACTAAGTTCCCAATACTAAATGAGAGAGACCTGTGAAAAGTAAAAAAACAAACACAATCCACAACTAATGAGGGTGCAAGGCAGATTGCATTCAAAAGAGATGAGGCAAAGGTTTTAATCCCTAAAGAGTTACCATTCAAGCCACTAGGTCTACAATGGCAAGGCTAACATGCTTTAACGACTAGGTAGCTTTGAGAATAAACTAAGAAAAGAAGAGGTGATATTAAGAGAAGATCAAGGCAGACTACTCCATGATCAATAAGGTTTTAGTTCTTAAAGGAACTTGTTAATAGAATGTGAAGATAGAGTTCCTTAAAAACTACTTGCCTAAATAGAAAATGCATCTCTATTTTATTAATTCAGGAAATGTAAAGCAGTTTTTGGACTTAAGTTAGTTGCTTTGTTATATGGTTACTTGTATTTTATCTAGATTACAAGGTCTGAAAAAAGATCTCTTAGTAATTACATGCTTGATTATTAGGAATTTGATCTTTTAAAAGATTCAGGACATTTATATATTTTATTATAAAGCTATTTATGTTTTGTAAATTTAGGACATGATTAAAACTTATATGCTTAGAGAGAACATGCCTATTTATACACTTTCTTATAATTCAATAGCTTTTTTAAGAAGTTTCTTACAATTTAGTTGCCTCTATAATAAAAGTTCACATTGTATATCCAACATTGAAAAATAATAAAGCCATTTAAAATTGCTATCATAGAGCTCGAATAAATAATAAGTTCAACATTCCATTGCTTTTAATATTGTAGCCATTATAATTCATAACTGCCTCACATAGTTAGACAACTTATCAAAATAACCAAAATACACAATATCAAAAGACCCATATATGCTCTTCTTAGCTTCTTCCTTGCTTCACCAATCTCTGATGTTGCTTCAGTTGACATCGTTTTTAGTTGTTTCATTTCTTCTATCAAATTATCAATTTCATTCCATACTTCCCTTTTGTAAATTACCTCTAATATGCTCTTCAACATTATATTTTCCTTTAGTAAACCCTTCCTCTGTGCTTTCATTTCATTGATCACTTGTTTAGCTATTTCACACGTCTCTCCATCATACTAAGCAAAATAATCACATCCATTAATTTGTATTCCTTCTCTATTTGCCTGTAAATACCCATACATTACACAAATTTCTCATTAATAAAATATATACAAATATTTATATATTTAACATTAAAGCAATTTCAAACCCTTTATTTTAACTTACTATGTACTTTAAGCATGCATAAAGCCTCCTCCTAAGGTTTCAATATGTCATTGATGTCATTAGGACACAATGACCACCATAATAACATTTTTGTCTCTGACAGTCCATATCTTTTTTGTGTTTAAGATGATGACATCGCTCTTACTCTTTAATTTTTAAATGAGAACACACAAAGATTTCAGAGAAATGCTCAAGGATTTTTTTATTTCTCAATGATTGATATAAAGAGGAAAAACAAGGATCGAATTTAAAGAATTAGTTTATAGTGATAGAGAGATGCTGATAGAATTAGAAGAAAGAGGAAAGAGGAAAGAGAGTTTTAGGGATTTAGATTTCAATTTGGGAATTCATTTTTGTTCTTCAGCTTATAATGCTCATAAGCTTCATTTGGTTCTGATGTGGAACCAACTTTTACATCTTTGGATTGGTTATAATGTCCACATAGGCTTAAAAAATAGTAGTTAGTCATTTGTTAACGGCGAGTTATTTTCTGAGCCACTTTTAAAATGCCAAGTTCCTATTAAGCAAATAAATTTACATGAGGTTTAATGTGCCCTTAGGTTAAATATCCAGGGTGGAAATTGGACCTTTTACCAAATTAATTGTGGTGCTGCCAAAAATTTGGATTATATTTTGGACATGGAATAAAATGTTACTGTAGAAACATGGAAAAATTGAAATCTTAGATCAAAATACTTCAAATCGTACAGAGAATATGAGAAGATAAAAAAAGATGTAAAGGAGAAAATAAGAAATGCCCTAAAAGCATTTGATGTAGGTTTTCTTCGTTCAATTTTTTTTTTTTTTGGTATAAAATGAAAAACTTAAGAGAATAAGAATACCATATCCATATAAGATATAGAGAGGGAAACGAGAAAAGAATTGTGGAGAAGAGATTGAGGAATTGGGATTAGAAAAAGAATTATAGGATATGAAAAACTTAATTGGAGTCTGATATTAGGGAAAGAGAATTGTAGAAGTCATGCGGATAGAGAATGAAAGTTAGGGTTTAACATTGCAAATGACTTTTAGAGGCATGTGAAATAATCAAAGCAGTGTCATTTAGGGAAGAAATATAAGGCTATTATTGTCATTTCATACATGTACTGGTTCCTAATTTCCCGCTGTTGAAAACAACACGCGTCCAAAATTTAAACCATAAGATTTGAAATTACTAAATGGGACATATGAAAACAACAAGAAAATGCCATATACTACAAAAGCTATCAAGGTTTGTTTTGGAAATAACAAAAGCTGAGGACAACCATTAATCCACATGCAGAGCCACACCATGGCATGGTAAGGGCAGAATATGTCAAAAACGACAGCTGGAAATGCACATGCAAAAGGACACTGTAGAACGTGAGACAAATGAGGTAAAACATAGTCGTTTTTCATAGAAAAGCTGTTTTTCTAACATATAAAACGCTGCCATTTTTATCAACGGCAAAACAAAATTTTTTTAAAATTACTCGGAATTCATTGTTAATGAACGCTGAATTTTGTGTCCCTCTTTATATCTTATACAGATAATATTTATTATTGCTATTATTTTTTTCAGTTTTTCTTATTCTTGTAATAATTATAAAAAATATGCATGTGAAGAAAAAAAGTTTTCAAAGGAAAATGATATTTATTATTTATCTCTTTACATTATCTATAATCTATATGAAAGTATGGATTGGTGTAAAACATTTTTAAACAAAAAAGGATATATACGTTTTATACATTGACAAAAATAGTTCTTATTTAGTTTTTTTTTTTAAATTGAATATGATGAAGATAGATTTGGTCTTTATTTTATCTATTCTTATCTCATAAATTTTAAAATCAATAATGATAGTTACATCATTTAAAATATTATTAAGTGTGAATATTGGTCGTTCAATAAATATTATTAGGTTCTATGTTTTGTACCATTAAATATTCAGTTTTAAGTTAAAGAAAATATTTAGATTGAGAATACACTTTTGTTTTAAAATTTAAGGTTATTACATTATTCTACAATGAACTTTAGTTATTTTTATCGATCTATCATATTTTTAAAATTATAATGAATTAGTATATGAATTTTTTTATTTGTTGCAAGTCTATCCATAATCAAAATAGCATATATCCATACTGACTTGGCATGCAAACATGACATATATGTGTAAATTATTTGTTGATGTGAAAATTAGAAAAAAAAAACTGATACTTTTTCTATTCTTAACTTTCGTTTTATTTGCAAATATATTCTCAACTTTTATCTTCTTCGTAGTTCTATCAACTTCACTAATTATTTCAATTTTATCTAATTTTAAATTATATTTAGATATATGATTTTTTTTTATATGATCATGTGCATATTTTCATAAAAAAAATTATAATAAAAATAAATTTAAAATTTTTGTTGGATTTTTTCACTTGATTGTTGTTTTAACTTAATAAAATAATAAATAAAATCAAGTAATTGTGAATTTAATATAACAACTATAATTGAATTAAACAAAATAAAACAAACAAAGATACACTAATTAGAAAAGATTTTAATACGTAAAAAATGATTAATTAAAATTTTAGAATTTACATAATAGAAGTAAGGATATATTTTAGCGAATGGCTTCTCGAATCCATTGGTCTACTTTTTTTTTTTTTGCAAATATATTTTGGAGAAGATACACTACTTTCATTTAAAATTAAATAAATTGAAATAATTAGTGAAGTTGATAGAATTGCAAAGAATATGGAAGTTAAGGATATATTTACAAATAAAATGAAAGTTAAGGATAGAAAAATTATCAATTTCTTCTTCTAATATCCACATTAGCAAATAATTTACACATATATGTCATGTTATCATGCCAAGTTAATATAGACACACATTATTTTGATCATGGATAGATTTGCAACAAATCTAAAAGTTCATACATCAATTTGCCACAATTTTAAAAATAGGATAGATTAGCAAAAATGACTAAAGTTCATGGTATAATAATTTAATAACCCTAAAATTCAATATATTTAAAATTTTTACAAATGATGGATAAAGTAGTATAATTCATACTACAATACTAATAATAGACTTTTACTTTAAATTGAATAGATTTTTAAATATATGTAATAAATAAAATGATTTAAGTCATGAAAAGATTGTTATTTTGAATTTAGTAAATATTTTAAATGTTTGATTATAAAACTAAAAATTGGATAAGTAGCATGCATTTTAATTTAAATGAAAGACATTAACAACAAACAAAATTCTTATATTCTTTTATTTTTACTTTTTCCTCTTTTTTATTTTACCGTTATAAGGCATTAAAATTTATGTTGGTATTGAGTTGTAGAAGGCATACTTTTTATTCATTCATAAACTCCAATTTATATTAGATATACAAACTGAAATGAGCATAAAAGTTGATGTAGAAGTATCAACTGCAATAAAATAATATTGTCTTTTACATAAAGCATGTAGCAACTTGAGTGACATTACATTTATTATCAGCCTATTGTCAACTAATACTCTAGAAAATGGTTTTCCATTTAGTTAAGCTTTAATGTATAATGGCTTTATATGCTTTGTCATTTATATAGATGGCTTTTCTAATATCACTCTCTTGGGTTAATCCGGACCAATGGCTTGAATTGTAATATGCCATTGAAATGGTCCTCCATATTACTTAAGGATGTTGCCCCTAAGTATTTTAGATTTCAATGATATTTTCCTTAGATTTCTCCTATTGTAACATGAACTCTTGAGGAAGAGTTATAAAAGATATAGGACAATTAAAAGGCACTGTTCTCAATCCATTGCAAAGTTATCATATGCAACACCCTGGTTTTATGTATTATTAAGAGCCTCTTTTTTGCTTATAAGTGAATCTTTTATTACTTCCTATTTGAACTTTGCCCTGGTCTCAGACTAGACTTCTATCTCTTTTTACCTTCTTTCAGTTGCTCTTTATTCTTTCATTCTTTGCATTTAAATATGTGTCAAAGATTGTAAAATCCTTTTACACTCCACTTTATGCCATTGATGACTTAGTTGTACAAGTGGTGACATCATAAACCTAGGTTATCCTCTACTAAATTTTGGAATGAACCTTATACATACTTTTAGTCTGGATTTATAATGGCTTTTGAAAGCATTTAGAGCAAGGAGCCATTTATTTGGTGTTTGGAATCCTCAGTTTGAAGTTGATCTCCATTAGTTTTTGGACCTATTTGGGCTTCTATTTAAAATACCAGCACAGTGTTGCCTTGCATCACTATCATTAAACTCATCAACCCACCTTATTAGAATTACAGACTCAATTGGAATGTTTGCAGATGGTGACTTAATTTATTTCACCACGAAGTCATACTTCCTAAAAGGCTAACAAAAAATATCCCACACTTCCTTTTTTTTCTTTTTTATGATCTTTTTCTTTAAATTAAATAATGTCCTCAAATTAACATTTATGGAATTTCACTATTGCCATTAGGGGGAATGGATCTTAATCAATGAGTATAGTCTCTTTCTTTTCTAGAAACTTCAGTACTACTTTATTGATTCAATCATGTATCACATTCTTAAATATCCAATAAGCATTAGTAGAATGGTTAAAAGAATTACGATACTTATAGTACTCTCTCCCCTTTAATTCTTCTTTGGTTGACAATTTGTTATCTAAAGGTAATTTAATGAAATTATCCTTTAAAAGAAAATAAAAAATCTTATCAATTTTAGAAAATTCCAAAAGCATATTGAATTTGAGAATTTGAGCCTTGAGGTTTCTTTCAAACTTATGCTCTTCTTCTTCAAGAGTAAACAAATACATATGAACCTTTACTAGCAAGGTCAGCTACTGCAATTTCTATGGTTGTAATATCTTGGTAATATGTCCTTATAGAAGACTTCCTCTTCTAATTTTTTTCTTTGAAAGCTCCTCATTTTTAGTAATTTTCATAGCTAATTCATAAAAATCTCTAAACTCCATACCTTGAAACTTCTTACTTAGTTTAATGTCAAGTCCTCTTTGTGCCATCTTCACATATACAGTCTTAGATAAGATAATTTTGATTTTTTTTTGCATTTTTTTAAACCTTACTATAAACAAGTCAACACTTTCTCCTGTATTTTGTGTTACCCTTAACATTCAGCAAGATGTACTTTTGGTTTAATTTTGAAAATTTAATTGTGGAACTAACTTTCCATTTCTTACTAAGTAAAAAAATTGATTTTTTAAATAAAGTGGCATACCATATGAAAGCTACTCCAATTAATGTATTTGGAAAAAGCTTCAGCTTAAAATTCAAAAAATTCTCATAATTGGTGAGTTCACCACAGTGAATGGTGAAGTGTGCGATATATTCCAAAGTTAATTGATCATCCTTTTTAGAAAATAAAAAAAAATTCTATAATATAATAACCCATTAGATAAGGATTATCTCTGTCAATTATGTTAGGATATGGTTCATGTAATTTTAGATAATCAATTTGGAGCATACCAAGTCCACAAAGCTCTTGCACTATATTACAAACTATCTTTAATCAACTCCCATTCTTAGAGGTTGTATTTAAGGCAAATATACCTAAGGATTCTACACTTATCCTTGAGGAATGACTCATTCTACAGGTGATGTATTAGCCTTGGGCCTTTCTTTTAACACACCACCTATCGATCATAAATTTCAAATTACAGGTTTGGGTTGGTCTTACAAAAAATTATTGATTAGGAACACGTTTATTAGTGTTTAGATTATTACCATTATGCCATTTTATTAATTGTGAGTAGCTCTTCTGATCATTTTGAATTCTTCTCGTCACCTTAGATTTGAACTCACTCAATATTAATTTTAATGTTGGATGATTCTTCCTGATGTTGAGGTTGAGTTATAATTTTTTAAGATGAATTTAGACATCTTTATTGCATGAATTTTTCCATTTATCTTAATGAATGGAACCAAAATCTTTTGGGTAAAACTCGATAAATAATTTTTGACTTTGTTTCATGGAGTTTTGAAAAGAATTTTAAATCTACTACATTGAATTTTAAAAATGTATAAACCATTATGCAAAAATAGTTTGAGCATTAATAACTTCATTACTAATAGATATAGCATTTATATATGATGCATCTGGTATCTGGTATCCTATAGGACCTGACTAATCTAGATTCAATCCAGTTGGACCCTGAAGGCGACAGAGGTCTCCCCTATAGAACGCTTATGCATACACTAAGTCTCAAACTTAAGACCTAACTTAAGCAGCATCAGACCCTAGCCATCTGATCCAACACTTTTGGGTAATAGATATATCATTTAGATTCTCAATATTTTGCCATATTAAGCTAATAGGTGCCTTATTCAAATTTTGATCATAAGGCACCAAGCCTTCATCATTTTTTTTCTAATCATCTTCACATGTTTCTACAAGTAATTTGGCTGGATCATGAATCCTAACTTTAATTGTGTATTTTCCACTCTTTAACTTTATCCTCTAATTGGAATGTCCCATTAAACATGCCAAAAATTGTTGTTGCTATTTTTGCAAACTAATTTTGATTTAATGCACGAACGTACCTTTGAATTTTTTCTTAAAGAAAAAACTGAATTATATTCAAGCAACATGGATTCCTTAGCTCATTTATCATAATTTTATTGAATCCAATAAAATTTATAAATTAAATATACTTCAATCAACAAAGAGGAAAGTAACGGCATAATGAATAGTAATCTTTTGAAGAGAAATTTATATATTTCTTCAAAAATTGCAAAACAAAATTGAACACATAAAGGAATTATTTGTAAATTTAAAATAAATAAGAACATGAATGAAAACTTTCTATAAAATAAAAAATTAATAAAATGATTATGATGAGTATGTGTTTTATTGAGGTATTAAGTTGTTGATTATATGTTTGTGTAGATTCATGTAGACGTCTTGAGATTTTTCTTCTATGCTATAATTTCATTAGTTTCTATGCCCTAATTTCATTAGTTTTCCTTAATCAAGATAAGCTAATAATCAATTATTAATTTTTTGGTTACTTGCAATTATGCGTACGGCTATTTCTTTTTAACTGATACAATTGCAAATTCTAGAGCCATCATTGTAGACAGCGGGGTTCAACACGTATCCAAGATTTTAGCAACTGTGACACTGTTTGAGCTCAGGGCTCTAGAGAACACACTAACTACTGTCACAAAGATATGGCGTGGAGATGAGGAGTCGCCACCTAGGGTAATAACTGAGACAAATAAAAAAGGTGGTACTTGATTCCCTAAAAGAAAGCTAGCACCATAACCAAGAGATTCTGGATACAGAATACTAACTTCTTTCAGTCTTATGTTCATTTAGAATTACTTTATGAATTATTATCTTATTCTCTATTTACATGCAATTTCATATAAATCCTAAAAAACAATCCACTCTAAGGCAAACTAGTCATGAAATATACAAGTAAATAATGCATTCAATAAATTACATAATCCCTAAGTTAGTTTAATGTACATGGATTTTAAATAAATGAGTTAAATCTACATGTTTTAATTTATATGTGAACCTAAAGACCTAATTCCTTTTGATTTTAATTAAATGAACTTAAGTCTACTAATTTTAATTCTAAATATGAGCTTAAATCTACAAATTATGGAATATTTAAATTAGTAGGCCTAATTCTACATGTTTCAATTAAATAGTGATCTTAAATCTACAAATTATGAAAAAATGGCTTAAAATAAGTGGGTTAAGTCTAAATTGATTAAATTAAATTAGGTGGGCCTATTACCTATATGGGCCTAAAAATATATTTTAATTAATTGAACCTAATTAATTATTAAATGAGATGGGCTAAAAGAATTACCTAAACTTAAATAAATAAATCAAGACCTAAAATGGGCTTAAGGCCCAAAACACATAGAAATAATAAATAAACCCCAAAAATAAATAAAAACATAAAAGAAACAATTAAATAAGATCAAATAACTAATTAAATTAGTCCTTACTAATATCCTATTTTATTATTAAGCAACCTAAATAAATCTACTTCCTCCATTGATTTTAAGTAATTACCTAATTTAAAACCTAATTTTTACTAACCAATTTAATCAAAATAAACATGCAACCACACATATAATTTTATTACTCCCACTATTGGGGCTATTACATTAATTCATAAAACAATTAATAAAATAAAGAATAAAGAATAAAATAAAAAAATAAAGACAATAAAAATAAAAATAAAACCCTAGAAACTAAGTCTCTACGAGACTTTATTCCTAATATTCCACGAACTTTTCATGAATTCATCCGTTCCACTGGATCACCATGTGTTTTCCTCCGTACTCACCAAAATAAAAAGATAAAATTATAATTAATGAATAAATTATGACAACAACATGAAAGAAAAAATAATTAATAATATAAAAATAAAAAGAAAGAAATAAGAAGAATGATGATGCTTATGAATGATTTGGGGTACTCCTCAGATTCGTAATTCACCGTTCTTGATAAATCTTTGAATTTTCTTCTTCAAAAATTCTCCACGAATCTTGAATTAATTGTTAAATTAAAAGGAACTTTTTGTAAAAAAAATAACTCAAAAGAAATAAAATCACGTTTTCTTCTTCTTCTTTCTCTTCTTTTCCTTCTTTTTCTTCCTTCTCTCTTTTTCCTCTTCACCCTCTCTCCCTCTCTTCCTCTTTTTCTTTTTTTCTTTCTCATGACCTTTTTTCTTCTCCACACCATCCCCCTTCTTTTTCTACTATTCTCTCTTTATATAGTGGAACTAGGAAACCTAGCCTCAATCCTAATGTGATTTTAATTCCTAAAATATAAAAATTAATACTTAAAATTATATTTAGAAATTTTAAACCGGATAGGATTGAGTTAATTAGGAATTTAAAACCAATTAGAACTAAATTAAAAATAGGAAAATAAAGACGGAAGAATTCAATTCCGACCGGGATTGTGTAATCCCGACTGGAATTACACAATCTCGATCGGAATTGGTGTAATTCTAATTGAAATTACATAATTCCGATCGAAATTATGTAATTCCAACCAGAATTACATAATTCCAATCGAAATTATGGAATTCTGACATGTATTTTTTTAATATTTAATTACAAGAAGACCCCTAAAAGAATTTAAATTTTACAATTAGGTCCTAAAAAATTTTGCAATTTAGTCCCTGAAAACATTAAATCCTTCCTTTAAAAGCTGTGTTTAAACCCTTAGAATTTTAAAGATTAAGTATCGAAGATATTTTCATCACTAGAGTCCTTTGCTGCATTCATAACACATCATCTCGAAATTGGATGTCTACAATCATCCTACCTCCTCAAGCAAATCATTTATAAGCTGGACATAGAATAAATTATAGGCTATTAGGATTTTATATTGAATTTAGCCAAAATTCAAAATTGAGCCCAAACAGAAGGATAATCGCTTTCTTTTATGTGTACTACATCTTGTTCTTCCTTTAAAAAATCCAATGAGAAACTTTTCTTTTAATTTTAATTTTGAATAAATCCTCATCATTATCATCTCTTATTAAATATTTTATTCTTTAAAATAACTTTGTAGCCTTTTTCCAAAAGTGGTCCCACATTTAATAAATTTTGATCAATCTCGGGTACAAAAAAGACATCTCTGATAAGTTTTGTACCTTTGCAACTTTCAATAGTTGTTGTTCCTTTGCCATTGCAATATACTTCACTTAAATTGTAATATACTTTGCCATAGTAATATACTTCCCATTGCCAAACTTGTCAGGATCCTTGAAAAATTGTTACTCATTGGTCATATGATTGGTACAACCACTATTAATATGCCAACTTTCACTTAAATTGTAATCTATAAAACATGTGGCTATAAATAAATGTTCTTCCTCTTCATTTAGTCAAATGAGAATACAATGGATGAATATATGGGTTGTTGTCATTGCCGTTAATCATTAGTTATATTGTCTCCTTCTTGTTGTTGATTTTTACATATCCTTTTTACATGTCTTAACTGCTTATATTTATTACATTTTACATATGGTCTCCTTCAACATTTTTCTTGTTGATGATTATTTTTTTTTGTAATAAGAATATAATGGATGAATATATGGATTATTGTTATTGTCATTATTGTTTGAGCTTGTTTTTGGCTTCATCATTGTTGGTTATTGATTTTGCTAGAAAAGCACTCTACATAATCTTTATTCTCTTATAAGCCTTCTTTGTTCTTATGCCTGCAATGCATTCACCAATTCTGCTAATGTAATTCTTGGTGCATCCTTAATATTCTTAGGATATGTAACTCATAAGAAGGGCTATCGGTGTTATGATCTAGTTACTTAGTGTTTATACACTTATATAGATGTAACCTTCCCCGAATCAAACATTTTTTTTGAACTACTATACCCATTCTTTTATTCAGGGGAGCCACTGAATGAAGAGCAGCATTAGGTATCTAAAAATTATCTAAGCTAGGAATGCAACTTTGAAAGGACTATTGAGCATCCTAAACATTCCAACCATAGTGATGGCGATGCTAGGCTTGAGCAAGGAAACTTGGAGAATACTATCGAGCTAGAGGAAAGGAACTTGGAGGGTAATGGCAAGCTAAAAGAAAGGAATACCATACTAGAGGAAGAAAACGCAGAGAATAATCTGAGCTAGAGGGAGGAAACTCAAAGGATAATGCCAAGCTAGAAAATGGAAATTTGGAGGCTAATGCCACTAATCTATTGGGAATACTCCTAAGGTATATTCTTTAAGCTCTCTTCTAAATACTTTGAATAATTTTATTAACCAAAAATTACCTTTTAGATATAACCAAGGAAATCCACTAACTCAATACTCACTTGACCATAAACAAAAGGAAAGGATAGTACCTAATTGTTCATCATGTGTCAACTTAAAAACTCCATTAAACATAATGTAAATAGATCAATAGAAAGATATAAGGCAAGACATGTAATAAAGGGGTATACTTAAACCCATAAAATTGACTACCAAAAGACGTTCTCTTCTGTTATAAAGTTAAATACAGTAAGAGTTTTGTTGTCTCTTAAAGCAAATCTACAATGACCTCTACATCAATTCAGCGTGAAGAATGCTATTTTATATAGGGATCTTGAGGAAAAGTTATATATGGACATTCCATCAGGCTTCACCACTCCACAAATTGAAGGACTATGTAAATTATAAAAGGCATCATATGGTTTAAAATAATCACTCCAAGCACGGTTTGATCAATTTAGTTTAACAATAAGAAAAAATGGGTTTCATGTAAAGCAACTTAGACCACACCTTGTTCTAAAAACATTGAGATAGGAAAATAATAACCCTATTTATCTTTATTAATGATATTTGTTGCGGTAGTTTTTTAAAACCCTAATGTTCAATGGTGAAAAAGCTAAAATATCTCATCAGATAACCAATTTGATAAAGAGAATTGAAATTCAAACCATTTCAAAATCCACTAAACCACTAAAACCTTACCCGATCACTAATTACATCGTTTCAAGACCTAACCAAACCTTGATCAAACCTTAACCCAACTATTTTGGTATTGAGAAAGATGTTTGAGAAGAGTAATCAGAGAGAAGTTCACTCGAGTCATGTCCTCTAAACCAATAAGTACAATCCTATGTAAGGCTTGTTTACAGTTTGTATTATGTAGTTTTCAGTTTAATTTTAATTCCTGAAGCTTCAGTTTAACCTTTGGAAGCCTCGAGACCAAAAATCAAACTTTGGTCATTAGAACTTTTTAGTGGTTAAACAGAGCTCTCAAAGTTGAATTTCAATATGAAACTATCTTCTAAAATTCCAATGTTTCAGTGGGTCCCATTTGGTAAACAGTCAAAATTTTAACCTACAATGGTTAGACCAAGTCTCACAATTGTCTACCTCTTCTTGTCCTTATCCAAAAAGGGACACTTATAAAAAAAGGTGCTTTCCAAGTAAGAATTATTCCAAATTAAGAATATATTAGGACAAGTGTCAACTTTTCAAAGGGAGAGCTTATACTATTACCTAATAACGTTAAATATTCAAGGGAATTTATAATAAATGCCACTGCCTATTTTTGCCTATAAATAGAAGTTTTGAGGAAAGCTTTGGGGGGATTTTTACCACTTCTGAAAATAGGAGACTCCAACATAAAAATAAAAAAGATTCCTCTTTAAAAAAGCCTTAAAAATTAGGAAAAATTTTGGGAAATTAAGGGGAAACTATGTCAAAATTCCCTAAACCTAATTTCTCTCTATTTTCTTCTCAAATCTCTCTTGAAAATACCAAAATCAATCACTAAAATCCTAAACCCAACTCCTACAAATCAATTCCATACAAATCATAATCATATCTAAGCCTAAACCCACCTAAAAATAGACTTTTCCCTTTTTGTTCAATTTTAATTCTCTACAATTAATTGGTATTTCTTAGTGAGTTCTTACCTAAATTCTAATGCTAAACACTTTCTAAAAGATCACTCTTATTGATCCTTATCTCATTTCTAGGTTTTGAGGCATTAAAATCGAGTTTTAAAGGCAAAAGACTGCAAAACTGCACTATTCAAACATGAACAACCGATTTTGGCCCATGAACAGCCAAACCAGTTGTTCATAGCCAAAAACTAGCTATTGGTCTTCTCATATCGGCTGTTTTGGCCCTTAAAATTAGCTAGACAGTAAGCAAATCTAGCCATCCACTCCTTTGTACCCCAAATGACTTTGATGATGGTTTTTAGGGTTCTAAAGGGTATGTACTTGCTTGAGCTTGATCCTAACCCTCCCCTATAGAATTTATGTATTTTAATATTTTTTCTATTTTTAAATTATTTTACAATTATTTTATTTTTATTTCTCAAAGCTCTTCTTTAAATGCATTTAAGTATGATCCTTACTCTTGTTTTGGTTGAGTGATTGTGATTGTGTTTATTGATGTTTATATGACCTTTAGTTGAATGTTTTGATGATTATCTTTGTGACTTGGAGTTTATTTTGGTGATTATTCTTATTAAAAGCCTAGTTTAATGTATTTTATGCATGTTTGTCGATTGATTATGCTAAATCATGCTTTAGTTGTTGCTGAGATATAAATATGCCAAATTTATCTTTTAATTTAGGGTTTTTATCATTTGTGAGTCATTTTAGTTATTTTTTTCTTCATAGATCATTCTTTCTGAATCATGGGAACTTTGTGTTGATTTGGGAGCATTAATGTCCTTAGCTTGTAAAGGTGAATAATGAGTATAATTATAGGAAAAGGTGCATTTTTAGGAATGTTGTGTTGATTTGGGAAAAGGTGCATCTTTGCCCCTAACGTTTTGGCCGAAGCTCTTATAAGCACCCTTTATTTGTTTTGGCTCAAATACATATAAAAGCTATTATTTGAACCCTCCTTATAACTGAAAATTTAAACCCCCGTTAAATATGCTAACAAGGCTAAAAGGACCTTACCATATAAATATAATTTTTATTTTATTAAATTATTTTATTTATATTTAACCAAAAATTTTCTTCTATATCTCAAACCCACCTTTTTTTTAAAATAAAAACTCCATTTTTTCTCTTCCAAATCCACCGATCTCATGCTTTAAAAATAAAATCCATCAATCTCCACTATTCAAAAGAAATCCATCAATGATGGAGTTGACAAGATTTCTATTGAAGCTACTGCATGCATCGCACCAACGCTACCAACCTTCCTCTGTCCAGTAATAATATAGAGGCATCAATTTTTACAATAGAAGGGATCTTCAAAGAAATAAAGCATGAAATGGAAAACATAAGAACCTAAAATCCAAATTGCAAAGAAAGAGTAGTTTAGCTAAAATCATAGCTTTTAAATAAAGAATCATTTCCAATTCATTTAGGTGATTAGGTTTAACACTAGAGAGATGAATTTGGGTGAATAATGAGTATGACTATGAGCATACTGTGAGTAGAGATCTCATCAGGTTCTTCTTTTGCATTAATTTAAACTCCAGTAGTGCATCCAAAAAATCCTTTTTCGCCCTTTCTTCCATTAATTTCTTTTGTTAAACTCATTCCTTCACAAATCTCTCCATAACCTAAATTGTTTGACCCAAGTATCGTATAATATTCTTCTTCAGTCTCTAAGGATCCAACCTGTGGAAAAATGGAAAGAAGTCAGTGAAGTTTAGCTTGCCACCTCTTTCCATCACCTTGTCCATGGCTCAAAAAAACTTAACCCCTTCTTCTGAATAAGAATTCAAAAGATCCCTCAAAAGCATGAGGTTACCTATTAAGTTAAATGTCATAACAAACATAAAATAAGATATTACCAACACACAAAAAAGAAGAAGAAGAAGAATGACATTGATTTAATAAAGTTGGTATTCATGTTATTGAGAGATGATAATGAACCTATTAAATTATTACAATGACAATGTAAAGAGACCAAAAAATGAGGGCATGTCATTTGTGGTAGTAAGGAAGAAGAAAGACATTGAAATGACACCATCCTGCTTCAACCTTTCTGCGATGGTACCAAGAATATCAACCTTGTTAAATTATTGCAGTGACAGTGTGAAAAGACAAAGAGACGAAGGCATGTCATTAATGGTAGTAAAGAAGAAGAAAGACATTGAAATGACACCATCCTACTTCAACCTTGCTACAATTGTACTAAGAATATCCATGGCCATAGAACCTACGACCAACTTTTTCTCAGGATTCATTTAAATAAGATTTAAGTAAGATGCATGGTTTTCCTCAAGTTTCAGTTACAGCAGATGAAAATTAACTAAATGAAGACAATTAAGTATAGATTGATTTTACGTATCTCACCTCAAGAATGGGAGTTAATGCAGGGTATTCAAGTAAATTTAGAGTGTCCAAAAAAGATAACATGTCTTTGTTACTACTTCTTGGCATTTGGTTGGATAATTAGCATTAAATGATTTTTCTAAGATAGAATTACCATTGGTGGCTTCCCTTAACGCTTCATGAAGATTTGTACTATTGTGAACCAATTAGATTAACAGAGCAATAATCATCTGAATCTATCTTTATTCTTCATTGGGGAGGTGGTAGGATCTTAGGGCATGCTTCGAAACTAGTATCTTCCTCCAGGCCCCCATCGCTTGCTTTCTCTAACATTATGAAACTATCTCTATTCTTTAACCTTCTCATTGGCTTCTTTGGCACAAGCTTTTACTGGTTTTGCATATATTTCATTGTCTTTACCATTTTGATATTCCCATCTATAAAACTATAAATCATAAAAAAAATTATGATTTATAGTGTTCATTTACCATAAATTATAAAAAAAATTATAAGCACCATCAATATTATGTATAATTTGTGTAAGTGAATAAAAACCCAATCTTGTAGTTGGCAATTGAATAAAAACCCAACCCACTTTTCAAGCTAGCAGTTGTTCAAATTGGCCAACACCATTGATTTCCAATTGAGTCAACTGGTAAGAAGCCGATTGAATGTTGACTCCATCAAAAACTTTGACACACTTGAAGGTAAAGGACAAAGACCATAGCCTGCACCATCATAAGATTTAAGCTTAAAGTTTCTAGAATTAGCATCATTTGTGACACCACCTCCATCGAGAGGTCTACTGAGGACTGTAACAGGGTTGAAAAGGGGAGCAAATAGGCAGTAGCACCACTACATCAGCGGCTGCGTTATAGTCTTGGAGTAAGGATTTGATCATGGAAATAAGGGTGGTTATAGTGGTGAAGGATTTGATCATGGAAATGAGGGTGGTTGTGGTGGTGAATCTTGAATTGAACAAAGTATAAGTCTGATAAACTAGTGAAATTTAATTTCTCACGTCTTCTAGTATCTTTCTGATTCTGGAGCAGAAGAAGTTTCGGGTTCATCTGTTGAAACTACTGGTGCTTTCCCAGATGCTACCCCAAAAGGAAATGGAGTCTATTTATTTTTATTCTAGTGAATTCTTGTCAATATCTTTCCCCGTTTGAGGTCTTCTATACACCCACCACCTACGACCAATGATGATGGTGTACTTTGCAATTATAAAGGAGTCCTTTTTTATCAATGTTGCCCTAATTATTTTAAGAAGACAAAAAAGAAGATGTCTAATGAAGAAGAAGATGTAGATAATATTTTATTGTTGGTTATCATCTATAAATATTGTAGGACCCTATTTACCATGTCACACTCAACTTCATAGAGACTTTAGCTCCTTCATCAGTCCCCATTAAGAGAGGGGCATGAAAAGTTGATTTTGATAAAAATCATTTGTATTTGAGCCAAAAGAAATGAACGAGGCTTATAAGAGCTTTGGCCAAAACATTAGGGGAAAAAAGCACCTTTTCCCTTTCTCAAAACTCTTCTTTGAATGCATTTAAGTGTGATCCTTACTCTTATTTTAGTTGAGTGATTGTGATTGTGTTTGTTGATGTGTATGTGACTTTTAATTAAGTGTTTTGATGATGATCTTTGTGATTTATAGTTTATTTTGGTGATTATTCTTGTTAAAAGCCTAGTTTAATGTATTTTACGCATCTTTGTTAATTGATTGTGCTAAATCATGCTTTGGTTGTTGTTGAGATATATGCATAATTTCTCTCTTAATTTAGGGTTTTTATCATTTATGAGTCATTTTGGTTGTGTTTTTCATCATAGATCATTATTTGTACATCTTGGGAACTTTGTGTTAATTTAGGAGCATTAATGTCCTTAGCTATATTCTTGGTGATTATTGCTGTCATTTTGATAGAAATACTTCATTTATATGTCTTTATTTCAATTTAGAGTATTAAGAGTCTTTGTTTCCATAATCCATACTTTGATTGAGTCTATTTTTTGTTAATATTGGGTTTATGTGTTAAAGTATAGCTTTTAAATGTTATTTTAATCTTATTTAATATTTCTAACCTCATGGAAGTCTTTTTCTTGTTATTTTATGACTATTTCACATTTAATATTGTTTTCTTATCTTTACTAACCTTTTTCTCCATTCTTATATATGTTATACTATTATTATTTACTTCTCCCTCAATTTCTTTTGCATTATTGCATTTTCATGCATTCATGTGCCTTTATGCATATCACTTGCTTAGTGAATATCACTATCATGCATGTGCTCATTTTTAGATCCTCTAGATGCATACTTTTATGCTTCCCGACTTACATCATTTGCATACTTGCATGCTTCCTAAATTTGCATCATGCATTATCCTTTACGTGCATCCCAGATTTATTTAATGCTCGTGTGAGCATGTTCTACATTAGCATCATCCATTGCATTATATACAACTCTTGTTATCAATCTCAGTATCTTAATCTTAAACTACTAACTTCTTTCTAAATTTTATTTTCATTTGTTATCAATTTATGTTGTATATTATTGTGATATATTAATTTTGATCATCATCTCAATCTCTACACTTAACTCTCATTTCTCTTTATTTTTATGAGTTATTTATGTTATTGTTATTTTTGCGTCTTATTTAGAATCTCCACTCCTACTCCTTCTTTGTTTATTTACTTTAATTTGTAATTTTATTCTTACATGTCCTTTTTGGTATTATTTATGCTTTACGTTGTCAATTACATCAAGTTCTCCATTTATTTTTATGTTTAATTTGCACTTTCTCTACTGCCAGAAACCAAAATAAACCAAAACTGTTTTTGTTCTTTTATTGAGTAAATAATTTTTTATTTCTTATAATTAATAAAATAGTATCTTTTGCACTTATCTTTCAATTCCTTTTATATAAATAAATCCTTTTTCATTTTCTTACTTTTTATATGGAATTTTACATTTTTTTAAAGCATTCTCATAAATATTTCTCTTATTTTATTTACCATTTTCATACTTTATTTACAATCATTTTGTTAATAAATATTGTGCTTTTATGTGATATTTGTGATGATATTATTTTTTTTTATCACAAAAACCATCCAAATGCAAGAATATGGATGAAAATTTCCCTTTTTTTAATTACTTTTTAAATAAAATGATTTAATTGTGTGATATATTCATAATGTGGGAATGTCCATCCAAGGTACAAAATTCACATTTTGAGGCCTAACTTGATGGAAACTCATGTTCTGAATTAATGGTTCATGTAATTAATCAAATGATAGTTTTAAATGCTTTTCCAAAATCTTTTTTATTTATAATTCATTTTCAAACATTTTTCATTTATTTTGGCTTTTTAAGCTATTTTGCTATTAAAATTCTCAAAAATATCCATTTTGATTTCTTTTTGAAACCAAATACATTTTTAAAACATTTTATTACCTTTACTTTGGTTTTTAAAGTTAGTTTCTTTCATTTTTCAAATAAATATGTTTTATTGCCCCGAAACTTGGAATATGGAGCAATCATGGAGAGGATGTTCGAGAAACATGTTAGCCATTCTCATCTCTCTTCTCTTTAAATTATTACTTTTTATTGCTTTTATTTCTCATATTTCATTATTTAGCATGCATATATTTATTCATAATATGGTTTTGCCACAATTATCACGTCATAGATCAATTATTTGCCTTTTCTTTATTGTTTTATTTCCATTTTACTTATTTGCATGTTTATAATATGTTATTATGTATTATGCCATGCTTGTATAATATTGCCATGACATGTAGATTTCCTATGTTTATATACTTTCTTAATTTTCATGTTTATAATTCTATGCTATGTTTATACCATGTATGCCATGTTATGAACATTACTTTAGCCTTTAGCATGATCACACATCACTATACCATATTCATGCATCATTTTATCATTGCTCTTTTTTACTTGTGTGTATATATTGTGCATGCATTTACATGTAGTAGTTAATGTATTATTGTAAATAATTCTTAGAAGCATTATACATAAATTAAGGCTAATCCTACTGACATCAATAAGTGCATTTATGACATCCCTAAACTCTTTCAATACTCCCCTCACTGTCCTGTATTTTCCTATAATAAGGAAAAAGGGTCGGTGATCTAAAGAATGCCGAGTCGATCCTGTTAGTGTCAATAATGGCGACTCTATTGGGGATTGAGATCTTGATCCCAAATTTAGAACCCTAATGAATTACTTAGCTACTCATTTTGATAATAAGAGAAGAAGATGAGGAATTAGTATCATTATTAATCAAAATAGAATTGAACAATAACAAAGTAATAAGAAAAACCTCATTTTCTATTTAACCAGCTAAAATGGGAAGGTATTATATTCTTCAATCCTCTCAACTAAATCTCCAATTCAACATGAATAAGATAATCCAAAACTAGAATGAGACTAGCTTTGATTTCTAGGAAAAACAAAAGTAAAATTTATAAGATGATTTATTTCTCTTGTGGCTCTACACATAAAACCATAGCTTCCAACCTCTCAAATTTGTTACCATTCAAAAATAATCAAATCCCCTAAAATTAGTAATTTAAAATTTTAATTTCTGAAGTTAGTTACAGGGCGCAAAGCTGTGAGCACCCAGGCATATGGCCATGTGCCTACTCTTCACTAAAATCCTCAAAGTAGGCATGGCCATGCGCATGGTTGTGCATCCATTCTTCAATCAAGCATGGCCATATGCAATTATATGCATAACCATGTGCCTTCTTTAAGCCTTAAAGTTGCTTGAATTTGCCTTGCATGTCCCTTGGACACCTCTACATCCTTCAGAAGTCCTATACATCATTCCATCATTGTTCTCTAAACACCTATATGAACAAAAATAACCAAAAGTAAACCAAAATACTTAAAATTAACAAAAACTTAAATCATGCAACACAAACACTTAAACTAAAGAATAATTGAACAAAAGACTATCAATGCATCTAAAATAACACCTAATCCTAACATATTGAGTGCTAAAAAAAATGCATTTCTCAAACTCATCAAATTCCCCCACACTTGAATGTTTACTTGTCCTCAAGTAAAGCTTGAACACATAATATTCACCTAAAGAATTACACTTATTAACTAGCTTTAACTTGACGAGCTATGTCAATCTTCCCGTAATAAGCTTAAAAACTCAAAATTAAAATCGTAATCCGAGGTCAAGAATGTATTATTACTGTGTGAAGAGCATAATTTTCTATTGAAGTTATGAAAGCAAATAATTGACACCCACGAAAATGGAAGCAAATAGGAATTATTCTAACAATTGGGGAGTGAAAATTCAGCACATATAAGGCTCAAAGAATTTTTATTTGATCAAAGTCTTCCCAATCTCAGTATCCCTCATTTTTCCTACACTACTTAGTATGGATACCTTTAAAAAGGGTCCTTTGGATATTTTTGCATATGAATACATTATTTTTAAAAATTTTAGCTCCTAATAAGTGCGTTTAACACTCCATCTCATTTTTTAGAAGAATGATAGATACCAAGATGCATGAGAACTTTACCATACTAAAGTTAGATTCAAATTCCTACTTATAAACATTTTTTTCAAGCATTAAGCACCTAAATTCATTTATTCAATATAAAAGTAAGCATTAAGTTCATTAAAATTCAAAAATTCCTAACCAAAAATTACTCTTTTAATTTAAAATTCCAAACTAATCATTAAAGGAATATATATATATATATATATATATATATATATATATATATATATATATATATATATATATATATATATATATATATATATAAACTTAATGAATAAGACAACATGCATAACAATAAAGAAAAACAATTAAACAAACATCAAAACAAAAATTAAACTAAAGAATAGTGTACTTCCTTCATTTTGATGCACTTAGTGGGGAAGTGAATGGAACAATAGCTTCTATGGGTTGTTCATTTATTGCCCTTCATCTTTTGTTTTGAGAAAATTACTGCTTCAACTCCTCTAATTGAGCTTCCAATTTTTCTTCCCTCACTTCATTATGTCTCTCAAAACTCTCATTTAATGTGATAGGCCCATAATCATGTTTCTAATTCTATTGTTAGAGATATCCATTAACTCTTTGATTTTCTTCATGATTTCTTCACTCCAACCTCCGATGTTCCTTCTCTTCCTTAATTGTGCTTCACTTCCATTATCCTCTTCTTATACTGTGGTTGGAGGTAAAGGAACTTCACCCTATTACATTGTTGTTTGGCGTAGCAAATAGCATCTCCTTAAAGTGAAATTATCTAACTCCTTCCATTCTGTTATTATTTCAGCTCGAATGAGATAATCTTCATCAAAGAATTAATGGTTCTACTGGTTCTAATTAATGTTTAACAACTTTAAATGGTCTGAAATATAGTGCCAAACCTATGACAATATGTCATTGATACCACTACTTTCCTTGCCTACACAACATGCCGCATAGAATGAAAAATAAAGTGTGTTCTACATACTTTTGTGTTAGTTTTCAAGCACCACAGCATAAAAAATTCATTAGGGGAAACCTAGTGCTATATTTTCTCCCAAAAATTGTTTGTTACATGAACTTGTGCAATATTGAATATGAGTGATCTTTAATCAAATCATTGGTCATTATTTAACCTTCACAAACTCTATCCCTTAATGATTTCATGCCAAAAACTACTCATATTGTATTCCAATGGAGTTTGAAAAATACTGCTTACCTTCCTCTTCAAAATAAATGGAGAAGAAAGCAACATACTTAGCCTTTATGTGTTTTAGTTTGGCCTTACCCTTGACATCACTAAACTTCTTCCTTTTGCTTGAATCTTCATTCTAGCCATCACAACAACATTAGCACTTTTGTAAAAATAAAAAATAGAAATAATTGAAAGCAACAAAAATAAAAGAATAAAAAAGGTTAAATAAGAAAAAGATATGGAACACAAAGGATTAGAGAATTTTATTCCTAAAAGAAAAACAAATAAAATTTAAATCCCAACAGAAAAGGAAAATTAAGATTTATCAAACCAAAAATTCTTTATCAAATTAGAATTAAAAAAATTAAATAGGAAGTTAAGTTCACTTAAAATTCTTATTTAATAAGGAAAAATATCAAAAATAAAGAAAATAAAAAATGAACTAACAAAATTCAAATTTCAAAAGTTTAATTCCTCCCTCACACTTAATACACGCAATGTCCTTATTGCTATTTGCATATGACAATAGAGGAAAAGAAAAGTTCATGGCTCTTTAAATGTCAAGTCACACGACTGTGTGAGTTGACACACATGGTTGTGTCCGAATTAATTTCAGTGTTCAGCGTCATTAGGTCACACAGTTGTGCACCTTATGCATATAGAGACGCACAGCCGTGCCTAAATGGAAAATTTTACCTTTACAAGCAAACAACCGTGTGCTTATTGCGCATGGTCGTGTCTGATCCACATTCTGAAGATGTAATGATACTTAACTTAAATTATACATCACATATCACCCTGTTTATCATTACATTTCATGAGACAATCATTATATACTCATTGCATCATAACAAAGGAGAAATTAAACACGAAATAAGAACAATTGAAATTAACAAAATAAAATTCTTAAACATCTTGAACATAAATATACTTAAACTACCCAAACAAAATAAAACATAACTTTAACATAACATTGTTAAAATAAACACAACAAAGACAAAATAAAAACACCCTTCAAGGATAAAACAAAAGAACATCTTTGCAAAAATCCTTTACTCATCTCCCTCTTCCTCGAATGAGGATCCTTCTTCTTTATTTAGGTCTTAAGGTTCATCATCAAATGGTGGATATGGTAAAGGAAGTTTTCAGAGTTAAAGAAAGGTTGTAGGTTGTATGAATCATGCCTATAATATGATTAATTTTAATCATTGTATGATCCAATTAGTGAGCTGGTGAAGTCAATTCACCAACATTTGAGTTATTAACTGCCACCTAAAGTTCTAAGTGATCTAGTCGCTACACAATATCATCCAAATAAGCTTCTAAATACTCTTTCTCCTCCTTCTCTTGTGGTTCCTCTGAAGGTGGTGCTGCTGGCTGGTTAAGGAAAGCTCAACACAAACTAAACCCATAGCTTCCATTATATGAATGTCAATTAATGAGCGACCCTTAAGCTACTCAAATGGAATGTTTTTAGTGTCAAAACCTAGTTAAGTAGCAATGATGGTCACTAGTCCCCCTACCTTGATAGCCCCAATCATTTTTGTAGCCACATCTCTAAGTTTCCTAAAAATAGCATGAAAAATATTAAGTTTTCTATCATTGACCATGTAGAACAAAATGTTCACTCGATTGTGGTAACCACAAAATCCCCTTATTTCCTTAGGAACAAGGAATGGGACATGAGTCTATGCAAGTATTTTAAAGCGGGCGATTAAATACAAGATTCTTTCATTGCCCTAACCTCATAGAATACCTCTCTTTACCCAGTGGTTTCTCTCCAAAATAAATCTCTATTATACTCAACATTAGCATATTGATTCTTAGGGAAATAAAACACTTTATTAAGCTCAAATAATCCTAATTTTTTTCCTTCATTTCCTAAATGAAAAGGTACATATAAAATTTTACTCATCATAACTAAATGAGGAGAGAAATTCACAAGTAAGCCACATATACGTAGGACTTTGCATCATCACAAAATCACCCCAACCCATCCTATTCACATGCATCATGACCTCATCTAACAACTTAACATCCTTTAAAGCTAAAGCATTAGCATATCTGTTAGGCACAATTTTTCTATTTATCATTTGCTCAAATTTCTTCTTATGCCCCTCATGCTTAAAATGAATTTGAATAGGGAATGGTTTTGCCATTCTCTCTTCATTAGCACCACTCAAATTATTGGAACTTCCTCCAAGCTTCGTTCTTTTGGGAGGAGGAGCTAATTTCTTCCTTGTAATGCTTTTCTTCCTTTGCTCTCTTTACATAGTGAAAGATATGAGAGTAATGACTTTAGGATGTTAATTGAAAAAATGATAAAAGGAATGAGAGAAGAAATGAAAAGATGTTAAGAGGATGTGAAGAAGTGCATGTTTAAATAGAGAGTGGGAAGTGGAAAGGTGGTCAAAATTGAAGAACCCTAGGTTTTCGGGAAGTTGGAGTGTTGGGAAAGTTAAAGGAATTGAAGAACCTTAGGTTTTGGGAAAGTGGCAAGACTCCATTTTAAGTCTGAATGGACACATTGTTCAATATGTTTCTACAGGGGAGGACATGGTTGTGTGATATGCTCCTTACAAGTTCTCAAGATGACAGACACAACTATACACATTAATGCACATGACTGTGCCTAATTACAAATTTTTGCTTAGATATAAGCACGGTTGTGTGCTTTAAAGCACATGGCCATGTCTGAATGCAAATTTTGACACTAAAATGCAATAATTAGGTCATGTGGCTGCACAACAAGGTGTGCAACCTGACCAAAAGAATCATTCAAGAATTTGCATATACTGCATCATATATATGACTGTACATCAAACCATATAAATTTTTATATTATTTCAACTTATAAAACTTCTTCTGGAACTCCTTCTTCCCTTCAATTACTAAAAAATATATAAAAGAAACAAACATCTATCTAAAGAACTTGCAAAAATATGGTTAAGCCCCCAAATAGCATTATTTTTAAGGTTCATGAGCTAAACCGTTATAATGATCACTTAATTGAATACATCAATTAGGAAACTTGATAGAAATTCTCCAATATGCCTCAATGATATAGCTTTAGTCTTTTCCCATTCATTTTTAATTTTTCTCCTTGATGTAAATGGCCCAGACCATTTACTCTTCAATTTTTTTGGAAATAATCTGAGCCTTGAATTGAAAAGCAACACTTTATCACCTTCCTTGAACTTTTTTATTCTAAATTTTACATCATGCCATCTTTTTATGCATTCCTTATAAATCTTTAAATTCTTATAGGCAACTTCTCTAATCCCCTTAAGTTCATTTAACTACAACATTCTCTTTTCAAGTGCCTTTTTGAAACCAAAATTCAAGGCTTTCATCGCCTAATAAACTTTGTGCTCAAGCTCAACGGAAAGAGGACATGCTTTACCATAAACCAACCTAAAATGAGACATCTTAATAGGTGTTTTGTAAGCTATTCTATATGCCCACAAAGCATCATTAAGCTTCCTTACCCATTCTTTTCTTGACTTGCTCACCATCCTCTTTAAGATTTTCTTTAACTCTTAATTACTCACCTCAACTTGTCCATTTGTTTGAGGGTGATAAGGTGTAGTTATTTTGTGCTTCACCTCATAATAAGCTAATAAGGTTTCCATATTTTTATTGCAAAATTCATTCCCCCATCACTTATGATAACTCTAGGCATTCCAAATCAAGAGAATAGCTTCTTTAGGAATTTACAAACAACCCTTGCATCATTTATTGAGCACGCTTGAGCTTTTACCCATTTTGAAACATAGTCCACACAAATAAATATGTACTTGTTACCCTTTAACAAAGGAAATGGCCCTATAAAATCAATGCCCCATACATCAAATACCTCAACTTCTAAAATTCTGGATTGCAGTATTTCATGTTTCTTTGAAATGTTGCCACTCCTTTAACAAGCATCACAACTGATCATAAATTCTCTAGCATCTTGAAAAAGTGTATGCCAATAAAACCTTACTTTAAAAATTTTATCAGTTGTTCTCTGTGGTCCAAAATGTCCACCATTAACCATCCCATGACAATGTTATAAGACTGACCTAACTTTTTTATTTGTTATGCACCTCCTCACCATGCCATCATGGCTCAATCTCTACAAAAATAGATCATCACAAATGTAAAATTTAGAGTCATGAATTAGCTTTTTCTTTTATTGGCCAATGAACTCTTTTGGCAATTCTCCACTTGATAGAAAATTTGCTATATCAGTAAACCAAGGAGCGTCCATGATCTCCATGGTCAAAAGCATCTTATCAAGGAATATCTCCTTATTGGCTTTTGACTGTCACTAGCCTCTTATTCTGAGTCTAACCTCGAAAGATGATCAACTACTACATTCTCAGATCCTTTCTTATTTATAATCTCAATGTCAAATTCTTGCAATAAAATCACCCATCTAATAAGCCTATGTTTGGAATCATTCTTATTCATTAAGTACTTCAATGCTACATGATTTGTATACATAATTAACTTTGGAGCCAAGAAGATAGGATATGAATTTATTAAAGGCAAAGATGACTGCCAATGTCTCCTTCTCTATAGTAGCATAATTCAGTTGTGTATCTTACAATGTTCGGCTTGTATAGTAGATCACATGTAGTTTGTTCTCCTTTTTTTGACCAAGCACATCTCCTATTACATAATCAATTGCATTATACATCAATTCAAATGATAGATTCTAATTTGGTGCCATCACTATAGGAGCTGAAATAAGGGCTTCCTATAACTGTTAAAATCCAATTTACAATCATCAAAAAAATTAAAGGTGAATCTTTTTCAAGTAATTTACAAAGGGGTTTAGAGATTTTGAAATATCCTTAATAAACCGCCTATAAAAGCCTGCATGTCCGAGAAAATTTATGACACCACATTTATGGGATATTATAGCTTCTTAATTGTCTCCACCTTTGCTTTGCTAGCTTCAATTCCTTAAATCTTGTGTCCTTAAACAATTCCTTCATCAACAATGAAATGACACTTTTCCCAATCAAGCACCAAGTTTATTTCCTCACAGGGTACAAAAACTTACTCTAAGTTATTCAGACATCCCTCAAATGAATTCCCATAGACTAAAAAATCATCTATGAAAACATCCACGATTTCCTCTAACAAATCTACAAAAATGGCCATCTTACATCTTTAGAATGTAGCATGAGCATTACATAATCCAAATGGCATCCTCTTATATGTAAATGTGCTATAAGGACATGTAAAAGTGGTTTTCTCTTGATCTTCTAGAGCGATTGCAATCTGATTATATCCTAAGTACCCATTCAAAAAATAATAGAAAGCATTTCCTATTATCCACTCTAATATTTAATCAATAAAAGGTAATGGGAAGTGGTACTTTCTTGTGGCTGAATTCAGCGTTTTATAATCAATGCACACCCTCCATCCATTCAGTACTATTGTAACAATCAGCTCCCTTTCCTCATTTTTCACAATGGTTATTCCACCTTTCTTTAGTACACATTGAATCAAGCTTACCCATGAACTGTCTGATATCAGATCAATGATCCTTGCATAAAAAAGCTTAACCACTTCTTTCTTCACCACTTCTTGTATATTAGGTTAAGCCTCATTTGCCTTTCAATGGTTGGCTTATGTCCTTCCTCCATCAAGATTTTGTGCATGCGATAAAAAGGGCTTATGCCCCTAATGTCAGAAATCTACTAACCAATTGCTTTTATTATCCTTTTTAGCATTTCCACTCACAAATACTCTTGATCTTTGCTAAGTTTAGAGGATATAATCACAGGTAAAGTTTGATTTTCTCCTAGAAAAGTGTACCTCAAACATTAGGGTAAAGGTTTTAAGTCTAGCTTTGGCGGTTTGATGGTTAAGGGTAGTATAGGTTCAGCGTTTGGTAATTTTATATATGGTATGTATGGTTGGTGTTTAAAGTGTACTTCATCTTGAGAGGACTGTACCTGAAAACACTTCTCAATATTCTCAATTTTTACAAACTTTGCTAACCTCTATCCTTAGACTTCACTCACACAGTCATCATTAACATCAATTCACATACAAAAATATTATTAGAGGGGTATTTTATACTTTGATAGACATCAAATTTATAGCTTTAATCCTCCACTCTCAGTGTGAGTGTCCCATCATAAACATCAATTATTACTTTTGTAGTGTATAAAAAAGGCATACTAAGAATTAAGGGGACTTATTCATCCTTTTCAAAATCAAGAACTACAAAGTCCACTCGAAAAATAAACTTTCTAGCCCTTACTAGCATATATTCTACTATGCCTTCTGGTTCCTTCACTGTCCTATCTACCAGTTTCAATCGAATATTTATGGGTCTTACTTCTCTTAGCCCTAATTTCTTATAAACAGACAAAGGCATAAGATTAATTGAAGCTCCTAAATCACATAAAGCTTTCTGAAATTTTAAATTTCCAACAAAACATAAGACTCTCTGGATGCCTCTTTTTAAAAGGAAGTTTATTAAAGATGATTGCACAACACTCCTTAGTGAGTGTGACTATCTCAAACTCCTATGAATTCTTTTTGTTGGAAATCAGTTCCTTCAGGAATTTTGTATACTTTGGCATCTAAGAAAGACATTCCACAAGAGGCATATTGATGTGGAGTGTCTTAAACCTTTCCAAAAACTTTGCAAATTGCTAATCATGTTCCAGTTTCTTCAAGCTTTAAGGATATGGAATTGGGGGGTTTATAAGGCTTTACTAGTGGTGGTGTTGACTGCTCTTTATTTTTATCCTCAACTTTGTGCTTCTTCTCCACTTGCACTTTAACCCACTGATCTTCTTATTCTTTCTCTTCTTCCTTCTTCCTTTCTTTTTTATATTCCACAGTTGCTTTTAGGGGTTGGATTTCTATTCCACTTCTCAAGGTAATAGCCTTCAACTACTCTTTTGGATTTTTCTTAGTGTTTCTTAGTAATGAAAATTGATTTCTTATTGATAAAGAGTTTGCCAATTGTCCCATTTGTACATCCAAATTATGGATAAAGGAAGAGTGACTTTTTAACATGAGTTGAGTGTCTTGGTACATCTGCTCAAATTTTCCCTCTAACCTCTTTGTAGTTTCATCTTATTAGTTCATTTTTGCTGAGATCACGTCCATGAATTTCTCCACCTTACTCTCTAAAAAAGCCCTTGAGGATGAGCTTTTATCCTACTAAAAATAAGGGTGATGATGTTGAGCATTTTAACCTCTAAAATCTGGTAATGCTTGTGGTCTCCACTGGTTATTCCCTTGATTGCTCCAGAAAAAATTATGATGATTTCTCCAACTACAATTATAGGTATTACCATGCACTTGGTTCTGCTACCCCTTGAAGTTATTCATATAGTTTATATTCTCTATTGACAATCCTTACATCAGTTGACACTGTATAATTAGATGACCACCCTAACATAGTTCATAATAAGAAGATAAGTTAGATGTAAACACTGCATTACCCCATTTTCTTAATTCTCTTAGATAGAGCATCCATCTTTGCATTCAATATTATCAAACTATTAACTTCAATTGACCCCACCCCCCTCTTTTTGGAATAGCCCTCTCATTAGAATATAGGCTTTGTGTGTTAGCCACTTCCTCAAAAAGTTCCAAAGCATCTTTAAGTGTCTTTGACATGATGGTTTGCTCAGATGATGCATCTACATTCACTCTAACCATTGGATTGACTCCTTTGTAGAAGGACTGCACCAAATCCCATAAAGGAATCAACTGAGGTGGACATTGCCTTTAAATAACCTTGAATCTATCCTAACACTCATAGAAGCTTTCATCCTCCCTTTGATAAAAAAAAAAAGTTAATTTCACTTTTTATCTTCAAGACCTTTGCTGTGGAAAGTACTTATGGAAAAAGGCTTTGTAAAGCTCTTGCCAAGTGGTGATGGAGTTGGGTGGAAAGCTTGTGAACCACCTTTTGCCCCTATCCATTAATGAAAATGGGAAAAGGATCAACCAGATTATTTCAGGTTGCACTCAATTCATCTTAAAGGTTGAGAAATATTCCAAAAATTGGGTCATATGACCAATTGGATCCTCAAATGGCAACCTATTAAATTGTGAATTTTGGATCATGGCAGGTTTGATTTCAAAGTTGTTTATTGCAACTGTCAGTCTCACAATTAGATTTTATTCACTTTGGATAATGTGACTCATAAAGTCCCTCATAGTTCTCTACCCATTCTACCCATTTTGAGCTGTTTATTACACTAGAGGTGGATTTTTTCATCTTCCCTTCCGTTCATCCTCTTACTATGTTGTCTCCTCCTTATGCGAATTGTCCTTTCAAGCTCTAAATTAAGTGGTATTAACTAAGCTCCTTGCTTGCTTGCACCACATATTTTGTGCACACACTAGCTCAAGTTCTTGTAATACTACAAACATAATTACTATACAAACTAAAAGAAACTCTAAATCAAACAACACAAAGTTCTTAATAATATCAATTTTGGCAATTCTAGGCAATGGTGCCAAAAACTTGACATGCGAAATTTGCAAGCATATGGAATCGTGCAAGTAGTAATTAATATCATCCTACAGAGATTGTAAATTGAGTATTTTAATACTTAAAGTGCTTGTTTGTTTAAACACCAAATTTGATGTTGAATTCAAATAAAATAAAAATAAAAGAATTTTGAATTGAACAATAATAAAATTTAAAGCTAGGGTTCTTATTACCAATTTAACCATTTCTTAAGATTAATTAACATTAAAGCCAAAACTAACTTTAGTTCATTTTGAAGGTATCTAAGGAATCTTAGGTTTTCCTCTAGGATAAACCCACAATTATCTAAGTAAATTAACATTAAGTTTTATAGCTCTCACTAACCAAGTGTTTCTTAAACTCAGCTTTACGTTTCAGCCTTAATCAATATTAATTGCTTTAATGTCTCTCAACGAAGAAAACACCTAATAGGTTATTATTTCATTCCAATACAACCTATCTCTCAATCAAGTTTCATTGTGTAAATTCAATTAAATGGTGATCAATCTTATAATGACATTAAGTTCAATAATAACCAATGAATTAAGATTATAAACTTAGATTTAATTCCAATATTCACATGGTTGAATTGAAATAAGAACCTTAATGAATTACTTACCTATTCATGTTGATAATAAAAAAAGAAGAAGAGGAATAAAAGCATCATTATTAATCAAAGTATACATGAACAATAATAAAGTAATAAGAAAAACCCCATTCTCTACTTAACCAGTTGAAAATGGAAGGTATTATACTCTTTAATTCTTTAAGCTAAATCTCCAATTTAATATGAACAAGATAATCCAAAACTAGAATGAGACTAGTTTTGATGTCTAGGAAAAACAAAACTAAAAATGATAAGATGATTTATTTCTTTTGTGGCTCTACACATAAAACCCTAACTTCCAGCCTCTCCAATTTATTACTATTCAAAAACAATTAAATCCCCCAAAATCAGCAATTCAAAATTCTAATTTCCAAAGTTAGTTATAGGGTGCATGGCTGTATGCACCTAGGCATATGGTCGTGTGCCTAGTCTTTACTAAAATCCTCAAAGCAGGCATGGCCATGCACATGTGCACGACCATGCGCCTTCTCTAAGCCTTAAAGTTGCTTGAATTTGTCTTGCATGTCCCTTGGACACCTCTACATCCTCCAAAAGTCCTATGCATTTTTCCATCATTGTTCTCTAAACACCTATATATAAAAAAAAAAATAACCAAAAGTAAACCAAAATACTTAACATGAACAAAAACTTAAATCATGCAACACAAACACTTAAACTAAAGAAAAATTTAATAAAAGACTATTGATGCATCTAAAATAACACTTAATCCTAACACATTGAGTGCCCAAAATAATGCATTTCTCACACTCATCATAATACTACTATGATGAGAATCACTTATGACAATAATTCATGTAGTATTCTCATAGTGGGTTGATCTAGTACATCATTTCTTTAAATATGTACCTATGAGTTTGACTTAATATCTTATATACATGATTAGTAAAACATAATCATCAGTCAACCTCACACTAGTCTTTATTCATTGTTGTTCCCACAAAAATGATCAATTATGGATATCTATATTAGAATTCAAATATCACCTAAGAGTTTTACTATCAAGTCACATAATTGATGATCTTAGGTAGAATTAACTAATCAAGGATAATATTAGAATTAGCTAGTGATTATGAAAACGTCTCTCTATTAATAAAATAGAAATATGACAAAGTCAAAGTATGACTATTACAAAATTGACCTAGGATATATCACTAACAATCAGTTTGGTCGGTTTAATAAAAAAATAATTAAAAAAATAAAGATTAAAATTATTGATAATATATCTTATTAAATCTACTAAAAATACAACAAAATGCAAAATTCACATTATAAACTTATCATTAATAATAATAATACCAGAATAATATCTACTTTTTGGCCAAAATCCTTAAGTTTCAAAATAACAACCCAAAATATTCTACATATATGAAAAACATATGTTGTAGTATTATTATACTATCAGTTTAGTTTGGTTTTATTCGATTTTTATTTTTTTTAAACCATAACCAAACAAAAAATTTGATTTAAAAAAAATTTTCAAACCATAACCAATTATTAGCTACTCCAAACTACAATTTTCTGTTTGAACTAGTTTTGATCAATTTGGTTTAGCTAGTTTAGTTGATTTTTATGCATCTTTAGTCAAGATTAGTTAAATTATATCTCTACTCGCCAATAACATTTAGATTGATTGGTTTAAGGCTAAGATCTTGGGATTTCAGGTTCAATCCCTAGCAATGCCAGAATTAAAATTTCCCTTCACTACTAACACTAATAGCTGATAATAGTGACTAACAAACAACAACTATCAAAAGAAATACCTCTACTCTAAAGACATCAATTAAGGCAAGGGAGCTAAAAATTTATTTATTTTAGGGAAAATTGCATTTTTGGTATCTCAACTTTTTAACTTTTGCTATTTTGGTGTTTTAACTTTTTTTTTTACAATCAAGTTATTGAACTTTAAAATTTACAGCTAATTTGGTGCCTCTAGTCAGATTGCCTTGCCAGAATGCTTAATAGGCAAAATAGGGTCCCACTTCTTGCTTCATTACTAGAAGAAAATAATAAAAATGAAGTAAAAGACAAGTATGCCCCTAAAAGAAGTAAACTTAAAACCAAAAACCAAAATAGTAACACCTCTCCTTCTTCTTCTCTCTTGTCATCATCGCATTTGGCCCATCTCATCCCCCAGCAGCCACAAAGGCCATAAGCACTACTACTACTACCATCATTGTAGCTAATACCCACAACATCAATTGATCATCAACAACATCAATTGATCATCACCAACACCACCATAGCAAAACTTAAAAATTTCTATTATTAAGCAGCAGTTATCTTAACAATCATATACTCATGTTTAATCTCTCGTTTACCTCATTTATCTCCTCTGCTACTACCAAAGGTGGCGTTGATGATGTCACCACCATTGTCGTTACCTACCTTCATCCAATAGAGACGACCTCGACTCACCTCCGTATCATTCTTTAGCTTCATACAAATAATTAGCCGTAGTTGTTATGCCTCCTATTGACTTAATGAACTCAGATGCATACTCTATTAAGGCATCAATTCTACATTACATCCTTCATTTTGATCAGTGTCATAATCCACTAGCTCTTGTTTAAACAAAGACACTAGCTTAGTTATCCTGATTTGATTAATACCCTCAACTACTACTATGGTTGAAAATGCTTAACAATTACCTGTATGCCACATCTAAAATGACAATAATCAATTTACAAGCAATGAAAACAAGTGCTTTTATACTAATGAGCATAGCAGGAATCAACTATTATGTATAAATATAGAGCTCCTTTTTAGCATTTCTTATCTTATAAGCAGTGCCAACCTTAGCCGAATTCTACTACTCTTTAACAATATATTGGTTTAAATAACTTAATCGATATGCCAATAGACCAACAGCACCAATAATTGCATTTCTTAGAAGAACTAAAGGTAAATTGCTCTTTGATCCAAGTGCTTTGCCACTATAGCTAGCTGTTGAGTATGCATTTTGCTGAGGTAAGGTGGAAAACTCCCTCCTCAAAGAAAGTAGCGATAGTATTCATTGCAATTGCATAATAAACCACCCAATAACAACAATGAACCAGATGTTACTACACTAATCTATTATCAATTACCAAATAGTAAGAAGCTAAAAATGCAAATATTACCAACTACACAAACAATAACTAAAACTATTCCTGCGTCATTCATTTATTTTATTTGAAGCTATCAACACCATAATGCTATAATCCCAAGTTCCCCAAACTAATTTTTTATATAGAATAAAAAAAAATAAAAAAAAAATTATACTTAATAGTTACAGTTACAAATTTAAATTTATAATTTTGAAATCTAAATAAGAAAAAAAATTACATCCCTGAGATGTATCTCACCTCGGAATCCTCCTAATTAATAAATGAGATGATAACTATGGCAACCATTGCCCTTCTAGAACAAGAAACAATGTGTCCTAAAATAAGAAAGATTCATTTTGAACAAAACTAGTTAATTACTTGTTCTTCATGTTTAATTATGCAATATTTTAATGCTTTTAATCTAAAAGATTATTTATCATTCATATCAACTACACATCAAAAACTACTAACAAAATATGACAAGCAAATCAAAATACAAAAAGTATAAGCTATTGCTTATTGATTTTTGCTAATAGCACTTATTGATTTGTCGTGTTAATGTGTGCAGAAATATTTAAATTATCAAGTCCAGGTTCAAATAATTCCATTTTTGTTAGCAGTGGCTAATGGTTGCCAATACCACCCTAAGAATAATAAAATATAAAAGATTTTCCTTCAAGGTGCTCATTATTTCACCTTTCGCTACTGAGCAAATGTAAATGGATCTATCAATTAATCCAGCAGTAATGTAGTTATCATTAGGACGGATACTAAAGCAACTCTAATTAGATGCCACTTTGTTCCTAGTTACTCTGAATGTCCTACAAACCTCCAAAGATCTCATATCAAATAAGTAATGCATGTTATCTCTCCCATTCATCAATATAGCATTTTCATTTCAAGGTCGGCATATAGATGTAACAGCAAGTGAATATAATTCAAACTCTGCCTCCTCTAACTACAGCCCTACCACCTCATGCAAGCACTACAGTATCAGAGATTGCTCCACGCACTGAATAAGCTTGACCAAGAAGAAACAACAATAGTGATTATAGTCACTATGAGGATAAATTCAACGGCCGTAATTTCTTATTGAAACAGTCTTATTCATTCAGTTCTAAGCGAAGTTTAGCAGTATTGGAGAGAATATTATCAATGGAGCCAACAATAGCATCGCCATGAAGATTTTGCAAAGGATGTTAATTCATAATGTTAGGGGCATACTTGTCTTTTAATTTTTTTTTATTGTTTTATTCTTACATGGTTGGTGATGAAGCAAGAAGTGGGATCCAATTCTGCCTAGTCAACACTCCAACAAGGGTAATCTGACCAGAAACACTAAATTAGTAGTGAATTTTAAAGTTCAGCAACTTGATTGTAGAAAAAAAATATATATATTGAGACACTGAAATAATAAAAATTAGATAGTTAAAAGACACTAAAAATATAATTTTCCCTTTATTTTGTTCTATCCTTTTTGTCCATTCTGAGAGAATAAAGAAGGCAATCATACGTGGCCTGCAACTGCAATTACTTTGTGTGGGCACAGCAAATCATTCTTCCATTACTAACAGTTCTCAGTTCCTCCAAAACACCCCGCAATTATCATCAGAAAACTTTCCATTTCTATG
Organism: Mallotus nudiflorus; assembly: GCA_947683625.1. Lineage (NCBI taxonomy): Eukaryota > Viridiplantae > Streptophyta > Magnoliopsida > Malpighiales > Euphorbiaceae > Mallotus > Mallotus nudiflorus. The sequence goes on along the minus strand of CANTUR010000793.1, from coordinate 945,364 downwards.
GCTGCTTTCACTAATAATCTGTTTTCTTCTTCTTCTTCTTTTCTATCAAAGGAGTTGGTCACTCATAAAATATTACCTTTTATTATTATTATTCCTCACCGTCACAATCATCACTATTCCTCTTGTAGTTCTTTTCTCATTCGTTCCCAGAATCAAATTCCTTTATCCTCCAGACAAAGGTAGACCCACCCATCTCATAATCTAAAATCACTGCTTCAATTTGTGAATTGGGTTTCTTTGTTATGCTGCGTTTCGATTGTTTAGTAATAGTGATGGCTGATTTAATTGTTTGTTTTAGCAGGATCATTTTGTATGCTAAGACCAATGATCCAAATGCAGCCAGCTCAATCTCACTGGTGAGCTTTCTAGGCTTTTTTTTTTTTAACCACTTGCAAATGCTGATTAGATTGTTGTTGAAAGGAAGTGACATGATTAGTTGAATCTTAATTTGACCAGTTTGTGCCAAATAGTATATGCAAAAGCATTAATAAACTGGTGGTTCATCTCAATCACACTCGCTGACAACATGGGAAACTGTCCAAGATATAAATATGATCATTTGTATGTTACTGAGTTACTGCCAAAATTCTTTCAAAAATCTGATTCATTGTTACTTAAAAGCTAGTCTTCTATATGTGTTAGTTTGTCTTCTCATAAGATGAGAGAGAAGATTAGGTGAACAATGTGCTTGGACTGCTCTATCTAAATAGCTGTTTGTATGAAGTCTTTGTAAAGGTGGCAGGGAATTGATGGATCTCCATTTGTTTTTGGTGGTACAAATTTTAAGTCTAGAAGTGGAGGACTAATGGAAAGATGAAGCTGCCCTACCTTGGTGAACTTAATTGCCTAATTTGTACTATCAAGATTTAGTGGGGACCTTATTTGTTTATTTATTTTAGTAAATTATGTACAAGGTTGTGGCCTTCAGTGACATTTTTGGGTTGGTTAGGCCAAAATTTATCTTGACGTTAGATCTGATCAGGTTTGAGTTATGGCTGATTGTTGAGCAGATAACTTCCAATACTTATAGTCAAGTTACTTGTTTCATCAGAAATTCTTTTCCATCTGTTTGAGTGTAATTGGTATACGACCATGGTATTTACTCAATAGGTACTGTCCCTTCTGGTTGTTTTAAGTGTTGGGAGGAAGCTTTAATCGAGCAAAAGAAAAGCAAATCAATTGGAAAAGTGGGTATAGTTATTTTCAACCATGACAATGACCTTTTGTCAGGTGTATTGAATACTTTTCCTGGAGTCATTAAGCATCTCTGGTTGCTTTGATTGGGGTAATGGTGTTGCTGGTGTCTGTTATTGTGGCTGAATTTGCAAGTGATTCACATCAGGTATTTGCAATTTGTAGTGTTGGTTATTAGTGCAGTTAAGAGGAACTAAGTGTAGGCTTTTGCCTTAGTTCATATATGTCTAGTTTAAAATTTCAGTTGATTGGCAAGGGAGTTTAAGTCATTCTTTGAACCAATTGAATTCATTTATGTTAGTATAGCTGAGAACACATTATTATTTTTTTGTGCAAACTCTCGAATTTTGATAGTTGATTGTTAATCAATTGTGGGTTGAGGGAGGAGAGAGTAGGAGCATGGGGTTTAACAGTGAAGAATATAGATATTGGGAAGATATGTCCCTGGCTTTAGTTCCGTGGAAGATCATCTAGAAAGTCCACATACAAAGGAACGGAGTACTATGCCAAGTCGATATTATATTTGTACAAAGAATAGGGGTAGCTGTTGATCATCATCTCATTACCCAATTGCTGGTGAGTTATGGACCATGTAGCCTACCCTTGTCTTTATGAAGGTATAAAATAGGCTCCTTTTTTTAAAAAATAAAAAAGGTATGGAGATTGGTTCATTTGCATTGATTGGTAGTAGGGGAGACTAGGAGGGCTATCTGTTGGTTTGGTCAAAACCAAACCAAAATGACCCAAAATTGAATTAACTGAATTTATATATACAAAAATCGAATCACTTGTTTTGTGTCCAAAGAAAGCCTTGAGTTAAGAAACTAATATGTAAAGACAGTCAATGACACAAGCACTAAGCATTTGTTTGTCATTACTTTCAGAATATTACACTGTACAAGAGATGCCTAAGATCCTATTTATCCCCATATTTGAAGATTTATTAATGGGACAGGTGTTAACTGTTTTTTTGGCTTGACTATTTACCTGTAGGGTTTCTTTGCATCTTAATAGCTTGCAATTATTTTTTAAAATTCTGTAACCAAATGTTTTAGATAGTTGTCTCCACTTGAAGATGGTACACAAAAGACTTCAGTCTAGCTTTTGACTAGGAAGTATTTCAGTCTATATGATTCTGAAGAGTGACATCTTTGTGGTGAATTGTCAATGATGACAGAGAGAGGAACTGCTATGCTCTTAATTTGAATTGAAAGTATATTATTAATGGAAATGCTACTTAGCCCAAGAGTTTTGTACTGCTGTAGTCATCCTGTTTGAAATGATATCTTTCTATTTGTTGTCATCCATAGCCACGTGTTAATATTTGCCATGAACTTCTAACACTGTTCCTGTAGAAGTGTGGCACATAAGGTGGGATAGATAGGGCATCAAAAGAATGGTAGGACATGAACCACTAAAAAGCCGGTGTTTCATTAAATAACTAGTTTGGAATGCGGACTTCATCTAATGTCAATTTTTTTATTTTCATTTATGATTCATGTAATAAATTAGTTGGTAGAAGCTTACCAATTTTAATACAATATTTGACCTCAGTTTTTCCTTATGTTGAGAGGATGCTAATATGTCATCTATTCTCTCACTTTTACGTAGACATTGACTGTGGAATGAGGATTTATGTTACACTATGATTTTCCTTTTCCCTCAACTTCCTGTTGTGTGATTCTTCAGTATTTGTTTTTGTTGAAACTATTGGAATTTGGATCTGAAACTCATGTTTCTTGGCTTATGCTTGGTAAAAGTTTATTTTATATACAGATGTACTATTATTTGATCTTCCATTCATTTCAGATTGGTGTTGGAAAAACGGTACAAGTACAAATCTCATTGGAAATATGTTAAACCATTTTTAAATGAGTAAAACCCTGGTCGGCAGACTTTTATGTGTAATTTATGGTATGGTGATGCTTGCAGAATTTGGAGCAAGATGGTGATGATGTTCCCATGCCTGTGGTTCTTATAGACCAAGATTCGGATTCTGATGCAACAATTGTGCAAGTCAGCTTTGGAGATCGTCTTGGAGCTCTCATTGATACTGTAAAGTATCTTTTTTCTACTTACACAATCGCTGTACTGAAATTTGCTATTAATATCAGCATGCATCTTAACCAGCTGTTGGCTATGCAAAGGGTAATTGCCCCTCCCACAAATGCTAAAGTCCCCACCCATCATACAGTATGATTCAATGGCCTTTCCCATGCCAAAGAGGGGCTATCAAGGTCTCATTTTGATGATATTTTTCTTTTCATCCACAGTGAATGTTGAGGTTTCCTGAAGTGTATATAGATTTTTGAATGGAAGCTTAGGCTTTGTTTACATCATGGAATGTAACTTGTCAATATGAATTATTTTCTTTCTTTTTTCTCCTGAAAATGTTAATTATTTACCTCTCTTTGTTATGACAACGCTGAAAATCAATTGGAAAATGTTTTCTGGTGCTTGGAAACAACTCAACACAACTCAAGATGATTGGGGTCAGCAAGGAATGCCTATATTTTCATTTATTGTTGAATAGAAGAACAAGTCACACACCAAAAAGAGACTGTAAATTGTGATCGTCGTTGAGACACAATTATGGTTTGTGATACTCGTCACACTTTTTTTGTAAATTTCTAGAGAATGATTTCCCATTGGGAATAACTTCCTGTATAGCAAATAGGAAGTTTCTTTTCTTGAAATCAGCTAGTTTTCTCCTACTAGATAAACATTTACCATCAAACACTATTGTCTATATAGGAAACAGAGTCTATAATTACCTATATTTGTGAAGCACACGTTTTGCTCTGTTTCCTTAAAACTGCCCCAGCCCATATAGGGCACTTTTGCATATAATAACCATTCTGAAGGCTTCAGCCAATACAATTGCTTTCGACTGATATTACATACAGCTTCATGCCCAATGTACACTTTAACAGACGTGTAGATATCCAGTCTATATATTTGTTTTCTTGATCACAATACATGTGGTTTCATCATCATCGTACATCATTTCTTGGTATAAAATGTTCCTGATGACAGGCTTTGAAACTGGTCTCATCTCCTTTAAATATGGTTATGTAATTCTTAGGACATCTTGGAATAGCGATTTTTTAATCTTCTTGATTTATCATTAAGCAGATGAGGGCCTTGAAGGATTTGGGATTAGATGTGGCAAAGGGATCTGTTGTCACCGAAGGATCTATCAAGAAAATAAAATTCTTCATTACACATTTGTGAGTTACTTTTTACTCAAGGCTTTTCTTTCTCTTTTTTTTTTTCCTTGCCTATTGTAGAGTGACTTTGTGTTGTATATAATCCTACACTTCTACTAGTTTTCAAAATTGTGAAGTGGTTTTATCATATCTTGACTGGTTTGTTCATTGTCCTGTACTTATTAATTGGACAATGTAACCTCATTTTTATGCATGCAGTCAACCAAATCAGTAGTCACATCTCCTTGTGAAGTAAGAGCAGCCATGTACATAAATTATATCTAATTGTGTACTTTGATCTATCCCATTATCTCTATGATTTACTCTTGGGGTATCTTTCTGGTTGGATGAAAGAAGTTTAATGAATTAATTTTTAGTTGAATATAAGCTTGTTGAAAAAAAAAAGGTTAAATTTGAATGGAGTCGAGTCTTAGTCAGAAATCTTGTCGGAATTGGCTCTTATGTCAACATCATACTTTGATGAAAATACTTTTTACAGAATCATGGGTTAATAGCTTATCATATGTTTTTGTACATTTGCCTATAGTTTGTCTGCACTCCTTATTTGTGGTTGTATTAGTTTCCCAGAGCAAACTGCCAAGGTAATTGCGTGTTTCAGAGGCTTTGTCAGTCATTGGTTTGTTTGAGAAAAAGGACGATTCCAATAAAAAATTAAAAATAATCCAATAGACTCGTTTGGTTAATCTTGTGCTTTTTCTTTTCTTCAGAAACTTGTAGCCCTAGCCCTTTCTTTCTTTCTTTCCTTTGACGATAAGAAACCGTATTTGACTCTGCATCAATCTGCATGTGGCAAATTCATAAGACATTTAGATTATTTTCTTTGACTCTGGACGCTTAAAATATTTACATATGTTAATATTGTAGCCTAATTACAAATGCTTATGTTTTATTGCAAGTCCTAACATTTAGAGATTGATTTTGATTATGCTAGAGATAGTGGCCGCAAGGTTGAAGATCCTGATCTGCTAGAGAGAATTCGACTTACCATTATTAACAATCTTTTGAAATACCATCCAGTATGTATACTAAATTCATATTGTTCCTTTTATATTCCACTTTTTTTCCCCTAAATAATGTTATTTCTTAAATGCTAAAGGCTGTATTAACATAAACTTCATGTTCACAATCTACAGTTGTATGATAAATGAATTTGTTTCCTTGGCCTCACTTGCCAGGAATCTAGTGAGCAACTTGCTATGGGTGAGGCTTTTGGAATCAAGGCTCCTGAGAAAAAAGTAACTTTGTTACACTTTTTTTTAATAATTTACGAAACTCATTTTATTAATGCAATTTTTCTTTTGTGCTTATCTTATCTTCAAGAGGCCTGTTTGATATGGCTTACTTGTTTTTCTCTTGAATATTTTACTTTCAATGAAATTTGGTGAATTTTTGTAATAGAGTTCTACCAAATTTTGACATAGAGGGTCAGCGAAAGGATTGATACTTCTAGTTTGAATTTTGCTGTGACTTTGACATTTGTAACCTTCTGACATTGCCATTCGGCACCACTCAATGTTAAATAGTAAATTATAGTATTTCCCTCTTTTATAGTAGCAGCAGTCAACATGCTATTATGTTTTATTTTGTTGATATGCTTCTGTCACTTTTGTTGGTTGAGGATTGCCATTTTGTCTTGCTCTCGCTCTCTTTTTCTTTCTGCTACCATAGTTGGTTGAAGATTGATGTCTCATTTTATTTTATCTGCGAGGATTGACACCTTGTGTTGTGGTATGCTCCTGCGAGTGCCTGAGTGTTTGCACATACGCATGCGTGCTTGTGTGTGCCTGCATATGTCCAGCCTCCTGATGATGATACCACCAAAATTCAGATATTTTTGTATTTTTAAACTGAAAAACCTAACTTCAGCAAGATGGTTTGTGACTTTCATATGAGATTTGAGTTGATTGTGCAAGTTATGATGTCATCATTGCAAATGTGCCACCTTACCCTAGTTGATGAAGAAAATGAAGAATTAGGTTCTTTCAATCATGAAAGAATGTCCAAATGGTCTTGATTATTTTTCTTGAAATTATGCCACAAACCCTTTAGCCCATATTCTAGTTGAGAGATGCGTACAACATCTAGAAACTCACAATTTTCTCCTTTTGTTTTATGTTGGCTTAGTTAGTTTCTTCATGTCTAATGACAGTGGTTAACTGAATCAGAAAGTATATGTTTCTATATGGATCTGATATACCATCTCTTCTGTACTTATTAGCACATAATTAAGCTTCTTACACAAACAATGTTCTTAGATTAGTAGATACATCTCACATGTGTTCATGAACTTGAGCTATTCTTTGCAACTTATGACAGCTTGATGTTGATGTTGCTACTCATATTCATGTCAAAGATGATGGACCTAAGAGGAGGTGTGCATCTTCGTAGAATATTAATTTAGCACTATGGTCAGAAGTAATATGTATTTATTTTTTCCCACAACATATTAAATTAATAGATTCTTTATTTTGTCAGTTTGCTTTACATTGAGACAGCGGATCGACCTGGATTGCTTGTAGAAATGATCAAAATCATGGCTGATATTAATGTTGATGTTGAATCTGCAGAGATTGAAACAGAAGTCTCTCTCTCTCTCTTCTCCCTCCCAATCCCACCGCCAAAAACACAGAGTCCACATACCCTTGAGTGCTTTTTATGATCATTATATTTGCTTTCTCATTTCACTTGCTTTTTCTTGTTACACCCAGGGATTGGTAGCCAAAGACAAGTTTCATGTCAGCTATGGAGGAGCAGCATTAAACAGTTCAATGACTCAGGTAACTGGCTAACTGAAAGTTTTTTTTTTTTAATTTTTTTAATGATTATTGATTAATATGTAAATATCTTTGGTTAACTTGTAATTCATTTGCTTTCTTACCTGCCTCTATGAAGTAAATGCTAGAAGCCTGGAACTGATTAATTGATGACTTCCACCTATGATGTCTGGAATGGGACATCTTGTTGTTTGCTATAAAAGCCAGAACTAAATCAAGCTTCTTTGAATTGATTCTTTGTAATTTTACACTTTGTTCTTCTCTTTTTCCTTTTGAATCTTCAGGTATTAATGAATTGTTTGCGTTACTACCTTCGAAGGCCAGAAACAGATGTGGATAGCTACTAAAATTTGGGGCGAGCCATTTTTCAATTGTAAACACAATGTAATGGTCTTTGCACCAAAGTCCTATATAGCTTAAAGTCACCTGTTAAGCTGTATTTATGTCTGAAGATACTGAAGGACATGTCCTTAACTGAAGCATAGCACTTGTGGATCAAAATGTCTATGACTCCATTGTTCATTCACGGAATTTTGTTGAAACTATGAATCCGTGCCTCATAATTTACTTGTTTCCTGTGTATTGCTATACTCTTGAGGATCTGTCAACTTGCAATGCTGAAGACAGGAGGCATTGACATCAGAAAGGTTCGATCTTTTATAACAGAAGACTCTTTTGAATGGAGTGAAACAATATCAAGATTTGCTAGCTCATTTCAGTTTCTTGGAATTTGACAAGATCCAATATATTATGATTTTGAAACCAAGCATCTTTCAGAATTTTGTAGTTGGTTGTCTCTTTTAACACGTTGCTTTTGCTTGAATCTTATACTAGTCTCATTTGGACACATTCAAATAACTGACTTGAAAGTATTCTACTTGATTTGTTCCTTTGTAATGGAAATGCAATACTTTTCCCTCCACTGTTTTAATGTTTTATTTAAGATAATACTTAGGCTTGATGCGTAATTAGGGTCTGATAGCTTATGATAAGTAGAAATTCTGCAATGTGCTTATGATGAACAGAAATTTTGCAACGTGCTTGAGAGAAAATTCATTGATTAAATCCAAGGCATTATACAACTGCATAATAAGGGTGGACCAAAACTGCTCGGCATTTGATGGAAATGATGTTAACAAGGGCAGAAAATTATTTGCAGTTAGGTAAGACATGGATTATGTTCCAATCTATCGCTAGAGCTCATATCAGAAGGTCCTTAATTCAAACTGTATTATTGTCCTTGTCATTGCAATTTAGATTTGCAGCAAAGAATTTAGATACGAAGACACACATAAGTATTGTAATCATGAAGGCGAGGGCACACTTAATGATGTCCCCAAGGAAGCATAGGGCCAAAGGCAAAGACTAGTTATAAAAGGTCATTACAAAAAGCTTTTTGCAGTTTGATTTACATTACACGCACTGACAATAATGAAGGGTTTTGGCTATCAAGCTCAACAAAATTAGATATTGCTTTCTTTAACCAAAATTTTTATTGTTTGACATATTTGTAACTTAAAATAATTTTTTTTGTTGGACATATTTGTAACTTAAAATTGGAGGGCTAAATGATATACACTCATTTTTTAAAAGGATAAAGATTAATGTCCGCGTCTGCAACATAAACAGTCCTGTTGTGAGTTGCAAAATTATTTCCCACCCCACATTTGCATGGGGAATTAAAAAAAAAAAAAAAAAGCTTCTAAAGGCAAAAATTTATTATTTATGGGTGACTGATGCTACATGTATCGTCATTTTTTTAAAAATCCTTTTAAAAAGGTACGAGAGATAAATATATATCAAATTAAGAATAACAAGATTGGAAGACTAAATTGCTTACATCAACTCTCAAGGATTACTTCTGCATTTTCACTATATATTTGTGGATTGCAGGGGCAGAAATTTGAATGAAGAGGGTGGCGTGGTAGTTGTTTAGATTCAAGTGTTTGACACATCTCAGGATGTGGAATCATACCAATATAGAATTCCAATATTCTCTTTCGACAGGAATTTATCCCGGATTATCGACTTGAATTAGTGGGGATCAAACTTTTGAGTAGCATACAGAAAATTATCTATTACATAGAACCAGCTACTTTTTGCCTTATGTGGTGGCTGGAATATAGAGCTACTTTTTGGTTGATGTAGTAGTTGGAATCTGGAGTTTAGTTGAAGTATTGGCAATATTATACCTTCAGCTACACGCTTGGTTCAATTATCAAATCCATTAGCACAACTCATACTTTGCTTTAACCCTTTTTTTCAATTTAAAATGGCCAAAAGTAAGACCAGCATTTGCACTTAACTAATCCATTTTCCCTTTCTCATAAAGCAAACTATAGTTTAAAGAGTTCCAAATTAAACTTTAGTGTGCTGGTCCTCTAGTCCAATAGGGCAGAACCAGTGCATCTCGCTCCAAAGACCAGAAAAGAAAGCTGCAAGAAGCAATGGCATTGACAAGGGTGCTAATTTTATTTCTCTTTCTGCTCCAATGTTCTGTCACCTTTGCTTCAGACCCGGATCCTCTCCGAGACTTCTGCATACTTAATGCGGATGCTGCAAAACATGTTTCTTGCAAGAATTCATCAGCTGCCACAGTAGAAGATTTCACATTTTCTGGGATAAAATCTCCTGGAAAATTCGACAACACAGGACTATCATCTATTCCTGTGAATGTGAATGTTTTTCCAGGCCTGAACACATTAGGCATGTCTCTAGTTCGTGCAGATTTCGAAGTTGGTGGCGTGAACGTGCCTCATTTCCATCCAAGAGCAACTGAGATTGCAGTTGTTTTAGAGGGAAAACTTTATTCAGGATTTGTCGACACGCAGAATCGAGTTTTTGCAAAGGTGATTCAGAAAGGTGAGGTCATGGTGTTTCCAAGAGGCCTACTGCACTTCCAAATGAATGTTGGAGATAAAAAGGCAACTATCTTGGGTAGTTTTGATAGTGAAAATCCTGGATTGCAAAGAATCCCAAGTGCTGTATTTGGATCAGGGATTGAAAAGGAGCTTTTGGAGAAAGCTTTTGGATTGAGTTCTAAAGAGATTGCTAAGTTAAGGAAAAGGTTTGGTCCCCATGATTAATTGAGCTATAAACTAATGTAAGTTGGGTATGTCTCAGTTTATGGATTCAATTCAATAGAATATTAATAAGGATGTGCTGATTAGCACTTGAAAAATTGGTATTATGTTTGTTGATATTTAACCTTAAATGGTAGAAATTTTTTCTGTTTCTTTTTTGTTTTTGATGTTCTGTATTTAATTGAAACAATTAATAAATCAAGTAATTTTAGCACATGATTTAAACTAGGGTGAGCAAAAATAACAGAAACCGAATAATTGAATCGATTTGATTTGGTTTAGTCTACAAATAAATCCACTGTAGTTTTAATTTTTAAAAATCGAAATAAGTTCGGCTCAATTTGATTTTTATGCAAGATAGAGGTAAAACAAGAGAGAAAAATAAGTTTTTATGCAAAGAAAAAAGATGTGAGGAAAACTTTACTCTTGAGGCAGCCTACCCTTATACTTGTCTACAAGGAAATGTTAGCATATGTGGTATACCCTAGAGGCCAATTACATATTTTGACATTATAAATTATCCCAAATGGTAATAAAATGATATTCTATTATTTAAGGTGTTTATTTAATTGAATATTTATCTATTAGCATTATGTTAAATAAATTTATTATCAAGAGTTGATAATATGAGTTACAAATTTATTTAGTGCAAATGCTATAAAATGTTCATAGTTGGTAAATTAATAGTTGGACAATATTAATTAGACTATCACTTCTATCTATTTTTCTTTATTAGTATATGATACTAATAGTAGGAGGTAGTGAATCTTATGCTACTTGATATGAGATATCACAATAGATATGTGGACACTCATGTAATGGGTGGATCGAACATTGATGTTAGATTTGTGATAGCATGGATAATCACTTATAGTCAACAATCACAATCTAGGTTATAATGGTGCATATAGTCATTTGACTTGAGGTGAAACGGTCATCCACATTTGAGTGGTTAGGGTTTATTACGGCTTACATACTTATGTTAATCACACATGGGTATATGGCATGTGATGGCTCTAATCAATTAAATGTAGGGGTAAGTGTTCAACCAAGATAGGATTCATTGCCTGGAGTGAATCAGGATAAGATCCTATGCTATCTAAATTTATTCTTGATGAATAAGTTCTTGGCTAGGACAAACATAATATAGTCTGAAAAAGTTTTCGTGCTAGAAATGTGTTTCTAGTATTTGTTATGTTTTATCAAGAATTAGAACTTGAGATAAGATCATATGATACGACTATTAGAGTTTGGCTAAACCATGACTCTAGGCTATATTAGGATCTTCCAATGAAGGGATTTGCACAGTAATTATGACTAAAGGGTTCATGTGACTCAATACATGCATTCATTTCTAATTGGGTAGTTGTGATATCAATGCTAGGGATTACTCACAACATATGAGAACTAAATGTGTATAATTTGGATTTTCACATTTAGACTTGAAAGGTGTTTCAAATAATGTTAAGTGTTGATATTATCTTCTCATTGCCAATTAGACATAAACCTAGTAAGTCACATCTAAAAGAGTTTCACCAAATTGCCATTAACATTAAACTAATTATTGATTAAAGAGTTTAATCAATTAATTAAGATTAATAGATTGGATTTATGCTTTTAGCAATTATTTTAGCATATCATAAAATCTAATTCAAGTAAGGGCTTAATTATTAATTAATACTTAATTAATATGAGACATTAATTAAAGTATTAAATTAATAAAATGTGTTATTTCTAATTGGACTTAGATTAATGGCCCAAGTTGTTTGGGCTTGAACCTTAAAGGGTTTTGGACCAAAGATTAGTCCAAGATGTTGAGAAGGCCTATGAATCTTATTTAGGCCCATTTGATTAATGGATTGGGCTTGGGCTAAATGTTGGCCCAATTACCAAGCCCAAGTCTATGTCAAAGGATATGATCAAATTTGTCATGATAGGCACACATTATCTTTTATGTGTAAAATGTTAACCATGGAAAATTTGGCATATTAAGCACATTATCTCTTAAGTGTATATTATTAACCATGGTAAGATAAGGATTAGGTTACATGGTTATGTGTAAAGAATGTATGTAAACATAATACATGAGATATATTTAGTTTTTTACACACTTCTTTGTACACTAGTTAATCACTTATACAACTTGTATAATTATTATGACAAGTTGTATTGTAAGTGATAAGGTGCTTACTTTCTCTATATATATATATATATATATATATATATATATATATATATATATATATATATATATATATATATATATATATATATATATACATAACCTAAGAAAGATTGAAAGAGGTTAGAGATTTATGAACATATACCAAAAGTAGAAACAATATATACACTATATAAACCCTAAGTGTTTTTGCAAGAGATTAAACTTAGTGCAAGACTTATGAGGTCATTTGAGAGGGCACTTGAATTTAATCAATTCAAAGTAAAAAGGTGGTTTATGGAGCTATGGTGTTTCAAGCTAGAGGCCTAATATTTGGGAGGCTAGAGCATTTGATTCAAGTATTGAACCTTAAGCATCCAAAGCTTGTAAATTAACTATTCTGGTCTACATCAAACTTAGGAGTTAGTAAGTTTTCTTAAACTTAGAATTTCTAGGTTGTTGCTTATACATGTTGTTATATTATTTAGCTATGTGTAAAAATGCAAAATGGATCCTTAGGAATGGAATTCTTCATGTGATGAAGGGTTATGCAAGTGAAATTTTTGAAATTTCACCCTATTTAGGTTTATGCTCACCACACTTGTAAGTTGCATAACCAATTCCTTCAGGAATCTTATTTGAGCTCTAATGACCTTGACCCTTCTTTGCCTAGTTCTATTATGAGTTTATTGCAGGAATTTTAAGATGTGTTTCCCGATGATATTCTTAATGATTTGTCACCAGTTAGAGGGATAAAGTATCAAATTGACTTTGTACCCAGTTCTACAATTCCAAATAGACCCGCGTATAAGTGTAATCTTGAGGAAACTAAGGAGTTGCAAATGCAAGTTAAGGACCTTATAAGTAAATGTTATATCAAAGAAAGTATGAGTTTGTGCGCCATTCCCGTTTTTTTTTTTTATTGCCTAAGAATGATGGAACTTGGAGAATGTGTGTTGATTGTCATGCAATCAATAAAATAACAATAAAGTATTGACATCATATTCCTAGGTTAGATGATATACTTGATGAGTTGCATGGGGCTGTTATATTTTCTAAGATTAATTTGAAAAGTGGTTATCATCAAATCCACATAAAAAAGGGTGATGAGTGGAAAATTGCATTTAAAATAAAATACAGTTTATATGAGTGATTAGTCATGCCTTTTGATTAAACTAATGAACCTAACACTTTTATGAGATTAATGAACCATTTTTTACGTATTTTTATTGGAAAATTTATGGTTATTTATTTTGATGATATACTTATTATCTATAGTATATCTTTAGAAGAGTATATTGAACATGTGCATTTGGTTTTGAGAATGTTATGTAAGGAATATTTTTATGTTAACCTCAAAAAGCGTAGTTTTTTCACACATAAGCTTGTTTTCTTAGGCTTTGTTGTTAGTGCGAAAGGAATAAAGGTAGATGAAAAGAAGGTTAAAGCAATCAAAGAGTGACCTACACCTAGAGGAGTCGGTGATGTGTGAAGTTTTCATGATCTTGCAAACTTTTGTAGGGGATTTGTAAGGGATTTTAGCACAATTATCACACCATTGACCGAAGTCATCAAGAAAAATGTTAGCTTTAAGTGAGGAGAAGCGCAAGAACAAGCATTTAATATGCTTAAGGATAAGTTGACTTTTGCTCTTTTACTTTCTCTTCCTAATTTTTCTAAAACATTTGAATTTTGAATATGATGCTTCAAGTTTAGGAATTGAGGTTGTTTCAATGCAAGATGGATGACCAATTACTTATTTTATTGAAAAGTTAAATGGTGCAAGCTTGAAGTACCCTACTTATGACAAGGAGATGTATCCTTTAGTTTACACTTTTAAAGACTTGGTAGCATTATTTATTGCTTAAAGAGTTCATGATACACACTGATCATGAATCCTTAAAGCACTTGAAGGGGCAAAACAAGCTTAACAAATGACATGCTAGGTGGAGTGAATTCATTGAGTCATTTCCTTATATCATCAAATACAAGCAAAGTAAAAAGAATGTTGTTTCTAATGCACTTTCAAGAAGGTACACTTTACTCGCTTCTTTGGATGCTAAATTGTCAAGATTTGAATATATCAAAGAGTTATATAAAAATGATAGTGATTTTAGTAGTGTTTATCATGCATGTGCAAATGTTTCTTTTGAAATGTTTTATAGGCATGATGGTTACTTGTTTAAAGAGAAACGATTATGTGTTGCTAATTGTTCTATGCATGAGTTGCTTGTTCCTGAAGCACATGAGGGTGGTTTATGACACTTTGGTATAACTAAGACTTTGGATGTTTTACATTATCACTTTTATTAGCCTAACATGAAAAAAAATGTTGCTAGAATTTTTGCTAAGTGCATTGTGTGTAAACAAGCTAAGTCTAAGTTAAAACCATATGGATTATATATGCCTTTACCTATGCCTAGTTCACCTTAAATTAATATATCCATGGACTTCGTGGTTGGTTTACCTAGGACTAAGCGTGTACATGATTCAATATATATTATTGTAGATAGGTTTTCTAAAATGGCTCACTTTATAGCTTATAGAAAAACTAATGATGCACAACATGTCGCGGATTTGTTCTTTAAAGAGGTTGTTTGTTTGCATGGCATGCCTAGAACAAATTGTGAGTGATAAAGATGCTAAATTTTTAATCTACTTTTAGAAGACATTATAGGGTAAGTTAGGTACTAAACTTTTGTTTTCTATAACATGTCATCCACAAACTGATGGGCAAACTGAGGTACTTAATATAACTTTATCTCAATTACTTAGAACCATGGTTAGGCGTAATTTGAAGTCATGGGAAGATTGCTTACCATAAGTTGAATTTGCTTATAATCGTAGTGTGCATTCTTTTACTAATTTCTATCCTTTTAAGATTGTTTATGGTTTTATTCCATTAAGTCCTTTGAATTTGATTATTTTACCTTTGAGTGAACAAGTAAATTCTATATGGAAAGAAGAAGGCAAATTTGTGAAGACCTTGCATGAGAAGGTGCAAGCAAATCTTAAGCGAAAAAATAAGCAATATGCCAAACATGCAAACAAGGGTGTGTGAAAGTTGTATTTAAACCAGGCGATTGGGTTTGGGTACATTTGTGCAAAAAAAAATTTCCTACTTAAAGGAATTCTAAGTTAATGTTGTGTGGTGATGGGTCTTTCCAAGTGCTAGAGCTCATCAATGATAATGTATACAAGATTGATTTTCCTGGTGAGTATGGTGTAAATGCTACTTTTAATATTTTTGATTTATCTCTTATTGATTTTGATATAGGCACTGAGTTGAGGACAAATCATCTTGAAGAAGGGGGAATAATGCAACCAAGCTAAGTAAGCCCACCAAAATAAGTGATCCATTGTATTAAGAGGGACCAATGATAAGATTAAGGACAATAAAGTTTAAACAAGCATTAAATTCGTTTGTCCTTCACATTGTAAGAAGTTGGATTCAACCACAAGTGCGAGTTTAAAGCCACATGATGAAGTATTCCAGCTAATTAATTTAATTTACTATTATGAAATTAATTAGCTTGAATTGGATGAATTTTCAAGTTATTTTGCTATGTTTGAAGTCAATAAGGATGATTCAAGAAGATTTTAAAAGATTCAAGAAGATTCTAAAATATTCAAAGATATTGCAAGTCAAAGAGCCAATATAATGAGTTGTCAAATTTGAATTTTCAATGATGAGCTATCACGAGTTGTCCATTTTGAATTTTCAAAATAATGAGTTATCATGAGTTCTCAATTTTGAATTTTCAAAATTGAGTTGTCATTAGTTGTCATTGTTTGACCTAATGTTTGAAGGATTAGGATATTTGCATGTCTATATAAAGACTATTCTTAAATAAAACAAATTTATAGTATTTTAATCAATTAAGTGAGGGTTTAACTTATCTTTATTCTTTTGAAATTCTGCAAGTTTATTTAAATTATTTTACTTCTACCTTTCATTATAATTGTTAAGTTAGATTAAACTTATAATTGTGTGATTGTTCATTTTTTTAATTACTAAATATTTTACTTTAATTTAATAAGTAAAGGGTTTAGTTCCATCAACACAATATATTTTTGATGATCCTTGGGCTAAAATTTTAAAGCTAGATGCACATTTTATTTCTTTTATAAATAGAGTTCATATCAATATATATAGAGAGAAAGTATCAAAACTTTTTGAAACTATTCATTTTTTTTCCCCAAAACTCTTTGAAAAAATATAAAATAAAGGATTGCAGTACATCTACATAGGGCTTGTTCAGATAGAACTAAAACCCCTAACACAAGAAGGATTAAACACTTCTGTCTTAGCAATTCCGAGCAATATAATCTCTATAGAATATAATCTCTATAAAAGTTTAGTGTTGTTTGATTGTTACCTAAACTTTATTATTTCTATTAAGTGACAAAAAAATATTTTGAAATCGTTGGTTTTACAAAAATTAAATATATGAATTTAATTTGAATATATATATATATATATATATATTCATATTTTTCAATCTTTTATAAATATTAACACCATATAAATATGCATTTAATTTTAATAGGAAAAAAGTACATATAATTATCATGTGTTTTTATCTCATTTTCAACTAAAGATGTGTGATTTTTTTTTTTTTTTTTTTGACAAATAGCCATCTTGTGGTCTAACCCATTAGAAATTGGAGGCAATCCATACTAAATTATTTGAAATGATGATAAGGCATGGGTAAAAATACAATTTCAAAATGGTTATAGGGTTTTAGCCTCTAGTTGAAAATGAGCAAAATCACATTATAGTCATTTATATTTATTTATAATTTTATTTTAAAATAAATGACTTATTTTACTTAGAAATATATATTTTTTAATTTATAAAGAAAGTATGGCGAGATTATTAATTTTTTGATTTTTTATTTTATTTATGTTTATAATTTTTTATAATTATAATTTTTCACAAAATGTTAGTACTATTTTATAACTAAAAGTGTTATTGTGTAAAATTAATATATTTTTGTAAATAAAACATATTTTATGGAAAATATTTATATGATTTTTTTTTTTGCACAAGTACCACATGTTAATTATTTAAATTTAAATATTTTTATTAAATAATTAAAATAATTTTACTTTATTTACAATAATATAACAATATAAAGTATAAATATCTTTTAATAAAATGAGTCATCAATAAAAAATTTTATTATTTTTAATTTTCATATGTTTATTTTAATTTTTAAAAATATGAAGATATTATTAATTATTAATTATTTATTTGACATAGTCTTATTAATTTCTTGTTTTATGAAAACTAAAATATGCTTTTATAAAATTATTTTTTTATAATTTATTTTCACAAAGTGTTAGTGTTATTTCATAATTAAAAATGTTATTATGTAAAATTAATATTATTTTTTTGTAAAAAATTTATATTTTTCATAAAAGTAAAATTTTTCACAAATATTACTAACTCTTTTCTGTAAATTTAAAATATTTGTATAAAAAAATTTTACTTTATTTACAAAAATAACAATATAAAGTACAAATATTATATAATAAAATACAAAATAATTTAAATGAAAAACTTAAATATCAAATAAAGAATAATAATATTTTCATATTTTTATAAATTAAAATGAATATTTTTAAATAAAATAAGTTATTTTATTTTAAAATATAAATAACTACTTTATGATTTCGCTTGATTTCAACCAGAGACTAAAATCTTATGACCAATAAATTTTATTTTTATTCATGCCACATCATCATTTCCAATAGTATTAAAGTAAATTTTCTTTAGTTACTAACAAGTTTAATCATGTGGTAGCTTTTTATCACAACAAATACCATATGCCTTTAAAAATACCATACATCTCTAGTTGAAAAAAGGTAAAATAATAAGATAGTTATTTGTATATTTCCATGTTAATAATATTTTTGGATATAATTCACGCAAATATGTTTTATTTTAAAATAAATTAATATATATTTTACTGTCAAATGAATAGTACATATTTAAAATTATATTTAAATAATCAATATATTAAATAACTACTAAATATTACTTATTCAATAGTAAAATATAATGTACTAAAAAAATTGAAACATGTCTAAATTAAAAATTTGGAATAAATTTATTATAAATAGTAAACTTTTATTTTTATTTTTTTTTATATATATTAATATGCTGTCGATAAGGTAATAAGGTCCACACATATTGAAGCAATATGCCAAACATGCAAACAAGGGTGTGTAAAAGTTGTATTTAAACCAGGCGATTGGGTTTGGGTACATTTGTACAAAAAAAAATTTCCTACTCAAAGGAATTCTAAGTTAATGTTGTGTGGTGATGGGTCTTTCCAAGTGCTAGAGCTCATCAATGATAATATATACAAGATTGATTTGCCTGGTGAGTATGGTGTAAATGCTACTTTTAATATTTCTGATTTATCTCTTATTGATTTTGATATAGGCACTGAGTTGAGGACAAATCATCTTGAAGAAGGGGGGAATAATGCAACCAAGCTAAATAAGCCCACCAAAATAAGTGATCCATTGTATTAAGAGGGACCAATGACAAGATTAAGGACAATAAAGTTTAAACAAGCATTAAATTCGTTTGTCCTTCACATTGTAAGAAGTCGGATTCAACCACAAGTGCGAGTTTAAAGCCACATGATGAAGTATTCCAGCTAATTAATTTAATTTACTATTATGAAATTAATTAGCTTGAATTGGACGAATTTTCAAGCTATTTTGCTATGTTTGAAGTCAATAAGGATGATTCAAGAAGATTTTAAAATATTCAAAGATATTGCAAGTCAAAGAGCCAATATGATGAGTTGTCAAATTTGAATTTTCAATGATGAGCTATCACGAGTTGTCCATTTTGAATTTTCAAAATAATGAGTTATCATGAGTTCTCAATTTTGAATTTTCAAAATTGAGTTGTCATTAGTTGTCATTGTTTGACCTAATGTTTGAAGGATTAGGATATTTACATGTCTATATAAAGACTATTCTTAAATAAAACAAATTTATAGTATTTTAATCAATTAAGTGAGGGTTTAACTTATCTTTATTCTTTTGAAATTTTGCAAGTTTACTTACATTATTTTACTTCTACCTTTCATTACAATTGTTAAGTTAGATTAAACTTATAATTGTGTGATTGTTCATTTTTTTAATTACTAAGTATTTTACTTTAATTTAATAAGTAAAGGGTTTAGTTTCATCAACACAATATATTTTTGATGATCCTTGAGCTAAGATTTAAAAGCTAGATGCACATTTTATTTCTTTTATAGGTAGAGTTCATATCAATATATATTGAGAGAAAGTATCAAAACTTTTTGAAACTATTCATTTTTTTCCCCCAAAACTCTTTGAAAAAATATAAAATAAAGGATTGCAGTACATCTACATAGGGCTTGTTCAGATAGAACTAAAACCCCTAACACAAGAAGGATTAAACACTTCTGTCTTAGCAATTCCGAGCAATATAATCTCTATAGAATATAATCTCTATAAAAGTTTAGTGTTGTTTGATTGTTACCCAAACTTTATTATTTCTATTAAGTGACAAAAAAATATTTTGAAATCGTTGGTTTTACAAAAATTAAATATATGAATTTAATTTGAATATATATATATATATATATATATATATATATATATATATATATATATATATTCATATTTTTCAATCTTTTATAAATATTAACACCATATAAATATGCATTTAATTTTAATAGGAAAAAAGTACATATAATTATCATGTGTTTTTATCTCATTTTCAACTAAAGATGTGTGATTTTTTTTTTTTTTTTTTTTTGACAAATAGCCATCTTGTGGTCTAACCCATTAGAAATTGGAGGCAATCTATACTAAATTATTTGAAATGATGATGAGGCATGGGTAAAAATACAATTTCAAAATGGTTATAGGGTTTTAGCCTCTAGTTGAAAATGAGCAAAATCACATTATAGTCATTTATATTTATTTATAATTTTATTTTAAAATAAATGACTTATTTTACTTAGAAATATATATTTTTTAATTTATAAAGAAAGTATGGCGAGATTATTAATTTTTTGCTTTTTTATTTTATTTATTTTTATAATTTTTTATAATTATAATTTTTCACAAAATGTTAGTGCTATTTTATAACTAAAAGTGTTGTTGTGTAAAATTAATATATTTTTGTAAATAAAACATATTTTATGGAAAATATTTATATGATTTTTTTTTTGCACAAGTACCACATGTTAATTATTTAAATTTAAATATTTTTATTAAATAATTAAAATAATTTTACTTTATTTACAATAATATAACAATATAAAGTATAAATATCTTTTAATAAAATGAGTCATCAATAAAAAATTTTATTATTTTTAATTTTCATATGTTTATTTTAATTTTTAAAAATATGAAGATATTATTAATTATTAATTATTTATTTGACATAGTCTTATTAATTTCTTGTTTTATGAAAACTAAAATATGCTTTTATAAAATTATTTTTTTATAATTTCTTTTCACAAAGTGTTAGTGTTATTTCATAATTAAAAATGTTATTATGTAAAATTAATATTATTTTTTTGTAAAAAACTTATATTTTTCATAAAAGTAAAATTTTTCACAAATATTACTAACTCTTTTCTGTAAATTTAACATATTTGTATAAAAAAATTTTACTTTATTTACAAAAATAACAATATAAAGTACAAATATTATATAATAAAATAAAAAATAATTTAAATGAAAAACTTAAATATCAAATAAAGAATAATAATATTTTCATATTTTTATAAATTAAAATGAATATTTTTGAATAAAATAAGTTATTTTATTTTAAAATATAAATAACTACTTTGTGATTTCACTTGATTTCAACCAGAGGCTAAAATCTTATGACCAATAAATTTTATTTTTATTCATGCCACATCATCATTTCAAATAGTATTAAAGTAAATTTTCTTTAGTTACTAACAAGTTTAATCATGTGGTAGCTTTTTATCACAACAAATACCATATGCCTTTAAAAATACCATACATCTCTAGTTGAAAAAAGGTAAAATAATAAGATAGTTATTTGTATATTTTCCATGTTAATAATATTTTTGGATATAATTTACGCAAATATGTTTTATTTTAAAATAAATTAATATATATTTTACTGTCAAATGAATAGTACATATTTAAAATTATATTTAAATAATCAATATATTAAATAACTACTAAATATTACTTATTCAATAGTAAAATATAATGTACTAAAAAAATTGAAACATGTCTAAATTAAAAATTTGGAATAAATTTATTATAAATAGTAAACTTTTATTTTTATTTTTTTATATATATTAATATGCTGTCGATAAGGTATGAAGGTCCACACATATTGAAGTGATACAACGGCACCTAATATATCTATTAAATAGTTGTGGATTATATCTATTTAATATTAGCCAAATTAAAATACTTATAATAAAAAACTGAAAATAAAAACTAAAGTTACAACAAGTTGGAGATGTTTGATTTTTTTTTTTTTTTTAATATCAATAAACTATTTTTTCAGATAGAAGTCTTTGTTAGCTTGCATGTGACCATGTGACCTAACAATTTTGTTGGAATAGATTGCATTTTTTTTAAATAGGAAGGATATATGAGTTTAGATAAACAGTACGATATGGTGCATTATTTCTTTTTTAAATCGAAAAATAATAGAATTCGAATCCTATATTTTAATATGTTCTTATAGAGTAACTATCACTTTATTACTCCATTTTTGTCAGCTAAAGTAGAACATTCGCACTATAATATCAAAATTGGCAGTTATGACATAACAACCATAGTAAGTTTAAACCTAATAATAGCAATAGCCCCGAATTACTAGTTTCAAATGTTCTGTGATAATTATTTTAGTTCAACTTTTCATACCAAAAGAAGTGACAAGAGCAAGAAACCTAGTGATCATTTCATGGTAATTACGACCAAAAGGGACAAGCACAACAAATCACCATGACCCATTTACTATTATCTAGCAACATCATGCACACAAACCATTTACTAATTATAAAAGCTCTAACATAAGTACACAAGAAACAGAAGGAAAAAAAAAAACTAAATCTTTAGTAGAAGAGTCATTCTACCCACTCAGACACCTATGCTTCACCTAAAGAACGGCACTCAACATCTCATTCCAGATATCAGGCACACCAGGAAGGCACCAGTGGCTACAGTCAGAAGAAATGTCTCTTGGATGTTGCCTCTCTTCTTGGCTTATTGCTCTTCTATAAACAGAAGGGTGCCCATCTCTACGTAGAGCTGACATTGTTGTGATATCTTGTAAATATACAGGAAACCTCATCTTTCTCAACACCTCTTTCAACACAAGTAGTTGTTCAGGGATATGTGGGTGACTGAAAAATTCTAAAGGCTCCCTTTGTTTATAGCATTTCCAGCCATTTTCCCTGCAAGGTATCAATTAAAAATGGCATTTTACGAGACTTAATACATCTGCAATTCCTGAACTTAGCTTTTTTTTGTCGGTTTATCCCTTCAAAATAGACTATTTAGAATCCTTAACTTGTTAAAATAACATTTAGGAATACTTTACAACGCTATTTAAGATGTGCAAATATATTTTTGTAAGTTGAGGTAAAACTATTTAGACACCTAAATTAGCTAAAAGTGTTTATAATAAATCATATTTTTTTATAAATTTAAATGTGAAAATACTTAAAATTTATAATTTCAGGAGACAAATTAGTAAACATTGTAAGTTCACGATAATATTATGCCATTAATGTGAGATGTCATTTTTGCATAGGATTTGTAGGAAAGCTACTTACCTGTTATGCCTAGGAGACATGCTTCGAAAAATGACTTTGGTTCTACGAGGATCAAGATTTAAATCAATCCATTTTGCCCATGTAGTGAGCCCCTTTTGATAAGCAATCATTGGATTCATACTCTTGATCAGAGACTGTCCTTCCATGTAGTAGTCCCACCTGAAATTTTTTGGTTAAGATTGCGGATGTTAATATGTAGTTCCACACATTATTATTATTAATGTTATTTTATTATTATTATTAGCATCATGAATGTACTTGGAAAAAATGTTAAATTTTCTTACGAACTCCATTGGTCAGAATGAGTCCACCAATGAGCAGAATCAAACACAAGAATGTCAACATTTCTCCAATATCTTGCATTCTCTTCAATCATATCCAAATGAAGGATTCTCTTGTTTCCAGCTCCTTTCTTCAATTCCACAAGCAGTGGAGCCCACGTGAACTCAATTGAAGTCTCAAAGTCCTGCACATATATTAACACCATATTAATAGTTCAAGTTATTAAAACATTAATCATTAAATAACCATAGCCTAAAGAGATTTTTATCGGTTTTACTCGGTGAAATAGAATTAATCAAAATTTACTAGACTATTATTAAAAAAAAAAAAACATAACTCATTAAATAGACATGTCTAAAACAATTTTTTTTTTTTTTTTGGTTTCTGGGCCTTATCGGTTGCATAATAAATGAGAACATTACCAAAGCATGGAAGGCCATAGAAAGACCGTTATAGCTGACCATCTTGTGACCAGTTGGAATGACTCCTTGCACTAAGCACACAAGAGACTCCCATTGGTTCCTCATTATAGAGTCACCAACTAACATGATTCTTTTCTTTCTCATCTTTCCAAGAAATTTCAACGCATCAAACCTGTTTCATATAATAACAATAATAATAAACAAAATTATTAATATTGAAAAAAAAAATGCCCAAAAAAAAAAGGAACTTCAAAAGTTCTATTGAATTGAACATGCAATGCTAACTCAATTGTTGCATAAGCAGTACGTACCTTGGAATAGAGCAGGCATGAGGCTTCCATCTCCACTTTTCATAGTCAGAATCAGGTCTTCCATTTGTTTTACAGGTGACTGATGTACTAAGATAAGGGCAGCTTGAATCGTAAAGAGGGTATGACTGATCATACACCCATTTCCCTGAAGTAAAATCACAGGTGCTTGACAGATCATGCCTGGTTTGGACCATGTCAACTTCACTATCCTCTTCATTGAGCCAGGACAACCCATCTTCTAGGCCAAACCTAGATGACTTGCCACATCCAAGAATAGTGAAGAAGGTGATAAAGAAGATGAAGTTTAGATGATGAGTGCTGACCATCTTTGGTTTAGCCATTGGTCGAGAAACCAAAATGGAATACTGAGTATAAGAAAGAAGCAAAAGCAGAAGAAGAAGAAGAAGAAGAAGAAGGTGCAAAAGTTGGAGACAGAGGTTATGGTAATTGATTAAGGCATGAATTACGGAAGGGTAGGACCACAACAAATGTTGTTTTTAATCATTAACTGTATGGTTCTAGTAATTGTTATGTCTATACTTTATTTTCATTGTGTTGCCCAAAGATATATCACACTTTAGAAGAAGTACTTACCAATTCTTTACTTACCATGTTCTTTTTTAGCAGTTTTACTTGCAGTATCTCCTTGATCGCAACTATTTTTTCAGAGAAAGAAAATGAATTATTTATTTATTAAAAATTCAAAATATATTTTAATGGAAAGATAATATAAATAAAAGTATAATAAAAAAAATGTCAAAATAAGTTATTGAGGGAGTGGTTAAGTGATCATTTCTCTGAAATTACACTTTAAAATGTAAAATTTGATTCATACCATTTCCGATTTAAAAGTGAAAACTACCTAAGTACTAAAATAAAATAGTATAATTTTTTGTTGCTATTCTTCAATTATATTGATAAAACTCTTTTAATTAATATAAAATTTAGTGATCAATATGTCTTACTCAATAATTGTAATTAGCTCATATAGTTACAACTATTATTTCAAAGAGTTAGAAAAAAAATAAAGTTTAATCTATCCTATAACTGTGTAATACCATAATAATAAGTTTCATTCGCGATCATAATATAAAATATAGTAAAATTAATTAATTATACAAAAAAATCTAAATACTCAACTTCTATATATATATGTGCGATGTAAAGATCTATATATGGTTTGGCAAGAGGAGAAGCTCCCAAGCTATCGTTTGAGGTGGATAAGTTATTAAAATGAAGCTTCTAGGAAAGCACACATTTGGCTCATATATGTGTGGAACGAACCACATTGATTACAAAGCTTATGAAATGGAATCCTTTTGATTCTTTTGCCTTCCCATACGTCCACTAATTTGTGATGATTTACTTTATAACAGTTTTACACATTATCATTACGGATAAATATAAAAAAAAATTATGTAATTTTATGTTTTTTAATTATTTATCTGAATTTTTTATAATTTAATTAGTGTATTATTTTATTTTATTTATATTTTACTACTCTACTCTGTTTAATTACTTATATCATTGTTACTTTATGATAAAATATTAATATAATATTAATTTTAATGATAAAATTATTTTATATATCATTTACCATTAATTTATCTATTTTGATATTTTTAAAGTAGTTAAAAAATATATACTTTCAAAAGTATTACAAATATTTTTTATAAAATTAAAAATATATCTTAATTTTATTATAATTAGCAGAATGCTGTATTGTTTAGTAAATTATTTTACTATAAAATATTTATATCAGTTCTATATTAAATTATATAATTTTCAAATTATTATTGAATAGAATACTAGAATAAAACTATGCACCCTTATGCATTGTAAAAGTTGAGCTGTATCAAGAGGTCCTAAAATGGAATGTCAATTTTTATTTATTAGTCATATCATTAATTATTTTGCTTTAACAAATATATTTTACTTTTGACCAATTATTATTTTAGTTATTTATTTAACAGTTACATTACTTAATTATTTTACTTAAATATATATATATAAGTATATGTAATTAAGTATTCTACATAGTTACACATTTTATCAATTTTTGATTCGTAGTTTTTTTATAAAAAGTTAATATTATATATATATTTCAACTTATTAGCAAAATACAATAGATTAATTCACTGCATTATAAATGTTAATGCAATAAAAATGTAATTTACTAATTTTTTAGAAAAATATATAAAAAAAATACTTGGTGGTTTCAATTTTTTATTTTCTAACTTATAATTTATTTTTTGGCTTGAAAGTACCATACATTTCACACAATATTGCCAAATCAAGAATGTCACGACCCAAAACAGGGGCCATGACCGGCGCTAGGGAACGGGAATTCTTTCGAATCCGGAACCCGTAGCAAGCCTAAAAATAAAATAAATCATGCAATAACAATAACCATATAATATATATGCAGTGGAAATAAAAATCTTAAATATTACAATATCATTTTCATCACTGGATTTAAATAAAAATCTCATCTCATAGATATATAATCTCTTAATACAAATCTAGTTTCAATATAATACATCTCTTTAAAAAATAAAATACATGAAATCCATTATATTAATTCACAACTACTGCAGTGTCTAGATAAAATAAATAAGACTCAAGTAAACAATTTACATAAAGAAGCCGGGGCGGAAGAAATCCGACGTATCGACTGCTACTGAGGTCTGAGGAAGTTGACTCTCCTGAAAAATAGTCAACGGAGGGGAGTCAGACCTCACTGAGTGAATTACTATAATATATATACATACACACTAAATGATAATGCATACAGTCAATAATACATATCTAATATGTATATATACAAGCAAATTCACACAGATGCAGTAAAATCATTTTTATATATTTTATCTAAAAATCATCTTTTATGAAGGATTATATAGAACCCTAGAATATCGCAACCTCAGAATAATAGTGTTAGACAACACCCTATCCATACAGGCTCACTGAATCCAAATATATTCACTTAATCCATTTAGACAGTAGACTGGCCCCGAGACACTGAGTCAACCGAGCTCCAGCAGTCTGACTGCCAGTGTGATTGGCCCCGAGACACTTGGTCAACCGAGCTCCAGCAATCACACCCCAAACCACATCTCACACATCAAATAATCATAATCAATCAATATCCACAAATAAGTTAGTATAATAGCCTAAATACTATAGGCGTACCGGTACGTACTCGGTCCTAGTGCTGCCCACTAGGTAGCACGTTCTATCGATATCCTTCATTAATAAATAATAAAACATTCATTCACAAATACATGATGCATGAATTTAAATAAATCAACAATATAAACCATATATATACTGGAAATATACCAAAAGTAAACCAGGTATATTTCGAGTATATATATGTCAAATAAATCCAATCAAATCACAAATTAAATTAAAAATATATTTAAAAACATTTTAAATATATTTTATTAATAAAACATGTATATAATTTATTATATACCAAAAATAAACTTAAATACAATCATATTATTTATACATTTTAATCAAATTAAAACATATATTTCTAAATCATGCATCCTAAGCATGTATACATAGTACAGTAACTCACCTAGTGCGCTCCACGAGACGGGTCCGACGGGCCTGGACCACTAGCCCTCGGTCTCGACGCAACTAAACAAGAAATAATAATCGACATCAGAATAACCCTAACAGAAATCCTAGAATTCAATCTAGAGTATTAAACACAGAATCGGAATTTAGGGTTCGACTGGATATCACGTTTTACGAGAATTCTACCGAAAATCCGGCATAACCTCCCCTGTAAAACGGACATCTCTCTACTCAAAAGAGTAGAGCCGACCCTGCAAAGAAACACACTTCGAAAATAAACTCAACACTCAACCACAACCCCTCGGTCGGACTCCAGACTACAATCTACCGACCGGGGTCCACAAACACAGAACAATTCAGGAAATACCAAAATATCCTTATAGCACAGAAATACATTTCATAGGTAGAAATTACATAATTAACCTTAAAACACAATAAAAACCGATAAAAACTCATTTTATTAGAAAAATCATATATTATATATATAATTGAAAATAATTCACGAAAAATAGTTTTAATTAGTTAAAAATACCAAATAATTTGTAGAAATCATTTTTATACCTTAAATAACTATTAAAACCAATTAAATTACATTTTTAGACAATTTAGGGTAAAATTACCAAAATACCCCTATATATATAAATATACCTAAATTACTTCAAAAATTCACCAAAAATCATACAATTATCCAAAATTAATTTTCTCAACATATTTATCAATAATATCAATAATTAAACTCAATTATCCAATTAATTTCAAATAAAAACACATTTAACCTAATTTCTCAAAATTACATAAACTTAATTAATTCAAAATAAATACTTAGAAATTCATAAAAATTCCAAATAAATTCCTATAATTCATTTCAACACCCAATTCAACCATAAACTCCAATTTCATAATTTAAATAATTAATTTCCGAAAATTAGAAAATAATATTAAAATATACAAAAATACCCAAAAATCCAAACAATCTCCAAAAATTCTACAAAAATTCATACATGTAGATTAAGCTACTAGGATCAACATTTGTGAAGGGAGTTTTCATGAATCAATCAATTCGAAGCTCAAAAAAATCAAAAACCCTAATAGGCCGAAATAGAAAAATCAAACCCTAAGCAATTCTAGACCAATTCAACTCAAACCAAAGCTAGAATCACACTCACCGGACCTCAAGGAGAAGAAAGAGACCGGCGGTGTCGAAAACGGTGACCGGAATCGGCGTGATCGACGGTGGATCGATTTTTGGCTTCTCCGGCCAAAATCGATCTCCCGACACCGGAAATGGCCTCCTCAGGCGGCAAAATTGGTCGGGGAAGACGGTGGCACACCGGACGGCACACCCACGGTGAAGGAACGGCACGGCAACGACCGGGAAACGGAGAAGGGAGAATTGGGAGGAAGAAGAAGAAGTCGGGGGGCAGTTTTGTAATTTTCCAAACTTTTGTAATTTTTGACAAATATATGTATATATATATACTTTATACTATTTATTAAAATAATATTAAATTACACACATCAAATATACACCACACACATAAAATTTAATATTTTAATAATTTATACTAAATAAAATTAATTAAATAACAATAAAACAATTAAATACTTAATAAAATATTAGGGAAATAATAAACCCTAATTAAGAAATATACACACACAGGCTTTATTTAATAATTTAAAAATATGTATGAGTTCATGCAAGTCCGTAAATACATTTAAAATAATTAATAATACATTGTTTACGTGGAAAATTTTCTCGAAAATGCAAATCCCGGGAAAATTTTACGTAAAACACTGAAAATAATACACAATAATTAAAATAGGTCTAAAATACATATTAACTCGTAAAAATATCATATAATGTACAGAAATCATTAACTCTGCATATCCCGGTACTGTGTAAAAATATTTTAAAAAACACGGGATATTACAAAGAAATTACCTAATTTTATTACAAGTGAGGACATGGAAAAAGTAGTTTATTGATAGTTATTATCTTTTTTTTTTTTTCCTTCTTTTTATCTTCTTTTTTCTTTATTTCCACTTCATCTAATATAAATAAATTATAGCACTGATAAAATTTTGTTGCACTATTGTTTTTTTTTTTTTAATCTTAGTATACATTAGGTACATTTTTTTTTTCTTGAATTTGTGTATATTTTGGTGTAATGCATGTTATGTTGTGTATGATTTCACGGTCTTTATTTTTACAGTTCGATAGTTACACCTTCTTAAAAAAAAAAACTTAAATAATCAAATTATATCACATTTCCGGTTTGATGATTTCTTTCTTACATAAAAAAAAAAAAAAAAAAAAAAAGAATATTATTTTACTCGAAAGAGTATATATGTGGTAAAATTCAAAGTGGAATTTGTTTTAATTATAAATTTGTGTGCTTGAGCTAAAACTAAAATTTGCCACGAACAACATAAAATATGACCTAAAAACCAGCTTTTATAAAATCATGTGTTCTCTAATTAATTTATTAGTTATACATTTTCAATCTCACTCGTAAACTAATAGAAAACATTATGACCATGTATAAAGCCAGTCTACATACCATTATGAAAATAAATATTATAAATTCAACATTTTTCTATTTTGAAAAAATAAAATAATAATTCAAATGCTAAATATTCATGCTTTTGATGGAGTACGAAACTAAAAAAGTAAAAACAAAAAATCATAATATGTTTGCAAGGATATTTTTTACCAATAAAAAATTACCTCAAATAATGAATTTATATAAAACGCAATATAATGAAATTTGTAATTCACTTGAAATGAATTCTATACAATATTTATTTAAATTAAATACACTTTATTAATAGGAGCTCATTTAGAAATGAATTTTATTTGAAATCTCTTTTAAAATAACATGAATTTTTAATTGAATTGAACTAATTTTTAAAAATAAATTTTTAATTTATAATCCATTTGACTTGATTTTATAGGAATAAAATTTTTTTCCTTATCTTTATATAGGAAATGGGTGATTCACATTAATTGATAAATTCATTCTCATTTCTATACAAAATTTTAATGAACCAAAAATCAAAAATTAAAATCACTTGTTTCAATTTTGATTGGACAAATTTTTTATACAATCCATAAGAGTAAAAATTCTTCCTCTCTAATAATGTATCAACTTTTTAAGCTATCATTAATTAATAAAATAAAATAATTTAACTTTTTTAAAAATCTCTTATGTAGATAAAAAGATAAAATAACCCTTGTACATTAAACAAATGAAATTATAAATATACAATGATATTATATAAGGACATGGTATATGTAAGGGCACGCAATGCTATAGTACGTCACGGACTGTGACATATTACCTTTATGTCTTTATTTTCTATTTGATTATTAAAAAATTTTTATATATTATAGGAATTTAAATTATTTTACAATGGTTTCATTCATGTGCATCTTAAATTTTAGATTCTAAAAAAAATTATATTTTCCAAAAATATATATATAAGGAGCAAGAAAGTAATGTACAGGGGTTATTTTGTATTTCTATCTATATGAGAAATTTAAAAAAAATTAAATTATTTTATTTTATTAATTAGTGATAGCTTAAAAAGTTGACACATCATTATAAAAAAATTATCCATTTTGATTTTCACTTTTTTTTTCATTTAAACACAAAGTATTCTAGGTGGATCCTAATTATGAAAGATACTTTTAAATCCATATTACGTCTAAACTAATCTCTACTCACATCAAATTATTCCAAAACAAATAAAATACTGATCATTATGATACTCGATTCAAACCCATTATCTCACTTAAAAAATATAACGTCAAACTACTCACACCATGGTTATTTTTTCCTTTCTTTTTAACGAAACAAAAGACTTCAGGTGAAATTGCTCACTTGTTTTTTTTTTTTTTTTTTTTAATTTGTTACCGTGCGGGTGGTGGTTTTGACGGTTAGGTGGTTGGCTAGCTAAGTAAAAAAGGTTTAGATATGGAAGCGTGACATGCGGCGAGTAGGCCATTGCACATAATTGGTGTAATTTTTTTTTTTTTTTCAACGTCAAAAAGACCATAAAGAAAAATCATTATAGGAGTAAATGCAAGTAAGCATGATGGGGCTACACACCCACCGCCATCCTCATTATTACTTTTTTCTTTTAAGGTCAAAAGTACTGTGCCACTTTCACTTTGCTGTTGTTGTAGATGAGACCGATAAGAATGATGCCAGAGCTTTGCTCTTCTACATTTCTTTTTCTTTTTTTTTTTTTAAAAAAAAGAGAACAATATTAACAAAATTTTACCATAACCTGAAATTTCCCTAAGTTTAATTGTAAAAATAAAAACTACCTTTAAGGTTTGTTGTGGTTTAATTATAATTTTTATTTTTGATAATGCTAAGTAGGAAATTTCGATATTGTTCCAATTCAATACGATAATTTAAAATTCGTTTAAATTTTACTAATTGATAACCAAAGTCCAGCAAACTAATTATTGTCCATATCACATCAAAACTCACAGTTCTACCTATCAGCAAAAAGAAAAAAAAGTTTTGGTCCAAAAAAAAGGAAAAAAAAAGTTTATTAAATTTAACCCTTTTTACCATTATAACTTATTAATTTTGATAAATTGATATATCTAACCTCTGTTTGTTTGCAAAAAAATATTTTATTTTTGAAACATATTTTCTCTAAAAAAAATATTTTTTTCAACGTTTGGTAAAAATACATTAAAAGATAATAAATGAGAAGACACTGAAAAATAAAAAAGAAAATAATAAATGAGGAGAGAAGATGTTGAAAAAAAAATTTCTCATCCTTAAAATGGGAAATTATTTTTCCTTTTTTTGAATTTATTTTTTTGATTATCCAAACATTGAAAAATAAGAGAAAATATTTTTTACAAGCAAACGGGACCTTATAAACATTTAGATTTTTTTAAAAAAAAAACATTTTTAGATGAACAAAATATTTTCGGTCTCTTAAATAAATTAATTAGACTAATTGAATACTTAAAATAAGATAAATAAATAATAACTGTAGCAAATCTAGTTATTTAAATAATAATGCAAATGAATCGATAAACAACATCAAA
Source organism: Mallotus nudiflorus (assembly GCA_947683625.1). Taxonomy (NCBI): domain Eukaryota; kingdom Viridiplantae; phylum Streptophyta; class Magnoliopsida; order Malpighiales; family Euphorbiaceae; genus Mallotus; species Mallotus nudiflorus. The sequence goes on along the minus strand of CANTUR010000793.1, from coordinate 912,404 downwards.
GTAGTCAAAATTAATCGCACCATTAATTGATAAGAGTCATGGAATTTTCATAATACCTACACCACCACTACCAGTACTTATAAATATGAGTGCCTCCTATACTTCAAGTCATAATAAAAAAAAGTTTTAAAACTCTTGCAAATTCAAGACTCAAAAGTATTCTTCAAGTTCTACAAGATGTGTTCATGATCAAACTCAAATTTGACTCGAGAGCAAACTACAAATGTATTTAAATCAAGTTTTTATCGTAAGATTTGATTAAAATCAAATTTGATTCAAGATCAAGTTAAGAAAACCATTGAATCACATTTGTATTACGAGCTTCGAACTAGAGTATTTCAATCTTTTTATAGATGAAAATTGGCTATGTATAACTCAATTCAAATGAATATTATTTTATACAACATTGCTAACTCAGAGAGGGACATCAACCTCCAAAACAACATAACTGTTAAGAGTACAAAACCAACATGCTAACTAATGGGCAACATTATTGCAATCATGAGGAATAAAAGCAATGTTAAGACTTGTAAACAAAGTTGAATATGCAAAATATGAAAAAGAATATTGGAGATTAATGAAAAATATAGTCAACTATCATGTAACATATTGATCACACATAAGAATATCATTCTCCAAAATAGTATTTACAAAGCTTGCATTTTTTAGCCAAATGGTGATAAAATTATATAGCTTTTGCAATCAACCATTTCTATTGACTACTGTCCTTGAAATCGAAGCCTTACAAAGATAAGGGCTGATCTTGATAAGTCTCTAATGGTGCAACCTAATCTAGCACAACTAGTATATAAACATATTGAGGTGTCCATGTTAATCTTGCATTAGGAAGTTGGAGGAGCATACTGAATAGAGGGGTTGGCATATTAATACCCATGCTCACAAACTTTAGCCAACTAGAACTATTAAAGAAACCTAATTGTTAAAGTTGAAATAGCTCTAATATTATAGTCTTTATGCTCAAAGTTCTTATTATTAGTATGAATGTGCCTTAGTGTCATTCTTTTAATGTAAAATGACATTGTAATTTTATCCCTATGGTACTAAATTATTAATTTAAATAAAATATTTATTTATTTAAATATTTACCCTTTAACATTATGCTAAATGAGTTTATTATCAAGAATTGATAATATGAATAACAAATTCATTTAGTACATATGCTATAAAATGTTCATAGTTGTTGGATTAATATATGGGTAGTATTAATCTATAGACTATTGCCTCTATATATTATCCTTGATCAGTATGTGATATCGATATAAGAGGTACTGAGTCTCATTCTACTTTATATGAGATATCAGAATAGACAAATGGATACTCATATAATAGTGGATCTAACTGTGATGTAAAATATATGATTGTATGTGATGCTCATGCTTACATGGTGGCTACTTAGACACATGCCTTCCATATAATGTAATTGTTGAAGGACACTATGGCAAGGTGTCATAAGCATGCACCTTTAGTTAATAGAGAATCTTTACATGAATGAGATTGCTTATTTTACACTTAAAGTAAAAAGTAAATGGATAATCTCTACATGTATGAGATAGCTTATATTCCACTCAAGCCTAAGTGAGTGGAGAATCTCTATACATATAAATTAGTCTCTCATATATACACTAAGCTAGTGAAAAGTTCTCTATACACCACTTACCACTTCACATTAAAGACATTACACACAAGAGAGAAATTAAAAGAGAGTTCTCAAGAGTTTAATATTCTTTTTCTTCTTTTTCTTCTTCTTCTTCTTTCTTTTTTTTTTAAGTGTAGTGAATGTGTGAGTGAAATATAAGAGTTATGTTTCATACATTAGCCATAGTCATCATCCATAGAGTTTGGGTTGTGTAAAGTCGTGCAACTAGAAGGCTACATTCATCCATACATTTAGGGCAATGAGTCCTACATCATTTAAGCCAATGAAGGAGCTTTGGCATGTTTTGGAGGTCACTAAAGGAGGAGCATGTGAGTAAAATTTCATCAAAGGCTTGATGTCAATCTGGTGCTTCTCGTGTATTTTAAGCTAAAGGCTTCACACTTAAGGAGCTAGGAGCTTGTATATTTGTATTAACCATATCCTAAAGCTTATTGAGCATGCTCTTACATTTGGAGTTTGTAAAAGTTACTCAACTCTTAGATATATGTTTCTTAACTTGCTATATGTTTTGGTTGTTGTTGAATCTTTGTTAAATATTATCCATTTAAGTATGCATGTATTTGGTTGTGTAAATTACATGCAATATGATTTAGGGTTATTTAGGGTTCTTGCTTGTCATGCAAGGGTTGCATGCTAGGAAAATTTTTTAAAATTTTCCATAACAGAATTCATGTTCACACCACGCTTCCATTTATAATCTAGTTTATATAATTAATCCCTTTACTTCTAATGTTTAGAATCCCACAAAGCTCCAAAGAATCATAACTAGTGCCTCATATTCTTATTTCTTCAAGGATTTAAGCATTTTCCAAAACCATTCACCAAAAGACATACGAAGAAAAATTACAAGATGAATACCCAACTTATAGTGGAACCAAAATGCTCTTTGAAAATAAATGTAAGAGAGATTTAGATTGATTATATCAAACATATAATAAACCACCATTGATACCAAGAAATTGAAGTGCCTCTTGAACTAGTAATGCATTATTAAGTGTGTGCCATAAAAAATGTTTCACTTTATGATGTATATGCAAACTCTATAATCAATTCTATTGTGTTATAACTGAAGAACTAGGATCATTAGATGTTATAAGAACTAGGTTAATGGCAATATAATTGGCATTTTTAACTGAGAATTGTCCCATTTATTCAAAATGCCAAAAGCGAGTATCTTTTGATACACCAACATTAATTGGAGTATCCAGTATATACTTAACTTCATAGAGAAGACATAACTAATGAATAAGCTGCTCTTTCCAACATTTGTACTCAAAATCAATTAGATTTGAAATTATTACATCATATGACTAACTATTAAGAGGTATCAAAGATAGGATTGTTGATACCCTAAATTTTAGCGGTCCCCAAGAAGTCCGATGATGAAGATTTCTTATTGACAAGACAGGGGACACTTCTTCAAAAGTCATTCCAATACAAAGTGAAACACTTTTAAAAACCCCAAAAATGTTAAAAAAATTCACCCGAACCACAAAAAAACCTGAAGCGAACCAAAAATAGTCAAAATAGGTGAAAACAGGGTCCAGGAGACTAATGGTCGGCTTGACCCATAAGTGTGAGTCTGGCCCACACTTGTGGGTCAATCAACCCCAATTAACCTATGTCACGACCCAAAACAGGGGCCATGACCGGCGCTAGGGAACGGGAATTCTTTCGAATCCGGAACCCGTAGCAAGCCTAAAAATAAAATAAATCATGCAATAACAATAACCATATAAAATGCAGCGGAAAATAAAAATCATAATATCATGATATTACCCATATCAACTGGATTTAAATAAAAATCCCATCTCATCACATATATAAAATCTCTTTAATACAATCTAGTTTTAACATAATATATCTCCTTTAAAATAAAATACATGAAAACCAATACTGTAATTCACAACTACTGCAGTATCTAGATAAAATAAATAAGACTCAAGTAGACAATTTACATAAAGAAGCCGGGGGCGGAAGAAATCCGGCGTATCGACCTGCTACTGAGGTCTGAAGAAGTTGACTCTCCTGAAAAATAGTCAACGGAGGGGAGTCAGACCTCACTGAGTGAATTACTATAATATATATACATACACACTAAATGATAATGCATACAGTCAACAGTATATATCTAATATATATATATACAGGCAAATTCACACAGATGCAGTAAAATCATTTTTATATATTTTGTTTGAAAATCATCTTTTATGAAGGATTATATAGAACCCTAAGATATCGCAACCTTGGAAAATAGTGTTAAACAACACTCTGGCCATACAGGCTCACTGAATCCAAATATATCCACTTAATCCATTTGGACAGTAGACTGGCCCCGAGACACTAAGTCAACCGAGCTCCAGCAGTCTGACTGCCAGTGTGATTGGCCCCGAGACACTTGGTCAACCGAGCTCCAGCAATCACACCCCAAACCACATCTCACATATATCAATAATTACATCAAATCAATATCCACAAATAAGTTAGTATAATAGCCTAAATACTATAGGCGTACCGGTACGTACTCGGTCCTAGTGCTGCCCACTAGGTAGCACGTTCTATTGATATCCTTCATTAATAAATAATAAAACATTCATTCACAAATACATGATGCATGAATTTAAATAATCAACAATATAAACCATATATATACTGGAAATATACCAAAAGTAAACCAGGTATATTTCGAGTATATATATGTCAAATAAATCCAATCAAATCATGAATTAAACTAAAAATATATTTAAAAACATTTTAAATATATTTTATTAATAAAACATGTATATAATTTATTATATACCAAAAATATACTTGAATATAAATCACATTATTTATGCATTTTAATCAAAGTAAAATATATATTTCTAAATCATGCATCCTAAGCATGTATACATAGTATAGTAACTCACCTAATGCGCTCCACGAGACAGGTCCGACGGGCCTGGACCACTAGCCCTCGGTCTCGGCGCAACTAAACAAGAAATAAATAATCGACATCAGATTAACCCTAATAGAAATCCTAGAATTTAATCTAGAGTATTAAAATACAGAAACAGAATTAGGGTTCGACTGGACATCACGTTTTACGAGAATTCTATCGAAAATTCGGCAGAACCTCCCCTGTAAAACGGACATCTCTCTACTCAAAAGAGTAGAGCCGACCCTGCAAAGAAACACACTTCGAAATAACAGGCTCAACACAATCAAAATCCCACGGTCGGACTCCAAACTACAGTCCACCGACCGGGGTCCACAAACACAGAATAATTCCAGATATACCAAAAATATCCTTAAATCACAAAAATACATTTTATACGTAAAAAATTACATAATTAACCTTGAAACACTATAAAAACCGATAAAAACTTATTTTATTTGAAAAACCGTATATTATATATATAATTGAAAATAATTCACGAAAAATAGTTTTAATTAGTTAAAAATACCAAATATTTTGTAGAAATCATTTTTATACCTTAAATAAATATTAAAACCAATTAAATTACATTTTTAGACAATTTAGGGTAAAATTACCAAAATACCCTTATATATATAAATATACTTAAATTACTTCAAAAATTCACCAAAAATCATACAATTATCCAAAATTAATTTTCTCAACATATTTATCAATAATATCAATATTTAAACTCAATTAACCAATTAAATTCAAATAAAAACACAATTAACCTAATTTTTCCAAAATTCCATAAACTTCAATAATTCAAAATAAATACTTAATAATTCATAAAAATTCCAAATAAATTCCTATAATTCATTTCAACACCTAATTTATCCAAAAACTCCAATTTCATAATTTAAATAATTAATTTCCGAAAATTAGAAAATAATATTAAAATATTCAAAAATACCCAAAAATCCAAACAACCTCCAAAAATTCCACAAAAATTCATACATGAAGATTAAGCTACTAGGAACAACATTTGTGAAGGAATTAAGCATGAATCAATCAAGAACAATTCGAAAAAAATCAAAAACCCTAATAGGCCGAATTTGACAAATCGAAAACTAAGCAATTCTAGACCATTTTAGCTCAAACCAAAGCTAGAATAACACTCACCGGAGCTCAAGGAGAAGAAAGAGACCGGGCGGTGTCAAAAACGGTGGCCGGAATCGGCTGGTGATCGACGGTGGGTTGATTTTCGGCTTCTCCGGCCAAAATCACTCTCCCGACGTCGGAAACGGCCTCCACAGGCGGCGAAACTGGTCGGGGAAGATGGTGGCACACCGGACGGCACACCCACGGTGAAGGAACGGCGTGACAGACGCCCAGACGGTGAAGGAACGGTCGGAGAAGAAGAAGAAGAAGAAGAAAATGTCGGGGGGCAATTTGGTAATTTTGCAAATTCTTTTGATTTTTAATGTATATATGTATATATATATACTTTATACTATATATTAAAATAATATTAAATTACACACATCAAATATACACCACACACATAAAAATATTAATATTTTAATAATTTATACCAAATAAAATTAATTAAATAACAATTAAAATAATTAAATACTTAATAAAATATTAGGGTAATAATAAACCCTAATTAAATAAGTATACACACACGGGCTTTATTTAATAATTTAAAAATATGTATGAGTTCATGCAAACCCGTAAATACATTTAAAATAATTAATAATACATTGTTTACGTGGAAATTTCCCCGAAAATGAAAGTCCAGGGAAAATTTTACGTAAAACACTGAAAATAATACACCGTAATTAAAATAGGTCTAAAATACATATTAACTCGTAAAAATATCATATAAAATACAAAAGTCATTGACACTGCATATCCCGATACTGTATAAAAATATTTTAAAAATACGGGATATTACAACCTATGAGTGTGGGTTAATGACCCACACCCGTGGTTCATCCACCCACGACCCTTGGTGTGTGGGTCACATGGGTCAAGATCCAGAACATATAAAAACCCCATTTTTTGCCCATTTTAGGGACTTTTGTTATAATTTTCAAAAAACAAACTTTAGAGAGAGACTATGGGATGAATTTGAGACTTTCTCTTTCTTTCTAAACCTCTACTTTGCAATTGGAGACCCATTTCCATACAGTTTCTTAGCTTATTTCTAATTTCCTTTAGGATTGTTTTAACACTTTTCTTATCAAACCAAGCTTCATCTTTGTCAAAGCGCATAGCTGGGGCAATCACTCGATCCTTTTGAGGATCTCCTAACTATTTTAAATAAAAATTTGCATTTCATATCATTTTTCTTCTTCTCTTACTCTTTTTTTTTTTCATTTTTCAGCATTTTTTGCATTTTATTTTATTTATTTATTGTCTTGTGATCAAGTTGTGATTTTGTGGTATTTTTGAAGTTTGGAATAAGATATGTTGAAGGAGTGGGTAGTTTGGGTTTGATTACAGTAGTGTTTGCATCATTTTTGCTTTTTTGTTCATTTTTGAATCATTTTTTGTTTATATATATATATCATGGGTATTTTGGTGCTAAAGTTAGCATTATTATTATTTTTATTGCCTTTTGTTTTATAAAATTGTTATTTTTATCATAAAGTTCACATTTTTATAGTAAAAATATCATTTTTATTAGTTTTGTTGCCTTTTTTTTTTATGAATTTGTTATTTTTATCATAAATTTCACATTTTTATGGTAAAAATAGCAATTTTATCATTTTTATTATTTTATGTGCATTTTTTATTATTTTTGTTATTTTTATTTTCTTTTTTGATAAATTTGCTATTTTTATCATAAAGTTAATATTTTTATGGTAAAGATTGCATTTTTATTATTTTTGTTATTTTTATTTTCTTTCGTGATAAAATTGCTATTTTTATCATAAAGTTCGTATTTTTATGGTAAAAATTGTATTTTTATTATTTTTATTATATTAATTGTATTTTTATTATTTTTGTTATTTATATTTTCTTTCTTGATAATTTACTATTTTTTATTATAAAGTTTACATTTTTATGGTAAAAAATTGCATTTTTATCATTTTTATTATATTAATTGCACTTTTATTATTTTTATTGCCCTTTTTTTGATAATTTTTTTTAATTTTTATCATAAAGTTCACATTTTTATGGTAAAAATAATATTTTTATCATTTCTATTATATTAATTGCACTTTTATTATTTTTATTGCATTTTTTCGATAATTTTTTTTTTATTTTTATCATATGGTTCACATTTTTATGGTAAAAATAACATTGTTATCATTTCTATTATTTTATTTGCATCCTCATTTTTTTTGGTTGCTCCTTTCATGAATTTGTTATTTTTATCATGAAGTTCATATTTTTATGGTAAAAATGACATTTTTATCACTTTATTATTTTTATTGTATCTTTATTATTTTTGCCATTTTCATTTTTCCTTTTTGATGAATTTGCTTTTTTTTTTTTTTTAATTTTATTATAAAGTTCATATCTTTATTGCATTTTTATCACTTTTACTATTTCTATTGCATTTTTATCACTTTTATTTTTTTAATTGTATTTTTTATTATACTGATTGCATTTCTTTTATTATTTTCGTTACTCTTGTCATTTTTATTCTTTTATTTTAATTCTCTTTCATTTTTATCATAAAATCCCCAGTTTTTATAATGAGGATGAAATTTTTATTATCTTTGCTATTTTTATTATTTTACTAATTTCATCACTTTTTATCCCTCCATTTTAATGCCTTCATACTCTCGTTGTCACAAAACTCTTTTTTTTATATAGTAAAAATGACAAAATACCTAATTTTTAGACCCATGCATCATGCATCTCCATTAGCATCCTTGTTTGCTTATTTATTTAATTATTTCTGCTTATTTCGATTGCTTTATTTTGGATAACGAAGTATGTAAAATTGCTTTTAAATATGATGTGTACTTGCATGTGCGTGAAAGCTAACTTTTGTTTTGCAGGTTTATTAGAATAAGATTTTCCTTTTTATTTTTATTTTTCATTTTGATGTAATTAATAGAATAGGGAGTTTTCAAGGCAATGTAATCATTAATCCTGATTTTCCTTTTATTTTCTATTTTAAATGTATTTATTAGAATAGACTTTTTTCCAAGGGTTGTAATCCTTAATCCCTTTCCCCATTTTTGTTTTGTTTATTTGTGTGTTTATTTTGTTCATTATTTCTTGTATGTTTGTGTGCTACTTGCTTACTTGTTTGTATTATTATTTGCTTAATTGATGTGATTGATGAATGCTTATTTATTTGCTTAGTTTGTGATGTATGTGCGCCAAGTCCAATAATCCCGCATTCATTTCCTATGCAATTTTAATTGACTAACAATCAAATGTGGTAAATGCATCATTGAACCAAAACTAGGGTGAAAGAATGAGTAATTAAGTAATGTGTAATAAGAAACAGGATAAGTAACCTACCCCTCGAACTTGGAATCTCTAGTTAGGAAAGTAAGTTTTTAATTCACTTTTCCTAACAAAAGTCAGATGGTGACTCCAATCTACAAAGCCTATTCAGGCAAACCCTCCTATATTAATAACATCCAGTAGATGGTCACCTTAGCATGTGTGCCCTGACATCGCACTGATCCTATCCTGTTATGACCCACAGAAAAGAATGAATGCACCCACAAGGATATAACAAGATGGTAAATAACCTAGAATCAATCCAAATTTGAATCACATGATTGTCTTTAATTTTCCACATAACATCATCTTCAATAGAAGAGATTCCAATATGCTACACCAAGTGTAACCCGCTTTATGGCTAGCCCAAGCTTGGAAAAATTCATATGTGAAAAGATATTTGGATTTAATAACTAGAGCATATAATGAAGAATGGTCAAAGACAAACCTCCAAGCCTACTTCAAAAGCAACGCAATATTATAACCCTTAAAATAACAAAATCCTAACCCATCATCCCATTTTAACACATACAACTTACACCAATTCACCTAATGGATTTTGCCATGATTAGAGTTATTTCCTTATAAAAACCTCATCCTTATGCATTAAAGCTCATTATAAAAGGAACTTTAAAGATTAAAATAACTCACTATATGATTAGGAATACTTTGTATTAAAACCTCAATTAAAATCTCCTTCTAACTTGTGATAGGAATTTCTCCTTTCAATTAAAAGGTCATATGATCTAGGAATCAATAGACTCCACAATATGGGCAACCCTTCCTTTTTAAATTGATGATGGCATGATTCAAACCCTACACCTTAGGATGTCTTTGGAGATGAGTTATCACTTGACTACTCCCTCATTAGCTCTCATTTCATCTTTATAGTTTTCTTTAAATACACTCCTTAATGTAAGAAAAAATTACTTTTTTGAATGACCAATTAGACATAAAACTCTAAGATAATTGGAAAATCTATCAATAGCTCTTATCCCTACCATCGATGTAATATTTATTGAAGCAAATCAAAAGTACTCTTATTGAAAAGAATTTAGATTTTACTAAATTCAGGTGTTGGCTTGAGGCATTTTCATATTTATGAAGTGTTAGCAAACACAATAAAATCTATAGTTTTATTTCCTATCCTTCCCCTCCCTTCCAATCTCTTAATAAAACCTTCCTTTCCATTCCCTTTATAGTTGTCATGCATAGTATTAGGTTGCCTACTCACAATAAAGGAATAAGAGAAAAAATTCATACAAGTAGTAATAAGTATTATGAAAAATAGAGGAAATGCACCTTACATATGATTTCAAGAATGAATTCCCATTCCACTCTATTGTATGCTTGTTAATGTCTAATTTTAATGCTATATAACTAGGAGATCCTTTAAATTTCTACTTCATATAATGGAATATCTCAAAGGCTAAAAGAGCATCGTAAAAAATTTGAATGCCCTTAACAAAAGCAATTTGGGTTTTATGAATAATATAAAGAATAATAAGTTTTAGCCAATTTACAAGAACTTTAGTCATGATTTTGTGGATACCATTACAAAGAGAAATCAGGTAAAAATCTTGTATAGTACTAGAATTCTTCTTTTTTGAAATTAAATGATATAAATATTATTAAAAGAATGGGGCACAACACTGTATTAGGGAAAGATAAAACAACATTAAGAATATATATACCAACAATGTGCCAAAATTTTAAGAACAAGAGAGCAGGCATTCCATTAAGTTTTAGAGCTTTAAGTTGATTCATATGTTTTAAAGCAAAAGTAATATCATTTAGAGTAAATAAGGCAATAAGCATGTTAATGTTTGCTTCACATAATTTTGCTTTAAGATAACCTAAAGGCTTATCCATAGCTAGTGGAGGAGTAATGGTGAAAACATCTATGAATGGTAAAGAAATATTTAATACAGTCTATTCATTAGTTGTCCATTCACTATCTATATTTCTTAAATTATTTGATATAACAAAATATTTAAAGCTTTTCTTTTATAAAAAATTTTGAATTATGATCTCCTTTTACTAACTATAAAGCTTGACAGTGTTAATACCATATAGTTTCTTTAAGTGCTAACAGAGCATCTAGTTTATGCTTAAGTTTTCGCTTTTGCCCTAACTCACCTTGCTAAGAAACATGTTATCATAATTTTGAAGCTAATTTTGGATATTCTTACCTTGAGATTACAAGTTACCAAATGTTATTTGATTCCACTATGAAAGAACTGTGGAACATCATTAAATTTTAGTTTGAAAAGCTAATGAGTTGTAAGCATTCACTTCCACAGTCCACTTATCATAAATAATAGTCTCATAATCATCATGAAAAAGTAAAACAACCTCAAATTAAAATATTTTGGATGTGCAACATGGACGCATAGAGGAAACTTTAAACTTGACTAAAATTGGAGCATGATCAAATAAAGAGGAAACTAAATGTTGAACTTACCCATTTGGAAATAACCCAAACCATGAAGGATTACAACAATGTCGACCCAATATATATATATATATATATATAATATATATATATATATATATATATATATATATATATATATATATATATATATATATATATATATATATATATATATAATTAGTCTTTCTTTTTCATTTATCATCTAATAACTCCAAAAAATTATATTTTAAGATTTAGCGAAGAATTTGTACATTACTATCGAAAAATGTTATTATACATTGCTATAAATACATGATCAAGAGATAGTTAAAAAACTACATACTAATGTATCACATATTTGGTGGATCAGTTAAAGGAGGTCATTACCTATTGGATCATCTACTAAGCACTAAATTATGATGCTCTATCGAGAGGAAAGCCAACCTGTAAATGCCCCATCATCATCCTCCACTTTCACTGCATACAGTGTATAGCCTCCTAGTCCTGCTCAAGCTACTTGTACTATGTAGTGACTTGCTCATGCTCAACCTCCTTTTATATTGCTCCTCTCGCTCTTACTCGCGTTACATATATATATATATATATATATATATATATATATATATATTAGTCTTTCTTTTTCATTTATCATCTAATAACTACAAAAAATTATATTTCAAGATTTAGCGAAGAATTTGTACATTACTATTGAAAAATGTTATTATACATTGTTATAAGTACATGATTAAGAGATAGTTAAAAAAACTACATAATCACTAATGTATCACGGATCTGGTGGATCAGTCAAAGAAGGATCGTTACCTATTGGATCATCTACTAGGCATAAAATTATGATGCTCCATCGAGAGGAAGGCTAACCTGTAAATGCCCCATCATCATCCTCCACTTTCATTGCATACAGTGTATAGCCTCCTGCTCCTACTCAAGCTACTTGTACTGTTTAGTGACTTGCTCATGCTTAACCTCCTTTCATATTGCTCCTCTCGCTCCTGCTCATGTTCAAGCATCTAAGTCAACTCCTCCTCTAGTTGCCATTGAACTATATAAAGTACACAATCATCAGATGGTAAGGCAATGCAAAGTGCCAATGTGCCAATACTGTCATGACCCAACCCGGAAGCCATAACCAGCACTAGGGAACGGGAATTACTATAAAACTAAACTCGTAGCAAGCCTTAAAAAATAAAAGCATGCGGAAATATAATATATATCAAAGAATTTAAAACTTAAAATAATATTAAAGGAATTCTCATAGCATATATTAAAATATAACATGCATTATTCTTCAAACACAAATCTCAATTATAAAACAATGTTAAACACTACATCACTCAAATACTACTACTACAACTACTAGAGTACAAATAAGAGTTTAGATATAAAAATTATATAAAATAGCTAGGGTTGAAGAAGACCAGCAAAGGGGTCTACTATTGAGGTTTGATGAAGTAGAATGTCTTGAAAAAAATATTAAGGGGGGTCAGACCTCACTAAGTGAATTATTATTATATATATACATGTACTATAAAATACAAGCATTCAGGCATCATTATAATAATATATTTATATTTATATAATCTGATATACATGCATTTCATACACATACCAAAAATCTTTTTTTCAATTCAATAATAAATATGGAAAAATTTTTAGGTAGAGGATCAGAGCAAAACCCTAAATAGTCCGCAACCTCGATCATATAACTAATAACCAACCAGCTTATGCATAACTCCAAATATTTATTTATCTAACTCAAGGTAGTAAACTAGCTCCGAGTACACTAGGTTAACCAAGGATCCACAACCACCCTTTTCAATAACCATTAATCTTAATATTCAATTTCATAATCAAATAATCAGATTCTCAGCCTAAAATCTACCGTACCATTGCGCAACAGTCCTAGCATAGCCCACTAGGTGGCACGTTCAATAACTATCCTCCAAATCATACTTACTATTATTAAAAGTAATGAAATGCATAATTTAAACATGGTAACATCCATTTTCAAGGCAATATATAAAATATATACCAATTATATACTAAAGCATAGGTATAAACATTTAATAAAATAAATCATACTTATATTTACATTATTAAAATATGGATGCTCATAAATGTTTATTTTACATGCAATGCATATATATAATGATAACTCATAGATTAAGTGTGCTCCACGAGAGTAACCTAACTGGTCTGGTTTTGAAGGTCTCGGTCTCGGCATAGCTAAAGAAAATAATAGTAATAATAATACTTATTAGAAATAAATTCCTAATTTAATAATTCTAGAATTCTAAGAATGACTTGATCTAGACACGACTAGGGTAAATTTCAAAACTAGACTCAGACCGATTGTCACATTTTACGAGAAATCTACCAAAAATTTGATAAAGTTTTCCTTGGAAAACATACATCTTTCTACTAAAAGTAGAGTCGATCCTGCACAAAAAAATTCACTTCTACATAATCCAATTTACAATTAAATAATATTAATAAACCAATATTCAAATTTTTAAAATTAATTAACATAACTTACCAATTATTAGTTAAAATACTCAATTGTATAATGAAAATACCTAAAAACTTATTTAAGCTTAAAAATAATAATTAAAATTATTATTCGAATATATTTTCAAAAATTATTATTTATTAGCTGAAAAAATAGTAATTAATTTATAAAAATTATTTTAATGCCACTTATCACTCAAAAACTATCTGAAACCTATTAATTATCAATAATTTCAATTAAAACATAAAAATTACTTATTTATATTAATTTCTCCAAAATTCTATTTTTTACATAATCATTCAAAAATTCGTAATAAAAATTTGGTACATAATTTAAATAAACTTCCTCCATGAAACTTGCTCTAAATAATATATAGAATTTAATAAAAATTTCGGACCTAGGACTGTGTGAAAAGTAATGAACCCAAAAATATGTATTTTTAAATAATTTCAAAAAAATAAATAAAAATAATATTTGAGTAGATCTTGGCTCAAATAACAACTAATCTAAATACCACAACTTCAAATAAAATTATTTTCAATGAGAAAAATCAAATTAAACATATTAAAATAAATATAAAATTGAGTTTTTAGAGTCCTTACCGGTCGATCCACTCGAAACTAACTACGTATTATCGAAGCTCGTAGCGTGAGCTTCAAAACAAGCCTAAACTCAATTGGTTTCCTCACTGGCGATCGGATTGCACTATTCATGTATAGTGCTGTCTTCCACTGTTGCTGATGCTGCTCAGATTCTGACGGCCTGGTGCTGGAGATGGTGGCGGTCTAGTGAGCTGAGGTGGTGGTGTGGTGGTTCGATTTTGCTATGGTGGTCGTGCGTTTTGGTCTTTAACGCAGGAAGAAGGAAAGTAACGGTAGGAAAAAGAAAGAAAAGAAAAAAAATGGTGAAGTGTACTGATGCCCGACTTTTTTTTTAACTTTAACTTTTTTTAAATAATACTAATAACATTATAATGATATAATATAATATAATATTTAAACTCCCAAATTAAATCTTTACCCACATATATAAGTATACAATTAAATAATTTACACAATTAATATTAACAATACTAAATAATATAACAATAAATTTTAACTTAAATTTTTAATTTAACAATAATTACCAATTAATAATAACTTTTGAAATAACATTTAATCTCATAAATAACCAAATGCTGAAATTTACTAAAATAAATAATTAGAATAATAATAAAATTAAAATATTAAAATAATCATTAATAAAAATATTTATTAACATTGCATATCTCATAATTTAATTTTATAATTAATATGAAAATTTCGAGTCATAACAAATACTGCCAAAGGATCTAGGGTAAAGAGTATAAACGTGATCCAATCCCATACTTTTTCTTGCCACTTACAAACTTAAGATAGAGACTCGTCATATTTATTGTAGGTGTTTGTGACCCATTATCAATAAATTGTTATTAGACAATTGAGATTTTTTGTTTATTACTATGTTGATTTTGACTTCCCTTTTTGTATAGTATTTCCTTTTATATTAGATTTCTCTTCAATTGGTAAAAAACCCTTATGAACTCTTTATATCAATAAAATCAATAAGTGTAGCTGATACAAAATTCCCATGGTATTAAAGCAAGACAGGTAGGGCTTTCTTTTCTTTACCAATGGTCAAAGAAACCAGCCAAACCTCTACATTGAGAACATCAAATTAACAAATGCAAACTATAACTAAAACACATGTGATTTATCTTCTCCCTACACGTTACACTCACTAAGGAAGAAAATTATCCAACATGGTGAAGAGCCATGACAAATGCACTACTAGCCAAAAATAAATTTAGCTTTATTGATGGGAGTTCACCTCACCTAAATCCTAATTCATTGTATGCTGCTATATGGGTAAAAAAAAATTTCATGGTTATTTCTTGGATATTCAACTCGCTTCACCCATCTCATAATAACAACATTGCATATTTTGAAATCGTAAGGGAGATATAGATTGGCTTGGAAGAATGCCTCTCATAGGGCAATACTCTATGTGTGTATCAATGGAGATTATGAATACACAACAAAGAGATATGTCAATATTAGTATATTACACAAAACTAAGGGGACTTTAAGATGAAGGCAATGCCTATTATTAAATCCCACCATACATATATAGAGTAGCTAAAGTTATTGCAACTGAGAAAGAAAAGTAGAAGGTTCATAAATTTTTAAATAGGTTTGACTAAAGAATATTGTGTAGTGCATTCCCAAATTCTAAATTTGGATCCATTACCTTCTTTAGCATGGGCGTATGCTCATATCTCAGAAGAAGAAAGACAACAGTAAGTTATAATATTAAGGAATACTATAACTGTTGTTAAAGCTATTGCATTTGCCATATTAATAAAGGCTTCAAAGTAGGCTGGTTCACTTACAACAAGAAATCATAATACTTCCAAACTGTGTTGTGGCTATTGCAAGAAAACTAAGCACACAGGGGACACAAACTTTGAATTACATAGTTATCCTAACTAGTAGGGAAAGAATAAATCCAAATCAACATGAGAAAAGGTTGCAAATCAAGCGCAAATCATTGAAACAACAGATCACTCCACCATCTCACCAAAATGGTCTTTCTACGGAACAATACACTTAACTTATATCTCTTTTAAACCTAAAGAAGGCACATGATGTCAATCATGCAATGAATTTTGCTAGAAGGCAGTTTTTCTACCCAATGATAAAATTGATTGAATTTTTGGTTCTAGTGCTTCTGATTAAATGACTTACTAAAAGAGTATCACGCATGTTGTTAAAAATATTAAGTTTGATTCACCAGTTAAAATTTTGAATGGTTCCTTTGTATAAGCCAAATACCATATGATGTTTTCATTAATAATTTATGTCAAACTAAATCATGTCCTTTATATACCTTATTTTTCTTGTAATCTTATTTACATAAGTAAATTAGCTAATTTTTTAAACTATGTTGCTCATTTTTCCCTCATTTTATGTTTTACGGGACCTAGCCACGAGGAAACTAATTGGCATCAGTTAACTCAAGGATGATCTTTATTATTTTTGGGGAATTCATATATCCTTAGCTTCAGCAAATAATGTTCATGATAATGGTGTTATGTTATGGCACAAAAGACTTTGTCATTTATCTTTTGATAAATTGAAATTTATTGATAACATAAACTTTTATAGTGTGAAAAGTTTTAATAATTGTTATGACGCTTGTCATCATGCTAAAGAAGTTCGTCACCCTTTTCTTACTAGTTCTAATAAAACCAAAATTGCTTTTGAATTAATCCATTATGATTTTTTAGTTTCTTATCCCACTGAGCATTGTTGATGATTTCACTAGATCCACATCAGTTTATTTAATAAAAAGTAGAATTAAGGTTCACCATTTATTAACCTCTTTTATTGCTATGGTACATAGATAATTTTCAGTGTGATGTTAAAAAGATCTAAAGTGACAATGGCACCGAGTTTATTATGCATAAGTTCCAATAGTTTTGTCAACAAAATGGAATTCTTAATTAATTCTCATGTTTCTTTACACCTCACCAAAGGGTTGTTAAATGCAAGTATAGACATATTCTTAAAGTTGCACGAGCTTTAAGATTTCAAGCTAGATTTGTCATGACCTAAACCCCAAGGCACATGACCGAAAATAGGAAATAAGAAAGCATAAAGCTTCCAAAACCCATATTAAGCTTGAGAAATTTTTTTCATATAAAAAAATTAACTAACTTTAAAATTCTAATGCAAATCTGGCAGAGTTTCCCTTATACTGGGACAATTCCAAAACCTATAAAAGAATAGAATAACACTCCCAAAGTATATTTTCAATCTCTACTACGAGCATAACATAATAACCAATACTAATTTACAAGATTCATCACAATACAATTCACAAATAAAAATTTTACAAATGGTCTACTACTGTGGTTTTTAGAATTCGTATATATAATACATATCTTAAATAAACCTACATAATATAGCCGGAGAAGAAGAAACCCAACGTAGACGATGAGAAATATTAGACTAACTATGAGATTTTAGGAAAAATAAAAATTGAAGGGAATCATACCTCACTAAGTGAATTAATGTTATAGGATTGCTAATTAAATTTTAGGTGAGTGCATTCTAACTGTAGTTTATTCAATCAAGTATACCCTATACCTCTTCTATCTAGAAAGAATCCTTATGAAATTTTATTTTCTTATAAACCTGCTTACTCATATCTTTGAGTATTTGGTTGTCTATGTTACGTATCCATCATTCCATAAGCTAAAGATAAATTTAGTGAGCTTGCCAGTTCTTGCATATATATGTGTTATCCTTATAGTAAAAAAGGATATAAGGTTTATAACTTGTAAACTCATAATATTTTTGTCTCTCGTGATGTGGTGTTTTATAAAACTTCTTTCCCTTTTGTATCACATCACATCCTTCTTTGCAAACCCAAGAGCCATTCTTTTCTACACTTATACCATTACCCATAATAGAACTTGATATATAAGAATCAAACCATTCCAATGAACATAAATTTAAGAATTCAGAGAAAAATAACACATCTTCTCCTACCACCATAGAGATAGTCAAACCACCTATTACCATAATAATAGTTGAACCTTATCTAATGATTTCTACTAAATCTATTTATCCCTCTCACCATAGGAAATTACTAACTCATTTTAAGGATTTCTCTATTGATTTACCTAGAAATAATTAGGATTTCTCCCACACTCATTCTAATGTAATTTTCTCAAATACTTCTTATCATTTATCTCATTACCTTTTTTATTTTCAATTTTCCTCACCCTATACTTGTTATCTTATAGCCATCACTTAAAATAGTTAGCCTAAATCTGTATCTAAAGCTTCTAAAGATACTTAGTGATAAGAAGTAATGCATAGTGAAATTAAAGCACTTGAAAAGAATCACGCTTGTATATTAACGAAATTGCCTCTAAATAAGAAAGCTATTGGTTGCAAATGGGTGAATATAATTAAATACCAATACGATGGCATCCTTAAAATATATAAAGCATGACTTTATAGCTAAAGGGTACACTCAAGTGGAGGGTCTTGATTATATTGAGACTTTTGTACCAGTTGTAATGCTCACTACTGTCCACACACTCTTATCTATTGTTGCCGCTAAGAATTGGATCCTTCATCAACTTAATGTACATAATACATTTATACATGGTGACTTAGACAAAAAAGTCGACATAAGATCACCACCTGGCTAATTTCTTTTTAGAGATAACTGTGTATATCACCTTAATAAGTCTTCATACAGCTTAAAGTAGGCTTCTAGGCAATGGTTCATAAAATTCTTTACTATTGTACTTTGCATTAGCTTCATTCAGTCAAAATTTCATAACTCTTTATTCTTATATCGTAAGGGAAGACTATTCATAACCATTCTTATTTACGTGGACGATGTTGTCATTGCCATAAATAATCCTTAACACCTTGACACTCTTAAACCCTATTTACTAGCTTAGTTTCCTATTAAAAACCTTGGCATTCTTAAATATTTTCTTGGAATTGAAGTTTCTTACTCTCCTAAAGTCATTGTGTTATCTTAATGAAAATATACCTTGATATTGTTGACCTTAGTAAGTTATCAATCTTGATTTTGATCTTAACAAACTTAATTTTAAGCAACTAATGTGTTTGCTTTAAGTGTGTATAAGTTAGGAATCATTTAGAAGTCAAAATAATGATGAATTATTAAATAAAAATCATCTCAGAAAGACATCACAAGCACTATCTCGATCGGACTTCAGACAGAGACCAAATTGCACATTTTTGGCAATTTTGGAACCTATCCTTAACAGACCAGGCCCAGGACTCATGGGCTGAATTCTGCACAAACAGGATTTTGGGATAATGAAGATCCCAATCAATGTCTCAACTAGGACATTTCTCGGGAATATGCAATCCCGACCAGGACCAAGGGAGATGACCGAAACTTAATTATGTAAAATTTTGATTTTTAGGCTAAACTAATCCTGATCCATATCCCGATAGGGACCATGCTTAGGACCAGAGAAATTTAAATATAAAATGACTACAAATAGCTACTTTTAAGGTATCCTGACCAGGATAGATAATATCTCAACCGAGAGCAGGACATTTCTAACTCAAAAGTCCAAATGACATTCATATGGTATTTGAATTTGTTGGGAATGAAATTATTGCTTCCAACAGCTATAATTGGATTGCTCAAGTATAAATACAACCTCTAAAGATCATTTTAAGGTTAAGAAACTTATTTATTCATTGTATACTTTCAAGCATTCAATTAAGCTCTCTAAACCCTTTCAAAATTCATTTTATTTTTGTATAACTCTTGTGAGAGTTAGAATAGAAATTTTTATTCTTCTATTTTCTAGGGTTAAGAAAATGGGAAGTGAGATTCTATTCTAAAGGATTTGGTATGAGTATTTAGCCATTAAAACACTTGGGAATTTGGTTTTAGTATAAGCCTTTAAAAATACTTGTGTATTAGTTTTTAAGTGATCCTTGAAAACTCAAGTTCTAAGATTGAAGAGTAAGCTACAAAACTCTTATGTAGTCTTGATCTTGTAAATAAGATTATGAGGAATTGAAAATCCTAACTTGGGGATAAGTTAAGTGGAGACATAGGATTGCTGAGAATCCAAACTCCTTAAATTCTTATGTTTATCATTCTTCCTTCTCAACATTCCTTTTAATTCATGCTTAAATCTTTTAATTTCTTAATATTATTGGATAGCCCTCTTCACCCCCGCCCCTCCAAAGGCACTTTCAGATATTCTACATGAGGCATGTATGCTTACTTCAAAACCTTATAAGTTTCCATTGAATAAAACTATAAGTTGGCCCTTGATAATAGTCACTTTCTTGATGATCCTAGTCCTTATCGTTGCCTCATCAGATGCTTAATTTATTTAATAATCATTAGGCTTGAAATTTGTTACTTATTGCACATTTTATCTCATTTTATGAATCAACCATGTTAAAGACATTGGCAAGCTGCCTTACTAGCATTGTGGTGTATCAGGCCAAGACATCTTCTTATCTTTTACTAGTGATCTCTCTCTCAAAGCATATTATGACTCTAACTAGGCTAATTGTCTTACTCGACAATCACTTAGTGGCTTCTTTATTCTTCTTTGGTATTTTCTTGTCTCCTGGAAAAGCAGGAAATAAATATTGTTTCTTGTTATTTTGCTGAGGCTGAATATTGATCCATGGCAATCACAGCTTGAGTTGATTTAGTTGCAACAGTTGCTTTTAGGCTTGATAGTGTCTTATGACTCTTTTATGCAATTCTACTGTGATAACCAAGTTGCCATGCATATCACTAATAATGGACGAAGCACATCGAGATAGACTTTTATTTTATTTGTGATTACATTTATCATGGTTTACTTATTAATCGATACATTGCTTCTCACAACCAGAAAGATGACATCTTCACCAAAGCATTGGGTAAACAACACTTTTAGTTCTTTGATGGCAAGTTAGGCATTCACAATCTTCATGCTCCAACTAGAGGGGGCGTATTAGATAACTAAGATTTTCCTTTTTATTATTGCATTGATATTGACTTTCCTTTTTGTATAGTACTTCCTTTTATATTAAATTCCTCTTTAGTAGGTTAAAAACCTTCTAATATATAAACTTTCTATATCAATAAAATTTAGTAAGTGCAGCTGATATAAAATTCTCATAATCAACATTGACTATCTCCGTGATCTTATCTTGTAACCAATTAAAAGAAAAAGTTATATCAAGTTAAAAAAATAATATGATATTGAAATTTTAATTAACTTACATTAAGTTTATATTGTGCTTAAATTCGCAAGTGCATAGATGGTGAATTGTAGCATAAATAGATATCGTTCCTACATGGATTGAATATTGATTACTAACTTTTCTTACCTTTCTTCCTAGCTAGCAAATAAATTAAATAAATGATCAATTAAAAACTAATAATGAAATTTTAAACAACTAAGATCTAAAGGAAAATCGATTGACTTAGAGCTCGAAAATTGTTTCACTATTCTAGATCGATCATGAATAACTAATCTTAGTTATTATAATCTTTAGTTTCAGTTAGAGGTAATTGTTCTAATTTACCTAATGCCTCTTCTGAGTTTAGTTAAGAATATTAAGATTAAAAACTAACCTAATCCCATGGTTAAACGTTAATCAAAATTCATTAAGTTCCTTAATAATTATTTAATCCCCAAAAAGCTCTCTTAATTTTATGGTTGAGTGATTTAAGTCTTATGAGTTTAAGTTAGCAAATTACCTAATTTCCATTAGTTAATCTATCTATAAATATACAATTAACCAGATCCAATATTGAAAGTAAGAAATTAAATCACAACTCATAAAATTAGCTGAACACAACCTAGAAAGTTAATCCAAATCCAAACCTTAAAAAGATACTTAGCCATACATGGCTTTAATGGCACACATAAAGATTACAAGCATAAAATAAATAAATAATAGAATGAATAAAAAGAAAGATAAGAAAAACTGATTTGGAATGAATACGCTTGAATCTCTAACTTTTAATTGCTCATTAAATTCCCTGTTTGTAATCTTTAAAGTTTTTTTAATCTTCTAAAAAATACTTCTATTATTCCTCTTTATATAGGCATTGAATGATGGAGTCCTTATTCCTTGTGAATTTCCAATCAAAATCCAAGTATGTTGTTTTTTTTTTTTCAGTTTATAGTTTGTTTACGTATCCATTGCAATTAAAGACAAATCACACTCTCTTCATCTTCTTAAGACTATCTTCAGCATTTTATTCCTTTAACTTACTACCTTTTCACCTCTTTCTTGTTCCTCTATATTTTTCTTTATACCCTTATGAGTTTTTTTTGGACTGTAATTGTTCTACATGGCTCTTGAGTGTCTATAAATAGGCAAGTCAAGCAAAGGGTCAAATGTCTTTAACTTTGATGTTGTCGCCTTAGAGTTTGCTTGTGGATTCTAATTATTACTAGAGTGATTTTTTGTGAAGTAAATGAGTTCTACATGGCCCCTAAGTTTTTTTTTAGTTTCAATTATTACCATTGTGAGTTTTTTTTCAACTGTTATTGTTCTCCCTGGCAGTGGATTCCTTCTATTTTTTAGAATATGAGGTAAGTGCTAAAATGGTCAACATCAATTTTTGGCATTTCATTATGTTTCTAATTTTTGCTTTGTCTTACTTAGTTTATCATGGGGTCTTAAGGTCTGTAATTAGTGCGGGAGTACTCAGTTTATCATTATGTTCTATTTGCTTAAAGCTATTGGTTAATGGCCTAAACATGCACTGCTTGACTTATTGTGTAGTAATCTATGGATGATCACTGTTGTATGTTACTGGTAATTTTCTTTGTTCTTCTAAAATGGTGCAAAAGAACTTCAAGGGTAAATTAATAGGTGTTGACCATGCCAAAGACCTCGATGTCTTAAAGGTATTTCTTATTTCTTTTTTTTGGGTTCTAATATGCATTTATTATGCCCATTGATTTTTTTTATTGTTTTATGTCCAATTTTTTAGTTGCCCATTCATTTTTTTTAATTTCTGCACTAATTGCCAACATTCGTTGTGCCTATTATAAACATTGTGTACATATTGGATGTACAACTTAAAACCATGATACAAACACTCATAGATATATATTTATATTTGTATATATATATATATATGTGTGTGTGTGTGTGTGTGTGTGTGTGTGTATGTATGAGGTGTTGTTGTTCATTCATAGGTTTTTTTTTATTCTTGAAGGATTATCGTGCTACACCACAAATCATAAATTAAAGAAGTTGTTTTTACCATTTGGAGTTATAAAAAAAAGGTAATATTAAGTTGTTACTATTCTTGAATTTGTTATCTCGCAATTGAAGAGTTAAATTTTCTTTTTACTTGGTTATTGATTGTAGCTAGGTTAGTTCTTAATTAAAGAACTCAAAAGCCTAAAGGGTTTGGTTTTATTACCTTTGATTCAGAGAGCGAGGCACAGAAGGATTTGAAGGCCATGAATGGCAGGGTATTTCCATATGTTAAGCAAGCATGCAATCATCTAGCAAAAAAAGATTCTTAATATCACAAATTTCATGCACATGGTATATATATATTATTCTTGAATTTGTTATCTTGCAATTGAATAGTTAAATTTTCTTTTTAGTGGGTTGTTGATTGTAGCTAGGTTAGTTATTGATTAAAGAAGTCAAAAGCCTAAGGGGTTTGGTTTTATTACCTTTGATTTAGAGAGCAAGGCACAGAGGGATTTGAAGGCCATGAATGGCAGGGTATTTCCATATGTTAAGCAAGCATGCAATCATCTAGCAAAAAATGATTCTTAATATCATAAATTTCATGCACATGGCACCCTGACAACATCAATAGCTTCCTTATTTTCCTTGAGGAAGATAAAGCAACTTTTTATGTTGTTCAAACCCAACAGTTTAATAATATAGAGCATGAAAATTAATTTAAGTCAGTTGATCTCAGATGTTTGTGTCACGACCCAAAACAGGGGCCATGACTAGCGCTAGGGAATGGGAATTCTTTCGAATCCGGAACTCGTAACAAGCCTAAAAATAAAATAAAACATGCAATAGTAATAATAACAATATATAATGCAGCGGAAATAAAAATCATAAACATCACAATAACATTTTCACCAACTGGATTTAAATTAAATACTCATCATATATATATATAAACTCTTTCAATACAAATCCAGTTCAAATATAATACAACATTTCTTTAATAATTTAATGACTACTGCAGTGTCTAGATAAAATAAAATTCAAGACTCAGGGAAGCAGTTTACACAAAGAAGCCGGGACGGAAGAAATCCGGCGTATAGGCCTACTACTGAGGTTTGAAGATGATGACTCTCCTGAAAAATTAGTCAACGGAGGGGAGTCAGACCTCACTGAGTGAATTACTATAATATCTATACATGCATACTAAATGACAATGCATACAATCAACAGTATATATCTAATATATATATATACAGGTAAATACACACAGATGCAATAAAATCATTTTATATATATTTCATTGAAAATCATCGTTTATGAAGGATCAAATAGAACCCTAAAATATCGCAACCTCAAACAGTGTTAGATAACACTCTAGCCATATAGACTCACTTATTCCAAATAGGTTCACTTAATCCATTTGGACTGTAGACCGGCCCCGAGACACTAAGTCAACCGAGCTCCAGCAGTCTGACTGTCAGTGTGATTGGCCCCGAGACACTTGGTCAACCAAGCTCCAGCAATCACACCCAAATCACATCTCACATATCAGATTAATTAATTCCAATCAAAATCCTCAAACTGGTTAGTAATATAGCCTAAATGCCATAAGCGTACCGGTACATACTCGGTCCTAGTGCTGCCCACTAGGTAGCACGTTCTATTGATATCCTTCAATAATAAATATAAAACATTCATTCACAATTAAATGATGCATGAATTTAAATAAAATAACAATATAAACCATATATATACTGGAAATATACCAAAAGTAAACCAGGTATATTTTGAGTATGTATACGTCAAATAAATCCAATCAAATTACAAATTAAGCTAGAAATATATTTAAAAACATTTTAAATATAATTTATTAATAAAACATGCATATTATTTAATATATACCAAAAATAAACCAAAAATAAACTAAAAAATATACTTAAATACAAATCACATTATTTATGCATATTTAATAAAAAAAAAACATGCATTTCTAAACCATGCACCCTAAAGCATATATACATAAAATAGTAACTCACACTTAGTGCGCTCCACGAGATGGGTCCGACGGGCCTGGTCCACTAGGCCTCGGTCTCAGTGCAACTAAACAAACAATAACGACATAAATTAGAATAAACCTAACAGAAAATCCTAGAACTCGATCTAGAATATTAAACACAGAATCGAAATTAGGGTTCGACCGGACATCACGTTTTATGAGAATTCTACCGAAAATTCGGTAGAACCTCCCCTGTAAAATAGACATCTCTCTACTCAAAGAGTAGAGCCACCCTGTAAAGAAACACACTTCGAAAAACAAGCTCAAAACACAACCAAAATCCTTCGGTTGGACTTCAAACTACAGTCTACCGACCGGGGTCCACAATCACAAAACAATTTCAGAAATACCAAAAATATCCTTATAACATAGAAATACATTTTATACATAGAAATTACATAATTAACCTTTAAACACAGTAAAAATCGATAAAAACTCATTTTATTAGTAAAATCGTATATTATATATATAATTGAAAATAATTCATGAAAAATAGTTTTAATTAGTTAAAAATACCAAATAATTTGTAGAAATCATTTTTATACCTTAAATAACTATTAAAACCAATTAAATTACATTTTTAGCCAATTTCATGCAAAATTACCAAAATGCCCCTATATATATATAAATATACTATAATTACTTCAAAAATTCACCAAAAATAGTATCATTATCCAAAATTAATTTTCTCAACATATTTATCAATAATATCAATAATTAAACTCAATTTCAATAAATTTCAATTAAAAACACAATTAACCTAATTTTCCCAAAATTACATAAACCTAAATAATTCAAAATAAATACATAGAAATTCATAAAAATTCCAAATAAATTCCTATAATTCATTTCAACACCTATAATTATCATAAATCACAATTTCATAGTTTAATTAATTAATTTCCAAAAATTAGAAAATAATATTAAAATATTCAAAAATACCCAAAAATCAAAATAATCTCCAAAAATTCCACAAAAATTCATACATGTAGATTAAGCTAAGGGGAACAACATTTGTGAAGGAATTTTTCATGAATAAATCAAATTGAAGTTCAAAAAAATTAAGAACCCTAATCGGCCGAATTCGAAAAATCGAAACCTAAGCAAATCAAGACCATTTCAGGTGAAACAAAGCTTGGAATTACACTCACCGGAGCTCAAGGAGAAGAAAGAGACTTGGTGTCGCTTGGTTCTTATAGCTATAAATATCTGTTTGCCCCTTATCCAATAATATGCAATCTCAAGACTTTTTATATTTATTCTTTTTTTTTTCTAAACTCTTAGGATAAAACCAATCCCTAGATTGTACTTTTTTGTCATATTAAGTTGGGATTTTAAGATGAATACGCAACTAATATTGAAAGACTTAAATGCTGACATTTTAGAAGAGGTAAATTTTTAGTAGCATTACATGTAATCTAAATTTTAGTTATACTTTTGATGAATGCAATATAAAAGTTTAGAGGCCTATTCTTTTATTACGCACATCCTACTAAGTACCTTCTAGAATCTCATTGCTACTTTTAAGTTTTGCAGTTCATAGTGCTTTTGATTTTGCCACATACACTTGCACTCATTCTTAGTATAACAAATGATATATCTTTTCCATTGCTTATGGTAGGCTGATTTGTCTTACCACTTCATTTTAAAAATATTAATGAAATTCATTAGTCTATAAGTGTAACTTTATCTTTATTTCTTGCCTAATAGTTGTTATTTTTACAAATTACTGGGATTGTTCTTCTAATCTATGTTATGGTGAAAGCAATAACTGCTCTGCTGTAACGTCACTTTCGATAGGTAAATTCTTAACAAAAATATGGTATCCGACATCTTATTTATAGCACCTATATTTAAGTATGTGGTGCACCACTCCATACTAATTGCTAACTGAGCTTTGGTTAGTTATGCATTCAAAAGCCTCCATACTTATCTTTTACTACAGGCTCAGCCATATACAAGCAATGTTCTCTAGTTTGTTTATGCATGCCAAACATCAAAGTAGTTTTGTAATAAGTTATTCGTTGCAAGCTTATATCTTCTATAGATAAGGGTGAAAAAGTTTTCTTAAATGTCCAAGTGAGGTAGGAAACATAAAGGCAATATTTATTTAGGAACACATTTTCATTTTAATAATGAAAATAAAAACAGAAGACTTCAATTTCTTAAATAAAAAGAAAGGTTCAATTTACATACAAGTACATCATTACACTTATAAGGAATATAAGGGAGTACACTTGCTCCAATCGTTGATGGGTCCAAAAAGAGAAAAAGACAACATGCAAGAACATAAAAAAAAAGGTTCTCATCATGCTATATGTACCAATCTAAACGCTCATTCCTAGAATAAACTATTGCAAGATTAAGAATCTCAATCTTAATTTGAAAAAAAATACTCAACAATTCAAAATGATAAAGTGAAAATAATAACATGTTCATTTTGTGTAGTGGATATGGAAACGAAAAATTTAAGCCATTCAAAGCCTTACTAATATATTAAGTGGGGTTTTTTATCACTATGAAATATCTCCAAGTGATTTTCCCTTAATTTATTATAAAAAATTTATTGTTACTAATTCATAAAAATTCATTAAAATAAACTAAGTTCACTTACATAACACACGAGCATCTGTCGAGTTATATGTATAAATTATAAACATCAAATTTTTTTCACATTCAAACCTTGCTTGTCCTTAAGCAAATCATAACAAACTAAAGATTACTCAACCACAACCAAGGACTCAAAATTTTTGAGATATGCAACTTCAACAACACTAAACCTAAAAATACTTATTAATGAGAATAGCTAGACAAAATTATCTCATATGCAAGCAATTTAATAGATGCAACATAAGCACTAACTCATGTAAAGATTCAATAGGCATTAAAATAAAATAAAAATAAAATAATTTCATGAAAATATAATGAGATTTGTAAAATTCAAAATTTTTTTGCTTTGCAAGTGCATTTTGCGCTCCATTTTACAATGATTTGATTCGGTGAGTTCATTTTACACTCCATCTCACCCTTATTTTTGCTTTCCTTTGCGGATGTATTTTACGCTTTGTCTCACTTTGATTTTTTTCTTTTTGTTTCATGGTGCATGACTTTTACACTTTGTCTTGTCTTTTTTTATTTTATTTTTTTAATTTCTGCAAGCTTAATCAATATCTTTTTTTTTTCAAAAAAAAAAAATGTCTATATCATCATCTCAAACCCTTGCTTAGATTATGAACTAAATCATATAAGAGCTAAATCATATCGACACATAAGAATTATGTTCAAGCATCCTTAGTAATAAACACCCTTAATTTTGATACTATCATAAAAACACACTTATTCATTTATCGTCCCTAATCATGAATCGAGTATTCCACAAAATTCAAAGTGAAGACAAACAAGATTAGTGTATTTAGAGTTGAAAATTAGTGAACCTTATATGTTAATAATTTTTATTTTTTTAACTATTTTTATTTTTTTAACCTTTTTTCAAACTTTTGGAAGTTATCCAAACTAAATTCTCTAGCAAAATTAAAGAGAATACCTGTAGACGGCGGGGTTCAGTGCGCGTCCAAGATTTTAGCAACCATGATACTATTTAAGCTCAAGGCTCTAGATAACACACTAACCACTGTCATAAAGACATGGTGTGGAGATGAGGAGTCGTCACCTAGAGTAATAACTGGGACAAATCGAAAAGGTGGTACTCAAATCCCTAAAAGAAAGCTAGCACCACAACCAGGAGATTTTGGTTACGGAATACCAACTTCTTTCAGTCTTGTGTTCATTTAGAATTACTTTATGAATTACTATCTTATTCTCTATTTACATGCAATTTCATATAAACCCTAAAAACAATAAACTCCAAGGCAAACTAGTCATGAAATATACAAATAAATAATGCATTCAACAAATCACATAATCCCTAAGTTAGTCTAATTTACATAGATTTTAAATAAATGAGCTAAAGTCTATCTATTTTAAATTATAAGTGAACATAAAGACCTAATTTCTTTTAATTTTAATTAAATGAACCTAAGTCTGTTTGTTTTAATTAAAAATGGGTATAATTCTACAAATTATGGAATATTTAAATTAGTGGGCCTAATTCTACATATTTTAATTAAATGTAGTCTTAAATCTACAAATTATGAAAAAAAGCTTAAATTAAGTGGGCTAAATATAAATTAATTAAATTAAATCAGGTGGTCCTACGTCTAATTAACTAAATGGGCCTAAGAATATTTCTAACCTAAAATCTAATTAATTATGGACCTAAAAATATATTTTAATTAATTAAGCCTAATTAATTATTAAGTGAGATGAGCTAAAAGAATTACCTAAACTTAAATAAATAAATCAAGACCTAAAATGGGCTTAAGGCCCAAAACACATAGAAATAATAAATAAACCCTCAAAACAAATAAAAACATAAAAAAAAATAATTAAATAAAATCAAACAAATAATTAAATTAATCCTTACGAATATCCTATTTTATTATTAAGCAACCTAAATAAAACTACTTCCTCCATTGATTTTAAGTAATTACCTAATTAAAAACCTAATTTTTACTAACCAATTTAATTAAAATAGACATGCAACCACACATATAATTTTATTACTCTCACTATTGGGGTTATTACATTAATTCATAAAGCAATTAATAAAATAAAAATAAAGAATAAAATAATAAAAAAAAGACAATAAAAATAAAAATAAAACCCTAGAAACTAAGTCTCTACGAGGCTTTATCCCTAATTTTCCACAGACTTTTCATAAATTCATCCCTTCCACTGGATCATCATGCGTTTTCCTCCATACTCATCAAAATAAAAAGATAAAATTATAATTAATGAATAAATTATGACAATAACATAAAAGAAAAAAATAATTAATAATATAAAAATAAAAAGAAAGAAATAAGAAGAAGATGATGATGCTTATGAATGATTTGGGATACTCTTCAAATTGGTAGTTCACCGTTCTTGATAAATCTTCGAATCTTCTTCTTCAAAAATTCTCCATGAATCTTGAATTAATTGTTAAATTAAAAGGAATTTTTTGCAAAAAAAAAAAACTCAAAAGAGAATAAAAAACTAATTCAAAAAAAGTTTCTCTCTTTTCTTTTTCTTCTTTTTTTCTTTCTTCTCTCTTTTTGCTCTTCACTGTCCCGTCTCTGTTTTTCTTTTCCTACTATTCTCTATTTATATAGTGGAACTAGGAAGCGTAGCCCCAATCCTAATGTGATTTTAATTCCTAAACCAATTAGAACTAAATTAAAAATAGGAAAACAGAGACGAAAGAATTCAATTCCGACTGGGATTGTGTAATTCCGATCAGAATTGGTGGAATTCCAATAGGTATTTTTTTAACATTTAATTACAAAAAGAGCCCTAGAAGAATTTAAATTTTGTAACCAGATCCTAAAAAAATCTTGCATTTTAGTCCCTGAAAATATTAAATCCTTCCTTTAAAAGATGCATTTAAAACCTTAGAATTTTAAAGATTAAGTATCGAAGACCTATTCATGATATTTTCATCACTAAAGCCCTTTGCTGCATCCATAACACATTATCTTGAAATTGGGTGTCTACAATACCCAAACAAATATTCGGTTCCCTCCCTCACACTTATTATTGATATTATCTTTAATGACAAAAAGAAAATATAAAAGCATATAAAAAGGTGATGTACTTTTCTATTAAGTACATTGCATTGTGAAGTATTCTATAATGAATTAGCCAAATGGTAAAACTAAAATTGAAGACAAAACACAACTTGCATTTGGAGACTATGTTATGTTACTTGTGAAATATAATGTTATTAATGAGAAATAATGTCTAATATATGATATACCATTTTATGAGTTTGTTATACCTAACATGTGCCATAGTGCTCTAATGCTCATAAAAGCATTTTATAAAATGCAACTACAACTATAGAAAATAAGACTTTAGGGAAAACAAGATCTGAATCAAGAAAGGAACCTATTTATAATAATTAAGCAATACTAAAGGATTTATGAGTTCCATCCTTACTAAATTTAATGATGTATTCCATGCAATTTCTTTCTATAATTATTTACATTGTTATTTATGGCTGGCTATTGTTGATCGATTTTTTTATTCATTTCATCTGCTCTTATTTTCAAGCTAGTCACTAGGTAATTTTCTAACGAAATTACTCACTCTCTCATTTTTTTAATACATTCAGCATAGGTATTTGTATCTTGTAACTAGTATATATACATAAGATGGTAGTACAGTGGACATCCATGACCTACAAGGTGACAAAGACTATGAGACATTAGTGCGATTCGTCATTTGTCATGACATAAACGCAGAGTTCGCTTCTAGAGTCGTTGTAGAGCCTATTGGAGTGGATGTGCATATGGTTGTGGTTTGTGATGAGTATATGGACATCAAGTGTGCCACGATCCAAACTGGAAGTCATGACCGGCGCTAGGGAATGGGAATTCTTTCGAATTCGGAACCTGTAACAAGCCTTAAAATAAAAAAAAATCATAAATAATAAATAAATAAAATACACCAGAATTCAAAACTTTAATTAATATAAAAATAAATACTTAAATGCCATTCCAAAAATAAAAATATTTATATAATATTCAAAGATAGGTCTCTATACTAAAACCATACTCTACGGATACAATAACATTACTACTGCAGTTTTCTAGAGTACAATAAAAGTTCAGATAATAAAATTGTATAGTCTAGTCAGGGCTGAAGAAGACCGGTAAAGAGGTCTACTACTGAGGTCTGACGACGAGGAATCTCCTGAAAAAAATATTGAGGGGAGTCAAACTTCACTGAGTGAATTATTATAATATATATACATGCAAACTAAACCATGTACAGTCAAATAATCAGTATATATATAAATATATACAAACATTTCACACAGATGCTAAAATCCGCTTTTATATATATAAATGTAGAAAAATGTTTATTTAAATGAAGGATCAAATAGAACCCTAAATATTCGCAACCTCAATCAAAATATCTACTAGTCATACAAGCTCACTTCATTTCAAATTAATTTTCTTATTCTATTTTGGACAGTAGACTGGCCTCGAGACACTAAGTCAACCGAGCTCCTGCAGTCTCACTATCAGTGTAATTAGCCTCAAGACATTAGCTCAACCAAGCTCTTGCAATCACACTACTCATTACATCAAATCTCAATAATCAATAAATCAAATGTCACCTTAAGTGATTTTATAAACTTAACCCTAAAATCTATTGCACTGGCATGTGCACAGTCCTAGTGCAGCCCACTACGTAGCATGTTCTATTGATATCCTTTAATAAAACCGTATATTTATGGAAAAATAATAAAATGCACAATTAAAATAAATGACATACAATATAGAATACTATACTAAAATATATTCCACATATATAACAAAATAACCCATAAATATACCAAAATATACTAATATATATATGCCACATATATACAAAAGATATACTTAAAATATACCTAGCATATATGTCTCCTAAATAGAAAATATACCAAAAATATACTAAAAACATACCAAAAATATACTAAGTCATTCAACAAAATAATTCATATTTAAATGTATCATGGAAATATGAAAATTCATATTCATGCATCTTATATGCAATGCATATATAAAATAATAACTCACACGTTTACATTATTCGAGACAAACTCGACGGGCTTGGTTCCATAGACTTCAGTCTCGGCGCAGCTAGAAAAATAAATAATAATAAAATCAGAATAAACTCCTAATGTATACTTCTAAGAATTCTAAAAAAAGACTCGATCTAGGAATTAAAACTCAGTTAAACACAAAAACTCAGGATCGACCTAATGTCACGTTTTACGAGAATTCTATTAAAAATTCGGCAAAGTCTCCTCTATAAAATAGACATCTCTCCACTGAAAAGTAGAGCCGATCCTACAACAAAATACACTTCTAAATAACACAAAGCTTAACACCTCAGGTTGGGATCCCGAACTACATAAATTTCCAACCGAGGTTCACAATTCAGCACATCAATATTAAATAATAAATATAATAAAAATCATTAAATTCTATAAATATTCATAAAATACCAAAATATAATATATTTAAATATCAAAACATTTAATATAATTATTTTCACATTAATTAAATAAAATCTCAAATAAATTATATAATGTTAATGAAAATCTGATTTTTCAATTATTTAACATAAAATAGTAAAATTCACAATTAATTACTTAAATTGTCCAAATATATATTAAAAATAGTTAAAAACTTATTAAATCACAAAAATAGTTTATAAAATTATTATTTTAATATATTTTCAAAAATTAGTATTAATTAGTTAAAAATAGTAAATAATTCATAAAAATTATTTTAATACCATTTATTATTCCAAAATTATTTAAAACATATTATTTAACTATAATTTCAATAAAAATACATAATTTACTTTTAAATCTAAAAATCACATAATACTAAATATTGTTAAAAAATTAACCAAAATTACTAAAAAATTATTTTCTCACTTCTAAAATTAATAATTTAAATTAACTATACCAATTTAACTTAATTTTTCATAATAACACATAAACACATAATTATTAAAAATTCATTTTTAATTATTAAAAATTCAATAATTACCCATAATCCAAATAAATTCAAAAAAATAAACTAAAAATATATTTAAGAAGCTTAAGTTCCATATAATAACATTTCTTAAGGGAATTCTTAAGAATCAAACAAGAACAAGCCTAAAAAAATAAAAACCTAAAATGGACATAAATTAAAATTGAAGAAAACTCACAATTTGGACATCGTAAAGTCGAAACGACTTGAGAATCTTGAAGTACACGTCGAGAGGAGTTGAATGAGCCCAAAAACTCGAGCTGAAACGACAGATTTCTTATCGGCATTACTGTAGTAAGCTCTCAGATTTTGACAATGACAGGGCTCCAGGCGACGGCGGAAGGGAAGGGGAGGAAGAGGGGATGATGGCGAGCTTTGTGGTCATCTAAGGCGGCGCTAGTGGAGCTCCGAGCGTGCTACTGGTCTTGGTAATGGCAGAAGGCAGCAGGGAAAGAAGAAGAAGAAGAAGAAGAAGAAAAAAGAGAAAAAGAAAAAAAAAAAGAAGTGGGGAAGAGGGAGTTGACCTGATTTTTAATGCTGACCCTTTATATATATATATATATATATATATATATATATATATGCACATGCACAAATAATAATTATAACAATAAACACACATGTATAAGATAATACTATTAATAATAATAACAATAATAATAAAAGCAATAATAATAATAATAATAATAATAATAATAATAATAATAATAATAATAATAATAATAATAATAATAATAATAACTTTAATATTTTTAAATAATAAAACCTCCAAATAAATTATTTTACATAAGAAAATATATTTAACGTAAAATAACGAATATTAATCACAAATAATGATAATATATAAATAATATTTAAAATATTACTAACACTGCAAATCTCACAATATACTTTAATAATTTAAAATAAAGGGTCATTACAATCTTCCTCCCTTATAAGAATTTATCCTCGAATTCAAATAAAAGAATAGACGAATTTATCAAGGAAAGAGGTATGGGTAGGCAACTCGCATCTCAGCTTCCGTCTCCCATGTGAGCTCCTCCACGTTGTTGCTTCGCCGTAACACCTTAACCATTGGTTTCTGTTTTGAACACAACTGATGAACTTGATAGTCAACTATCACGATTGGTTCCTTCTCGTACGTCAAGTCTTCATTCACTTTTACACTATCAAGCTGTAACACGTGTAAAGGGTCTGAAATATACTTCTTCGGTATCGAGATATGGAACACTGGATGCACTTGAGATAAATTTGGAGGCAAAGCCAACTGATATGCAACCATGCTCACTCTCTCTAAAATCTCGAATGGTCTAATATATCTTGGTGCTAACTTTCCTTTCTTACTAAACCTCATTACACCTTTCATCTGAGACACCTTCAGAAACACATAGTCTCCAACCTGAAACTCCATATCTCTACATCTCGGATTCGCATAGCTCTTTTGTCTGCTAGTTGTGGTCTCTAATCTCCTTCTAATCACAGCAACCTTCTTCGTTGCATCTTAAACCATCTCAAGTCCAGTCAACGCTCTCTCTCCAATCTCATCCCAACTCAGAGGGGATCTACACTTCCTTCCTTCCGTACAAAGCCTCATATGGTGCCATTCCAATACTGCTATGGTAGCTGTTATTATATGTAAACTCTACAAGCGGTAAATGATCATCCCAGCTACCTCCAAGATCCAATACACACATCCTCAACATATCTTCATGTGTCTGGATTGTCCTCTTAGACAGACCATCTGTCTAAGGGTGAAAAGCAGTACTGAAATCAAGCCTAATGCCCATTGCTTTCTACAGCTTCTACAAAAACTGAGAGGTAAATACTGAATCTCTATCAGATACAATGAACACAGGTACCCCATAAAGGCACACAATATTCTTAACATACAACTTCGCCAATTTAACTACAGAATAAGTGGCTTAAACAGACAAGAAATTAGCGGACTTGGTTAACCTGTCTACAATCACCCAGATGGAATCGTATCCATCCTTAGAATAACCCAACTATAAAATCCATAGCAACTCTCTCCCACTTCCACTCAAGGATAGAAAGTGGCTGAAGCTTCCCAAAAGGCTTATGATGTTTAGCTTTCACCTACTGGCATGTCAAGCACTTAGAAACATAATCAGCTACATCCTTCTTCAGTCCATCCCATCAATACAAATCTCTTATGTTGTGGTATATTTTAGTGACACTTGGATGTACACTGTAGGTAGTAGAATGCGCTTCCTCAAGGATCTCTTCTCTTAAATTATCCATATCAGGAACGTATAATCTACCACTGATCCACAAAACACCTTCATCATCAAGTGTGAAATCAATGAACTTCCCTACACAAACATTCTCCACAAGCTCTGCTAGAATAGAATCTCAGCTCTAAGCTGCCTTAATCCTATCTCTCAGCACTATCAGACTCTAAACTAAGCTAATAGTCCTCTTGATCTGCTAATCTTTATTATCAAACCTTGATCCACTAACTGATGCAACTCTTGGATCAAAGGTCTCCTCTCCACAGTAATGTGAGCAAGACTACCTGAAGACTTCCTACTTAAGGCATCTGCTACCACATTAGCCTTGCTTGGATGATGAAGAATCTCACAGTCATAGTCCTTTAAGAGTTCTAACCATCTCTTTTGCCTCAAGTTCAGATCTCTCTGTTGGAAAATGTACTTACGGCTCTTATGATGTGAAAATCTCACCAGTCACCATGTACAGATGATGTCTCCAAATCTTGAGAGCAAATATCACTGCAGCCATCTCTAAGTTGTGAGTAGGATAATTCTGTTCATGCTTATTCAAATGCCTTGAAGCATAAGCTATCACCCTACCATTCTACATCAACATATAACCTAGGCTAACTTTAGAGGCATCACAATACACAGTGAATTTATCTACTTCATTAGGCAAAGCCAAAACTAGAGCTATGGTCAACTTCTCCTTCAGCAACTCAAAACTGTACTCACAAGCACCTGACCACACAAACTTCATATTCTTTTGAGTTAGGCGAGTCATAGGAGCTAAAATTCTTGAGAAATCCTGCACCAATCTCCTATAATACCTAACTAAACCTAGAAAACTCTGAATCTCAGTGGTTGTCGTCGTTCTGGGCCACTCAGACACTGCCTCAATCTTTTATAGATTAACCTGAATACCATCTATAGACACTACATGTCCAAGGAATGTAACACTCTCCAACCAAAAATCACACTTCAAGAATTTAGCATAAAGTTGATGTTCTCTCAGTGTTTGTAGTACGGTCTTTAAGTGATATATGTACTCTTCCATACTCTTCAAATACACCAGTATATCATCAATGAAGACTACTATAAACTGATCCACAAATGGTTTGAATACCATATTCCTCAAATCCATAAAAGCAGTTGGTGCATTAGTCAACCCAAATAACATCACTAGAAACTCATAGTGGCCATATCGAGTGCGGAATGTCATTTTAGGAACATCAGCCTCACTGATTTGCAACTGATGATAACCCGACCTCAAGTTAATCTTAGAAAAGAACTTTGCACCTTGGAGTTGATCAAATAAATCATCTATTCTTGGGAGAGGATACTTGTTCTTCACTGTCACATTATTTAACTCTTTGTAATCAATGCATAGTCTTAGTGTACCATCCTTCTTCTTCACAAATAGGACCGGTGCACCCCAAGGAGAAACACTATGTCTAATGAAACCCTTATCTAACAAATCCTATAATGCTCCTTCAACTCTTTCAATTCTGCAAGAGCCATTTTGTAGGCCAGCATCAAAATGGGAGTGGTGCTTGGGACCACATCTATATAAAATTTTATCTCTCTGTGAGGTGGTAAACTTGGTAACTCTTTAGGAAAAACATCAGGAAACTCACAGGCAACAAGAACATTTATAAGAGATAACTTCTCCACTGAAGTATCTCTGGCAAGTGCCAAGTATCCCTAACAATCCTTCCTCAGCATCTTCCTAACGGTGATAGCGGATATGAGATTCCAAGGTGTAGAACTCTTATCACCCACAAACTTAAACTCTTTTTCATCTGGAATTCTGAAAATCACCTCTTAACTCCGACAATCCATAATGGTATAGTGTTGAGACAACCAATTCATACCAAAGATCACATCGAATTCCATCATATCTAATAATACTAATTTCACTAGCAATTCTCCACTTCCCATAAACACTAGACAACCAGAAAGAATAATGTCGGTATCCAATGAATCTCTTAGAGGAGTAGTGATATATAAAGGAAAAGCCATCCTTAAAGCTTGCCAACACGACTTCAAAGCAAAAATAGGGGACACGAAAGAATGTATAGCACCCAGATCAATCAGAACCCTAACATCTAAGTAATAGACTGGAATAATACTTGTAATAATGGCATTGGATGCTTGAGCATCCTGCTAGGTGAGGTGGAAAACTCTAGCCTGACCTCGACTTCACTACTGACTGGTGAAAACCTGGTCAAAACAGCTGGCACCCCCTCTGGTACCTCTGCCATGCCTTTGCTAGGCAACAATCTAAGTCATACTTGGATACTGAGCTGGCGACAACTGAAAAGGTCCTGGAGTTGCACTGGTAATAGACTATTACGACTAAAAACTAGAATATGGACACACTCTGGAAAAATGTCCCATATGTTTGCATTAAAAATAAGCTCTAGGAGTCATGTAGCACGGTCCCTGATGGACTCTCCCACACATATGATAAGCACTAGTTGTTGATCCTGTGCTATCATATCCCGAACTCTGACCACTGCTACTGCTAAAAGCACCAGAACTAAATCTAATAGATCTATGGGGTCCACCATGACCATGTCTGCTACTCCAATGGACTCTCTGCTGAGGTCTTTAGCTCTACTGATAGGATCCTTTCTATCGACTGCTAGAGCCAATCTGAAACGTTTGGAATGGTGTACTTTGATATCCTCCAGACTGAACACCTCCCAACTAATAATGATCAAGCATAACTTCTTGCCTGACTAGTCTCAACTTTATCTCCTTAACCAACTCAATAATAGATTCGAAGTAAGCCTGCAGTAGGCATCTCAGCAAAAGCAGAACCCAAACCAATAACGTAAGTCATGACAGCAAAATACTGATCTCGTATCAAGTCCTCTGCATATCTACCAAGTTAGAGAAACTCTCTGGTGTAGTCCTCAATAGATCTGTCACCTCTGAAAATATTGGTCAATCTGAGTCTGTAGCTCATCCGTAGTGGCTTTGGACAGAAACGCCTCATATACCTCTCTAGGAACTCATATATGGCTGAATGACCTAAATGAACCAATCCAGGGCTGGTCCTTCGATTGACAGCTCGACAATCATAATCTACTACTACTCAGTGTGAGCAGTCTGAGTCCTCGTCTCAATAGCGTGCAGAAAATCTAATGGGTATGAAGTCCCATCAAAAGCTATACAGCCCACTTTAGCATAGAACAACGCTACCTCAGGGTCAGACATATCCTGCTAATAGACAGGCTGCATCTGCAGTGCAACTGGAGGTATCTCAGCTTCCTCATACTCTAGCTCTATAGGTTCCTCCTCATGTAGATCTTTCTATCTAAAGTGACCTACCACTCCTAGAGGTCTACCTCAGCCTGTACCTTTGCACCTGACTGGTAACTCAAGAGGTAAAACCTCATCTTGAAAGGACTCATCATCCTCAGCCTCAACGACTGGTGGAGTGACACGCACTTGCCTCCTCATTCTGAAAAGATAAAAACCAAATAGATTCAAACAAAATAGACAACCTAACGATTACGCAAAAAGCTAAATCAAGGAAAACTTATCGAAGACATAACCAAACTTAATTCACTGTAGTAGTTTCAAAGAAAACACGACTTCAAAAACCTAGGTCCATAACACTAATAACCTAGGCTCTGATACCAACTTTATCACGATCTAAATCGAGAGTTATGACCGGAGCTAGGGAACGAGAATTCTTTCGAATCCGGAACCTGTAGCAAGCCTTAAAATAAAAAAAAATCACAAGTAATAAATAAATAAAAATACTCCAGAATTTAAAACTTTAATTAATAAAAAAATAAATACTTAAATGCCTTTCCATAAATAAAAATATTCATATAATATTTAAAGATAGGTCTCTATACTAAAACCACACTTTACGGATACAATAACATTACTATTGCAGTTTTCTAAAGTACAATAAAAGTTCAGATAAATAAAATTACATAGTCTAGCCGGAGCTGAAGAAGACCGGTAAAGAGGTCTACTACTGAGATCTGGCGATAAGGAATCTCTTGAAAAAATATTGAGGGGAGTCAGACCTCACTGAGTGAATTATTATAATATATATACATGCAACCTAAATCATAAACAATCAAGCATCAATATATATATATATATAAATATATACAGGTGTTTCACACATATGTTAAAATCCACTTTTATGTATATAAATGCAGAAAAATGTTTATTTAAATGAAGGATCAAATAGAACCCTAAATATTCGTAACCTCAATTAAAATATCTCATTAGCCATACATGCTCACTTAATTCCAAATGAATTCTCTTATTCCATTTTGGACAGTAGACTAGCCCTGAGATACTAAGTCAATCGAGCTCCCGCAGTCTCACTGTCAGTGTGATTGGCCCCAAGACACTAGGTCAACCGATCTCCCACAATCATACTACTCATTACATCAAATCTTAATAATCAATAAATCAAATGTCACCTCAAGTGATTTTATAAACTCAACCCTAAAATTTATCGCACTAGTATATACACAGTCCTAGTGCAACCCACTAGGTAGCATGTTCTATTGATATCCTTCAATAAAATCGTATGTTTATGGAAATAATAAAATGCCCAATTAAAATAAATGGCATACAATATAGAAGAATATACTAAAATATATTCCACATATATAACAAAAGAACCCATAAATATACCAAAATATACTAATATATATATGCCACATGTATACAAAATATATATTAAAAATATACCTAGCATATATGTCTCATAAATAGCAAATATACCAAAAATCTACTACAAGCATACAAAAAATATACTAAGTCATTCAACAAAATAATTCAGGTTTAAATGTATTGTGGAAATATGAAAATTCATATTCATGCATCTTATATGCAATGCATATATAAAATAATAACTCACAAGTTTGCGCTTCTCGAGACAGACTCGACGGGCTTGGTTCCATAGGCTTCGATATCGGTGCAGCTAGAAAAATAAATAATAATAAAATCAGAATAAATTCCTAATGTATACTTATAAGAATTCTAAAGAAAGACTCGATCTAGGAATTAAAACTCAATTAAACACAAAAACTCAAGATTGACTTAATGTTACATTTTATAAGAATTCTACTAAAAATTTGGCAGAATCTCCTTTGTAAAATAGATATCTCTCTACTGAAAAGTAGAGCAGATCCTACAAGAAAAAACACTTCTAAATAACACAAAACTTAACACCTCAGGTTGGGACCCTGAACTACACAAATTTCCAACTGAGGTTCACAATTCACCACAAATCAATATTAAATAATAAATATAATAAAAATCATTAAATTCCATAAATATCCATAAAATACTAAAATATAATATATTTAAACATAAAAAAATTTAATATAATTATTTTCACATTAATTAAATAAAATATCAAATAAATTATATAATGTTAATAAAAATCCGATTTTCAATTATTTAACATAAAATAGTAAAATTCACAATTAATTACTTAAATAGTCCAAATATATATTAAAAATAGTTAAAAACTTATTAAATCGCAAAAATAGTATATAAAATTATTATTTGAATATATTTTCAAAAATTAGTATTAATTAGTTAAAAATAGTAAATAATTCATAAAAATTATTTTAATACCATTTATTATTTCAAAATTATTTAAAACATATTATTTAACTATACTTTCAATAAAAATACATAATTTACCCTAAATCTAAAAATCACATAATACTAAATATTATTAAAAAATTAATCAAAATTACGAAAAAATTATTTTCTCACTTCTAAAATTAATAATTTAAATTAACTATACTAATTTAACATAATTTTTCATAATAACACATAAAACACAAAAATAATAAAAAT
Source organism: Mallotus nudiflorus (assembly GCA_947683625.1). NCBI lineage: Eukaryota > Viridiplantae > Streptophyta > Magnoliopsida > Malpighiales > Euphorbiaceae > Mallotus > Mallotus nudiflorus. The sequence goes on along the minus strand of CANTUR010000793.1, from coordinate 869,856 downwards.
TTATTTTCAATTATTAAAAATTCAATAATTACCCATAATCTAAATAAATTCAAAAAAATAAACTAAAAATATATTTGAGAAGCTTAAGTTCCATATAACAACATTACTTAAGGGAATTCTCAAGAATCAAACAAGAACAAGCTTTAAAAAAATAAAAACATAAAATGGACATAAACTAAAATTAAAGAAAACTCACAATTCGGATGTTGTAAAGTCGAAACGACTTGAGAATCGAGAAGTACACATCGAGAGGAGTTGAATGAGCCTAAAAACTTGAGCTGAAATGACCGGTTTCTCACTGGTGTTACTATAGCAAGCTCTCGGATTCCAATAAGGATAAGGCTCCAGGTAGCGATGGAAGGGAGAGGGGAGGAAGAGAGGACGATGACGAGCTTCGTGGTGATCTAAGGCGGCACTGGTGGAGCTGAGAGTATGATGCTAGTCTCGGCAATGGCGAAAGACAGCAAGAAAAAAAGAAGAAGAAGAACAAAGAGAAAAAGAAAAAGATAAAAAAAGAAGTGGGGAAGAGGGAGTTGACCCAATTTTTAATGTTGACCCTCTCTCTCTCTCTCTCTATATATATATATATATATACATACACACACACACACACATATATATATATACACATGCACAAATAATAATAATAATAATAATCACACATGTATAACATAATACTATTAATAATAATAATAAAAGCAATAATAATAATAATAACTTTAATATTTTTAAATAATAAAACCTCCAAATAAATTATTTAACGTAAGAAAATATATTTAACGTAAAATAATGAATATTAATCACAAATAATGATAATATATAAATAATATTTAAAATATTATTAACACTACAAATCTCAAAATATATTTTAATAATTTAAAATAATGTGTCATTACAATGTGTACCACCATTTGTGTTTTCTACTAGACTAACTTTAGAGTTAAGGACACTTTAACCTGGATATGACTTGACAGTGATGGATCATAATTTTTTTGTCTTTCTGCTTAACCAGGCCTTATTATCCTCTTGGACTATATGATAATCTTTTTTCTTTTAGGTGGGGTTGACTTTAGCCTTGGCTTGTTGACGTGTCGATAAACGATGTACACTTTCAGTCTGCATGTGGCCATAGTGAGGAGTTATCAAAATTTATTATGTTTATCTTTGATCATATTATTTGTATAACACATACTCTTCTATATGTATTATGATTAATTATATATTTGAGAATGTTAACGGATGTACGTAACTATTGAGGTTTCAAGTAGTAAAGGATTATGCTATTATCACTTTCCATCTTAACATAATTTGAGGTGCCATATGATTTTATTTATATGTATTTTCTAAATGGAATGTTGTGAATGTTTGGTTTGGTTATCGTATATGTTTGGATAACTCCTCTTAGACGTACCATCGTTGAATGAAACATTTCAATAATGGTACATCAGGGTGTGGTATTACATTATTGATAGTATTAACAATGACAAACCAAATTGATTAAGTATTTTTTTATTATTTTTAAAATATATAATCTTAATTACTATGTCATATATGAATAATTTTTTTAATATTTAGATAAATTCAACTAATTTTGTCAACATTATAATTTGTGGTAGATTTCAAATAATTATTGAACTCAATTATATTTGAATTTGATTTTTTTTTACCAAAAAATATATATTTTTTCAAATTAGGCTATTTTACAACAAATATTTGAACACTCAAAATAAAATGACATGTTTTTGTAATTAATATTTTATTTGTTATCATAAAATATAATTAATTTAAGACAAAATAGAAATCTAATTTTATTTTATCTTAAATAAAATATATTTATACTAAAAAAAATTTTCTAATTACAACAATATGTTCACTTATTTGATTGCTCAAATACTTATTGTAAAATTACCTAATTTAAAAAATATATTTTTAAAAAAAATTATCTACTTTAAATCTAAATGGGTTTAAGAATTATTTAAAATTTAACATAAATTATAATATTAATAAAATAAATTGAATTTTATACATGTAAAATTATTTATTCATTTATGAGCATATTATGAATGAACTTCAACAAACGCACATAATGATTCGTCGTGATTCATTTTGATGAAATACACTAAAAACTCAATAACTTTACCCAAGATTCTAAGAAACAAGTTGACGATCGAATTGATTGAAATTTAGCCTATTTAGATAATGTAAACTCCAATTTTGAATGTCAAAAAGGTTTGATAAACTCCTTTGATAAGTTTAGGTTTCTATTCTTTCAAAAACACGAGAAAACAAACAATTTATGCTTTAGGTCGAATTTGACTCAATTAATCTGAATAAAACTTATCAAATAATGTACATATAAAACTCACTTTTATTAAGATAAGGAAGTAGCTTAGGCTAAATATTCTTAACTAGCTAAGATTTCCTTCTTAAAGTAGGAAACAAATAATTAAAACTAAAGTAAACTTATCCTAATGTAAAGAAAACTTATCCTAATTGACTTAGGCCGACTTAAACCATGGATTAAGGCCTTAAAACATAAATATAAACCCTAAGTAAAATCAAAAAATGAATTTTAATAAGAGATTTTTACACAAATAGGTACTTTCTTATTTTATTTACTAAAATATCCAAATTTTTTGTTATTTACTGATTTTAGCACTTTTATTTACAAGAGTATCACTTTTGTTTACAGATATGCACCCTTCTTCCTTTTACTTTATTTTTCCTTCTATTTTTATTTTTTCTTTCTTTTTTTTTTATTTTTATTCTCTTTTTTATGTAGAGAAAGAAGAAATTCGCCTATATATACACATGATAGGTGAACATATTTTTACTAGAGCTATCTGTATTGACCTCAACTAGTTTATGCCAATAAATTTTATAACCTTATTACTTTTTATAAAGATAAAAAAAACATAGCATACTAGTACTATTTGGTTCCATCGACTTGATAAATATTTCAACTCAGACTCAGCTAATAATTAGTCCCTAGTGGTTAACCTTATTACTTCTTCCTAAACATGAGAAAAAAGAATTTGATTCTTAAAGCCTTTTTGATGCGTGTATGTAAGCATTACACAAACAACCAACAATGACAATTAACAAAATATCTCACCTAAAAAGCAAACATTAAGTGATTAACACTTTGTGGCTTTCATGTGTAGGAGTCAATACTAATGATAACATATTTCAACTCCTAAATAGTGGAAGCAAATAAAAAGACTTAACCACTTAACATATTGATCTAAGCATCTTCCTTATTCATCAAAATAATCACAGATTTAATAATAGCTTATTAATCCTTATAATGTTGTATATATCTAATACAAAGAATAAAAAAAAAAGGTTTAACAGAATAAAATTATGCATATAAGTTTTTCCCACAATAGCATAATAAAAATTATCTGCAAATATTTCACAATTGAAATTCACCAACCTAAGACCCATGCCTACACCAAAATCCCAATTGTCTACCTCGCCTTCTATATTCAAGCCTCATGTAATACAAGAAATAATAGCTTTTCATCAGATATGATCATGAATCATGACTATCAAACTTAGAAACACAACTATGGGTGTCAAAAAAAAAAAAAAAAACTAGCCATTCCAAATTTCAATAACCCACCCAACCACCAACCAACCAAGAAAACTCCAAACATGATCAAAAGCATCATAACAAAAACAAGATTATGCATAAAAACAACAGAAGCAGATTAACAATTTAAAAAAAAAGAAAAAGAAAAAGAAAAAGCAACCAATAAAACACTTATTGTTCTTAAAAAAACAAAACACTTACTAGGTTTACGGAGAGCAATCTAAAAATAAAAAGACATCATGTCTAAGAAGAAGGGGAAGAAAGAGTAGTGACCTAAAAGAGGAGGCACACAGAAAGAGATCATGCTAAGGAAGAAGACATGAAATAAATTTTTTTTTTTTAATGTTTAGAGTAAAAAAAAAAGGTGCACATGTGAAATTATTTTAAAAAAAGGGTGCACATTTGAAATTATTTTACCTTTTTAGGGCATTTTAGTAATAAATGAAAAGTTGAGATATTTTAGTAGTTGAGTTGAGTTTTTGACATTTTAGTAAAGATCCCTTTTAATAAAGAATTAGGCCTAAACAAGATTTAACCAAAAATAAGTCTTAAACAAGCTTATCCATAATCATAAAAAACTTGGACTTCCAATATTTTGAATAAAACTCATTTAGCTTTAATTTAACTTCCACAAAAGCCTTCAAAATGAATTGAATCTTCATATACATGATTAATTCAAATATTCCTCATAAAGCCTTATAAAGCGTCTTTAAACTTTTTTATGCATGATTAGTTATTGGGCCTTTGGGCAGCTTCATTATCTTCATGATTCAAACAAGATTTATCCAATTTTAACTTAACTTTCCACTATTTTCAACATGCTCCTTTTGTTTTATTCATTCAAGTGGTTGAATTGCCTCCATGTGATTCATATAAGAGCAATAACTAAAATTATAGATTTTAAAATAATAAAACAAATTTAATTAATTCTAATTATAATAATTTAAGAAAAAATTGTTTTTAATTTTTAATTTTTGATATTGTTTTTATAAATTATATAGTTATTATGGAAATTAAATAATAAAATAAGTTATAAATAAAAATAAAAATTATTTATTTAAAATATAGAAAGTAACATTTTTTAAGTTTTTGAATTGAAATGTAAAAGGATAAATTTAATTTTAAGGGTTAACCAATGGAAAATTTGTTTGATTAAAGGATAGAACTAACTGAAATACTTTTTAGAAGTTATAAAATTTTGACTATAATTTTTTTTTATAGAACTTAATTGAAAAAATAATATAAATTATTGGACTAAAAATACTATTATCAGTTTTTTTTTTGGAAGTGTATATTTTTTGGACCAAATGCACAATTTCACCTCTAAATTTTATTAATTTATTCTATATGATCTCTCTACTTTTATTATTGTCTATCACATCTCTTAATTTTTATTATAAATGCATATAACTTTTAAACTTATTTTTTATTTAAAAATAACACTTATTTTGCTAGATGGAAATCACATGCTTGTACACGTGAAAGAAACAAAATACTACTGATATGTTATTTTAGATCAATTATAAATAAAAATTAATAGAGAGTAAATTAAAATAAAATCCTAATTATTTATCAATAAAGATGAAAAATATAGGAATGAAATTCTAGCTATTCTTTTTATTTATCTTTTCACACTAAGTTGGTTCATGTAGCATCCATACATTGACTTTTTACTTTTTCTTTTGCTTTTTATGATTACAAAAATCTATGATCAATCTAGAAAGAGGAAGCTCAGATTTAGCCTTCATAACAAATAAGAAATAGGAACACAAAAATTTCAAAGCTATAAGACTTGCATGCAGAACAAGGAGTCAGATGGGCGAAACTTATCATTGCAAGGACCAAAATAAAATTACTCCATTGTGACAACAAGTCTGATTTTAGGACATCATTTTTTTTTTGCTTGGAACTGTTTTGATTTTTACTTGATTATTGATTAATGAGTTTGTTTCCAAATCTGGATTTTATTTGAATGTGCCAATTTATTTATTGTGTTGCAATTATGTGTGTTTACTTAAAGTTGCATTTCAAGGATTAAAAAGGTTCAAAATAGAAGTTTAACGATGCCAAATAAAAAAGCTCATATGGAATAAATGAGTAAAGTTTGGGGGTAAAGGGGTAAATAAATAAACATAGTCTATTTTTTTTTCACTTTTTTTATTTTGATGTTCGAATAAATTTTTTACATTTAGGTATTCGAATTTACAAAATTTTTTTTAGTGTTTCTAATAGGTTTTACAGGTTAAATGCTTATATATCTTATCTTAAGCACTAAATTTACTTAAATGCTTTTTTTTAATATTAAATTTATTTTTTATTTTTAATTTTAAAAATTTATTATTCACTTATATATATTAAACTTGAAAGAAGAATATAATAAATATTATTAAAATGAAATAAAATAAAAAATTAAACTATTATTATTAAAAAATAAAGATTCTAAATGTATTTTTAAATTTACCAAAAAGGTTGAGAAAGAAAATATAATTTAACTAAAAATAAAAATACAAAAAATGAAAATAAAATAATTTTTAATGACTAAAAATTTTGTTTGACTAAAATTCTGAGTAAAAAATTAAATTCAACGACATGATTAACAAAATAAAAAAAAGAAAAAGAATTAATTTTTCCAGTTTAATATAATAAATAAAAATACTTTTCTTATTTCTAATAATTTTGAAAATGCAATTAAAATAAAAACATTTAATAAGACACATAAGTACTTAACCTATAAAACTGGTTAAAAACACTCTTTTACAAAAAAAATTTTAGGTTCAAACAACTAATTTGTTTGAATACCAAATTGTAAAAGTGAAAAAGTTCAAATACCAAATAGCAAAAGTTAAAATGTTTAAATACCATTTATGCATTTATTCCGGTCCATTTTTTAATGTTCTAAAAAGAAAAAGGCTTATCTGCTCATTTCCCTAAACATTAGGGGCAAAATGAAACTTTGCTCGTTCGCTTGTTCTATCGTGATTGCTCCAACGGAAATCGAAATGCAATGAAGAAACTCACAGTTGAATGCTTAAACTTTCCCATGTGAAATTTATAGAGTTAGATCCAAGAATCCAGAAGTTAAAAAATTTGATTGAAGGGAAAAAAAAAAAAAATGCTGCGATTGAGAGCATTTAGACCGAGCAATGAAAAGATAGTGAAGATTCAATTGCATCCAACGCATCCATGGCTAGTGACTGCAGACGCATCAGATCGCGTTTCCGTTTGGAATTGGGAGCATCGCCAGGTTCCTTCTTTTTTACTTTCAAAAATCTTTCTTTATTATTATTATTATTTTTTAATGTTATGTTAATTTTGCTTTTTATTGGAAATTAAAAGGTAATTTATGAGCTAAAAGCTGGTGGTGTTGATGAGAGACGTTTGGTTGGTGCTAAATTGGAGAAGCTTGCTGAGGGTGAATCAGGTTTGTTTTCTACTTCAGTTCATTCGTTTATGGAATTTTTTTTTTTCAAATTTAGATTCTTAGGCATTGTTTCGAAATCTATCCTTGTAGAATGTGTGTCAATCGTGTCATGATTTCATTTTTTCAAACTGTTGCCTTTGTTTTAAAAATAGATTTCAATTTAATTGGATTCTTCTTGCATTTTTGGAGACTTTTCGAACACCATGTGAATTCTTTTTTGTTTGTTTTTTTATAGGCAGCAAAAAGTTTTGATGCTTTTGCATTTGTTGTAATCTTTTAATTTGTGAAATGAAATGAGATGAAGCAGTTGAAATTATTGTTGTGATCCAAATGCTTATGTATTTTCTTAACTTAATTTTTATTATTTGGCAGACACTAAAGGGAAACCCACAGAAGCAATGAGGGGAGGGAGGTAATAGATTACTTTAAAAAAGAAAAGAGAAATTAGAAAAAGGTTGGTTTATATGTGTTAATATGTTTTTGGTTTTCATTTTCTTGGAAAAAGTGTTAAGCAGGTGGGTTTTTATGATGATGATGTACGGTTTTGGCAACTTTGGCGAAATCGTTCTGCAGCTGCTGAAGCTCCCTCTGCTGTCAATAATGTTACTTCCACTTTTAATTCTCCTGCTCCATCAACTAAAGGGAGGCACTTTCTTGTTGTTTGTTGTGAAAATAAAGCTATTTTTTTGGACTTGGTTACAATGCGTGGTCGTGACGTACTTAAGCAAGAGCTCGACAATAAGTCACTCTTATGGCAAGTTCCATATATTATATGCTCATATAGTTCTTATTTGCTAATAGTTGCTGCTGCATGTTGGTCTGTCAATTGAAAATCAAAGCTTTTATATTTGATTTTCTTGCTAAGTTTTATGTGCCCTTATCATGTTTATGCTTATGTTTGTAATCTAAATTGGTAGTGTCTGTTGTCTGTCCTGCAGTATGGAATTTCTTTGTAGATCTACTGCTGGGGATGGCCCTTTAGTTGCATTTGGTGGATCAGATGGTGTCATTAGAGTTCTTTCAATGATAACATGGAGGGTTTGTGCTTTGCCAATAAATATTGTACTTGTGTTGCTATGACTATTACCAGTGTTTTTTTCCTAATATTTGTTTCTTGCAGCTTATACGTAGATATACTGGAGGTCATAAAGGATCGATTTCTTGTCTTATGACTTTCATGGCAGCCTCTGGTGAGGTAGGTTTTATGTTTTTGCTATTGAACAAGTGAATTGATGTTATGTCATCTAGTCTTGTCCTTTTAGCCTGTTTATTACCAGACATAGTAGTATGGGCTAGAGTTTTTGAGTAGCATTACTTAGTATGGTGCTTTTTTATGTTCCAATTCTTTGATCTGGCAGTGCATTAAAATAATGGAAAGTTATTCACATTCGACTTCTGATTTTGTTATTCTTATTAGAGATAAGAACACAGCCAAGTGGTTTGGAAGTTCTTACCTTCCTTGTGAAAGGTGGAATTTGAGACCTAGCACACAGGATTTACACTTATGTGCAACTGGCCTTAATGATAAGGTTTCTCTGAAAATTGTTTTGATTCTTTTTTTGTTCTCATCTGTCATTTGAGTTCAGTCTCCTTTTTTGGAGTTGTTCAAGTAGAAGTATTTGAAACAGTCAAATAAATAATGCTTTTACGATGGAAAAACAATTTATGCATTCTGCGTGGGCTGTATGTTTTTGGGACCTGAGTGTTTGAGTTGGGACTTGGGAGGTCAGGAAAAAATAAAAAATAGCTATGCCTTTGTAGCTTGCCTCTTTGCTTTTCATAAAAAATTTTGTCTATAAATTGTTAAATCAAGATCATTCCAACTTCAGAATTGAGTATGAAAGTTTTAGTGTTTTGAATTTTCTAGTTGGACCTCTGAATGCATCATTTTGTGGACATTGGAGACTGAGCATATTTGACAGACACATTGAAGGTGATATTAAGTTAATTGGTTATGAAATTATTGTAGCTTATGGTTTCATTTGGATGAATTTAAGCTGCTTATATGAACTTGCTTGCAAGTTTGGGACGAATTGAAATAAGGATGCATGGAGAAAGAGAGAGAGAGAGAGATTCAAGGCATTGCATGAAGTCATCTTGCATTGGATATCAAATCATACTAGCAGTTCCAGAGACAGAGAGAGAGAGAGAGACTGTAGGCTTGCTTATATGAAATCCTTACAAAATGGTGGGAGAAATTAAAATAAAGGATGCTCAGAGAAGGAGCGAGTGTGTGTGTGTGATTCAAGGCATTGCATGAAGAAATCTTGGACTGGGTACCAAATCACACTAGCAGTTCCATAGGAATTATATATAGGACTAGCAAGTTTTGCAACATATATGCAGTAAAAATTGAAAGCAAGCCTTGCTATTTATGGAGTTCATTCACGCTAGGGGATCCATGGTATAATTAGGTTACTATTGCAATTTCTTTTTCTAGCATTTGCCCCCAAATTAAGCGCAGCCAAGAAACTTAAAGAGTACATCAATCCATTGTATAATTAGGTTACTATTGCAATTTCTTGTTCTAGCATTTGCCCCAAATTAAGCGCAGCCAAGAAACTTAAAGAGTAGGTAAATCCAAATTCTAGCTTGGTATTTAACTTTTGCTTCCAGTTTATCTCGTGAAGTATTATTTATCTTTATGTGAAATCTAACATTTATGAGCTATTATTTGATACCTTTTGCATCTGATTGTTTTTCAGTGTTTTTGTAATTTGCAAAATAATACTTGTAGTTTGCTATCTGCATGCATTCCACATACTCGTTCGTTCTAATATTGCACAGTTGCTGGAATATGCACGGTGTGCATGCGCACTTGTATGTTGATAATTGTATTTAACTTAAGTCATTAAGTAACTTTTCTATGTACTTCTATTTTACTTGAAGTCATTGATTACTGTATATACTTCTCTTGAAATTTATTTTTATACATACAAAATTGGATTGCAGGCACTTCTTATCTCAGGTGGTAGTGATGGTTTACTTGTACTTTGGAGTGCTGACCAAGGTCAAGATTCACGAGAGCTTGTACCCAAATTAAGCTTGAAGGTAGACTTCTTTTTCTTTCCTTGTACTCCTCCAATATCTAACAACTAATGAAGTAATTCACTCCATGTGGTTGCTGTTTATGCGTATTTATCTTGAATCCATGTGAGTATATTCATGACACAGTAGTGTCTATATACAAGATCCGTACAATAATAGTTTTTAGAGAAGAGGTGCAATGACTCTCTCAATACTTTCTTTGTTATGAATAAAATAAAAAAGTAGGGACATTTTAAAATAGCTTTTCTTTTTAGTTTTTCTTGGTATTCTAGGAATGGCTGGGAGTTTTAATGTTTATCTATAATTTCTGCTAAATCTTTGTGTATAGGAGTTATATGCATGCATATATAGAGAGCAGATGAGATATGCATTCTTTGATTTTGTTAATTCAGGTAGATTTTGACCTGTTTATTTCCATACTAGGCACATGATGGTGGAGTCGTGGCTATTGAACTCTCCAGAGTGATTGGAGGTGCTCCGCAACTTATTACCATTGGTGCAGATAAGACATTAGCTATATGGGATACAATATCCTTTAAGGTGTTGTACTTTGTGAGAAAAGTTGATTTCGTTGAAGGCTCTGACATATGTTTTTCTTCTTTGTTTTATATATTGATTGTTTCCTAGCTTTTTATTTAAAATTTTTCTTCTTTGCATATGTCATATTCACAGGAGTTGCGGAGAATTAAACCTGTTCCAAAGCTGACTTGCCACAGCGTGGCATCTTGGTGCCACCCTCGAGCGCCAAATCTTGATATATTAACTTGTGTAAAGGATTCACATATATGGTATAATTTTTTCTTTCATGGTTCTAGCCTTTGAGTATAGCTCTTGATGATTGATCCATGGAGTGTATGTATGCTAAAAAAATTAAATTAATTTGAACTTTTCGCAGGGCCATTGAACACCCCACCTATTCGGCCCTCACAAGGCCATTGTGTGAGCTTTCCTCACTCATCCCTCCTCAAGTTCTTGCACCAAATAAGAAACTTAGGGTGCGTACTTGATTTCTGTCGTTTGTTTGTAAAACTTTAATTATTCATCCAAGTTCACATTGACTAGCACAACATAAGACTTACACTTTCTTTTTTTTAAAAAATGAATCTCAAGTCATCATATCTTAGGAAATGATATTTGTCGATTTCTTTTATTGCTTAATGCTTTGTGCTTTTTTTTTTACTTCAATTGAAACTGTGTTTTTGTGACTGATCAGTTCCATAAAGTAACAGTATTAGCACCAACAGAAAAGTATGCTTTGTCTCTAAGTGTAAATTTTAGAAGCTGATAAGATTCTATGTTTATAACTGCAGTAATAACTTTAGCTTCTCAACAAAGACTTCTGATGGTTTTGGTTAGTGGTTTCACTGGTTTGAAATAGGATTGATGTTCCAAATTTTTTCTAGAAGTAGCTTTAACTGGATTTGGTGCCTTTGCCTTTTTTTTTTTGGTTTGATTTCACTCTGTCCATCTCTCACTTTCTTTTCTTTAAGTTTTTTTCTTGACGTTAGTTTAGATAAGGTTGATGTCAAGAAGCAACTAAAACATTTCATGTATTTTTTTGTTCTTTTAATTAGTGTTGTCACTCTATGGTTTTGATTATCAGAAGTGTATTGGTGTATCAGCTAATATGTAATGGAATTTTAGCCTCTCAATACATTACTTAATGATATGTTACAGAGAAGGGTAACAATCCATTTTCTTTTTTTATTTTTAACTTCTGTGTGTTTTTCTCACTCTACTTGTTCTATTTCACTTCCCAAATGAATATAGACTCTTTAGAGAGTCCTTAACTAATGTACTTCTAAACTTACTCATTTGAACAATAATTGTTCTCAGAGATTCACAGAAGGGGCAGCCATTGCAGTCCATTATAGGCTGATTTGGTCCAGGATTGTTAAACTGAATCCCATACTGATATCATTCACGAAACCCTGCTCTAGCATTTAATGCTAATATTGCATCCACATGGATGACGTGCCTATTGTCTTGTTCAAACTAGTATTTAGGTTGATGTGCTCTCTTGCTTTCTAGAATTCTTCCTAACTGGTTAAGCATATCTTGACCAATTCTGTAATAATATAATTGTCATCTTGTTTGCTACTACTAGACTCTGTAGTTCATTTGTAGTGAAAACCAACCATATCTTTGTTATTACTACTGAGGGTTGTTTTCCTTTTTTAAGTGAAATATAGCTTCTAAAAAGCTGTCTATTTGTGCTTTTCTACCAGTAATTTGTACCTGCTTTGTTGAATATGTAAATGACATTTTCAAAGAAAATAAACAAAAATGTTTTACATTATTGGGTTGTTACTGCAGGTTTATTGTATGGCTGCGCATTCTTTACAGCCTCACCTTGTTGTTACTGGAACCAATATTGGCGTTATTGTTAGTGAGTTTGATCCCAAATCTCTTCCTGCTGTAGCTGCTCTACCAACACCATCAGGAAGTAGGGAGCATTCTGCTGTCTATGTAGTTGAAAGGGAATTGAAGCTGCTAAATTTTCAATTATCCAACACAACGAATCTCTCTCTTGGAAGCAATGGCTCCTTATCTGAAACAGGAAAGTACAAGGGAGACTCATCTGAACCATTGCATGTCAAGCAGATTAAGAAGCACATTAGTACGCCTGTTCCACATGATTCATATTCAGTTCTTTCTTTGAGCAGTTCAGGGAAGTAAGTTTCCTATCTTCTCTTTTAACACTGTTGATTTTTTTGAACTTGGACATATAGTTGCTGAGATTTGTTTATTATTTCTTCTTTGTTGTTATGAAATATGAAATGCTCAGAAAATCATTATTTACTCAAATGGCTGCCAGCTATAACAGTAGAACCATTTGTCATTCTGAATGGCTTTTGCTATGCCATTCATATTTTGTAGCTGGTTGTTTCTTTTGATGTTTTAGACGTGGATGAAATTGGGTTGGTTTTTATTGTTAGTTTGCTTCTCTTTGTTTTGATATAATATTAATTCCATAAATTCTCTTTTTTACTCAATATAGCTAGTGGCTATAAAATTGGATCTATTTCTTTTACCTTTCTTTGTGCCTTGTTTTCTTGAATTGCTATTTTTCTGTTGGGTTGTTATTTTTTTTTTAATTTTCTTATCAGAGGATTTGCTATTTCTTTCTTGGAGCTGTAACTGCAGAATTTTCTGTTGCAGATATCTTGCAATTGTGTGGCCTGACATTCCATACTTCTCTATATACAAGGTTAGTGACTGGTCTATTGTCGATTCAGGCAGTGCAAGGCTTCTGGCTTGGGATACATGTCGTGATAGATTTGCAATATTGGAATCTGCATTAGCTCCTAGAATTCCTGTAATTCCCAAGGGAGTTTCTTCAAGGAAAGCAAAAGAAGCAGCAGCAGCTGCAGCACAGGCGGCTGCAGCAGCCGCTAGTGCTGCTTCTTCAGCCAGTGTGCAAGTCCGTATCTTGCTTGATGATGGCACATCAAATATCCTGATGAGGTCCATAGGAAGTCGTTCTGAACCGGTACATGGTATCTTTCTCTTGGTTTATGGTGTTTTTAAGGTCCATCGGATCTAAAACTATTCAATTTGGATTGTTCCTTAACTAGGTTGAAAAGGATCTCAGGCTAATTTGTATATGCTGATTTTGTTTTGGTGCTGGAAGTCAATATTTCTGCTGTATCTGTGCATCACATGCATAATTTTCAAGTTTTCCTCAGTACTGCTAAAAATTAAATACAAACAGAATTGAGGTTTTCTAGAGTATTTAAGCCTACATATTTTTCTCCCTTCATCTTCTTTGTTGATTTAGTGAATACTTGGCACAAGATTTACCTAAAGTCACCTTTGGCATTAATTTTTCATTGAAAGTTATGGTTCCTTGATGCCTCTTGGTGATTTTAAAATCTACTCTGATCACTCCATAATAATTACCAGAAAATTGAATGCACTTTGCTTTGTGGATGTGTGTGCATTCTATATGCTCCCTATACTTTTAGGTTGATACTTGTTCACTATGTTCTTGCATGGATCTACCCTCTTGTAGTCATGAGGAAGGTGTCGCTTTTTATGACATTTGTGAAGTGACTTGGACAAGAATTTGTGGAGTTTATGGAACTTTGTTGATTTTCTTCTCTGTTTACCAATAGTGATAATGATAACAAGGGTAATTTAACTGATTATGATCTCTTTTAGGTCATTGGCTTGCATGGAGGGGCACTATTAGGTGTGGCCTACAGAACATCCAGAAGGATTAGCCCTGTTGCAGCAACAGTCATATCTAGTATTCAATCTATGCCTTTGTCAGGATTTGGGACTGGTGCGGTTTCTTCATTTAATACTTTTGAAGATGGATTTTCTTCTCAGAGATCTCCTACTGAAGCTGCCCCGCAAAACTTTCAGTTATTTAGGTAATAACTAATGCTCATAGTTGTTTTTGTTCAATTGCACATTAATAGTTGATCGTAATCGGGACGTTACGACACCAATATTGCTTAAATTTTTTAAGTGTTTGTTGGCAAATCTGCCTAAATGCACCAAATGCCTGCTCTATTGTACCAAATTCATGGACATCAAAATAGCCTTGCTGTACTAGAGAACTACCTCAGGAAGCTTCTTTCCCATAATTATTAAAAAATTTGAGGTTAAAATCTAGAATGACAGTTACCTATGCTTGCATTATCAACATTTTGTGATATATTTATTTCAGGGGTATTATTGGAGAAGAAGGTTCCCTGTAGCTGACTTCAATTATAGTAGGATTAAGGCACAGTTGAGTTGAAAGTGTAAATGCTTTTCATTATTATTCCTAGATCTACTGAATGTTTGCAGCTTTTGGAACTTATGTGCCTTCTTATCTTCAATAATGAATGTGCTCCATCAAAGTTTATATGTTAGATGGATTGGCTTTATGATGTGGGACAGAAAAGAGGGGTTGAAAAAATCTCAAAAAAGTGATGTAGGTAGCAGAAGAGTGTAAGACCAAAAAATGTAATGTTTATTTTGGTTTTAGGGTTTATGTGGATGATTGAGTTGTATTGCACATGGGGCTGATTATAGTGAAGGTCTGATTACCTTGAGCAGTCACTTCAAGATTTTTTTTTTTTTTTCAGTTTTCCTCATAATAGATTGCAAGGATGATTAGGTCTTCAAAGGGAAAATTTCTTGCGTTTATATGAGCAGAAATCAGATTTGTTTTGGTGAAATGTAAAGGTTTTTGAACATTCACAGCAGATGTTCTTGGTTCAACCCTAAGAGTTCCGTTGGATGATATCTAAAGGTTAGGGGTCATCTCACATGACCTGATTGGGAGCTAGAATGCACAAACTTTCCATTTTTGATTGATATTGAAAATATTTTAACTCTATAAGTACAGAAAATTCTTAACCTATGAGGATTTATATTCTTTAAGAAAAACCATGATCTTGTAAACCACTAGATTATGGAGGAATTATGGACTGCAGAAATGAGAATGAGGTTGTCCAATAGTACCCTGCTCCCTGCATGATACCATGACTTGGAACTTACATCCTGCATGAGAATTGAGGTGTCCAATAGCAAAAAAAGTGATGTGGCTGTCTTGGTTTGCAATCAAGGTTTCCAAAACTGGGGGACTCTTTTTTTTTTTTTTTTTTAAACTTTTATCTTTAAGTATTTTCCTATGAAAGTAATGGTACAAAAAGAACAACTTGCTTGCTAGTTATTCCTCTCTTCACACTGTTGCTTAGCCTTCCAATAAGTGCTTATATGTTTCACCTTTTCGAGTGGATATAAGTTACATGATTTTAATATTGCTTCTTTGCAAAAATGTAGTAACCTCTGGCTCCTAATTCATGTCAAATTTCTTGTGTTTTGACATTATCAAAGTGCGCAGCCATGTGGTATATTATTTGATTTGTTTTTCTTTATGTGCACAATATATAATGAAATTTACCTGAGGGTGAATAAGATCTAAGGTGTTTTTATTTTTTATTTGATTAAATTGTAATTTGCAGTTGGGAAACTTTTGAACCTGTGGGTGATCTACTTCTTCAACCAGAATGGACTGCATGGGATCAAACAGTTGAGTATTGTGCTTTTGCCTATCAGCACTATATAGTCATATCTTCTTTGCGCCCTCAATATCGATATCTGGGAGATGTTGCCATTCCTTATGCAACGGGTGCTGTTTGGCATCGGAGACAGCTTTTTGTGGCAACCCCAACTACCATTGAGTATGTTCTTGATGTTTATCACTAAACTATGTAGTTGGTTTCCTTATTTGTATAGTAAAGCTCCATAAACTGGATTTTCTATATTTATGATCCTATAGGAATTAAAAATAAAATAATTGTGCTTGCTCTTTCTGGGAAATGATAAGGATGACAAAGTTCAAATGTTATACATATCAATATATATAAATTCTCAAGTAATTAGCTGGTTTTTAAAATGAATTAAAATGGAGCATACGACAAATGAAAGTCAACATTGCAGAAGGCTTATATCTAAGAGTCGAAGGGCTTTGTAGTCACAAAAGTTGTCACCTCCTTACTTTTCATGTATGGCAGATATTTCTAACAGTCCAAGTACAAAGCACATCCAGCATATTTCTGAATCTAACCATTATAAAGTATAAAACAAAAAGAAAACTCTATCAAGCCCACAAGGCATGTGCCTAGAGCTTTTGCTTTTTTATTTTTTTATTTTTACAGAACCTAATACCCTGGTTGATTGCCTGGCAACTGGTGCCTTGGTTCAGGTTGCCGTAGGTGAAGATTATTAGGGCTTCACTGCCCTATACTATTTGTGCCTACGAGCAATGTCATTTTTTTAGCTTTTGGTGCTCATTTCTGTTTTCAGAATTAAGAGAAGGGGACACTCCTTATTCACAGCCTCTCCTCTCCGTTATATGCTTCCGATCCTTCATAATCCTTTGATCTCTAGTTTCTGAACTTCAAAAGGACAACCTTCTGTTTTTTATTCCTTTTTTTTTTTTCTGGAAACTGAAATCTTAATGATAGACAGGTGAAGAATGCCCTTCCCTTGCTAGATATTGTTTATTTGATTTTTTCCAGTGGGGTTAAATATAAATTTGACATTGGATAGTTTCTGGACCTTTTCTTTTTGTTATTCTGTCTATCTTCCTAATTCAATAGGGTTTTTTTTTTGGACCACATGTATTTTGCAGATATAGGCTCTTTTTTTTTTTGGTCTACATTTTTCTTTGTTTTTGTTCTCAAAATGTTTGACGTTTTAGCTTTTATATGCACCATGTTGCATGGCTATGTTTTATATATCGTTATTATTGAACTTCCAGGGAAATTAAAAATGAAGATGAAGAAATTAATGACAAATATCTAATGTCAAGCACTATTTCAGGTGTGTTTTTGTAGATGCTGGCGTTGCAGCAATTGATATAGAAACAAGAAAGATGAAAGAAGAAATGAAAATGAAAGAAGCACAGGCTAGAGCAATAGCTGAACATGGAGAGTTAGCCCTAATCACAGTGGAAGGTACCCAAAGTGCCTCACAAGAACGAATAAAATTAAGGCCACCTATGCTACAGGTTGATAATTTATTGCTTAAGTTGTGCTTGTTGATACAGATACCAGTGCTTTGTTATGTTCAGTTTTTTTTTTCTTCTTTTTTTTTTTTTGGGTTGGGGTGGGGTAGGAGGGAAAAATAAACCCACAAGAAGTTGCCTTTTAATATTGTGTCATCCATTCTACTTGCAAGAAAGAATTGAAACCTGCTATGTACACTTCATGTTTTGCTTGCTAGAAAAATTCGTCATCCCAAATATGGTTTGCTTGATATTCTGTATGATTATTTTTGTAAAAGTGGAACAAATAGTAGCTAATCGATACTGAAGGGGAAGAGAGAACTAAGTGGTGCAATAATAGGTTTTTATCACATTCCAGTTTTTCCAAATTGAATGTCATCAGAGTAACTAAAACCAAGCTGAATGTTTTGCATAAGGATAACCATATGATATAAGCATGCCTAACATACAGTTGTTGTACTTGACAAAAGCCAATATATTAATACATTTAGTAGCTAAACGCACTAAAAGAAATAAACATGTCCAATATATTTCCATAATTTTATTTTACCATTTAATATCAAGAATTTTTCCTAATATTATTCAAAATACTCTATTAATTTGTACTCTATAATTGACAAACTTAATATATGTCTGCATGAATGATTTAAGTCTATATATCATTTGTGCACATATCACTTGTTTTTTTTTTTTTTTTTCTGAAAGCAAACTGAAATGTTTTAAAACTATTTTGAAGATATGTTTATGTAATTGAACCATTTTGAATTCTAAACTTTAAGTAACAGACGATCTAATTTTGTATGATCTAGTCCTGTTTACTGCTTTGAACGTAATGATGTATGCTCTGTAGATCAGCGTGGAGAACCCACGGAGTTCCATTGTTTCAGCTTTTTCAATAAATATAATGCTTTTTGGTAAATGCGAAAATCAAACCAGGAGATGTTTAAAGATCTGATGATTTTGTTACAGTAACGCATGCAATATGAAGTAGGCGGTTTAAGTTTGGGTGGGCTAATGGTTTAATTTAGTTAAGTCGAGTTGGATTTTACAGGCACTAATCTAATTTTAGTATTATTACATATCTGGTGGTAATTACTTATATTTTTTATCTCTATTATCTTTATTATTTTTTAGGCTTAAATTGTCAGTAGTAGTTCTGGAGCTTGTTCATCATTACACCCTAAATGACTGCATGGTTAGAAGAATTATTACCTTCTACTGTCTTTGAATGGGTGCATTTCTTTCAGGTGGTTCGTTTAGCTTCTTTTCAGCATGTTCCTTCCGTGCCACCTTTCTTAACATTGCCAAAGCAGACTAAAGTTGATGATAGCGACTCAGCATTGCCAAAGGAGATGGAACGGGTTAATGAGATAGCAGTGGGTGGTGGAGGGGTGTCTGTTGCAGTTACTCGTTTTCCAACAGAGCAGAAACGACCTGTTGGACCTCTAGTAGTGGTGGGTGTGAGAGATGGAGTTCTTTGGCTTATTGATAGGTAGGTGTGAGAGATGGAGTTCTTTGGCTTATTGATAGGTAATAAAATGATCTTTGCACCAGAAAATCAATTATTTGGTTAAAAATATAACCATTTTAAGTTTGCTAGTAAAATATGAGACATGGGTCTCCACTTTAATCATTTATGATCCACCTTCTGGTTATGAGCTGTGGTTGTGGT
The DNA here is from genome assembly GCA_947683625.1 of Mallotus nudiflorus. Lineage (NCBI taxonomy): Eukaryota > Viridiplantae > Streptophyta > Magnoliopsida > Malpighiales > Euphorbiaceae > Mallotus > Mallotus nudiflorus. The sequence goes on along the minus strand of CANTUR010000793.1, from coordinate 850,610 downwards.
TCAAGGTATCTCAGTTGAACTACTGTTGTATCACTTCTGGAATGCAAAAATGTTGCGTTATAAATATAAATTATTGACAAAATGGTATCTGGCTGTTTTGAGATAGTAATACTTATTGTGTAAGATTAAGTTTGTATCTTATTATATTGGTCACTGCCATGCTTCCTTTTAACCACATTTTTTGCTTTGTTTCCTTTAGCAATTATTAGTATTTCTTTTTTACCTTTCTTAAACTCTTTTAGGTAACTTTTACTTTGGGAATGACTGTTCAAATTATGGCACAACAATCCAAATTTAGGAATGAGTACAATACAGTGCATTTGAACTGAATTTCCTTGTGTACATACAACAAACATCAGTTGATGTAGTGAGGAAGCATGCATAGGGTGCATTTGTAACAACAAACCAATATGATAATTTTTTTCCTTCAACTTTATTATCGGTCTTGTGAAAATTCCGTAAATTTTCACGATGTAACTCTGAAGTGAACTTAGTTTTTGTTAGAATTTTGATTCTTTCTTCGGTTTATATGCAATTTTTGTATCTAAATTTGTTTTAACTAGTCATCTTGTGGCATATTTTAATCCCCATCTGTTTCAAAATGATTTGGGGGTTGTTTTCCAAGTCTATCTTTTGTTGGCTAAATACTGATTTTTTTTTTTTTTTTTCTGAGGGCGGAATAGAGTTGAAGCTATTGTTTCACAATGTTCTGACTGCAGAGTACCCTGCTTTCACTTATTTTGGCAAGCTACTGTATATTTCTGACTTACCATATTGTGTTGAAATTTTCCTCATCAATAAGAGAAATATGGCTGCTAATGTTCTTCAATGAAACAGAACAGCCATTGCATGGTTTTAAGCTACTGTTTTGGTCTGAGTGCCCAAGTCCCTTTAGATACTGCTTTAGTGGCTGTTATTATTGCCATATGGCCATTATGATTGTAAAGTGGTTGTATAAGCATTTGTTAGAACATATTTCCCCAGTCTCCTTCGTTCCTTCAGCACTTCTGTTTGGGTTTTCTGCAAAGATAGATAAAGTATGCTTTTTTTTTTTAATCATTTGTTGTTTATATGTATGCTTTTAGTTGCTGGTTAAAATAAAATATGGACACCTTATGATATCAGTTGAAAGTAATTTGGTAATCCTAAGCTAAAGGAATATATATTTTTATAAATAAATTATCAAATTTCAGCAGCAGTTTCAGTAAATTTATGCAACTATGCACATTTGATTTGACATATTTTGCTAGTTCTAGTTTAAAAATAAATTCTCATCTATGATGGCACAGCCATTGTATAGCTCTAAGATTGCATTTCTGCAGCATTGCAATCAGAACCCTGACAGCAGCTGCATCTATGATTAAAATGCAGATAGCAGCTGTTGCATGTCCTCCTCCCTATTGCTGTTCATGCCCTGTTATCACCTTTACTGCTTACTTTTCAGGAACTGATAATTGCTGAACTTTCCTCTTTGAAGTTCTACCATCCTACCTTAGCTTTTAGTCTTTCTCCTTAACATCAAATGGCATGCATTTCCATTTCTATCAAGTTGTTAATCATATAGATTCAATATAAACAGTCATTAATTCACCATATGATTGAGCATACAATTGTCCCAGGGTGAAAAATTATTCTGTCTGGGCTGGTTCTCAGAAATTTTCTTTCTAGTTTATTGAAGAACGTTGTAGATGGGAAAAAAATTCCACATGGAAGATATCCATGAGCTTAAGTGGCATATAGGTGGTCAGTTTAGACCTTAATGCAAATCAGTAGATTTTATGTAAGAGAGCTTGCAACCCAGCTTATATGTACATGTTTGCGAGTTAAGCTGACACTCCTATGGCCCATGGAATTCATAGTTAATGATAGGAGGTTATTGTAATTTGTGACCAATATCAACAGGAAAATAAATAGTTGAGCTTTTTTTTTTTATGGTAATGGTTTGTTTATTAGTATGTAGTCCTAACTCCCAAGTATTAAAGCTTGATTCAGTTGCTTTCTATTTCAACCTTTGTAACTTTTTGTTGCAAACTTGTCATGTCTTACTATAGTGCAAAAAACCATAATATCCCCAATGTCTCTTTGGTAGGTATATGTGTGCACATGCCTTATCCCTAAATCATCCCGGTATTCGTTGCCGGTGTCTTGCTGCTTATGGAGATGCTGTTAGTGCAGTCAAATGGTACTTTCTCTTTCAACTTATCTATCTTATAGGTTTATGCCACTAAAATTAGTTTCAACCTTTTTTTGACATAATTGTAGTTATTTGTAATTTATGGTCTTTCTTATGCAGGGCAAGTAGGCTTGGTAGAGAACATCATGATGATTTGGCACAATTTATGCTAGGGATGGGCTATGCTACTGAAGCACTTCATTTGCCTGGAATATCTAAGAGGTCTGCCGTATGGAATATGGTTTTGGTTTGATAATGCCTTTTTTCTAGATAGATCAAACAATATAGTGGTATTTGGTCAAAAAGCACATTTGCATTCATTACTAATGGTTGTTAGTGTATTTCCTAGGTGCATTTGAACTTGCCTCTATTCATTTGCACATAATCACTTTATAGGTTTATGCTTCAGACCCTTGTATTTGTCAGCTGCTTATGTAATCATGATACTGATTGCTGTTATGTGACAACCAATTAGGTTCAAAGGCACAAATGAACTGCATTATGTGCATTTCATTGTTGTATATGCATGCTTTTCTCTTTGAAATTTTAATAATTCTAACCGTATTGTCTAGGTTGGAGTTTGATCTAGCCATGCAGAGCAATGATTTAAAAAGAGCACTTCAGTGCCTTCTTACTATGAGCAACAGCAGGGACATAGGACAAGATGGCACTGGACTTGGTTTGACTGACATTCTGAACATAACAGCAAAGAAGGAAAATATTGTTGAAGCTGTTCAAGGAGTAGTTAAGTTTGCAAAGGAGTTTTTGGAGCTCATAGATGCTGCAGATGCCACTGCACAGGCTGAAATTGCACGTGAGGCTCTTAAGAGGTTAGCTGCTGCAGGTTCTGTAAAGGGAGCTTTGCAGGATCATGAGTTAAGAGGACTTGCTTTACGCCTTGCAAATCATGGGGAGTTGACAAGGCTGAGTGTATGTAGCCATCCTGAATTGTGCTTCTTCTTGTATATTGATTATTGACCTCATAAAGTGCTGAATACATGCTAGCAACTTTAAGCAGTTTATTCCGTCTGTCAGCCCCTGAACTTGGCATCTTTTGTTTCTTTGCTCTATCAACTCACAAACTGACCATTTAGATGCCTCAACTAGCTTAATATAAGACTTATAAACTTTACCAACACTGTTGAAGGTGTCTAAACGATTTTTGTTTCTGTTTTGCCTTTTTTTTTTAAAGTGAAAATATTGATACCTGAACTGGCTGAAAAATGTGCACAAGTCATGTTTTTTAGGTAGTTGAGGTGTTTCAACGGTCAGCCTGTAAGTTAAGGAGCCAAATTGACGGAAACTGCCAAGTACAAAGGGGCAGTTAATGTATTAAGTCAACTTTAAGGATATATATCTTGTGTAGCCTGTTGGCCCTTAAATCTTGAAAATTAATGGTTCAACTCATTAAACTGCAAACATGATGCAGACATTCTAGCCATTCAGCATCTGTTACATGTTAACTGGATTGACATCCTAGGGAAATTTTAAGGATGGTTTAATTTTTAGCCATGTCAGTCCCTGCAGTAGAAATTGGAATAATCAATAATTTACTACATTTTTTTCTTGTATATGTGTTCATTATCTTCAGTTATCTGTAGAAAGTTTTAATTGCTGGTACTGATATAAATGATCTCGGGGTTAGCTGAGAAGTCTCATGGTGCATAGAAGCTCTGGAAAATTATATAATTATGAGGAAGAAAAGATCTATGCAACCAAATTGGAAGGAGCCTTTTCTTTTATGGTGAAATCTAAGACATTATGGTGCTCTTTTCAATGTGCTAATATTTCTGTGATTAACAAATTTTGAGTCGTGGATATGACCATTTACTTCAAAGTTTTTGGATTTTGTGCTTATTGCTACATTGTCACAAATGAACATGAATACCCAATACTTTGTGAACAATGTGATTTTCAATTTGTTAACCCTTGGATATGAAGTTATTAAATTGGTACATCAAACTGACATGCAAGATGTATGCTCATTCAAATATCAATATTTCTTATGACGCATTTGTCTGTCTATCTATATTTAAAGTAATTTTGTGCATGACTGCAGGGTTTGGTAAACAATTTGATTTCTATTGGCTTGGGGCGTGAAGCAGCATTTTCAGCTGCTGTTTTGGGAGACAATGCACTCATGGAAAAAGCATGGCAGGACACTGGAATGCTAGCCGAGTCTGTACTTCATGCCCATGTATGTTTATGTATTTATTTTTCCGTGTATAAGTTGTTTTAAACCCTGAAAATGGGGTACAACTTATTTATTTATTTATTTATTTTTTGTCATATGTCAAGTATAATGAGCTCTTCCTGTATGTCTCCAGGCTCATGGGCGACCAACACTTAAGAACTTGGTTCAGGCATGGAACAAAATGCTACAGAAAGAGGTTGAGTACAGTCCATCAATAAAGACAGATGCTGCAGCGGCATTTCTTGCGTCCCTCGAGGAGCCTAAACTTACAAGTTTGGCAGAAGCAGGGAAAAAACCACCAATTGAAATTCTTCCTCCTGGGATGCCATCACTTTCTGCTTTTATTTCTAGTCAGAAAAAACCCACTCTTGGCACACAAAGTTCACAGCAGCAACCTAACAAGCCATTGCAATTAGAAGGACCTCCCGCTTCTAATTCTGATTCAGTAACTGAATCTACTACTACCACAGCTACTGCAACAGCACCAGAAAATACACCTCAGATCTCGACAACAGATGTAGAAAATGCTCCACCTCCGCCAGAAGCAAGTGCACCCAATGGTTTTGTTGATGATAAAGTCCCCATCTCATCCTCAGCGAGTAATCCAGATCTAGTTGCTTCGGGTGAAAATATCCCACCCACATCAATGGACAATACAACATCAACTGAGGTACCACCTCAAATACCAGATAACCAGGTAACAGGCGTTCTAAGTACCATGCCCATGAGTGATAACCAGGGAGCAGGCATTCCAAGTACCATGTTCATGAGTGATAACCAGGGAGCAGGCATTCCAAGTACCATGCCCATGAGTGATAACCAGGGAACAGGCATTCCAAGTACCATGCCCATGAGTGATGCTCTTATTTAGATTTCAACTTTGGGACCTACCAGAGAATAATTCACAATGGAAATTCTGTAATGATTTATTCTTCTTCAAGGAATTCTAGTTGGGGACGCATTGTGTGTACCTGAACAGAACGCAGAGCAACAGATTAGTTTTGTACCAAGCTGAATTCATGTCTGTACATTTTTGGTAGCCATTGGACCTTATATTCATGTATTATTTTTATGAGTTGTTTCAAAGCATTTTGAGTTTTACATGATGAGATGGAAGGCTGATGATGTCTTCGATCTGGTGGCATTCAGGTTTACAATGTTTGTACTGCATAATATCTACTATGCTGTTTATATTTTCAGATAATGGTTTGAAATTTATACAGAGTTTGACTTGTAAATTGTTGATTCTTTCATAGCCTAGCTGGAAATCACGACATTTGTAGCTGAGAATGGAATTGTTTTTATTTTCGCTTCTTCTTATAATACGAATGGATGCTTGCTAGTTTCCTTGATCTCGCTCTTAGCTGTTGCCTAAATTTTTATGACTTTAGTTCCTGAGATTTTTGTCAGATCTTTTGCCGTAAGTATTTCATTGTAAAATTACTTTTTTTTTTAAACTGTCCCAGATTATGTAAAAATAAATAAATTTACTATTTTAATAATCTTTTTATTGAATGTTTATATATTTTTATCTAATGTTCTAATTCTAATAAATAGCACAAATTTTCTAATATTAATTTGTTAATATATATCAGAGGCAAAAATGGCAATATATGTGAGTTAAGGCAACCTTCTCTCTTATGAATTATTAAGCGTATTGCTTCTTGACTTTTTCGGTCAGCGCATTTTGATATTTTTAGCTAATTTAATCACTTATTTTCGGATAAAAGATTAAATTAGCCGTAAAAATTACATTTGCGTTCTAATTGTTTTACTTAGATAAATAAAAATTTTTCAACCAATTATAAAATCAACCCTAATGTTATAATTAGTAGTTAAATTAGTCCCTATGTTAAATTAAATATAACTTTATTCTAATATTATATTTAAAATTCAAAATTTATTTATACTTTATAAATATTTTTTATTAGTACACCAATTCAAATATCTAGCAGTGATTTTTTTGAAATATAATTTCTTTAAAATATTAAAAAGTTAATTTTATTTGTTAAAATTATGTTTAAATTTAAAAATGTTAATGTACAATTTAACATATAAAAATATATATTAATATAATATATTGTTAGCTTTTTAAAATTTTTAACATTAAAATACTGGAAATATAATAATAAATTAAAATAAAACTAAAATAGTGATATAAAATAATTCTCCATCACAATTATTTTTGATGACTAATTATTAGTGCTTCAGCATGGTAAAGGTAAAGTTAAATGCATATGACTTCTAATATTACTATTCACTTAGATTTTAATGGATGTAAATTGAATAAGGAAAATAAATAAATTGAAGCTTTGAATATGAATAAAGAATTGACATTGTTTAAAATACAAGAGTTAAAGTAAAACAAAAGATTGAAACTGTAGTTTTTCTATTTTGGTTCGAACTGTTCTCGAACTCAGCCTTAAATTGATGCTTTCAAAGGCAAGGAACCATGAAAAAGAGCGCCATGACCAGCTAAAGATCGTTTTAATCTCACGAATTGGATTTGAACCAATCAAGCTACTTGCCCTTTAGTAGATCGTGAGTGGGTCTGTCGTCCTCCTCATTATAGTTATTTATAGCTAAAGAAAATGTCGTTGTTTCCTATAAGTGGCTACCATCTACATTTTTTCCACTTCCCAACTACAAGTACATTGCTACAATTTTGTAAGAATTTGTTTGGCTTCTCTTCTACTTCTTCTCTAATGTGCTCCAACAGAACTTAATGATCAAGGTAGTGGATTTTATTTTGGGTTTGTGTGTTTCGTTTTCCTTCGGGCTATTTTCAATGAGAATTAATCTAATTAAAAAGACAAAATTTCACAGATTTTACATAAATATATCAAAAATAAAAAAAAAAATTTTAAAAATCGTTAACTATAAAATTTTTCAAAAATATCTTTACCGAATTAATTTTTTTAAAAACAAATCTTCATGTTTGCTAACTTTCAACTTAAAAATTGTGCGCAATTTCAACTTCACTTTCCTAAACAAATTCAACTTCCTAAACAAAAAAACATTTCTCTTCTGAATTAATTTTTCCTTTTCTTCATTAATTTTTAGAGATTTGCAACTATTTTTAAGTTCATCTACAACAACAAACATAATTAATGAACACTAGATCTGTAATTTTTTCGTGTTTACTGTTGAAAATTCAAGTATTATTTGTGTTTATTAAGTTTCTTCTTATGCAACAAACATATACAAGATTTGCATCAACTTCGAAGAAAAATTAACGAATTAACAAGCATTAAAGTTTTATACAATCAACAACCACTTTCAGTTTAGAATAATAAAATCAAATAGAGAGATGTATGTTGCAAAATGCTTGGATGAAAAATGTAACTAGAGGATAAGGGCTATAAGAAACAGAAAATCTAGTAAATTTGTTTTCAAAAAATTCAATAATAGCCACTCTTGTAGCATGGACATCAGATTGGGTGACCAAAGACATACAACAACATCTTTAATGGTTGATTGTGTAAAATTAAAGTATCAAAACATCAAAACCATATATAAACCAGGAGACATAGTCAGAGAAATGAGAGAAGAATATGAGATCAATATCAGCTACCTGGAGATCGAGAGAAAAAGCACTTCATATATTAAGAGGCAAACCGGACGAATCACATGCAATTCTACCAAGTTTCTTATATATATTGAAGACAACAAATCTGGGATCAATTGTTTAAATGGAAACAAAAAGTAACCAATCATTCCTCTATGTCTTTATGGCTTTTAATGCATTAATAAAAAGATGAAAATATTGCAGATATGTTACAATTGTTGATGGCACATTTTTGAAGAGAATGTATGGCGGCACATTACTTTTAGCAACAATACAAGATGTTGCTGGTAAAATCTTCCCTCTAGCTTTCTCCATTGTTAACTCCAAAAATGATGCATTTTGGGAATGGTTCTTCGTAAAAATAAAAGAAACATTTGGTTGTAGACAAGAAATGACCATTGTTTCTGACAGACATGAAAGTATAGCAAAAGCAATTAGAAAAATATACCTTGAAGTTGCCCATGGTTTCTCTATATATCATCTTTTAAACAACCTGAAGAATAGCTATAAAAAAAAATTCAAAATGCATTAAAGATTCATTTTATGAAAAGAGTCCTAAAGGAGGGGGGGGGGGGGTGAATAGGACTATCAAACAAAAATGATAAATTAAAAGAATTCTTTGTAAGAATTGAATGGGAGTTGAGAAGGAAGAATGAAGAACATAAAGATTTAAGGAGTTCGGATTCAACAACAATCCTATGTCTCCACCTAACTTATCCCCAAGTTAGGATTTTCAATCACCCACAATCTTATTCACAAGATTGAGATTACACAAGAGTTTTATGGCTCACTTTTATAACCTTACAACATAAGGTTTTAAGGCTCACTCAAAAAACCAAAACCCAAGTGTTTCAATGGATAACACTTAAACCAATTCCTTTAGAAATAAATCTCACTTCCCTTCTAATCTAACCCAAGATTTAAGATGAAGAGAAATTCTATTTCTAACACACATCCAACTCTCATAAGAGTTATACAAAAAAAGAATTATTTAAGAGAATTTGAGAGCTCAGTGAATGCTTAAGAAAAAATGAATAATAAACAAGTTTCTTAACTTCCATTCAGCTCTAGAGGTATTTATATTTAAAAATATAGTTGTTGGAGGTGAAAATGATGTGTCCAAAGTCTATATTTTAAATCATTGAAAGTGATGTTGTTAGACAACTATTCATGGATTGAAACCATGATTAGATGCTCATGACGTTTGAATTTGCCCACATTTTCTTCAAAAAAGCTGTAGATATTTTCATTAGATTTCTATATCATTTGAATTACCTAAATTAGACGTCTTTAGCTCAGGATATATCCAAATACTAAGAGCTGTACAATTTGAAATATAGAATACTATCAGACAACCATACCCAAGTTGAAACTGTGATTTACTCCTGAAGAAATTTGAATTTGCCCATGAAAGTTGTAGATATTTAACTTATATTTTAATATCATTTTGAATCACCTAAATTGGACTTCTGTAGCTCAGGATATGTCTAAAATACTAGGAGCTGTGCAATCTAAAATGCAGAATACTGTCAGATAGCTATACACAAGTTGAAGCCATGATTTGCCCCTGAAGATATTTTAATTTTCCCATACTTTCTTCATTATTATATATATTTGACTTATCTTTCCATTTCATTTTAAATCACCTTAATTGGACTTCTGTAACTCAAGATATGTTTAAAATACTAAGAGATGTGTAGTCTGAGATGGTAGACGTATACGTAGATTTAAACTCAAAATTTGCATAACTAAATGAACTTGGATTTTGAAAAATAAGACCAATTCAAAAATCTCAAGATGTCTACTTTAAATTTGAAGAAGATAACTTTCTCATTATAAAACTTTAAGGATGTCAAAAGCCTCTTTGAATCTCAAAGGTCCAATCAACCCAAGATAGTTATACTTCATTTTAACTTCCAATAGAGTCCTAACTTATACACACTTAAATAAACAAATTAAATGCTCAAAATTAAGTTTGTTAAGGTAAAAATTATTAAGATTGATTATTGATAAGGTCAACATTTTATATAGTAGTAAAGGCATACATTATTGAAGAATTTGAGTAACATATAAATGACTTGAACAAGATTGACAAAAGAATTAGGCCATACCTCTACAAAATTAGCTATCACAAATGGGCTAGAGCTTTCTCAATCAACAACAGATACTCAACAATGACTTTAAATATATCTGAATCATTTAATTAAGCTATTGTAGAAACTAGAGAGCTACTGATCATAATATTATTAGAGTATCTACGTTCTTTGGTACAATATTGGAGCTATACAAATAGGAACAAAGCAAGAACAACATTCACAAAGCTTGCAAAAAGGTCACAAGGTATGATAAATGAGAATTATATGAAAAGTCTGAAACTTCAGGTTAAAATTTTCATACTGTTATTGTTATTATTATTTTTGTTGATTCTTGTTGATTGTTGTTAATTTATTGTTTGCAGTTTCTTTTTTGTACTTAAATTTAATGAAATCTTATGTTTTTTCTACCTTATCTTTTTATTGTTGATTTTTATTAATTTTTGTCAATTTCAGTTCTTTTTTCAATTATTGTTAATGGAATTATTATTTTTTATTGCTTTTTATTGTTTTATGATGTAATATTTTCACTTACAAACATGTCAAACATTCAATTAAAGACATATTCACTGTATATGACTTCAACGAAGCATTTATTATGAACATGCAAGAAAGAAAATGCAGTTACAACAGATTTCAAATTGATCAACTGTCATGTACACATGCACTTGCAATTTTGAAGCAAATGAACCAAGATCCTTACAAATGTTGCTCAAATTTCTACACAAAGAAAATACTATTGGCAACATATCAAGAAACTGTATATCCAATTCCAAATCAAACAACATGGAAGATATCAATTCAAAAGCAGCAAATAAAAGTACAACCACCAAAAGGAAGAATTAAAGCTGGAAAACCAAAGAAAAGAAGAATTAAAGCTCCATGGGAATACACAAGACACAACAAGTATGGAAAATGTGGACAACTTGGACATAACAAAAAAACATACAGAAATGCCATAATAAAGAAATAAAAATATTGTTGTTCATCATTTGTTAAAAAATTTGAACATTGAAATTTCAAATTTTGATATATTCAAAGATTATCATTGTTGGTCAATAAATATAACTGTTTTAGATTAAATATTCAATGTATTTTATTTCAGTTATAATTTTATACTAGTTTTAACTACATAAAAAAATTAAAAAAAATCAAAATAATAAAAGAACAACAAAAACTATCCTAGTTAGTTCTTTTATTAATTTTTTAAATTAATTATGAATTTCTTGTATCAATTTAAATATTTTTTAACATTTTCTTAAATAAAATAAAAAAAAAATCAAAACAACAGTAAACAAAAAAAGAACTATCCTTATTAGTTCTTTCTATTAATTTTTTTTATATTGATTATCAATGCTTGTATCAAATTTAAATATTTTTCAACATTTTCTTAAAAAAATCAACAAAATAAACAAAAAAAAAAAAATCAAAACAACAAAATAACAACATAAAATTACAAAATATTATAAACCTTAATTAATCATTATTACTTAATTTTTAAATCAATTATCATTTTATTTTATTCATTTTTAATGATTTTATAAAGGTTAAAGATAGAAAAAAACAAAAATAAACAGAAATCAATAAAAAAAAGCAAAAAATTATAAAAATATTCTTCACTATTAATAATTTTTAATGTTAATTATTATTCTCTTATATTACAAAAAGTTTTATAAATTATTTTTAGTTGTTGGAATGGAAAATCAACAGCAATCAACAAAAATAAACAACATAAAATAACAAAGTAAACAAAGAAATAAAGAATAACCATACTATATTAACACTGTAATTAAAAACATTTAAAACATAAAACTAAAATGTGTATAAAAAAAAAATTAAACAACAAAAAGTTCAACATTCACTTCTTTAATCTCCTCCTTTTTTTTCACCTTCAAAATCTTCTCAGAATCACTAACAACATTGAACTTTCTTCATACCATAAGTATAGAGAGAATATGCAAGCCTACTTCGGTAAACTTCAACATCAAAATTACTTCCAATTTTTTTCCCATAAGCTAAATATTCAGCATAAGCAACAACAAAGGCTTCACAATCACTATAAAGAACATTAAAAAAAATTGACAAAGAAAAAAATAAGAAAATATTAATAAAATCTTACGCTGCAGTCTATTGTGATAAATCATTAACCATTTGAATACTAAAAGAATATGAAGCCCTCTTATTTGCATATGGTCCAACATCACGATTAATATCTTTATGGCCAATAAAAAAATTAAGCTTTTCAAAAAACAGAGGAAGCATCACACTGGAACTCTTTATAACTTCAAGAACAAGAGCATCTCCATGAGCAAAATTCAAAGAATTATACAAATAAAAACAGCAGTCCTTAATGTTCAGCCTACTAAGAACTCAGTTGTAGACGGCGGGGTTTAACGTGCATCTAAGATTTTCACAACCTCAATACTGTTTGAGCTTAGGGCTCTAGAGAACACACTAACCACTTCGACATGGCATGGAGATGAGGAGTCGCTACCTAGGGTAATAACTGGGACAAATAAAAAAGGTGATACTTGATTCCCTAAAAGAAAGCTAGCACCACAACTAGGAGATTCTGGATACAGAATACCAACTTCTTTCAGTCTTGTGTTTATTTAGAATTACTTTATAAATTATTATCTTATTCTCTATTTACATGCAATTTCATATAAACCCTAAAAACAATTAACTCCAAGGTAAACTAGTCATAAAATATACAAGTAAATAATGCATTCAATAAATCATATAATCCTTAAGTTAGTCTAATCTACATGGATTTTAAATAAATGAGCTAAATCTATATGTTTTAAATTATAAGTGAACCTAAAGACCTAATTCCTTTTGATTTTAATTAAATGAACTTAAGTCTACTTTTTTTAATAAAAAAATGCGCCTAATTCTACAAATTATGGAATATTTAAATTAGTTAGCCTAATTATACATGTTTTAATTAATTGGTGATTTTAAATCTACAAATTATGAAAAAAAAAGGTTTAAATTAAGTGGGCTAAGTCTAAATTAATTAAATTAAATTAGATGAGCCCATGTCTAATTAATTAAATGGGCCTAAGGATATTTCTAACCTAAAATCTAATTAATTATGGGCCTAAAGGTATATTTTAATGAATTAAACCTAATTAATTATTAATTGAGATGGGATAAAAGAATTACCTAAACTTAAATAAATAAATCAAAGCCTAAAAATGGGCTTAAGCCCCAAAACACTTAAAAATAATAAATAAGCCCAAAAATAAATAAAAACAATTAAATAAGACCAAAAAAATAATTAAATTAATCCTTACTAAAAGCCTAATTTTATTAATATGCAACCTAAATTAATATACTTCCTCTATTGATTTTAAGTAATTACGTAATTAAAAACCTAATTTTACTAACCAATTTAATTAAAATAAACATGCAACCACATACATAATTTCATTACTCCCACTATTGGGGCTATTACATTAATTCATAAAATAATTAATAAAATAAAAGATAAAATGCGATAAATAAAATAAAATAAAATAAGTCTAGAAACTAAGTTTCTACAAGGCTTTATTCATGGTTTTCTATGGACTTCTAATGAATTCATCCCTCCAACATGATCACTATGTATTTTCCTCCATAATCACCATAAAAAAACAAAATTATAATTAATGAATAAATTATAATAATAACTCAAAAGAATAAAAAATAATCAATAATATAAAAAATAAAAAAAGAATAAGAAGATGATGATGATGCTTATAAATGATTTGGGGTACTCCTCAGATTTGTAATTTACTATTCTTGATAAGTTTTCGAATCTTCTTCTTCAAAAATTCTCTAAGGATCTTGAATTAATTGATAAATTAAAAGGAATTTTTGTAGAAAATAACTCTAAAAAAAATTAAAAAAAACCCTCTTCAAAAACACATTTCTCTTTTTCTTTTTCTTCTCGTGCCTCCCTCCTTTTTCTCTTCCCTTTTTTCATGCTCTCCATCCTCTTTATATAGTGGAAAAAGAACTACAAAACCTAGCTCAATCCTAACGTGATTCTAATTCCTAAATATATAAGATTAATACTTAAAATTATATTTAAAAATTTTAGATTAATTAGGATTAAGTTAAAAGCCAATTAGGAGTTTTAAACCAATTAGGATTGAATTTAAAAATAAAAAAAATAGTCAGAAGAATTCAATTTCGAGCGAGATTGTGCAATTCCGATCGAAATTGGTGTAATTCCAATCGAAATTACATAATTTTGATTAGAATTATATAATTCCAACCGGAATTACATAATTCCGGTCGGATTATGAAATTTTGATAGGTTTTTTTTTAACATTTAATTACAAAAAGACTCCTAGAAGGATTTAAGTTTTGCAATTCGGTCTTAAAAAATTATAATTTAGTCTTTAAAAACACTAAATCCCTCCCTTAAAAGATGAATTTAAACCCTTAGAATTTTAAAGCTTAAGTTTCAAAGACCTATTCATGATATTTTCATCATTGGAGTCCTTTATCATATCCATAACACATCATCCTAAAATTGGGTGTCTACAGTTACCCCCTTTTGTTGCTGTTTGCTTGAAAAATTACGGTAAAGTAAAATAGTACCCAATTTCTAAATTGAAAGTTAGGATACTTACCTGCACTCCTTGAAGCTTCTACTTGTGAATTTGCTATACTCGGACGTACAACATTTTAAATGACATATCATACTCGGAGGTATGATATTGATTATACTCGATCGTATAACCTTGGGTGAATGAAACACATTGTACTCAATCGTACAATGTTGACTACACTCAAACATATAACATTGAATTGAAAAATTACATCATACTCAGTCGTATGATGCCGATTATGCTCGGTCGTATAATCGATTGGAAATACATTACACTCGGTCGTACAATGCCGACTACACTTGGTCGTATAGTCTAATTTGAAAAAAAATGTCATACTCGGTCGTATGATGTTGATTATACTCGGTCGTATAATCGATTGAAGATACATTGCACTTGGTCACACAATGCTGACTACACTCAGTCGTATAGTCTGATTTGAAAAGAAACATCATACTCAGTCGTATGATGCTGATTGTACTCGATCATATAATCGATTGAAAATACACTGCACTCGGTTGTACAATGTTGACTATATTCAGTTGTATAGTATGATTTGAAAAGGAACATCACACTCGGTCGTATGATGCTGATTATACTCGGTCATATAATCGATTGAAGATACATTGCACTCGGTCGTACAATGCTGACTACACTCGGTCCTATAGTCTAATTTTTGAAAAGAAACATCATACTCGGACGTATGATGCTGATTATACTCGATCATATAATCTTGAGGATACATTGCACTTGGTCGTACAATATCGACTACACTCGGTCATATAGTCTATTTTTGAAAAAAGACACCACACTCGGTTGTATGATGCCAATTATACTATTGACCATTTTAATAATTCCTTGAATTATTAAACTATAAAGCATTGCAATTTAGGACTAAATTGCAAAGAATCAAGTGGGCTTAAATGTAAACCAAAGTTGAAGGACCAAAGTGGATATTTTCCCATATATATATTCCTTTTCTCCTTTTTCTGATTCATTTCTTCTTTTTCATATCCTTCTTCTCTTTTTTTCCTTTTCATTTTCTCTTGATTTTCAAATTTTCTTCCTTTAATTATTCTCTCATCCGGTATCTGATTTTGGATTTGTCTAATCCTATGGCCCACCCACAGCGTAGGCTACGCGGGAGCAGTTCCAGGCAATCAGATCCTATTGCTTTGCGTCTGCATTTTCCCTAGAATGATTTGGGACTTCGTGAAGATGAAGAGATATTTCTTTTGACTCATTTGTACCTCCACAGATATTCTTAGGCTGGAGATGAGGCAAACTTCCTATCTCTATTTTCATTTCTACAATAAACCTATTTATTTTAGTATATAAAATTAATATTTACATGCATGCAATTTTATCATAAAAATTGACAAATTAAAACCAAAATATGTTACAAACTAACATAAATATGTTAAGTTTTTCATTGGGAGTCTGAATTCCAGTCTTGAATTCACAGATTTTCAATCAGATTTCTTAAATTTCCGATTGGAAATTAGGAAATCTGATAGGAATTATGGATTTTCGATCGGAATTCTAGATTTCCCATCAGAAATCTAGACTTTTGATTTGATTTTTTTTAATGATGTTAAAAATAGAGATTTAAGAGAGAAAAATGATCCTGTTGTTTCTGCATTTTTTAGAAACCCCTAAAATTCTCGAGTTGTTTTCACTTGGCGCGAGAATTGTTCCATGACTTGTCTGGGGAGGTAGCGTAGCATGTATGGGCATTTGGCTTTCGGCATTTTGTTGCTACTTTACAGATTGCTCGAGGTAGGTCAGATCACTATTCACTTTTTGCACTTATCGAGAGATGGATGGACACTACTCACACCTTCCACACACGAGTAGGTGAGCTGACTATTTCCCCAATGAGTTTTTTTGGCTATTACCAGGATTGCATTTAGAGGTACCCCAGTTCCTTTTGATATCCATTACTGCACTCTTCCGGAGGATGCTAGGAGTCATTACGTTCGTGACCTGCTCAGGTTTGTTCCGATATGGAAGATTAGAAAAAACGTGCTTCTTTCTTCTCTTGTATAAGGTTTCAGGAGACTACCTACCACTACATCTCGCCAGATTCTCTAGAAGGTGAGATGTTTTTTATTGATATTGCTTAGCACTACACTCTTTTGCCAAACTAGTCATGAGGTTAGCATCGCTCTTTTTGGCCTTCTTCAAGATCTTGCTAGGGTCACTACTTTAGATTGGGGGTCTACAACACTTGCTTACTTATACTATAGATTGGATATTATTTGTAGAGGCGCTGTGATGATGTGTGACTTCTGGCATGTCTTGCATGTATATTTCTTATTCC
The DNA here is from genome assembly GCA_947683625.1 of Mallotus nudiflorus. Lineage (NCBI taxonomy): Eukaryota > Viridiplantae > Streptophyta > Magnoliopsida > Malpighiales > Euphorbiaceae > Mallotus > Mallotus nudiflorus. The sequence goes on along the minus strand of CANTUR010000793.1, from coordinate 833,658 downwards.
TTTTTAACTTTTACTTACTTTCACATTCCCCTTATTATTTCGTTCATTTTCCTTTTCTTTTTTTTTCAGATTTGGGGGATTGAGACTAGAGTGATTCGAGGTTTCAGTGCCATTAGCTCTGACAGGATTCTTCCCCTGATGCAAAGGTGGGGTTCCTCTCGTCTTGTTAGCATTAAGCATGATTTGCATACTTATTGAGACCAATTGAACTCCTTAGAGTGGGACCTGGTAAGAAAATTTTGACTTTTAGTATTTCATTAATTGTAAAAGTTTAACAAATTTAAATTTAAATGAATGAGTTTGCAAGTTAGATAAGATTGGTTGGTTAGTGCTGAAGACATTTAGCGATATGATTTTATGACTGCAGTAGTGAGACTTGAGACTATGAGAGTTCTGCTTCCTGGTTATGGCTACCAGATGTGGTATCTCGATGAGCGTATTTATCAGTGGCATATAGGACCTTTTAGGAGGCATGTTCCCTCTTCTATTTCCCCCTCAATGTTATGGAGTAGCAGCATGACTGATCCTGAGCTTAGAGCTGCTCTTAAGGGATATGACACTTTGACTATGCTTGAGCGTTCTTGTCATTATCGGGAGTATATTTAAGAGAACCTCTTAGAGTAGGTTCTTATAGACATGGTTGAGGTATGCTTTCTCTTACTACTTTACTTCAACTCTCTCATCATTATTAAAAGTTGGTTCTCTGTATAGGTTGAAGGAGTCCTTATTGCTGCTATAGAGGAGATTGAGGATGATATTAAGGAGATTGAGCAGGAGGTCGAGCCTATTCATCATAGTGAGACTGCTCATAGTGAGACTTCCTTGAGTACCATTCTGGGTAATGTTCCCCTATTTGATAGGTCGATGTATTATTGGGCTCCCATGGTACAGACTCCTATTGAGCGACACATGTATTTTGATACAGCTTAGATTCCTAGCTTCTCACCTCCTGATGCTTCATATGTAAGTTCAATTTGCTCCTTTGCCAACCCTGCACAAACCTGCACTTGTTGCTGAATTAGTAAAATTTATTTTATAGGTCCCTAGGACACAGGCAGAGTATTTATATAGAATTTACTCTTCCTAAAGATTATTTACTATGCACATTACAGATACTTAGAGGGTTAGTGTTCACAAAAAATATGCATATGTATGCATGATATGCATGATTCTAATTATTTTCCAATGCAATAGAATTATGTTGGGGATTTGGAGCATGAGAATGATATGCTCCGACAACAGCTTGCTAGCCTTGGTTTTTATGGACACAATGTCGGGACTCCCATGCCCCAGATCAGAGTGATGATCCAGCCAGAGAGTGGAGACCCTGCCCAGACACTGAAGCTCAGGATGACTAACTTTCTTTAGGAATTGTATTAGCAAGACTATACCTTGAGATATTTCAGAACTATCTCCTTTTATGCATCATGGACTTTTATTTTGGACCAAACCGTAATTTTCCTTTCTTCCTTTTTCTTTTTTTTTTAGTTAGAAGCATTGGAAGTTCGGCCGAAGTCCTAGATTTTTTATCAAAAATCTAGAATTTCGATTGGAATTCTAAATTTTTGATCGAAAATCTCAGCTTTGATTATGCTTATTCTCCCACTCTGATGTGAATTTGATCTAGAAAATCAATCCTAATCCTTTCTATATCTGATTTACGGCCTATATAAGAACCATAAGATAAATACGCTACATCAATTCCATCCTTTGCCTCCATCATGACACAAGCCACACTTACTTTGATGAAGAAATTTCTCAAGACTCTTAATGGAGATGATTGGAATAAAATTCTGCCATTTCATGCCAAACCCTTAAAGTCCTTTTAACATTTGAAGATAGACAATAATTTTTTGCATGTTATTGCCACTTTTTGGGATGATAAGGATCATGTATTTATATTCAATGGACAAGAGCTGTGTCCCCTGATTGAGGAATTTGCTGCTATTCTGGGATGTTCACTAAGTTCCACTACTACCATTGCTCTCCCAAATCTTGAGATTGAGTTCCCCAGTAGATTAATAACATTCTTTGATATGCCCCCAGATGTTATCTACATGCATGCGTATATGCTGAAACCATCAGTCTTCCTTTTCTGATTTCCTCTTATGGAACTAGAGACAAAACCAATGCTGCTTGGATCAGAACTATTACTTTCTGCCTATATGCTCAGTTTTTACTAGTGTCTTCTCATGGAGATGCTGATGTAAGGATTATTAGTATCTTAGAACAGGTAGAAATTGGAGCTAATCCCGTGCCTATCATACTTGCTGAAACTATCATTAGGTTAGATAATTTCAAGGTTCAAAAATGACTTTAAGATAGTCTACTTCTCCTTTAGGTATGTAACCCTTTTTTTTAAAGATTTGGTTACAAGAGAAATTTAGTATGCTTGATGTTCCTCCTAATGCTTTGATTTATCAACCTCATCATCTACAATCTCATCCTTTAAAAATAAAGGAAAAAGCACACCATAGATCAATGGATTGATTGGATGAAAGGTATTACTAATACTGAGATTACTTAGGTCTGTCCTTGGTGGAGATTAAAATTCATGTCCATCAACTTGTATGACAATTGCATCCCTATTCTCGGATTACACTTTTCAACCTTTCTTTTACCCTCACGCCTTTGCTGTTAGTATGGTTGCCCTCAATTCATTGTGGCTGTTATAACTAACTTCAAAGGTTTCTTTCTGAGATAAGATTTCTTGGACAAAGTGAAGAACTTATGGCCTCACAAAGCTTTGGAATGGAACATGTACCTAGATACTGACATGACTACTAATGACAATTACAAGACTTAGGTTATTATGTGTCACGACCCAAACCAGGACAGGCGCTAGGGAACGGGAATTCTTTTGAATCTGGAACCCATAGCAAGCCTTAAAATAATAAAAATATACAATAAATCCATTTGCGCCATAATTTAAATCTCAAATCCATAATATACTAAAAATAATATCTTAATACACTATTCAGAGAAAAACTTTGAATTTAAAATCTCTTACAGCAACATAAATAAAACTCACTATTGTTTCAAATATAACTACTGCAATTTTCTAGAGTACAACAATAAATAATTATGTAGATAAATTACATAATAAATCCGGGGCAGAAGAAATCCAGCAGATAGGTCTACTACAGAGGTTTAAAGAAGAAGACTCTCCTATAAAAATATCAACGGAGGAGAGTCAGACCTCACTGAGTGAATTGTTATAATATATATACATGCATTACTAAATGTCAAATGCAAACAAACATATGTATATAATAAATATATATACAGGCATATGCACACAGATGATGAAAATCACTTTATGTATAATGCTGAAAAACATTAATTTACGAAGGATCAAATAGAACCCTAAATTATCGCAACCTTAAATAACAATAGAAAACACTCTAGCCATACTGGCTCATATAATTCTAAGTAAATTCACTTATTCCATTTGGACAGTAGATTGGCCATGAGACACTAAGTCAACCGAGCTCCAGTAGTCTGACTGTTAGTGTGATTGGTCTCGAGACACTTCATCAACTGAGCTTCTGCAATCGCACCCTCAATCACATCAATCTCAATCATATCAATCAAGTCATAATCCCCAAATAGCTAGTAATTTAACTTACAATCTATCACACCGGTACGCACTCGATCTTAGTGCTGCCCATTAGGAAGCACATTCTATCGATATCCTTCATTTAAAGAAATAGAACATACATTCAAAAATAAATAATGTAAAATGACATTCAAAATGATTAAATAAACCATGTATATACCAGAAATATACCTAAAATAAACTAACTATATTTCAAGTATATATATGTAAAAATAAATTCAAACAAATCATGTAATATACTAAATTAAACCAATAGAATACTTAAAAATAATTTAGGTATAATTCAAAAATAAAACATGCATTTATTTCAAAATATACTAAAAATATACCTAAAATATACTTAAGCATTTATTAAAACATTTATGCATAACAATACATTTAAAACATATATTTTTAAAACATGCAACCTAAATGCCATGTATATATAAAATAAAAACTCATAGGGATGTGCTCCATGAGATTGGTCTGACGGGCCTGGTCCGCTAGGCCTCAGCCTCGGCGCAACTAAATAATAAAAACAATCACAAATTAGAATACATCTAACTTAGACTTCTAGAGACTCGATCTAGAATTACTAAACATAAACAGACACAGAATCATAATTAGACTCGATGTCATGTTTTACGAGAATTCTACCGAAAATTCTGCAGAACCTCCTCTGTAGAACGGACATCTCTCTACTAAAAAGTAGAGCCGGTCATGCAAGAAAATTACACTTCTAATTCTAGAATTCAAACAACCCTCGGTTGGGATCCCGAACTACAAAAATTCCCCAACTGAGGTCCACAATACACCAAAATTCAATAATACAATAAAATACATTAAAAATCAATAAATACCATAAATGCCCTCCAAATATCAAAATATAGTATATTTAACATTAAAACACAAATAATTATTTTTCCCAATAATTACATAAAAACCCTAATTAATAATATAATATTATAAAAATTAATAAGTCAATATAATTTAATAAAAACTCACTTTACTAATCCAAATAGGCTAATTAGTCTAAATACAAATTAAAAATTCCTAAAAATCCATTTTATTACAAAAATAGTATATTATATATTATTTGAAAATAATTTTTGAAAATTAGTATTAATTAGTTAAAACTAGTAAATAATTTATAAAATCATTTTTATACCTCAAATATTATAAAAAAAATTAATTAAACATAATATTTAACTAAAATTACCAAATTAACCCTAATATTCAAAAATTCACAGAATATACTAATAATACTCAAAATTCATTGAAAATTATATAATTACACAAAAATTATTTTCCCAACAAATATCTCCATAATATCACAAAAACATATAATTAACCAATTATTTCTAACAAAATATATATTTAACCTGCAGTTTCAAAATTAACATAAACTAAAAATAATTATAAAAAATTACATAAAAATCACAAAATTTATAAACTCAACTTTAAAATTAATAATAACTACTAATAACACCAAACATCACAATTCATAATTTATATAATTAATTATGAAAATAATAAAATAATAATAAAATATTCAAAAATTCACAAAATCAAAATAATTTCCAAAAATCACACAAAAATTCAAGGGAGTAGCTTAGTTAGGGGGATCAACTTTTGTGAAGGAACTTTTCATGAATCAACCAAAAACACCTGAAAAAAACTGAAACCCTAAATAGCCCAAATCAAAGAAATTAAGCAATAATAAAAATGGAGGGGTTAGAGCTCAAACTAAGGTTGGAATCGAGTTCACCGGAGCTCTAGGAGTCGAACGGCACTAGAAACCTGAACAATGGTGGTCGAAAAAGCGATCGACGGTAAGAAGCTCCACACACTGCCGCTACAACTTCAGGCGATCCGACAAGCTTCTGGCGGTCGGACCATGTCGAGGAGGGAGAGGGAAGAAGGGGGAAGAGGTTGGCAGTAGATGGTGGCAGCGAGAGGTGGTCCGACATGCTAAATGGAGAGGCACAGTGAGAGTTGTGGTACGGGTCGCGCGCAAGAGAGAAGGAAGAAGACTCTGCTTTTCTTTTTTATGAATGTATGTACATTATATGTACATAATACTATGCTATACAATTTAATAAAACTTTATTTTATAATATAATATAATGTTACACTAAATTCACACCACACATATATATTATTTACATATATATATATATATACACACACATATATGTATATATAACACACAATAATAATTAATATATACACATATAATATTAATAATAAACCCTAATATATGTATATATATTATAGATATAACCACATAAAATACAATACAATAATGTAATTTATTAAAATAATAATATTAAAATAATAATACACTAAATTAAATATTATTAAAATAATATTATCCAAATAATAAATGTACATAATGTAAATTACTTGTCCAAAATAATAAGTTTTCGATATACACATTTACGTAGAAAATTATAATTAAACATAAAATAATAATAATTATCATAAAATACCAAAATAAATAGATATAACTTTCAAATTTTTAATATTGCATATCCCATATTAAAATAAAATAATTTAAAAACATGGGTCATTACATATGCAATCTACAGAATCACCAGAACTTATTAAATACAAAAGGACTCAAATATTGTTAGATGAGTCAAGAAAGAAACAAAAAAAAAAAAGTAGTGGTCTTATAAGTCTGGTTTCTTCTATTTTATTTTTCCTTCAAGTCTTTGTGCCCTGTAATAAGATGGAAAATGCAATATTTAACAAAAATGTCTTTTCAATTCATTTCATTAACCAGGGCAAAAATGAGTACATTTGTTACATCACATGACACTACTCCTGTTATCAGCTAGTCCTTTCGGATTTTCTAACTGAATATTTTTCTCCCATTTTTCATTTCCTAAATTTCTGCCTGATCAACCCTTTAAGGGGTTTTCTGAACAGCGGGAATGTCCTAACTTTTGCCTAACTAGCCTTTTTAGATTTTCTAGTTAGCGGACTTTCTTTTTTTTTTTTTCAAAAGTAGTATTTCTTAAGGCGATCGAGGTTGATTAGCTCAGTGAATTCATTCCTTCCTAGATCTGATATCTTTGTGGCTCCTTTGGGTAAGATTGTCTTGAATAAATATGATCCTTCCTAGTTTGGTCTGAATTATCCTCTCGGGTTAAATACCATTGCCCTTGCGTGCTTTAATACCATATCTCCAGCTTTTATCTTTCCTGACTTAACCTTTTTATTGAACGCTCTTGCTATTCTCCTCTGATAAATCTGAGTGTGGAAAAAGCATCCATCCTTTTTCATCCAGAGATACAAGGTAATTGAACCTCGTTTGTGTCCATCACTCTCGGGGATTTTTGCTTCCATAACCACTCTCAAGGATTTAATTTTTGTCTCTATGGGTAGAACTGCTTCACAACCATATACTAACAAGATCGGAGTTTGTCCTATAGCAGTACGTGATATAGTTCTGTATCCCCACAAAGCAAAATGGAGGTTTTAGGACCAGTCCTTATGTGTCTTCACCATCTTAGAGAGAATCTTTTTATATTGTTATTAGTCGCTTCCATTGCACCATTAGCCTGAGGTCGATAAGGTGAGGACTTATGATGCTCGATCTTGTATCTTTGTAACAACTCAGTGGTTTCTGCCTAAATTGAACTCCATTGTCTGTCACAACATGGTGTTGGATCCCATACTTGCAAATGAGGTTCTTCTCAATGAACTTTGCCATATGTCTAGCTTTTAAGGTGCCAAAGGATTATGCTTCTATCCATGTTGAAAAGTAGTTGATTGCAACTACTATATCTTTATGCCCGTTTGAAGCAGTTCGGTTTTTACGTCCCTTATATATATCTATTCCCTAGGCTGCGAAGGGCCATGGAGATGTTAAACTATTTAGAACTGTAGGGGGAAGGTGATTGAGATTCCCGTGTACTTGACATGATGGCATTCTCTCACTATTCAGATATAGTCCTTTTCCATCTCCCCCAATAGTACCCTTGCCGAATAATCTTCTTTGCTAGAATTATCCCATTCATGTGAGATCCACAAACTCCTGCATGAATCTCTCTCATTGTTTGTTCTGCTTCACCCTTCTTGAGACATCTAAGCTGTATTCCATTTGGCATCCTTTTATATAGTATCCCATCATGACTTACATAATGGCACGCAAGAACACGAAGAGCATATTTATCTTTGGAAGTTGCTTCGTTTAGATATCTTCTTTCCTCAATAAATCTCTGGATGTCATAAAACCATGGCTTTTCCTCTGGCCTTATCTGAATATTCATGACATGTTCTTTGCCATAACATGGAGCTTTCATCTTCATTATCACCAAAGGTTTCATCATCAATTCGGTTGGTTTATCCTACATTGAAGAAAGTGTTGCCAAAGCATCTGCCATTTGATTCTCATCTCTTGGTAAATGCATAAAAAGACATTTAGTGAAATTCCTTATTAGTTTTCTCAAATAACGAACATAGGGTTTCAATCTCTCTTCTTTTACTTCCCACTCTTTATTAGCTTGGCTAATGACTAACATGGAATCTCCATAAACCAATAGGTTTTTAACTCTAACTGCCAATGCTGCTTCCATGCCATAGATACATGCCTCATACTCAGCATATTGTTTGTAACCCTAAAGTCTAATTTCTTGGCCATTGGGATGGTTTCTCTTTCTGGTGTGACAAGAATTACTCCCAGCGCTGCTCCTCTATTATTCACGGCTCCATCAAAATAAAGTTTCCATTCTCATTGTTCTATTACTGCTAGGTTCTCATATGAAAACTCTAGATTCCACTGCTCGTTTCCTTCAATTGCATTTTGGGTTAGAAACTCTACTACAACTCTACCTTTGATGACCTTTGTAGTGATATATTCTATATCGATCTCAGTTAAGAGTATTTTAAAGGATCTATCCTTGAAATAGCTTGTACTTTGTAAGATTGAAAATAATGCCTTAACTTTTTTGTGGTCCAGATCATTATCAAACATGTCTTTTCTACAAGATCGTACTTTTCTTCATATGGTAGGAGCTTTTTACTGAGGTAATATATAGCATACTCCACCCCTTCGGGCCCTTCTTGTGCTAATATTGCTCCAATCGCCTTTTCTTTTAAAGCTAAATATAAGATTAAAGGCTTACCTTGTCTTTGTGGCCTCAATACAGGTGGGTTAGTAAGGTATTTTTTAATCTTATCAAAGGATTTCTGGAATTCTTCATTCCATTCAATGGGCTGATTCTTCCTCAAGAGCTTGAACATCGGATCGCAAACCATGGTAAGTCTCACAATGAACTTGTTGATGTATTGCAGTTTTTCGATAAACCCTCATACTTCTTTCTCTCTTCTTGGTACTGGCATCTCCTGGATGGCTTTGATCTTATCTGGATCAACTTTTATTCCTTTATTGCTGATTATGTGTCCTTATAACTTTCCTGAAGTTACCCTAAAGATGCATTTCTTTGGATTAAGCCTTAGGTTATATTTTTCTATTCTTGCTAGGAACTTATCCAAAGCCTCAAAATATCCCTCTCTTGTTTCAGACTTAACCATCATGTCATCAACATAAACTTCCACTTCCTTATGGATTATATCATGAAGTAAGGTAGTGGCCGCTATTTAATAAGTTGCTCCTGCGTTCTTTAATCCAAAGGGCATCACCTTATAGCAGTATGTTCCCCATTCTGTGATGAAAGCAGTTTTAATCTTGTCCATAACTGCTATCATTATCTGATTATAACCTGAGAACCCATCCATAAAAGAGTACATCGCTTCAGATGTTGCACTATCTATATTCACATCAATATGGGGTAAAGGAAAATCATCCTTTGGACATGCCTTATTCAGGTCCCTGAAGTCTACACATATTCAAACTTTTCCATCTTTCTTAGGAACTGGTACTATATTTTCCAACCATTTAGGGTATTCCACAACTTCTAGAAAACCAGCCTGGATTTGCTTAGCGACTTCTTCCCTTATCTTTTCTGTTCACTCGGGCCTTAACCTACGAAGTTTCTACTTAAGAGGTTTAGCTTTAGGATATGTTGGAATGTGATGCTCCGTAATTCCCTATCTAACCCTGGCATATCCTCATTGGATTTTGATAGGTTTTTTATAAAAAGACCCCTGGGAGAAATTTAAGTTTTGCAATTAGGTCCTAAAAAATATTGCAATTTAGTCCTTAAAAACACTAAATCCCTCTTTTAAAAGAAGCATTTAAACCCTTAGATTGTAAAAGCTTAATTTTCAAAGACTTATTCATGATATTTTCATCATTGGAGTCCTTTATCGCATCCATAACACATCATCCCAAAATTGTGTGTGTACATCAGTGCTATTGAGAACGTATATGATATGGAAATAAGATATCATCAACATTAACCTAAGGCTTAGGATAAAAAATAGTTTCACCTAAAACATACTGAGTAACCAATTTTTCAAAACTAAATTTAAAATCCTTGTACTTTAAAAATAAAAAACTCTCTCTGAATAGCCTGATCAAACAATGACATCAAAAACAACATACAGTGTCAGAAGTAATAAACGAAATAATAGAGCTTAAAAAGAAATTGGCCTTCTTTCTAAAGTAATAAAAAATGACATCAAGGTGCTGTAAAATTAAAAAAAATAATTATAAACAATATAAAAAAAGATTAAAAAAACAACAACAAAAAAAATTACAGTGTCAAAAGTAAGCTCCTAAGCAGCATAGGGAATGAAACCAAGTTTTTTAACACATAACAAAGCAACAAAGTTGAACCCAGGATCAATCTTCTCATGTTTCTCAGTGTATTTATCATCCGATCTAGTAAAAATAATTAAAAAATCATAAAAAAATATATACATAAAATCAAATATAAAATAAAATATAAAGACATATATAAAATTCCTTTTTTTTCTTTCGCTTCAATAGTATTTGATCAATGCAAGTGTTAAAAACACAAAAAATTAATAACTTGGACCATCATCAACATTCTCATTAATGGACAACTTGAAGAAGAAGTTTTAGAAGGCTAAACAACTTCTTTGCTACCTGCAATAGATTTAGAAGGCTCCACTTCTTCTTTCCTATTTGCACCAAACTCAAACTCAGCAAGAAATGAAGATTTCAAAAAAACACCAGGCTTTGCAACCCTCTTTTGATAAACCATAATTTTAGAAACAGATGAAAATAAACTGAAATAGGTGGAATATATTGAATAATCTCCTACTTGGATTAACATCTTCACACTCCTATATATATATATATATATATAAACAACAATAAACAAAAATCAACAAACATCATCAAAAAGAAAAAAACAATAATTTACCTTAGAAAAATTACTAACAAGAGTACTAACCTTTTTCAGAAACCTATCTTCAGAATCTGAATCATCAGAGATGACATAATGAAGACCTTGAGGAGTAGTAACATCATTATCAACATCAACATTGAAAAGAGTCCTGAAGGGGGGGAGGTGAATAAAACTATCAAATAAAAATGAGAAATTAAAAGAATTCTTTGCAAGAATTGAATGAAAGTTAAGAAGGAAGAATGAAGAACACAAAAATTTAAGGAGTTCAGATTCAACAACAATCCTACGTCTCCACCTAACTTATCCCTAAGTTAGAATTTTCAATCACCCATAATCTTATTCATAAGATGAAGATTACGCAAGAGTTTTATGACTCACTCTTACAACCTTACAACTTGAGTTTTCAAGGCTCACTTAAAAATCAAATCCTAAGTGTTTCAATGGACAACACTTAAACCAATTCCTTTAGAAATAAATCTCACTTCCCTTCTAGTCTATCCTAAGATTTAAGATAAAGAGAAATTCTATTTCTAACATACAACTAACTCTCACAAGAGTTATATAAACAAGAACTGTTTAAGAGACACAAAGAACTGTTTAAGAGAATTTGAGAGCTTAAGAAAGAAAGGATTATAACAAGTTTCTTTTTAACTTCTATTCAGCTCTTGAGGTGTTTATATAAAAAAACACTAAAAAATATAGCTATTGAAGGTGCAAATAATATGTCCAATATCTATATTTTGAATTCAATGTTTATAATTTTGAATTATTGAAGGTGATGCTATTAGATAGTTATGCATGGATTGAAACTGTAATTGGCTACTTCAGACGTTCGATTTTGCCTACACTTTCTTCATAAAAGTTATAGATATTTGACTTAGCTTTCCATATCATTTTGAATCACCTTAATTCGGTAGCTCAAGATATGTCCAAAATACTAAGAGTTGTTTAATCTAAAATGCAGACTATTGTCAAACAGCTATACACAATTTGAACCCATGATTTTATATTTAAGATGTTTGAATTTGCCTAAACTTTCTTCATAAAAGTTATAGATATTTGACTTAGCTTTCCATATCAATTTGAATTGCATCAATTAGACATTTTTAGCTCAAGATAAGTTCAAAATACTAAGAGTTATGCAATCTAAAATATAGACTACTGTCAGACAGCTATACACAAGTTGAAGCCATGATTTTCTATTGGATAAGTTTAAATTTGCCTAAACTTTATCCATAAAAGTTGTAGATATTTGATTGGCTTTCCATATCATTTTGAATCACCTCAATTGGGCTTTTATAGCTCAAGATATGTTTAAAATATTAAGAGTTGTGCAATCAGAAATGGTAGCTGCATACGTTGATTTTGACTTAATAGTTACATACCTAAATGAACTTGGATTTTAACATGCAAGACCAAGCTCAATATGTCTACTTCAAATGTGAAGAAGATAATTTTCTTATTATAAAGCTCTAAGGATGTTAAAAGCCTCCTTAAATCTTAAAGGTCAAATCAGCCTAAAATAGTCATACTTCATTTTAACTTTCAATGGAGTCCTAACTTATACACACTTAAACAAAAAAATTAAATGCTCCAAATTAAGTTTGTTAAGGTCAAAATTAAGATTGATTATTGATATGGTCAACAATCTCCCCTTTGTTGATTTTAACAAACTTATTTTGAACTTGATAAAAAATAATACAAAGTCAAGTGTGTGATAATATTTGTGATAATAATGATACCAAATGAAATAAAATATATTTCTTTATTTCTCCCCTTAAGAATATGGACATGATAAGAAATATAAATTTATAGATTATTCCCCTTGAGCAAAAAAAACAACATAAAATATAGCAAGAGGGATAAAAACATGGTATTCTTATGACAAATGTATTAAAAACATAAAATATAATAATGTGATCATTTAAATAATTGTTAGGCGATGTGAGAAAATAATTTCAAACATATATGCATATAGTGCCATAAAAATGCATCACAAAAATAGTATATATAATAATAACGTTGATGCAAGACGTGCTTAATTATCATATGATCATAAAGAGCTTAACTAGCTAGTCAATCATGTAGCACTTAACATATAAAAAAAATAAACACAGATTATTCATAATATGTTTTCCTCTCTTTATACAAAAGCAAAAGGAAAAAAGAGAGATATAAGTAGAAATGAATCTAAAGGGACCAAAATTCCTATAGGAATAAAGCAAAGATACACCAAATCTTTATAAAAATATTCATGCCTTATCAAAGATAAAAACAATTTCTATGAAGATAATATTATACATATGTATAGTAACAAATAATAAACTCAAATATATTTCTCCCCCTTTGTTAAAATCAAAAAGAAATGAGAGAGATATAAAGGGAAAATGAAAACAAAAATACACAGAATCTTTATAAAATCTATATCATACATAAACAAAGTAAGCAAAATAAGACCTTTTGTCACATATGATGTATAGCAAAATTAGTTATGATATTAATATGCATGCAAAAATTTAAACAAATTTTCTCTCCTTATATCAAACAAAAATATAATATGTCACTAATATAAACACATTTTTTAAGGGATTTTTAAAATTAAAAACAAACTGAGTACACATGTTAAAAAAAAATTAACTAAGTATACATGCAAACTCAAATTATTTCTCCTCCTTTGATGAAATGCAAAAGGAAATTTAAAGAGATAAACCAAATATAAATTAATGACTATAAAAAAATTTTAAGATTAAAATCAAAATATTTATCAATAAAAGTAATCAATAAGCACAATATGATTTCACATGAAAATAGTTCAACCATCAACTAAACATAAAATCAAGATAAACTAGAACCATCAATCATGCCAAGTTCATACTTAATGAAATTTAATCTCTCTTCATTGAGAGGTATGGTGAAGATATCTATAACTTGATTATTTATATTAACAAATTCAAGTGAGATATCACCAATTTGAACATGATCATATAAGGAATGATGTCTAACGTCTATATGCTTAGTTCTAGAATGTTGAATGAGATTTTTACTAAGGTTAATAGAACTTAAATTGTCACATTTGATTGGAATGTGATCAAGTTTTACACCATAGTCTAGCAACTATTGTTTTTACCATAAAACTTATGAACAACAAAGACTTACTGTAATATATTCAGCTTCAGCAGTGAACAAGACAACTGAAACTTGTTTCTTGCTAAATCAAGAAACTAAATATTGTCCTAAAACTTGACAAGTTCTAAAAGTGCTTTTTCTATCTAGTAAACTATCGGTAAAGTCCACATTAGAATAATTAATCAAGTCAAAGGATGAACTTCTAGGGTACTAAAGTCCTAAATGCATTGTACCATAAAAATATTTGAAAATTCATTTAATAGCATTCAAATGAGACTCTCTAGGACTTGATTGAAATCTAGAACACAAGCAAGTAGCATACATAATATCGAGTCTACTAGTAGTTAAACAAAGAAGAGATCCAATCATACCTCTAAATTACTTTTCATCAACCAATTTGTCATTCTCATCTTTGTTAAGTTTGGTTGTGGTGCTCATTGAAGTTTTACTTATCTTGGCTCTATCCATGCCAAACTTCTTAAGAATATCTCTTGTATACTTGGTTTGATTGATGAAAATCCCATTTTTTCATTGTTTGATTTATGGTCCAAAAAAGAATTTGAGTTCACCCATCATACTCATCTTAAATTCTCCTGGCATTAAATTAAAGAATTCCTCATACCAACAATGGTTAATAGCACCAAATATAATTTCATCAACATATATTTGAACAATTAATAAATCATGCTTAGATTTCTTTATGAAAAGAATTGTATCAACTTTTCCTTTAGAGAAACCTTTCTCTAGTAAGAAGTTGCTCAATCTTTCATACCAAGCTCTAGGAGCTTGTTTCAATCCATATAATGCTTTGGAAAGTTTAAATACATGATTTGGAAATCCAAAGCTTTCAAAACCTGAAGGTTGTTCAACATACACCTCTTCTTTAATAAAACCATTTAAAAATGCACTTTTAACATCCATTTGATAAAGTTTGAAATCCATGAATGATGCAAATGCAAGTAGCATTCTAATAGCTTTTAACCTTGTAACAGGGGCATAGGTTTCATTATAATCAATGCCTTTCTCTTGATTATAACCTTTAGCTACTATTCTAGCTTTATTCCTAGTTATGACACCTTGTACATTCATCTTATTTCTAAATACCCATTTGGCACCTATAATAGGATGATGTTTTGGTCTAGGAACCAAGGTCTAAACCTTGTTTCTCTCAAATTGATTTAACTTTTCTTGCATAGCAAGGACTAAAATTCATCACACAAAGCATCATCAATATTTTTGGGTTCAATTTGAGAAATGAAGGGCTAATTAGCAATAGACTTTAATTGAGATCTAGTAGTTATCCCTTTTATAGTGTCACCTATAATGAGGTATTGAGGATCAACTATCTTGAATTGTCAACCCTTTAGAAGTTCATCCTTTAATGTAGGATGAGACATTTCCTTATTATCCTCCTTACTTGGACCTTCAAGTTCCAAAGGCTTACTAGCATTTTTTTCTTGAGTTTCCATAATCCCATGGTTACCTACAAGATCATCAACACTACAAATATCCTTTCTAGGATCAAATGAGTTTGATTCATCAAATACAACATGCATTGACTCTTCAACTATTAGAGTTCTCTTATTAAAAAATCTATATGCTTTACTAGAAATAGAATAGCCTAGGAAAATTCCTTCATCGACTTTAGAATCAAATTTTCCAAGATTATCCTTGCTGTTTAATATAAAGCACTTACATCAAAATACTCTTAGATATAAGATTTTGGGTTTTCTATTGTTCCATAGCTCATAAGAATTTTTATTCAAAATTTGTCTTTTCAAAACTCTATTTGAAATGTAGAAAAACGTGTTGATAGCTTCCACCCTAAAGTATAGAGGGAATTATAATCGTGAAGCATTGTTCTAGCCATTTCCATAAGAGTTCTATTTTTCCTTTCAACTACCCCATCTTGTTGAGGAGTTCTAGGAGAAGATAATGTATATGAAATACCATTTTCATCATAAAAGGTTTTGAAAAATTCATTTTCAAACTCAGTTCTATGATCACTTTTAATAAAAGAAATACAAAATTTTTTTCTTTTGAACTCTTTTTGCAAACTTCTCAAAAGCTTTAAATGCATCATTCTTATGAGCAAGGAAACATACCCAAGTAAATCTAGAGTAATCATCAACCAATACATATGCATAGTGCATACCATCGAGACTAGCAACTTTAATTTGTCCAAACAAATCCATATGTATAAGTTCAAGTGGCTTAGAAGTTGACACTATATTTTTTAGCTTAAATGAGGACTTGGATTGTTTTCCCTTTTGGTAAGCATCACAAGGTTTATTCTTAGTGAATTCAAGCTTAGAACTAATCATAAGTTCATGTTTACAAAGATCATTCAACAGCTCAAAATTTGTGTGTCCTAACCTTCTATACCATGTCCATGTGTTAAGGGAAATTAACATCAAGCATTTAATATCTTTATTATCAATCTCATTCAAATTAGTAACATAAACATTATCAAATCTTTCACCACTAAAAATTACTTTGTCTTCATTAAGACTACTAATAAAGTAATTCTTTGGATAGAAAGTGACTTTATTTCCTATATCACATAATTGACTTATACTAAGCAAGTTATATTTAAGACCATCAACAAGCAACACATAGTGATTAGTTAAGGATTAAGGATTACCAATTTCTTCAATGCTAATAATCTTTCCTTTTGCAGTGTTGCCAATAGTAATGGGTCCTCTATCTTTAGCATCAAGCTTGTTGAATTGCTCATTGTCTCCTGTCATGTGCCTTGAGCATCCACTATCAAGATATAATTTACTTTTGGATCTTGTGGTCTTCAAGCACACCTCATTTTTGTTTTCAAGGGCTATGAAGTACAGATTGGCCACTTCTTGTTATTCCTCTTCCTCTTCAAATTCAGAGGAATCATCCTAATTAGCTTTGAATGCCTTATTCTTATCTTTTGCTCCTTTGTTCTTGAATTTGAGTTTGGGACACTCAATTCTAATATGTCTTGGTTTCTTACATTCATAGCAAGTAACCTCCTTAGTTTTCTTCTTCCCATCTCCTTCGAACTTCTTATTGAAGTCCCTTGTTCTTAAGAAGTTTTTCTTTCTCAAAAACTTCTTGAAGTTCCTATTGAGCATGGCAATGTCACCATCTTCATCAATAGAATCTTTAATGCTTTCCTCTTCACTATCTTCTTGAAGAGCTTTTAGAGCAACGCTTTGTCATAACCCAAACCAAGAGTTATGACCAACGCTAGGGAACGAGAATTCTTTTGAATCCAGAACCCATAGCAAGTCTTAAAAATAAAAACACATGTAATAAATAAATAAAAATTTGCCAAAATCAAAACTTTAATCAATATAAAAATAAATACTTAAATGTCATATCATAATAAAAATATTCATACAGTATTCTGATACAAATGGAAAAAACCTAAACAACACACTACTAATATAATAACATTACTACTGCAGTCTTTAAAATATAATAAGATTCAGATATAAATTTATATAATCTAGCCGAGGCTAAAGAAGACTAGCGAAAAGGTCTACTACTGAGTTTTGAAGAAGAATCTCCTGACAAAATATTTAGGGAAGTCAAACCTCACTGAGTGAATTATTATAATATATATACATGCAATCTAAGTCATATACAGTCAAGTATCAGTATAATAACATACATATACAAACATTTCACATAGATGCTGAAACCCGCTTATATATATATATATATATATATATATATATATATTAAATGTAGAAAACATTTATTTAAATAAAATATTAAATAGAACCCTAACATTTCATAACCTAAACAAAAGATCTCACTAGTTGTCAGGGTCACTTAATTCTAAAGTAATTTTCTTATTCCATTTTACACAGTAGACTAGCCCTGAGACACTAAGTCAATTGAGCTTCTGCAATCTCATTGTCAGTTTGATTGGCCCTGAGACACTAGGTCAACCGAGCTCTCGCAATCACACGACTCATTCACATTAATTCTCCATAATTAATAAACCAAATGTCACCTCGAATGATTTCATAATATCAGCCCTAAAGTCTAAAGAACCAATATGTACATAGTCCTAGTGCAACCCACTAAGTAGCATGTTCTATCAATATCCTTCAAATAAAACTGTATACCAAAAATAATAAAATATAATGACATAATAATAAACCAATAAAATAAACAATTAAAATATAATGACATCCACTATAGAAGAATATACCAAAAATATATTGAAAATATACCAGAAATATATGCCACACATATACCAAAAATGTACTAAGTGTATACTGAAAATATAACAAGCATATATATTGCATATATATCGAAATATATCAAAAATATACTAAAAGTGTACCTAACATATACTAAATCATTTAATAAAACAATTTATGTATAAATACATATTAAAAACATGAATGCTCAATATCATGCATCCCCTATGCAATGCATATATAAAATAATAACTTTAAAGTTTGTGCTCCTCGAGATAGACTTGACGGGCTTGATCCGATAGGCCTCGATCTCGACATAACTAGAAAAATAAATAAATAATATAAATATCAGAATAAATTCTTAACTTATACTTTTAGGAATTCTAAAGGAAGACTCGATCTAGACACGCTTCAACCATAAAACCAAAAACTCAGAATCGACCCGACGTTACGTTTTAGGAAGATTCTATCGAAAAATTGTTAGTCTCCTTTGTAAGACGAACATCTCTTTACTAAAAAGTAGAGTCGATCTTGCAAGAAAATACACTTCTATATTCATAATAGCATAACACTATGGGTTGGGACCCCAAACTACACAATTTCTAACCGAGGTTCATAATTCACCAAAAATCAATATTAAATAATAAATATAATAAAAATCACTAAATTCCATAAATATCAATAAAATACCAAAATACAATTTATTTAAATAACAAAAAAATTAAATATAATTATTTTCACATTAACTAAATGAAATCTCAAATAAATTATATAATATTAATAAAATCCAATTTTTCAATTATTTGTAATAAAATAGTAAAATTCACAAATAATTATTCAAATAGTTTAAATATATAATAAAAATAGTTAAAAACTCATTTAATAACAAAAATAGTATATAAAATTATTATTTGAATAAATTTTTAAAAATTAGTATTAATTAGTTAAAAATAGTAAATAATTTGTAAAAATAATTTTAATACTATTTATTATTTCAAAATTATTTAAAACATATTATTTAACTATAATTTCAATAAAAAAACATAATTTACCCAAATTCACATAATACTAAATATTATTTAAAAAAAATTAGTCAAAATTACTAAAAATTAGTGAAAATTTATTTTCTCTTTTTCATAGCTAAATTTAAATTAACTATTCAATTTATCATAATTTTCCATAATAAACATATAAAACACATAATAAATAAAAATTCATTTTTAATTATCAAAAATACCAAAATTATGCATAATTCAAAAAATAAACTAAAAATATATTTAGGAAG
Organism: Mallotus nudiflorus; assembly: GCA_947683625.1. Lineage (NCBI taxonomy): Eukaryota > Viridiplantae > Streptophyta > Magnoliopsida > Malpighiales > Euphorbiaceae > Mallotus > Mallotus nudiflorus. Next base: position 814,164 of record CANTUR010000793.1, on the reverse strand, counting down.
CTAAAAACTCATACAACATCATTTCTTAAGGAAATAATCATGAACCAAACACAATCAAGTTAAAAAAAATAAAAATAAAAACTCAAAATAGACATAAACTAAACTTAAAGATATCTAACTAACCGGACATCGTAGAGTTGAAATGAGTTAAGAATCGAGAAGTACAAGTTGAAAGGAGTCTAACAAGCCCAAAAACTCCAGCTAAATTGACCAAAAATTTGCAGACCTACAGTAGCTACCTCTCGGCACAAACAGATTCTGGTATGGCAGGGTCACCTGGACCAGATGGTATGCCTGCTCTATTCTATCAATAGTTTTAGTATGTAGTAAGTAGGCTCGAGGCGGCAGTATGAAGGTGAGTGAAAGATGGGGAAGCAACGACAAGCGAGGTGGTGATTTGTGGTGGCGCTGGTGGAGCTCGGACGGTGCTGGCAAAAATAAAAATGGCAGAAACAAGGGAAAGAAAAAGAAAAAAAAGAAAGTGGGGAAGGTAAGGTTTGAACCAATTTTTAACCTGCTTTTGTCTTTATATATATATACAACACTAGACACACATGCACACTATGCACATAAAATAATAACAACAATCATAATAATAACAAATAAAAAGAACAACAACAACAACAACAACAAATAATAATACTAACAATAACAAATAATAATAATAATACTAATATCTAAATAATATCCTTTATGTAAGAAAATATTTAAAACAAAATAATTAAATAATATTAGCCAATATTAATATTTTAAAATTTAAAATATTATTAACACTGCATATTTCAAAATATATTTTTATAATTTAAAATAAAGAGTCATTATAATCTTCCCCCTTATAAGAATTCTTCCTTGAATTCAAATAAAAGAACAGAAACAAGAAATCATTAAGGAAAGAGGTAAGGGTAAGCAACCTGCATCTCGACTTCTATCTCCCAAGTGTGCTCATCCACGTTGTTGCTCTGCCACAACACCTTGACCATTGGAATCTACTTGGAACACAACTGACGGACTTAATTGCCAAACCTCATCACACCCTTTATCGAAGACACCTTCATAAACATATAGTCTCCAACTTGAAACTCCGCATCTCTATGCCTCGGATCCGCATAGCTCTTCTTCTTGCTAGTTGCAATCTCTAATCACAACAACTTTCTCAGCGGCATCCTAAACCATCTCAGGTCCAGTTAACGCTCGCTCTCCAATCGTATCCTAACTCAGAGGGGATCTACACTTTCTTTTGTATAAAGCCTCATATAGTGCCATCCCAATACTGCTATGGTAGTTGTTATTATATGCAAACTCTACGAGTGGTAAATGATCATCCCAGCTACCTCCAAGATATAATACACATATCCTAAACATATCTTCAAGTGTCTGGATTATCCTCTCAAACTGACCATCTGTCTAAGGATGAAAAGCAATATTGAAATTAAGCATGGTGCCCATTGCTTCCTGCAGCTTCTGCTAAAATCGAGAGGTAAACACTGAACCTCTATCAAATATAATAGACACAGGTACTCTATTAAGGGACATAATATGCTTAACATATAGCTTCACTAACTTAGCTACATAATAAGTGGCTTTCCCTAGCAAGAAATGAGCATACTTAGTTAACTTGTCCATTATCACCCAAATGGAATCATATCCATCCTTAGAATGGCGTAACCCAACCATAAAATCCATAGCAATTCTCTCCTATTTCCACTCAGGAATAAGAAGAGGCTGAAGTTTCCCAAAAGGCTTCTAATGTTTAGCTTTCACCTATTGATATGTCAAGCACTTAGAAATATAATCAACTACATCATTCTTCAATCCATCCCACCAATACCAATCTCAGATGTTATGGTACATCTTAGTAACACCTGGATGTACACTATAAGTTATAGAATGTGATCCCTTAAGGATCTCTTCTCTCAAAAAATCCACATCGGGAACGCATAATCTACCATTGATCCATAAAACACCCTTATCATCAAGTGTGAAATTAGTGAACTTCCCTACACGAACATTCTCCTCAAGCTTAGTTAGAATATGATCTCGGCCCTGAGCTACCTTAATCTTATCACTCAACACTAATTGAACTCTGAACTGAGCTAACAATGCACCTAATCTACTAATCTTTATCATCAAACCTTGATCCGCTAACTCATGCAACTCTTAGATTAAAGGTCTCCTATCCATACTAATATGAGCAAGACTGCCCAATGACTTCCTACTTAAGGCATCTACTACCACATTAACCTTGCCTAGATGATAAAGAATATCACAGTCATATTCCTTTAGAAGTTCTAACCATCTCCTCTGCCTTAAGTTCAAATCTCTCTACTGGAAAATGTACTTTAGGCTTTTATGATCAGTGAAAATCTCACAAGTCACCCCGTACAGGTAATGTCTCCAAATCTTGAGAGCAAAGATCATTGCAACCATCTCTAAGTCGTGAGTAGGATGATTCTGTTCATACTTCTTTAACTGCCTTGAAGCATAAGCTATCACCCTACCATTTTGCATCAACACACAACCTAGGCTAACACTGAAGGCATTACAATAGACTGTGAATTTATATTCTCCATTAGGCAAAGCCAAAACTAGAGTTGTGGTCAACTTCTCCTTCAATGGTTGAAAACTATTCTCACAAGCATCTGACCACATAAACTTCACATTCTTCTGAGTTAGGCGAGTCATAGGAGCTATAATTCTAACAACAATCTTGCACAAATTTCCTATAATCATAGTTGTTAAATCGAGATTTGAATCAAGAATCAAAAACTTCTTTTTATGAATTAAGAATCAAGAATCGAATCGAATCGTAAGATTCAGTTTATGGGTATAATATTAATTAAAAATAATATACATTCATATAATAAATATATTTCCATCTAATATATTATGTGGATTAAATAAAAATAAAAATAAGTATGTATCTCTAAATTAAAAATACTTTTAATATTTTACTTGAATCGTTTTCAAAGGAAACCATCTAAAAAGAAAAAATAAATAACACTATAATAAGTTACTAATAATATCAATAAAATGAAATCATCATCTGAAAGCTCAAATGAATCAAGTCCATCATCTTTATTATCATCTTTGTCATGTAATATAGTAAAGTCTTCTTGTTCTCCTTTATCTTCATTTTCTTTCTCACAATTCTCCATATCTAGGTCCTTAATAGCTTCATCTTGAACAATCCTTTCTTTTCCTTTTCAATCATACTTTAAGTTTCTTGGACCTATATATATATATATATATATATATATATATATATATATATATATATATATATATATATATATATATATATATATATATATATATACATATATACATATAGTCATGAGAAAAAAAAATTTTAATTTTAGAAACTAAAATCATATAAAATAAAAAAATTATTAAATAGATGATATTTACCTCTTTTTCTTTTGTTACTTGGTCCAATTCCTCCATCATCTTCAAAACATTCATTCATGACCATCCATGAAATATCTTAAGGTAAACAAGGATGTTCAATTTCATTGATCCATTCATCATCCGACTCCATGTCACTCAAACAAATAGGATCATATGTCTCTCCTCTTTCCTCCCTTTTTTCTTATCTTAATTCAAGTTGAATAATACACTTGACAAACATAAGAGCATTCAATCTTTTTTGTTCCAAGAGATTTCACTTTTTGGAATGGACATGTTCAAATGTGCTCCAATTTCTTTCATAACCTGTAGCACTACACGTGAGGCTTAGAACTCTTATAACAAGACTTTGAAGTTCTTTGAAATGTTCTCCATAGCTCTCCCACCATAAAGCTAAGGTCTAAAAAAAAACTAGACTTAAAGGAAGAAAATTGTAAATCAAAGGAGACAAATTGCAAATCAAACACAAATACTTAATTAAAATGATACCGGGTTGCTTCTTATCTTTAGTTGCAATAGCCATGCTTATGCCAAATAGTCCTTCTCCTCTTTTGAATTTTTCTAATTGTTGATCAATTTTGATTCTTGTTTTAATATTTGGAATTATCTTTTCTATGGTCTTGTACAAGCCATATTTGCCTTAAAAGATTCATCATAATGAAACCTAAAAATATAGAAGAAAAAGAAAAAAAATAATAAAAATATTAAATGAAAAATATTTAGAAAATTACTTACTTGGGATTAAGAAAATATCCGATGGCATGAAGCGGTCTATGAAGTTACAACTCCCATCTTAAATCAATAATATTCCAAATGCGCTCATATATTGACTTTTGATGACTAAAATTTTGGGCAATTTGCTCCTTTACTTGTTCCATGGCTTCATATATGTATCCCATTGCCGGTTTTGCATCACCCTCAACAAGTCTTAAAACTTTAACAAGTGGACTTACACACTTTAAACAATACTTGATTGATTTCCAAAACTTGTCATCGGATAGCAATATTGTCCCCACCTTTTTTCCTTCTACTTTAGAAGCATAATTGCATTTAGCCCATTCTTGAGATGCAAACATAGCCCTTAGAGAAAGCTTATTTTCATCAAAACTCTTTAAAGTGAGAAATGATGTAGCAAATCTTATAACTCCAGCTCTCTTTAACTCCCTCTTATTTGAATACTTTCTAAACATGCTATGTACCCAAGCATGTCTATAAATATAAACATAAATTTGTTTAGCTTTTTTATTACGTCTTTAAAAATAGGTAACTCACCTATATCCTCTAACATATTATCAATGCAATGAGCCACATAAGGAGACCAAAATAATTTTTATCTCTTTTCTATCAATAATTCACCAACTGCTACATAAGCTGAAGCACTATCTGTCACCTCTTGAACTACGTTTTCCTCCCCAATTTCCTCCACTATTGAATCAAGCAACTCAAACATTTTTTTTGCTTCATTAATCATATTTAATGTGTCTATTGATTTAAGAAAAACCACCCCACTAGGACTATTTACTAACAAATTTGTGAGACTCCTATTCTTTTTATCCGACTACCATCTGACATCAAAGTGCATCTTGTTTTTTTCCATTCCTTTTTATATTTTTCTAAAATCAAGTTCACATTATCTACTTCTTTCTTTAAAAATGTAACTCTAGCATCATAATAACTAGGAGTTTTAAACCTCTACCATATTCACCAATTTTTTCCACCATATAAGCAAATAGAGGACTCTTCACCAAGACAAAAGGCAATGCATGTCCATATAAAAATTTACATATACTTTGAACTACAGGTTCTCTATCTTTTACCATTACATTCAAAGTACATTATTTAATGCCCTTCCCTTTTTTGACAAATGAATCAATACTACTTTTTCCTTCTTTTACTAAAATTTTATTTCCATGTTCTCCTTCACCTACTTCAGAATAATCATTTGCATTTATTTTTTGTGTTTCCATCTCTCTCAAAATTTTAATAAAAAGCTCCCTCACATTTTCAAGGCATTTTGTATAAGGAACAATATTATCATGATCACCGGTTAAATGATGTTTCATTTGATTTATTCCCCCTCATCGTTCAAGTCCACAATAATTGCATTTTACTTGCAACCTATTATCATTAACTCTAGAACAATGCTCCCAAGTAGGATCACTAATTCTAATTGTGGAACCTTTTTTTGATCTTGAAGTCATATTTTAATAATATGAAATAAAAATAACCTACAAAAAAATAATACATCAATTAAATTATTAATTTTATATGAGAAAAAAATATTTTTTTTTAAATAAATGTCACTGTCAATTCAAATATAAAAATGAATATATATATAATGCAAGAAGCCCAAGATCAATTGTATAAAGTGTTTTTAATATTATGTCAAAAAAAAAGTTTCTAACTTTCTAATATTTAAATACGAAAAAAGAAAAGACTTTGTACCCATTAGCCATCACTATTTAAAAAGTAATGTATATATATATATGTATATATATTAAGTACACAGTATGTTGTCTCCTGCATATGACAAAAATTGAGTGTTGTGCCCACTTTAGTATATTTTATTTTCAAAGTGTCAACAAGCAACAAGTTTAGAATAGATGCAGTACAAAAACAGAGCAATATGAAGAAGCATTGAAAGAAAAGAAATAAGAAAAACACTGCACAAAAGAAACGATGATCGGAAAAAAAAGAAGAGGAAAAGAAAAATAGTTAGAAAATTACCTGGTTCATTAGCTGGTCACTCAACAATACTCAATAGTCTGCGTTTAAAATGACAGATGTGAAGGCAATTTTTTTTCTTTTGCTCGTTCAAAGAATACAAGAGGCAAGGAAAGTTTTTTTTCTTTCTTTTGCTTGTTCATATTCACAGTGGAGATATGAAATGACGAAATGATGATTCTTCCTCTGTTACCTATTTTCTTTTTATTTATTTGATGGGTTTTTGGTAAATCAACAATTCAAGAGTTGTGAGATATTGAATCGATTGATTCAATCGATTCACCTTTGAATCGATCGATTCTAACACAATTCATGTATATTTTTGATTCATTCATAGATTCGGCTCGTTTTCATTGTTAATTGAGTCGACTCATACGATTCGACTCGCGATTGTTAATTGAGTCGACTCGTATGATTCGACTCGCAAATCGTACGAGTCTAACAATAATGCCTATAATACTTAGCCAAACCCAGAAAACTCTGAATCTTTGTGATTGTCGTCGGTCTGGGCCATTCAGACACTGCCTCAATCTTCTGTGGATTAACTTGAATGTCATCTTTAGACACTACGTGTTTAAGGAATGCAACAATCTCCAACTAGAAATCATACTTTAAGAATTTAGAATAAAGCTGATGTTCTCTCAGTGTCTACAGTATTGTCCTCAAGTGATATACGTGTCTTCCATACTCTTTGAATACACCAGTATATCATCAATAAAGACTACCATAAACTGATCCACAAATGGTCTAAATACCCTATTCATCAGGTCCGTAAAAGCAGCTGGCGCATTGGTCAATCTGAATAATGTCACTAAAAACTCATAGTGGGTAGAATGCTGCTTTGGGAACATCGACTTCACTGATCCGCAACTGATGACAACCTAACCTCAAGTCAATCTTGAAAAAGAACTATGCACCTTAAAGTTGATCAAACAGATAATCTATCCTCGAAAAAGGATATTTGTTCTTTACTGTCACCTTGTTAAGCTCTCTGTAATCTATGCACAGTCTCAGGGTACCATCCTTCTTTTTCATAAATAAGATTGGTGCACCCCAAGGAGAAACACTAGGTCTGTTGAAACCCTTATTTAAAAAATCTTGCAATTGCTCCTTTAATTCCTTTAACTTTGTAGGAGCCGTTCTATAAGGCGGCATCAAAATAGGAGTTGTACCTGGAACCACATCTATACAGAACTCGATCTCTCTATGAGGTAGTAAACTTAGTAACTCCTCAGGAAAAACGTTAGGAAACTTATAGGCAACTAGAACATTGGTAAGAGATAACTTATCAACTGAAGTATCTCTAATAAGTGCCAAGTATCCCTGATAACCCTTCTTTAGCATCTTCCTAGCCGTGATAGGGGAGATGAGATTCTGAGGTGCAAAACTCTTATCACCCGTAAACTTAAACTCTTCTTCTCCTAGAATTCTAAAAATCACCTCTTTACTTCACAACAGTATAGTGTTGAGATAACCAATCTATACTGAGTGTATATTGAAATATAACAAGCACATATGTTGCATATATATCGAAATATACCAAAAATATTGAAAGTATACCTAACATATACTAAATCATTTAATAAAACAATTAATATATAAATACATATTAAAAACATGAATGCTCAATATCATACATCCTATATGCAAAGTATATATAAAATAATAACTCACAATTTTGCGCTCCTCGAGATAAACTCAACAGGTCTGGTCTAATAGACCTCGGTCTCGACGCAACTAGAAAAATAAATAAATAATACAAATATCATAATAAATTCTTAACTTATACTTCTAGGAATTCTAAACGAAGACTTGATCTATACACAATTCGACCACAAAACTAAAAACTCAGGATTAGATCGACTCTACATCATATTTTATAAGAATTCTACCAAAAAATCGGCAAAGTCTCCTCTATAAAATGGGCATCTCTCTACTGAAAAGTACAGCCAATCTTGTAAGAAAACACACTTCTATATTTACAACAGCAGAAAACCTTGGGTTGGGACCCCGAACTACACAATTTCCAATCGAGGTTCACAATTCACCAAAAATCAATATTAAATAATAAATTAAATTCCACAAATATCAATAAAATACCAAAATACAATTTAATTAAATAACAAAAACATTAAATATAATTATTTTCACATTAACTAAATAAAATCTCAAATAAATTATTTAATATTAATAAAATCCAATTTTTCAATTATTTGAAATAAAATAGTAAAATTCACAAATAATTATTCAAATAGTTTAAATATATAATAAAAATAGTTAAAAATTCATTTAATCACAAAAACAGTATATAAAATTAGTATTTGAATATATTTTCAAAAATTAGTATTAATTAGTTAAAAATAGTAAATAATTCATAAAAATTATTTTAATACTATTTATTATTCCAAAATTATTTAAAGTATATTATTTAACTATAATTTCAACAAAAATACATAATTTACGTATAAATCCAAATTCACATAATACTAAATATTATTCAAAAAAATTAATCAAAATTACTAAAAATTAGTGAATTTTTTTTCTCATTTTCAAAGCTAATAATTTAAATTAACTATACAATTTATCATAATTTTCCATAATAAACATATAAAACAAATAATAAATAAAAATTCATTTTTAATTATCAAAAATACCAAAATTATGCATAATTCAAAAAAATAAATTGAAAATATACTTAGGAAGCTAAAGGCTTATACAACAACATTACTTAAGGAAATAATCATGAATCAAACACATTCAAGCTAAAAAAAATATATAAAAAAAAAACTCAAAATAGACATAAACTAAACTTAGAGATATCTAATTAACCGAACATTGTAGAGTTGAAACGAGTTGATAATCGAGAAATACATGTTGAAAGGAGTCTAACAAGTTTAAAAACTCGAGCTAAATTAACCAGAAATTCGTTAGAGCTACTATAGCTACCTCTCAGCACAAATGGATTTTGGCGTTGGCAAGGCATATAAAATAATAATAATAATAATAATAATAATAATAATAATAACAACAACAACAACAAATAATAATACTAATAATAACAAATAATAATAATAATACCAATATCCAAATAATATCCTTTATGTAAGAAAATATTTAAAATAAAATAATTAAATAATATTAACCAATATTAATTTTTAAAAATTTAAAATATTATTAACACTGCGTATCTCAAAAGATATTTTTATAATATAAAATAAAGGGTCATTACATGCTCTTTTTCTTTTCTTTTTTCTCTTCTTGTTCTTCACCTCTTTGCTTGATAGTGAGCTCATGTGTTAAGAGTTTACCAATAAGCACATTGGTTGATAGAGTGGAGAGGTCATGAGCTTCCTCAATTGAAGTAACACGAGATTTCTAATCCTTTTTAGGTAGGATTCTTTGAATCTTGTTGTTTACCTCTTCCTTGGAGAAAAGTTTTCCAAGTTTCTTAAGGGTTGTGAGGAGAGCATTAAGACGGTTTGTCATCTCCGTGATTGATTCATGAGGCTTCATTTTGAAGAGTTTATGTTCATATATATGAAGTTGAACCTTCTTGCTTCTTACTTGAATGTTGCCTTCATAGTGATTTTCTAAGGTCTCCTATATTTCTTTGCCCGACATACAACGTTGAAGCTTGCCTCCTTCTTCTCTTGTCATTGAAGAGACTAGAGTAATCATAACTTTTTTATTTTTGTGATTTTCTTCCTTTTGATCAATACTCCATTGTCTTCTTGTAAGAGTAGTTACCACACCATCAATGATAGTTATAGATGGTTCCCAACCTCTTAGGACAATGTCTTAAAATTTGATGGAATCACAATCAAGATATAATTCCATTTTGAATTTTCAATATGAATAGTCACTACCATTCAAGAATGGTCTAAGAGAAGAGATGTTTTTTCATTCACTCTCCATGATCTTGTATTTTAGCAAAGAAGTACCTAGAATTCAAGCTTTAATACTAATTGAAAAGAGTCTTAGAGGGGGGGTGAATAGGACTATCAAATAAAATTGAGAAATTAAAAGAATTCTTTGTAAGAATTAAATGAAAGTTGAGAAGAAAGAATGAAGAACACAAAAATTTAAGAAGTTTGGATTCAACAACAATCTTATATCTCCACCTAACTTATCCCCAAGTTAGGATTTTCAATCACCTATAATCTTATTCATAAGATTGAGATTACACAAGAGTTTTATGACTCACTCAAAAACTAAATCCCAAGTGTTTTAATAGACAACACTTAAACCAAGTCCTTTAGAAATAAATCTCACTTCCTTTCTAATCTATCCCAAGATTTATGATGAAGAGAAATTATATTTCTAACAACAACTAACTCTCACAAGAGTTATACAAATAAAGAATTATTTAAGAGAATTTAAGAGCTTAATTGAAAGCTTAAAAAAGAATGAATGATAACAAGTTTCTTCTTAACTTCCATTTAGCTCTTGAGGTGTTTATATAGACAAACAATAAAAAAACATAGCTATTGAAGGTGCAAATAATATGTCCAACATCTATATTTTGAATTCAATGGTTATAATTTGAAATTATTGAAGGTGATGCTGTCAAACAGCTATGCATGGATTGAAATCATAATTGGCTACTACAGACATTCAATTTTGCCCATACTTTCTTTATAAAAGTTTTAGATATTTATCTTATCTTTTCATATGAGTTTAAATCATCTTAATTGGACTTTTTTAGCTCAAGATATGTTCAAAATACTAAGAGTTATGCAATCTAAAATACAAACAATTGTCAAACAACTATACACAAGTTAAACCCGTGATTTTATATTGAAGATGTTTAAATTTGCCCAAAATTTCTTCATAAAAGTTGTAGTTATTTAACTTATATTTCCATATTAATTTGAATCATATTAATTAAACATTTTTAGCTCAAGATATGTCCAAAATACTAAGAGATCTGTAATCTAAAATGTAGACTACTATCAGACAACTATGCACAAGTTGAAGCCATGATTTTATATTGGAGAAATTTTCATTTGCCTATACTTTCTTTATAAAATTTGTAGATATTTTACTTAGGTTTCTATATCATTTTGAGTCACCTTAATTAGGCTCTTGTAGCTCAAGATATGTCTAAAATACTGAGAGATATGTAATCTAAAATGGTAGCTGCATATGTTGATTTCGACTTAATATTTGCATACCCAAATGAACTTGGATTTTGACAAGCAAGACCAATTCAGAAAGCTCAAGATTTATAATTAAAATTTGAAGAAAATAATTTTCTCATTATAAAGCTCTAATGATGTCAAAAGCTTCCTTAAATCTCAGAGGTCGAATCAGCCCAAGATAATCATACTTCATTTTAACTTCCAATGGAGTCCTAACTTATACACACTTAAATAAATAAATTAAATGCTCAAAATTAAGTTTGTTAGTATTAAAATTAAGATTGATTATTCCTAAGGTCAATAAACATTGAAAGCAATATCATTTGCAACCTTTTCTTCCTCATTAATCTCTGCTTCACCTTCAGTCTTCTTTTGATCATCACCATGAGAATGAATCTCATATTCAACTTCACTTTCTTTCTTATCCTCATCAACCTTTAAATTCTCATAAAAAAACATCATCTTTTTTAACATCATTAAAATCCACAGCACCTTCATCAACATTTAAATTGTCATCATCAACAACTTTAGTAAAGTCATTAGAAGTACACTTCAACTTCTTTTTAAGAATTTTACCTAACTTTACATCTAAAATAGAAAGCTTCTCATCAAAGTAACTCTTCAATGAAGAAATTTCTCTATCAAACTTGTTATACAAATTGTCAATTTTATTTATCAAAACACGATGACTAATAGAACTATAGGATTGAGCACCAGATGCATCCTTTTTGGAAGTAGTCTTCAAAACTTTTTTTTTATTTATAAAAAAGAATTGTTTACTCAAAATCATCTGCACTATCATCACCTTCAATAGAAGCTTTTGCATTATCGTGGACACCAAAAGACTTCAATTTTTCATCATTTTATTTGGAGAAAAATTGACCCAAATTGAACTTCTCAAGTTCAGCAGCAGAAGGAATAATATCACTCAACTAAAACTATAAAAATATACATTTAAAAAAATAAGATTTTTAAAAAATATAAATAAAAAACAACAAAAATCTAAAAAATTTACCTAAGAAGAATCTAAACTAAGAATCTCATAATTAAGCTTCTTAAAACTCGAAATAATATTTGTATGCCAATTTAATATACGAGGAATTTTAGAACCCCCATGATAAGCTAATACATTCTTACAATACCCATAGCATTCATAAAACCAAACCTGAAGAGCTAATGGAAAGCCATTAAGCCTATAATAATAATAACCAACCCCTTTCTTATGAAGCCTTAATATCTTTCCCTTAATAGATTCCAAAGTAAAAGAAAAAACATCTCTACCCTAACAATATTCATTAAACAACTAGCATCCACAATATCAAGATATTCTTTAATAACAAAATTATCCAATGGTGATGTAAACAAATACATCATTACAAAATAAAGCACTACAATCTTTACAGCATCTTCATCGCATTCAAAATTTCCAAGAAAAAACATTATTTAATAGCGTCCCTCTTAACTTTATCAGCACCATTAAAATACTTTTCAATCAAAGTATTCTTCTCATATTTAGTAATATTACTTCTATCAAAATCATCAACACATTTAAGACCAGTAAAAATGCCAAACTCTTTAATAGAAAATCTCATATTGGAACCACCAATACAAAACCAAATCTCATCATTAAAAGGATAACTAATCTCCCTCAACAACAGGTAATGTACAACCTGACCTTGAAGTTTTAATTCCTTTATATCCAAAAATGCCCAAAATAGGTACTTCCAAATATCTTTAGTTGATTTTTAGTTAAATGCTCATTTATCTTTGTAATCACATTATCGTTCATGTCTATAAAAACTCTGCTCTTGAAACAGGCTTTAGGTTTAATGAAATATTCAAATTTCTGAAAAAAAGAAGAAGAGAAAAACAGTAAAACTGAAAAATTTTAAAAATCAACAAAAAAAAACAACACAAATTAACATCGTAAAATATATAATAACTGTTAGAAGAAAAGTAAAACACAATTTAATAAAAATTAGCAAAGGAAAATCAACAGACAAAATTAACAACAACAATTAACAAAAAATTATCTTTGATTTATAACTATTATAAAGAAAAATCAACAAAAGAAAAATTATTATTATTAATAATAAACAACACATTAAAGGAAACATTAACTCCCTTTAAAGCTCCTTCATCAAACCTCAACTGCTTCTTCTTATAAATTTTAGCAGCATACTTCTTTTTCAAAAATTTACCTTCACTCTTCTTCACAGACAATGAAGAATGAGTGACATTCTTCTTAATCGACAAAGGAGAAGAAGAAACATCTTTCTCTAAACTATAAGAAGAATGAGTACTAACTTTACCCATTTCTAAGAATTTAACCCAAACTGAAAGCTAAGAAGTGAAAATGATGTCGATAATGGGAAGAAATGAAGTTCAAAAAATAAAGAAACTAAGAAACTGTCAAAAAACTAAAAGATCACGATGTTGAAGAAAACTACCTCTACATGGAACAAAATTAAAATGCAAAAAAGTGAGCTAAATCTAGAACAGAAAGAAAAGATGAAAAGAAGGCTAAAATTGAAAAGCCGAAAAATAAAAATAAAAGAATAATTGGGTCAAATCACGAACGAAATTAAATTGGTAAAATGGGCTACTAGGTGAAATTTTCTCAAATGTCACCCTATATACCCTTTGACCACTTTCATTTCGTTAGTGGTTCAAGGTTTTTGTTTCTTTTAATTTTATTTTTCAGTTTTCACTTTTGTACCTGAAAGTGATACATTTTTTAAATATTTGTGTTAACTTCAACGATTGTTGTATCCTTTAAGTAGGATTTTTCAACTTAGTCACTTGGATCCACTCACCACCAACAAGTTATGGTGCTCACCACATAAAAGAATTAATGTTTCTAAGAAAGATTTTACATTTTAAATAATTTAATTTTATATTCTAAATAACAATTTTTAAAATTTTGAAACTTAATACTATTTAAAATATAAAAATTAAGCTAATGAAACAAAAAATTACCCATAGTCTTCAATGATTATTTTTTTCATAATTATTTAGAATTTAGAAATTAAACTAATTAAGTAAAAATTACTCATAGTATTCAATAATTATTTTTCTATAAAAATAGCAAAAAAATTATGAAATATATCAAATAAATTATTATTTTTATTATTGATACTAATAAAAGTAAACATTATATTTATAGTCTTAATTTTATTATTAATGATGAAAAAACAAAATATAGTAACAAAAATCAACAACTGTAATTTTTTATTGTTTTTCTTGATTTTTATTGATTTTGTTATTTCAGTTATCGCTTTCAATTGTTTTTGTTGTTTGTCTTTGTTTATATTTGTTGATTTTTTATAAAAATAAAAAAATAACAATAAAAATTATGAGATATATAAAAAAAATTATTATTTTATCATTAATACTAATAAAATTAAAAATTTTATTTATATCCTTAATTTTGTTATCAATAATAAAAATAGTAATTTAAAAAATAACAAAATATCTATAATAATAAAAAAAACAACAATAAACAACTGATAATCTACAATAAAAAATTTTGTTTATTACTATGCAAAAATTATGAAATATATAAAAAAATTATTATTTTTACCATTAGTATTGATAAAAGTAAAAAATTTATTTATGACATTAATTTTATTATTAATAATGAAAACAACTGAAAAAATTCAACAAAAATAAACAACTGTAAAATTTTGTTGATTTTTATTGTTTTAGTTGTTGTTTTCTTAAAAAGTATTATAGGTTAAGCAAAATATTACACCACAATATTACATATAGATCAAATTTCAAATCTATCTTAGAAATAAAACTTGTAATAAGGCAAAATGAACAAGAAAAAAAGTTATAGAAAAGAAAGGAAAAGAAAATATTAATGAATCCTCTCAAAATTTGCAAATAAATCAATACAATATATAAAAAGGCTTCCTATCTATAATAAGAACTATCAATTGATGATAATTAGTCCCTGTCAAATTTGGAATTTAATATACGAAATAGTAATACAAAACCAAGAATTTATCCTAATAAGTTGTTTCATTAATTCAACTAAAAGTTTAATTCAATATTCTGACACACTTTTTCATCAACAAATAACAAAGAAAAATAATGAGTGTCCCTTCCCTTAAAAATAACAAATATAAATAATCAGCATCCGTCTTAAGAAGAATGTCATACTTACTTCAAATTTAAGTAAAAAAGAATAACAATAAAAAGAAAAATGAAAAAAAAAGAAGGATGACTCTCTACGCAAAATGGCATAGTTTTCAGGTGCAAAGGGATCTTCTTTTTGCAGAAACTTTAAAACTGGACTAAAAGAAAGATTCAATCTCTTCTCGATTCACTATTTTGAAGAATTCAAACTCTAACAAATTTCTTTTACATGATGCCACCCTCTTAGATTTCCAAGGAGTCAACAGGCAGCTTAAAACTAAAGGAATTTGGTGTTCTTTAGGTAGAGAGAAAGAGAGAGCAAGGAGAAAAAACGTGTTTTTATGACTGGATTATTTTTTAAAAGAATTTATTTGTAAAAATATTTTTGAAAGATTTCATGGTCAATGACTTTTTTGATAATTTTTTTTTTGGTTTTTGGTATATTTATGTAAAGATCCCAATTAAAAAATCGTGTCCTTAAGGATTTCCTCTATAAATATCTTGCTCAGAAACAACTCTTCTCACTACAATCCCATGCATCACTCTCAGACATTAGATTGTCTCAAATCCATAAGCTAACTTTGGCATCACAAGGGTTTTAGATCTTCCAAAAAGTGCTTATTTTTAACAGTCCTTTGGGGCTATTATTGGCCATTCTTGGTCGAAAGTGGCCCTTTTCCTTTTTTTTTTTAATCTTAAGTTGTAAATAAATATCCTTTCTTTCTTATATTTATTGTATAGTGTGGCTTTAATGAGGGCTTATATCTCGTTTTATGTGGTGCTTTGGATTAGGACAATGGCTAATCCTCCTCCAAAGGTGCTTATACTCGGTAAATAACTTTTAATATTATATCTATTAATTCCATGAATTATGTTGTTGATTCAATCGATTGTTTCAACACTGGGTACTAATCCTCAAGACTTGGCAAGATCATCACACTCTCAAATGGATTGTCCTGAAGCTTATATAATTGAAATAACATCTTTTGGTTTTTAATTTTATGATAGTCATGCATATGTTCTCTTACCCATATACTTATAGGAGTAAAATTTAGTGACTTTCATTCATGTTGGCTTTGCTCTGTTTGTGCTAGTAACTATGTTTTTTAGTCTCTTTTACTATTTTCCTTTGGGCTTAATAAAATTTTAGTAGTTAAAAAAATGTATACTTTAAACTTATCCTGGCACCTTCTTTTCTCTTTATCATTTTTTTACTATGTTGCTTTTCCTTTCTCACTTTTTTCTCTGTTCATTCACCTTTTTTTATCCTAACACCAATTTTTCTCCTTCTCCCAAATTTCAAACCCAACATCTTTACCCTTTTGAACTCCTTTTTGAATTTTCTGGCACCTTCTCTTCCCGTTTTTATTTTTTCTTTATTTTAAGCACTTTAACTTCCTAATATATCAATTGGCAAGGGTTGCACCATAAAGTCCAAAACTCTAATTTAAAAAATGAAAAATTCATGGATTTTTTCGTTGGGCATGGCTTTTGGCCATTCTTAAGTGTGTATAATATAAGCTAAAAAATGGATTTTGCCATTTTTGGCTAAAATTTTCTTTTAATGATTGGAGGTTTGTGGAAAGGTTTCTTGGGTGAAATTCATCTTTTCACTATAATTGAATTGAATTTTGTATTATTTCCCAAATGCTTTCCCTTGTTGCATCACTACATCCCATTATTTTACTACTTTTCATTGCTTCCCCTTTTCCAATTGACTTTTGATTTTGGTGAAATTCTTCCAAAAATTGATTGGCTTTAATTTGAAAATCAAGTTTTTTAGGTGAGTGCAATTTGGCTACTTTAGCCAAATTTCTTTTTTCTTCTTTTTTTTTTTTTTTTGCCATTCTTTAGCCAAAATCAGATTTTTGGCCAAAATAAAAGTTGGCATGCAAACTGGATTTTTAAGGGCTTATAAAATTTTGAAAGAAATTCTTTAAAAAATGACTTTAGCTTTTCAGTGTAATTGAGTCAAGGTACTTGTCTGCCTTTTATTTACTTTCCCATTGTTAATAACTTCTTCTCTCTTCCTTTTGTTGTAGTAGATATGTCTTCTTTACCTTATTCTTTTTTTGAAATATTTTCCTTGAAAAGTTATTTCTTTAAATGCTCTTATGGTTACTACCAAGGTGAAGTGAAATTTTATATATAGTTTACTCCTACTTCCCACTGAATTCTTACCAATTTGCTGTTAACATAAGCAAAATTCAAAAAATTCCAAATTTAAAAGAGAATTCAAGGCTATTGCTATATGGATAAATTCTTCACTTCACATTTGGAATTTTATCACATTAAAGTTGATTCCACTATATCTCTTAGTGCAATGTGTTGCAAATCAAACAAACACCAAGTATGATGATCCATTGAAGTACAATGAACCAACTACAAGGCCTAGAACTAAGAGATTTAAGGATGTTTTACAAGTTTTCATGAAGTTCAAGTGGTAAAAGAAAAATGTGAATACAGTCCAAGATGAGGAAAAGATTCATTTTTTTTAATTAATTCAAGTTCAAAAAGGGCGCACAACTATACAACTTAGAGACACGATTGTACCTTATTTGAAGCAACTTTGGATGGATAACTTGCAACCACACGTGACTATGTGCTAGTTTGGGAATGTTGTGCTTAATTGGTGTTTTGGTCACACTACGGTGTGCATTCTAAACACAATCTTGCTTGAGAATAACCAATTCAATGTGCATTTGAGTGATGCATGGTTGTGCATCTATCAGACACAACCATGTGCTACGGAAGACCAAAATGTGTATTTCTTTTAGGTTTCCTTTTTTTTAAGTAATTTATTTTCAACTATATTTGATGGGAATTGTAGGTTTCATCAATTAACTCCCCAATAGCAAGAATACTATGATAAGTTGAATTAGAAGAAAACCAGAAATTACCAATTTAATCCACAAATTTGGATCGTTCAAAGATTGAAGTAAGAAGATAGATGCTACTTAACCCCTTTACCAACAAGGATAAAGATACTAAGATAGACTTTGAATTTCCTCTTATGCCACAAACAAGAAAGTTTGATAAATAAAAAGAAAACAAAGATTTAGATTTTGACACCACAAGCTAGAATAAAGCTTGATAAGTCACAAAGTTTATGCAAGAAATTAAAGATAAAATTCCTCACAATAAAACTCAAACAAAGTTATAATTCATATATCAAATTCATTCATGCTACAAAAGAAAGAAAATGACTTGTTTATATAGAGTACAAGTCCATGCTCACACTACTAAAATAGACTCACACACATAGGATTACTTTTACTCTTAAATGGCCTTAATAACCATTACCCACATTAATAGCCATTACTTGGTATTGATTACCCCATTAACTTTAGTAACCACTACCCATAATAATAGTCAATACTTGGTATTAATTACCCTATTAACTTGTATATGGTGGCTATATGTAACCCTAATTGTTATTAACATAAAAACAAGTTAAATATTATTCCTTGGGCCTCCATGGATGCCTTAGTGGGCTGAAATTCATGGGCTTTCCAAATGTCCTTAATTAAACCCAATATGGCTTCTTGAAGCTTCTTGGATTTGGACCTTGTGATTGGGCCTTCTTGTACTATTAATGGATCTTGGATCTCTTTAGGCTTTGAACTTGGATTCACATCATTCCCCCTTTCTTCAAAAGGATTTGTCCTCAAATCAGCTCCATCATCTTTATCACCTAAATCAAACAAAGACAAGTCACTAACATTAAATGTAGCACTAACATTGCCATACTCACTTGGAAGTTCTAGCTTGTAGGCATTGTTGTTGATGCGTTGAAGCACTTTAAAAGGACCATCTCCTCTTGGCATAAGCTTTGATTTCCTTTGGTTAGGAAATCTTTCCTTCCTCAAGTGCACCCACACCCAATCTCCGGGCTCAAAAATGACTTGCTTCCTCCCCTTGTTGTGTTACTTTTCATATTGGAGTGTCTTCTTCTCAATGTTTGCACGCACCCTCTCATACAAAGTCTTGATGAACTCAGCTTTTTGTTTCCCCTCTAGATTAGCTTTTTCCAATGGCAATGGTAGCAAATCTAATGGAGTCATTGGGTTGAATCCATACATAACTTCAAATGGTGAGCAATTTGTTGAACCATGCACACTCCTATTGTAAGCAAATTCCACATGTGGCAAACATTCTTCCCAATTCTTCAGATTTCTTTGGATGATAGCCCTCGAAAGTGTTGAAAGTGTCCTATTGACCACCTCCGTTTGTCCATCCGTTTGTGGATGACAAGTTGTAGAATACAAAAGCTTTGTCCCCATCTTTCCCCAAAGAGTCTTCCAAAAGTGACTTAGGAATTTGACATCCCTATCACTCACAATGGTCCTTGGCACTCCATGTAGCCTAACAATCTCCTTGAAGAATAGATTGGCAATATGGGTTGCATCATCCGTCTTGTGACATGGAATGAAATGTGCCATTTTGCTAAACCTGTCCACAACAATAAAAATGGAATCTCTCCCTCCCTTGGACCTAGGTAATCCTAAAACAAAATCCATAGAAATGTCTACCCAAGGTTCATTTGGTATGGTAAGAGGTGTATACAAACCATGAGGCATTGCTTTGGATTTGGCTTGTTTGCAAGTAATGCATTTCTCACAAATTCTCTTAACATCCCTTTTCATGTGTGGCCAAAAGAAATGGTCACCCAACACATCCAAAGTTTTCTTAATCCCAAAATGCCCCATTAAACCTCCGCTATGTGCCTCTCTCACAAGTAACTCTCTTAAAGAACTTTGTGGCACACACAATTTGTTTTCCCGAAAAAGAAAACCATCAAACTTATAGAACTTATCAAAACCCCCTTTCTCACATGCCCCATAAACATTAGCAAAATCAGGATCATTAGAATAAAGATCTTTGATGTATTCAAATCCTAATAATTTTGCATCAAGTTTAGAGATCAAGGCATACCTTCTTGACAATGCATCGGCCACCACATTTTCTTTCCCTTGCTTGTACTTAATGATGTACGGAAAAGATTCAATGAATTCCACCCATTTTGCATGTCTCTTGTTGAGCTTTCTTTGTCCTTTGAGATACTTCAAGGACTCATGGTCAGTGTGAATTATGAATTCTTTGTAACCAAGGTAATGCTGCCATGTCCTTAGAACCCTCACCAATGCATAAAACTCCTTGTCATATGTAGGGTAGTTTAGACTTGCTCCACTTAGCTTTTCGCTAAAGAATGCTATGGGCTTGCCTTCTTGCATCAAAACTCCTCCAATACCTATGCCACTTGCATCGCACTCAATCTCAAAAGGTTTAGTAAAATTTGGCAAAGATAACAAGGGTGCAGAACTTAATTTGTCTTTTAGCAAGTTAGAAGCCTCATCTTGTTCAATTCCCCACTTAAAACCAACATTCTTTTTGATGCATTCAGTTAAAGGTGCAGCTATGGTAGAAAAATTTTTAATGAACCTTCTATAAAAGCTAGTTAAACCATGAAAGCTTCTTGCATCACTTACACTTGTGGGTGTTGGCCATTCTCTAATTACTTTTACCTTTTCTTGATCAACATGAATGCCCTTGTCATTGACAATATATCCAAGAAAAGTAATTTCATTAGTGCAAAAACAGCTTTTCTTTAGATTAGCATACAACTTCTCTTCTCTAAGCACATCAAAAACACAAGTCAAATGTTGTACATGCTCATCTAAATTTTTGCTATAAACCAAGATATCATCAAAATAGACAACAACAAATTTGCCTATGAATGCTCTTAAAACATGATTCATCAATCTCATGAAAGTGCTTGGTGCATTAGTTAAACCAAAAGGCATTACTAACCACTCATATAAACCATGTTTAGTTTTAAAAGTTGTTTTCCATTCATCACCTTCTCTCATTCTAATTTGATGATAACCAGATTTCAAATCAATTTTTGAAAACAAATATGAACCATGCAATTCATCCAACATGTCATCTAGCCTAGGAATGGGATGTCTATACTTCACCGTGATTTTGTTGATGGCACGATAATCAACACACATCCTCCAAGTTCCATCTTTCTTAGGCACTAACAAGACGGGTACGGCACATGGACTCATGCTTTCACGAACATAACCGTTCTCCATAAGCTCACTCACTTGCTTTTAGATTTCCTTGGTCTCCTCCGGATTACACCTATATGCTGGTCTATTTGGAATGCTTGCTCCAGGTATGAAATCAATTTGGTGCTCAATGCCTCTTTTAGGTGGCAAACCATTTGGAATTTCTTCTGGAAATAAATCTTCATAAACCTGCAAAAGATCAACAACAACACTAGGCAAACCATTGGTTATTTCATTAGAAATATGCAAAATCTCCTTGTACATAAGTACAAGCATTTGTTGCCTCAAAAGCATAGCTTCCTTCATATCACTCATTTTTGCATAAACACTCATTTTTCTTTCATGTGAACCTTCCTTGTTTTCTCTCACCATGTATTTCCCATTTTGGTCAAGAGAATTGGAATTTTTAGGTTCACTCATCTCACCTTTTTCTTTACTCTCAAAGGTTTCCCTTCCTAAAGAATTTCCCAATGAAGAACCCATTTCTTCATATTGTTGCTTGATGCGCATTTGGTCTTCAAAAATCTGTTTTGGAGTTAATGGTCCAAGGTTAAACCTTTTTCCATCCATAGTCAAAGTATACATATTTTTGAATCCATCATGATTAGCCCTTCTATCATATTGCCAAGGTCTCCCCAACAACATATGTCCGGCCAACATTGGTAACACATCACACAACACCTCATCCTTATATCTACCAATTTGAAAAGAAACTAGAACTTGCTTATTTACCTTTACAACTCCACTTTCATTAAGCCATTGCAACTTGTATGGTCTTGGGTGCTTGGTAGTAGGCAACTTCAATTTCTCCACTAGCAAAGTGCTTGCTACATTAGTACAACTTCCACTATCCACAATCATGTTGCACAACTTGTTAGAAATCAAACAATGAGTATGAAACAATTTTTCCCTTTGCTCCCTATGGACATCATGTTTATTTTGCAAACTCAATGTTCTTTGAACAACAAGATTATCTCCCTTAGCACATTCAACATCACTATAATCTTCTAAAGAAGGCATATCATCATCACTATCCCCCTCACTCTCCGATTCAATATCACCATCCCTTAGAATCATAGCTTTCTTATTTGGACATTCCCTAGCAATGTGCCCATGACCCAAACACTTAAAACATTTTATTCCCCTAGTTTGGGCTGGTTGATTCTCACCCTTTCCCTTATTACCCAAGTCAATTTTAGGTTTATTTTCTTCCACTTTTGACTTGTTAAAAGGTTTATCATCCTTTTTCCCCCAAGAAGTTTTCCAAGAAGAAGAAGAACCCATATTTGGTTTAGAATCATACCTCTTTCCTTTCAATTGCCTTTCCACTTTCATGGCCAAATTCACCATATCTTCAATCTCCACATAATGTTGCAAATCAACAACATCAGCAATGTTTTTGTTTAGCCCTCTCAAAAACCTTGCCATGGTAGCTTCACAATCTTCTACCACATTTGCTCTAATCATAGCCTTCTCCATTTCTTTGTGATATTCCTCAACACTCATGGATCCCTGAATTAGAGTTTGTAACCTTTGATGAAGCTCTCTATAGTAATGGATTGGAACAAACCTCTTTCTCATGATTTGCTTCATTTCCCTCCAAGACTCCACGGGTCTTTCTCCATATCTACGTCTTTCCTTGCAAAATTGATCCCACCAAACAATTGCATAATCACTAAACTCTACAGCGGCAAGTTGTACCTTTTTCTCCTCCGAATAATTGTGACATTCGAAGATGAGTTCCACTTTCCTCTCTCATTCAAGGTACACATCTAGATCATTTCTTCCTTGGAATGAAGGAATCTTCATTTTGATGCTTCCAAGGTTGCGATCAACATCATCTTTAGGACGTCCTCTCCTAGCTTGTCTCCTAGGATTGATTTGTTGTCCCACCAAGGTGACTTGATCATCATCCAATTCATCCTCTCCTTCATAGTCCTCTTGGTCAATTGGTGGACGTCTCATTTCTTTAGGCTCTCCTTGTAATTGGTTAAGGATGCCATCATGCCTCTCCAATTTCTCATTGACTCCCGCCATCATGTTAAACATTCTTTCAAATTGTTGTTGCATAGCTTGAATCACATGATCATTTGTAGAAGAAGAACTTGTGTCTTTTGACATGATTGTAAAACCTAAAATTTTAACAAAAGAAAATAGAAAGAAACAATCTCACAACACTCCCTCGCGTGTTTCACTCAAAATTGATGTATACCACTCGTGTTTACACTCAATTTTGGCTTTTTCTCTAATGATCTCACACTCTTGCCTTTTACCTCTCAAATTTGCCTTTTGATTTCTTAGATGAACTAAGTTTCTCAATCAAACAAAATTCAAGAATGTAGTAATCAATGATAAAAAAATAAGGTAGGCTAACAAGAAAATAATAAGGTAGGCTTAAAGAAAAGAACAATTTGTAACAAATAGGCTAATAGAAATAAAAAAAACAAAGATAGATCATCAAAGAACACAAAGAGACAGAATTATAAAGATAGATCTCAATGGAATATGAAGAGTCAATTTTTTTTTAATGTAAACTGAGATCTAACATAGGAATATCAACGATAACATATACTTTTTTTATGGACGAATTTTGTTTTTTTTTTTTTGATATATATGCACGAATTGAAAGGTATCACAAAAATCTCAAAGATAACAACTTTTTTTTTTTGATATCTGCAAACAAAATCTTGAGATAAGCAGAATAAAAATTAAAAAAAATAACAAGAATAATAGATAGCAAGAAAGGTGCAAAATATAAGATGAACACAAGATATTGAGAATTAAAAGATAGTTTTGGATACGCAAACCTCAATCTTGAGCCAATGCTCTGATACCACTTATGATGGGAATTATAGGTTTCATCAATTAACTCCCCAATAGCAAGAATACTATGATAAGTTGAATTAGAAGAAAACCAGAAATTACCAATTTAATCCACAAATTTGGATCGTTCAAAGATTGAAGTAAGAAGATAGATGCTACTTAACCCCTTTACCAACAAGGATAAAGATACTAAGATAGACTTTGAATTTCCTCTTATGCCACAAACAAGAAAGTTTGATAAATAAAAAGAAAACAAAGATTTAGATTTTGACACCACAAGCTAGAATAAAGCTTGATAAGTCACAAAGTTTATGCAAGAAATTAAAGATAAAATTCCTCACAATAAAACTCAAACAAAGTTATAATTCATATATCAAATTCATTCATGCTACAAAAGAAAGAAAATGACTTGTTTATATAGAGTACAAGTCCATGCTCACACTACTAAAATAGACTCACACACATAGGATTACTTTTACTCTTAAATGGCCTTAATAACCATTACCCACATTAATAGCCATTACTTGGTATTGATTACCCCATTAACTTTAGTAACCACTACCCATAATAATAGCCATTACTTGGTATTAATTACCCTATTAACTTGTATATGGTGGCTACATGTAACCCTAATTGTTATTAACACAAAAACAAGTTAAATATTATTCCTTGGGCCTCCATGGATGCCTTATTGGGCTGAAATTCGTGGGCTTTCCAAATGTCCTTAATTAAACCCAATATGGCTTCTTGAAGCTTCTTGGATTTGGACCTTGTGATTGAGCCTTCTTGTACTATTAATGGATCTTGGATCTCTTTAGGCTTTGAACTTGGATTCACATCAATATTTCTAATTAGATTTAGGGTATACATAGTCGCATTAGGGCTGTAAACAGGAGGTGGTTGAATTTCTTTTCATTAATATCAGTTCTTGAGAGGTTTGAGTCCTTTCTTCAGTTCTTAAAAGAAGTTAATGAATTTATCAAGTGAATGCTTGATGCCTTCAGGCTTAGTTTGATTTAAACTTCAAATTGACTTAGTACAATATTAAATTTTGATTGAATGACCTTTAATTCTTTGTAATAAAGGTTCTTAAATATGGGTTAATTAAGAGTCTTATTAGGATTTAGAGTTTCATTACTTGATTCATTGAATGATCATTGACAAAGACATTAAGATTGATACAGGTTTGGTATAAGTTAACCATATTTGTAACATTTAGTATCGGAGCTTTGGCTCAATAATCAAGTATGTATCTTTATTTTTAATTATTGTTTGCATTCAAAAATAAAAAAAAATTAAAATCCTTTGAGTTATGTTTTATTCATTCCTTTGAGCATTGGTTTTTTATTATCAACTTTATTTCTATTGTAAAGCGAAAATAAAATAATAAAATAGTTAGGATCATAGACCTTTGATGATTCACAAACTTGAAATTGATGAACACTAGATTTATGTTAATCACACTATAAATTGGGGAAAAACACAATGTTTCCACAACCCTATTTACTTTTGTTATTTTCTATCAATTTGGGAGAGTTTGCACATAGTGTTTTTTTTATTATTTGTATCTTTTTTGTTCTTTTCTTCTATCTTTCACAAGTATGTATGTTTATTATTTGTACGTAAACAAGAGCAGTTGCTCTTATAATTTTAGAGGCAACTGCCTTTTGGTAATTGTAC
This sequence comes from Mallotus nudiflorus, assembly GCA_947683625.1. Classification (NCBI taxonomy): domain Eukaryota; kingdom Viridiplantae; phylum Streptophyta; class Magnoliopsida; order Malpighiales; family Euphorbiaceae; genus Mallotus; species Mallotus nudiflorus. The sequence continues at coordinate 788,174 of CANTUR010000793.1, read as the reverse complement.
TCTTTTTAAAAAAATTAAATCAAGTTAGATTGGGTCAACCTGTCATGGGTGACCTGAATCCAAATTCACATATGACAGTTATGACCCTATTACGAGATTTTCTTTAATTAATAGACAAATAACACTTTCATACCAGTAAATGGATCGTGGAACCTAGCGAGCAAAATTTGCACTTGGGAGTTTATTAATGTGCATATATTATATATAACATAAAAACTTTAACCCTATATAAAAATATATTAGTCAATTAAATATATACTCGTAGTACCCTAGATTGTCCCTTTTAAATCATATGAACATCTCATATCCCTCAAAGAGCATGTTCAAGATATTTTCATTTTGTGTATCCATAATCAAGTCATACTTCTCTCGAGCGACAAGATTGGTAGGCCAGTGGATACACCGGTCAAAATCTTCCTTTTATACTCAAAATTTATAATTTATACATAGTTACTTTTCCAAACATGTTCTATAGATCAGATTATTCATGATCATAAGTAGCATGCTAAGATAGCAAAACACTATGTATAAATTACAAACAACAGCAAAAACTATAAGGGTACCAATATAAGGATTCAAGATCATCCTTAAGGTCTCACATAGTGGAGAAGTAGTGTATATGTGTGTGTGTGTATATATATATATATATATATTAATTTTTGTTAATAAAAAACACTATACATATCTAAGTTTAGTCGCTCATTTGTGCCTAACTTGAATTCTCGAGGTACTCTCGATGGCAAGTAATAATCGAGAATTCACATCTGGCTTACATAAGTCATTTGGATAGGGCAATCCAAATTGGTTGTATGTCCAAAAAAACAACCTCATCTAATATCCCTTTGAGGCCATAATCCTAACATTTAATCTTATCTCTACTTGTTATCTTAGCGTTAGAGGTGATTGCTTGTGTGAGTAAGCTTAAAAACCCATGCAACATCTCTTTATTGAGCATTTAATAGTGTATGTAAGATATGCATAAAGTAATAATACAATTAAGTAAACATGCCAATTATTGCTTTTATTTAAATAATTCAATAAATAAGCTCAATAAAACATTTTATATTATATGTAATCCAAGAGAATTACACATGTAAGGAATACATCTCTTGGAATTATCTTAGTTAAAGGATCAACCACCATTTTATATGTAGATATGTATTGTATAGTTACTTATCTTTTGGCAATAATGTTTATAATATAGTTGTACTTTGTATTTATATGTTTAGTTCTACTATGATATTTGGGATCTTTTATGAAAGAAATTACTATTTGATTAGTATAATGAACAATAATGGCTCCCTCGTAACCATTTTTAATTCCTAAATTCATAAAAATTCTTTTTAATTAAACAGCTTCCTACACTACAATTGAACATGTAATAAATTTAGCTTCCATAGTGATAAGGCTATACACATTTATTTCTTACTGCTCCATGAGATAACACCTTTATTTAGTAAGTAAACATAGCTAGATATAGATTTACATTAATCAAGGTCTCCCCCCCAGTCAACATCTGAATATCTAATTAGATGCGAGTTTGATCCTTGATAATATAAGCAATAATCTTTAGTGCCTTTTTTATACCTCATAATCCTTTAAACAACTTTCTAATGCTCTCATCCAGGATTCAATTGATATTGACTAACTAATCCAACAGCAAAACAAATATTTAGGAGACTACATAACATAGCATATATAAGACTGCCCACAATACTAGAGTATGGTACAAAGGCCATTTCTATTTATTCTTTTAGATTATTAGGACACATTTTGAGACTCAAAGCCTCACATTTTGACACAATAGTATCCACCAATTTACAACTGCTCATATTGAAGCGTTCTATAATCTTTTGGATATAATTCTCTTGTGACAGAGCCACATGTCTCTTTGAATGATCTCTTTTAATTTTAACCCTTAATATGTAGTCAACCTCACCCATATCTTTCATGTCAAAATTAGTGGATAACCAATTTTAATTTTTATTACATACTCCTTGTCATTCCTAACTATTAAAATATCATTAATATAAAGAGATGGAATTGTAAATTTGTCATCGAATCTTTTAACATAAACAAAATGGTCCTCATCAATCATTTTGAAATCATAAGTTATAATTGCCTTATAAAATCTAAAGTACCACTATCTAGATGGCTGTTTAAGACCATAAATAGATCTTTGGAGCTTGCATACTTTGCGCTTTTGGCCTTTAACAATAAAACTTACAGGTTGTTCTATTTAGATTTCTTCATCTAGCTCTCCATTAAAAAAAAGCTTTTTTTACATCCATTTGATGCAATTCTAAATCCATATGAGCTACAATAACTAAGATAATACAAATTGAGGTAAACCTAATAATAGGTGAAAAAGTTTCCTTATAATCTATGCCCTCTTATTAAGTATAACCCTTTGCCACAAGTTGAGCTTTATATCTATCAATGGAACCATCCACCTTATGTTTAATTTTGAGAATCCATTTATTTCCAATGGCTTTATGGCTTGGCAATAAATCAACCAAGTTCTAAACTTAATACATTTTCATAAATTTCATTTCCTCTTCCATTTGCAACTTTCCACTTTTCTTTGATAGGACACTCAAGTGCCCCTTTGACAATTTTAGGTTCCTCATCATCATCAAGAGTAATAATATAGACTTCCTTCTTAATTCCAAAATATCTCTTAGGAGTTTTAACATGTATGCTCTAACGTAATTGAGAATTGCTACTTTTACCAATCAAAATTGGATTAGTTTCAGTATCATTTCTCCTACTTAATTGAGATGGGTGAAGTGAATCATTCATACTCCCTATCTAAAAAATAAGACTAGGTGCTATATTTTATGTGTTAACCTTTTATTAACTAATATTTGTCTCTCTTCATTATCTTCCATCTCAAATAAATGATGATCTTTATTAACATCATCTCTTTTAGGAAAATGATTTTTAAGGAAAGCAACATCACATGACTTAAATTTAGTCAATCTTCCATCAGAATCCTCACCAATAAATACATAACCTTTTGAGTGCTCAAAATAACTTATAATGATACATTTCTTTCCTCTCGGTCCCAATTTATCGAATCTATAAAAATTATCAAGAATGTATGTTGCAAATCCCCATGGATGTAGCTCATTCAAATTGGGTTTTCTACCCATTCACAACTCATAAAGTGTAGTGAAAACTGATTTAAAAGGTACATGGTTAAGTACATAGGCTGCAGACAACAAAGCATCATTATAACAACTAATTAGGATATTAGATTGTGCCATCATTAACCTAACCATTTTAAGCAAAGTTTGATTCCTTCACTCAGCAACACCATTTTATTGCGGCATTTTAAGAGTTGTTAATCGTCTCATAATTCCTTTTTCATTATATAAGTCTTTGAATTATTTAGATAAACACTCTTTACCTCGATCAATCCTTAATGCTTTTGTTCTCTTATCTAATTGATTCACAACTTCATTTATATATTTCTTAAAGCAATCTAATACTTCAGATTTATGAGAGATCAAATAGACATGACCATATTAAGTGAATTCATCTATGAATGTAATGAAATATGAGGCTTCATGCCTTGCTTTGACATGTATTGATCCATATTTATCAGAGTGTATTAGTTACAAAGGAAATTCAGCTCTTGTGCCCTTTCCAAATGGTTTTCTGATAGTTTTTCCTTATAAACAAAATTAATAAGTGGGCAATTCAAATTTTGTGTTTAATCCCAATAGACCATCATGAGTAAGTATATTCATTATATCTTGCCTAATGTGTCATAATCTAGCATGCCATAATTGCACATCCACATTATCACTGCTAGATTTAGTGAACAAGGAAAAATAAACACCATGATTATTATTATAATTTTTTTTTATGTTCAACACTATAAAACCATCCATAATGTATCCACAACCATAATAAATGGTACCATGAGTAATCTTAATACATTCACTAAGAAAATGCAAACCATATCGTAACTTTAATAGAGTAAGTACATAAACTAAATTTCATCAAATATCAGAAGCATATGGAACATCATTTAGGTATAGGATACGACTTTTTTGCAAATCCAATTTACATATGCCAATTCCACTAACTTTAGCTCTTGCATTATTGCCCATATAAATCCACTTTATTCCGTTTAGAGTTTGACAAAATTCCACAAATTCATTTCTATCTCTAGTTACATAATTTGTGGTTCTTGAGTCTACAGTCTATATATAATAAAGTTTCAATGAGCAATGCAGTTCTAGAAACAAAAATTTCAGAAACATAACTTTTTTTAGAAGACGTTGGATAAGACAATAAATTTTTAGGCTTAGTGCATTCACGAGCAAAATGATTGAGGTTACCACAATTATAACAAGTCACTTTAGTCTTATCCTTTCTTCCACTGTGCTTTATTCTTTTATGTTTAAATTGCTTGTTTCCTTTCTTTGGTCCACGTCTAGTCTTATTCATCTTGCCTTTGCCTTTCCAATTATTATTGAATCTCTTATGCTTAAAACCAAAAGCCCTTTTAGAACTCGTTTTAACCACATATGCATAAGCATTTGGCTTAGCAGCCTCAAAGTGCTCATCTTCTAATTCCAAGTGGCGTGCAATATCAACAAAAGTCTTAATGTTCTCATTGTGAGTCATATTCACTTTCATATGCTCCTACTTATCAAGGAGACACTAAATAATAACTTGAACTTATTGGTCATCAGAGAGGTTGTGCCCAGTTGCTTAAAGTTCCATAATCATGTTTGACATATCCCTTAAGTGTTGTTTCACAGGCTTATTAGGGATTTTCTTGTAGGTGTCAAACTTAATAGTCAACTGTCATAGTTTGGAGATAGTTGTTCCTCTAAACTTTTCCCTTAAAGCGACCCACGTTGCATTGGCAGTTGGGTATTATTGGTATTTATATACTAGATCATTATTCATAGAACTTATAAGAATTCTTTTAGCAGTGAAATCCTTCTTCTTCCATGCATTAAAAGTAGCCATATCATGCCTATGTTATGCATTATTCACATTTCCCTCACTAGCTTTAGGCTTTTCCATAATATTATTAATAGCCTCTATGCTCATCAAGGAGATATTGCATTTTCAAGTGCCATATGTTGTAATTATCACCATTTAATTTCTCACCCTTATTTAGTTTAATTATGATATTCTTGGATGTTATAGTTAGTCACAAACTACAAAAGACATTATAAATGCAATTATTTATATACATCATCGAGTCGCAATTTCAAATTAAATTAAAAATATTTTCATATGAATTAAATGAGAAAGTTCATTATGTTCTCAATCATCATTTAATCTCAAATGTCAAAATTTTATAACTTAATTTAAATTGTGTCAACATAATTCTAAATGAGAAGTCCTATGAATTCTACTAATCATAGAATGCCCATATTATGAAGTATAAGACAATAATGAATTTAATAAAAAAAATTTATAATATATATAACAAGATATTCAATACATGACAACATTATGTAATACATTAAATAAGCAATACATAAAACTATTCATAGAGATTTATATATCTAATTGTTTTAGATATTAACTCCTCAAATTTCTCTTTATTTAAGATATAATTAACATTGTTCTTAATCCATAGATAATAAGTGTTAGGGCATCTCAAAGTCTTAAGGCTAGGACTTAGACTCAATATGGAATATTTGTTCAAATTCTTTGAAATGTAATCCTCCAAAAACATATATAGTAATGTCTTATATGATCCATATTTTCCTCTTAACAAATATCTCTTTTCCTTACTTCTTCTCCTTGTATCTATTTCAAATATAGTGGCTTTAAAACTTAGAAAACTACTCAAAAGAGAATCAAGTAATGTATTTTCTAAAGCCATAATTTTATAATAATCACCCATAGTATAACCATTACTAATGAGATTTTGAATCATATTATTAACGGTTCTAATATGCTATATGAGAGTGTGATGACTATTCATGCTATATTCAGAGAGATTTCTTCTTAAAAATCTCAGCAATAGCTTTTGTTTTTGGCTTCTTATAGCCATAGGAGGATGCCTCATTTGCGGGCGACTAGGATCTCTTCGATTCTATTTAAGCCTCCTATAATCTCTTAGTCAAAGTCATATCCTTAATTGAGACATTGTTCCTTTAATAAATATTAAAGAAAAAATTAACCAAAAAATCTCAATCCTTAAATATAGAATAAACATACATATAGGTTAAAAACTAGAACTCAAGACACAATCATATATCAACTATTATATATATAGGTACTCTTTAGTATAAAAAAATTTGAAGATAGGAATAAAAAATTTTAAACAAACATACAATCTATTACGAATCTTTTAACGAAAATTCAATTAAAAAGTATATGTTAATTGCTTAAAAGAATAAAAAATTAATTTTCACAAGTAGAAAATTTAATTTTCTCCTATTGGACCTCAACCTTACTTTGTAAAAAAAATAATGGTATTTTTCTAGAATTTTTCTTGATTAAAATAATAAATTTAATATTAAATTTTTATAAAAAAAATTAATTTTAATATATAAAAAATTATTTTAATATATAGAAAAATTCTACAAAAAAATTTGGAGTCCAGTGGTACTAGCGGTGTTGAAAATGGCTGCCCGGAGTGCCATTATACACCTTTCTTCAATATAGGGCTATAAGGCCTTGTTTGGCTGACTATTAATTGGCAGCCTGCACAATCTCACTTGTAAACAACATAAAGTGTATGTCACCCACCAATTTAAAGAATGATTTTGATTTTGAATTTTTTTTCTACTACTTAAATCTAGCTGTTTTGAGTTTAATGGTACATTCAGATTTTAAGTTCAAAACCTACAAGTGTGTGTTTGGATTTCAGACTCTCAATTTGTAAGTATAAAACTCACTTCATCTTCAACCTCTGAAAAATTTATGTGTAGGGCTATAAGGACTTGTTTAGCTGACTATTAATTGGTAGCCTGCACAATCCCACTCTTAGGCAATAAAGAGTGTATTTCACCCACCAATTTAAAGAATGATTTCGATTTTGAATTTTTCTACCCTTTATATCTGACTGTTCTGAGTTTAATGGTACATTCGGATTTCAATTTCAAGACCTATAAGTGTGTGTTTGGATTTCAGATTCTCAATCTGTGATTATAAAACTCATTTCATCTTCAACCTCTAAAAAATTTCTAAGTCTAAAAGTTCCAAAAAATGAATTTACAAGAAGCCAATTTGATAAACCATAACTTCCTCTATACTGTACCAAATTAAATGTTCTTTATACAGATTTAAAGCTTTCATTACAAACTACAAATACATGTTCATATAATGACATGAAACTCAGTATACAATTCAAGAAATGTGCACAAAATGGTTGTATCAATCATGTTCACAAACATAAAATTTCAATAATTTTAATTCACTAAAATGAAATTAGTTCATAACTAACATGGGAATCATCAATCAAGCTCTGATACCAATGTTGTAAAGTGGAAATAAAATAATATAATAGTTGGGATCACATACCTTTAATGATTCCATAAAATTGAAATTGATGAACACTAGGATTTTGTTAATCACACTATAAATTAGAGAAAAACACAATGTTTCCATAACCCTATTTATTTTTGTTCTTTTCTATCAATTTGGGAGAGTTTGCATAGATTTTTTTTGTTCTCTATATCTTTTTTGTTCTTTTCTTCTATCTTTCATAATTACGTACGTTTATTATTTGTACGTAAACAGGACTAGTTGCTTCTATAATTTTGGAGGCAACTACCATTTGGTAGTTATACTCATTTTAAAAAAAAATTAAATCAAGTTAGATTGCGTCAACTCATCATGGGTGACTCAAATCCAAATTTTAACAGTTCCTTTGTGATTCTTTTTATTCTTTTAGTCTTCCTATCATCATTCTTATTTATATATGATTATTTTGCATTTAGTGTATCATCAATTATGAAAAACAAAAGTTACAAATTTAATAAAAAATTGAATTCAATATCAAGTTAAATTCACTTTATATTCAGTGTTTGGTTCCTAAATTTAAGTGTTTTGCTTGTTTTAATTCCAAATCATTCTTAAGTCACGTTTGGGGTAGTTTAAACACTTATTCCAAATTTTCTTGTTCTAATTTTGTTCAATTATTATTTTGTTTATTGCATTCTCTTTGGTTCCTGTAATCAATTTAAGTTTAATTTAACTTTGTTCAAGTTGTATTAAGCTTAATTTGATAATTAATAACTTGAGTTCCAAAAGAACTATAAGAGAGAAATTTGAGAGGTAAAAGGCGAGTGGTGAGCTCATTAGAGGGTAAAAGCCTAATTAAGTGAAACACAAGTGTTGAGTTACATCCTTTTAGTTTAAACATGTAAAAGAGTGTTACTTGTGAGGTTCTTTTATTTCTTTATTGATAATGGTAAATTCAAAGAGAGTAGATAAGGAACTCAAATGGAAGCTCTTTATGAAGATAGTGCAAGAACATATGGCTCAATTATTGACTTGTTGTCAAGAAGTTCAAGAGCGATTAAGAAGGATGGACTAAAGTCAAACCATGGGTGCCATAAATAATACCAATCAAACCGAACCTAAAGAAGTTCGATGAGGAAGATGGGTTGATGAAAATGATGAGTATATTGATGACAGTGTGCAAATGCATAGGAGACAAGATAATAATCTTGAGAGTATAAAAAAAAAGATGTCTATCTTTCATGGTGGAAGTAATCCTGAAGGATATTTAACATGGGAAAAGAAAGTGATTCATCTTGTGGAAATACATTAAAATTTGAGGAATTAAAAAACTTAATTAAATAAAGTACTATAATTGCCCTAGAGAGGAGTTAATAGGGCTTTTAAATAATTAAAAGAAAATTAAAGAAATTAAGAAGGAATTAATTAAAGATTAAGAAAAGAAAAGAATGAACACACAAATTTAAAGAGTTTAATTCACAAATTAATTACGTCTCCACCTAACTTATCCTTAAGTTAGGATTTTTAACATCCACTCTCATCTTATTACTTTATGTTGAGTTTACAAGAGTTTGAGGCTCACTTTTCAACCTCACACAAATAAGAGTTTTCTTGGCTAACTTTAAAACCAAAAACCCAAGTGTTTTAGATGGCTAACACTTGAACCAAATCCACTTAGAGTTAGTTTCTTACTTCCCTTTTTTAAACTGAAAAATACAAGAAGAAGAAAAAGAACCTAGTCTATCACATAAACCATATTTAAGTAAAATTGATTACAAAGAGAGAATAAATTTTAAAGCTTAGGACAATTGAATACTAAAAAGAATTTATTCACCAATGTATCTAACCTCTTAAATGAGGTTTAATGAAGAGTATATATAGTGAAAACTTTAGAACATGGTTGTTGGAGCTCATTGAATTTGTCCATAGCTTCATCTTCCTTCATTAATTGTTCTTTAGCTTTTTGCAGGAATTTGGTTAGTCATATTCAATGTACTAGTTGGGACATTTGGTAAATTTAATCATTAGAGCTGATGAAGGAGACAGTAGGATTATGCTTAAGACCAATCTTCGGACACCATCCCTATCGGGATCAAGACTTAGGTTGAGTTTTGTCTCATTTTCAAGAATTATTGAAATTTTTCCTAGTCTGGTTTGTTTAGTCCTAGTCGAGATGCCCTTGTCCCAAGTTATGTCCCAGTCGAGATGTAGCTCAGGATATGTTCTATTTGAGGCATGAAATTTGCATAATTTTGGGCTATTTTGTCCCAGTATTGATCCTGATTGGGATGGGGCTGAAGACTGCATCCCAAACTTCACTTTTCTTGATTTTTCTTCATTATTTTGTCTTCCAAAAATTACCTAACTTATACACACTTGTAGCAAACATATTAGATGCTTAAAATTAAGTTTGTTAATATCAAAATTAAGATTGATCAATGCTTAGGCTAACAAGTACTCATAATTCTTCAAATCTGCTTGATGTTTTGCATATTGAACTTAAACGATAGTAAGTTTTCTCCTCTTCATATACTAATTCTAATATTTTTTATCAATTTCACAAACTTTTTCATTAGTTGGAGTACAATAATTCTTTCCTTATATACACACTTAGCAAATGCCCACGAGTTGCGTGAATGAGCTTAATTTTTTTAAAATGAGTTATTATGAACTATTAGTTACAAATTTAATTCCAAAATGCTTTTGACTATCAAGTATGAATTTCTGAAAATATCAATAAAACATAATTTTTTTCTTGATATTGCAACACAATTTTCAATTAATTTTTTTGAAACACACCATAATGTGCTAAAATATCATATGAATTTTTACTTAAAAAGAAAAATAAATGCTTTAAAGTTGTTAAAGGATAAAATAAATAAGAGATGACAGAAACTTATATCAACAAATGTTACCTTATAATTTTTGCTTTGTATTGTTCAATAAATAAAGATGCATCACTTATAACCAGAGTTTGTTTTAGTAATTTCCTAAATAATTATTAAAAAAAGAGGCAAAATCCATTATAAAGCCCTTGAACTTTTTCATTTTTTTTTATTAAGCCTTTACCATTTTGATTTGTTCAATTTGGGGAAAATCTTCTTTTTAAGGGCATTATAGCCATTTAACATTCTTAGTCAACGTAACTAATCATATTTAGCCAAATATTAACCATTCATCCAAATATTGACCATTCAATAGAGGTCACTAAATTTCACTTGCTTCTTAATAGAGCATCAGAAACACGTAAATTAGAATTGTTAAAAAGGTTCTCAATAACTACATAAATAAAAGATTAAGAGCTTAATAGAATAAAATAAAAGGTTAAGGGCTTAAGAGAATAAAAAGTTAAAGTTTTTGCCAATATTTTTTATGTAATAGTTAACATCTTCAATTGGAACCATTAAAAAAGTCATAAATAGCTAATTATTAAAAGATTAAGAGCTAAATAGAATTCAATAAAATGGTAAAGGGATTAACTGAATAAACTATTAAAATTCAGGGGCTTCATAATGGATTTTGTCAAAAAAGGATACCTCATTAAATAAATTCCATTTGCCATTTGAGAGGACAAAGCTGAATGCAAATGGGCTAAACTATAAGGATTTCTTGATGGGAGAAATAGTTGTTAGTTCTCTTAAACTCAAATTATGATGCTACAAATAAGAATAAGATAATTCTAAAAGCATTTTTTTTTCATACCTCTTGTGCCATCCCTTTAAAGGAAAATATTTCAAGAAAACTCATCATCCTAATTTCAATTATCCTAAAAAAAAAAAAAGCACATTTCATAAATCCAAAAAAACTCTTTTCTTTTCTTGTGAAAATAATTTCTATAAAAAAAAAAATTAGTTACAAAAAGTTGGCACATGTAAGTGACAATTTATTGCATTGTAGCAAAAGATTTATAATAGCTAATACAAAATATTGAAAAGTTATAGTGAAAAATGGCAATACCTTAAGAAACATAATCTAGTCATTTACCTATGATGAAGCCATTGAAAGAGCAACTTGGCAAAATTTCTAATGAGTGAAAGTGTGATGCTGGAATTTTTTTTATTATTATTGTATATCCAAATCTGCATTAAGGCAAGCTACAATAAACATAGAACAACCCAAAATTGATGAAATTGCTTACAAAGAGATTGACAAAATCTCCAATGATCCACTCCTCTTTAGATTAGAGGTTGTGAAGCTCAAGAGCATAATTCATAGCCTATATACAACAATTGAATCCAAACAATTATATATGGAGATTGGTCATTATCGGTTCTCTCAATCAACACATACATTCAAATAAACACAAAGTTTCGACAAACAACAATCTCCAAATAGAAGTTGAATATAAATGATTGATTATATAAAAACTGAGTTGTGATTATGCAAAGGGAATTCTATAAATCAAACAAAGTTTTAATTTTAAATGGTTGACTAATGAAAAATTATTTAGATTCATAAATAAAGTTGATATATTTTTTCTAAAAAATATAAATCACTTAATTATAAAGTTTTAAACCTACATAATAATTTTTAGAAAAAAATGAAATTTATTTTTAAATTTTTTAGACTTAAAATTTTTAAAAACTTTAGAATCAAGTGATATACAGATAAAAAAAATTCATCAATTTTATTCATAATTTAATTTTAACATTTCAATAATAAAATCTTATTCATTAATTTAATTTTAATGTTGATTAACAAAAATTATTTAAATTAATGATTAAAAGTGATGATTTTTTTTTTCAAAATATATATCACTTAATTGTAAAGTTTTAAAAAATTTTAGATTTATAAAAAATTTTAAATAAATTTTTAAGAAAACTTAAATTTTTTTTAAAACATAAAAAATTAGTATGCAGGTTTAAAAATTTTTAAAATTTTATAATGAGGTGATATATATATTTTTTTAAAAAATTATCAATATATTTATTTTTCTAAATAATTTTTTCTTTATTATTATTATTATTATTATTAAAATTAAAATATCATATAATTTGTAAATATTTTTTACAATAAAGTTAAATATAATATAATTTAAAGGTAAAAATTTATATACTTCGAAGTCCAATTTGATCTAATATAATCTATTCCAAAAATATATGGATGTCACGTCGGCTGTTTGGCCTCAAAAAATTAAAATAAATAAATAAATCCTTAAACCCTATAACAAGTCCCTTTTCTTCCTCTCCGCTCTTTTTTGCCCCCACTGCTGAGCTCTCACTGCTCCAATGGCAGCCTTATTAGAGAACTCGAGCAACATGTACGACGTCGCATTGAAGCCTCGAATGCTCCATACAATATTGAAAGAAGATGTTCCGGATGATAACAGCAACACAAAGCCTCTTGGTAACGCCTCAAAGCTATCAAGAATTGTTTCCACGATTCAAACTTTCAATCTTTTATCTGAATCATCCTCTGCTACTTCAATGCCCGATGCTAAGCTAATGGAAAGGTGGAAATCCGTCATTGATGATTGGCTTAATCGATTGCTATCGTTGGTCTCAAACTCTTCTTCTTCTATGGTATTATCTTGAATTTTTTAGGATTTCTTTCAAGTAGCTATCTGCATAGCAGTGATTTAATTGACAATTTTACTTGTAGCCAGATAAATGTTGGGCAGGAATTTGTTTGCTAGGGGTTACTTGTCAAGAATGCAGCTCTGATCGCTTCTTGGCATCATATTCTGTTTGGTTTGACAAGCTTATGCTACATGTTCAGGTAATGAATAGATGGAAACTATTTTATTTTTTTAATTCTTAAATTTTTTGAATTTTTTTCACTTGTCTTCGTATGTTTATCTTGTTTTAAATTCTCACAATGAATATGATGCCTTGTATTTTACTTTAAGCAGTCACCTGCAGCTTCTCAATTTATCAAGGTGGCTTCTTGTACCTCTTTATCAGACCTTATTACTAGGTAATTTTCCTCAGAAGAAGCCTGAAATTCAATTGTATTTCCTTGCCCAGGTGCTATCAAGCATGTATTTTGCAATTAAATAACTTATAAAGTTACTCCTTTTGTTTTTGTTGCAATAGATTAGCTGGATTTCCTAATGCAAAGAAGGATGGAACTTCTCATGCTGGAAAACTTATCCAACCCATTCTGAAGCTTTTGCAAGAGGATAGTTCAGAGAATTTATGGGTAAGTAGATGTTTGTTCCCATTAAAATATGAGTGTTGTTTAACATGTATTTAATCATCAACGGTTGCTATTTTGTTGGTTGTCATTTTGCTTGTGTCTTCAAGTTATATCTCAAAAATATCCTGGAAATCTCTAATTTTAACTTTCTGAGGTCATTACGCAAAAGTTTTCTATTTGAGTGGAATGGCATGGTTAATGTTGCTTATGGCCACCTTCTCATCCATAATGCTTTACACTGCAAAAGCACACAGTTGTAGAATAAAATATACTCTTATGTATTGTGTTAGAATTATCTAAAGATATTGCTTCTTGTGCTCAAATCTCAGTATTATTTTAACTCAAATGTAAACATAAATAAACACATCAATAAATTGTTTCAATTAAACACTGATGTGCTTGCTTTTATCTCCTCATTCAAGGTATTGAGGAAACTGGTGACTTCAATGAAACTGTGACTTCAATTAAGTTATCTATACCAACAACATAAGTAATCAATGTTTAAATTCAACTAATTGTGTGCTCTCTCTCTCTCTCTCTCTCTCTCTCTCTCTCTCACACACACACACACACACACACACACACACACACACACACACACATACACACACATGCACAGGCACATGCATATAGAAGCACCTGCAGGTGAGCTAACCCAAAACATACTATTAGTCACTGTTGCAAGCTTGGTAATCTCTTTCTGTGAGCTTGGTATGTATCTGGAATCTGTTTTCCACACAGTTTACTTTTCCAGGTCCTAGTTAGTAGGCTTCCTCTTCATATTAGTGAAGATTTCTTTTGACATTTATTCTCTATGTAATCTATTCATTTGTTATGTGGTCTTCTTCTGTCCTAAACTTATTCAATTGGACTATTGTGAGGTTTGCAGGAAGGAGCAATTCACCTGTTATGTACTATCATAACTTGCTTTCCGGCTTCTGTTCATCGCCATTATGACAGCGTATGTTTTCTTCCTGTTTGATTTGATATTTAATTCAGCATTCTGTTTCTATGCACGTGCACATGCACAAAAATTTCTTATTCTATGCAGTATTGCATTCAAGTTTTAATTATCCTGAAGATCCTACTTTGTGTTGATGAAAAATGAATTAGAACATTCACTTTTCATGCACTTAAATACACACACACACACACACACACATATTTTGTTGTGCATGTGTTAAATAATAGTTAGATGATGGATCCTTGTAACATGGCCAATTTTGTGGATTTGTTTTTGATTTTTTTTTTTTAAATTGTGCAAGAACATAAAGGAAAATGGTAGATAATGGGTCCTAAACATGTCTAATATCTTTTTGTGTGTGTATTTAAGAACATAAAGAGAAATGGTAGTTAGATTATGGATTCTAATTCTAATCATGGCTATTTCTTGTGTGTGTGAGCACCTTCAAGGAACATGGTAATTACCCTAAAGGTATGGCCTGCACAATGCTGACTTTGTATGCAGTTCTCTCTAATGACTTGCAAGTTGGATTGTTCATCCTAAAAATTAATCTTTAGCAATTTTGATAAAAGTATTCATCAATTTGATCAAATGTGCGAGAATAATGTGATTATGGATTTTTGCTACTGCCTAATATGTGATATAGGTACCTTGATTATTAAAACATATTAGGATTGAAATCTCAAATCAAAACAATATTATGGATAGTACAAACTTCGTATACTAAAAAATGATGATTTGCAATTTGAATCCATTCTCTGAGAATGTGAAGCATTTTGCTTTAGGATTTGGTTTCCATATTTTTAATATTTTTCCAGTAAATATGAGAAGAATGTAGTGATTTCATTAGCATTCAGGTTGATGCCTAAGATATAATATTAAAATGGTAACTCAATTATGTAATGTAATGGAGTACAATGGTAACTTCTCCCGCTTTATGTTTTATAATGTTTGAGCATGTACTCTTAAGGAAGCATACCATCACTATATTGCACTTATGCCAACCTACATTTCACATTTTGTTCCTCTTATGCACGCCAGTGATAAAAGCATATTACACCACAGTTATGTACTGATTTTATGCATGCTGCAGTAATAAGAGGATATTACACCAGTTATATACTGATTTAGTTATGAAGAGAAGGCATTAATATATTTGGTTTCACTATGGTTTTAATGTGTAGCAACCTAGGAGTTTTCCTCTTATTGCTGGACTCTACGAATTTTATATTTGGTTGGCCAATGAATTTTGATACAACATTGTCATCACTTTGTGCAGGCCGAAGCTGTTATTGCCTCAAATATTTTGTCAGGAAAGTGCAGTGTTAATGTGCTTAAGGTAACACGTCTTTTTCTGTTTGCTTTGACAATCACTAGAGTGACTGATAAACCAAATTAGTTTTACGATGAACTCAGTCTGAAAATTTATTATGATGCTTGATTTTCAACATTCAGAAACTTGCTTATTGTCTAGCATTACTTCCTAAATCAAGAGGAGATGAGGAGAGCTGGCTTTCAATGATGCGGAAGATTCTATTATTGGTAAATGGCTACCTGAATGAAATCTTTCATGGTTTAGAAGAAGGTATGTGTTGGTGAAATTTTTATTTCTTTGGAGGTGCTTGTCTTAAGGATGGTAGGTAAGTAGCAAATATCTCTGCATGTGTTTCAGAAACTAAGTGGGATGAAGCTGTTAGATTATTGGTTCCACCAGGAGAGGCTATCCCAAGTGCCTTATGGGGTCAAAATCTGTTAGAAGAGACATCAGACAAGGCAAGAAAGAGATCGAAGCTATCTAGTGTCTCCACCTTGATGCTTAGCTGTTCTACGATGCTTACAACTTCATATCCTGTCCAGGTAGTTCTGTATGATTGGTGGGTATTATGAGATATTTAAAATGAAAATTTTTAACTTCTTGCTCCTTTAGACATGGTATAGAGTATTGATGTAGATGATTCCAGTATTCATATTTGTCCTATGATTAATTAACAGGTGACAGTCCCTGTTCGCGCATTACTAGCCCTTATTGAAAGAGTGTTGATGGTTAATGGCTCAGTATCACGTGCCTCATCAACCTTTGTGATCGCAACAGAACAAGAGTTCATTTGTTCTGAACTTCCACTTTTGCATTCATATAGTTTGGAACTTCTTACTTCTGTGATAAAGGGTATGCGCAGGTAAAGTGTCACAGACTCTGCATTATTTCATTTTGTGGAAGTATTATTATTATTATTATTATTTTGTAAATTACAATTGTTATTATTCAGCAGTTTTGAGAGATGGTTGGAAAACCTTCCTACTGTAGCTTGTCTGTAAGGTTAAAGGGAAGTTCTGAAGAAAGTGTTAGCATTAACTTGATTCTTTGTTTGCTGCCTTGCTGGGCTTGGAGATATAATAATCTATGTAGTAACTAAAAAGGAAAATAGTTTCCCTAATCCTGAACTTTACCTCGACACATAGTGTCATCAGTCTTCATCCTTGATTTGATAACTGGGGGCAATTTTGTCTCACTGCTAGCAAATCTAACCCTTTAAAATTCTGTTTTTGTTCAGGTGGAGAGAGTGAGAGAGAGAGAGATGAGAAGAGGCATGAAGGAGTTAAGATTGCTTCTAGTGTTCAAGACACATCTTACATTTTCATTTAGACAATTGATAAAATTTAATTTTCTTTTATGAAGTTTAGAATATGGAGCTTTAGTACTACTTAAAGGTGAAAGAAGAAACAGATAAGGAAATTAGCAACCAATCACCATTGGTGATCAAAAGCAGATAATTTTCATACAATCACAAATTCTTGATTTTCTTGAAGCATGGGAGGTCTTCATGACCTATGATTGCAAAAGACACATTTAATCTTTTTGTGCACAAGCACTTGTAAGACTGGATTTTTTTTTTCTCTTGTTATCCCAATTGGAATTTTTAATTGGTCTTGCATGCTTTTCTACTATGCAATTCCAAAATGAGAATCATGAGGTTTGTGCCTTGAGCAGTTATCTATCATTTACATTCATTGACTTCAAGACATTGCAAGAGCATTTGCAGAGTACGGCTATAAGTAATTAACTCACCAAACTAGAATGACTAGACCTTTTGAAGACTATGATCTTTTCTTGAAGTGTTTAATCAGTTAGCATCATTAGTTTATTTTCCTTCCGTATTTCATATATTTGCTAATACAAACACTTTGGCCTGTTTTTGTGGACTGATGTTCTGCATCTTTTTCATATTTGTTTTTAGCCTTTTTTCCTTAAAAAAGGGAAAAGAAAGAATTTCGATGGATATGTAGGTCAATATGATAATATTCAATGTTTGTCCATGACTATTTGTTAGCTTCATGTGTGAAGAGTATGAGACTATTTGGAGCTTGACTTTGTGATATCCTCATATGTCTAGTGTCATTACTTTCATGTCTACGGATAGAATGTTGTTGCCTAATCCTTTTGAACCTGTCAATATTAAAAAAGGTCCTCCAGTTGTCTTTTTCTTCCATTATATGTCTGCTATTAATTGTTTTCAATTCATATTTTCTGTAATTTTCTTAGAGAATTTAATTATTTATTATTTCTATTGTTATTTCCCTTTTCAGTCAACTGTTGCCACATGCTGCATACATTGTGCGGCTTGTTAAAGAATATTTTAGGAGATGTCAATTATCAGAGTTAAGGATTAAAACCTACTCAATAACAAAGATGCTGCTGATATCCATGGGTGTTGGTATGTGGAAAATTTCAAAAGTACCCCTCTCTGTTATGCATTTAATAGTGCTCTTCCCCCCATCTATCTATGCATGTCGTATTTAAGAATGTTTTTAATATAGAAGCCAAACAATGTTTCATATTCTATCTGAAAAAAAATAAAGCTTGATTGAGTTTGGAATCTAATACTCTTAAAATTTTAAATTATTTGTTGATGAACAAGTTGATAATTGTTTGGTCATGAGATTTAACCCTTGCTGAACAGTCATGAACAATTGACACTGTTGAGTGAATTAAAAAAAGCAGGTATTGTAAAAAAAAATAGAGACATTGAATTTATCTACTACTAAGACTTTCCATTACCTTAAAAATATTATCATTTGTCATGGGGTTCTGACATCAAAGGTTATGAAAGTTATTGTGTTATTATCATACATGTAAATAAAGCTCACTAATGGATAATGAAATGTCAGGTTGAGATTGTTGTGCCAACTGCCCATATAGATACACTTATATCTGCTGATTTGCCTGGTCATCTTATTATTATAACTAACCTGAAGAGCCATTATCAAATATTGAACAAGTAATATTTTATATTTTGATAATAGCTTTTTTGGTAGAAGTTATCAAGAAATGGGCAGAAACTGTTCTGATACAGGAGATGTGCGAGACTAGTAGTGTGCAGTTACTATAATAATCCATAAACACATACTGATTGACAACTTCAAAATTGTAAATCAACTATTCACCAATTTGTCATTGAATAAAATAATTAGGTACTCTCCATTTGTCTTAGAAAATAATACTGTTAAACATCTACTGTTAGAGCTAAACATCATCTATGCCAGATGACCAAAACAGATCAAACCTTTACACATTTTTTTAGGTTATTTCTTTAATGGGTTAACCAATTCTTCTGAATTTGTCAATTTTATTATATGCTTATGTTGTAGATAGCAGTTTTATCTAATTTAGCAGGGGAGAAGTTTGTGCATGTAAAGCCTCTTAACTATCTCAATTGGCATTTTTAAAAAAATTTCTTTGCTGTGATGTGAAAGCATAAAGTGTCAAAAAAAATTTTCTTTCAATAAGTATCCCTATATTTTTCAGAAAGGAAAGTTTTGAAAATAATATTCTTGTATTTTTCAGAATTTTCATAGTTCTCTATTTTCTTCACAAAATTGTTACCAACATGACAAGACTTCAATGAAGTTCTCAAAATTTAAGAAATTGAATAAATTGCAAATTTGTGCTGTTTTTTTTTTTTTTTTGAATGTTTGGATTTTTGGTCATTGGGCCAAAAATGCAAGGTTCCTCTTGAGTTTCTTTTTCTGATACAGCTGAGATTCAAACTACTACTTGAGGGGCTTGTGCATTTGGCTTTTCTTTTGAATGCTTCAGATATTCATTGATGTTTGGATGTTTCTTTATAAATTAATATCATTTATTTCCTTTATTGTGAAGGTCAACTTTTCAGGCTTTTCTTTGCAGTTCATTGATGGTTTAAGTATATCTTGTGTGTTGATTTTAAATTTTTTCCTGAGTTTATTTAATCTTTAATTTAGTGGCTCTTCTGTATGATCTCTTGCACTTGGATACATTCCCTACTTTTGCCAGATCTCATTAAAGGACCCATTTGGTGAACAAAATGCTCCGCTGCTAGTACAAGTGTAGGAAGAGTGTGAGTGTGAATGGAGGTTGGCTTTCTTGTGCATTTTGTGCAAAGGGGCTGTTTCCATGCATTGAACCATGACCAATAGGTCACCAAAGGAGCAACTTCACCAGTTGCAACAAGGCTCACCGTCATGCCAGATCCCATTAATTCACAAAATGAAATCATTTGTTTGCTTCTTGGTCTACATTCCCTGATTTATGGCCCTTTTTTTGCCTTCTAATTCAGATTTAGTTTTCTTATTTAAAGAGATTATCTGATACTAATTAAAGAGTGCAATACATAGATGTGTGTTAAACATGTAGAGGGTCTTATTTGAATTTTGATTATGGTAAAGTTATTACTTGTTAGTATCAAAAAGTCTTTTCACATGTTCATACTGCTGCTGTGAGATTCTCCTGGCAAAGGTGGGTAAAAAATGACTTGCTAGCATGTAACATCTAATTCAATTAGTGATTTCATAGTCTGCCTTGAGAATATTTTTGAGCCCAGGTGTTCATTGGTTGCTCAGTGTATTTTTAAGCTTTTTTTTTTTTTTTTTTTTAACAAGTATTTTTAAGCTTTTCAAGAGTGTTATGTTGAACTGTTAATCTGTTGATCTGCTCCCTGCATATACTGCATTTGAGAAGAAACAGGAATTTTATAATCTTTCCATCAACCTAGTTTCAATTTTCTGTATCTTTAGTTGTTGGTATCATGAAAATCTTTTTTGGTACTCTTTCTAAATCTCTGTCATATTCTGATCAGGAATCGCAGTATACCTGGCACAGGAAGTTGTCAATAATTCATTTCTGGACTTAAATCCTAGCATGGTTGGTGCATTTTCTAATGAAAATTCAAAGGCCTCTACCGAGGCATTGCTTCAGCCTTGCCATAGAAAAAGGAAACATGGGGCAATTGCACATGTTGAGCAAAACTATGACCATTTTAATTTAGAAGTTGAAACACCCAGGAGTCGCCCTACATCACTGATTTCTGTCAAGATAGCTGCCGTTGAAGCATTAGAAGCTCTTCTAACAGTAGTATGTATTTCATGGACTTATTTATTTTTGCTTTTAAATTATGACATCTTTTAACGGAACGCTACTGGTGTCCTTGCACATTTTGTTCTGCCCTTTAGGCTTTGGAGACTCTTGACTCATATGCTTGCCAGAAAAAATGAGCACGTGACTTGCCTAATCTCTTGCTGATTGGAAGATAACATGTGTTTGTAGATATTTTGAATTCCCTATAAATGTCTCGTCAATTGCTCTCAGACTTTGATAGTACCTTTAGTAGTTGTTAGTTGGGATATGAACTTTACAGTAGTTAGCAAAGAGTAAACTATGACCTTAGTTCTGGAAAATTTGTACCAGAAATTACGTTTTTTGAAAAACTTAATTGGACATTTAAAATGATATTTTTCTGCTGTTTAGGAAGCGGGGTATTCTTTCAATTGTTTTTGGCTTTAGCACATTTTTTGCTATGGGTGCAAAATTGGAAACATTCAGTCAAGCCTTCTTGTTAATTTTGACTTGGAAATACTGTTGTCAATACGATACTAAATGAAGGCGACAGTGATTCAGGCCTTCTTTCCCTCTCACTGTTTATGTGTAAGCATGAAAAATCTCTCAGCTACTGAATGTCAATATAGTTGCTGAATGTCTATGTTGCTGGAAATTGGTGATATGCCACTAATTTGAAACTGTATGCAATAGTTCATTCTAGGTAAAAGACAGGGTTCTGTGCTAGTTGAGACAAATTATTGATATTAGTATCTCAGGTCTTTTTACTCAACTTTTTGACTTTGTCCCAAAGGTACTGTGTTGGATTGGTGTTTCAGAAAACTAAATCCTGTTAATGTTTCAACAATGAAAACTTTATGATTGATGACACACGGGGCTACATCTTTTTGATAGTAATTCTGTACACTTCATAAAATGTTGGAATCTCCGGGATGCCTCTTTAAGACAAAGGTGTAGGGTTGCTTTTTTATTTAACTGTTGTGATGCTTTCTTGCTGATTTAGGCTATGAAACCACTGCTTTCTCTGATGTAGGCTATGAAACCACTGCTTTCTCTGTCTAGTGAGATACTGGTTACCGATTTTTCTAGATGCAGTAACTGATAATAACAGTGTTTTAACATTATCTAATTGCTGAGCAGCTTTTCAGCTTCAGACAACATTTCTTGTGCATTTGACTCTTATATTTTCTCCTACTTGTTTCTAATGCACTCTCCAAAATTGCATTTTGCTCTTCTACAACTTGTTTCCATTGTTGTAGTATGAAATTATAAAGTATACATAAAACTTTTGACAGGGTGGTGCTTTGAGATCTGAGTCCTGGCGGTCAAAAGTGGACAATCTTTTATTAACTATGGCAACAGATTCTTGTAAATGGGGATGGGCCAGTGACGAAAGGAACAGTTTCTTGGCCAACAGGCTCACTTCAACATGTGCAGATTTGCAGCTTGCTGTACTACGTGCACTTTTGGTATCTCTCCTATCACCATCTCGTGTTCGTCCTCCACATTTGGCCCAGAGTCTTGAGCTTTTCCGCAGAGGTAAAATTTTTCTAAAATGTTCATGATGTTTCGTTTTTTTTGTTCTTCTCCACAGCATGATGAATGTTTAAATAAGTTAATGAAGTTGCAGTTGATAATTAAAGCGTACCAAAACAAGTGACAAGTGAAATAAATTCCTTCCAAAAGTCAGCCCCCCTTCTTTTTTCAGGAATTCTGCCACATGTTCCTTATTGACTTGACAGACATGAATAATTTCTTCTGATAAGGATAGGCATAGGTGACTAAACCTTCAACTGCAACCTAGGCTAGTGTCATCTGCATGCAAGAACTGACAAAATCATATAATTTACATATAATCTCTGTAATTATTGTAGAATTATATCTGCAGGCAGGCAAGAAACTGGATCAAAACTTTCAGAATTCTGTTCTTATGCTCTCTTAGCCTTGGAGGTGCTTATGCATCCCCGGTTCCTTCCACTAGCAGATTTACCCTCTGCAAACTCTTCTCATGAAGCTGACCACAGATTCCCAGATAATCTGTATTCTGGTGGTCAGACGCATGGTGCTCCTATTTCAAGTGGAATAAGAGGCATAGGGCATGGATCTTCTTATTCAGATGATGATCTCTATGACAGCTGGCTAGGTAGTAGCAAAGAAACTGACACAGATAAAAATACGAACACCGAAAAGCCTTTTGACAAAGTTCAACAGGCAGATAAGATGTTTGTGGCAAGTTCATCAGCTACTAAAGATCCCAGGCAATATGAACTTGAACATGCAGTTGCTAGTGCAGATGTAGAGATGGGAAACTTTGGTGATAAGATGGTTGAATCAGATGTTAAAGAATTCAATATGCAGCTTCATGGGCTAGCACCATTTGAAGGCGCGAATGTCCCTGCAGTCACTGACAATCCTCAAGTTACAAAAATGGAGCTAACAAGGGTTACTTTAGAAAGTGATGCATTAGTTTCCATGGATAATGAAATTGCAAAAGTTAACACTGCCATGGTGGACAAAGGTGGTGAAAATGCCCGAGCCCTCGCAGATGGAAGCTCTTACCCATCTTCCAGTGCTCTGAAAGGCACAACATATGTGTCTGATGCAGATGGTGACTCATCAACAGATTCCATGCCTGACATTGTAGATGCTGATCCAGATTCTGATTAGAAGCTAGAGAATTGTTTTGATGCATCTCACAAGGAGGGTGGTAGGCTTGCCCATATCTAGTAGGGATTCCAAAAGAGCATTAAGTTATCAAATGCAAGGCCTTCTTTTTCCCATTTTTACTCAATTATTAAAAATTGAGCGGGATATAGAATGAAACAACCATTATCTTCAACAATTAGTGGAATCTAGAATGAAACAGACATTTTTTCTCAACGCTCGTCTACAGCAATCACTATCAAAGATGGAAATGGCCTGGAAAGGAGATAAATTGGAGCCATTAGCAATTCCAATTTCAACTTCCCGTTAATTCTGAAGTCATGCAAATACAATACATAGCCCATTTACAAATAATAAACCAACCATTTACAAACAATAAACTACATGAACTCAGACGACGAACTTAACTAATAACTTACATGAAATTTTCCATCTAATCGATTACGTTTGTGAGGTTAACCGAATAAGTTTTATTGTTCAAAATACATCCGTTAATGCAAAGTAGGAAATTGAAATTCAAACAAGTAGATAAATGCTGTAAATTAGGAAATTAAAATTCAAGCTAGCAGATAAATGCAAACAATGGACAAGTATAAAAATTAAAAACAAAGTAAATACACATGAATAGAATTAAATTCATATATCACCAAAAAAAAAAAAAGCTAGTAAGTTTGTGCCAAAACTCAATTTACGTCACTTATGTATTGATTTGATGATTTTTTTTTCTAGAAAAAAAAAAAAAAAAAAAGAGATGTGGAATGAATTTATAACCCCAACATGTATATGTAGTTTGTTTGGAACATTCAACCCTATCGAGTTTCTTTAATTCAAATAGGTAATGTCATAAATTTAAAAAACAAAAAAGAAAATGAAAATGAAAATAGTTACTTTTTTTTTTTAATTTAGAATGAACACTAATGCTATTCGTTTGTTTGGATAGAAGTAGTCAATAAAAGTAAAAAAATTAATATGACTCTAATGTTGGAATGAGGAATATTTGAGTGGTGAAAAAGAGAGAATGTAAAACAATTATTAATAACCTAAATATCGGTTATGTTTCCCTATAAAGCTTTGGATGTTCAAACATAATACGTTTTCCAATTATCCTCTATGTAACGTCACTTTTTCTTGAGTATAAAAAGTGATGCAAAATAATCACGGGGAGTGATGGGTGGTATGGGCTGGTTTTACCTTTTTTTGCACTTCTTGCATTCATTTTGTTTTCTCCACGTTTGTATAGAATTGTTGCTTTTTAGTGGAAGTGAGGATCGGTAATTTTACTGTCATATCCATCCCAATAATTTTATCCCGAATCAACCAAAATTTTACAATTAATTTAATATGACATTGTGTTTACAAAAAATTAAAATCATATACAACCATATCAAAATTGTATCGAACTGAAAACTAAATATAGTACCGAATATTAATTTAATAAATAATATATAAATATGAATAACATTAGTGAAAATAATTATATAGTTTTCATTGTATTATTAAGTAATTTATATTAAATACCATATGTAAATATTAAATTTAAAATAAAAATATGAAAATAAAAAAAAAATATTATATGATTTCAAATTGTATAATTTATTAATTAAAAATTATTATTATTATTAAAGATAACAACATTCGTAGGCCCGAAAGTAATATACCTTTTACAAATAAAGTTTTAATGTTCAATTTGTAACATTTAAGGACTATAAGTTTTTAAAATTTTATTCGTTGGACCTAACCCATTAATTTTAATGGAACAAGCCCATGTGACAGAAATTAAAGACACATGGCATCTACATAATCATGATCTTGTCACGTCATGAGCATGGACTGCCTACATGTCATCCGAATCATCATCTTTTTCTTTTTTTTTCTTTTTTTCTTTCTTCTTCTTTTTTCCTTTTTCTTCTCCCGCATCACCAAACCCATCTCTTCCCCTGGGAATTTAAGATATCTTTTTCTTCTTTCTTTCTTACTTTATCATTTTCTTTTTCTTTCTTCTTCTTCCTTTTCTCCTGCAAAGAATCCATTTACTGTTTCAGTAGCAACTCCACCACTTGCAACAACAACAATAACTACATTCTTGACTGCCCCAGATACAAGCACCAACAACTCTACCAGCACAACAACTAGCAACGTATTTGCCAGTGTGTTGGCACCCTTAATAATCATAACAATCTCATACCAGCAACATCATTATCAACCTCATTCTCCAATCTTCTTTGGGCCTTTACACACTTTGATTGCCCCATGAAAATGCTAATGCTTGGAGCTATAGAACCTCTATCCTTGTAGCTTTTCCCTTCTCTTTATCTCTTTAACAATGGCTCTTCTCTATTTCCAGATCAAGAACATCCACACTACACTCAGTCTTCCCTACCTACAATATCAACTACCTAATTGCTTCAAAAAGCAGCACAAATTGGGAGCAACATCATCGAACACATCATTTCTCCATGGCTTAGGTTTGCCAGTATCACCTTCCAATGGGTAAGATGGCAATGGGAATAATCAATGGGATGTGAAGCCTGCAGATATCAATGTTGTCGAGCTAGGACTTGGACTTTGCTCTAAGGATGTAATGATAGGTTCATTACCATCGTTTAGGAACAAATCTACCACGCTTGATCTTATTGAGTTGAAGTTAATAGCTCTAACAAAAAAAAATATTTATAGAAGTAAAAGCGAGAAAGCAATAATGGCATCCTTTGTCTTATATCTCAAATTCCCAATCTCCTTTACCAACTTTTTGATCTTAGAGCTTCAATAGCATAGAATGACCTAAGCTTTATAGGATTGACACCATCCATATGGCCTGCCTATGCCCCTTCTCCAATTCCATGAATCTGATGCTATTCCGGCTTTGATACTACTTCTTCGATGCAACGATCCATGCACGCAAGAACATGCAGTGACAAATCTATTGAATATTTCACTATTATTATAATTGTGTTCTGATAGTGTTAGGAACTATGGATTGCTGGTTGGAGAAGGTGGGATTCCTCCTCTGGGTCGCTCTCGCAACGTTGACAACGGCAAGAGAAGTGGCATTTTCTTAGAGGAACATTTTGATTCTTGATGAAGAAGAGAATTTGGGACTGGGTTTAAAAGAGAATTTGGAGAAGATATGGGTTTGATGATGCGAGAGAAGAAAAAAAAAGATGATGATGACTAGGATGACACATAGGTATGCCATGCTCATGATGTGGCAAGATCATGATTACGTGGATGCCATGTGTCTTCAATTTTTGCCACGAGGGCTCATTTCGTTAGAGTTAACAGTTAAAATTTTAAAAATTTATGGCCCTTAAATGTTACAAATTGAACATTAAAGCCTTAATTGTAAAAAGTATACTACTTTCAGGCCCGCAAATGTTGTTATCCCTTATTATTATTATTATAGTTGATAACTTATTAATTATTAATTTTAGGATGTAGTCTAATCTTATTGATATTATTTAAAATTAATGAGTTAAATAATATTATAATTATTATTTTTATCTCATATTAATATATAGTCATATATTATAGATAGGGGTGAGTATCTGGTTAATCAGTCGAGTTTTGGTTTTGTATACCCCTAATTATAGATAATCAAAACAATATATTTGTGCCTAAAACTACATCATTTTGATTAAAGTAACTAATTATATTAAAAAAAGTTATTTTTATTAATTAAAATATATTATTATTATATATAATAACTTATTAATTATTATTACTATTGATTAATCTAATCTTATTGATGTTATTTAAAATTGATGAGGTAAATAATATTATTATAATTATTGTCTTTATTGTACATTAATATCTATAGATATGGGTCTAACTGAGTCACGCTCCTCGTGAGCTGCTCAGGATCGAGATCTTAAATATGTAACTTGATAGGCTCATGAGCTTAATCAAGCTTTTGTATATTTACCATTTTACTCTTTATTTTAATATAATTATAAATATATTTGATCAAACCGAGTCAAGTACGAACTTAACTTGAATTTGAATATTTTAAAATATATATTTTTTAAAAAATTTAAAATTTATTTAATTAATCGAGTCAAGTTCAAGTATATCAATTATTTAATCGAGTCGAGTTCGAGTTTCAAAAAAAAAGAGTTTGATCAAATTTGAACTTCGAGTTTGAAAGTCAAGTCGAGTTTGAGAGTGGCAATATGTTGATTGGACTCGACTCAATTATACCCTTATACATAGACATATATTATACATAACCAAACAAAGTAGCTTTGCAATACTGCATTATTTTAATTAAAGTAAGTAGTGATTTTACAAATAAAAATAACATAAGTTAGGTCATTGTTATTAATTAAAATATAATATAATCTTATTATATTTAATTACTTATATATATATATATAAAAGAATAACAATATTTTTAGTCCTATAAATTACACTATTTTTCAAGTAAGTCCTATAAGAAATTTTGTTTACAATTAGATTTTGTAAATTTTAAAAAAGTTTTCTGTTACTTTTATCCATCAATCAAGACAGTTTTCCGTTAGTCAACTCTTAAAATTAAACCCTTTTTTTTTTTTACATTTCAATTCTAAAACCATATAAAAAAAAATTGTTATTTAATATTTTAAGTAAATAATATTTTTATTTTTATTTGTAACTTCTTCTATTAATTAACTTTCATAATAACTATATAACTCATTAAAATAATTTCAAAAAATAAAAACAAAAATTATATTTTCTTAAATTATTAGTTATATTGAAAATGATAAATAAAACTAATTAAATATACTTAATTATTTGTAAATATATAATTTCAATTAATATATCATAAATGAATAAATATTTTTTTATAAAGATAAAACTCATTTAGTTTTGTCAATATTATAATTTGTGTCACATTTAAAAAAAATTTAAACTCAATGGTTTTTGACGAATTTGTTATTAACCTGGGTGTTGTTTTCTTTTATATGGTTTTCAGCGAATTTATATATGTATTTTTATCGATATATTGCTAGTTTAAATCAATAAAATTATTATTTTTTAAATCATTTGAAAATAATTTCTATTTGAAATTCATTTGAAAATAAAATGAATTTCTTGTAAGATTGAAAAACATAGTGTAAATCAAATTCTAATAAAATAGTTGGAATTTTCAAATGAATTCTACAACTATTAAGACTATGTTTAAAAATGACCAAATTGCCCCCTCATTATTTTTGTTTTCAAAAATCTCTTTCTATTTAAAACGGTATTTTTTCACCAAAATTAAAAATTAACTTAAATTTTAAATTTATATAAAACACAATATAACGAAATATGAAATTCATTTGAAATGAATTCTATAAATTATTCACTTGAATCAAATACACTTTATTTGAAAATAAATTTTATTTAAAATTTATTTACAAATAAAATGAATTTTGTGATGAAATTGAACCAATATTTACTAAATTTGAGTTATATATTGAAAATTGAATAATCAAATATTTCACAAATAAGAATAAAAAATTCTTGCGCTAACAAGCTTACATATCTATCAAAAAAAGTTGCACAAAATTCTATTTTAAAATAAAGAAATTTTTCATGAATTTTTTTCTAATTAACTTCAAACAAAAAATATATTTTGTCAATAAAAATTTTTAAGTAGCGTGAGGACAAAAAGCCAAAGACAATGAAAATATTATGAAATAATTCTTGGTTTATTAAGTAAAAAAAAAAAAACTATTGTCAATTTATTTTTCTAATATTAAACGTGGTGCAACTTCATATTCAATCTTGTTGCCAAATTTTTTTTTAAAAAAAACATATGGAATCTTATATTTCCACCAAAAATCTATCTTCTGAATATATAATGTGCCAACTTCTAACTTCATATGAACGCATAAGATCCACTTTCTTGTGTGGTCTGGAAGTTGGACTTTTTCTTTGCGTCTTCTGATTGGCAAGCATCTTAAGTTGACTACGTTCCAAGTTGGCGAATCAAAACTGAAAGATTTTCTAATTATTCTTTTAATGCCACTTTGTGCCATGCTATTGCATCTAATTAATGATTCCAAATAATAACAATAAAAATTACAAATTTAATATCTCAACTTTTATGATTTTTTTATTAGGTATTTAAATTTTTTTAATTAAATATCTGAATTTTAGAAAAATATATTAATATAATATTTTTGACAAATTTAATATTGACTGGATATTGACTCAGATCAAATATGATTCACTTTTATTTCAATTATTGATCATATCATATATCACATATATTACATTATTTAAAGGACAAAATTAATCTTATTAAATATTATTAATTGATAAAAATAATCTCAATATTAACTTCCATCATAAACTTGGAGGGTGACTAAATAAAGATAATTTTGTCCTTTAAATAATGCAACACATATGATAAATAATATGATTAATGACCGAAATAAAAGTGAATCATGTTTAATCTAACTGAATATCCATTGAACATTAAATTAATCATAGACACTATATTGATATACTTTTATAAAATTCAGACATTTAATTAAAAAAAAAAAATTAGACACTCAAATAAAAAAATTATAAAAATTGATACACCAAAATTAAAATTTTTCCTAATAATAATATAGGCCTGGAATTCCATTTTTGGTTTACCATTTCAAGTCCACTTAAGTCTACCTACTCTTTTCCAAAAAAAAAAGTCTACCTATTATGTGCGTCAAAGTCCAATAAGTGCTTGGTAAATTGGAAAATTTACCTACCATCAATCAAAAAGCATATACTTCACCTTTTTTTTCCTCTCAATTTTCAAGTAATATGCTGTTTTTGAGTTGATATTATTATAGTTCTATTAATAGAACTGTAAATAAATATTCCTTACCTTTTTTTTCACCTAAAAATAGAAAATAAATTTCTTAAGAAAAGAAAATTAGACTATATGTAGTCATTTTAAAAATATTTTTAAATAAGTAATATAATTAATCTAAATATAAATATCATTTAGCATTTAGTAAAATTAACATCCAGTGCAGGAAATTCGATATTAAATTTTAAATGCGAAATATAATAAACACTATCAAAATAAAGTACTAATTATAAATAATTTGTTTAATACATATAATTATAAAATTATTTAAAAATTTATTATTAAATATTAATAAAAATTTTAAATATTAAGTATAATAAAACAATATTTAATTCTCATCTATGATACACAAAACTTCAATCAATAGACATTTCCACATTTTAAAAAACTTTTCGAAAATATTTTGAAACAGTTTCTGCAAATTTAAAAAATCAGAAAACGTGTTTCAATTTGAAAAATATATTTCTTTAATTTTTTTCCTAAACTAGAAGAAATATAACTTGAAAAATAATTCTATGTTTTCTTAATTAAACAAAGTAATTTATAATTACACTATTAATTGATATTAATAAATAAAATTTTAAATATTTATATATTTTAGCATTTATTTATACACTCCCATATTTTTTTTTAATATTTACATGTTTTTACCATGTTTTAGTTTCCTATATTTACAAAAAAAATTGTCATTCCATTGTATTTATTTCCACGTTTTCCATTTTTCTATATTTATTTTAGTGCTATATAATTTCTCATAAATATATAAAAATTAGATTACAATTTAAATAAATATTAACAATATAATAGTTATCCTAATAAAAATAATTTTAGTTTTATTAACATAGTTGATTAACTATAATTTGGATCCGTTTCTCCATTAATCCTGTTGTTGTGAAAGAGGATGAGGATATTTTTCTGTTAATAATCAAATAATGAAGTACTTTATTGATACACGGAGTTTCATGCTTTTCCTATAAGCTACCTTTGAACATATATATATATATATATATATTTATTTATTTATTTATTAATTTATTTTATTTTCCAATTAATGTACATATATTCATTGTTTGGCTAAAGAAATTGGAAAACATCAAGATCATCTTATTTTGATAGGAAAATGTGCATTTAGACCCATGATGTTTGGGTCATAGATCACTTGGACTCCCAAAAGTTTTTTAAACCAAATGACGTCTTAACATTACATTAGTCGGCCCAAGTACACATTGTCAAACGAATTCTGATTAGATTTCATATTAAATTTGTATTTGTTAATAAAAAAGCTATCAATTAAAATCTCCAAAACATTTTTTTTTTTTGAACCCTATCATCTCTTTCACTCATCCACGTACTATCATCACCAACTTCAAACATACTCTATTTCCACACAATTTGGTCAAATCCCACCACCACCACCAACATCATCATACATTGGAGGCAGATAAAAAATGGAATTTTGCTTCCAATTTTTTTTTTATTATTATTGAACTTAATACTTCATAACAAAAGTTCTCACCATTTACTGGGTAGTTGAATTTCCATTGTCGAGCTCATCTATGGTAGTTAAATTTTCCATTGGCATTATCCTCTAATAGGATACTATTCATACACACATTAGAGCTAATACCCTTCAAATCAGTTATAGAATGGCCAATAGCATTTTTATGACTAAACAACACATCGTATAAAACATCCACATTATTGGTAGGTAAAGAAGAATTCACAATAAAAGAAAATTTAAAGTCAAGTGAGCTCTCCATCAAATGACAAAAATTCTCACCATTTACTGGGAAGTTGTATTCTCGATTGTCGAGCTCACTGACCATATTTGAGTCTTTACTCTAAATTTACAACATAAAACAAAAACATAAATTAATTATTAACACTTTTTCTTTTTTGTTTTTAAAGAAAACAATATCTTCAAAGGCTTTGTTTTTTTTAAAAAAAAAAAAAATTATACCAGCCACTCCCATGATCATGTGAAACCAACTTTAATGTGATTAGAAATAGCGCCAAGGCTTAAGGTTTCGTTAGTGGCTCCAACAAGTTTGACACAAAATAACTCATACAATGTTGAAGTTGTCAGCCAGGATCTGCACTGTTATTCCAACATGCACCTAAATTTACATACATCAACATGACATCTTTCAAACTTCAATATAAATGATCTTCATCTGTAACCTATAAAGCAAAAATAACCACATATAGTTAGAATCCTTCTGATGGGCTCTTTGAGCTTTTGACATACACAACATTAGCTACCCAAATTGTTTCTTATCTGCCTCCACTGTATGATGATGTTGTTATTGATGGTGGGATTTGATCAAGGTGTGTGGAGATGGAGCAAGTGTATTTGGAGTTGGTGATGATAGTTTGTGGATGAGTATAAAAGATGGTAAGGTTGAAAGAAAAAAATGTTTTGGTGATTTTAATTGATAATTTTTTATTAACAAATACAATTTAAAATGAGATATAAATATAATCTATTCGACAATATGTGTTTGGGTTGACTAATGTAACGTTAGGAGGTCATTTGGTTCAAAAAGATTTTGAAGGTCTAAGTGGTCCGTGATACAAACATTAGGGAAGTATTTCTTATTATAGATTTTTCATATCACTAGCTGACATTAACTCACAACTAAAATAAATTTTAACACATATATAATTAAATAATAAAATATTGCACACACATTCTTTAATTTTTCTCAATTCTTAACCATCCTTTCTCTTCTTTTCACCTTCTCCAAAAAAAAAAAAAGCCCTACAAAACGAAAAATAAGAATAAGAAAAAAAAAATAAAGATACTCAATGATTAATCTTTTCTCTTCTCTTCAAAAATCAAAACGCACCCAATAAAAATAAAATTAGAACAAGGGTGTTTTGCAGCACTCAAAGACCAAGCAATTTATGGTCTATAACTAAAAAAGAAGAAGAAAAATACAAAATAAACAAACCTGATAATCAATCTCTTTTCTTCTCTTAAAAAATTAAACTAACTTCTTTTTTATTTCAAAAATCAAAATGCACCAAATAAAAATATAATTAGAACAAAAGTGCTTTACAACATTCAAAGAGCAAGTAATTTATGGTCTATAAACAAAAAAGAGGAAGAAAAATCTAAAACAAACAAACCCAATAATCAATCTCTTTTCTTCTGTTCAAAAATTAAAACCTACTCAACAAAAGTGCAATTAGAACAGGGGTTAGCAATCAATCTCTTCTATTCTCTTCAAAACCAAAACCCACCAACCAAGGGTGTTTCACAGCTCCCAAAAAGTAAGCAATTTGCGGTCCATCTGCTTGTTCTCACTCCAATGGTTTAGCCTGAACCACTTCATCAATTCTTAACTAAATTTTTTTTTAGTAATGGAGCACATTAAAAGAAAGATAGAGGACTTTGTTTTTTGTCATATAAAGATAGAGGACTTGAATGGTTAATTAGGATTAAAACATTTTTTTTATGAACTTTAATTTAATTATCATTTCATGTCAGCTAATGACATGAAAAACCTATTATAGGGTATAGTATAATTTACTAATACCCCCCTAAGGTTTGTCATAACTCACTATTCTATCCTTGCATTTTCAAAAGCCAATTAATACCCCTCATATTTAAGTCCATTAATTATTTCTCCCTTATGTTAAGGTTTTGTACAATTTTACCTTGAAAGGTGGTCAGAGGTAAAAAAAAAAAGTTTTTTAAAATCATAAAACGCCCTTATGTGTATAAATATATCAAAATATATGATAAAGTAGAGAATTCTTCACTTTTACACATTCATCTCCATCTCCTTCTCCCTCTCCCTCTCTTTAGTTCTTAAAATTGGGTTTATGGTTTACTTTTGTTTAGGCACAAACATGTCTAAATCAAGTGCAAATGGAGATAGTAGTTGGGAATTAAGGTACCTAAATGTGAATTGCAGCTTTGGAAAGAGAGCTGAGATCAATATCTATGAAAATGAGTAGGATAAGAACATGTTGTACTATTATTGTATTTTTAGAAAATGCATGGGATTTCTTTGTTGGTGTCGGCCATCTTCTATAAAGGCTCATTATAGGTAAAGGATTAATGTGAACAACACCACATTTGCTATCCTAAATAAAATAAGAGATGATATTATGATTTTGCAGAATGAAAATCGAAGGTTGAAGGAAAAAAATTGAGGCATTTGATGTTGGCCTTATTGGAAGGAACTTTTTGTATAATTTTTTCAACCTTGTTGCTACTTCTTGTTATTTTTGTTCTTCTTGCTAAAAATTAAGGAGCTCATATGCAGAATATTAGCTTTGTTAGAAGGAACTTTTTGTATGACATATTGTGCTTGTAGAGGGTTAGCTTTTTATACGTAGGTATAGGGTTGGGGTTGGGGGAGCTTTTTAAATGTCTATGGATGTATGAGAGTTGGTAGTGAAGCAAATATTTGAAGTACTTCAGTTATGTATCTACAATCTACTGTAAAGAACTTGTTGTTTTCCTATTTAATCTTGCATTTAATTTTACACAACTTTTATATATGTTTACCTACTTAAGAAAATAATAATAAAAATACAAAACTTATCATTCTGAGAAATGAAATTTCATTTTTATAAAACATAAAGTCTTGAGCAATTTTAATTAAGCATAAAAGCAACTATTTTTACAAATCCCAAAATGAAGAGTTATAACCTGTGCTTTATAATTTCTATAAGCTATTATTTTTACAACTCCTAAAATGAAGAATTATTTTGTGAAGTATGTAAGCAAAAATAGTAACAAGCACCTAAAAAATTACATAATTTTTCCATAATGTTTAAACATACAAAATGATTATATATTTATCTAATCTTCAGCAAAAAAAAAAAAAAGATCCTGTAATTAAAATCATTATGTCCTCACATGTTGCCTCTTCCTTATTCTGATGCTTGTAGAATTTTCTGCATTTGATCCTTGGCTAAGTGGTATTTGTTTAATGTGAATTGCTTGTAGAATTTTCTTGCCTTGATGCATGTCCTTACCTTTGAGGAACTTGCAATAGAAGACAATATTAAAAACTTGTATTGAAACACCAATGCAATAATTATATTGCTTAAAAGAATTACCCTTATGTCAATTGGATATCTTTGGCAACTTTTCTTATTGTGACCTAGTTGGCCACAATTTTTAAATCTAATAGTGCAAAATCTTTTGCTTGCAGTTGAGTGGCTAGGTTCGCTTACCTTTTCTATTCACTATAGGCCTGCTAGGTAGCCTTTTCAGTGGTGGAAGCAGCATATGTAATAAAGTATCATCAACTTCCAACTCCATTTGAGGTAAATGATGGAAAATATCATTGTACTCCTTGATGTACCTTTGAATAGTTTAATACTCATCAATATAGTCCTCTGGATTCTCTCTTTTATATCCAGTATAGGGTGTTGCATGCTTATAAGGAATTCTAAAAATATCCCTCTATTGTTAACTACATTTTTTCTCTTTCATAGTAATTGTAACCTCACTCTCTCTTCCTTAACTTCATATTCATCATTTCCACTAGGAATCATTGTACATGATCTACTATAACTAATAACCTTATTAAAGGTTATTTTAGCTTGAGTTGTCAGTTTATCCTCTTAATAGCATGCTTTGGCAAACCTTTTATATAACCTAATTATGCATTTTTGTCTAAGAACATCAAATATTTGCACAATAGGAAGCCCTTTCATTTTTTCCATCCAACTATTAAAAGATTCAAACATGTTTGTATAATGCTCACTCTTGGATGTAGCTGAGAATGCATGTCTCTTATAAGAAGCAAGTGGGATTTTAACTAAATAATTAAATGGTTTACCTTCACCCTTACTCTTAATTTCTTTCATTGTGCTCATTAATTCATAACCAAGTGTGCTTTTTGTAGCCATCCAGAAGTATTTCCTAATTCCTAAAGTTACGAATTTTTTGTAAAATTCCTATAAGAAAATCTATGGTCTGTTATAGAAAACATTATCTTCATCGCATTAATTAGACCCTGCAGTGAAAAAATATTGTTAACAATTAGTTTAAGAAATTATTGTTAGTAAATGTCATGATCCACATTGGGGAGTCATGACAGGTGCTAGGGAATGAGAATTCTTTCGAATCCGGAACCCATAACAAGCCTTAAAAAAAAACACATACAATAATAGTATAAAAATACACCATAATTAAAATTTTATTTAGTATAAAAATAAGTCTTTATATCATAATATAATAAAAATATCTTCATACAATATTCGAATACAAAATCTCTAATATTACAACACATTACTAATACAATAACACTACTACTACAGTGATTACTAAAATACAAGAAGACGACTGTTTAATATTTACATAAATCAGCTGCAGAGGAAAGAATCCGACAAATAGTATAATGAGGAAGGTCTAAAGTAGTAGATCCTGAAAAAAAATATTGAGGGGAGTCAAAAATTTCACTGAGTAAATTGCTATAATATATATACATAGAACCTAAAGTCATATACATTCAAGTATCAGTATAATAATATAAATATACATGCATTTCATATAGATGCTAAAATCCACTTTTATATATAATAATAGATGCAAAAAGATTTATTTTGGGTGAAGGATCGGAGCAGAACCCTAAATAGTCCGCAACCTCGATCACTTAACCTCACTAGCCAACAGGCTCAATTAATTCCAAATTATTTCTCTTTTCCCTTTTTGGACAGTAGATTGGCCCCAAGACATTAAGTCAACCGAGCTCCCACTGTCTCATTGTCAGCGTGATTGGCCCCGAGACACTAGGTTAATCGATCTCCCGCAATCACACCACTCTCTCACCATAAGTCTCAATAATCAATTAATCAAGTCTCACATCAAATAATTTCATGATATCAACTCTAAAGTCTAACGCACTGGTATGTACACAGTCCTAGTGCAGCTCACTAGGTAGCATGTTCTACTACTATCATTCAAATAAATCATATAATTATTAAAAATAATAAAATATATAATTAAAACATGATTGCATCCATTTTTAAAGAAACATACCAATTATATACCAAAGATATACCAAATACATATCAAACATATACCGAATAGACACCAAATACATATATAATCATTTAATAAAATAAATAATTTTTAAATACATTATAAAAATTATGGATGCTCACAAATATGTATTCTACATGTAATGCATATATAAGATAATAACTCACAGTTGTATGCTCCTCTAAAAGAGATAGACTGGGCAATCCAGTAGGCTTCGATTTCGACACAACTATAGAAAATAAATAAATAATAATAATATTAGAATTGAAATCCTAAATTTATAATTCTAGGAATACTAGAGAAAGACTCAATCTAGGACATGATTCGACCACAATTAAAAAACTCAGGATCGACCCGATGTCACGTTTTACAAGAATTCTATCAAAAATTTGACAAAGGCTTCTCTGTAAACTGGGTGTCTCTCTACTAAGAGTAGAGCCGATCCTGCACACAAACACACTTCAAATATTCTCAATAGCACAACTTCTTGGGTTGGCCCCCGAACTACACAATTGCCGAACCGATAATCAAAATACACAAAAATCAATAAAATTCATAAAAATCAATAAAGTACCAGGATACAATTTATATAAATAACAAAAACACTAAAGATAATTAATTTTCAAATTAATCTAATAAAATCTCAAATAGAGTTAAATAATATTAGTAAAAATCCCATTTTTCAAATACTCGAAATTAAATAGCATAAAGTACAATTAATTATTTAAATTACTCAATTATATTATAAAAATAGTTAAAAAATCCATTTAATCATACAAATAATAAATAAAATTATTATTTGAATATATTTTCAAAAATTATTATTAATTAGCTAAAAATAGTAAATAATTTGTAAAAATTATTTCAATACTATTTATTATTAAAAAATTATCCAAAACACACCAATCAACAATAAGTTTAATTAAAATAGAAAATTTATTAATTTTTCCAAAAATTACAACAATACTAAATATTTTTCCTGAAATTAACCAAAATTACTATAAATTCGTAAAAATTTATTTTCTCATTTCTAAAGCTTAATGTTTATATTAAATATACTAATTAGTATTAATTTCAATAAAAATCATATAATTAATAAAATTCACCTCATTTTTCAAAAATACAATTTTATACATAAACTAAATAAATTCATAACTAAAAATGTAAAATTAATTTCATCCAATTTTATTCACAAACTATAATCCAAATAATTTAAAAAATTTACTAAAAATATAAAAATGTTCCGACGATGGTCACCAGAATAGTAACTCACCGGAAAATCAAAACACAAAAATTTAAATAATTTAGAAAAATCAAACAAAAATATAAATGAGTAGCTCTTGATGCACAAAACAACATTTCTAAAGGAATTTAGCAAGAATCACACTAAATCAAGCTTAAAAAAAAAAATAAAAAACCTAAGTTGACCTAAACTAAAACTTGAGCATAGATTAATTATCGAACGTCCTAAGCTTGAAATGACTTAAGAATCAGCTTACTTGGATCGATAGGATTTGAATGAGCCCTGAACAACAAACTTTCTCCACCGAAAATGTCATCGGCATTGTTGTTGTTACGTCATTATTGTTCCATGGAGATAGGGGAGGAGAAGCTTATAGTCAGCGGCGGAAAGTAAGAGAAGAGGAGAGGTGGTGGTGACAAATAATTACTTTCAAATTAATTCCACCATTACATATTAAAATATTTATGATAAAATAAATTAATACTATTCATGAATAATAACAATAATAATATTAATAGATAAATAAATAAATAATAATATACAACACTACATCAAACTTTTAAATTTTGATTTATTATTAATACCATAATAAAATAAAATAAAATAAACATTAACACTAGAATTAAATTACACAAAATATTCAAAATATATAAAAATTTAAAATATTTATTAACACTACATATACCAAAATTAATTTAATAATTTATAAAAATATCGGGTTATAATAATCTTTCCCCCTTATAAAAATTCATCATCGAATTTTCAAATAAAAGA
Organism: Mallotus nudiflorus; assembly: GCA_947683625.1. Taxonomy (NCBI): domain Eukaryota; kingdom Viridiplantae; phylum Streptophyta; class Magnoliopsida; order Malpighiales; family Euphorbiaceae; genus Mallotus; species Mallotus nudiflorus. The sequence goes on along the minus strand of CANTUR010000793.1, from coordinate 748,737 downwards.
ACAGCAGAGAGGAATTCATCGAGAAAAAGGTAAGGGTAGGCCACTTGCATTTTAGCATCGGTTTTCCACGTTGTTGCTCCTCCACAACACCTTGACCATCAAGATCTGTTTGGAACGCAACTGACAAACTTGATAATCCACTATCGCAACTAGCTCTTCCTCGTACGTTAGGTCTACATTCACTTCCACACTCTCAAGCTACAAAACGTGCGAAAGGTCTAAAATATACTTCCTCAACATTGAGATATGGAACACTGGATGCACTTGAGATAGATTCTAAGGCAACGCCAACCGATATGCAACCATACCCACTCTCTTTAGAATTTTGAATGGTCTAATATATCTCAGTGCTACTTTCCTTTTCTTGCCAAATCTCATCACACCCTTAATTGGAGACACCTTCAGAAACATATAGTCTTCAACCTGAAACTCCACATTTCTATGCTTCGGATCCACATAGCTCTTCTATCAGCTAACTGCAGTTTCTAATCTTCTCATAATTACAACAACATTCTCCATTACATCCTGAATAATCTCATGTCCAATTAACGCTCTCTCTCAAATATTGCTATGGTAGTTGTTATTATAAGCAAACTTTACAAGTGGTAAATGATCATCCCAACTACCTCTAAAATTCAATACACACATCCTTAACATATCTTTAAGTGTATGGATCATCCTCTCAGATTGACCATCTATCTAAAGGTGAGAAGTAGTACTAAAATCAAGCATGGCGCCCATTACTTCCTATAACTTCTGCCAAAATCGAGAGGTAAACACTAAACCTCTATCTGATACAATGGAAATAGACACTCTATGAAGGCACACAATATACTTAACATACAGCTTAGCCAACTTAACTACAGAATAATTAGCTTTAACTAATAAAAAGTGAACTGATTTAGCTAACCTATCCACAATCACCCAAATGGAATCATATCCATCCTTTGAACGAGCTAACCCTACCACAAAATCCATAGTAATTCTCTTTCATTTCCACTCAGGAATAGGAAGAGTATGAAACTTCCTAAAAGGCTTATAATGCTTAGCTTTCACCTGTTGATAAGTCAAGCACTTAGAAAAATAATCAACTACATCCTTCTTTAATCTATCCCGCCAGTACAAATCTCGGATGTTGTGGTATATCTTAGTAACACCTGGATGTACACTATAAGTTATAGAATGCGCTTCTTCAAGGATCTCCTCTCTTAAACTATCCACATTAGGAATGCATAATCTACCACTGATCCATAAAACACCTTCATTATCAAGTGTGAAATCAATGAACTTCCCTTCATGAATATTCTCCTCAAGTTCTATTAGAATAAGATCTCAACCCTGAGCTGCTTTAATCTTATCCCTCAATACTGATATGATTCTGAACTGAGCTAATAATCCTCTTGATCTGTAAATCTTCATCATCAAACCTTGATCCACTAACTCATGCAACTCTTGGATCAAAGGTCTCCTCTCCATACTAATATGAGCAAGACTACCCAAGGACTTCCTACTAAAAGCATCTGCTACCACATTAGCCTTGCCTAGATGATAAAGAATATCACAGTCATAATCCTTTAGGAGTTATAACCATCTCCTCTGCCTCAAATTCATATTTCTTTGATGGAAAATGTACTTCAAACTTTTAACATCTATAAAAATCTCATAAGTTACTCCATACAAGTAGTGTCTCTAGATCTTAAGAGTAAAGATCACTACAACCATCTCTAGGTTATAAGTAAGATAATTATGTTCATGCTTCTTCAACTACCTCGAAGCATAAGTTATCACCCTACCATTTTGCATTAACACACAACTTAGGCCGACTTTAAAGGCGTCACAACACATAGTAAATTTATCTTCTCCATTAGGTAAGGTCAGAGCTGAAGCTATGGTCAACTTCTCCTTCAGTAACTGAAAACTGTTCTCATAAGTATCTAACCACACAAACTTTACATTCTTTTAAGTTAGGAAAGTCATAGGAGTTGCAATTCTCAAGAAATCCTGCATAAATCTCATATAATACCTAGTCAAATCGAGGAAACTTCGAATCTTTGTGACTAATATCGGTCTGGGCCATTCAAACACTGCTTTAATCTTCTATGGATTAACTTGAATACCATCTTTAGACATCATGTGTCTAAGGAATGCAACACACTCCAATTAGAAATCACACTTTGAGAATTTAGCATAAAGCTAATGTTCTCTCAGTGTCTGTAGTACTGTCCTCAAGTGATATATGTGCTCTTCCATAGTCTTCGAATACACTAGTATATCATCAATGAAGACTACCAAAAGTAGTCTGAATATCCTGTTCATCAGATCCATAAAAGCTATTGTTGCATTAGTTAACCTGAAGGACATCATGAGAAACTTATAGTGACCATACCAAGTACGGAATGCCATTTTCAGAACATTAGCTTCATTGATCCACAACTAATGATAACTCAACCTCAAGTTAACCTTGGAAAAGAACTATGCACCCTGAAGTTGATCAAATAAATAATCTATCCTCGAAAGAGGATACTTGTTCTTCACTGTTACCTTATTCAGCTCTTTGTAATTAATGCACAGTCTCAGTCTTGTAACTGCTCCTTTAATTCCTTCAACTCTACAAAAGCCATTTTGTAAGGTGACATTGAAATAGGGGTTGTGCCTAAGACCACATCTATACAGAATTTAATCTCTCTATGAGGTGGTAAACCTAGCAAATCCTTAGGAAAAATGTCAGGAAACTCATAAGCTACTAGAACATCTATGAAAGACAACTTCTCTACTAAATTATCCCTAATTAGTGCCAAGTATCCCTGATAACCTTTCCTCAGCATATTCCTAGCCGTAATAGTAAAAATGAGATTCTGAGGTACAAAACTCTTATTACGCATAAACTTAAACTCTTCTTCATCTGGAATTCTGAAAATCACCTTTTTACTCTGACAATCAACACTGATATAATGCTGAGATAACCAATCCATACCAAGGATCATATCAAACTCCATCACATCCAACAATACCAATTCCACTAGTAATTCTTTGCCCCCTACTAATACTAGCCATCTAGAAAGAATAATGTTATGTCCAACGAATCAATTAGAGGAGTGGCGATAGATAAAGGAAATGCCATCCTCAAAGCTTTCCAACACGACTTTGAAGAAAAAATAAGGAATATGAAAAAATATATGGCACCCAGATTAATCAAAACTCTAGGATCCAAGTAACATACTCGAAGTATACCTGCAACAATGGTGTTGGATGCCTGAGCATCCTGCCGGGTGAGGGTGAAAACTCTGGCCTAATCTCAGCCTCCCTGCTGGCTGGTGGAAGCCTGACCAAAACCCTTGGCACCTCCTTTACTACCTCTGCCACACCCCTACTGGGCAACAAGCTGCAACGTACTCGAATATTGAGTTGGAGGCAACTGATAAGGAGCTGGAGCTAAATTAACGATAGACTGCTATGAAAACTGCTGCTGATAACCAGAATATGGACACACTCTGGAAAAATGCCCCATCTGCTCATATCTGAAACAAACTCCAGGAGTCATGGAGCACGATCCCTGATGGACTCTCCTACACATCTAACAAGCACTAGCTCCTGATCCCGTGCTACCATATCCTGAACTCTAACCACTGCTACTATTGGTAGCACCAGAACCAAATCTAATAGGTCTACGCAGTCTACCACGGTCATGTCTGCTACTCTTATGGACTCTCTACTGAGGTCTCTGGCTCTACTGATAAGATCCTCTTTGTCAATTGTCAAAGCTAATCTCGAATATGGTGTATTGAGTGCTCTAGAATCCTCATGCCTGTACACCTCCTAATTGATAATAATCAGGTATAACTCCCTCCCTGACTAGTCTAAGCTCTATCTCCTTGGCCAACTCTATCACCAACTCAAGAGTAAGGCTTGCATTAGGCATCTCAGCAAACACAGAACCCAGTCCGGTGATGTACGTAGTGATTATGAAGTACTGATCTCTTATCAGGTCCTCTACATATCGACCCAGTTTAAGGAACTCTCTACTATACTCCTTTACTGATCTGTCACCTTTGGTAATACCCGTCAGTCGAAGTTTATAGCTCATCCAGATAGGCTCTAGATAGAAGCATCTCATAAATCTCTCCCGAAACTGAGCCCAGGTGAGTGTCATCATGTGCAGTAAAATGACCTGAATGAACCAATCCAAGAGTGGCCCCTCAACAAACAACTCAACTATCATGATCCTTTTATACCCAGTGTGAGCAGTTCGAGTCCTCATCTCAATGGCATACAGAAACTCTAAAGTGTGGTTCGTAGTCCCATCGAATGATATCCTGCTGAATTTGCCATAAATAACATTGCCTTAGGGTTAGGCATACCCTGCTGATAACCAGGTTGCATTTGCGGTGCGGTTGGAGGTATAGTAGCTTCCTCAAACTCCTACTCTACAGGTTCCTCGTCCTGTAACTCTTTCTGCCTATGGCGACCTGCCACTCCTCGAGGTCTGCCTCTACCTCTACCTCTACCTCTGCACCTAACTAGCAGCTCTAGGGGTAGAACCTCAACCTAAAAGACTCATCATCCTTGGCCTCAATAACCAGTGGAGCAACACACGCTCGTCTCCTCATTCTGAAAAGACAAAAACCAGTGAAATTCAAATAAAACATACAACAAACAACATATGAACAGACATCCTAACGATTACACAAAAAACTAAATCAAAGAAGACTTATTAAAGACATAATCAAACCAAATTTACTGTAGTTATTTCAAAGAAAACACAACTCTAATAACCTAGGTCCACAACACTAAAAAGCCTAGGCATTGATACCAACTTTGTAATGACCCAAACTGGGGAGACATGACCGGTGCTAGGAAATAGGAATTCTTTCGAATCCAAAACCCATAGCAAGCCTTAAAATAAAAACACATGCAGTAATAATATAAAAATACAATAGAATTAAAGCTTTATTTAATATAAAAATAACTCTTTATATCATAACATAATAAAAATATCTTCATACAATGTTTGGATACAAGATCTCTAATATTATAACACACTACTAATACAATAACACTACTACTACAATGATTACTAAAATACAAGAAGATGACAGTTCAGTGTTTACATAAATTAGCCGGAGAGGAAAGAGTCCAGCAAATAGTACTACGAGGAAGGTCTGAAGTAATAGATCCTGAAAAAAAATATTGAGGGAAGTCAAATCTCATTGAGTGAATTATTATAATATATATACATGGAACCTAAAGTCATATACATTCAATAATCAGTATAATAATATAAATATACATGCACTTCATATATATGTTAAAAATCACTTTTATATATAATAATAGTTGCAAAAAGATTTATTTTGGGTGAAGGATCGGAGCAGAACCCTAAATAGTTTGCAACCTCGATCATTGAACCTCATTAGCCAACAAGCGCACTTAATTCCAAATTATTTCTCTTTTCCCTTTTTGGATAATAGACTAGCCTCGAGACACTAAGTTAATTGAGCTCCCGTAGTCTCACTATCAATGTGATTGGCCCTTGAGACTCTAGGTCAATTGAGCTCTCGCAATCACACCACTCTCTCACCATAAATCTCAATAATCAATTAATCAAGTCTCACATCAAATAATTTCATGATATCAACTCTAAAGTCTAATGCACTGGTATGTACACAGTCCTAGTGCAGCCCACTTTGTAGCACATTTTACTTCTATCTTTCAAATAAATCTTATAATTATTAAAAATAATAAAATGTATAATTTAAACATGATAGCATCCATTTTTAAAGAAATATATGAATTATATACCAAACATATACTGAATATATACAAAAAATATACTGAATATATACAAAAAATATACCAAATATATATCAAACATATACCAAATATATACCAAAGATATATATATATATATATATATATATATATATATATATATTGTAATATCCCGTGTTTTTTTAAAAATATTTTTACACTGTACCGGGATATGCAGTGTCAATAATTTTGACTATATATGTGATATTTTTATGAGTTGATATGTATTTTAAACCTATTTTAATTACTGTCTATTATTTTCAGTATTTTACGTAAAATTTTCCCTGGACTTTCATTTTCGGGGAAATTTCCACGTAAATAATGTATTATTAATTATTTTAAATGTATTTACGGGTTTGCATGAACTCATACATATTTTTAAATTATTAAATAAAGCCTGTGTGTGTATATTTATTTAATTAGGGTTTATTATTACCCTAATATTTTATTATTTATTTATTATTATTTGATTATTTTATTTATTATTAAATTATTAAAATTTATTATTTTATTATTAATTATTTATTAATATTTAATTATTTTAATTTATTTTATTTTTTTCTTTTTTTTTTCTTTTCCTTTTTCTTTCTTTTTCTTTTTCTTTCTCTTTCCTTTTTCTTTCTTTTTCTTTTTCTTCTTCTTCTTCTTCTTCTTCCCGCGGGCGCCGACCACCACTTTTCCTCACCGTCGTTTCTCCCTCCTCCGACCACCGTTTTCGACACCGCCGGTCTCTATCTTCTCCTTGAGCTCCGGTGAGTGTTATTCTAGCTTTGGTTTGAGCTAAAATGGTCTAGAATTGCTTAGGTTTTGATTTGAAGTTTTCGGCCTCTTTTGGTTTTTGATTTTTTTGAGCTTCGATTTGGATGATTCATGGAAACTTCCTTCACAAATGTTGTTCCTGGTAGCTTAATCTTCATGTATGAATTTTTACAGAATTTTTGGAGGTTGTTTTGATTTTTGGGTATTTTTGAATATTTTAATATTATTTTCTAATTTTCGGAAATTAATTATTTAAATTATGAAATTGGAGTTTATGGTTGAATTAGGTGTTGAAATGAATTATAGAAATTTATTTGGAATTTTTATGAATTTCTAAGTATTTATTTTTAATTATTGAAGTTTATGTGATTTTGTAAAATTAGGTTAATTGTGTTTTAAATTGAATTTAATTGGTTAATTGAGTTTAATTATTGATATTATTGATAAATATGTTGAGAAAATTAATTTTGGATAATTGTATGATTTTTGGTGAATTTTTGAAGTAATTTAGGTATATATATATATATATATAGGGGTATTTTGGTAATTTTACCCTAAATTGTCTAAAAATGTAATTTAATTGGTTTTAATATTTATTTAAGGTATAAAAATGATTTCTACAAAATATTTAGTATTTTTAACTAATTAAAACTATTTTCCGGGAATTATTTTCAATTATATATATAATATACGGTTTTTCTAATAAAATGAGTTTTAATCGATTTTTATAGTGTTTCAAGATTTATTATGTAATTTCTACGTATGAAATGTATTTTTATGATTTAAGGATATTTTTGGTATATTTGAATATATATTCTGTGTTTGTGGACCCCGGTCGACAGATTGTAGTCTGGAGTCCGACCGGGGGGTTGTGATTGATTGTGGTGTTTATTTTTGAAGTGTATTTTCTTTGCAGGGTTGGCTCTACTCTTTTGAGTAGAGAGATGTCCGTTTTACAGGGGAGGTTCTGTCGGATTTTCGGTAGAATTCTCGTAAAACGTGATATCCAGTCGAACCCTAATTTCCGATTCTGTGTTGAATACTCTAGATTGAATTCTAGGATTTCTGTTAGGGTTATTCTGATGTCGATTAATTATTTCTTGTTTAGTTGCGCCGAGACCGAGGGTTAGTGGACCAGGCCCGTCGGACCTGTCTCGTGGAGCGCATTAGGTGAGTTACTGTACTATGTATACATGCTTAGGATGCATGATTTAGAAATATATGTTTTATTTTGATTAAAAAATGCATAAACATTATGATTTGTATTTAAGTATATTTTTGGTATATTTTTGGTATATAATAAATTATATACATGTTTTATTAATAAAATATATTTAAAATATTTTTAAATATATTTTTAGTTTAATTCATGATTTGATTGGATTTATTTGACATATATATACTCAAAATATACCTGGTTTATGTTTGGTATATATATGGTTTATATTGCTATTTCATTTATATCCATGCATCATTTATTTTTGTGAATGAATGTTTTATATTTAAGAATGAAGGATATCAATAGAACGTGCTACCTAGTGGGCAGCACTAGGACCGAGTACGTACCGGTACGCCTATAGCTTTAGGCTATATTATTAAATTATTTGTGGATATTGATTTGATATGATTATCGATATGTGTGAGATATGGTTTGGGGTGTGATTGCTGGAGCTCGGTTGACCAAGTGTCTCGGGGCCAATCACACTGGCAGTCAGACTGCTGGAGCTCGGTTGACTTAGTGTCTCGGGGCCAGTCTACTGTCCATATGGATTAAGTGGATATATTTGGAATCAGTGAGCCTGTATGGCTAGAGTGTTGTTTAACACTATTGTCTGAGGTTGCGATATTCTAGGGTTCTATGTGATCCTTCATAAAAGTTGATTTTCAGACAAAATATATAAAATGATTTTTTCTGCATCTGTATGAAATTGCCTGTATATATACATATTACTCATATACTGTTGACTGTATGCATTATCACTTAGAGTGTATGTATATATATTATAGTAATTCACTCAGTGAGGTCTGACTCCCCTCCGTTGACTATTTTTCAGGAGAGTCAACATCCTCATACCTCAGTAGCAGGTCGATACGCCGGATTTCTTCCGTCCCGGCTTCTTTATGTAAATTGTCTACTTGAGTCTTATTGATTTTATCTAGACACTGCAGTAGTTGTGAATTAAAGTGTTGGATTTTATGTACTTTATTTTAAAGAGATGTATTATAATAAAAACTGGATTTGTATAAAGATTATACATTTATGAGATTATATATGTGATGTGATGAGTTTTGAATTGAATCCAGTTGATAAGGATGATATTGTAATATTTATGATTTTATTTTCCGCTGCATATTATATTTTTATTGTTATTATTGCATATTTATTTTATTTTTAGGCTTGCTACGGGTTCCGGATTCGAAAGAATTCCCGTTCCCTAGCGCCGGTCATGGCCCCTGTTTTGGGTCGTGACAAAGTTGGTATCAGAGCGGAGTTCGTTTCAGAGTGGAGTTCTGTGTCAGGGCTTAGTTTTGTGAGTTGTGGCCCTAGTTTTAAAGTTGTGTTTTCTGTTAGACTACTGCAGTGTATTAGGTTCGAGTATGTCTTGATAAGTATTCCTTGCTATAGTTTTCAGCGTTATTCCTCCGTTGTCTGTTTTGTCTGAATCTTTCCGTTTGTCTTTTCAGAATGAGGAGGCGAGCGCGTGTCGCTCCACCGGTCGTTGAGGCCGAGGATGATGAGTCTTTTCAGGACGAGGTTTTACCTCCTGAGTCGCCAGTTAGGCGTAGAGGTCGTGGCAGGGGTAGACCTCGAGGAGCGGCAGGTCGCCGTAGGCAGAGAGAGTTACAGGACGAGGAGCCTGTTGAGCCTGAGTTTGATGTTCCTGTTCCTCCAGTTGTTCAGCCTGTTCAGCCTGCCTATCAGCAGGGTATGTCTGACCCTGAGGCAGCTTTGTTCTATGCCCGAGTTGGCAGGATTGCTTTTGATGGTACTTCTGATCCTTTAGATTTTCTGCATGCGATTGAGACTAGGACTCGGACTGCTCATACCGAGTACCAGAGGATCATGATCGTTGAGTTATCTGTCGAGGGACCAGCCTTGGATTGGTTCATTCAGATGATCCAGCCCTATATGATGACGATGACATGGGCTCAGTTTCGAGAGCGATTCATGAGGAGATTTTGTCCAGAGCCTCTTCGTTTGAGCTATCGTCTTCGTCTGACCAGTATTTCTCGTGGAGATCGATCAGTAGAGGAGTATACCCGAGAGTTCCTTCGTCTGGGTAGATATGCTGAGGATCTGATGCGAGATTAGTATTTCGCTGTTACTACGTACGTTACTGGTTTGGGTTCAGCTTTTGCTGGTATGCCTACAGCAGGTCTTACTCTCGAATCGGTGATTGAGCTAGCTAAGGAGATTGAGCTGAGATTAGTTAGGCAGGGAGCGATGCCTGATTATTACCAGTTGGGAGTTCAGTCGAGTGGATTGCAGGCTACTCCGTATTCGAGTTTTCATGTTGGTTCGAGTAGTCAGCAGCGAGGCTCGACTCAGCAGAGTCAGAGACAGCAGCAGCGAGTGCATCGGAGCAGTAGACATGGTCGTGGAGGTCAGCGTAGATCATTCAGATTTGGGTCAGGTGCTTCGAGCAGCAGCAGTGGTCGTAGTTCTGGATCAGCGGCCAGTGTTTGTCAGACTTGTGGTAGAGTCCATCAGGGACCGTGTTATCTGACACCACTGACATGTTTCAGATGCGGGCAGACAGGACATTTTGCCAGATCGTGTCCTTATTCTGGGTATCAGCAGCAGCAGATTCCGCGATTCCCACAGCAGTCGATTGCTAGTGCAGCACCCGTGCCATTTTAGTTGCCGCCAGCTCAACATCAGAGTTCTACTCAGTTTGTTCCACAGCAGAGTCGTGGTAGAGGTACTAGAGGAGGTGCTAGAGGTGTTGGCCAGGCTTCTACCAGTCAGCAGGGAGGTCGAGGCCAGGCCAAAGTCTTCCATCTGACTCAGCAGGATGCTCAGGCATCTAATGCAGTCGTGGCAGGTATTCTTTCTGTTTGTTACCTGGATGCTTGGGTTTTGTTTGATCCGGGTGCCACGCATTCATTTGTTTCTCCCATTTTTGCTTCTAAATCTTGTTGGCAAGCTTCGAGGATGGCTTTTCCTTTGTCTGTTGCCACTCCTCTGAGTGATTCTTTGGACACCGATATTGTTCTTTCTGGTTGTCCAGTTCTCGTGGGAGATAGAGAATTACCCGCTGATTTGATTTTATTGGATGTGATGGAGTTTGATGTTATTTTGGGAATGGATTGGTTATCCCAGCATTATGCCGTGGTTGATTGCAGGAATAAGGAGGTGATTTCAGAATTCCTGGTGAAGTAGAATTTAAGTTTGTTGGTGACAGGAGTTCAGCACCTCAGAATCTTATTTCTGTTATTTCAGCTAGGAAGTTGTTGAGGAAAGGTTGTCAGGGGTTTTTGGCATTGGTTAGGGATACGTCAGTGGAGAAGTTGTCACTCACAGATGTTCCTGTTGCTTGTGAGTTTCCTGATGTTTTTCCCGAGGAGTTGCCAGGTTTACCACCTCACAGAGAGATTGAGTTCTGTATAGATGTGATTCCAGGTATTACTCCTATATCTATGCCACCCTATCGTATGGCTCCTGCAGAGTTGAGAGAGTTGAAGGAGCAGTTGCAAGAGTTGTTGGATAAAGGTTTTATCAGACCTAGTGTTTCCCCTTGGGGTGCACCAGTCTTGTTTGTGAAGAAGAAGGATGGTACCCTGAGACTGTGCATTGACTACAGAGAGCTTAATAAGGTGACAGTGAAGAACAAGTATCCTCTCCCGAGGATAGATGATTTGTTTGATCAGTTACAAGGTGCACAGTTCTTTTCTAAGGTTGACTTGAGGTCGGGTTATCATCAGCTGCGGATCAGTGAAGCTGATATTCCTAAGACAGCGTTCCGCACTCGATATGGTCATTATGAGTTTCTGGTGATGTCTTTTGGTTTGACTAATGCACCAGCAGCTTTTATGGACCTGATGAACAGAGTATTCCGACCGTATGTGGATCAGTTTGTGGTAGTCTTCATTGATGATATACTGGTATATTCAAGGAGTATGGAAGAGCACGTATATCATTTTGAGGATTGTACTACAGACACTGAGAGATCATCAGCTTTATGCTAAATTCTCGAAGTGTGATTTCTGGATGGAGAGTGTTTCTTTTCTTGGACACGTAGTGTCTAAAGAAGGTTTTCCAGGTTGATCCACAGAAGGTTGAGGCAGTATCTGAGTGGCCTAGACCTACTTCAGTTACTGAGATTCGGAGTTTTCTGGGTTTAGCCGGGTATTATAGGCGGTTTGTGCAGGATTTTTCCAGGATTGCAGCCCCTATGACTCGCTTGACTCAGAAGAATGTTAGATTCGAGTGGTCAGAAGCTTGTGAGAATAGTTTTCAGTTGTTGAAGGAGAAGTTGACCACAGCGCCAGTATTAGCTTTGCCTAATAGTGTGGATAAGTTCATAGTTTACTGTGATGCCTCTAGAATTGGTCTTGGTTGTGTGTTGATGCAGAATGGAAGGGTGATAGCCTATGCTTCAAGGCAGTTGAAGAAGCATGAGCAGAACTATCCTACACATGATCTAGAGATGGCTGCAGTGATCTTTGCTTTGAAGATTTGGAGACATTATTTGTACGGGGTGACTTGTGAGATATTTACTGATCACAAGAGCCTTAAGTACATTTTCCAGCAGCGAGATTTGAATCTGAGGCAGAGGAGATGGTTGGAACTATTGAAGGATTATGATTACGAGATTCTTTACCATCCGGGTAAAGCTAATGTGGTAGCAGATGCCTTGAGTAGGAAGTCCTCAGGTAGTCTTGCTCACATCGGTGTGGAGAGGAGACCATTGATCCAGGAGTTGCATTTGATGGTGGATCAAGGTCTGATGATGAAGATCAGTAGATCAGGTGGACTGTTAGCTCAGTTTAAAGTACGATCTGTACTAAGGGATAGGATTAAAGCAGCTCAGAGCCGAGATCCTATTCTGGAAGAGCTTGCAGAGAATGTCAGAGCAGGGAAGTTCACTGATTTCACACTCGATGATGATGGTGTGTTGTGGATCAGTAGTAGATTGTGTGTTCCAGATGTGGATGATTTGAGAGAAGAGATCTTAGAGGAAGCACATTCTATAGCCTACAGTGTTCATCCTGGTGTTACTAAGATGTACCACAGTATCAGAGATCTATACTGGTGGGATGGATTGAGGAAGGATGTTGCTGATTATGTTGCTAAGTGCTTGACGTGTCAGCAAGTGAAAGCCGAACATCAGAAGCCTTCTGGGAAGCTTCAGCCTCTTCCTATTCCCGAGTGGAAGTGGGAAAGGATAGTTATGGATTTTGTGATCGGTTTACCTCGTTCGAAGGATGGATACGATTCCATCTGGGTGATTGTAGACAGATTGACGAAGTCTGCACATTTCTTGCCTGTGAAAGCCACATATTCAGTTGCTAGATTGGCGAAGTTGTACGTGAAGCATATTGTATGCCTTCATGGAGTACCTGTGTCCATTGTGTCAGACAGAGGTTCGGTGTTTACTTCTCGTTTTTGGCAGAAGTTGCAGGAAGCGATGGGCACTAGGTTGGATTTCAGTACTGCTTTTCATCCTCAGACAGATGGTCAGTCTGAGAGGACGATCCAGACACTGGAAGATATGTTGAGGATGTGTGTCATGGATTTGGGAGGTAGCTGGGATGATCATTTGTCGCTTGTTGAGTTTGCATATAATAACAGCTACCATAGCAGTATTGGCATGGCACCATATGAGGCGTTGTATGGAAGGAAGTGTAGATCCCCGTTGAGTTGGGATGAGATTGGTGAGAGAGCTTTGACTGGACCAGAGATGATTCAGGATGCTGCAGAGAAAGTCGCCGTGATCAAGCGCAGGTTAGAGACCGCAGTTAGCAGACAGAAGAGTTATGCGGATCCTAGGCGCAGAGATGTGGAGTTTCAGGTTGGAGATTTTGTTTTTCTGAAAGTATCTCCGATGAAGGGTGTGATGAGATTTGGCAGGAAGGGTAAGTTAGCATCGAGATATATTGGACCGTTTGAGATTCTGGAGAGAATTGGCACTGTTGCATATCGGTTGGATTTGCCTCCGAGTATGTCACAGGTGCATCCAGTATTTCATATCTCGATGTTGAGGAAGTATATCTCAGATCCTTCACACGTGTTGCAACCTGACAGTGTGGAAGTGAGTGAAGATTTGACGTTTGTGGAAGAACCTGTGGCGATCGTTGATTTTCAAGTTCGACAGTTGCGATCGAAGCAGATTCCGATGGTCAAGGTTTTGTGGCGTAGCGACAGAGTTGAAGAGCATACGTGGGAGACTGAAGCTGAGATGCGAGCTTCTTACCCGTATCTCTTTCCTTCCTGATTCTGTAATCTTCTTTTTGGAATTCGGGGACGAATTCTTGTAAGGGGGGAAGACTGTAATATCCCGTGTTTTTTTAAAAATATTTTTACACTGTACCGGGATATGCAGTGTCAATAATTTTGACTATATATGTGATATTTTTATGAGTTGATATGTATTTTAAACCTATTTTAATTACTGTCTATTATTTTCAGTATTTTACGTAAAATTTTCCCGGGACTTTCATTTTCGGGGAAATTTCCACGTAAACAATGTATTATTAATTATTTTAAATGTATTTACGGGTTTGCATGAACTCATACATATTTTTAAATTATTAAATAAAGCCTGTGTGTGTATATTTATTTAATTAGGGGTTTATTATTACCCTAATATTTTATTATTTATTTATTATTATTTGATTATTTTATTTATTATTAAATTATTAAAATTTATTATTTTATTATTAATTATTTATTAATATTTAATTATTTTAATTTATTTTATTTTTTTCTTTTTTTTTTTCTTTTCCTTTTCTTTCTTTTTCTTTTTCTTTCTCTTTCCTTTTTCTTTCTTTTTCTTTTTCTTCTTCTTCTTCTTCTTCTTCCCGCGGGCGCCGACCACCACTTTTCCTCACCGCCGTTTCTCCCTCCTCCGGCCACCGTTTTCGACACCGCCGGTCTCTATCTTCTCCTTGAGCTCCGGTGAGTGTTATTCTAGCTTTGGTTTGAGCTAAAATGGTCTAGAATTGCTTAGGTTTTGATTTGAAGTTTTCGGCCTCTTTTGGTTTTTGATTTTTTTGAGCTTCGATTTGGATGATTCATGAAACTTCCTTCACAAATGTTGTTCCTGGTAGCTTAATCTTCATGTATGAATTTTTACAGAATTTTTGGAGGTTGTTTTGATTTTTGGGTATTTTTGAATATTTTAATATTATTTTCTAATTTTCGGAAATTAATTATTTAAATTATGAAATTGGAGTTTATGGTTGAATTAGGTGTTGAAATGAATTATAGAAATTTATTTGGAATTTTTATGAATTTCTAAGTATTTATTTTTAATTATTGAAGTTTATGTGATTTTGTAAAATTAGGTTAATTGTGTTTTAAATTGAATTTAATTGGTTAATTGAGTTTAATTATTGATATTATTGATAAATATGTTGAGAAAATTAATTTTGGATAATTGTATGATTTTTGGTGAATTTTTGAAGTAATTTAGGTATATATATATATATATAGGGGTATTTTGGTAATTTTACCCTAAATTGTCTAAAAATGTAATTTAATTGGTTTTAATATTTATTTAAGGTATAAAAATGATTTCTACAAAATATTTAGTATTTTTAACTAATTAAAACTATTTTCCGGGAATTATTTTCAATTATATATATAATATACGGTCTTTCTAAATAAATTCATAACTAAAAATTTAAAATTAATTTCACCAAATTTTCTTCACAAACTATAATCCAAATCATTTAAAAAATTTACCAAAAATATAAAAATTTTCCAACGAGGGTCACCAGAACAATGACTTGCCGGAAAACCAAAACATAAAAATTCAAATAATTTAGAAGAATCAAACAAAAATATGAATAAGTAGCTCTTGATGCACAAAACAACATTTCTAAAGGAATTTAGCAAGAATCACACTAAATCAAGCTTAAAAAAATAAAAAACCTAAGTTGACCTAAACTAAAACTTGAGCATAGATCAATTACCGGATGTTCTAAGCTTGAAACGACTTAAAAATCAACTTGCCTAGACTGAGAGGCATTGAATGAGCCCGGAACAGCAAGCTTTCTCCATCGAAAATGTCGCTAGTGTTGTTGTTGCTATTGTTGCCGCGTCGCTGCTGTTCGATAGAGACAGGGGAGGAGAAGCTTGTAATTGGCAGTGGATAGGAAGGGAGGAGGAGAGGTGGCAGTAGCTCACGATGGCGCTGCAGGAATCGAGGAAAGAAGAAGAATAAGAAGAAAAAAAGAAAAATGAAGAAAAAAGAAGAGAAGGGAAAAGAAAGAAGAAACCCAAAAAAATGATTCTACCTTTTTTTTAAAAAATATAATTAGGAAAAAGACAAAAATTATTTCACATATATAAAATAATAATAATAATAATAATAATAACAACAACAACAACAACAATAATATTTTTAAACAAATAATTACTTTCAAATTAATTCCACCACTACATATTAAAATATTTATGATAAAATAAATTAATACTATTCATGACTAATAATAATAATAATAATAATAATAATAATAATAATATTATTATTATTATTAAATAAATAAATAATAATATACAACACTAAATCAAACTTTTAAATTTCAATTTGTTGTTAATACCATAATAAAATAAAATAAACATCAACACTAGAATTGAATTACACAAAATAATCAAAGTATATAAAAATTTAAAATATTTTTTAACACTACTTATCCCAAAATTAATTTAATAATTTATATAAATATCAGGTTATAACAGTAAATAATAAAGTGATCGTACCTTTTGCTTATCAGATATACAAGTGCAATGTCTTCTATTTTCTTCCCCATGAATACAACCTTTTAGATAATCTAGAAAGAATATCCAATTGTCATTGCAGTCTCCTTCAATAACTAGTACAACAATTGTTAGAACTCACTTGTTTCTATTATAGAAACAACACTTAATGCACAACCACCATAAGAGCCTTTTAAGTGACAACCATCAAGGCCAATGAATGGCCTACAACCTTTCAGAAAACCAGTTTTCATTGCTTTAAAACAAATAAATACTCTTTTAAAGTGGGAATTTCATCCAAATTTTATCTCTCATAATGTTAAATTTCACAATAGTCCTCGAGTTCAATTTTCTTAAATTATCCATGTACTTCTTCAAATTCTTGAAGGACTCTATATGAGATTCTTCATTTTTTTTTCAATGGTAAGGTTTTTTTGCGTTATATAACTGCCACTTTGGAGGTTTAATTCTCCATTTCTTTGACATTTTTTCACCATCAAATCATAGCTTATAGTTGAGTCATTTTCTAAAAATTCTTTCAATTTTTTTGAAATTCATTTTGTATTTGCATTTGAATTTTTTTTTCATTGCTGGTCTAATACATGTATGCTCATAAATCATTGCTTTCACCATAAAAGTCACATTATCACTCAGACAATAGGCACACAATCTTCAGTCACAATTCTGACCCATGTATAATATAGTCACTTTATTATTGTCATTCTTTTTCCATTCCATTAAGTACCCTCCTTTAACTGTATAATCTCACAGCACACTTCTGTAAACATAGACATCATAAAAAACATGCCTTATTTAAAACACACTTTCACCCTCATTTGTAGGAGTAAATATGATAACTTCCATCCCTTTATAAGGATCCGAATTCCTCTTTTTTCACTTAACTTTATTAACATTTTCTTCTTTATTATTGACATCACTTAAATCTATGGTAGCCTACTTATTTAACCCAATATTACTTAACTAATCATTGTTATTCAAGTCTTCACTTTCCCTTTCACATGACTCACTATGATTAGAAATCTTTAGATTAATATTCAGCATAACCTAAGTCATCACAGGCATTTTATCACTATGAAAAAATGGTATTTATCATCACTGCATTGGTAATAGTTTTTGTCATCAACATAACACTATTTCCTATCCTTTTCCTAGTAAACCTTTTAAGTACCCCTTCCCCTGACTGGTATATTACCTTTTTCAATTCTATGCCTTTGGCCTCTACCATTTTCTTCATGGCCTTTAACCTTTTGTTCACATTTATGTTGCATATTATCTCTAAAGGTCTAAGGGCCATTATCTACATAGATCTGTTACTATTATCTCCAAGTCTAAGGGCTATTATTTTCATAGGTTTACTGCACATTATCCTTAGGAATGATGCACATTATCTTCATAATTCTGCTTCACATTTCTTCACAAGTCTATTACAATTTTCTTTATAAATATGTTGTACATTCTCTTCATGTACATTACTAGTTTACTATAAATTTTCTTCACCAGTTTGTTGCACATTCTCTTCATCCACAAACAGGTCTTCCATATTAAGATCTACTTCTTTATAAAGTTATTCATTGAAAGCTTTATTCTCTATATCACCATATTATATAAAATTTATTACCTCCTTCACTACATTCAAATTACCATCACCAGTCTCTATTCCTATATTTTTTTAGCATTTTCATAATCATCAACATTTTTATCATTATTACCCATTTTTATTTATGCATGATTTCTTATACTCTCATCAGCATCCTTAAAAATGACTAATGGGGTATAAGCTTCATACACATATATTCCAGTATTAGGTCTTTTCCTATACTTATAAAACATCATCATTATATTATTATCCCCTTTTAGATGCATTCTTTGAGAGGTAATCACATACACAAAATCTGACCTAATATTAGATAATTTATTGTAATCATTGATTAAATTTGAAATAAGTATATCTATCTAGGTGAATATAACCTATTTTTTTCTCCACTTCATTAAATTTTATAATCAAGTGGAAAGATTTAACAAACTTCAACTATCAACAAAGAAATAACCATAATATTAATGATATATCCATTATAATATTTAATTTCATTATATCCTAATATTATTAAAAGACCCTAAATTTAATTACAAAATCCCTAACTTTGAATATAAAAAATCATAAATTTTAGTGAAACACCAATTTTAATTAGTCAAAAGCTAAATCCCACTATTATATTATAGTAAAAGATTGCATTTTCTTTTTTAAAACCTTATGAATCATTGTGAAATGCAACAAAACATCAAAATCACATTTTAAATACCTTTGAGTAATCTAGGTTAAGTGTCAGCTCCATTTTGTGGAACATAGTTGCCTATAATGCCATGACAAAGTGAGACAATCTATTATTAAATAATAAGAAAAAGACAAAGAAAGAGACTTCAAGAAGATATGATTTTAGAATACTAAGAAAATTATTGAACCTAAAGGAAGTGTGTTTTATTCAGTAAAATTCAACTTTTATATTATAAAATGGTAAAAGAGAATTTACACCTGAAACTAATGGAAAATTGTATAAAACCCTTACATAAGGGGGAAATAGTTAGTGGGCTTAAATCTGAGGGAGTATTTAATTGACTTTTGAAAATACAAGGATGGAGTAGTGAATTATGACAAAATTCAAGGGGGTACTAGTAAATTACCCTCGGATATAATTTATTGTATAGGAGAAATTTCCTCATTTTATTAATCTATTCTTATTGATATTTCCTGAAAGAACAAACCTTGGTCCCCTACGAGTAGTGTAAGTGACAAAAGGTGTAGACATTCTATTAAGGAAAGTAAGGTTTGAGCCCTCCACCCCTTCTCTCCCCCTTTGTATTGTTAGAATAATGGAATTAATCATCTTTACTAGTTGATCAAAAAAGAAAAAGAAAAAACCTTGTACAGTATCATGATGATACTAGATCATGAATATTTTACATATAATAATAAGAAAATATGTTTATTTAAAAAAATTGTATACCCTATTACTAAATTAAAGATTTCCTTTCCTATTTCAAATTCTACAACAATTAGGTTTCCTTTCTATTTTGAATTACTATTTCAATCCTCTACCAATTAGATTGCTCTCTTTATAAAGTGTTATGTTTGTTTTTTCAAAAATTTCCTCTGCGTGCTTTTTTTTTTTTACATATTCATATATTGTTTAATTAATCATTAATAATCAAAATTTTCTTATAATGAGCACTTGAAAAAAATAAACCCAACCTTGAAACTCCTATAAAATTCTTTACTTAGTTAATTAATTGTATAAATAAAGGAGATAAAAACTATGATTTTTCTTTATTGAACATCAAGTATGTAAAAGAAAATTTTTTATTTTTCAAAGAAAAATACTATATTAAAAGAATTTTTTAATGACTATAAAGTAATAAATTGATGAAATAAAATTGATTGATTCAATAACAAAATTGAAAGAAAGAGTACTTTTTTCTAGAAACAAAATAATTTATACATACTATAATTGGTAAAAACAAAATTATTTTCATAAATTATAATTTTTTTAATCAATAACTATAATTAATACATATATATCTAACAAAACCTCAAACATGGCATTTTTCATTTGTGAATTTGTCTCCTTACAAAATTAGGATTTCCTAGTTTTGGTTAGGGTTTGCTTTCTTCCGTAGAGTTTCTATTCTACATTTTTTTTTTCATTTAATAATATTTTGTGTCATCTATTTATGGCTCATGAGTTAGAGGAGTTATGGAAAAACTTCTCTCTCACAAAATTTGAAGATAAGGAGGTGGACTTAGAAGTAAGGAAAAATTATGCTCACATTAGGATAAATACTTGGTTGGCTGACTATTATTAGAAAACCATTTGATTTGAAGTCGTTGGCTCATGAAATAATAAGTGTTTGGAAACTATCCAGGAGTTTTTAGTTGGAAGAGGTAGGGTAGAACCTCTTTGTATATACGTTTGCTTCATGATCAAATAAGTTGTATAACAGTCATGATAGTCGTGGCACTATAATTGACAATTTCTGGTTTTCAGTGAATTGAAGGGTGATGAATAGCAATTCGATGTATGTCTTAATCATTGTTTACTTTGAATATGTATTTGTAGCCTTTCTCTAAATCGAAGGGATAAAGATTCTATCATCAAAGTTAATGGCAAAATTACAAAGGTGATTGAAGTTCATACTGATGATGTGAACTCTTAAGGATGGTACACAAGGGCTTGAGTAAAGGTTAATGTTTAGGCTCCTTTTGTCAGAGGAACAATGGCTTGGAACAATAAAGATAAATGCATATAAGTGTATTTTTTATACAAAAAATTGTTAAATTTTTGTTACTAGTGTGGCTATTTAAGGCTTTATAGAGGATGAATATAAAACTAAACCTGATGAAATTAAAGTGCAAAAATGACCATATAAGCATTTTCTTTGTGCCTCACTAACCCACAATCACTATTTGCACACTCATATTGTATCAACACTAGTACGATTGTAAAATCTTATATGATTTCACTTATAACTATTCATGCAAGTAGAGTTCGTCACTCTCTTAATCTACTATTGGTGAGGGTAGTCAAACTGCTAACTCAATTTCTCAAATTGGTGAAGAAAACAATATAAGTACAGGAAACTACAACTTTAGTTGATGTTCTTGTTTAGTAATTTACTTGTAATGTCAATTTTATTCCTATAAAAAAGGACACTCTTATGCTTAGCCAACCTTTTTTTTTTGCCCTATTAGGTTATTAATTATTCAGCCCTAATTAGTTCTAGTGTTCAAGAAAATTTGCTAAAAGCTTATGGAGTAAATTCTTGTGCTCATAGTGGCTTAACCAAGTCTTTGAGATGTTTTTAAAAGCTGGAGTGTTTGTAAACAAGTCTTTAGGCAAACATAAAAATGGGTCCTCAACTTCAGATAGAGGTGCAACTTTAATTAAACTAGACAATAAGAGGAAAACTGATGTTGATTCAATAATTGGGATGGAGGTGGACTTTGTTGTTAAAAGGGTAAAGGTGATTATGTTTTTACATATACTTTTATAGCTTGCAAATTAGAGGCTATTGAACAGTCTTATCGGGAGATATAAAGCTTTTTAAGTTAAAATGTTTGGAGGTTAAGGAGCCCTCAATCATTAAGAGCATTACATTTCTTTGTATAGAAGCATTCCCCAAATGTCATTTTCCTTATGGAATTTAGACTGTGTCAATCACAAATTGAAGGAATAAAATATTTTTATTACTTTTTTTTAATGTTGATTACTCTGAAAGAGTTAGTGGTTTGGTTATTCTTTATGAGAAAAAAATTCAACATTTGTAGTCTCTTTTAACTTGCATTCCATTTTCTTTGATGTTTTAAATGATAAAAAATAATAATTTATCTACAGGTTGTGGAGTTTATGGTTCTTTAAAGCACCACAATAAGTTTAAAACATACTCCTTTCTCGGATAGTTCTTATTAAATAGACATTCACCATGTATTTGCTTTAGAGATTTTAATGAGTTTTTTTAATCTATGAAAAACATGGTGGTATATATAGAGATTTTTATTACATGGAGATGTTTTTATCTATTGTTGATAAATTTAGCTTTTGAGGTCTTAGATATGTTGGTGGTATATTTACTTGGTGTAATGGCTGAAGGGGTGAGGCAACAATTTATGAGTGATTAAATCAGTGTTTTGGCAATGAGTCTTGGGTCCATTTATTTTCAAGTTTATTGTTCATCATTTGTATGACTATGATTGAGATTATTCTCCTATACTCTTTAATTTTGAAAGTCTAGTGTTGGGGAGAACTGCTATCAAATGACCTTTTTGATTTGAGGTTATATAGCTATGAGACTAATCTTGCTTTAAAGTGGTGCATAATACGTGGATCCAAGTTGCTATGGGTTAGAAGATTGCTTTTGGTAATAGGCCCATTCTAAACAAAATTTCAATGTATGCTCAAACTCTTAAACTATGGAGTAAGATAACTTTTAATACTATTTACGAGGAACTTGGGGAAAAAATGAACATATTGGCTACCCTTAAACAAGCAAATAATTCTAGTACCCTTACAAAGGATATTACCTAGCTATAAGCTTTTGTTGGAGAATTATTATTATAAAAGGAAGAATATTAAAGGCAAAGGTCAAGAATAGTTTAGTTGGAAACATGGAATAAGAATATAAATTTCCTTCATTGGAAAGCTTCAAAGAGAAGATGGTATACTAGTATTAATTGTTTGAAGGATGTTATAGGGCATTGGCATGATGGTGATGAGTCAGTTAAGCAACTAATTTTTCATTTTATCATGATATTTATATAAGTAGTGCTAGTGCTCCCTGATCCTTTGAGCATTTCTCTTTTAGCAATTGACACTAGCCTAAATGAGGACCAATGTGCTTTGATTTTGTCTCCTTATATAAATTTTGAAGTGTTGTTTGCTCTTAAACAAATGCCCTTTAGTAAAATGCCTCATGTAGATGGCATGCATGTTCTATTTTTGCAAAAGTTTTAGCAAATAGTTGACCATAATGTGACTTACATAGTGTTACATTTTCTTCATTTTGGTGACTTATTGCCTAACTTAAACCACACATTTATTACCTTAATCCCTATGGTGAAGTCTCCTTAATATTTTAAGGATCTTAGACATATTAGTTTATGTAATGTTTTATATAAATTAATTTCTTAAGTCTTGGTTAATAACCTCAAATTAGTGATGTTTGGCTTTAATTTATGAGTCTCAAAGTGTCTTTATGTTGAGTCATTTAATTACTAATAATGTTATTATGGCTTTTAAGATTTTTCATTCAATAAAGCACAAGATAAAGGGTAAAAAGGCTATCATGGCCATTAAACTTAACATGAGCAAAGCTTATAATCTTGTAGAATATAATTATTAGGAGTAAATAATGATAAAATTGGTAATTTCTAGGTCAGTTTGTTCAATTGATAATGACGTGTTTAGAATCTCATCCTTTTTATTTCTCAGTAATAGTCAAGTTAAAGGTTTTCTTAAAGTAAGTAGAGGTCTTCATCAAGGAGATATAGTTTCTCCATATTTATTCTTACTACGTGTGAAGGGTTTTTAGCAATGATTAAGAAATTAGTTTTATAAAGAGTTATACATCGTATTAGAGTGAGTCATTCTACTCCTACTATTTCACATTTATTTTTTTTAATGATTGATATTATACTATTTGCTAGGGCCACTATATTAGAGTGTAAACAACTTTGCTATTTGGGTCTACCAACTTTGGTGGGTTACTCTAAA
The DNA here is from genome assembly GCA_947683625.1 of Mallotus nudiflorus. Taxonomy (NCBI): domain Eukaryota; kingdom Viridiplantae; phylum Streptophyta; class Magnoliopsida; order Malpighiales; family Euphorbiaceae; genus Mallotus; species Mallotus nudiflorus. Next base: position 724,959 of record CANTUR010000793.1, on the reverse strand, counting down.
AAGCTTATTTTTGGTTTTTTAAATGATTATGCAAGAAATTGAAAGGGCAAAAGTAAAAGTTGTTAAGTAGAGGAGGTAAGGAAATATTAATTAATTCAGTTCCTCAAACTATCCCCAAATAAGTGATGAGTTACTTTACCGTGCTAGCTACTTCTTGTGCAAACTTCAGAATATGATTAATAAGTTTTGGTAGGGAGATATGTTTAATAATAAAAAAAATAAAAATTCATTAAAAGGTGGTTTGAGGTTTAGTTGGATTAAATTGGCTAAGCCTAAAATAAAAGGTGGTTTGGGATTTCGTCATTTACACCATTTTAATATGACGCTTTTTGCAAAATAAGGCTGGATATTACTCACTGATTTAAATTTTTTATGTGCCCACATTTTTGGTAGCTAAATATTAATCACAATTTTGTTTTGCAGAAGCCAACGTGGGTTATTTGCCCAAGGTATGTTTGGAGGAATATTATGTACATCATCTCCTTTTTGAATATATAGGTTGGAGAATTAGTAATAGTGCCTCGGTAAAAATTTGGTCTAACAAATAAATATGAGGTATTAACAATATGAAAACACTAATCTCTAGGGGCTTGCCTTTGGAGTTTACAGTTAATATGTTCATTATTGCTGAAACAAAATGCTTGAATGTTTTATTGGTTTGTGACCACTTCCTTCCTTTCGAAGTTGAGGAAAAACTTTAGATTCCTCTCAATTACTATTTGCTAGTTGATCATAGGTATTAGAGTTTAATAAAACATGAATAAATTTCTGTTAAAACTAATTATAGGCTTGAATGTAATATGGCTATAGGTGGTTCTTCTTCAAGCTCTTTTACTGATGGGATGAAACTAAATATTGCTCCAAAGCTTCATATCTTAGGTGAGCTTTACATAATATTTTATTTTTTTTCTCAAAATTAAAGTCGATGAGTATTAAAGTTTCTTAACTGTGTCCTTTATATGGTCAATGTGTGGAGACCTTAATTCATTTATTTAAGGATCGTTTCTAGTTAAAAGGATTATAGTTTTTTTTTATCTTTACTAGGTATTCAATCCAATGCTATGGAAATTAGTTCGTTGTGGGACTAGTTTCAACAAATCAGGCAAAGCTGTGAGATAGAGGTTCTTGAGTGGATGGTTTATATTTGGTGGAGTATTTGGTATAGCCAAAACCGATTAGTTTTTAGCAAAGCTAGAATGCAAGTATGTTAGTCATGGCTTGGCAACTCAAGTGTTACTTTTTTTTTTTTACTTAAATTATGAGGAATTCAAATTGGATTTTGATTAAAAAAAAATAATTTCTTAAGAAAGGTATTAATTTTAGAGTCATTCTAAAAATTTTCCATATAAGGTTATTGTAGACACCCGATTTGGTCAGCCTGTGTTAGGGGATGAATTAGGGGTGCTCGGTTTGACCGGCCCATTGTCAAGCCCAATGATGAGAGTGTGAAACTTGGACATAAGAATGAAACCTGAATCTCCAATGAAAGTGGACTTGAAAGCCTAAAAGTCTAAAAAGCCTAAAACTTAGCCCAATTGCTTGGAATCGGCCCAGGCCCACTTGGCCCAACACAGGCCCAGGCTAAAGAGGCATCGCCTTAGTGTAATGAGATGATTGCCTCTTTGGCAGTTGCCACAAAGGCTGTCACCTCATCGAAGAAGCACCGCCTCTGTAGCAGACCACTTGCAACTGCAACCATGGTGGCCAAGTGGTATGGGTCCTACACCCCAGGCCTGTTTTTGTATGAGAAAGAGGTTTTTGGGGGAAAGAAAAAGGCTATGAAGGCTCATAATGAGCTAGAGGGCTTAGGGGCATGGGTAAGGTAGGGGATAAAAGGAAAAAAAGAGAGAGAAAAAAAGGAGGAGAGGAGAGGAGGATGAACCATTGAAGAGAATACAGAGAAAAGAAGATGAGAGCTCTAAAAAAAAGGGAGGCAAAGAAAAACGTCCTTAAGGAAGAAAGGGTAGATCCAAGCTAGAGGAAGTCCACATTTCCTAGGAGAAGAAGGAGGAAGCTTGTGTCAAGGTAGAAATCACATCTTAGTGAGGATTACAATCAAGGATACATCTCTGAGGGCCTTTCATTTTTGGTAAAAACTTATACTTAAGCTCAACATATTCATTATTTTGTGTGTTTTTGCTTATGCGTAACTAAGTTGTTAGTATACTTTAGGTATATTTTTAGTTTATTTTGCTTAATGTCTCATTTCATTAATGTGATCCTTTAGACTTCTATATGTAGTTGTGATTTGGCACTTTTTGAATGTATATATGCATGTATTGTTTGCTTAAAGTAGAAGTCTAATAGTTTTGAGAGTCGAACTAGCCTGTTAATCAGGCGATGCCTGTTAATCAGGCGATGCCTGTTCATAGAGGCATCGCCTCTTATCAATAAGGCGATCGCCTCATCACAAAGGCGTCGCCTCTTGCCAATGAGGCGATCGCCATATTGACAGGCCAACCCGCTTTTTAGCTTTACTCTTTTCATTAAATTTTTTTTGAGATGACCACTTAACCTGCTCTTTTTGACTTTATGCATGGCTATTTCATTGCATGATGATGTTCACTTAGATTATTTGATGATTTCTTTGGTCCGTAATATGCAACCCCTTTTTTAGAGCATTTCTTTGTAAGTATTATGATACATGATTTCGTGTTTTGAAAGAGGGAACTAATTGTGTGTTTATTATAGGAGTTACTTGATGATTTTCATTATTGAGTAGTCGCCTTTGTTAGCTATCCTTTTTATATCATTATGTTTATGTTTATTACCGGTTTACTTTCGGTATATACTCAGTTTACTTTCCGTATATTATTTGTTATTTTGCCTAAAAGCATTATAATCCCTAATCCTTTCCCCCTATTTGATTTCGAATATATGGTTGTCAATTATTATTTATTTTATCTTTATTGAATGTTAAGATTCAAAAGCATGAAATTGGATTAATGTGCAAACTTGGACTTAATTGTAAAATTTGGAAAGAAAATGAAGGCAAGTGTAATTCTGAATGTAAATGAGGAAATAATTAAATAATTAAAGGTAATAAAATGCAAAACACAAATAGAGGCCAACCGCAAGGTTGGGTGAGCATTCAAACGCTCATACCCAGTTTCCAAACCTGATCTTTGATGATGGCTTATGGGAACCTCTGTGGGATCCAGTTGTTGTACAGTATGTCCCAGCTTTTATCTGGGTGGCAACTCCATCTCTGAATAGGCCTAAGACCTATATCATATTTTCAAGTGGGCCTCAGCCCACACAGTGCCGTGGTCGTCAAACACTTGAGCGCGCACTAGACCCCGCCGCCTACAGTGGCGACTACACTGGGGATAGAGAAACTAATTCCAGTGTTCTATATTTTATCATCTTTAATTATTTTCTTATTTCTTCCTGTATTTATGCATTCACTACACATTTTGCATACAATGAGCTCTTCAGTCCCAAATAAACCCGGCAATAGTCAGTACTTCGCTACCTACGTTTCACTCAAACCTGGTGGTGGAATATTTGATTATTGTCACTCATAACACGTACTAATCCACGTTGTTTAACCCTTGAATGGGGAGACATATATGGATGTATATCGTTGTGGGAGCCGAAGCCTTTTTACCTAAGACTTAAGCCCATGTAATGACCTAGCAACTATCCTTAAGAATTTTCCTACGTGCATGTGTATTATGCCATATAATGGACCCTTAAAATAAATTTTGAGCCCATCAATAAGCGATCCAAGGTAAAATGGGCCCTTATGTCCAATCAAAGCCCATTATAAATAAACTAGTTAATAAAGGCCTCTCATGCCTATTCATGACCCATTTCAAATGGGCCTTGACAAGTGAGTTTATGGTGCTAAGGACCTTGGCTCATAGGAAATGGACTTGGGCTTTATTTAAAGGAAACATTACCTATCTGGATCATTTTGAGAGTTATCTCGCATACGTCGATTTTGTTATCCCCCATTGATAATTAAAACTCAGGCCAAAAAACCCAGGACAAGATACTCACCATAGAATAAGCATGTGGGAGAAATAAGGGCGGAAGTTTGCACATTTAAGCTTCGCATTTTGGTATTGTGTGTCTTCTTTTTTGTGATTATTTTCTTAAAATAAAATGGACTTGCATATCACGTATACACGTCATGCATCATTCTAACCAATGATTTTGCAGCACTATAGATCCTTCGAGCTCAACAGGGTGGGTCCGAAATAGTTCAGGTCGTCTAGTTAGAAATTCAGAAGTGAGAATGGCAGGAGGGTTTGATCCAGAAGCATTTGGGGCACAGCTAAAAGATGAAGTAATGGTAGAAACCCAATCTATGATGAGGGAAATTACTAAGCTCATCAAGGAAAACCAGCTGGCATAGCCATCCAATGCACCACTAATCAATCTAGTGGATCTCGATGAGGAAATCCCAATTAGAGGAAGGGAGGAAAATGACGTAACGGTGTTGGCCAATCTGACAAATCAAAGAAATGTGAACCCAACTGAAGATGTGGGTTAAACTGAGTGGGCTAAGAGCATGACCAAGGCAATGAATCAGATGCAGATGATGATGCAGGAGAAAGGTATTGTTGCTCTCCTGGATTATGATCTGAATCTGGAAAAGGAAGATGAACCGCTACCTCGTAAGTTTAAATTCCCTGATATGAAGAAATACACTAGCACTGAAGATCCCCATTTGCACTTGAAGCAGTATGTGACTCATATGAAGGCTACCGAGCTGACTGAAAGCCAAATCATCAAGCAATTCCCTATTTCATTAGAAGGAGGGCTGATCCATTGGTCCTACACCTTGGAATCACATGTTCAATCAGATTGGAAGGAATTGTGTGCTGCCTTTATCAAGCAAGACGGTCTCAATGTTCAGTTAGAGGTATCCTTAAGAGATCTGCAGAACACCAAGCAAAACTTTAACGAGTCTTTTGCTGATTACCTGACTCATTGGAAGGGAAAATTGTCTTTAATGAGGCATAGGCCTACTGAGTCAGACCAGCTAGTCCTGGCAATAGAAGGGTGTGTCCCAACACTGTCTAGAAAGTTGAGGGATTTGGGAATCAAAAGCTTTGAAGAATTATACAGGTTTGGGGTCCAAAAAGAGTCAGATCTGGCTTAAGAGAATAAATTCTTCGGAAGAGGGTCTAGGGGCAAAGAGGGAGCCAGTTCAAGCAATAATGTTCAAATTCATGCCATTCATCCACTGAGCAACAATGTATAGGTTAATGCAATTAGACAACCTCAGAGATTTTTGAATCTGGGACGTCCCATGTCCAAGGTCCTTAACAAGCTCCTTGAGAAGAACCTGCTATGGCCCTTGCCTTCACAACAACCCTTACCATCAGACCATCGGACATGACACAGACAGTTGTGCTCAGTTAAAATATGAAATGTAAGACCTAATAGACTTAAGCAAAATTACCAACCCAAAAACCAAAAAGCCAGACACACAAACCAACCCCTTACCTAATTACTGAAATGTACCACTACCAAATACACCTATTTTGATAGTCAACTCTGGTCTAACAGAGGAGCAAGTCTTAAACTCTTTCATTGATATATCCCATAATACCCTAAGAACCAAACCTGAGAATTTAAAACCAAGCAAACAACCCATGGAATTATAGGTACACGTCTTGGACATGTGGAGTTCTGATGATGAAGGAGAGGAGCGAGTTGACTTGTGGGACAACGAGGGGAGTGAACCAAGTCAATCTATGGAGAAGGTTGAAGAAAAGAAAGAGGAACCCGAGTCTGCCAAGTCTGAGCCCAAAAAAGCCAAAAGTTTAGAAAAAAGGAAAGAAATAGAGTAAAGTAAGGAGACTATTGCCAGTGTCTGGGAATTACTTATGCATTCTAGGGATCACAAGGAGGCCCTGGTTCTAGCTCTAGATTAGAAAAAGATCTCCACTAATTTTACTCCAGAGCAAATGGTCAAGTCACTAATGGAAACCCCTCAAGGGATGATAACATTTTCTAATGATGATCTACCTTTAGAGGGGAGGGATCACCACAAGGATCTATTTATCAAGGCTGAGGTGAAAGGGAAAATGACTTGCTGCGTGGTGGTCGACAATGGTTCCGCCATCAATGTGTGTCCGTTAAAGATTCTACCAAAGTTAGGGTTAACGGTGGCTGACTTAAAGCCTTATGAGGTAGTTATTAAAGCTTATGATGACACCAAAAGGTCTGTGGAAAGAACATTTAGGGCACTGGTTAAAACGGGACCTATAAAAGTTTGGGTTGATTTGCACATAATTAATATCCTGGTGACATTTGCCATTTTATTGGGGAGGCCATGGTTTTACCCCCTGGGCGGCGTCCCATCCACTGTCCATCAAAAAATTAAATTCCCTCATGAAGGAAGGGTTGTCACCATCTCAGCTGAAACTGAAGTCGTTGTGGTTGTACTGAAGTTGACACCCAAGGAGGTCTCCTTTAGTCCCAGTTTTGAGGTTTATGTAATTTATGAGGATGAGATGGATGAAAATGTTTTGAAAATGATGTGCAACAAGAAGTTTCTGCTCAGCATGGGGTTGGGAAAAAATCAGAGCGGACCTTCAGAGTTTGTGGGAAACAAAGTGCCTGTTTTGAAGCATGGGCTAGGGCTCAAAGAGGTTGACAGAGCTGAGGAAGAGATAGATGTTTGGGGCCAGTCTGAAGAAAAGGAAAAGGAAGCCATGGCTGAAAAGAAAACTCTATAGGAGATATTTACGAAAGAAGGCATCGAGTACCCATACAGCGAGACTCCATAACCTCTCCTGATGGCTAGGGAAGTTATTCCAGGGTTTGAAATCTTTATGGAATTCGTGAATAAAGCCAAGGGTGTTGCTATTAAAGAAGCCCCTACTGAGGAGCTGGTGTTGGCTGAAAAGGAGTTTAAAGAGGATAAAGTTACCTCGGAGTAGAAAGGCATTGATGATCAAAGCAAAGAACTTTATTTTGAAACCTACATTCTCAACTCTATCATAGATACCTTTTATAATGACTATGATGTTTCTTTTGCTTCTCTGTTTAAGAATGATGATATTTTCTTTTCAAAAGTGAATGCAATGAAGTCCAAATTTATTTATTTATGTGATGTGTTTCCTAATAGTTATTCTATTTGTGATGATCATTTCATGCATATGCTTGACATTAATTCCACGCAAACTGAGTCATTTAATTTAGGCACAAATGATAATCCTAAAAATATATTGCTTGCTTCTGGTTTAACTCATGATGAGAGAGAAAAAATGAAAGAAATCTTAAAAAAGAAACAGAAAGTATTTGCTTGGAGTTATGAAGACCTGTCCGGAATCGACAGGGAGATCTCAGAACACAGGATCCCTATATAGCGCCAATAAAGCAAAAGAAAGGGAGGTTAAGGCCGGAATAGGCTCTTTTGGTTAAGGAAGAGGTCGAAAAATAGTTTAAGGCAAAGTTTTTAGAAGTGGTAGAGGACACCCAGTGGTTGGCAAATATTGTTCCTATTCCTAAGAAGGATGTAAGGGTCAAAGTATGTGTAGACTACCGAGATTTGAATAAAGCTTGCCCCAAGGATGACTTTTTGCTACCACACATTAATATATTAATTAATAGTGTGGCTTCCAATGCGATGTACTCTTTCATGGATGGATTTTTAGGGTACAATTAGATCATAATAGTAGTGACAGATAAGTTAAAGAAATCCTTCATCACCGAATGGGGCATGTACTGTTACCAAGTGATGCCTTTCGGGTTAAAGAATGCAGGAGCCACTTATTAGAGGATGGCGACTGCTTTGCTGTACAACATAATCCATAAGAATGTAGAAGTGTATGTGGATGATATGATGGTGAAATCTACAACCAAGGAAGGGCATTTTAAAGCACTAGATAAGTTTCTGGTAAGGGCAGAGAAGTATAATCTCAGGCTGAAACTAAAGAAGTGTGTTTTTGGGGTTACATTTAGGAAACTATTGGGACACATTGTCAGCCGGAAAGGAATAGAGGTAGATCCAAATAAGGTTAGAGCAATTAGGGATATGCCCGCACTAAAGAATGAAAAAGAAGTCTGAGGGTTTTTGGGGCGTTTACAGTATATCAGCAGATTTATACCCAAATTGACAGTTATCTGCAATCCCATCTTTAGGCTTTTAAAAAAAGATCAACTCGTTATGTGGGATGAAAGGTGTCAACAAGCCTTTAAAGCCATTACGGATTATCTGATAAATCCTCCTGTTTTGCAATCACCGAGACCAGGTAAAGCCTTGATCCTGTATCAAGCGATTGAAAAAGAAACAATAGGTGCAATGTTGGCACATGAAGGTGAAGAGAAAATAAAGCATGATGTGTATTACTTGAGTAAGAAACTTCTGCCTTACGAAACTACTTATAGCCTGGTGGAGAAAACGTTCTTAGCAGTGATTTGGGCAACGAAAAAACTTCGACATTATTTTCAGTCTTATAAAGTGCAGGCAGTTTCCAAACATGATCCCCTTAGGTACCTCCAACAGACCTTATCTCTTATAGGAAAGTTGGCTAGGTGGCTTGTTCTACTCATAGAGTTCGACATAGAGTATGTAGCCAAAAAGATGGTGAAGGGAAGGGTGGTAGCAGACTTCCTGGCACAGAGTCCAGTGGATGACAACCAAGAATGGAAGTTGGAGTTTCCTGATGAACATCTAAGGGCGATAGAGATACAAGGTTGGGAAATGTACTTTGATGGAGCTGTCAACAATAAGGGGGTCAGAATAGGCGTGATTTTGGTTACGCCAGAGGGAGAAATGATCCCAATGGCGAAAAGACTTGAGTTTGAGTCAACCAATAACCAAGTAGAATATAAGGCCTGCATTTTTTGTCTAGAGGCATTGCGCAGCATGGGGGAAAAGAATGTTACTGTCTATGGGGATTCCATGTTAGTCATAAAATAAGCTACCAAAGAATGAGAGATAAAGGAAGACAGATTGCATCTGTACTAGGAATACTTGGACACTATCTTATACTCGTTTGGTCAGTGTAAGTTTTTTCACTTATCAAGAGAAGGAAACCAAGTAGTAGATGTCTTAGCCACACTAGCCTCCATATGGGAAAGTGGGAAATAGCCAGAAGCCAGGCCCTTAATTCTAACAAAATCTCGAACCCCTTGTTACAAAGAGGTGAGGGTGACACCGGTTGATGCGACTGAGAAACCTTGGTTCTATGATTTACAAAGATATCTAGAAACCGGGCAATTTTTGGATGATGTTGATAGGAAAGAAAGGATATTCCTACAAATGTTGTCTCGACAGTTCATAAGTCACAATGGGATGCTATACAAAAGAATGCCAGCCGGGGTACACCTCAGGTGTATCGATAAAGATGAATCCCGAAAGCTTATAAAAGTAATTCATGAAGGGATATGCGGGCCACACATGAATGGCACAGTCTTGGCAAAGAAAATAGCCTGTCAGGGGTACTTTTGGCTCACCATGGAGGCAGATTATGTTAGATTTGTGAAGAAATGTCACAATTGCCAAACTTATGGTGATGTTAGTCATTTACCATCTATGGAGCTTCAAGGAATGACTTCTCCTTTGCTGTTTGCTATATGGGGGATTGACATCATAGGAGAGGTAAGGCCAAAAGTGACTAACAGTCATTGGTATATTATTATGGCTATCGACTATTTCTCCAAGTGGGTTAAGGCTGAATCTTATGCTACTGTGGGGTCGAAACAGATGACGAGGTTCATTGAAAAGAACATAATCTACAAATATGGTTTGCCGCACCACATATTTATGGACAATGGCGTTCAATTTTGAGCAGAAACGGCCACACTACTGAGAGACTATAAGATTAAGCACCACAAGTCATGTCTGTATAGGCCACAGGCAAATGGAGTAGTGGAAGTACCCAATAAAAATATGAAAAAGATCCTGACCAAGATGCTAGAAAATTACCAAAATTGGGCCGAATACTTACAATTTGCATTGTGGAGGTATCGAACCACTGCTAGAACTTCAACAGGGGTCACTCCATACTCTTTAGTTTATAGGTGTGAGGCCATTTTACCGGTAGAGGTTGAGATAAGGTCGTTAAGAGTTCTTCTGGAATCTAAACTCCTTGAGTATCAATAGGTCGAAAGCCGATTGGCTCAGTTGACATTGCTGGATGAAAAGAGGATGAAAGCTATGTATCATTCTCAACTGTATAAAAAAAGAATAGCCCATGCCTATAATAAGAAGATCAAGCCGGGAAAGATTCGAGAAGGGGATTTGGTGCTGAAGCTTACAAAATCAATCATGACCGACCCTCGAGGGAAATTTAAGCCTAACTGGGAAGGACCATATCTGGTAAAGAAGTTATTTTCAAAAGGTGCCACCATTTTGTCTAACATGGAGGGAAATGAGTTCAAGGAGCCCGTCAACCTAGACAAACTCAAGAAATAATTTCTGTGAAAAGTCTCGCTAGGGAGAAAATCTTGAAAAGAGGCTGTCTAGGCAAAAAGTAGAGACTAAAAAAGGAAAAAAAGAAAGTCCTGCTGGATTGAAAACCTCAAAGGAGGTAGTCTAGGCAAAAGTTAAGGACATATAAAAGGAGAGAGAGAGAGATACAAAATGGTTAGTTAGAAAACTTGCAAGGGCAAGCCAACTAATAATATGAGATGTATCAAAAGTGAAATGTATATACATTTTGTGCTTAAATGAAATGAAATGGATTGCTTCAATTATTGTTAAATATAGTATGATGTGTTTATTACAAGTCGTTTAACTAAAAAAAAAAAGAGAAAACTACATCTAACAAAAAGGGAAATGACGATTTAATTTAATGAGATAATTTGGTTTTCTTTTCTTTTGTTGCTTACCCTGAAAGCTTAACATTTGTAACTCCCTTGTCCTTTTATTTCTAATTAATTCATCTCTTTCTGTCTATTGCAGGCAAACCCATGCTTTGTAATGATCATCGATAGTCTGATCTCCATTGTAGTTTAAATTTCTCTTGATGACTCTTCGAGGCCAAGTTGTCACAAAGTGATCTAGGAAGTTTTGAGAAAGGGGCCCTGGTTTGAACTCATGAACTAACTCCATGATCCATTGTTTATAACTATATTGACGGTAGAGGTGGGCTGGATTATAAAAAGTGGCAAAATAAAAACCGGCAATCGAGACGCAATATGTGTAGGACCGAATGGTCACATGCTGCAATCCCCACCAGGGGCACATCCAGTGGATTAGAGTGTCAGGGAATGTTGATAGCCAGCTGTGAATATTTACAGGAATGGGATGTAGCTTCCTTGTCCAGTAATGCTTGGCTTTGTAACGTTTAACGTCTTAAGGAGGTTCAAGCAGACCCAACTTTTTGTAAAACCACATCTGCAGGTTTGCGAATGATTAGATGCAAATAATAGGACAGTTGGAAGTCAAGAATTGATAATGTAGAATTTACCTCCAACAGGAATGGGCTTCTTAAGAATCATCGTGTTTTTGTGAAGTTATCCAATCTAATGATAGTTCTTGCTAAGATGAGAGGGAAGGGATTGAACCCTGATTCCACCTGATCGAGAATGAAAAGAACCTTTGGATCACAGTGCCCAGAAGGAGAAACCAGCAGAAACTGAGCATACAAGCAGAGAGCCATCATGCGAGGCCAACAAGTTTCTTCTTTATTCACACCCATAGTGACCTCGAAGAAGGACTCTAATACAATGTCTGAATTGAGGATACAGTGAAAAGAGGACCGGGGTGGGAGGTTGAATATACACGCCATTTGGAGTTGAATGGAGTGAGGATTTGGGTTTTCAAGGTCGGGAATCGCAAGTCAATAAGTGGAATCTGCATGATGACTGAGAATTGCTTCGAATTTCTCCGGCAAAGGACATTTTTTTACTGTATTAAATCTAAATACATGTTTATGGGGATCCTAAAATTGAACCATGGTGTGGAGGAAGGGGAAATTGATCCTCCTAGTATGGAGTGATTTGAAGACTAAAAGGTGAAAAGGCTTTAACCTAGTCTAAGATTTATTATCTAAATCTTTCAAGATCGGTTGTAGTAGCCTCAGACTCCGTTTAGTCATGATTATGGTTTTCAGAAGTGTCTTGAGAGAGAAACAGGAGGTTAAGGACGAAGGGAACTCAAAAAGTAGGCTGGACAAAAGCATGTGGATCTATAAAAGGGGCAGGGCCACCTGCTGCTAAGGTGATCGCTTCATTGATGAGGCGTCGCCTCAGCAGCATGAGGCGATCGCCTCTTCATTAGGGATCAATGAGGCAATCGCCTCTTCAGTAGTGTTGGTTGCTTCGCTTCATCGAATTGTGTAAATCTCGACAGGTGTAAATTGAAATGTAGTGGGGGCAGACACACATGTAATCATTAAAATTAGTTTGCATGTAAAAAAAATAAAAATAAATAAATTTAGTTGATGTGAATTTCGAGTTTTGTAAATAATCTATCAATAAATCAATAAACATATGAAAAAAAAATGTATGTGTTCATTATTCAAGATTGCATGAGAGAAACAATGATTGTTGACCCTGGTACATCACGCGTCTGATCTGGTACCCTCAGGGTCATCCCCTCATCCAACACCACTACCACTCCTGTCCTCATCAATTTGAAACACATTAATCTGACACTCGAGAATGGCAATCCTTGCCCTATTAGCCTCATCCCGATCCTGTTCAGACACATCACAGGTTAGTAAACCATGCGAGCATGCATACATGTAGGAAAAGAGATTCTTACCCTCCACTGTTGGGTGATCTCCAGCATGTAGTCTCTTTGGGCCTCTATCATACGATACATATATAAGCCTTGCTCTAGAGGAATGTGCATTATTGAAGTGAATGTTAAAACTAACGGTTGGTTTGAGAATTATAATGAAAGCAGGTCAGGAAAAAGCTTACATGAGTAGCACCACCAAGGATGCATGCAAGAATCAGGTCCTTGTCTAGGGTTAAGAATTCATGGGACAACTCTTTGGGAGGAACCTAACATCGAGCTAAAGGGTTGGGGACATGAATAAAACTGCCTAGGATGAACTCAGAACTGGGGGCAGTAGTCAGCCTGGCTTGCTCACCAGCCGCAGAAGTCTCCTCCCTGCCTGGATCCAGTCGACGCTTCAGGGGCTCTCTCTCTCGCACTCGAGATCTAATTGGGGGCATGGGCCTAGCAGGTGCAGCTTGAAGCCAAGATAGGAAAAGCATGTAAGAACGTAATCAATTCTCGAGGTGAGGAAAGCTGACAAGGACATACTTGAGAGGAAGAAGCGGCATGGAAAGGGACTGTCAACAGAAGGTAAGTTCAAACAAACTCTGCATATCAGCTCTTCACACAAACCGTGTAATCTACGGCTGGTGAGCCTGTAACAACCTGGGCAAGGTCATCACCCTCCAACTCGTGAGCCCAAAGCATACTGTCAGGAGGAGACCTGGGAACCTGCGTTGCTCTAACGCCACCCCTCCAATTCGAGACCCGCTCACCTAGATACCAAGATCGATATCCAGGACCACAGAGGAGTACTCTCTTCTGAGCTAGGGGCCTGGAATGAGTCATCTCAATAGTCCAATCCTTAGGCCCCTATAAGTCATTTCGGATTTGCAAAAGTGGAGGTGTCAACATGTAAGTAAATTGAATATACATAATTCACTAATGAGAAGGGTTGTCCTTTATAGGTACTGCGTCTTGTGTCAGAGAGTTCAAGTGCTGTCTGTGGATATGAACTCGTGCGAGGTGCCTTTTCATGACGCGACTGGCACCCCATATGCTGAGGGCTGGGAAGTGATCCACCACTCGCGTCACGCCCATAAGCAGTTCTAGCTCCAGAGCCTAGACTTAAGTAAAAGAAAAAAAGAAAAAGAAAAAGGGAGAGGCTGAGTAATGAATATAAACAAGTGAAGGTTAGAATAAGATAAGAAAAAAGAGGATCACGACTTACCAAAACAGCTTGCTAAAAGCCGTAAAACCTCCTGGCCCCTCGGACCACCTCATCCATACTCCAATACAAATATGCCAGAGCACAACTACCCCAATCGAACATAGGTACCTGATCGAGGTCTCGAAGAGTTGGCAAGAACATCAGGTCGATGGAGCTGGTAGTGTTATCAAAGAAGGTGGTATCAACCAAGTAGAGCAAGAAGGCCCTTACCACCTGATCAACCTCACGAGGGGTGATCATCACTACAGCTCGCTCTCAGGTGTAAAAGCTCTTGAACGAGTCCAGTTTGAGGGTATGAGTCCCCTTCATGTCGAGAGTCATGCCCAAAAGTTGCTCGATATACGTAGCCTTGTTTAGAGACAACTGGTGTAGGCTCACGTTGAAAGGGATGGGGTCTCCAGCGTAAGTAATCCTTGTAATGACGGCAAATGACATCGAGTCCAAAGTAAGCTCATTAAATAGTAGATGGAATGTGTGGGTTGTGTCAAACCATCTCTCCATCAGAGCATGTAGTGGTTGATAATCTGTGTGTCCCTGCTCAGAAGGAAGCGAGAGTACGAAGTCCTTGAATCTAGTCTCCTAAATTTGATCCCTCTATTCGTCAATCAGCTTGCCGTAAAAAACTCAAGCTTTATGAAAATTTTCAGTGCCCTTAAATATTTGAGCATCATACTGCAAGTAAAGAAATAGGAAGTGAAATTTATGCATTTTATTGTCATAGAAAAGTTTCAGATTAAACAAGCACATAAATAACGCAGATCGCATTATCGATGAAGCGATTGCCCTATCGATGAAGCGATCGCCTCATCACAGAGGTGATTGGCTCTTTGAAAATGCGATAGCCTTCCAATTAGCAAGAATGGCTATCTCCTCTTCACAAGAAGCCCATCGTCTCATCGATGAGGCCATCGTCTCATCGATGAGGCAATCGCCTCATCAAAGAGGCGATCGCCTCTATGAGATGTAGACAGTGATGGTTCTCGATTTTGACAATTAAAATGGTAAATTTCATATTCATTTGATTAAATAATGCTCTAGAATGATAAATACGCAAGAATAATCACTGACCCAATGTGATTTTGTAGGAAAATTTAGGTACTATCCTCTCCAGATGTAGACGAATAGATATGGGACCCTAGATCCGCTAGGAGGGGAATCGAGCCTACTCGTGCTAGTCCCAGATTCCTAGAAGCGCTAACAAAAGGCAGGATATGATCCCACTCAGGCACATGAGGTGTTCTCTCATTCTCCACTATATGTGAAAAGAAGGAAGGTATAGAAAGTGCAGGGGAAAAGAAAGAAGAAAAAAGGAAAAGTCACAAAAGTGAAAAGGGAGGAAGATAAGAGAGAGGTTACTTTTTATAGTGGGTAGAAGTTTAGGGTTTTTTTTATAAAAAAAAGGGGGTTATTATCATATGCTAAGAAGATGAAATTTAGGAATAGAGGTTGTCTAAATAAAGCTTAAAAAAGAGTGGGCCAGGAAAACCCATACCATGCAAAGATAAGGGCTCTTCGGGTAGTATCCCTGAAGCTCAAGGATAGGGCTGTTTGGGTTTGAATCCCCGAAGCTCAAGGACAGGGCTGTTCGAGTTTGAATCCCTAAAGCTCAGGGACAGGGTTGTTCGGGTTTGAATCCCCGAAGCTCAAGGGCAGGGCTGTTCAGGTTTGAATCCCCGAAGCTCAAGGGCAGGGCTATTCAGGTTTGAATCCCCAAAGCTCAAAGACAGGGTTATTCGAGTTTAAATTCCTGAAGCTCAAAGATAGGGTTGTTCGAGTTTGAATCCCTGAAGCTTAAAGACAGAGCTGTTCGGGTTTGAATCCCTGAAGCTCAAAGATCGAGATGACTGTTCGGGTTTGAATCCCCGAAGCTCAAAGATCAAGACGACTGTTCGGGTAGTATCCCTAAAGTTGAAAGTAAACAGCGACTGGGTCAGGAAAACTCAGAAGTCTACATCCCCGGGGAGGTGATAATTGGACCAGAAAAATTCAAAAACCATATCCTCAATGGTGATCAAGCCAGGGAAACTCGAGGACCAAAGTCAATGTTAAGTGCTGATCAAGCCAGGAAAACCCGAGAATCATGTTTCGTGAGTAGTGATGATCGGGCCAGGAAAACCTAAGAATTAAGTTTCAGCGTTATGATGATCGGGCCAAGAAAACCCGAGAATCAAGTTTCAGCGTTGTAATGATCGGGCCAAGAAAACCCGAGAATCATGTTTCAGGTAACAGATGGTTGGGCCAGGAAAACCCATAAATCTGTGTCCCTAGCAATATAGTAATCAGGCCAGGAAAATCCGAGGTTAATAGTCTTGGAATACTTTATCAAATATTAATGAGTGGCTGATCAAGCCAGGAAAACCCGAGGATCACGGTCACGTTTCAGAATTGAAGGATTCATCTCTCAGGTGAAACCCGAGAGTCAGGTATGCTACTCATCTTATTGTTTGTTTGTTGTTGTGCATGTGATTTTTTAAAAAATGGTCATTGCATGCATTTGATTTTTTGAAAAATCAGGGGGCAAACTGTAGACACCCGATTCGGTCGACCTGTGTTAAGGGATGAATTAAGGGCTCTCGGTTTAACCGACCCATTGTCAAGCCCAATGATGAGAGTGTGAAACTTGGATATAAGAATGAAACCCGAATCTCCAATGGAAAGTGGACTTGAAAGCCCAAAAGTCTAAAAAGCCTAAAACTTAGTCCAATTGCCTGAAATTGGCCCAGACCCACCTGGCCCAATACAGGCCCGGGCCAAAGAGGCATCGCCTCAGTGCCTCTGCGGCAGCTACCAAAGAGGCGATCGCCTCAGTGCAATGAGGCGATCGCCTCTTTGGTAACTGCCGTAAAGGTGATCACCTAATCGAAGAGGCACCACCTATGTGGCAGACCACTTGCAGCTGTAACCATGGTGGCCAAGTGGTGTGGGGCCCACACCCCAGACCTATTTTTGTGTGAGAAAGGTTTTTGGGGGAAAGAAAAAGGCTATAGAGGCTCATGATGAGCTAGAGGGCTTAGGGGCATGGGTAAGGTAGGGGATAAAAGGAAAAAAAAAGAGTGAAAAAAGGAGGAAAGGAGGATGAACCATTGAAGATAATAAAGAGAAAAGAAGAGGAGAGCTCTAAAAGAAAAAGGGAGGCAAAGAAAAATGTCCTTAAGGAAGAAAGGGTAGATCCAAGCTAGAGGAAGTCCATATTTCCTAGGAGAAGAAGGAGGAAGCTTGTGTCAAGGTAGAAATCATATCTTAGTGAGGATTACAATCAAGGATACATCTCTGAGGGCCTTTTATTTTAGTAAAAACTTGCACTTAAACTCAACATATTCATCATTTTGTGTGTTTTTGCTTGTGCGTAACTAAGTTGTTAGTATACTTTAGGTGTATTTTTAGTTTATTTTGCTTAATGTCTCATTTCATTAATGTGATCCTTTAGAATTCTGCATGTAGTTGTGATTTGGCACTTTTTGAATGTATATATGCATGTATTGTTTGCTTAAAGTAGAAGTCTAATCGTTTTGAGAGTCGAACTAGCCTGTTAATTAGAAGAGGCGTCAACTCTTATCAATGAGGTGATCGCCTCATCACAGAGGCGTCGCCTCTTGCCAATGAGGCGATCGCCATATTGACAGGCCGACCCGCCTTTTAGCTTTACTCTTTTCATTAAATTTTTTTTGAGATGACCACTTAACCTATACTTTCTGACTTTATGCATGGCTATTTCATTGCATGATGATGTTCACTTAGATTATTTGATGATTTCTTTAGTCCGTAATATGCAACTCCTTTTTTAGAACATTTTTTTATAAGTATTGTGATACATGATTTCGTGTTTTAAAAGAGGGAACTAATTGTGTGTTTATTATAGGAGTTACTTTATGATTTTCATCATTGAGTAATTGCCTTCGTTAGCTATCCCTTTTATATCATCATGTTTATGTTTATTATCGGTTTACTTTCGGTATATGCTCGGTCTACTTTCCGTATATTATTTGTTATTTTGCCTAAAAGCGTTGTAATCCTTAATCATTTCCCCCAATTTAATTTCGAATGTGTGGTTATAAATTATTATTTATTTTATCTCTGTTGAACGTTGAGATTCAAAAACATGAAATTGGATTAATGTGCAAACTTGGATTTAATTGTAAAATTTGGAAAGTAAATGAAGGTAAGTGCAATTCTGAATGTAAATGAGGAAATAATTAAATAATTAAAGGTAATAAAATGTAAAATACAAACGGAGGCCAACCGCAAGGTTGAGTGAACATTCAAACAGTTATATCCAGTTTCCGAACCCGATATCTGATGACAGCTTCTAGAAACTTCCGTGGGATCTAATTGTTGTACAGTGTGTCCTGACTTTTATCCAAGTGGTGATTCCATCTTCGAATAGGTCCAAGACCTATATTGTATTTTCAAGTGGACCTCAAGTCCACAGTACCGTGGTTGCTAAACATTTGGGTGCGTGCTAAATCCTGCCGTCTACAGTTATTTATTGTCAAAGTTTTAGTAGTCTATAAATACAAGAATTTTCAAGAAGCCAAAACATGAAGTGAATGGTAGAAGCTAACAATACAAAACAATTTGAGATTTGCAATTTTGAACCGTATCTATACATTGGTTCTGAGAATAACATCGTATAGAAGAATATCTTCAGCAACATTGTATTTAGACGTTCGTAAAGATTTTTTTTTTTTCCAAAAATTGATGGTTGGACAACAAAATGTTTGAAAGAAAAATGAGATTATTTGTTTTAAGTGTAGTTTAGAATTGTGACTCTTATTTATAGCCAAAAGAAGCATATAAGATTTTGGATAAATAATATTTGAACTACTCATTTACACTGTTGGATGGAGTTCATCAACATCTCAACTATTTAATTGCATTTAATTATAAAATTATTAACTTTACACATGTTTCAATGAAAATAAGGAACATTTAGACTTTTAATTTAAATCTTTGGATGAATCTCATCAACATCTCAATCATTTAATTATAAATAAGGATTTTTTTTTTAAATATAGATAGGAAAATTTAGAATTTTAATTTAAACCGTTGGATGAATTTTTATCATCTCAACCGTTCAATTAAATTAATAATATTTTTTATATTAATTATTTAATTGATGTTTGATTTATATTTTTATATATAATTTATGTATTAATTAACATATAATGATCAATTTATTTAATAATTACCAAGAAATAATTAATTTATTATTGATTAAAAAATTAAAAAATAATAAAATAAAATATTCAATTTATTTTATAATTACCAAGAAATAATTAATTTATTATTTAATTATAAAATTATTAAATAATAAAATAAAATTTTATATGACTAACATATACAACAAATATAAATATTGAGTGTGAAGTGTAAAATATATAAATAATATAAAATGAGATGTAAAAGGAAATATATGAAAAATATTTTTTTGAGAGTGAAAAATAAAACAATATATTAAAATAAAATTATTGCAGAAAGTACATTTTGAACTAAAATGTACTATCTTTTAAATTTATGGATTGGAGATAACCTAATAAAACATGAACTCCATTTATACTAGTGATTTTTTTACATATATATATATATATATATATAATGTGCTGGCCCGTTCGGTAAGTATGTCTTCCTAGTCCTGGATGCCACACCCAAGTTGTTGCGGCACCACTTCGCCAGTTCAACATCAGAACGTATAATTCATTTATTTATCTTTTTTTTCCAAATTGAGAATTGCTATTTATCTAATATATTTTAATTTATTATATTATTTTATTTTAATATTTAAAAAAAATATTTATTTATTCTTAATATTTATAAAATTATGTTTCATTCATAAAAAAAATTAATAAATATTAACTATTATAAATATTAAAAATAAATAAATATTTTTTAAATATTAAAAATAAAATATTATAATATACCAAAAACAGGTCAAATAGCAATTGTTCCTTTTTCAAACAGGCAATTCATTAGTTTTCATTACTTCAACTGAGGACACTTTCCCGCATATCCAAGATTGCGACAATCTCACCATTTACGCACTGCTTATATAGGAAAACCCATATAAAAACACTCTGCCAGGTGGGAGCCACTCTCCAGAACTTCAACTCATTGGGATACCATCTTGAAGTCTTCCCTTATTTATTGGTATATATATGCACGTCAATCCATCTTCCCTCTTCCACCTTCTTTATTAGATCTTTTTCTTCGATCTGTGGTTGTTTTCTTCTTTATTGGCTTTAAAGGGTGTAACGTTGAGCAATTTGTTCTTGTAATGGCGGAGACATGGGTGAGAATGGTTACTGCACAGACACCAACCAATATAGCTGTCATAAAATACTGGGGAAAAAGAGACGAGACCTTGATTTTGCCTGTTAATGATAGCATTAGTGTTACTTTAGATCCTGCCCATCTCTGTACTACAACTACTGTCGCTGTTAGTCCTCTTTTTGACCAGGATCGTATGTGGCTTAATGGAAAGGTATAAACTTTTATTGGACTTTTTTTTTCCCCTTCTTAGCTTAATTGGGTTTTTACGGTGTTGAATAAATGTTTTGAAATAAACAGCTTTTATGCATGCTGGATTTTTCTGGGTTTGTTTTGTTTTTTTCAGTTGAATTGTTATTTTTGATCTTCTGAAAATGGAAATTAGGTTCTATTCAGGATGTTTTTGACATTGCTGTAGTAAAATTTTTCTTCATTTCAATTTTGATGGTATAAGCACTTCAGGTCAACCTAGTCTATAAAGTAAGAATAAATTTGATCCAGATTAATAACCATTAAATAACAAAAAAAAAAAAAAGATTTTTTCGTTAGGTAACCTGATTGGAAAAGTTTGTTCTTGGTGTTGTCCTAATGTTATGGTATTTAACAGAGTAGGTACCCGTTTTGTTGATTATCTGACATGTTTATAATGAAGGGAAATTTTGTTTGCTTGAGGGTAATTGACCGCAAAGAAAACAAAAAGATAATTTGATCTTTCAAGATTGGACATGAATCTATGTTTGTGACTTTGAGTCAGCTTCTAATAAAAATATCCATCAGACGCTTGTAGAATTCAAAAAAGAGGATAAGAGAAGTACGCATAAAGTCCAGACTTTTTTTTCTTTGTTTCTTTCCCAGATAACAAACATGCGGGAATTCATTTGTTAATTTAGTTTTTATGTAAAGCACAGCTATACTGAGTCAACTTACCTTATTGTACAATTAATGCAGTAGCTAAAATGCTACCAATGTTCCTTGCACCTAAAACAGAATCTTATCATCTCACTGCATAGCTTTTCCTTTTTGTTGATTCATGGCTCTTTTGGTTTTTGCTGGTCAGTGTAGGAGATCTCCCTTTCTGGAGGTAGGTACCAAAATTGTTTAAGAGAAATTCGTGCTCGGGCCTGTGATGTTGAGGATAAAGAAAAGGGTATCAAGATTGCAAGGAAGGATTGGGAGAAATTGCATGTACATATAGCTTCATATAACAATTTCCCTACTGCTGCTGGACTGGCTTCTTCAGCTGCTGGTTTTGCTTGTCTAGGTAAGATTGGTATTCTCCATCTTCATTGTATATTCATTGTTTGATTTTGTTTTAAATATGGTTTGCAGGCCTATTGTTTTGAAATATTTGTTCTGGTTGTTCAAGCGATATAAAGCTGGTCTTCATGTTTCTGAGAAATCACTGTGATGTGGGTTGCATTGTATTTTTGTATCTGAAAAGAGACTCAATTATGGTCTCTAAATTGGACTTGATTCCTTATGTCAGCTTTATTAAAGATGGGGGGGATGTCTAAATTAGTAATATATATGAATGGCTTTTTTTTTATTTTTTTTATTTTTTTTAAAAAATAAGGCTCATTAACCAATCCAATATTCATCCACATGTTGGTTTATAAATATAACTTGGAAATTGTAGAACAGGAGAATTTCATGAGGTTTACTTCATTTTTCAAACACAAAATGATAAACAGACAACTACTTGTATTGTTTTTCTTTTAATTGTCTGCTATTGAGGTATCCTCATAGGTTTTTTTTATTAATTCTCATATTGTTTTGACTAGAATACACATGCTGCATAAGATGTTTGTTGCAATGCTTACTATCCTACTTATATGCATGTATGAATGTAGCAACTTTACATATTATCTACTTATTAGTTTGTAAAAGTAACTTGGGAACTAAGGCTCTTATGCAGCATTGGTTCTTATGTGAATCAAGCATCAAGATGCTTCTAAAATATATATAATCTTAATAATGATTCGATGATTTACATTATTTTCAATTTGGTGGTGCGTAATTTTTGTATTGGTCAGCTTGCATGACTGAAATAATGTGCATATTATATTTTTTTTCTATTGAAATAATACGCGTATTATAGCTTATTTTAATCTCCTTTCTTCATGCCTAATGATAGTTTCGCATTTGGCAAAAGACCCCTCAACTAGAACAGATGCTTTCTGTACCTGGCCATGCATTATTTTGCCTTGAACGACCTTTTTATTGTTTAGCTTTGCATGTGCAAACCTCTATCTTGAGATGATGATATTTAATATTTACTGCACAATAGAATAATGAATCTATCCTATTTTGATGCTTTATTGCAGTTTTTGCCCTTGCAAAGTTGATGAATGCTAAAGAAGACAATAGTGAGCTTTCTGCTGTTGCAAGGTATATACTCTCATTTGATTAGCACTTGAATCATCTATTCATTTCAAATTGATTAATCCCTGGTTCCAATGGATGTTTTTGTTAATGGCTCTAAAATTGAATAGCATAGTTCACTTTCTTTGCTTGAACTTGCATGTAGCCTTTCATAATATCTGTTAGTGAAAATTTCTACACTACACTTGGTTATGGATTCCGCCCATTCACCAACCCATGAGAGAGAGGAAATAGTATTTATGAACTAAATGTTGTACTCATTGTCTAACACAGTGGGACCCATTAACTGGCACAGTTGACACATGCAGCAGGTGTAGGATACATTCTTTCTTTATTTACACACTCATTGACATAAATTATGTTGTGTATCCCAAACTTGAAATATCATTTTTTGTTTCATTATTGCAAGCAATGACCTCTAGTTGGTATTTTTTCCATTTTCCACTGTAGCTTGGTTTGAATGATGTGTAATTTTTCTGTTTATAATTACTAGAACTATGTTAGATGCATCATTTCTGGTATCTAATTTCTCTTTTTGTAGTTGATATTGCAGTATTTTTTGCCACGATGGATACCTACAAATCAGTATGGAAGTTTGTTTTATTTACTTTTGACTAAAAATTATTTCATAGTTAAATTATATTTGTTTAAATTTTAAATATGTACGGAATTTTATTCACTTAAGATATTTGAGATGTTATTATATAGTTGAGTTATATTTGTTATACTTAAGTATGTCACAAATGTTCATATAAAGTGGGTTAGGCATTTGATATTTTGTAAACTTTGTTTCTTAGGCAAGGTTCAGGCAGTGCATGTCGCAGTTTGTTTGGTGGATTTGTCAAGTGGATCATGGGAAAAGTAAGTCTGATTTTGATTTTCATCTTTTTTTTTTTTTTATACGATCTGTCTGCAATGTATTTTGCTATTTTAAAAGTAAAACTGATCTTTATGTTTAAATACATCAAGGTTGACGATGGGAGCGACAGCCTTGCAGTTCAACTAGTTGATGAGAAGCATTGGGATGATCTTGTTATTATTATTGCTGTGGTATGTTCCTTTTTCTTTTTTTTTTTTTTAAATTCTCTCCTCATCAAACTGTTTGCTGTTATAGTTTCCTGGTTGCTTTTGGCCTGGGGTGCTAAGCAGTGTTCTTTCCAATGGTTTTGGTTACAAGACGTGTATATGTTAATTGGTCATGTCATATGCTGTTTTCCTTTAATTCAACTATTTCTTCTTGTGTTTGTTTCATTTGATTTCTTTTCTGACAGCATTCTTTTATCCACCCTTTTCATAGTTGTAATATTTTTAGCTTCTGTCCCATGTCATATTCATTTTTCTTTTATGTTATTTGCTCTCCATTTGATGAAATTGGAACTTTAGAATATAAATTTCTTATGGCATACATAGTGTTGGAACTACATTGAAAGATGATGGAGCCATGGTCCCAAAAATTGGCTCATTGAGAACAGTCTGAGATGTTGAGGAAAAATTAGATGTCAATCAACCTTATGTTTAAGTTTTTGGGTTGTGAATATATATATATATATATATACATACATACACAGAGAGAGAGAGAGAGAATTATCATATATTGTGAAATAATACCTGCAGCTTTTGTCCAAATTTTGAGGTCCTGTGGAAAAAGTCCTGTAAGAATTTTGTTGATAGATTAGACACTTTTTATCTTAACCTGGAAGACTCATCATCTGAATCTGATCTGGTTTCTTAGAGTTTCTACAAGGAATGTGGTTACTACATTCTCTGGTGAGATATTGTATGATGGTGAAGTGTAATCTAAATATTTTTGAAGAAATGTGATATACAGTTGGTTGTTGCATACTGTGATGTATCCACTTTAAATGCAATGAAATGTACAATGCTATCTTAGTATTTGGGATGAAAGTTCTTTCTTTCTTTTTTTTTTTTTAATATTATATCGTGTTTAAGTTATGACGCTGCAAAGCTGCTTCAAAAAAAGTTCCTTTTTTCTCCATTTAGCATTTTGTCATCCATCTGCCATGTTTGGTAAATCTGACTTCTTGTTTTTGCCCAGGTAAGTTCACGGCAGAAAGAAACTAGCAGCACCTCAGGAATGCGCGAGAGTGTTGAAACTAGCTTGCTTTTGCAACATAGAGCTAAGGTGTTTTTCAATTCTCTTAATTACATGTTTTACAACTCCTTTTCGATTTTCTGTCACCTGAGCTTTCTAAAAGGAGTTCGAGTTCTATGCTTCATCTGTTAAAGATGATTGACATGTTTTGTAGTTTACAAATTTTCTATCCCTTGGGATTAGTTTTTATTCAGATCTTGCTTTTCTTCGTTTCCTGTTAATTCATGCACTATTTTTCTTGATAGTAGTTATCTTCAGATTCTATCTTTGGTTGACCAGTCTAAGGTGTGGTGCTAACTTTTTCATGATTTTGATAGGAGGTTGTGCCAAAACGCATTATACAGATGGAAGAAGCCATAGAAAAGCGTGATTTTACATCCTTTGCACAGTTAACCTGTGCCGATAGTAATCAGTTCCATGCTGTCTGTTTAGACACATGTCCCCCAATTTTCTACATGAATGATACATCCCACCGGTAAGTTGCATGTCCAGTTTTATTTTACATAGACATTCAATTGATGACTCATGCTGATTGAGGCTCCAAACTTTAGTATTTAATGCTTTCGTTGTGAATATGTTCCAGGATAATCAGCTGTGTCGAGAAATGGAATCGGTCTGAAGAAACACCTCAGGTATGTTTACTGTTTGGGTTCTGCGCTGGGTAAATATATTGCAATTTAGGAGAATGAATTATACACTTAACAACAAAAGTTAGAGGATCAATATTGCATAATCTGCATAACCATTATTGTTCACAAGTCTTTTAGGGAAAATTCATCTTACTGAGCCGTGCATGATTATTAGCATTTAGTTACTGAATGATAGCAGCTTTAAGAGATTGCTGTTTGTAATTATTAATTTTGGTGTTTGACTCTCTCAATTTTCAGAAGCCTATTGGGGAACCTGGTAGCGAAGTTTTAGTTAGTAGAATGTACTAAAATAATTGTGAAATGAATTGTTTCAGTGCTATCTGGAAAATCAATTGAAGACATAAAGGTTCTCAGTCCCCTGCATATTTATATATGAAACTTTAGAAGTTGTAAAGCATAAAAGTTACAAACCTTTTTTTTTTTTCTTTTTCAAAAAAAAAAAGATTTAGGAATGCAAGTTGCTTTTAATTCTGTCTTTCAGTTATCATGTTTTCAAGTAAAACATGCTGGTGCCTAATTCTTTATTGTCTGTAGCTCCTGTATTTTTGTGTTTTTTGGTCTTTCAGCGACTGTTGTTACAGAAGATAAGACATGGATGATCTGGAGTCATACTGATCAGACATTCTGTCTTCCATGTGTGAGATATTATGATGGATAAATGCTAATAGTGAGAAAATTGACAGGTGGCCTATACGTTTGATGCTGGTCCTAATGCAGTTCTAATTGCACGTAATAGAAAGACTGCTGCCCAGTTGTTGCAGAAGCTGCTTTATTATTTCCCACCAAATTCTGATACTGATTTAAACAGGTATTTAAGGGAACAATAAACACTGTTTCTCAGTGAAGATAATAGGTGATGTTTAGTGGGACTTTCATCAACCCCATAGATGAGTTTTCTGATATTATATTTTTTTTCTTTCTTTTTTCCATAGTTATGTCCTTGGTGATAAATCCATTCTAAAAGATGCTGGAATTGAAGAGATGAAGGATGTGGATTCATTGCCAGCACCTCCAGAAATTAAGGATGCCCCAAGATTCAAAGGGGATGTTAGTTATTTCATCTGCACAAGGCCTGGTAGAGGTCCTGTTTTGCTCTCCGATGAAAGTCAGGCTCTCCTTCACCCTGGAACTGGAATGCCTAAATAAAAGTGGCATCCACTGCCCTTTTTTCTGTATTTCTATTCTCTTGCTGTGCCTAGGTGAACATCTCTAAGTAGAGACCTGGCATGGTATTCTGAAATTTTTTCAGTAATTGAAGTTGCAGTGAAGCAAATCTTGCAACTTTTTCTGGCAAATTTGCAGTTGAGGCTGCTTTTGTCTTGCATCTGTAATTTATTTTCTTTTTGGCTCTCACTTCATGTGGGGTTATGATCTCTTGATGAATAAACTGCTTATTGTGTTCGTTTAAGCTTCTTTTTCCAGACGAGTCTGAGAATAATTTATGTTGTAATTTGATATATATATATATATATTGATGCACTCATCATTCAATAAATTCTTAATTGTTTATCATAGACTATTATTCAATGATTTATTCAGTGATCTTCTCGGTCTTTTGAAAAGCATGGGATGTGCTAGATCATTTAGTCATGGGTTAAGCGTCGTTGTCGCTGGACTCCGTTGGATATTTAAAGCACTAATAGTTTGCAACAGCCTTGGAAACTTATAGGTGCTGCTTCAAATCCTAATCCATGTTCAAAATTTCCAGATTTATCGTAGCACCTGAAAATTTGTTCATTTTCTGGTCCTGGAGCAGCCTATGGTGATCCATATTGCCTTTGAAAACCATGAACGTTTAGATGGATGGATAGTTTTTGCTTGCAGGAAAAATCAATTTTGTGATGCTGAAATAGCTAGCTAGATTTTAGTGACATTTTGCTTCGTATACCATTTTCAAGGCAGCAACACTGTTAGCAGATTAGAAGAAAGGCCATATGCCTCCCCATGTTCATCAGCAGCAAATTCATGATTCCTGTTGGATGCCTCTATCAGGAACTGTAGTTAAATTCTGATACGGCTCTTTTTAGTAGTGGGTGCTTGGTTTTGGAGTAGTAACAGACACTCTAACAGAGTGAATCTGTTTCTAGGTACTACAACGAATATAGTTTCTCAGAGTTGTAATCTGTTTGGCTATTCACTATGCTAAGGAATTGGCTATGGAAATATTGTTTTGAAGAAGTAGTCACAGGGTGACGCATTGACGCTCTTAAGGGAGGTTCTCACCCACGGATCTTTATTTCAGACATTTTGTTTCACTTTACTGTGTCTTCTCATGTCTCCCGTTCAGGATATAGGGGACTTGGCTTGAGGAAGCCCTCTGTTTAGCAATGTGTATCGGTTGGTTCAGTTGAAAATTATACAAAACTGAATTAAACCCAAAATATTAAGAAGGTTCAGTTCAATCGGTTTGGGCAATTTGGAATTTCACAATTTTGGACTTATTGAACTTCTGTAATTTTGAACCTTATTTTTTCTTTTGGGAGATTTACAAAAAAAGGGCACTGTTTAAATGTTTTTAACAAAAATACTACAAAATTTCATTAATTACAAAACTACCCTCTCTTTATAACACGCGTACCTTATTAGGTTTCCTCTATGTTTCTTCATCCTGCTCTGTCATTTTCTTCATCTTTTGATTTCTTCAAGTTTTATTTTAATTTTTTTTATTTTTTGTGATAACTGTTCATAGTGGTATGTAAAATAATTACTCATTTTGTTGTTGGCGGTTATTTCTTTCAATAAGCTTATGGTTAACACATGATTTCAAAAGACTAACTTTGTGAAACAGAGAGAATCTAGTGCAAAGAATGAGAAAATTTTAGGAGAAAAAATGGTGAAGAAAATAGTTTGTAAAAGTGAAAAAAAATGACATTTGAAGAAGGATGGTTCTTTTGAGAGAGGTGGTGTTTCTTGAAGCAAGAAGAGGGGTACTAAGGGTAGAGATGGCAATATGAATAGGGGGAAGAAGAAAATAAAAATTGCCATTAATGAAGGATTGAGTTTAAAGGTTGTTGCTTTAAAGGTATTTTTTGTTTTTCAATTTTGATTTAGGTTATGTTTATTTTTTGTTTCTGATTACTATTTTTTTTAAGGATTGGGAGCCTTTGTTGAGAATTGATGATTACTTTAAAGCTAAAATTTCTTGTAGCTTGTCTTATGGCCAGTGTTATCGATTTAATAACATAAGTTTTAAATAAAAATTAGTGGGTCTTTTTCATCAAACTTGTTTTAGGTATTTTTTATATTTGCCTCAATTTGAAGTGCAATGTCAGTTAATTCATTCTCTTTTGTTAAGGGCATTGAAGCAATATAATGTCCATGAGTGTTGGTTTGATGTTTCCAAGAAGAAATTGAAATTTGAGATTGAAGAATTTTCCCTTGTTACAGGTTTAACGTGTGTTGGTAATTTTTTATTGTCTTAGGTTTATGTTGAGGATAATAGGTTGATTAGAAAATATTTTGGTGCATTGAAAAAAATTAACAAGTAGTACGTGAAAGAGTGTTTCTTATCGAAATGTTCAGACAATGATGAAGATTGCATTTAGATTACTATGATTTTTTTTTATTGAAGTTTTTTTTGTTGAGTTCTTTGGAAAAAAATGGTTAGTAGGAGAAAATTTGACATAATGGTGTTTGGTTTATACAATGATTATCATTAGGGAAAAATGTGTTTTACTTGACTTTGGAATATATGAAAGGGAAGGTTTATTTGAGTGGAAAAAAAAAGAAAAGAAAAGTGATGGATTTTTTATATATATATATTGAATGGCTTCCTATATGCTGTTCAGATTTGATTTTATGAATGATGCCCTTTTGTGATTGATAACATATGTGTTTTTACTGGTTAGGTTAATCTGCTTATTCCTCGTATTTTGAATCGGAGTTGTAAATCAAATATGAGTTTCAAGGTTTTAAGGCAGTGTATTTTCCAAGGAATCACTAAAAAAGATAAAGTTTGTTTTGGTTATTTATTTATTTTTTTAGTTTATTTTGTTCTTTGTTTTGTTGTTATTATTATTTTTTATTTTTTGTAGTTTAAATTGAGAAATATATCTCCTATTGGTGAAGAGATGGCAATATTGTGTTTAAGTGATTTTTTTTATAAGAGTAAAGAAAAGTTGGTTGATTTTGGTAATGATACAAGTTCACCTAATTCCGTTAATGTTGTAAAGCAATTAATTGGGAAACAAATTGTTTGATGAATGAGTTGAATGCTTTGAAGTTGTTTGTCTATCAGAAGTATGATTATCTTTCTTCTTGTATGAAATTGGTTATGGACAAACTTGGTGTTGTTTGTACCAAAGACACTGGTGAAAAGGTAATTTATAACTTTTTATTTATTTATTGTATAATATACTTAACGGAAACGTAATGTATATTTTTTGTTATAGGATGGTGTTGGTTGTAGACACCCAATTTCGGGATGATGAGTTATGAATACGATAGAGGACTCTAACGATGAAAACATCATGAATAGGTCCTTGATACTTAAGGTTTAAAATTCCAAGGGTCTAAATGCATCTTTTAAAGGAAGGATTTAGTGTTTTCAAGGACTAAATTGCAATATTTTTTAGGACCTAATTACAAACCTAAATTCTTCCAGGGTTCTTTTTGTAATTAAATGTTAAAAAAAAAACTATCGAAATTCCATAATTTTGACTGGAATTATGTAATTCCGGTCGGAATTACACCAATTCCGATCAGAATTGCACAATCCCGGTCGGGATTGGACTCTTCCGTCTCTGTTTTTAATTTTTTTAGGCTTTTAACTCAATCCTAATTGGTCTAAAATTCTTAAATATGATTTTAAGTATTAATCCTATATTTTTAGGAATTATAATCACGTTAGAATTGAGTTAGGGTTTTTGGTTTTCTTTTCCCTATATAAAGAGGACGACAGAGGGGAAGAAAAAGAGAGAAGAAAAAAAGAGAGGAAAAAGGGAGAAGAAAAAAGGAGGCAACAACATATATTTTTAAGCTTTTGGGTTTGTGTGCATTTAATCAACAATTTTCATCCATTGTTGATTCTTAAAAAGAGCTTTCTTAATTTTTTTTGGAGTTGTTTTTCTACAAAAATTCCTTTTGGTTTATCAATTAATTCAAGATCCTTGGAGAATTTTTGAAGAAGAAGATCCGACGACTTATCAAGAACGGTGAATTACAAATTTGAGGAGTATCCCAAATCACTCATAAGCGTCATCATCTTCTTCTTATTCTATTTTTTTTATTTATTTCTTTTTGATATTATTGATTATTTTTATTCTTTTGAGTTATTATTATAATTTATTCATAAATCATAATTTTATTTATTTTTTTGTGATGATTATGGAGGAAAACGCATGGTGATCATGTTGGAGGGATGAATTCATAAGAAGTCCATGGAAAACCATAGATAAAGCCTCGTAGAGACTTAGTTTCTAAGGTTTTTATTTTATTTTATTTTATTTATTGCTTTTTTTTTAATTTTATTAACTATTTTATGAATTAATGCAATAGCCTCAATAGTGGGAGTAGTGAAATTATGTATGTGGTTGCATGTTTATTTTGATTAAATTGGTTAGTAAAACTAGATTTCAATTAGGTAATTATTTAAAATCAATGGAGAACGTAAATTAATTTAGGTTGCTCGATAATAAAACTAGGGTTTTTTTATAAAGGATTAATTTAATTATTTGTTTGATCTTATTTAATTATTTTTTATGTTTTTATTTGTTTTTGGGCTTATTTATTATTTTTATGTGCTTTTGGAGCCTTAAGCCCATTTTACGTCTTGATTTATTTATTTAAGTTTAGGTTATTTTCTTTTAGCTCATTTCACTTAATAATTAACTAGGTTTAATTAATTAAAATATACCTTTAGGCCTATAATAAATTAGATTTTAAATTAGAAATATTCGTAGACCCATTTAGTTAATTAGATATAAGTCCACGTAACTCAATTTAATTAATTTAGACTTAGCCCACTTAATTTAAGTTTTTTTTTTCATAATTTGTAGATTTAAGATCACCTATTAATTAAAACATGTAGAATTAGGCACACTAATAATTTGTAGAATTAGGCCCATTTTTTTTTATTAAAACAAGTAGACTTAAGTTCATTTAATTAAAATCAAAAGGAAATAGGTCTTTCGGTTTACGTATAAATTAAAACATGTAGATTTAACTCATTTATTTAGAATCCATGTAGATTAGATTAATCTAAGGATTATGTGATTTATTGAATGCATTATTTACTTGTATATTTCATGACTAGTTTGCCTTGGATTTGATTGTTTTTAGGGTTTATATGAAATTACATGTAAATAGAGAATAAGATAATAATTCATAAAGTAATTCTAAATGAACACAAAACTGAAAGAAGTTGGTATTCCGTATCCAGAATCTCTTGGCTGTGGTGCTAACTTTCTTTTAAGGAATCGAGTACAACCTTTTCGATTTGTCCCAGTTATTACCCTGGGTGGCGACTCCTAATCTCCATGCCATGTCTTTGTGACAGTGGTTAGTGTGTTTTCTAGAGCCCCGAGCTCAAATAGTGTCGTAGTTGCTAAAATCTTGGACGCGTGCTAAACCCTGTCGTCTACATTAGTGATGATGATATTAATTATATTGATTATGAGAAGAAAAATGATTCTAATGTTGAGTCTCTTGAAAGTTTTGATACTGTTGTTAAAAAAAAGAAAGATGATGATGGAGATAATAGAGCCAATCCATCAGGTGTTGGAGGTGATTTTATTATTTATTTTTTATATGCAATTTTTTTATTGCTTTTTAGTTTACTTTTAGTTTTTGATCTTGTTTTAAATGTGCAGGAAAAGATAGAGGTGCTATTAGTGCTTCTGATTTTGGCTTAGGTGATGTTAGTGGTGTTGAAAAGGTTGTTGAAATTAAGAAAGTGAATGTAAAGGCAATGAAGGTGAAGGAGATGGTCAAAATAAAGAAGCTTGTGATTCAGAGTTAAAAAGATTTTGTTGGCGTATGTTAGGTCTTATTATCCCAAAAAAATCTAACAGAGTTAAAACCTAACATATCCTAACAAAATCTTTTTAATTTTGAATCACAAGCTTCTTTATTTCGATCATCTCCTCCACCTTCACTGCCTTTACATTCACTTTCTTTGCCTTCAACAACCTTTTCAACACCACGAACATCACCAAAACCAAAATAAGAAGCACCAACAACACCTCCAACTTTTCCTGCACATTTAAAAAAAAGATAAAAAAACTATAAGTGAACTAAAAAGCAATAAAAAATAAATAATAAAATCACCTCCAACACCTGATGGACTACCTCCATCAGCATCTTTCTTTTTGTTAACAATAATATCAAAACTTTCAAGAGAATCAACACCATAATTTTTTTTCTTCTCAAAATCACTAGAATCAATATTATAATCACTAACACCATCTTGTAGCATAAAGCATACATTAGGTTTCCTTTAAGTATATTATAAAAAAAAAAAAAAATTTAAACTACTTGTTCACCAACATCTTCAGTACAAACAACACCAAGTTTGTCCATAACCAATTTTATACAAGAAGAAAGATAATCAAACTTTTGATAGACAAATAACTTCAAATCATTCAACTCATTCATCAAATAGTCTTGTTTCCTAATTAGTTGCTTTACAACATCACCGAAATTAAGTGAACTCGTACCATCACTAGAATCAACTAACTTTTCTTTACTCTTATAAAAAAAACCTAAACACAACATTGCCATCTCTTCAGCAGTATAAGATATATTTCTCAATTTCAACTGCAAAAAATAAAAAAAAAATTAATAACAACAAAAACAAAGAACAAAAAAAACTAAAAAAAATTAAATAACCAAAACAAACTTTACTTTTTTCAGTGGTTCCTAAAAAACACCGCCTCAAAACCTTGTAACTCAGATTTGATTTATAACTCCAATTCAGAATACAAGGAATACATGGATTATCTTGACTAGTAAAAGCACATATGTTATCAATCACAAAAGGGCAACATTCATAAAACCAAATTTGAACAATATATGGCTATTCAATCTATAAAAAAAATCCAACACTTTTCTTTTTTTCACTAAAATAAACCTTCCCTTTCATGTATTCCAAGTCAAGTAAAACATATATTTTCCCCAATGATAATCATTGTATAAACTAGATTCCACTATGTCAAATGTTCTCTCACTAACCATTTTTTCCAAAGGAGAACTCAACAAAAAAAACTTCAATAAAAAAAATCATAGCAATCTTAATGCAATCTTCATCATTGTCCCAACATTTCGATAAGAAACACTCTTGCATAGACTGCTTGTTAATTTTTTTTAACCTACCAAAATATTTTCTAATCAGCCTATTATCCTCAATATAAATAAATGACAACAAAGAATTACCAACACACCTTAAACCTATAGAATTCTTTAATCCCAAATTTCAATTTCTTCACAGAAACATCAAACTAACACTCATACATTAGGTTTTTTTAATTCCCTTATTAAAAGAGAATGAATCAATTGACATTGCACTTCAAATTTAAGCAAATTTGAAAAATAACCAAAATAAGTTTGAGAAAAAGACCTAACCGATTTTCATTTAAAACTTCTTTTATCAAATCAATAACATTATAAAACAAGTTGCAAGCAATTTTAGCTTTATGGTAATCATCAATTCTTAACAAAGGCTCCTGGTCCTACAAAAAAAAAAAAAAGGAATCAGAAACAAAAATTAAACAAAACCTAAACCAAAAATAAAAAACAAAAAAATACCTTTAAAGTAGCAACCTTTAAACCCGATCCTTCATCAATGACAGATTTCATTTTCTTATTCCCCCTATCCACATCATCAACTTTACCCTCAGCACCCCTTTTTTTGCTATAAGAAACACTACCTTTCTTAGAAGAACCATCCTTCTTTGAATGTCTTATTTATGTTTTTCTTTTACTTTTACAAACTGTTTTCTTCACCATTTTTTCTCCTAAAATTTTCTCCTTCTTCACATTAGATTCTCTCTATTTCATAGACTTAGCCTTTTAAAATCATGTGCTAACCATAAGTTTGTCGAAAGAAATAACCGCCAACAACAAAATGAGCAGTTATTTTACACATCACTATGAATAATTATCAGAACAAAAAAGGAAAAAATCAACAAAAAAATGAAAACTTGAAGAAACCAAAAAAAGAAGAAAATGATGGAGCAAGATGAAGAAATAGAAAGGAAACCTACAAAAAAAACCCAATAATCATGATAATTAATTCTATAAAAAAAATGGTTTAATTCTATATAAAGTAATAATGTAACAAAAACTATATCAAGTCATAAAAAAAAATATTAACTTCTATATTTATAAAAAAATAATATTATTTCAAGTAAAACTTTTATATCTTTTTATAAAGTTAGATAATTTTTTCACAAACAAAGTTACTTTGTTTTAAGTGTAGAAGATAGTCAAAGCACCCTAACCATAGAATCCATGTCCACTAGTTTTAATTTTATTTATTTATTTTTTAAAGAAAGGGCTACTAGGCCATTTTTTCCTTCTTCAACATGCTGAACTTTTTTGGGTTTTTTCATAAATATCTCATAACAGAAGCAAAATAACAAAAATACCTTAAATTTTCTAAAATTACACGTGTGTCCTATAGCATGAATATAATTACGCGAATGCACCTTTCTTCTTCTTCTTCAACCATAACAAAAGAGGCAACTCAACCTAAGCCCAACCTAAAGCCATAATTGCTGAAGAAAACCTAACAACACCTTTCGATTTCCCTACATTTCTCAATCTCATGGCTAAGCACACCTCCTTCATTATTTAACAGAGATCGGTCTTTGGTCACATGCTTTTAAAAACAAGATAATTTATGAGAATGGCTCTATTGCCAAAATTCATGAGATTTCGAAGTAGGTTAAAGCTATATACAAGTATGAATCTCTTTTTTCTTTATATATTGTCTTTAACTAATTTATTATTCTTTTTGGTTTGTGCTAAGTTGAAATTACTAAAAAATATTAGGACCGTGCGGAAAATCAAGCAAAAGACACTAGTTGATATGGATGTTAATCAGGGATGCTATATAGACCAGAGTCTGAGTCTAAATTTTACATGGACAAACTTGATATGGGGAAATTAACTTCATTGCATTTTTGTGCTTGTTCTAAGGTAACAATTTATATATGATGCTTGAAGTATCAATATCACTATATATTCTTTACAGCACTCATTTGATTCTTGCATTTTGCGTATTCAGTAATGATTTTGATATTAAGAAAATTTTTTTTTAGTGCTAATGCTTACCATTTCGCTGTAAAATTCAGGTCATTGGCTTATTCTTCATTACATGAAATGCACATGATGCTTAAAGTAGTGTTTTACTTTGTACTTGGGGGCATATCCCCATCTCGTTTGATGTGAACCAAGCAAGCACTAAACATGTTAACCAACATAATGATCCACTCAAGTATGATGGTCCAATGACTAAAGCTTGCATGAAGAAATTCAAGGATGCTTTAGGAGTGTTCGTGAAGCAAGAGGTGAAGCTTGAGTTAATTAATCAAAGCATAAGTGCAAATGGAGCTTAATTGAATGAATTTGAAGAAAGTTTGATACAAGGGCAAAATCATCCTTTTTACACCTTATTATTATATTTTGACCCTCAAAATGAAGAATTCATGTCAAACTCTTCAAGTGGAGGGATATGCATTCAAAATACATAAAGTGCAATTTTGAAGATTTTGGAATATTCTAGAAGATGTTAAGGGAATCTATAAAAATTAAGAATCTTTTAAGAATATTCTCTACAAATAAAACCCTAGATGTGATAGAGAGTGGCTGTTACTCATTTAAAGGCTTGGTTAAATTTTTCTTAGTTATCATGAGTTGTCAATTTGACTTTTCAAAGCATAGTTATCATATTTTGAAAGGATCCTATTTAGTTCA
Organism: Mallotus nudiflorus; assembly: GCA_947683625.1. Lineage (NCBI taxonomy): Eukaryota > Viridiplantae > Streptophyta > Magnoliopsida > Malpighiales > Euphorbiaceae > Mallotus > Mallotus nudiflorus. The sequence continues at coordinate 688,765 of CANTUR010000793.1, read as the reverse complement.
GGATTTTCCTTTATAAGAGTTTTTAGGAATAAGTAAGAAAGCCTATTCCTTTAAGGATTAGGATGTTTATATGTCTATATAAAGGCCATAGCAATGTAGCACGAATAGAGAAGAAGTTTTATCAAGTAAATTTTAATTCTTATGAGGTTAAAGTCCTTCTCATTTGTTCTTAAAAGAACTTTAGTGAATTTATCAAGTGAATGCTTGGTATATTTAAACCTAGTTTAATTTAGACTTAAAATTGACTTTGTTAATCTTAGGTTTATATTAAATAACTTTTAATTCTTTATAATTAAGGTTCTTAAGTACAGGTAATTTAAGGGTCTTGTTGGGAATTAAAGTTTCTTTTTGCTTGATTTATGAATGATCCTTGGCAAGGTTATCAAGAGTGAGTACGAGTTTGTTACAAGTTAACCACGTTCACATCATCATCATTGACATACTTTAATTTCTACCAACTAAAGATTAATCATTCTTTCTCTATTGCATGTTGAGATTATTCCTGGATAAGAATAATAGTTATGTCCATATTATTGATCTTTCCATTCTTTTTTTTCTAGTGCAGGGACTAAAAGCTAGGATGTACTATTTAAGAACACTTGTTGCAACTGATGCAATCAAGTTCGCAATTGATGCATCTTTTCTCAACCATGTAAGGGAACTGTTTTTCATTACCACATTAAGCCATGTTCAAACAAATAAATATTCCATGTTTATTTTGGAGTTATTTTCTTCTTGTTTACTGATTTTAGGGATTTTTTTAAAAATCTACATTTACAGTGTGTTGTTAATGTATTTAATTAAGTTGAAAAATGTGTTTATGTGTTTTGCCTTGTTTCTTATGTTATTTTTTATTGGAGAAAGTTTTGTTGTTATAAGGAACGTTGAACTGGTATCTTTGAATCTTTTATTGTGCAAGACCTGGGACTTTCTTTTGTTGTTTTTTATTAGAGAAAATTTTGTTGTTATGACACAATCAAGCTTTATGTATTATGGGAGATGTGATGTTCCAGTCCTTGGACTCAAAGTTACTATGAGAGTTTTAGTGTGGAAGCGGAGGATATAGTCATTATAAGGCCACATATTAGTCAATAATTCACCTATCCATTATTAAATTAGTCAATAAGGACAAATTGACATAAACTCTCCATTTATCTTTACAAGTTTGTCACAAACTTTGATTTTACGTTTCAGAAAAAATATGAATGAGAACCAGGACAAATTGATCAATAATTGAAATTCATGTATGTAGAAGAAATATAGATTTAAAATGGATTTGAGCTTTTCCTACCTACCTACCATGTTATGTATAAATATAAATATACATAAAGTATATGTAAATATTAAAGCTGTATTTTTTTTGGTTTATCATTATTATTATTATTATTATTGTTGTTGTTGTTGTTGTTGTTGGCCAAAAATTTCATATACATTCTTCAGAACTACAAAAATTTAAAATAAAAAATAATGAATCGGAAACCAAAAATTAACCAAAAGGATACCAAAAAAAAAAAGAATAAAAAACTAAAAATAAACCAAAAGGATACAAAAAAAAATGAATTTTTGTGATTTATCTTTTTAATTTAACTTGATCAATTAATGTGTGGATTTGACCAAATCATCTCTTATATACTATATACTAAATACATAATATTGTAGGACATAACCAAAAATCTCATATACATTCTTAAAAAAAAAAAAAAGAAACTAAAATCAGAAAAAATGAATTAGAAACCAAAAATTAAACCAAACGATACAAAAAAAAAACAACCAAAAGGATACAAAAATGAATCGGAAGCTAAAAAAAAATAAAACCAACATAAATTAATATAATAAAAAAAGAACACACCAAATTATAATCTTTCAACACTTCATCACCATCAACACCCTCTTTAACAAAACTATCTTTAATATTGGAATTAAAACTAACATCCTCAGACAATTTCTTATCATCCTTAAAATAAAAACACAAAACAAAGTATTAGAAATCAAACAGAAACTAAAACAATACAAAAATAATAAAACAAAACATACACTAATAAAATCCTTTAACTCATTACAACCACCAACAGTTTCAACAAACTCTGAATTATAAGCACCATTTTCACAACCAGCAACATCTTTTCAATTAGAACTAGAAGTACCAAAAGCACATCTACATTTCCTTGCACTTTTAAAAGAAGATCACAAACTAAAAGCAACAAAATTAAATACATGCTACCTAATAACATAAGTCCTTTAACTTATCACCACCACCAACAGCTTCAATAAACTCTGAATTATAAGCACCCTTTTCACAACTAGTAACATCTTCTAAATCAGAACTAGAAGCACTAAAAACACATCCACCTTTCCCTGCACTTTTAAATCAAAATCAGAAACTAAAAGTAAACCATAAAGCAACAAAATTAAATACATGCTACCTAATAAAAGAAATCCTTTAACTTATCACCACCACCAACCACCATCAATAATTTCAACAAACTCTGAATCATAAGCATCCTTTTCACAACTAGCAACATCTCTAAATCAAAACTGGAAGCACCAAAAGCATACCCACCTTTCTCTATACTTTTAAAATAAGATCAAAAATTAAAAGTCAATAAAAAAGCAACAAAATTAAATACATGCTAACTAGTAAAAGAATGGAGATGTGGGGGTATTGATTCTTGTACCTCTCGTATGCTAAGCAAGTGCTCTACTATTTGAGCTACACCTATCTTCATCTTTCATTTACTAACACATTATTAAATTAGGTTATGATTTGTTTCGGGATTGGTTCTTATTGACCTTGACAATAATTATCTTATTTTTAATTTTAACAAACTTAATTTTGAGTATTTAATTTATTTTTCTAAGTGTGTATAAGTTAGGACTTTATTGGAAGTTAAAATGAAGTATGATTATCTTAGGCTGATTCAACCTCTAAGATTCAAGGAGGCTTTTGACATCTTTAAAGCTTTATAATGAGAAAATCATCTTCTTTACATTTAAATTAGAAATCTTAAGCTTTCTGAATTAGGCTTACTTGTCAAAATCTGAGTTCATTTGGGTATGAAAATATTAAGTCAAAATCAACGTATGCAGCTACAATTTTAGATTGCATAACTTTTAGTATTTTAGACATATCTTGAGTTGCAGATGTCTAATTGAAGTGATTCAAATTGATATGGAAATCTAAGTCAAATATATACAACTTTAATGAAAAAAGTTTGGGCAAATTCAAACGTATTCAATATAAAATCAATGGTTCAACTTGTGTACATCCTCCTAACAGTAGTTTGCATTTTAGATTGCATAGCTCTTAGTATTTTGAACATATCTTGAGTTTTAGATGTCCAATTAAGGTGATTCAAAATAATATGGAAAGGTAAGTCAAATATATACAAATTTGATGAAGAAAGTTTAGACAAATTCAAACGTATTTAATATAAAATCATGGGTTCAACTTGTGCACAACTGTTTGACAATAGTCTGCATTTTAAATTGCACAGCTCTTAGTATTTTGTACATATCTTAAGGTACAAAAGTCCAATTTAGGTGATTCAAAATGATATGGAAAGTTAAGTCAAATATCTATAATTTTGTAAAGAAAGTGTGGGTAAAATTGAACATCTTCAATAGCCAATTATGGTTTCAATCCATTCATAGCTGTCTGATAGCATCACCTATAATAATTCAAAATTATAAATATTGAATTCAAAATATAGACATTGGACATATTATTTGCACCTCCAACAACTATATTTTTGAGTGTTTGTCTATATAAAAACCTCTAGAGCTGAATGGAAGTTAAGAAACTTGTTTATCATTCATTCTTTCTTAAGCATTCAATTGAACTCTCAAATTCTCTTAAACAATTCTTTATTTGTATAACTCTTATGAGAGTTGGTTATGTGTTAGAAATAGAAATAGAATTTCTTTTCATCTTAAATCTTGGGATAGATTAGAAGGGAAATGAGATGTATTTATAAAGAAATTAGTTTAAGTGTTATCCATTAAAACACTTGAGATTTGGTTTTTTTAGTGAGCCTTGAAAAGTCAAGTTGTAAGGTTGTAAGAGTGAGCTATAAAACTCTTGTGTAATATCAATCTTATGAATAAGATTGCAAGTGATTGAAAATCCTAACTTGGAGATAAGTTAGGTGGAAACGTAGGATTTTTGTTGAATCCGAACTCCTTAAGTTTTTGTGTTCTACATTCTTCCTTTTTAACTTCCATTCAATTCTTGCAAAGAATTCTCTTAATTTCTCATTTTTATTTGATAATCCTATTCACCCCCCTTTAAGACTCTTTTTAGTTCTTCAATTTGAAGTAATAACGTATTATTATGTATTTTACAAACATATTAGATTACTTGAAATCTTAAAAATGTTAAAATTATATTTTTCGTGCTTGAAATATATTAATAAAATTGATTCTATTTTAGAATCATTAGAAATTTAAATTATAACTTTATATCTAAAGTTTTATTATTGTTTTTTAGAAATAATCATGTTGGTTCAATTATAATGAATGTTATATCTTTTACACTTTAAGAACTTGAATAATCAATTATGTACAGAAAATTTATTGCATATGAGTTGTTTGTATTTTGACCATCACATTCTGTGCATATTTATAATCCATTTGAGAAATTTATAAAATAAAATCCCAAAAAATTATATATATTGACTAATGTTTCACTAATAAAAAACAGAGGGAAAATTGAAAAAAATTATTTTTTTTAAAAAAAGATAGAAATAAAAAAAGAAAAAAGAAAAAATAAAAATTTATAAAAAAAGAGGAAAATGAAAAAAAGAGAAAATAAAAATAAAAAAGAATAAAATAAAAATAAGGGAAGGAGAAAAAAATAAGAAAAAGAATAAAATAAAAATTTATTACAAGATTAAAAAAATAAAAATAAAAATAAAAATAAGGAAATAAAATCATCAAGAAAATTAATTAAAAAAAAAGGTAAAAAAATAAAAGAGAAATTAAAAAGAAAAGTATAGGTACATTTTTTAAAATATAAAAGGTGTTTCTGTAATTAGAATATGGTAGATTTATAAAAAAAAAATAAAAATTTAAGATGCTTTGGTTGATGACATTTGAAAATGGGTATTTTTGTAAATATCTCGAAGTTACTCCCTTTCTCTATTTCAGTTAGTATCTGGCCTGTGATACTCCATTTGAAAACTTCAACTGCAAGTATAAGTTTAAGCCAATGCCAGTCTGCTCATCTGATTCATCGTCAACGTCATCTGGGTCCTCGTCATCGACCAAGTTATGGATTGTGCATAGTATTGTGGCTGGAGCTGCTATTGCTATCGCGGCTATTGGTGCTAAGGCTTATTTGGGTCGATCCACCAAGTTTCGAAGTCGGGTTGTAGGAATCATACCTGCTCGATTCGCTTCCTCTCGGTTTCAGGGCAAGCCCCTTGTTCATATTTTAGGAAAACCCATGATCCAGGTACTTTTTTTCCGCCTCTCTCTCACAAGAATTTGGTGAGAGGGTGTGAGTTAATTGTAAATTTGATACTTGTTTCTTGTAATTGTTAAATGATGTTATACTGAATTTGGATTTGTTTGGATTGTTTAAATGTTGAGAAATGGTGTGTTCATTGCTCCAAGTAACATGAGTCAGTCGTTAGTTGGCATTGTGATGCTATATTGCAGCAAAATTTAAGATAAAACTTCTGGTTTATCTTTATTTTTCAGTTTAATGGAATTGAATTCTACTAAAGGGAGAGAGGTAACTATAAATATTTATTGGATCAGTAAGTTGCTTGTAGTATCTAAAAGAGGACAGATCTTTCAAAAAATCCAGGAAATTTTTATATTTCTTTAAATCGTTATCAGGCCAATAGAACTCGTTTGAGATCTTTGAGCTTGGATGTGGATAGATTTTATCTGGGTGAACTTGTAATCCTTTCTCTGATGAGCCAATAGTCATTTAATTCAAGTACAGTAACATGGTTAGTCTGATATTCTATATTAGATTGCTTGAGTCTGAGAACCATGACTTCAAGAAACAAATGAAGTGTGTGTGTGCATGAGTGTGTGTTTGTTTGTTTTTAGATTCCTTTCTGAAACAAAGGAAAATGTGTTTTTACCATTTGAAACAAAGACAGCTGAGTCACATGTCTTCCTATTTAAGGGAATTAATTTGTTCATAACACTAACATACAAGTGTAACCTGAAAGTTACAGCCCCGATCACTATATACAAGGAAATAGAGGCACTCTAATAATCCAATAACAAAATCTCCTCTTTTAAATCAATGGATAATATAATTTTCTATCAAAAATGCTGTTATGTTATAGTTTTTTGCTCATGGTTTTGACTAATCATGTGCAGAGAACCTGGGAAAGGGCCAAGCTGGCAACTACTTTGGATCACATAGGTAAGTCGATTGGCCTGAGCTTCATCTAATTTTTATTTAGGTATGTTGCAATGATTTTCTGCTTTATTTAACATTACAAGGGCCAATGTTTCAACTAATTACCTCTTTTAACTGCATTTCGGGGCTGCAGCTAAAATGCTACTGCCCTAGTGCTCTTGTATATGTGTGTGTATAAAATATATATTTATTCATCAAAGGCTAAAATGCTGCTCACCTTCTTTATACATAGTTACATCGCGATGCATCTAGATGTTATGCACAAAGCAGTGAAGCTTTGATTTAACTTCAAGTTGTTAATATTTTCAACCTGTTAGTTTCATTTTGGTTAGGTATTTTATTTCTTCATTGTGCAGGTAAAGAAAAGAGAAGATAAATTGATCAAATTTTAATCATACTTTGATCTGCCATCTCATTTTCTCATGTGCTTTACTCTATTTGGAGCTTTTGCCCAAGTTTATTTTGGCTACTGTGAATGACATCTTTCATTTTTTCTTTAAATTCAAATGGGGAATAGAGGGGTGTGCTCCCACCATTGTCAGTTTGTCACTACTCTCTTTCATGTTCCTATATTATTTGTACTTGTGCATAGATTATATTTATCTTTTTCCATTTTCCCCAGCCAAGGGGCAGCACCTATACACATGATCCTAGCATATCACATTATCTCTTCCTCAGACAATGGGAATCATGGCATAGTAAAGTAGCCTAATCTCATTTACCTTGTTGCTGATGCAGTTGTGGCAACAGATGATGAACAGATTGCAGAATGCTGTCGTGGATTTGGGGCAGATGTCATAATGACTTCAGAATCTTGTCAAAATGGTAGATTACTTGTTATTGTGTAGCTGTAATTTGATTTTGTTTTTTGGTTTTTTTGTTTTTTTTTCCTTTTCCATTGGATTTTATGATAGCTACAATGTGTATTAGTGTACAGGTACAGAACGGTGCAATGAAGCGCTTGGAAAACTAGAAAAGAAATATGATGTTGTTGTCAATATTCAGGGTGATGAGCCTCTCATTGAACCTGAGATAATTGATGGAATTGTTAAAGCACTACAGGTGAAAATAGTTAGCTTACCATATTACATGTGGCTCTTGCATATTATGAACAACAATTTCATGCTGATCTATTTGCATTTTTTATGCTTTAATAGAGACTTCTTGAACAACATGTGAACTTCAATTCTAATCTTGGACATGTATTCAAATTCAGTGTCTATCTACCGAAGAGTTCTTCATGAAATTATCATATTGATGTAGGCATCTCCAGATGCAGTTTTTAGCACTGCTGTGACATCTTTAAAGCCGGAAGATGCATTTGATCCTAATCGAGTGAAATGTGTAGTGGATAATCAAGGTTATGCAATCTATTTTTCAAGGGGACTCATTCCTTATAACAAGTGAGTTGTCAATTCTTGATAAATGGATGCATTTGCTGTATTTTCTTTTAGCTTTTTGTTTTTTTCTGTTTTTGTTTATTAGGCTACTTTATGGACATGTTTCTGTAATTGATACAGATCAGGGAAAGTCAATCCACAATTCCCATATTTGCTCCATCTTGGAATTCAGGTATGAAGCATTCTCCCAAGAGCTGTTTTCTCCATACATTTGGGTGGTTCTAAGGTCCATGTTTGCTTATTTTAGAAGTAAGATGTGAAATTTTCATGTTTGACAAGAGTTATGTTTCAATTCATAAATTTGACCAGAGTTATGATTCAAAGTTTCTAAAGATATATCCAGAGCTTCAGCCAACTCCATTGCAACTAGAAGAAGATCTAGAACAGCTTAAAGTCCTTGAGAATGGGTATAAAATGAAGGTATTGTATATGCCACTTAAGAGTGCTTTATCCTTTGGCAATCTAGTCCTACTCTGAAATTTTTGCATAATGTTTATGAAATTTTAATGGGGTATTTTAAGGCTTTGTGGGAACTTAACCATTCATTTGTTGCTGCCGGACAAGTCTTTCTGTGCTCTGGGATTTTCTTTTCTTCGCTTTTTTTTTCCCCTTTTTCTCTGGCTTTGCTATTATTATATTTTTCTCGTTATTGCTATTATTTAGCCTGCTAGTGACTGTAGATATTTGTACAGGCAAACTTGAAGTTTGATTGTGGTTTTGTTTCTTTTTCCCTTTATGACATTGTTGTACAACATTTGCATTAAATGGTTTTGAAGGTGATAAAGGTAGACCACGAGGCGCACGGTGTTGACACTCCTGAGGACGTTGCGAAGATTGAAGCATTGATGCGTGAACGAAATGTGCTGTAGTTGAAGACTATTGAAACTAGTGACTAAGAGGGCACATTTTTTATTTACTATTTTAATAGAAAGATAAAAGTTTGGCTATATTTATGACTTAAACTTGTTGTGGGGATTTTATTTTGTGTTTTTATACTTGTGATTTATTAAGAATGTATACTGCTAACTTTGTTAGAAAATATTGCAAATAGCGTGTAATTTTTTTTTTTTTTTTTGCTATTTTGACATTTAAAAAATATATATTTTTCTCAGTTAAATGTCCTAACATGCAAATTAGTACATATTTTTTTGTTTTCGTTTTTTTTTTTTTAATTATATGTAGCTGATTTGGTTGGCCCAAATTATTGACTTAACTATGAGTGAGCTTCGCTTCTTTTTCTCAGAGAGTTTCATTATGTCATATGTTATGTGGGTAATTATAATAATTTAACAGATATTTCAATTTTGTTGTTAAAAAAATTGGGATTTAAGGATTATAAAATTGAAAAGGAAAGAAAACAACAGCAATTGATCCTGCTCTATGGTACGGAACCTAGATTAAGCTAAGGGGTCGTATCTTTCATATATAAAAAATAAGTATGGGGATGTATAAAAAATAAGTATGAGGATGGAAATCAAAATGAGTGATTTTTATTTTTAATATTTACTTGATTAAATTTATATTTGAATGAAAATGTAATTTTTCATCGTTTTTACCCACTTAAGGAACGAATTCTCGTTATAGTGAGAATCAACTCAAACTAAATTTAAGTTTGTCTAATATTTAAATATTGTTATTTATTATTAAAATTTATGAAGTAAAATTTTTTTTTGAGCAATTAAAGTAATAGTTATGGTGTGCATCTTGTATTACGCCTATGTCAAATCAACTCATATAAATCATATGATTTTGAATTGAGAACCAAGATCTTTATCTACAACTTCTTCGAATGATATTTTTTTTTAACAAAAAAAAAAATTATTATGGATGACTTATTATGTTTATTTATTTTATTTTTTTTATGAAAGTAGGTGTGTTTATGGTTTTGAAGTGTGATAAAATCACTTTTTTTCCTGTGTTTATTACCCCACTACATTTGCTCTTAGTATTTTGTTGGTAAAACACTTTTAAGATACAATAAAGGCTAACTCTAAATTTTTTCCCAAGAACCTATATATATAAAATAAATGCAAAAGAAAGAGCAAAAGAAGTTAATTATTGTTTGTACCAGTCCAAATGATCCAAACTCCCATGAGAAGCTCTTAACAGGCCTAATGCACTTCAAAAGATAGATTCACTATTTAGTAGGCTGGAAGACCTATAAACCTGTTCAGACATGAATTATAGAAATAAAGTTGGCATGGGCTATTCTTGGAAGGTCTTCTACTGCCTTCAAAAGTATATTATTACCTTATTTTTATTTAGGAACATTTTAATCATGATTTGTTTCCTTAGTTTAGATTAGAAAGTCTTTTATGTTTGATTGTTCATTAAACTAGATTAGGAAGTTTTCATTTATTTATTATTTCCTCATAGGTTTGGGCTTCGGGGCTTATAAAAGTCAAAGCCTCAGTATTATAATGTCTCTCCAACATTTTTAACAAATCAATAATATAATTCTCTCTTTTTATCAAACCCAGTGTCTACATATTTTGATCCCAGTGAAACCAACTTTTGTTTGATTCATTTCATTCAAGTTAGAAGGTACTTTACCTGTTCTTGCCCTTATTGTCACCCTAAGTTGACAATAAAACCATATCATCGTTCTCTACCCATTTCTTTTGTGTAATTGTAATCAAGCTCACACGGACCCCTATTTTAAACATTCAAAAGGTGCTTGGGCCAATTCTCATTATTTTTAAGGTCAAACAATTATTAATCATTTTAATGTGAAGAGATGTGTATTTATAGGGTTATATATACCTTTAATTTAAGATACAATCATTCAACCATGCATTGAATGGTTGCAACTCAAAAATAGGTTGTTCATATATTTTTCAGAACACACTTAAAGACATGGCCATGTCTCAAGCTGTGTTTATCAACACACCCTATAAAACACCCATATCTGTCTTGGGAAATTTGAAACCCATCGAACATGGTTTGGAACACGCCTATGCTTTAAACTGTGTTGGCTTCTGGATGAAATGCTTGTTAGATATGATTTGAAATACACCCATGCTTCCAACTCTGTTAGCCATTGCCAAATAGCCCATTTTACATCAATACACTCAACACGGTCGTGCACATGCCTTTGTTACTCTCTAACATATTTTTCCACTTTTTTTCATAAAAACAAAATGAGAAACATATTTCTCTTGCATTTATATATTTTGTACTTCAAACTACATTGATTTATATCAACAATGTTCAATAATCCCCTATTTAGTTTGTAGTGTAAAGTATTCAATAAAGTTGCATGCATAGTATTAGTATCTTTCAGTTTAAACTATTACTCAGTGTAAATATTTCAAGTCTCTAATGAAATTAGTGGTAACATACTTCTTAAACCAAAACAATTGTTAATAGTGATTAAGCCTTTAACGATTATTTCTTAATATTAGAAATGGAAATATTACACATATGAAACTATTTAATTTCTTTTATAGGTTCACAAAGTTTTATTACTAATATGGTTTTATGCTATAATTCTGAATTCATGAACATTTATATAGTTTTACTACTTTATTGAAGTGACATCACTTCCTATGTTCATATAAGTGAAGTTCCTTTCATCTTATTCCTTGATCTATAAATATTTAAACCTTTGAACTTTATTAGGAGTAAAACCACTCATCTTTCTAATAGTTTAGTACTAAATTATTAACATTAGTAATACTTAACACCACTTATCAATTAACTTGTTACTACTTTTGAAATTTTTTTTATTAGTGGTAGTGCTAATAGGCACATTAATTGATAAGCTTAATTAAAAGGTCTTAATCCTATTTCATTAGAAGTACTTCTAACCATATCTCTCAAAAGTCCTTTTGTAAATGGATCTACCAAGTTTTTACAAGACCTTATATACATTATGGTAATAATACCATCACAAATCAATTGCCTTATAAACTCATATCTTAAGCTTATATGTCTAGACTTTCCATTGTATATCTTTCTAAAAGCTTTGAACATAGTTGCTTGGCTATCACAGTATAAGCAAATGGCTGACATCAGTTGTAGCTACAACTTTATATCTACTAGTAAATTTCTCAGCCAATTTACCTCCTTACCAATAGCTATTAAAGCTAGAATTTCAAATTCCATCATCAAATGAGTAATACATGTTTGTTCCTTTGATGCCTAAGAAACAACGCCACCATCGAGTGTAAAAATCCAACCAGAGGTAAATTTATATCACTTGTACTAGTTATCCAACCAGCATCAGTATACCCTTCCAATACAATCAGAAAGCTATTACAACACAATATGAGATTTATAGTTTTCTTTAAATATCCAAGTACCCTCACTATTATTTTCCAATGATCAATACTAGGATTACTAGTGAATTTTGAAAATTTACAAATTGTAAAAACAATATCAAGCCTTGTACAATGAATTTGATACAGCAAGCTACAAAGAAGTACTAGCATTTTTAATTTTGTACTATTATTCTACTAGTATTCTCAACAAGCTTAAATGAAACATTATAAGGGGCGTTTGAATCTTTAATATTTAAGTGACTAAAATTATTCAAAATTTTGTCAATATAATAAGATTAATAAAGAGTGAAACCACCACTATGCTTTTTAATTTTTATACCTAAGATTCTATTTACCTCATTTAAGTCTTTCATTTTGAACTTGAGGATAAATACTTATTTGTATCATTAATACCATCTAGATTTGTCCTAATAATGTTGGCCATTTACATGATTAATATTTAATCTACCTTTATTTTGATTTTAACAAATCAATTTTGATTTGCTAACATGTTTGCTATAAGTGTGAATAAGTTAGGCATAAAAAGAAGCTTAAAATTTCAAGTAAAGCATCAAGGCAATAATGCTTATGATCCCCATCATGATTATGAGCATCCTTATGAGCTTAAGATTGCTAAAAGACTTAAAGAAGCAAAGGAGACAATAGTCCTCACGGTTGTCATCATGATTATGACCGTGCCCATGATCACAACATCAAGGTTGTGATTATGCCAAGCTCAATTGTGATGATATTAAACAAAAGAAAGAATTCAAATAGTGGTCCTCACAATCAGGACCATGCATGTGATGGACCTCATAATCTTAGCTCATGAGCTTGACCAAAGTCCTTCTCAAAAGCCAAAAGAGATAGTGGCCCTCACGATCCTAATCATGATTGTGACACAAGTCATGAGTGCATCTCATAAGTATAATCTAGAAAAGACTTGAAGACGAAAGAAGGATAGTGACCCTCACAGTCCCAGTCATGTTTATGACTATAATCACGATCCACCTAGCAACTTAGCAATAATGACAAAGCTACTTAATCAATGATCATGATCATGACATGGTACATTATGATTATGACTAGGCAAAATCCTGCATAAAGTTGTTTCTTCATTTAATGAAGGCATGAAAGCTTGAAGATGAATTTAATGCATTCCAACAACTAGGTTTTGATCTCTAACTATAAATGTAAGTCCCAAAAGTTCATTTAAGAGTTTAAAAAGTGTTGGTTGTAAAAAAATTAATTCTTAGAAGAATTGTGCATTAATTCTTCTTCTATTTTTTTTATATTCTTTCATAACTCTTTTGAGAGTGGGTTATATGTTATAATTTAGATTCTTTATCTTCTTTCAATTTCTTAAATTGAGAAGGGAAGTAAGGAACTAAGTGTAGAATGATTTGGTTTAAGTGTTAGCCACTCAAAACATTGGGAATTGGTTTTAAAAGTGATCCTAGAAAAATCCTATTTGTAAGGTTTAAGTTGAGACTTAAAACTCAAAGTGTACTAATCAATCTAAGTGAATGGATTGAAGTGAGTTAAAAATCCTGGCTTAGGAGAGTCAGGTGGAGATATAGGTTTGATTAAACACTTGTGTCAATTTCTCTTCATCTTCTAATTTCCACTTTCAATTTTCTTCTAATTATCTTTAAAATCCTTAAGCCCTATTCACCTCCTCTCTAGGGCACTTATAATTAGTATCAGAGCTTAACTTCTTAGTACTTAATTGTAAGAAGAATAGATCATGGAGAGTGAATCTCTAAACTTTTATTCTTTAAGATCCTTATTTGATGGTAATGACTATCCATATTGGAAGTTCAAGATGGAGCTATACTTAGATAGTAATCTAATTAGACTTTAGGATGTTCTATAAAAAGGTTGGGGACCACTAATAGGCATAATTAATTTGCTCTATCAAAAAGTCAATGGTCAAATAATCAAAATAAAGAGAACCATAAGTACAAAAAGGCTTTGACTATCTTGCTTACCTAAATATCCAAAGAAAAAGGAGGCAAGGTTCAATATTCAATCAGCCAAAGAAATGTGGGAAGCTCTTGAGAATCATTATGAACGAAACATTCAAGTAAGAAATAAAAAGGTTCAACTCCATGTTAATGAGTATCAACTCTTCAAGATAAGACCTTAAGAATCAATAACTGAAATGACCAACTGCTTCAATGCTCTTTTCACCACTCTCAAGAAACTTAGAAAACACTACCCCAAGGAAGAAGTAAACACTAAGTTTTAAGAATCTTATTTAAAAAGGATTAGGAATTTAGGGTTACTTTAATTAAGGAATCTCATGATATTTCAAAGCTCTCCACCAAAATTCTTATAGGGAAGCTACTTATGAACTCACCCTAAAGTAAAGAGAAAATGATAAGGATGAAAAATAATGAATATAAGGCGATTACAAATAATGAGCTTGTCATTAATATAAAGACAAATAATAACTTTAATTTTTTAATGAATTTAGAATATACATATTTAATAGCATTATTATATTAAAAACCATATTCTAGAATTATAGAATCAAACTTTTCATGTAATTTCTTTGGAGCTTGTTTTAATCCAAAAGTTATTTAATTAATTTACACACTTTTATGCTCATTTTTAGGTAGAAAAAATCCTTCTAATTGCTCTATATATACTTCCTCTTTTAAATCACTATTAAAGAAGATAGTTTTAATATCCATTTGATGTATGTGAAAATTATATATTGATGCTAAAGCTAAAGGTACTCTAATGGATGTAACTCTAATCACATGAGAATATATATCAAGGCAGTCTATACCCTCTTTTTACTTAAACACTTTTGCTACTAATATAACTTTAAAGGTTTGCAATGATCCATCAATATTCTATTTCCTTCAAAACACCCATTTTAATTCCACGAGTGCTAAGAAGGGGATGAATTGGCTTTTAGAGAAATATGATTAGTTTTTAATTTTTTAAAAAGAGCAAAATTAAAACAGAATTTGAGCTAAAATAGATGAAGTTATGAGCAATAAAAACAAAAGGAATTTATAGAGGTTCAGCCCTCAAAGCCTACATCCTCTCCTCAACCATAAGTAGAGAATTGCAATCCACTATGAATCTATTTCAAAGTGTATATTAAACCCTTACAAGCTTAAATCAAGCTACCCAAGTATTTTTCCAAGGCTCACACTCAAACCTAAGTGTTTTCACATGGCTCACACTTTAACCCAAGTGTTTTCAATGGCTCACACTCAAACCCAAGTGTTTTTAATGGCTCACACTTAAACCCACTTGCTAAGAATAATCCTCTTAGCTTACAAGTAAACAAAACCCTAACCCAACTCGCTTAATCTTACTATTGAGCTTTTGAATAATGGTTTTAAACACTCACCAACCCACACTAAAAAACACTCTTGAGATAAATAAAAATTTTAACAATTAAATATGAAAACTTGGGTGGTTGAAGGATTAATTGAAGATTAAATGCTCAAAGATTTCTCTAAATGTATTTTCTCAACTTCCTTCTCTTGTTCCAACTTTGTTCTAAGTAGTATTTAAACCCTCTAAAAGAAAAAGAGCTGTTGGTGGTGCATTTAATGCAAGTAGAGTCGTTTAAACCACTAAAAAAGAAGCAGGTTTGTACGTCATCATGATCATAATTCTAGAGGCACCAATAAGAGATTTGAATTTTTAGCTTTTATGATCATAACAATAGTGGTGATGATGGTCATGACAACTCTCGGTAACTTTTTGGAGTTGGTCTTCATGATCATGACAAAATTATCATGATCATAATTTTGACTGTCATGATCATAATAGTGGTGGTGATGTTGGTTATGACTGCTCTCAATAGCTTTTCAAAAATTGCAAATTAAATCTTTGTAATTTTGCTTGAAATTTTTTTCTAACAATTGGGATTTGCTTGTGACCATATATAATGAAGATTCCCATTGAATTTGATCAAATTTGACTTCAAATCTTAATAGAAAATTCGATCTTCCATTTTTCAGCTATATCATGATCATGATGAGCTCATCACAACTCATGAGGGAATTATAGACTTAAAAAAAAAAAATTAACATATTGCTTAACTCTGGATTTGAATTTTGTAATATTAATTAACCTGAATATAAATACTTAACACATAAATTAAATATAATTTTACTTAATTACTTGTGACCATAAAAAAAATTATTTTACCTCTCAAGGTTTCAACACCCATGTATAGCCAATTGGTTTAGAAACATGAGGCAAATCAATAATGATCCATGTATTTTTACTTAATAACAAGTCCATGTATTTTTTCCATGGCTGTGAACGTTTTGATTAAAAAAATCATTTTTTTTTCTTTAGTTGGTTATGGGTCCATTTTTGTTGCATTAATTTAATTTAATGGTAGTAGGAATGGTATGTATGGTTGAATTCAAGTTTGCATGTTACGGGTCATACTTGAACCTCAAAAAATATAGTGTCAAAGTGGAGATGAGGGAAAACATAGAAGTCACTTTTGAACCTTTCCTATATATATTTACAGTTGGAAGGAAAGAAATTTCAGTTTAGGATTCTTTATTATGCACATGGAGCTTAGGTGTCACTTTTTGGTGCTCAGATGTCAAAGTTGCTTTTTTTTTTAATTGGAATGATGATATTTTTTGTTCTATAAATTATTAATTTCCATAATTAAATTTTTAAAAATTTTCTTTAACAATAAAGCCCTTTAGAATTTTAGATGATAAGTCTTAGTCTATTAATTCGTGTGAATTAACTAATTTAGTAGAATTACTATTTATTTTTTTTACACCTTACCTCTTATAATATGCATCATAAAGGCAATTCATAAATTAATGATAAAATTAAAATCATAACTCTAATTTCTTATTCTTCCTCCTTTCTTCTTCTTCCTTTTCCTCCATTATTCTCAATCTGCTTTCTCCTTCTCTTCCCTCCCTAACCTTTTTTTATTCTTTCAGATTTTGTTATTCCACCATCATAGATTTTTTTATTCCTCCTCCTCGTCTTCCTCCCTTCTTTTTCTTTATCTTTTTTTATTTATTTATTTCCCTTTAGCCACAACTACTGCTACTAATTGCCATTATTGTCTTTAATGTTATTCATCAATCTCGTTGTTGATGTTTCTAGCCATTATTAGTGCCTCTATCTTTGCCTCTTCTGCTACCATGCATCTCTACTTAATTTATTTTGTTAATGTCGCATGTTAAGAATAGAATTAGTAAAGAAGCATAATCTAATGTAGTTTTTTCTCTTTATATCATAAAAGAGGCGGTTGTGATTGTCTATATTTCCTGCAATTTTAAAAATAAAGATGAAAATGGCAATATTTATTTTGGTTTTAATTATCAAATTTAATGGTACTTTGATGTGGCATTATGCATGACTTAGTATAAGGTGGTTAATGAATATTGACATGTCAGATGAGGTGTGAAAGCATAAAAGGTGTTTATGCCAAAGTAGCTAATTCCATTTGAATTAACAAATTAGGACTAACATGAATATATTTAAAATTTTACAGGACTTGATTATTAAGGAAATTTCATTTAGAACTAAATTGTGAAACCCAATAATTTCTAGGATTGAAAATACCATTATCCCTTTTCAATTTTGTATTTAAACAAAAAAAATCTTATCTAATATGTTAAAATGTGGGCTCTTACTATGGTACAAATGTTTGTATCTATACAAATGGCATTAAAACTATTAGATTTATTTTTATTTAATTGCAACCATTTACTATTGTTTTGTACCAATACCAATAAAATACATCAATGATTATAACTAAATTAGTAGTGATCTAATAGTTCTAATTATATTTGTATATATACAAATATTTGTATTGTAGGAGGACTTATAAACATTTGGAAAAAATAATAAACATTTGAAAATACTATGCATTCACATAACCAAGAATTAGAGAAATTTAATTTCACTTTAAAAGCTTTACTTTTCATTCCATTTACTATTGCATATACTATAACAAAGAGAAATCTTGCACAAATACTTTGATTCTATCTTACTACAAAGGTCTATATAATTCCTTTTCATGGATATGACAAGTTTTCACTTCTTTACGCTAAGTAGGAGTGAAAAATAAATGTTAGGAATAATAATTTTTTTTTTTATCTTATACTAATTGTTTATAAAAAGTTCTATTTCTTTAGTTTATATATATAAATAACTACCCAATATTAATGCACATCCATTTTCACCTAAGATAGGTCTTAAATTTGAGTTTTAATGTATGTCGTCGTACTAAATTAGTTGCTGAGAGATCTTTACCATCCTTATAGTTTTATCTGAGTTGAACAGAATTAATCGGAGTCTAGTGAATTTTGAGTATTGATGATTTAGGGAAAAAAACAACTATAATATAAAGGAAATTGTTATCTTTGAGTCTTTTCATTTTAAAATTCCTTTCTAACATCCTAAATCATGAACTGGACCTAATCTTGGATGAACCAACACTCCAAGGCTTTGTGAAAAGTTAGAACCTTCTATTGGAAGAAACTTGGAACCTTATGTTGGAAAGAATGACCAAATCAGGAAGATGAAGGCTAGGAAGAAAGGAAATATCATAATTCTTCTATTTGAATAAAGAATCCTTATATCACTAGGTTTAAGTATCATACGTCTCTATATAACCCTTATAATCTTTCAATGGAGGGCATTTTAATCTCTTATTTAAATATATAATTTTCTTATTTATCTCACATATATAAATCTGACTTAGGTATCAGAGTTTTTATGAGAGAAATCCTAAAAGTTATCTCATTCTTTAGTGTTCACAGGATTCAAGAAGTCAAGAGTCAATATCACTTTCAATGCACATTGTCTGGGCATCACTTTTGAGTGTCTATACCTCATATATATATATATTCAAAAAAATTATTTAATATGTTGACATGGTATGGTAATAGAAGAAAAATAATAAACATTTAAAGAAACTACAGAGTGATAGATTTTTAAAGTCAAGGATTAAAAAAATTCAATTTAACTTTAAAAATTCTACTTTATAGTTTGGCAAGTTCAAGCTGTGAAATCATGCACAAATCTTTGGGCCTAAACACCAACAAAAAAGAAAAAGGATAATTTAGCAAACTTAAAAAGTCTTAAATCTTGTGGCTAAGGTGATGGACATTATAAGGTAAGGTCATGAGTTCAATTCCCTACTCAGCTCTTGACCTCCCAGTTGTTCCAAAAAAAAAAAAGTCTTGAATCTTGAATTAATAATGATGGTATACCTTTTTGCAACTTATCAAGCTAATTATAGCTTTTCTTCCTTCCTCTTTCCCTTCAAGAATGGTAATTGTGATTTGACTTATTATAGTTTCAGGGGGTGCAATTGGTCCTTTAACTAGCAATTACCCTCTCCCCAACTTCTTTTTCTTCTTTTATTTCTCATTATCTATATCTATTTATATTGGTGATAGATCTATAGTTATGGTAGTTGTTCTTTGTGGATATTGTTAGGGTTTTTGTATAGCTGGCGATATAATATTGTTGTGATTTTATTGGCTTGGGTCATGGGCTTCTTATTTCATGAGAAGAGAAATTGCTTGAGTTTTACTCTTTTAGTGCTTCAATCATTGGCATTGAAGTATGATGTTCGGTGATTCTAGCATCTTCATTTTATGATTTGGGTGATTCACAGTATGATGTTGGTCACTCTTTATATGGACTCAATATTTATGATCAATCCATGAAAATAAAAGGACATACAAGCCTGAGTAGGAATGTTTCTCCAATTTGAAGCTGCTATGGCAGGTGGCTCTTTATACTTATGCCTTTGCAATTTCCAACAAAATAGGGTTTCTTGTCCTCTAAAGTTAGGAATCAATTATATTGGGCTGTCTTTGTATTGGACTTTTTCATGTAGTTTTGAATTGTGGACTTTAAATGTGGGAAAATCATTGTAATACTTGTTTATTTTAATGAATTTCCATTAGTTGCAATAATAACAATTAAGAGTGAGCAAAAATAATTAAAAATCAAACTAGTCTTGGTTCAGTAAATAAAGAAAATTCATTCAGTTTCGATTATGTAAAACTGAAATACTTTTAGTTTGGTTCAATTTTGATGGTTAAGAATATAATTAAATCGAACCAATACAAATTCCTAAAATATTATGAATTTATATGAATATTTATGGTTTGATTTGGTTGGTTTAACACTAAATATTTTAAATTAGACAAAAGATTTTAGTTTTAAATACTTAAATATTTACTGAAAATACTCAAACTAAAGTTATTTATATTCGGTTTGGATAATCAGTTTGGTTGGTTTTATAAAAATAATAAATATATTAAGGATAAAAATTACCAAAAATAAATCTCATAAAAATTGTTAAAAAAGTGCAAAATTACAAAAATTCAATAAGTTCATAATTCCAAAAGCCAAAAGGTCCAAACCAATCAAGCTAAACCAAAAATTTTTCGTATAGATTTACCATTTGGTTTAGTTTGATTCGTTATTTTCTAATCATTTTTTGTTTGATTCGGTTTTATAAGATTTTAAATTAAACTGAACTGACTGATTTAAAGTCATATAAAATTGAATAATGATAAAGTTTTTTTTATCAAGTTAATTATAATTAAACCCCTCATCCAAGAAAACAAAAAGACAAAAGGAAAAATATTAGATTTAAAATATTAGCGCTGTAATTAGACCCTAATAATAATGATCAAGCTAATCGTAATTAGAGCCCTCACCACAAAAAAATTGTACAAAACTTCATTACAAATTGAATAATAAACTAGACATATGCCTGTGCAATGCGTGGATGGTTTAAAAATATAAATAAAATAATGTACACAAATATTTTAATTTCTAAAAAATAAATTGTTAGATGCAATTGAAATAGAAATCATATATTATGTTACAACTTGAAAAATAATTAAAAATTTCTATTTAGTCATCCCCCTAATATGAACAAACAAACAAATAACTAAAATTTTTCAACTTTCATACATCAATATTATGTATTTTAGTGGTATAAAAATTATGAAAGAAAATTACAAAATGAAGATAAATTGAAATTGATTTAATTATATCTATACCTTCTCAAGTTACCAAGGACATCAAACTTCATCATAGCCATTAGAGATTTTTGAGTGTAGAATAATCAAATAAAGGATGGATGACAAATCTAAAATAAATTGACAAGTAGAATGTGAGTGTATATAAATATACATGAGAAAGAATACAAAAGGTTAAAAAATTAAAAAAATATTTAGATAACTTGAGAGAATAACAAAAATTAAACATTAAAATAATTTATAATTTGTAATACGAAAGATCACATAAAATATAAATGCAGTAAAAAAATTTAGAATGTCATATGATATTTAAATAAGAATAAATTTAAAATTTAGATAGCTAAAAATATGAAAGGTTTTTAATTGTTTATAAAGACAAAAAAAGAACGTATAACTTTTAACTTTTCATATCATTAGCTAACTGTTATAAAAGAATAAAAAATATAAAAATATAAAACAATAGTCATAAACAAAAATATCATGTGGCTATCGTATAAATATATATGTTATATAGATATTTTATATGAATAAGATATAATTAATTAATTAATTAAATTAATGACTTAAACAAAAAATATAATAGATTAATTATTTATTAAAATAAAATTTTATAATTTATAATTACATCTAATTTAGTTTTAAAATAATAAAATAAAAATAAAAAGGAAAAATTTGAGTTTTTATATTTTAAATAAGCAAGAGATTAAAAAAATTAAAATAAGAAAACTTAATTTTAGTTAAAAAAAGAAAAATAATATTTTTAATTTTTTATTGCGAAAAACATTAATTAAAAACAAATATAATTGAAAAAAGAGAAGAAAAAAAGATTGAAAAAGTTTATTTTAACTAAAGTAAAAAAAAAAGGAAATTTCAAAAAATAGCTTGTACCAACCCTGTTTCTTTTATGGTCTGACTCACTTTATTTTTTGATAACTGGTTTTTGTATTTTTTGTTTTGGCCTAGCATGTTTTTCTTTTTCAATTTTGGTCTTATTTGTGTAGTAGTTCTTTTTAGACAATTATTTTTGCTTCATTTAACTTCCATTTGCATGTCCGTTCTCATCGTTTCAGATTTTAGGGATTTTGTTTCTACTCTTTGTTCTCTTTCTTCATCTCGTTGTTTCTTGGGGCTCTATGGATTTAACTAGTGTCTTCTTTTTTATTTTAGTTTTAAGTTTGTAGTTATGGGGAAAGTTAGTAATGAAATTGTTTCTAGGATAATTTTTACTTATTTAAGTGGTGGTGTTTCATAATCTTCTCCTTCATCTGGAAAGAAGAATAATATGAATTATGTTTCTTCATCATCTAGAATGAAGAAGAGTGATATTATTTCTAAAATGAGGAAGATTAATAGTGAATTTAAGAAGAATGACATTATTGCTAAAAAGAAGAAGAAGAAGTTGTCCTTTAGTGAAAGCTCTCCTAAAAATTCTGAAACTTGCTATAAGGTATGCTTGTTTTTCTTTTAATTTTTCTTTTCTGAACCTTTTTTTTCTTATTATGTTGTTTTTTTTTTGTTGCTTTTAGTTATTAATTGTTATTGCTATTTATATTGTTTTAGGTTTGATGCTTTTCATTTCTTGTTTTGCCTTTTTAATGTAATTTTTGTTATTTATTTCAGGAATAGGAGTATTTTATTAAATCAGAGGAACATTTCAAGAGTAGGATTTCTAGTTATATTGAAAGAGTCCTAGAGGGGGGTGAATAGGACTATTAAACAAAAATTGAATATTAAAAGATTTGAACAAGAATTAAGAGAGTTATTGAGAAGGAAGAATGAAGAATACAATGATTTAAGGAGTTCATATTCAATAACAATCCTACATTTCTACCTGACTTATCCCTAGGTTAGGATTTTAAATCACCCATAATTTTATTCACAAGATTAAGATTACATAAAGGTTTTATGACTCACTCTTACAACTTGAGTTTTTTAGGATCACTCAAAAACCAAATTACAAGTGTTTTTAAGGCTCACGCTCAAACCAAAATCCCAAGTGTTTTACTAGCTAAACACTTAAACCAATTCCTTTAGAATAGAATCTCACTTCCCATTTTCTAAACCCAAAAAATAAAAGAATAAGAATATTTATTTTAACACTCATTAACTCTCACAAGAGTATACAATAATATGAATGAATTTTGGAAGAGTTTTGAGAGCTTAATTGAATGCTTGAATGTATAAATGTAAATGAGCAAGTTTCTTAACCTCAAAAGAATCTTCAAAGGTCATATTTACACTTGAAAAATCCAATTATAGTTGTTGAAAGTAATGATTTCATTCCCAACATAAATCAAGTCCATTTAAATGAGAATTTGGAATTTTGAGCTGCATTTTGTCAGGTCTCAGTCGGGATATCATCCTTCTTGATCAAGACTAACAACAAATATCCGTTGGGAGATGTTATATTTAAAAAAAGTGCCTTAATCCCAATCAGGACTACCCTGTCCTGAGAAATGTCCCAATCGAGACATGTAATTGGGATGTGATACGAACCCTACCTATAACAGAGATAGAACACGCATCCAACTTTGAATATTAGCCCAAGGATCATCAAGGATAGTTATGTTGATGGAGCTAAACCCCTTGCTTATTAAATTGAAGCAAGATACTTAGCTATTATAAGATGAACAATCACATAATTCTAAGTTTAATCTAACCTAGCAATTGTAATGAAAGGTAGAAGTGAAACAATTCAAGTAAACTTGCAAAGTTTCAAAAGAACAAAGTTCAAGGAAAAACCTTACTTTTTATATTTCAATGCTTCTTAAATTCGTATGTCATAGGGTTAACCCTTATATAGGCATGTAAACAACCTAATCCTTAAAGGAAAAGGTTCTATTCCTTATTCCTAAAGATACCTATATAGGAAAATCTTTAATTAAGGAGATTTCCTTCAAAATAGGACAACTAATGACAACTCATGACAACTCATCTTTGAAAAGTCAAAATTGACAACTCATTACAAGTCATGACAACTCATGACAACTAAGAATAGAAGCATGCCATGTCACATGTTGACTGTTGACCCTTGACTTTGACTTGGAATATTCTTGAATCTTCTCACATCTTCTAGAATCTTCATGAATCTTCCTTATTGACTCCAAAATAGGAATAACTCCAAAATTCATCCATATCAAGCTAATTAATTTCAAAATAGGAAATTAAACTAATTAGCTTGAATTCTTAATATTTAGGCACTTTTGATCCCTTTTAGGGTTCATATTATTCCCTCTCTCTTGAAGATGATTCGCCCTCGAATCATAGCCATCTTCTAAAGTTGATAAATTCATGAATCCTCCAGGGTTAAATATAAACACCATTATTGAAAGCCTCTCTTTTAAATTAAGAATCCATAGAAGTAGCTTCAATTTATCTTGAACTTGAATGAACATAGAACTCTTTTCCATGAACTTGTAAGGATTGTATTCTTGTGGCTTCCTTCTAAACTTGAAACATGAATATCTCAAGTTCTTCTTAGTACAAGCGAAGATTCCATTGATTGCATTGTGGACAAAAGGAACTTTAATAACATCAGCAAAGGGATCTTTGTATGGCATAGAAGTCTGTAAAAAAAATTTCAAAACACCAGAACAAGAAAGAATAGAGTTGTCAGCATAATCATGATGAATAACCAGCTCTTGATCTTTCATGATGCTCCCAATCTCTAGGCTCTCCTTTTCATTCATGCCTTGCACATTTTCTCCCACCAGTTGATTAGGGCACATGTCTTCAATAATCATCTTTGGTGGTGTAGTTTCAATTTGACACTCTTCCTCCTTACTCTTCTCCTCAACTTGTTGCTCAACTAATTCGGTAACTTTAACACCTTCATGTTCCTTGGAATCACACACTATCATTGTCTCCTTATAAGAACCCGTTTGCTTTTCATACTCTAAAGCAAGTTCAATTACAACCTTCAAAGAGATAGAAGGTTCTAATTGCACTTCTTTCTTCAATCTCTTAGCAATCTTATACTTAAGCCCACTGATGAATTTTGTAACTTTCTTCCTTTCGAATTCACCTACATCACTTGCAATTACAAAAAACTTAAACATTTTAACATAATCATCAACGCATAATTCATCACCTTGTTTAAGCCTTTGTAATTTAAGACTAAATTTATCCCTAACTTTAGAAGGAATAAAATGTCTAGTCATTAATCTTTTCATTATTTCCCAATTTTTAATCTCACTAGGCCCATTCATGCTCCATGATGCCATCAAATCCTTCCACCATATAGCAGCATCACCCAAAAATTTATAAGAAGCAGCTTTACACTTTTGGAAATCACTTAATTCAAGAGAGTCAAATATCTCCTCTATTTGTTGCACCCATTCCAAATAAATATAAGGATCGTCCCTACCAAGAAAATAAGGCATATCCATGCTAAAAAAATAGGTTTGAAAAGATATAGAAAAAAAAAATCCCCACAAAGCACTCCCTTACATGTTTACACTCAAGGATGTGAATGCTCTCGTGTTTCACTAAATTTTTTTTTTCAATTTATAAAGAATAAAGAAGAAGAAAGAATAGATAATACATGAAAATAAAAGGATACGTAACCAAACCTTGAAATTTGGCTCTAATACCAAACTGATATGAACCCTACCTATAACAGAGATAGAACGAGCATCCAACTTTGAATATTAGCCCAAGGATCATCAAGGATAGTTGTGTTGATGGAGCTAAACCCCTTGCTTGTTAAATTGAAGCAAGATACTTAGCTATTATAAGATGAACAATCATAAAATTTTAAGTTTAATATAACTTAGCAATTGTAATGAAAGGTAGAAGTGAAACAATTCAAGTAAACTTGCAAAGTTTCAAAAGAACAAAGTTCAAGGAAAAACCTTACTTTTTATATTTCAATGCTTCTTAAATTCGTATGTCATAGGGTTAACCCTTATATAGGCATGTAAACAACCTAATCCTTAAAGAAAAGGTTCTATTCCTTATTCCTAAAGATACCTATATAGGAAAATCTTTAATTAAGGAGATTTCCTTCAAAATAGGACAACTCATCTTTGAAAAGTCAAAATTGACAACTCATTACAAGTCATGACAACTCATGACAACTAAGAATAAAAGCATGCCATGTCACATGTTGACCGTTGACCCTTGACTTTGACTTGGAATATTCTTGAATCTTCTCACATCTTCTAGAATCTTTATGAATCTTCCTTATTGACTCCAAAATAGGAATAACTCCAAAATTCATCCATATCAAGCTAATTAATTTCAAAATAGGAAATTAAACTAATTAGCTTGAATTCTTAATATTTAGGCACTTTTGATCCCTTTTAGGGTTCATATTAGGATGGGTATTGCCCATTTTATGAGTTTTTGCTCTTTTTGATCCCACTCGGGACTACTTTGGTCTCGATTGGGACTTTGATCCAAATTGCAACTATTTATGAAATTTAGTCCCTGTGATGAGTTCAGTCTAAATAGTACTTCCAATAGCTTTATGGAATCATTTTTATTTGATATTTCATTATTATTTTGACTTTTAAATTGTTCCTAACTTATACACACTTGAAGCAAACACATTAGTTATTCAAAATTAAGTTTATTAACATCAAAATCAAGATTGATAAATTGCTAAGATTAATAATCTCCTCCTTTTTTATTTTGACAAACTTATTTTGAGTTTGATAAAAAAATATAATGTAAAGTGTGTGATTGATAACAATTTTTTATAATAATGAATTTATGAGATGAAAAAATATATATATTTTTTATTTCTCCTCTTATGAATATGGACATGATAAGAAATATAAATTTTTATTCTTAATAACAAAAAGAAACATCCTAACAAAAATTATGGTCCTCTAAGGCATAAAAGAAATGTTTGATAATGTGAAGGAAATAATTTCAAACATATATAATGCATCATAAAATAGTACAAACATTATCATATAGAGCTTAGCTAGTTAATTAATTATGTGGCACTTAGCATATTACAATTATGAACATTAAGCACAAATATCACATTGCTTTTTCTCCCCCTTTGTTAAACAATAGAGGAAACAAAAGACCATGAACCAAAACAATGAAAAAGCAAAGATGTAAAAAAATATTTATGAAATTAAAATGTCATTTAAGCAAATTTTCTCCCCTTAAATCAATGAGAAAAGAAAAATATTTGATATTAAGGACACATTATCACATAATTATGTCACTTATGCAAAAATATATTTAAAAGAAAACTCTTTTTAAAGAAATTAACTAAGTATACATACAAACTCAACTAATGTTTCCTTTTAAAGATCAAAACAATTCCTAAGAGAAATTTTTCTTTACATGAATGTGTTTTGCATGTATATTAAAAAATATAAATATTATTACATTATTCAAACTTAAATATTTCTTCTACTTTGTCAAAAATTAAAAAGAATAAACTTAAATAAACATTTTCAATTAAAAGAATTTTTTTCATTAATAATAAAAATATGCAGTACAAAGATAAGATACTGAAAAGAAAGGAAAAAAAACTAAACATAAACAAGGATAGAATGAGCCTAAAAATAAACTAACAACTAGAGGCTCATATGTGGAAAATAAACTAAACATAAACAAAAAATAAAACAAATGAAGAACACAAATAAAATTTATTCTTGAGGAGGGAAAGAGGAGGATAAGTGCATATGTAGCCTTGTTGCTCATAAATATGATGAACATCATGTTGAAGATGAGCAATGTTGGCATCAATTTGATTGAAATGAACATTAAAATTAGATTCAACTTCATTGAAGTGTGAGTTGAAGTTGGATTCCATTAGGGACATACACTAAAAAATTTGGCCAACTCAATAAGGTTCATCCTCTTAAGCTTTAGCACCTTGACTTGAGATTCCTTCACTTCCTATTCTCTTTCTTGGAGGGGCAACTTGAGTTTAAGGATCTTGTTCTTTATCCCCTTGACCTTCTTGTTCTTCTAATTCTTGAAACATGGCTTCAATGTTTTTACTAGCACTAAGATCATATTTCCATACCCAGACTCCATTGATAGAGATGAATTGCTTGGAGTTTTGAATAAAAGTAGAATCAAGAAATAAAGGTTTGGTAAAGGGTAGAGAGTTAAGATTAATGTTGTAAAATTTTAGCAAATTTTATAACAATCCCACCAATACAAATTGCACCGGTTTGACTATCACTAATTAGCCAAATTCTCCATTTTAGAAATCTTCCTAAAGTAGTATTCTCATTATGATGGAGACAATAAAGAATAAAAAGATAATCATAAGAAATTGCTTAATTAGAAAGAGCACTACTGTTAATGGAATAAGTGATAAAATGATGAACATGCCAAAGTGCTTTGGATTTGATAAAGAGGTTTTAGTGTGTCCGGCAGAGAATTGAGGAGCATTAAGAGCTTTGATCTTATCCTAATAAAAAGAGGCAATCTAATAAGGGTTGACTTGAATATGTCCCTTTTAAGAGAATTCAAAAAGAGTATTAAACTCTTGATAAGTCATAAAGTGATCTCTTCCTCCCAATTTATATCTCATGGAAAAATAAGGATTGTCATCATTAAATTTGGCAGAGCGAAAAATAAAAAATGAAATAAACTCAATGATAATAGATGGGTAAAAAGGAAAAGGAGAAAAGGCAAAATCACAAATCCCACTTTTGAGAGAAGATTTTGGACTTCATTAAAGCATCTTATGGCCTTGAGTGTTGGTCCATGCATAAAGCGTGAGGGAATGAAAGCCCTTTTTTGGAATAGAGAAATCCTCTTCTTAATTTCTTGAGGAGAATAAGAAAAAGGAGAGTGAGTTCTTTTAGGTTTATCCTTCTTGGAAAGAGGGGGAGTTTGAGAAGATGAGGGGGCTTTGCTAAGTTTCTTTAGAGCTATAAAGAGAGAATTTAAGTAGAATGTGTAAATAGAAAAGACTTGATTTGCGATGAAAAAATCAATGAGTAATATAATGGTATTTATAGGCATGAGATTAGGATTGGAAATGGTGTAGAATTTGAATATGAATTGAATAAGAACCTAAAAATTTATTCCTACTTTTAATTGGAGAGTCAAAAATATAAAAAATTTTGAAATCCTAATCCTATCAGGAGCCATAATGCAGTAGGGACATGCTCCCATCCCGATCGGCACATCGAGCGATGTCCCAATCGAGAAATATGTTCAAGATGAGTTTTGTGTAAAAACACACAATTCAAAAGATAATATATCGATTGAGACATAATTCGATCCCGACTAGGACTAGGATCCTATTTAGAAAAGCTTGAGAAAATGTGTTCAATTAGGACTAGATTTTCTTATAAATAAGTCCTTACAAAATTAATTTGTATAAATCGAACTAAATTGACCATTTTTGAACTAGATAAATGAGTAAAGAAATAAACTCATTTAGGGAAAGATATATTTTGCTAAAAATTAAAATAATTAATTTAATGAAAATTTCATAAATTAATTATTAATTTTGTAAAATAGGAATGAAAAAAAGAAAAATAAATCAATTAAACATGTATCATATACTAAAAATAAACATAAAAGAAACATAAATATCTATCAAAATCAAGATAAACTGTAACCATTAATCATGTTAAGTTCATGTTTAATGAAGTTCAATCTCTCTTCAATGAAAGGTTTGGTAAAGATATAAGGAAGTTGATTATTTGTATCAGAAAATCAAGATATCACCAAATTGAACATGACCATGCAAAAAATGATGTCAAATATCTATATGATTTGTTCTAGAATATTGAATGGGATTCTTGCTAAGGTTAATAGCACTTGTATTATCACATTTGATGGGAATGTGATCAAGTTTTATACCATAGTCCATTAATTATTGTTTTTGTCATAAGACTTGTGAACAATACTTATGAACAATAAAGACTTGCTATAATGTATTTAGCTTTAGCAGTGGATAAAGCAACCGAAGCTTATTTCTTGCTAAAATAAAAAAGTAAACGTTGTCCTAAAAATTGACAAGTTCTGAAAGTGATCTTTCTATCTAATAAACTATCGGCAAAGTCTGCATCCGAATAACTAATCAAGTCAAAGGAAGAGCTCTTAGGATACCAAAGTCCTAAATGCATTGTACGATAAAGATATTTGAAAATTCTTTTGATAGCATTCAAATGAGACTCTCTAAGACTTTATTGAAATATAGCATATAAGCAAGTAGCAAACATGATATCGAGTCTACTAGCAATTAAATAAGGAGGGATCTAATCATACCTCTAAATTTCTTTTCATCAACCGGTTTGCTATTCTCATCTTTGTTTAGTTTGGTTATGGTGCTCATTGGAGTTTTGCTTATTTCAGTTCCATCTGTTCCAAACTTCTTGAGAATGTCTCTTGCATCTTTTTTTGATTGATGAAAATCTCATCTTTGCATTGTTTGATTTGTAATCCAATAAAGAATTTGAGTTCTCCCATCATACTCGTTTCAAATTCTCTTTGCCTCAATTTGGAGAATTCCTCACACAAGCAATGGTTAGTAGCATCAAAAATAATATCATCAATATATATTTGCACAATTAATAAATCATGTTTAGATTTCTTTATAAAAAGAGTTGTGTTAACCTTTCCTTTAGAGATACCTTTCTCTAGAAAAAAGTTACTCAATCTTTCATACTAAGCTCTTGGAGTTTGTTTTAATCCATATAATGCTTTTAAAAGTTTAAATACATTATTTG
The DNA here is from genome assembly GCA_947683625.1 of Mallotus nudiflorus. Taxonomy (NCBI): domain Eukaryota; kingdom Viridiplantae; phylum Streptophyta; class Magnoliopsida; order Malpighiales; family Euphorbiaceae; genus Mallotus; species Mallotus nudiflorus. Next base: position 658,021 of record CANTUR010000793.1, on the reverse strand, counting down.
GTGAATCAAAATTTTCAACACCCGGAGGTTTTTCAACATGTACCTCCTCTTCAATAAAGCCATTTAGAAATGCACTTTTAACATCCATTTGATAAAGTTTAAGATCCATAAATGACACAAATGCAAGTAGCAGTCTAATAGCTTTTAACCTTGCAACGGTGGCAAATGTTTCATCATAATCAATGTCTTCCTCTTGATTATAACCTTTAGCTACTAGTCTAGCTTTGTTCCTAGCTATGATGCCTTGTTCATTCATTATATTTCTAAACACCCATTTGGTGCCTCTAATAGGATGATGTTTCAGTTTAGGAACTAAGGTCCAAACCTTGTTTCTCTCAAATTGATTTAACTCTTCTTGCATAACAAGGCCCCAAAATTCATCACACAATGCATCATTAACATTTTTATGTTTAATTTGAGAAATAAAGGATAAATTAATAATAAACTTTAATTTAGATCTAGTAGTTATCCTTTTTGTAGTGTCACCTATGATGAGATCTTAAAGATGCACTTTCTTGAATTGTCAATCCTTTAGGAGTTCATCCTTCAAGGTAGGTTAAGATGTCTCTTCATTATCCTCCTTACTTGGACCTTGAAGTTCCAAAGGCTTACTAGCGTTTTCTTCTTGTGTATCCATAATCTCAGTTTCACCTATAAGATCATCAACACTATAAACATCCTTTCTAAGATCAAGTGAGTTTGATTCATCAAATACAATATGCATTGGCTCTTTAACTACTAGAGTTCCTTTATTAAAGACTCGATATGCTTTACTAGAAATAGAATAGCCTAGGAAAATTCCTTCGTCGGTTTTAGAATAAAATTTCCTAAGAATATCCTTGGTGTTCAATATAAAGTACTTACATCTAAATACTCTTAGATATGAGATTTTGGGTTTTCTATTATTCCATAACTTATAAGAAGTTTTATTTAAAATTGGTCTTTTAACAACTCTATTTGAAATATAATAAAATGTGTTAATGGCTTCTGCCCAAAAGTATAAAGACAAATTATACTCATAGAGCATTATTTTAGCCATTTCCACAAGAGTTCTATTTTTCCTTTCAACTACCCCATTTTGTGATATGATCCTCAAAAGGGTTAATTTATGGAGTCTATATATCAATATAGTCAAGTACAAAGCTTGGACGAATTTTGGGTTATTTTCTATTTTGGAGTCAATAAGGAAGATTCAAGAAGATTATACAGGATGTAAGAAGATTCAAGGATATTCCAAGTTAAAGTCAAAAAGTCAAAGTCAAATTCAAAGTCAATAAATCAAAGTCAATGGTCAAAATCCAACTTGACATATGACATGGCATGCTTTAAAGCTTAGTTGTCATTAGTTATTTGTTTAGTTGTTATGAGTTGTCAATATGACTTTTCAATGCTTAGTTATCATGAGTCGTCAATTTGACTTTTCAAAGCTTAGTTGTCATTAGTTGTCATATTTTTAAAGGGATCCTATTTAGTAAAGGATTTTCCTTTATAGGTGTCTTTAGGAATAAGTAAGAAAACCTATTTCTTCAAGGATTAAGATGTTTACATACCTATATAAAGGCCATATCAATGTAAAATGAAATTGAACAAGTTTTATCAATCAAAATTTCAATTCTTGTGAGGTTAAAGTCCTTCTCTTTTGTTCTTAAAGGAACTTTTATGAATTTATCAAGTGAACGCTTGGTATATTCAAACCTAGTTTAATTTAGACTTAAAATTGACTTTGTTAATCCTAGGTTTATATTAAACAACTTTTAATTCTTTATAATTAAGGTTCTTAAGTGCAGGTTATTTAAGGGTCTTATTGGAAATTGAAGTTTCTTTTTTTACTTAATTTATGAACGATCCTTGGCAAGGTTATCAAGATTGAATATGGGTTTGGTACAAGTTAACCACGTTTGTATCATTTTTTTAAGGAGTTCTAAAAGAAGAAAACGTAAGTAAAATACCATTTTCATTATAATAAATTTTGAAAAACTCATTTTAAAATTTGGTTCCATGATCACTTCAAATGGATGAAATATAAAAACCTTTTTCTTTTTGAATTTAGTAAAATTTTCAAAAGCTTTAAAAGCATCATTCTTATAAGCAAGAAAAGATACCCAAATAAATCTAGAGTAATCATCAACCAATACATATGAATAGTACATTCCACCAAGACTAGCAACTCTAGTTGGACCAAATAAATTTATATGTATAAGTTCAAGTAATCTAGAAGTGGACACTACATTTTCTAACTTAAATGAGGACTTAGATTGTTTTCCCTTTTGATAAGCATAATGTAATATCCCGTGTTTTTTTTTAAAAATATTTTTACACTGTACCGGGATATACAGTGTCAATAATTTTTATGCATTATATGATGTTTTTATGAGTTGATATGTATTTTAAACCTATTTTGATTACTGTCTATTATTTTCAGTATTTTACGTAAAATTTTCCCGGGACTTTCATTTTCGGGGAAATTTCTACGTAAACAATGTATTATTAATTATTTTAAATGTATTTACGGGTTTGCATGAACTCATACATATTTTTAAATTATTAAATAAAGCCTGTGTGTGTATATTTATTTAATTAGGGTTTATTATTACCCTAATATTTTATTATTTATTTATTATTATTTGATTATTTTATTTATTATTAAATTATTAAAATTTATTATTTTATTATTATTTATTTATTAATATTTAATTATTTTAATTTATTTTATTTTTTTTTCTTTTTTTTTCTTTTCCTTTTTCTTTCTTTTTCTTTTTCTTTCCTTTTCTTTCTTTTTCTTTTTCTTCTTCTTCTTCTTTCTCTCCCGTGCCCGACGCCACCACCATTTTCTCACCGCCGTTTCTCCCTCCTCCGGCCATCGTTTTCGACACCGCCGGTCTCTATCTTCTCCTTGAGCTCCGGTGAGTGTTATTCTAGCTTTGGTTTGAGCTAAAATGGTCTAGAATTGCTTAGGTTTCGATTTGAATATTTCGGCCTCTTTGAGTTTTCGATTTTTTTGAGCTTCGATTTGGATGATTCATGGAAACTTCCTTCACAAATGTTGTTCCTGGTAGCTTAATCTTCATGTATGAATTTTTACAGAATTTTTGGAGGTTGTTTGGATTTTTGGGTATTTTTGAATATTTTAATATTATTTTCTAATTTTCGGAAATTAATTATTTAAATTATGAAATTGGAGTTTATGGTTGAATTAGGTGTTGAAATAAATTATAGGAATTTATTTGGAATTTTTATGAATTTCTAAGTATTTATTTTTAATTATTGAAGTTTATGTGATTTTGTAAAATTAAGTTAATTATGTTTTAAATTGAATTTAATTGGTTAATTGAGTTTAATTATTAATATTATTGATAAATATGTTGAGAAAATTAATTTTGGATAATTGTATGATTTTTGGTGAATTTTTGAAGTAATTTAGGTATATATATATATATAGGGGTATTTTGGTAATTTTACCCTAAATTGTCTAAAAATGTAATTTAATTGGTTTTAATATTTATTTAAGGTATAAAAATGATTTCTACAAAATATTTAGTATTTTTAACTAATTAAAACTATTTTTCGGGAATTATTTTCAATTATATATATAATATACGGTTTTTCTAATAAAATGAGTTTTTATCGGTTTTTATAGTGTTTAAAGGTTAATTATGTAATTTCTACGTATGAAATGTATTTTTATGATTTAAGGATATTTTTGGTATATTTGAATATATATATTCTGTGTTTGTGGACCCCGGTCGACAGATTGTAGTCTGGAGTCCGACCGAGGGGTTGTGATTGATTATGGTGTTTATTTTTGAAGTGTATTTTCTTTGCAGGGTCGGCTCTACTCTTTTGAGTAGAGAGATGTCCGTTTTACAGGGGAGGTTCTGCCGGATTTCCGGTAGAATTCTCGTAAAACGTGATATCCAGTCGAACCCTAATTTTCGATTCTGTATTTAATACTCTAGATTGAATTCTAGGATTTCTGTTAGGGTTATTCTGATGTCGAATAATTATTTCTTGTTTAGTTGCGCCGAGACCGAGGGTTAGTGGACCAGGCCCGTCGGACCTGTCTCGTGGAGCGCATTAGGTGAGTTACTATATTATATATATATGCTTAGGATGCATGATTTAGAAAATGCATGTTTTATTTTGACTGAATATGCATAAATAATGTGATTTATATTCAAGTATATTTTTGGTATATTTTTGGTATATAATAAATTATATACATGTTTTGTTAATAAAATATATTTAAAATGTTTTTAAATATATTTTTAGTTTAATTCATGATTTGATTGAATTTATTTGACGTATATATACTCAAAATATACCTGGTTTATGTTTGGTATATTTTCGGTATATATATGGTTTATATTGTTGTTTCATTTACATTCATGCATCATTTATTGTGAATGAATGATTTATATTATTAATGAAGGATATCTATAGAACGTGCTACCTAGTGGGCAGCACTAGGACTGAGTACGTACCGGTACGCCTATAGTATTTAGGCTATATTACTAACTTATTTGTGGATATTGATTTGATTATGATTATTGATATGTGTGAGATGTGGTTTGGAGGTGTGATTGCTGGAGGTCGGTTGACCAAGTGTCTCGGGGCCAATCACACTGGCAGTCAGACTGCTGGAGCTCGGTTGACTTAGTGTCTCGGGGCCAGTCTACTGTCCAAATGGATTAAGTGGATATATTTGGATTCAGTGAGCCGTATGGCTAGAGTGTTGTCTAACACTATTTTCTGAGGTTGCGATATCTTAGGGTTCTATATAATCCTTCATAAAAGTTGATTTTCAGACAAAATATATAAAAATGATTTTTCTGCATCTGTATGAACTTGCCTGTATATATACATATTACTCTTATACTGTTGACTGTATGCATTATCACTTAGAGTGTATGTATATATACTATAGTAATTCACTCAGTGAGGTCTGACTCCCCTCCGTTGACTATTTTTCAGGAGAGTCAACTTCCTCAGACCTCAGTAGCAGGTCGATACGCCGGATTTCTTCCGTCCCGGCTTCTTTATGTAAATTGTATACTTGAGTCTTATTTATTTTATCTAGACACTGCAGTAGTTGTGATTTTCAGTAGTTGTGATTTTCAGTAGTTGTGAATTAAAGTATTTGTTTTAAAGAGATGTATTATAGTAAAACTGGATTTGTATAAAGATTATACATTTATGAGATTATATATGCGATGTGATGAGTTTTGAATCATATCCAGTTGTTATGGATGATATTGTAATATTTATGATTTTATTTTCCGCTGCATATTATATTTTTATGGTTATTATTGCATATTTATTTTATTTTTAGGCTTGCTACGGGTTCCGGATTCGAAAGAATTCCCATTCCCTAGCGCCGGTCATGGCCCCTGTTTTGGGTCGTGACACATAATAAGGTTTATCTTTAGTAAATTGAAGCTTAGGTAAACCAATCACAAGTTCATGTTTACAAAGATCATTCAAAAGATTAAAATTTGCATGTCCTAGCCTTCTATGTCATGTCCATGTGTCATGGGAAATAGATATTAATTATTTGATTTCTTTGTTATCAATTTTGTTTAAATCAATAACATAAATATTATCTACTTTTTCACCACTAAAAACAACTTTGTTTACATCAAGACTACTAATAAAATAATTTCTAGGATAGAAAGTTACTTTATTTTCTATGTCACACAATCGACTTATACTAAGCAAATTATATTTAAGACCATTAACAAACAACATATGCTGTGTAGATAAGGATTGAGGATTACCTATTTCTCCAATGCCAATAATGTTTCCTTTTGCATTGTCTTCGAATATGACAGTACCTCCATCCTTAGCATCAAACTTGTTGAATTGCTTTTTGTCTCTCGTCATGTGCCTTGAACATCCACTATTAAGATACCATTTGCTTTTTGTTCTTGTAGATTTCAAGCACACCTACATAAAGTAATTTATGTGTTCTTTCAGACCTAAACCTTTATTGGTCTAGGTTTTCTAGTTTCAAGATAATCCAAAGAAAGTAAATTCATATGCAGTCTTCTATAGAAATATACATTGTTAGTATGTTCATTGATCATGCAATACAAACATATGACATTTTCAAATTTGATTTCTCCTAGGATGATATGCTTTCCTAGTGTGTGAAACATGCCTTTCGTGTTGTGGTGGTGTGTATCTTCTATTATTTGGTGTCATAGTGTAAGTCATACATTGACAATGATGATGTGTATTTTGATAGGTTTATGCAATAAGTTTATGTGCATTGTATTATGTAGCATGCCTAATATGATTATGTCTAGTGTACATATAACCATGTTTAGGTTGAGGTGCTTTAGTTTGAGCCTTGCTTGTTTGTGTTAATGATCGGTGAGTCTTATAAGACCTTCCCTTATTGTTTAGCACATAAGATCTTTTACCTTTGAAAACTTGAATCTCATTGGGTTTGGAAGTAGATGAAGTGAAGTCATGTGAGGCTTTAATAAAATTAATATATGATGATGATGACGACGACATTCCACTTTTATATCCAATTCCATAGGTATCTTTATGAAATTTTTGAGAGTCAATAAGACTATCTAAAGTTTCTTTTCCTCTTTTGAATTTATCAATAGAATTCTTTAATTTTAAAACCTCCTTAGAAAGTTTATAATTTTCATCATTTGCTTTCTTAAGTTAATCTTTTAAAGAATTTAAAGATTTTAGATTACTAACAATTTTTTTGTTTGATTCAACAAGTTTAGCAAAATCATTTTTTAAACTTTAAAATTCTTTAGTCAAGATAGTTAACTCATGCTTATAATGCTACTTCTTAGATAATAAATGTTTTCACTTAAGCAAGAGCTTGCTCACAATAGAGCTCTCAATATCATCATTATATTCAGCATAATCATCATAAGAGGGGTTAGAAGTAGATGGTACCTCTTTTTCATCCTCAAGAGCTATGAAGCAAAGACTAGCCACTTCTTGTTATTCCTCTTTCTCTTCAGATTGAAAGGAATCATTTCAAGGAGCTTTGAAGGCCTTCTTCTTGTCCTTTGCTCTATTTTTCTTGAATTTGAGTTTGGGGCACTTACTTCTAATATGTCCCAAATTCTTGCATTTATAGCAAGTGACCTCTTTGGTTTTTTCTTACCTTCTCCTTCGTACTTCTTATTGAAATACCTTATTCTTGAGAAATTTTTCTTTCTAAAAAACTTCTTAAAGTTCCTAATGAGTATGGAAATGTCACTATCTTCATCACTAGAATCTTTGATGTTTTCCTCTTCATTATCTTCTTAAAGAGCTTTTAGTGCTATGCTTTTTTCTTTCTCTTCTTGCTCTTCACCTCTTTGCTTAATTGTGAGCTCATATGTCAAGAGCTTACCAATGAGCATATTGATTGAGAGGGTAGAGAGGTCTTAAGCTTCCTCAATTGAAGTGACTCGAGATTTCTAATCCTTCTTAGGTAGGATTCTTATAATCATATTGTTTACTTCTTCCTTAGTGCAATAATTACCAAGTTTCTTGAGGGTTATGAGAAGAGCATTGAGTTGACTTATCATCTTCGTGATTGACTCTTAAGGCTTCATCTTGAAGAGTTCATAGTCATACATGTGATGTTGAACCTTCTTGCTTCTAACTTGTATATTTCCTTCATAATGATTTTCTAAGACCTCGTATATTTCCTTGGCCAATATACAATATTAAAGCTTGCCTCCCTTACCTCCTCCCTCTTATCTAGTCATGGAAGATACTAGAGTAGTTAATAGCCTTTTTATTTTTATGATTTTCTTCCTTTTGATCAATGCTCCATTGGCTTCTTATAAGAGTAGTTACCATACCATTAATGATAGTTATAGGTGGTTCCCAACCTTTTAAGACAATATCCCAAAGTTTAATGGAATCATAATTAAGGTATAGCTTCATTTTTACTTATTTTATTTATGTTTTTTATATATTTCATTTTCATACATTATTTATTTTTGAATATTATTTTTTATTCTTGTTAGGTTAAAGATTAAGTATTCTAAGAGATATGAGGTGTTAAATCCTAGATTTAACTTTAATGTTGCTATAATTTCTTTAGAAACATGGTTTTATACCTTGTTTTATCCTTTGGAGTTGATCACGTGTACTATATTTTTTAAATTATTTATTATTTATTATTTTCTTTTTTATTTATTTTGTTCTTATTATTGTTGTTTTTTTATAGTACTTTGATGTTATTTTTTATTATTTTAGAAAGTGTGGGAAATCTTAAAGAAGCTATAATGTATCTTTTACAACAACAGATACATTATTTGATGCAAGTTTGCAGAAAGCTTATTTTTGTTTGTTGAATAATGATTTTATGTTTTCTTTTAAACATACTTGTTGCTGAGTATATTATAGAAGATGTTAAACTGAAGTCAATGCAATGGGTTGATGTTGAGAATGTTCTATTTCCTATTCATATCGATTCTCAGCAGCATTGGGTTCTTGGAAGGTTTAGTGTGAAGGATTGGTGCATTTATGTTTATAATTCTTTGAATAGTTCTCATGATAGTGCTTATGCTACTGATTTGATGAAGTGTTATAGCGTAATGTTGTCAATTTTTTTAAAGAGATTAGGGTTTTTCCGGAACATATTGCAATTGATAAAAGACATTTGTATGTTAAACTTTTTTTTTATTTGCCTCTTCAAACTATTATGTAAGGATTTCATTTTTTTTTGTTTCTTTTTTTCTTTATTAATTTCATAATTTTATTGTTTTCAATGACTGTGGTGCTTTTGTTTATGCATTTACTGAATATTTCATTCATGGCAAGGAGATTCCCAAAAAATTTTGATGTTGAAGTCTATGGTTCGAGGCTTGCATTATTGCTTTATCAGTATGGTGTGAGGAAGGTCCATGGTGAAGTGATTAGTGATTTAGAGCAAACTATGAAGATTAAAAGGAGAAGGAAGCTTAAAAAATTATTTTTAGGAGTTATTTATTTATTTAGTATTGTTTAGTGTTTTAGTATATTTCATTTATTTTGCAGTACAGTTTGTTTGTTAATACATTAAGTTTGAATTCGTGTAATACATATTTATTTTTATTAATATAAGTGTTAAAGTTTTTTTATGAATTTTTTTGAGTGTTAATGTTATATATATTTTTTAATTGTTGCTTTTTGTTATTATCACTGTTACTGATATTAAAACGAGCAAATAAGGAAAAAAACAAAAAAATAATTTGGAATTTTAGAAATTTGGTAGCAACAATGACATTAATGAAATATGTGAATTCTTACAATAAAAATGATAAAAATTTTACTTTTCTAATAAATAAATGGATTCTTTTCAATTTTTTTAAGTGGATTTTTGCATGTCTTTCTGTTGTGCCCAAACTATCCACACTTCCTACTTTATTTTTATTTCCATTCTCCCATGGTGCTTTTATTCTTCTTTTCTTTGGTCTTCCAGCTTTTATTCTACTTTGCAATTGATCTACTTGTATTTTTTGATCCTCATATGGTATTTTCCATTTTGCTTGATTTGGAATTGGATGTACTGTTTCTTTGTATGTTTCCAAGAGTGTTTGCTTTGTATAGAAATGTGAGCAATATTTGTATGGATCTTAATTCATTTGCTTCAATATTGTAAGTGCATATGAACATGACAGCAAATCAATTTGGAAACTGTTGCATGTGCATTTTCTTTCTTCCATTTTGATAATGAATGTTGTATTCAAGTCATAGACAGTGAATATTTCTTCTGTTAAAGGTTTCTTTTGTTGAAGGTTTAACTTGCATTAAAATAAAAAAAATGAGGAAAATAGAAATAAAAACATAACAATGTCACTTGTTACTTTTTATTGCTTTTTGTTGTTCTTTGTTGCTTTGTTATTACTTTTTTGTTGTTATAATATGAAATGCAACAACAAAAATAAATATTAAAATAAGAATAATTGTAGTATGAGTAATAACTGGAACATTAATAAAAAACAACATGACTAATATTAAGCAAGAAGTAATAATATAACCTGTAGCTTTAGGCTTTTCTTGTAGTTGTCATTGATCATATATTATGGTCCTTTTCCAACGCTACTAAATGTTGATCTTGCAAGGCTACTGAATGTTGATCTTGCAAGATTCCTATTTATGTAGATCCATTCTTGTACTAAAGCATGCAGGTATTGTAGCAAAGCTATTACCGGTAGATCTTTAGCTTTCTTAATCACTACATTCAATGATTTAGCTCTATTTAAAGTCATTGCTGAATATCTGTTGTTGATTAAGAAAGGTCTAACCCATTTATGATACCCAATGCTTTTCAAGTATAGGGTTATCCTTTGATTAATCTTTTCTAAGTCATTCATATGGTACTTAAACTCTTCAATAATTTATGTTTTTGCTAATTGGAAATAAGAATCCTTGATGCTTTTTTAGTGCTTTTTGAAGTTGTTTTTTAGGTTGTTTAAAAGATGGTACATACAAATACCATGGGCTACTTCAGGCTATATTTATTATATTGCTTTTTTTATACTTTCATGTCTGTTAGAAACTATAAACATTCCTTCTCTACAACTAAAAGCTTGTCTGATTTTTCTGAAGAACCATTCCTAAGATTCATCACTTTCAAAGTCAACAATAAAGAAAGTAAAAGGAAAGATTTTACCACAGCATCTTGTGTTGTTGCTGAAAGTAGTGTGTCGTTCCTATCATAAATGTGCCATCGACTATTACAATGGGTCTACAATATTTCCACCCTTTTATTAATGCCTCAAGTGCTATGACCACATAGAAGAATAAGTGGTCTTCTTTCGTATCGAGGTCAACAATTAATCATGGATTTTTTTCTTTAACATGTATAGGAGACTTGGTACAAGTGCATAGGTTTAATCTATTTTACCTCTTAGCATTTGAAGTGCCTTTTCTCTTGATCTTTATGCTTTTAGGTAGTTTATATTAACACCATACTCTTCTTTCATGTCTCTCATTATATTTGCTGGTGAGTATATTGTTTTGATACTCTAGTATTTTGATTTTATGTAGTCAGCCGCCAGAGTTACTATTGTTTTTTTTTCTGCTAATATGATATCCATGCTATATGTGTGGATGTTGTTGAACTTTTTAACAATAATTTTTTTTGTCTTTCCATTTTTTAAAGCTTTTATCTCCTAACTGCACTTTTTATCCAAGCATTTAGTAATAAAGTTAAGAGTGTTTGTCATAATTTTTAATATTGGAAGTGGTTATTGACAGTACTACATCTTAATGCTTTTTTGAATTCTTCTTTGTTGTTGTATATTACACCTTTTTCAGGTTATGTTGTTATTTTGTTGCAGATTGTTAATGATTCTTCACTCTCATCTTCTAGTAGAAGAATGTCCGTCATTGTTTATGCATAATCCAGAAAATCTGAATTTTGGATATTTGCTTATGTGTTTGTTGAGTTGTGTTAAGATTGGGATACCATATTTATTTGAATTGTTGATTGTTGCTGTAGCATGTTGTTGTTGAAGCTTATTAGTAGAAATTCCATCCTATTAACAGTGATGCATAAAGGGAATTTGGTGAAATCAATCTTTTTCTTCTTTAGTTGCAAATAGATGAAGAGAGTCGCATTGTCTTCTATTTTAAAAGGTGGATAATTTTCTAACTTTGTACTATGTGAGCATTTGCTGAAAATCTATTTCAATTTGAAGCTACTCTGATATTATTTCAGCATTTCATCAAAGCTGCAATTTAGTTGTATGGTAATTCCTATCACATCAAAATCAACGTAATTCATTGCTTTATTCCAGCTCCCAATGTGATGAATGAAAATAGGTATGACCTCCATTGTACCTGTATTCAAAAAATTAAAGAAATCGATTAGTTATTTTTCAGTTTAAAATATTGTTGCTTTTTTCTTATGTTTTCAAGTTTTTGCTTCTTGTTGTTGATTATTGTTTTTTTGTGTTGTTTTTTTTCTCGCATGTTTAAGTTTTTGTTGTTTCTTATTGCTTTTTGTTTCTAAGAAACTGACATGGAATATTATTTCTCTCATGCTTAAGCTTTTGTTGTTTCTTATTGCTGAGTTTTTTTTTTTTTTTTATAGGAAACTAACATGCAATATTATTCTTATTGTTTATAACCATGGAAACAACATTTATATTGTTTAAATAGACTTGCAATGTTTTTTACAATTCATGATTTAGTGCTTCTTTTTGAAAAAAAAAAAAAAAGAAATAGTAAAAAAAAACTCATTTGATATGTGTATGAGTTGCGTACCTGTTTTTTAAATGATTGTTGCTTTTGTATTCAATGCTATTTCGATTCTTATTTGAATGTTGATCTCTTTAATTTGTTTAACAAATTTGTTGTAGATCTGATTTTTGTAGATCAAGAAACTGGAGTTGCATATAATCGCAAAAACGAGAAGAAAAAAGCAATGAAAAACAAAATGGAAAAAACGAGATTCAGGTTTGAGCTGATCACGATTTTGATGATTGAAGAAAAAAGTGAAATTGATTGGAGAAGAAGCTTGAGCTTTATCAATTGGTGAGGAAGATTCATTGAACTTATTGTGATTTTTTTAGGTTTTAGTGGTTGTTTAGGTAGCGGTTTTTTTTTAAAAAAACATTTGTGTTTTAGCTCAAAAAGGTAAGTTTATGTGTGGTCTGTTTTTGAAAAAAAAAAATTCTTAAAGCTATTTTGAAAATAGTTTTGGTTAAGGTGACTTTTGATAATTTTTTTTTTTAGCAATAAAAAAAAGTGTATTTAATGTTTGGTTAAAATATAGTCCCACATGTCAATACGTGGTGAAAATATTCTCTATGTTTTTGCTTTAATATATATGATTTTTATCCTGTCTCAACCATTAGGAATCCAGTTTAATTTTCCTTCCATTTTCAATCATAAATTCATCACCAAGGGAAGAAAAAAAAGAACAAACCTGAATAGACCATGCCACGCTGGCTTGTACAGCACAAAATTTCAAAATTCTTTGAATGTGTATCAAATTTCAAAACAAGGCAGTTCATAGACAATATATACTAGTATATAGTCACTGTCAAACGGTCCGCTACAACAATTTTCAATACTGAATACAAAACAATAATGCAGGTTGCTATTATCATTTGTCTTTGGGAAAAAAAAAAAACATTAAAACACATCGTCAAATTAACGGCTGAGATTGATTGATCCAACGGTAAACAACAGCAGAAAATCAGTGTTTTGTTTTGGCACATCATATTGAATTGAACTGAACCAAATTGTTTTACTTGGATTCGATTTATCTAATTCACTTCATAATTTTTTATGAAATTGAACTGAATCAAATTTACTTCAGTTTTAAAATACTTTAACCAAACTGAATTGGAATTTATTTTAGTTTGATTCAGTTAGATTTTTTGGTTAATTCAATTTTAACCAAAGCAATGCCCACAACTACTCCAAGCACATTGTCCAAATTTAATTATTTGACCAAACATATCACTTGGAAGACGTAATTCCTGCAATTCTGCAACTGAACTCCACTAAGCAGCATTTGCCTAACAGTTATTAATCTGCTACCTTTCATGTCTATGAGTTGCATTTTTCCAATTCCAGAAGAAGAAACTTGACTGCCATCAAATTAAACTCAAGACTACATCAGAATTTCGGCCGTGAATTTTGATTTTAGAAGGGCGAAGAAAGGCCCTTAAGAGACAGTGCTAAAGTCATAATCCTCAATAGATTACTCACTATAATTCGATTAAACTTAGCGTCACTTCTGTAGTCAAATTTTTGTATAACAGAAATACAGGTATTAGAATATTAAAATCAAGAACAAAAGCTATTTTTCACTGAGCAAAAGAGCCCTTAAAATTGCTTCACTTACCCCTGGAGCAAAGGGTAACAAATGTCCAGCACCAGGAACCTCATGGTAGTGAATCCAGGGAAGTTTTTGTGCGATATAACGTTGCAAGATAGCTGGCACCATCCTGTCTTCATCTCCTTGCCATAAATGAACTGAACCTTCATTGTTAGGAAAAGGATTTCTAAGATCCATCGGATCAAACACCCATTTCCCAAATCCAACCATCATGTCCCGATGCAGGGATTCAAATTCTCCTTGTTTTACTACTTCTGTCTGCAAAAAATAGGATGTGATATTAAAGGGCAAAATATCATGGCTGCGTCTTTCGATAAAAGCATAGCAGATCACAAAATGACTTAACGATACAGAAAAATTGAGGTACCATGGATTTTCGACTTGCACCCGTAGACAGGAGTTCCAGATCCTTTCGAGAGAAAACTTCAGGCTTTCTAGTGGCAACAGCTGATGCAGGAAACCATTTTTGTGTGTTCCACCAGTAGGTTAGACATGGAGTATAATGAGCAACACGTAATGTCCATTGATCTTGTGGAAGCTGAAGGTAGTAGGCTTCCTTAGATAAGTTGGCAGGAAAGCCAGGCCACCAGTAGTTGATAACAGGAGCAATCAATGTTGCTCCCGCTAGCCTGTAAACACCCAAAAAAAGAGAAAAAATCAAACGGATAAATAACATAAAAAAAGAAACAGACAAGAGTAATGCCAAAAAAAGGCATCATTTCACATTGCAACTAACAGCAAGTAAAACAACAATAAATATTTTCATGTCCATAGCAGAATGAGAAACCTGTTAGTGAAATTACTAATGACGTAGACACAGCCTTTCACATTATTTATAAGGTTGAAACATTTTCATGTTAATAGCAGAATGAAGCATATTTTTAGGATGTAATTCAATTTTGCAGCGTGCTATGCTTTCTTGTACTCAAATACATTTCTGAAACTGTTAAATTCCATTCTTTAAACATCATATATTCTGAACAATACAAGTCTGATGTGGTAAAATGGTGAATTATTAGAGACAGAAAAATTTAACCTGTGAGGGATGTACTTCAGGCAGCCCCAAACAACCTGACCTCCCATAGAAAGCCCAATTACATAAAATTTTGATCCCAGTCCTATATGATCAGCAAGCTCCTCAATATCAAGAGCCAAACTTTCTGGAGTTCGCTTTGGATCAGGATCGCTTTCTCCATAACCTGGCCGGTCAAAAGACACAAAATACACACCTAGCTCCTCCACAACTTCCTGAAAATGCAACATTAAAAGCAAGGAATAAAAAAAAAATTCTCCAGAAAATCAATAGACTCTCCTGACAAACAAATTTAAATAGGTGAAGTACTGGAGGGGTGTTTGTAGCAGTTGTGCAATCATGTCTGGTGGAGGAAAATCCATGTACATATATGATCTTATATTTAGCAATCTCCTTAGGTACACCATGCTCCTTATAGGCCAAATGCCTTCCATCCTTTAGCTTTATTCTAGGTGCTGTAATGGGAGGACCATCTGGGCTGCCACAGATCTTGGGAGGTGGTGGGTAAGTGGACTGGTATGCCCATGCCAGCAACCCAATCAACAAAACCACAATAATTTCCCTTAACATCCCTGGAATGAAATCTGAAAGAAGTTTCAGAAACTACCCTTAAGTTAGGGGAAATTCCATTTTACTTGAAACTTATAATAGTGAGTGTTAAGGTGATCATAGCATAAATTAATATCAAGTTAATAAAATGTAGCATGAACTTGTATCTCTAGACAATTAATGAAACCATATCTGAATTGCATATAAAGTTCACTAGACAGATAAAATCACCAACAACACCTAAACATAAAAACTGAAAAAGCAAGTCTAAAAAGTTGCATATGGACAGTGTAGCATGAAAAAGAAAAAGTAGCTTCTAACTCTTACTACACCATGTATCAAGAGACCGTTCCACGAAAAGCACTTACAAAAAGCAAACTAAGTGGCAAGTGGGGCTTCTTACAACTTACCATTTAACAATATCTCAATATAGCTTGAAGGAAGTAATCATTAGATAATCTATGAAACTACAACGCAATCAATTAATCATATCTCTAAAATCCTAATTAAAGAATATAAAAAAACAAGAAACAGCATCAATTACTGATGACTAACGTGAATAAACCCATTTATAGTATTCAATAATTTTTCACACGTTGTTCACAGAAATATGTTTATATCTGTAGGCTGCAATCTCCAGAGAAAGAAAAATAAAAATAAAAACCCAGTTCATTTCAACACTTGCCAAGCTATGTATCAATCCGCAAAAACTGATAAACTGAAGCAAAGCAAATGAACAATCGTAACATGTTAACAAAACCCAGAAAAAGAAAAAGGGTGAGGACCTGAGAGTTGCAGAAATGGTCAGGAATCAGTTTGCAACTGCTATCAGCATAACAGTTGCCTATATTTGTAGATGAACCTTCTGCATTGGCTTGGTACCAGCTACCAAAGCTCACACGGTCACGGGTCCCAAAAAACCACCCACAAAACTTTTTTTGCCCTTTGTTGACAAGCTGGGAAATTTATTTTTGAGACCTACCTGATGAGCTCCACCCCAATATAATAATATTTATATACAAAAAAACAACTCTTAGGGAACCAAATTTAATGACCACAAAAAAAAAAGGGAACCAAATTTAATGGAGATCTTAAGTATGACGTCAACGTTAATTTATACATATATATATAATTTAAATATTTTTTTTTTACAAAATTATGGACTTAATAAAACTAATACTAGAATACTTAAACTGCTTATGTTGTTACTTATATATCACCATTGGTTCAAATTCCTTTTAAAAAAAGTAATCCTACCATACTGATTTTTTCAAAAACAGATGAATGATCAAAAATTTGGGACACCTTGGGTCAACCATAAAAAAAATATGATTACGTGGTGAATTATATACTAAGTCAGCTTCAGCAGATATTTCATTTGAGTCCATTGTACCAATTGGTTGGGATGATGAATTTGAAAATGCTGAAGAGCTGAAATGCTTTGCTAATTATATGGTTTATTAGAATTTCTAGGAAATAATAGAAGGAGAAAGTTCTAGTACTCTGCCTTAGAATTTTTGGGAAATGATGGAATGTGAAGACTCTAATAATTTGCTTTTGGATTTTTTTTATTTATGGAATTCTTGAAGCGATGAAAAAGTTAGAAATAATGTTGGTCAAGTTATAAGAAGTAAGAAGTATTATCCAGATCCTCTGACTCCACAAAAAGAAGGGCGTGCAGGGTAAAGAAAAATATAAAGTGGTTGAAGAGAAAGAAGAAGATAATATTTTGAAGCAATTAAAGTAGACAAAAAGCAATGCTAGTATGAAATCTTTTGGTTGCATTAAAGAAATACAAGGATGCCATGTATGAAACTTTAGAAATCTAGTTGTCTCTACTAAATCTACTCCTGAAAAGTTAGTTATGTTGGTGGGTTTTAAGAATGACATTGAAATTTCCTTTTCTGAGAAAAACTTGTCAATTCTTAAGAGGAAGCATGACAAGACTCTATATTTCGACTGAAGTAAAAGGTTATGTGGTTCCATGTGTTATAGTGGATGACATATCATCAATTAATGTTTGTTCTTTCAAAATTCGGAAAAAGTTGAGTATGATGAAAGAAGAGCTCACAAAGTTAATTTTGGTGATCAAAGCATGTGATGATTTAAAAAGAGCTATTGAGCCAATTGAGACTATTATTAAGTTCGTCGTGTTGCATATCCCAATTGCTTATGACTTACATTTCAAAATGACCTTGGTATCCTCTAGAAGGATTTCCTTCAACTCTCACTAGAAAATCAAGTTCCCTTATGAAGGAGGTGTTGTTTCTATAGAAGCCAAATCTAAAGACGGGTGTTTTGCAATCTATTCTAATATGGGTCCACTTGAGTTTCAAGTTGCTTAGACTTTTTTTTATGACTATATGGATTCAAAAGTGGCTATGATGCTTAAAACATTAAAGTGTGTGCCTAGAATAGGTTTGGGTAAATATCAGCAAGGTATTACACAATTGCTAGATTTTAAGAGTCAGATGCTCATTGCATACTCTACAAACAATTTATCAAATAAAGAATAATGTGTTTGTTTATCCTTGAAGTAAAGGGGTTTTATATGAAGGGTATTGAAAAAACTAAAGATTGTGAAATTTGTTATGATGTGGTAAAAGTTATTAAGAAATTGACTGACGGCCAAACGGTGGTACCAGATATTTTTGCTATTACTAATATTAGTATTAAGCTTACACCACTTGCTTCTATTAGCCTAGAGAACTGTATTATGAATAATGTTAAGCTTGTAGTATATTTAGAAAATGATGTTTCTACTATTGACTATGTAATCTCAAATAATGTTTTCTTCTCTAAGTTTAATGCAATAACCTTTGATTTCGCTTACTTGTTTAATGTTTATTCTAATGCCACTACGCATATATATGATCATATCTTAAGCATTTCATACTTAAAACCTGTTGATACTGAACTATTTTAATATAATTGATATGGAATTGCCTAAAGAACTTCAATTAGGAAAAGATCTTTCTTTTGAACAAAAAAGTGAGTTTGAGAGAATAATTAAAAAATGAAAAATGGTTTTTACTTAAAGCTACAATGATATACCATAATAGATAAAAATATAGCAAAGTGTTTTGTTCCCACTGATTCCAAATTGATAATTGATTTCCGAAACTCTTGGGCTTAGCGTACTACAATCCACGAATAGAAGGCAAGGTGAGAGGTGGGGAGATCCCCCATGAACACTTTGATACCTAAGTTAGAGAATAGAAGCAAGGGGAATGCAAGATACCTAGAATATGAGAGAATGAGATGTCCCATTGTGAGGGATATAGGGCTCTATATATAGTAATACTCAAACCTGGGTGGAGTCAGATTCTGTGTGGGATGGTGAATCATAATCTTGGTAGGAGAGTGTTCCTTTTGTGCTTAGGACTCCACTTTGGGGTAGTCCCCATTACGGACGGATCTACTTTCTTACTAATCCAAGTGTCCCTATTTTAAGGGGTAAGGGGCCCCTAATTAGGCGGGAACATTCTAGATGGTATCAAGAGTCCTCCCCTGAGGTATTCGGATATTTATGTCCGTCGCGTTCGGGTAGGATGCTGATGCTCTCATAAGGGATCTAATACGGTAATAGAGGCCAATGAGCTGAGGTGGTCAACCTCAATCATAATGAATAGAGCTCGGTGTCGAGTATCTAGACGGTCGTTATTAAATCGTAAACTGTAGAGCTGGGATATCCGCCAAGTGCGTATGAGCACAACAATAGATTAACCCGTCCATTTTGAAATGAGATAACGAAACCAGTCGTCACTGGATTTTTAATGCTCGGTATATGGACACGAGGCTTTTGGAGCTCGAAACCTCAATACTATAGAAGCAACATGAGGGTGCCAGCTTCAGTCACTGGACTTAGATGTGCAAGACTTAGATGTTACGTTCAAGGATGCAAGGCTTACATGCTCGGAACCTCAGTACTACAAAAGTGACCTGAGGGTGCCAGCTTTAGTCACTGGACTTAGATGTGTAAGACTTAGATGCTTGGTTTAGGGATGCGAGGCTTACATGCTCAGAACCTTAGTACTACATAAACGACCTGAGGGTGCTAGCTTCAGTCACTGGACTTAAATATGCGAGACTTAGATGCTCGGTTCAGGGACGCGAGGCTTACATGCTCGGAACCTTAGTACTACAGAAGTGACCTGAGGGTGCCAGCTTCAATCACTGGACTTAGATGTGCGAGACTTAGATGCTTGGTTACTCGGAATGGGCAAAAATGACATTTGAAATGCCTTCTGAGTCGCTTGATGAAGCGGCCAAGTAAATTGTGGGCAGGCCGACACGTGGTGGCATTGCTTCAACTCTTAGGGATTCGTAATTGAGATTGCGTGAGTGATGCATCATTTCGTATGTCGGTAAACAAAGCATTTGTGCCACCATTATCGCGACTCCTCATCTAATGGGCTTTTTTTTTATTCCAAAAGGCCCCTGGTGGCCTAGGGAGGAATGCAGCAATAATGAGGGCAGTTAATGGCATGCTTCCAAATCCTTCTGTGTCTTTATAAATACTGTTGCGCTTGTTAATTGGTATATTTTGCTTCTTTTGCTTTTCTATTGTTTTTACCTTTATTGCATTGATATCGCCTCCGTTGTTTCCATTTCTTCCTGCTGTAGTTCTTGCTTCTGGCGGTCAGGTGATTCTTTCATCTTTCTTCTTCCTCTTTTTGCTCCTTTTCTGCTATTGTGTGTTTCCCTTCTCCACTATGGCCCCAAGGGAAGAAGTTAGTTCTGACCTTTTTGTCTCTAATGTAGATAGTAAGTTACTGGGGTGGTATCGGAGGCGGTTCTGTATCCCCGCCGATTACACCCTTCACACCGTAGATAGGAGGTTTAGGGCCCATACCCCCTTATTAGGGCTAAGTAAATTAGTAATGTATTTTGACCAGTTAGAAGGGGGTTTGAAAGTTCCTCTAAATCCCTTCGTAAAAGAATTTCTGAATAGGAATAATATAGCGCCCGGTCAGCTTCATCCAAATAGCTATAGGATACTGACCAGATTTATCCAACTGATGTATGAAGAGGGGAGGGAATCCGACCTAGATGTCTTTTGATATCTGTACAGGCTGACTAGGAAGAAAGGAGAGCTAATGTTCTCCTTGTCAGCTATACCTAATCATACTCTATTTGTAAAGCTTTCGGATCTCCACAAGAAGTGGAGACACCATTTTTTTTATTATGGAGCATCAGTCGGACTTCTTAAACGTTCGGAGGATGTGGTCAAATGAGTTTTATAAGGTGACCCATCCAACAAAACTTTTTGACCATGATACAGAGCTAGTTTTGCGGCTACATCTGAATGGGCTTACCGAAGCTCGATCAGCAGAGGATGCATCCCAGAGGTACCTATAGAGAGTTTGTCTGAGTCACGATCACTCCCATGGTATATTTGTTTTGCTTTGAGCTATTTTTTTGACTTGCTTTATTTTTCCAACTGTAAATGGCTGACTTTTTTTTATTTTACGAGCGGGATTTCCTTAATTGATGAGCCAGCTGCTGTGGAGGAGGTGTAGGTCTCTCCTTTCTTGGAACATGAAGCTCCTATGGCCCTTAAAGTGGTTCCTGCCGACCCCAAGGGCAAAGCGTCGATGGAAAGTGAACAGCAGGAGTGGGTTGGTCAAAGAAAGAGGTGGTTGATTGACCTGGGGTCTGATGCGGAGGGGTTGGATGAAGAGATTTATGTTCAGCACCCGCGATTATCTAGGTGTTCGAATATGAGGGGCTAGATATTAAAGCGGATGAAGCCCCTGAGTATCTCCAATAGCCAAGTGCGGGATCAGTACATCGAGTTGCTGAGGCTGCCCGGTGACATGCAGCGTTGGTCCGAGGAGGGCTCGGGTGGGTTGTTGGACTCCATGATTGGCCAATCATTAGAGGTAAGCTAGCTTCTACCACTTAATGTAGTTATCATACATGTTTCTTGTTGAAGTTAACTGTTGGTTTTTAGCAGATGACTCAAGCCTTGCTGTTGGCGAAGGATCAGTATTTCTACCTGAAGAGCCAGTGCAGCTTAAAAGAAACGGAGGTGGGGACCATAGACATTGATTTTGAAAAGAAGTTGGATGGCACGAAGGCAGCTCTGGAGCATTGCCAGACAAGATATGCTGAGGCCAATTCTGATACTAAGGCGAATCAAAAGAAAGTTTCTAAATTGGAATATAGCCAGGCCCAGCTAACGAGGAGGATCGAGGAGCAAGATCTTTAAATCGTTGAGCTCCAAGGGAGGCTGGCGGAGCTTAAGAAATCCTGAGCAAATGATAAGAAGGTGTACCAAGGCATGGTAGGGGGGTTTCTCAAAGCTTATCGGGCTAAGTGTAAGAGGATCCTACTCTCCCAAAACTCAAGACTGGATTTGGGGGCATTGGATCGGATAACTCCAGTAGACCTTGCCAAACTTATTACGGAGGAGGACGCCCGTCGAAAGGCCCGTTCTATTCTTATGAGGGAGTCTACAGAGGCTGTTGTTACTGCTAGGTCCGTAGAGCATCCAAGCTGCTGATGAGGTTTCCCCTTCTGTTTTCGGGCCTAGGGGTTCGGGTATACATATAGTGGAGTAGATATGTATAAGTTCTTTTTCTTCTTTTTTTTGTAATTGACCACATGTAAAGGCATTTTTATGAATGAAGAGATACTTTATTGAATCATATCATAAGTTAAATACAGTTTTACTGATAGTATTTTCTGAGAGAGTCTAAGTTCCAAAATCATAGTAGTTCTTTGCCTCCTCCTTCTCTTAGTCTGTACGCTCCCTTCACTGTGCATGCTGAGATTTAGTACGGACCTTCCCAGTTTGGACCTAACTTGCCAGTTCTTAAGGTGCCTTTGCCAATATCCGCTCTCCTGAGTACCCAGTCTCCCAACTTGAATTATTTTGTTCGATGTCGTTGACGATGGTACCGTGTTACTCTTTGCCGATGTGCCTCAGTTGTGGCTACAACTTGTTCTCTCCATTCCTCTAATAGGTCTAGGCATATTCGGGCGTCAGCGTTGTTGATGGTGTGATCGAGATCTTAGCTTACCCGGTAACTTGGTGACCCAACTTCCATGGGAATTACTGCGTCTATGCCATAAGTCAGTCTGAATGGCGTCTCGTCAGTCAATGATCTGGGTATGGTTCTGTAGGCCCAGATTACGTTATTGAGTTCTTTAACCCAATTCCCCTTTTTCTCGTTAAGTCTCTTCTTCAATCCTTGCATGAGAATTCTGTTTGTAACTTTCGTTTGTCCATTTGTCTGCAGGTGAGCTACTGAGGTGAAGCGTAGCTTTATACCAAGGTCCGAGCAGAAACCTCTAAATTTATTGTTGTCGAACTGTTTGCCATTGTTTGTAATTAAAGTGTGGGGGATGCCGAACCTACAAATGATCTCTTTCTAGAAGAAGTGTTATATCCGGGCTTCTGTAATGGTTGGGACCGCTTCTACTTCTACCCATTTAGTGAAATGGTAAATGGCCACAATTAAAAACTTTTTTTAATGGGTAGAGGGACGGAAAAGACCAAGGATGTGCATTCCCCACATGGCGAATGACCAAGGGCTACCGATAGGATGCAGGGGCTGAGAAGATTTATGATTGAGTTGGGCATAGCACTGGCACTGGGGACATGCTTGCGTTAGCTGCTGGGCATCTTTGGACATGGTGGGCTAGTAATACCCTTGGAGTAATGCCTTTTTAGTGAGCAAATAATGGGATTCATGTGCTCCACAAATTCCTTCATGGATTTCTTAGAGTATGTAATTTCCTTCCTCTGGGGAAACACACTTTGACCATGGGTGTGAGAGGGATTTTTGGTAGAGCTCCCCTCGATGGATGGAATAGTGGGCTACTTTGGTCCTGAGCTTCTGAGCCTGCAACTTATTTTCTGAGAGTGTTCCGTGCTCTAGATATTGGATTATGGGTCGCATCCATTTCGAGACTACCTGTGTCTCCAAAACTTCGGTGTCTTCTGTGCTGGGACTGGTTAGCGACTCAGTGAAATTCATATGCCAAAATGCTTGACTGTTATTGGCTATGGATTTGGCAAGGTAGTCGGCCTCACTATTTTCTTCCTTGGGAATCTGGACGATCTTCCATTGACCTTCATCCCGTTCAATGTGTTGTAAAAGCCGCTTGGCTTTATCTACATACTTGGCAATGCAGGTGTCTTTGACTTGAAACGCTCCACTGACTTAGTTGACTACCAGTTGGGAATCCAAGTATATGATGAGATGTTCAGCCAGGACTTCAGTGGCCAACTTTAAGCCTGTAATGAGTGCTTTGTACTCGGTTGTATTGTTGGTGGCATTATACTCAATATGGACTGTGTACTGAATATGAACCTTGTGCGGCCCTCTGAGGATTATTCTGGCACCGGAACCTTGAGTTGAGGATGCTCCATCAACATAGAGCTTCCATTCCGGTGTTTTGGTCAAGGCTATGTCTTCCAGAGCCATTTCTTGCACAAAATCTGCTAATGCCTAGGCTTTCATCTGCTGTCGGGGCTAATAGTTAATATCGAATTCACTGAGTAAGACTGACCATTGCACTAGCCTGCCTGAAGTCTCTGATCTTTATAAGATTTTCCATAGCAGGAAGTAGGATCGAACCACAATATAGTGAGCTTGGAAGTAATGTCGAAGCTTTCGAGAGGCGTGCACCACGACCATGGCTAACTTGTCCAGCATGGGATACCGAATTTCAGGTCCTCGAAGCATTTTACTGACATAATAGATAGGGCTTTGCTGGCTTCCTTCTTCTCTTACTAGTACTGAAGCGATGTATTCTTAGCCAATAGAAAGGTACAAATACAAGGTCTCATCTAGTACCGGTCGGCTAAGTAGGGGTGGTGAAGATAAAAATCTTTTAATGTCTTTGAATGCTGCCTGGTAATCAGCGGACCACTGAAACTTTCCAGAACTTTTAAGAGCTTAGAAAAATGGTAAACACCGCCTCACCGAGCAAGAAATGAAATGCCTTAATCTGATGATTCTACCATTTAACTTTTGTACCTTATGGATGTTCTTTGGTGCCTCTATATTGAGTATGGCTTCCATCTTTTCTAGATTGGCTTTAATGCCCAGGTGAGATATTATGAACCCTAGCAACTTGCCTGCTTAGACTCCAAAGATGCATTTCTCAGGATTCAACTTGATCATGGATTTACTTAGTAGCTAGAGAACCCGACCCACGTCTTCTAGGTGCTACTCCGGATGTTTGCTCTTGATGATGATGTCGTCCACATATACTTCTACACTTGTTCCAATCTGGTCTTAGAGGACTTGGTTCATCATTCTTTGATACGTAGCTCCATCATTTTTCAATCCGAAGGGCATCACCTTATAGTAGTACAACCCTTCATGAGTGATGAAGGACATTTTCTCTTGATCCTCTTCCTTCATCAGAATCTGGTGATCACCTTGTGCCGCATCGACGAAACTGTATAATTCATGACTAGCGATGGAATCGACGAGTTGATTAATCATGGGCAACAGGCAGTTGTCTTTAAGGCATGCTCGGTTGAGGTCGGTGTAGTCTACACACATTTTGTACTTCCCGTTTGCTCTTCTGATGAGTACCACATTGGCTACCCACTCCAGGTGAGTAACCTCTTTAATGAACCCAACTGCTAACAACTTCGTTGTTTCTTCAACAATGATCTTTTGTCTTTCATAGGCAAAGGTTTTTTTTTTATATGCTACTAGCTTGGCTCCTGGTTTGATGTTAAGGCAGTGACAGGCAACCTGTGGGTCCATGCCGACTATTTGGGAGGCTTGTGAAGCGAAATCCTCTAAGTTTCTGGTAAGGACTTCCTTTATTTTGTTTTTGATGTTTTGGTTGAGGGTGTTGCCAATTTTCACGGTCTTTTCTTTCATGATTTGTAATGTCTCTGTGTCTTCCACTGGTTGTAGGTCAGCGTCTTGCTTCTCAACTTCCCATGCCTCTAAAGGAAAAGCCTCCACTTGTGGCTTCATGGCCATCTGATAACACTGTCTAGCCATGTGCTGATCTTCCCGAATAGTAAAGGTCCCATTTTTTATCAGAATTTTCATGGTTAAGTGCCGGATGCTGGTGACTGCATCTGCTTTATAAAGTGCCAGTTGTCCAGTTGTCCTATAATCCCATTATAGGCCAGTGGTATATCCACCACGTTGAATAGATTCCGGACGACTTTTGTCTCCTCATCATCTTAGTTTACAAATTCTAGGTTCAGCTCGACAAACCCCATTGGTTGCATAATTCCCCATAAAAACTCATGATGGGGTTCTGGATGGCTTTTAGGTTGGTGATGGAGCTGCCCATTGCTTTGTACGCATTCCAAGATAATACATTGATAGCACTCCCATTATCCACCAGTAGCCTTTTGACCTGATACTTATTTATGCACGTAGTTATCACTAGAGCATCACAATGGGGGTGGTGTACATGCGAATCATCTTCTGAGTTGAAAACAATGTCGCTTCTCCCAGGTATCGATTTTTCTCCTCTACTACGCTTTAATCTTTTTTCGGTGTTTTCTCCCCTTATGATCATGTTGATCATTCCAATTGGCTCTTTTTGGGTTTTCTTTACTTCGGCTCTGTCCCGTTCTTAGCTTTTGGAGTTTTCACTTCTCCTCGGTGTGTCTGTGAAATTATCAAGCTTTCCCTGCTGCATCAGTCTTTCTATGGCATTCTTCAGTTCTTTGTAGCCCTCCGTGTCATGCCCGTATTCTCGATGGTACTCGCAGTACTAGCCTCTGTCTTAAGTAAATCTCCGGCTTGTGCTGATTCTCTTGGCTGGGGTGATCCCCACTCCATTTTGCCTGACCCACATGAGGATTTTGGATCAAGAGGTGTTCAAGGGTGTATATCTATCTGCTTCCCTGTCAAATCTCTCTACCGGATTTCTAAAATTCATTTTTGGGAAGTTTGTTCGTCTTTGTTTTGGCCATTCATCCTTGATCGATGGCCTATTTTCTTCCCGACGCATCCTTCTGTCTTCTTCCATTTTTATCATCAGGACCGCCATTACCATTACTTCTGTAAAGGTACTCAGTTCTTTAGTCATTATTTTGTCTTTAAGCTTTCCGAATCTAGTGCCATTTTTCAAAGCTTCTATGGCGACTTCATCAATAAGATGCTCAATCTGTATGGCTGTTTATTGAAATGGTCAAGGTAACTCCGTAAGGATTCGTCAACTTCTTGTCGACACATCCGCAGGTCATTGATGTTTTTTATTGGGGGAATATTGGTGATGAATATGATACGGAAATGCTCTGCCAGATCCTTAAAAAAAGTGATTGAATTTTTCGAGAGCCGATGAAACCATTTTCTAGCATTCTTTATGAGCGTGCTTGGAAAGACTCTGCACATGATTCCATCATTTACATTCTGGAGTAGGATCTTTGTTCGGAACGCTGATATATGACTGACGGGGTCTCCCATCCCATCGTACTGATCAAGCTACGAGATTATGAACTTACTAGGAATCTCTGTTTGAA
Source organism: Mallotus nudiflorus (assembly GCA_947683625.1). NCBI lineage: Eukaryota > Viridiplantae > Streptophyta > Magnoliopsida > Malpighiales > Euphorbiaceae > Mallotus > Mallotus nudiflorus. The sequence continues at coordinate 631,165 of CANTUR010000793.1, read as the reverse complement.
TTATTCTACTGACAAATGGAGTTCTACTATCCATAACACATTCCTCTTCCTTTCTAGGTTTGGTCCAGGCTTTGCATATTGCTTCTTCAACCTTCTGAGCTAATTTTGAATCCTTAGGGGCTGGAATGGTTGAACTGCACTCCCCCTCTGGTGCTTTACCCTTCCCCATGCTCGTCCATGGGGCCTGCTCGGGTGTTGTGTTATCATCATTTTGAGCCAGCTCAGAGCGCCCGCTTTGTATTATAGCATTTAGCTGTTGTTGCATGAAAGCTATCTGCGCTTGAACATTTTTTATCATGGCTTCCCTACTAGTTCGATCAAGGTTGAGTGTTTAGTTCACAGTGTTTAAATTTGGAGTAGTTATTGGTAGTGTTTCTGGTAGACTTGGAAAAGGTATAGAAGGTATTGATTGATGGTGTTGTAGCAGAGCATAATACGGGAGGTCTGTGCCCAAGGATAGGTATCTTGGAGTATTGTCCGAAAGTGAAGGTATATGTCTGGATGAGGCTCCAGCATACTGTAAGGTGGGTGGAGGTATTATGGCTAGGAGAGGATCTAAGAGGTCAGTCGAAAGGATAGGTGCGGAAGGGTTAGTGCCGGCTTCAGGAGTCTGGGCTGGTGGTGGGCTAGAAGTCATAGTGAAGATGTCTTTAGCTTAGTAAGTAAATGAATGGCTTTTCCTAAGGAGTTCCCACATACGGTGCCATTTGATAATTGGTTTTCGAAACAGAAGGCAAGGCATCCTGCAATCCATGAATAGAAGGCAAGGTGGGGAGAATCCCCATGAACACTCTGATGCCTAAGTTAGAGAATAAAAGCAAGGGGAATGCAAGATAGCTAGAATATGTGTGAATGAGATGTCTCATTGTGAGGGATGTAGGGCTCTATATATAGTAATACTCAAACCTGAGTGGAGTCGAATTTCGTGTGGGATAGTGAATCATAATCTTGGTAGGAGAGTGTTCCTTTTATGCTTATGACTCCACTTTGGGGTAGTCCCCATTCCGGAGGGATCTACCTTCTTGCTAATCCAAGTGTCCATATTTTAGGGGGTAAGGGGCCCCTAATTAGGCGGGAACATTCTAGATGGTATCACAAATAAAGCTAATAAAATAAAGGTTTAGACATCTTAGACTTGAATGAGCTCAAAAGATAAAGAAAGAAGTGAATAAGCAAATAGAAGTCGAATTTCTAGAAGAGATCGATTATCCAAAATGACTAGCCATTATTGTTTTTGTATCAAAGAAAGACGAAAGGGGTCAAAATGTGTGTGGATTATAGAGATCTAAATAAGGCAACTCAAAAAGATGATTTTCCTCTTCATCATATAGATTTTAAATTCAAAATAAAGGTTATTAGACCTTAATAATACAAATGGTCAACAAAGATGATATATTTGACAATAACAAGGTTGAATATAAGTTATGCAATATAAGTCTTAAGTTAATTCATGGAAAAACCTATATAAATTTATATGGAAGCAACTTATAGAATTTTTAAATACTTAAAAGGATCTTTAGGGCAAGGTATTTTCATTTCCAAAAAATTTGAAGGTTAATTAAAGGCCTACACAAACAATGACTATGTAGGTTGTAAAGAAACTAGAACTAGAAAACTATTGACAAGTTTTGTTGTATTCCATAAGGAGTCTTTAATTAGTTGAAAATGCATAAGTAATTTATGGTTTCCAAAAGTTCAACAGAAGCTTAATAAGGCAATGTTTGAAATAACTTGTAAGATAATATGATTTTACACTTGGTTCATAATTTTGAGTTATCTCATGCTCATTTTTTTTTAACTTGTATTGTGATAAGATTTTAGTAATCTACATTGTCAATAATCATGTATTTTTTGAGAAGATAAAACATATACAAATTGACGATCATTTTGTTAAAAAAAGATTTAAAATGGGATTATCAAACTTGAGCATGTTAGGATTCAAGAAAAGTCGACAGATTTATACACCAAATCATTAAAATTCTAAGCAATTCATATTTCTTTTAAGCAAGTTAAGCATATTGTATATATATGCTAAACTTTAGAGGAAGTGTCAATATACTTAAAGGATGATTATATAATATATATTTACGTATTAGTAGTATTGTAAATGTGATAGATAGTTTATGTGTATACTTTTATTATAAATATTCAAGACAGAATAATCATTATGTTGAAAGTTTACATGATCAACCCTTGTTTTATTTTAACAATCAATTTTTATCTTACTAACTTGTATATTTAAGTGTACTTATAATTTAGATCAAAGTTGTAATCAATTGGAGAACTTGTTTAAGTCAAATGATGATTAAAACACTCAACAAAAGATGCTCACAAGTGTCCCTATGATCATGAGCATGCCTGTGAGCTTAAGGGAATAAAATGGGGGCAAAGAAGTCAAATTGGTGAAAGGGTCGATACTTCTCATGATCCGGATCACAACTATGAGTAGGACCCTCACAATTGTGAGCAAGCTAGTAGTTTGTGATTAAATGGAATTTAAGCAGAATGTTAAAACAGTCCTCCTCACGACCATAAGTACATCAATTACCACTCCTTTGCAACTATATAATGACTCTATTTGCAAGGGTTACGATTATGAGCAGTCTCCTTAGAACTATTTATGATTGCGAGGAGTGTTTTTCCTATAAAAAGGTGAAAAAACATTAAATGAAAATGGAGGAGTGTTGGGAACAAAAATCAGAGCTTTAGTAGTGAGAATTTCACCATCCACTATAAATACCAAGTGAATAACTTATTTAAGGAGTTAGGTAATTGGTTGAACAAAATAAGTATGAGAATTTATTGAGGTAAATCCCTTTTGTTTTTGAAAAAGAGATAGATCCCTTTTAGGTCAACCATAAAATTGTAAATTTTAAATTTATGATTGACCTAATGTGATATATAGTTTTTAACAAATGTTTAATTTAAATTTTAAATATGTAACCGTTAACCTAATATAAAGGTTTTTTTTTTTTCAAATTAATTTTTTTGAAGGTGGAAGGTATTATAGAAAATATAGGGAAAAAAATAGAAAGATAATTAGATATTAACTTATTTGGCTAGTAATTTTTTCTTTTTAGGTAAATAATTTTTCTCGTTTCTTTTATATAAGAAGAAAATGCTCAGAACCTAATTTAAAACTTAGAATGATCACTTCTTAAAATATAATAAAATTTTAATTTTATTTTGACAATAGTTTTTATTAATTTTTTTAAATTTCCAAATATAAGGGAAATTATAGTTTTTCTTATTATTGAAAAAAATCATTCTTTTTTGTTTAAAAAAAACTGACATGTCCAAGTAACTGATGAAAAAGGTTGAAAGTGGATGATGATGATGATGATTATCTGTGTTATTATTATTTTTTTTTAATAGAGATAACTGTCGTAATTTGTTTAAAAAAATTGTAAGTTAAATAAAAAAAATTAAATTAAATATTAAAAAATATTTACTATCTTTAGAATTTTGTAAACTTTTGAGTCAATGAATAACATTATTTCATATTCAAATAAAAAAAATTAAATTAGTTAAATTCAATGAAGCCTCGATATTAATAATTTGGATGAAAAATAATAAAAGTAATGCTGATTACTTGACAATATTGTAGGATTTTAACTTTCATTTTTTTTTTATTGAAAATTAACTATTTTTATTAATTGTTAAAAAAAATCAGTTTTTTTCAAAGAAAAAAAAAAAAAAGCCGTTTTCCCCTTTTTTTCTCATTTTCATCAGCATTTATCTGGAAGCATTAGGTGTCCTAACTCCTAACCCCAACCAAAACATTATGGTTTCTGTGGCCAAAATTATGCGGATGAAAGGACTTCTCATCCACTCTTATTAATAGTGCAGAAATTAGTAATATATATATATATATATATATGCACATATAGATTAGGCCTAAATATTTATTTTTCTCAGCTTGTTAGGTACTAAAATACAAGCAAATTTAAAGTTTGGATATGTTCCTCCTATTGGACTATCATGTGTCGATTTTTTTTTAAGCTTATAACATAAAGGGTTGATTAATGCAGACCAAACTTTTACTTTTTTGAATAATTATAAAATTCATTGCTTTATAAATGTACAAGAAGTTTGGATGAAGGATAGAATGGGGAAAATATCAAATCCTACTCAAGTTTTGAATCAAGTAGTTCCTAAGTGAAAAATTTTAATTTCAAAAGAAATCAAACTAAATTAGATTAATATTTTCGGAGAATTCTAATTTTTTTTATAAATTTTCTCCAATTATAGTATTAAAAATATGTATATGTGTATAAGATATATAGAGTTAATTACTATCATATCTCTAAGGTTTAGCCTATTATAATACTAAATCCTTATGTTTTTAATAATTAACTTAAATATTTATAATATTTTATTCCATTAAAACTATTACATCACTGCTATTTAATTTACTATTAGATTAATTTTAAAAACTAAAAGTTTAATTTGATCCCGAAACTTAGAAAACAATTTTAAATTCATCTATTTTTATTAATTTTTAAATAAAAATTAATAAAAATAGAGTTATCTGACAAATATATCCACCATACAAAAAGGAAAGATTTTAAGAGAAATCTCTTCTAATAAAATATCTTTGACTGCCAAAATAAGAGCCAATCGAGTTAAGCCTTGACCAACCTTATTACATATTTGGGGCTAATGTTTTGAAGGAACTGAGATTGCCGAAAATCAATTAGAAATCGAAAATATATTAACAAATACCTAAATCGGTCCCCCCCTCCCCCCACCACCACTTGGTTAGGGGGGGAACCCCTGATCAAGTCCTAGGAGCAGCACTCCTAGGCTTCGAAATGTTTGAGTTATCCGCTTTGAGTTGGATCATTCCAGCCACGGGGTTAGCTCAATTTTAAAATTTTGGGATCCATTCCTCTTCCCTCTCACCATCTTCTAGCCAAAAAAAAAAAAAACCTAAATCGGTTAAATTGAAATACAGTTGAACTTAAGGGCTTACGCTATTCCAAATGCCCTAAGAACCATGAAAATTTTTCATTTCATCTTCAATGCACTATCCCTAGAGATAGAAATTTAAATACCATCTATACTTACTAGATTAGATGCAAACTATACACAATGGACCGAATGACATTTAGCAAAAACATATAAATTAGTAGGCAGATTCACTTTTTTAATCTCTCTCATGGAGGATTTTTTAAAAAGAAAATTAATTTCTTTTTTTTTTCTATAGATTCATTGTGTAATCTCTCTTGTAAACTTAATAGACGTCAATCCTAAAACAAGTGGGTTAGTGAAAATCGTATGTGTCATGAGTGTTTTGACATGGATAGATAATATGAAAGGTGTTAGATTCCATATAGGCAAAAATACTGCCATATAAGTATCTTTTGTTGCACTTAACAAGATAGCAATAAAGATTAACTTTTAAATTACTCATTGTGATAGATTGTTAAGAATTAAGTATTTAGGATTTTATTGTAGAAATACTATAACTTTTAGGTCTGAAATTATTGTTATTAGGGGTGTGCAATGGTTCTGTCAAACTAAAAAACTGAAAAAATTAACTAAACCAAACCAAAAGAATTTTTGTTCAATTTGATTTGTGTTTTATAAAACCAATTTAAATTTCTTAAAATTGCAAGTGGAGCATTAAGGATGCCAACTACGTGACTGGAACTAAACCAGTTCAAGACGGGTAGCTCAATTTGTTTTTTGCCTATAAACATTGTTTCTAGGACTTGAACTCATGATCTTTGAAGGTCATGGGTACCATTTTTACCACTCGAACCAAGTAGTGGATGGTAGTGCGGTATCTTAATTATAACTATTGATGTTGTGTCTTAAAAATACTTGGCCAAAAAAAAAAAATAGAACTATTGATGTGGGCCCTGTTTCTACATTAACTATTTTTATAAAAATAAAACCAACATTTGTGATTTATAACACATTTGTTCAAAACTTCAATTTTGATAAAAATATTTTAGTTTTTTTCCAATTATGTCATATTTTACTATATTTTACTATTAGTAACACTCAATAGTTAATTATAATAGTTAAAATATTTGTTATTTTTTATTATTTTAGAATTTTCAAATATATATAGTTGATTTAACACAAAAACACATTTATCTAATTAATAAATTATTTTTAATGAAATATAAAGTATAATAGAATTAGAAAAAAAAATTGAGATATTTATACCTAAATTAAAAATTCGGAACAAACCTATTATAAATTGTGAATATTTGATCAATTTACATTAATAGGCAATTGATGTGGTAATAGGACCCATATAAATAGTGTCACATAGGATATCATGTTAACACCTCGATACTTAATTTTAACTCAAAAATTATTAATTACATTGAAAATTTAAAATTATAGAACCTATTTGCAACAAATTACAAAACATTTGATTTTATTAGACTAATAGCCCTTTAAATAAATATGGCAATTACTTTAAAAAAAACACACACACACAATAGTTTTACACATAATTTTGGGGTCTATTTGTTTGATAAAAAAATAAAGATGAAAATCGGAATTAGAATGAACGATTTCATTTTTTTAGTGTTTGGTTGGTTAAAATTAACATGGGAATAAAAATATAATTCTTTCATCAATGAAAATTATCATTCCCCTCTTATTTTTAAAGAATGACTTTTGATTCTCTTGAAAATCAAATCAAATCAATTATAAATTGGTTAAACATTTAATTATTAACATTTATTTTTAAAAATTATAAATAAAACATATAATTAATAAAAATATGCATTAAATTTTTTAATAAAAAATATTTATCAAAAGTAAATAATTTTTGTAATTTTTTTTAAAATTATAATAATATATTTATAAATAAATATATTATAATACACAATTATAATATTAATTTTTAAAATGTAAAATATTTATAATGTTAATTTTTATATATAAAAATAATTACAAAATTTTTTTTGTAAAAAAAATTTTAATTATTAATTCATATTTAATTCTCATTTTCATTACCAATTCTTGGAAAATCAAACATCTTCTTCAATTTTTCATTTTTTTTTATTCATTTTCATTCCGATTCCAATTTTGGAGTATAAATCAAACGCTCCCTCATAGTAAACTATGGAATATCAAGTTCACCTTACTCAATATGTAATTTGATGATAAGATATATTTTAGCATTTAATTATAAATTTCAAACGCGTTACAATGTTGATTTCAGTTTGTAGTACAATATCAAAAATGCAAACCATTCAATAACATCTTGAAGAAAAAAGATTAAAAAAAAAGGGTGCATCGGCTATAAACTTGATTGAAAACAAATCCTTATTAACAGGGGCGGATTTTAATAATTGATCCTATTGGACATCTTTGTAGAGAATGACAAAAATTTAGTGGAATTGAAAAAATTATTCCATCTATACATTTTGAGAAAAAAATATGTTAATTTAATGAAATCTATTAACCTAGCTGTTACGTAGATTTAAAATGATAAAATTAACTACTAATATAAATCTAATGCACCATTAAAATACAATAATAAAGCTTGAATAATATGATAGTTTACGAACTTTGACAATGCAATAATAAAGCTTGAGAAAGGACGCTGAATTATGGTACAAACTTAATGAGCTAATGTTCGTTAGTGCCATATATTTAAAAATTCTGCAAACTCATCACATAACCCAACTTACATTACACTTTCATACTGGTGTGTTTTTTTAGTTGGTTTAGGTGGTTAATTTCCTACCACAAGAGGGGAAAGCAGGAAGGATAGAAGTTTAAACCTTAATTTTCACATTTAAGCTTTTATCATTTGAGCTGCGGCGATTTTTTTTTTTATTAGCAAACTAAAGAATTTATTACCAAAAATTAGCAATACAGCATACAATCAAAACTTGAAAAAACAAAGGACTAATTACATCCAAAACCTGAAAACATCATTCCTAGCATGTTGTTGCTGTGTACAAAAACGAAGCATAAGAGCAGACTTAATCTTAGCAAAAATCACATTTGAATCAATTGTAACTTGCTGAAATATAATTTCATTTTGAGCTTACCACAGAAAATAAGTTGTTGCGCAAAAAGCAACTCTTCTTGTCTGAGCTAATAAAGTCTTGCCAGAAGCTTTGTTGCAAAACCAGGAGACTTCTCTGGTTAATCTAAAAGGACGTCAGTTTATTTGACAAGCAGAGAGGACCCTTTTCCGGACATCACCAATAAAGCAACATTCAAAAAATAAGTGGTTCAAGGTCTCCATATTATGACCACAGAAACATCAAGTAGCATCAGTAACAATCTTCCACCTGAAAAGCCTATTCCTGGTAGCAAGTCTTTTATGCATTACAAGCCAACAAATAAAGCTATGCTGGGGACATGCATTGAACCCCAAAGAAGCTCAAACCAAGAGACTTTAGCGTGATGAGTTCGGATACAGTTCTAGGCACTTGAGACAGAATATACACCGCTACTAGATACTCGCCAAATAATATGATCATCTTGGTTTATTAGCTTGAAATTATTAACAACAAATTGCCTTAAAGCCTCAGAGTTTGTATCAACAGTATCAGGGATCCGCCACCTATTATTGCCTCAAAGAGCATAAAGCTTGGTGCATTTATAAATATCAGTATTCCTAATAGAAGCACCAGGAAATAAATCTTCAATAGCAGCATTATGAGCCCAAGGATCACCCCAGAAATGAAACCGACTACCATTCCCTAGTTTATATTCGAACATGAATATTTCTAATCTTCAACAAATATCCCCAAGTCCAGCAACCATCATGAGGTTTAGTCAAGCCCCAAAAACTAAGGTGCCTGAGTTTAGTTTCAATAACCCACTTAGCCCACAAAGAGTCTTTTTCAGTGGTAATGTCCCAAATGAATCTAATGATTGAAGCAACATTCCAATCATAGATTCTTTTGAGACCTAAACCTCCTTCACATTTCAGAGTACACACAGTATCCCAAGAAACAGGAGAAGCTTTCTTACTTCACTATGCCCTTGCTAAAGAAAGTTCCAGCAAATGCTTTCCACTTCATGAATGATAGCCTTAGGAAGAACAAAGATACTGCACCAATAGACATGGAGGCTCTGAAGAATAGAATGGACAAGCTGAAGTCTACCAGCATAAGAGAGATGCTTGACCATCCAACTAGAAATCTTACTAGTGATTTTAGTAATAAGGCTTCGACAATGACTTTGCTTGAGCCTAATAGAGAGAAGAGGCACTCCAAAATACTTCACAGGAAGAGTACCTTCTTGGAAGGGAAGAATAGATAAAACTCTTACTTTAGTTGTAGCATCAACTCCACAAAATAGATCTGGCTTTTATTGTGATTAGCTTGCAATCGTGAGGAAGAAGAGAATTCAGATAAAACTTCATTGATAATCCAAAGAGATGCTTCCTCGCCTTTGCTAAAAATGAAAAGCTCATCAGCAAAGCAGAGGTGAGTAAGTTTGAGAGAACTGCATTTAGGATGAAACCCAAAATCAGAATTAGAATTGCAGTAAATTTGAATAATCTACTGAGTACTCCATAGCAATAATGAAAAGCAAAGGGGACATGGGATCCCCTAGCCTAACACGTTTTTCACTTCTAAAGTAACCGTCCAAGCAACCATTTATCATAATAGAAAACTTCGCATTCTTCACACAAGTCATCACCCAAGAAATGAACAATTTAGAAAAGCAATGCTGCAACATCATTTCCTCAATAAAGTCCCAATGAACAGAATCAAAAGCTTTCTTTAAATCCACTTTAACAGCACAATGAGCTGGTTGAATGTTCTTGTGATAATTCCTGACCAAATCTTGAGCAACCAGAATATTATCACCAATTCGCCGACTAGATAAGAAAGCTGACTGGTTAAAACTAATAATTCTGCAAAGACAGGGCTTCATTTGATCACAAATGATTTTGGTGATGCATTTATAGAGAATTGTACAGCATGCAATAGGCCTATAATCAGTGAGACTCTCAGCATTGGCACATTTTGGAATAATAGCGAGAGCTGTAGTGTTGACTTGATTCGACAACTTACAATTAGCAAAGAAATCCTGGACAGCAATGGTCACCTCCTCACCGATAATATCCCAACAAGACTTGAAAAAAACACTGTTATAACCATCAACATCAGGAGCTTTATCATCACTAATATGAAAAATAGCTGCTTTTATTTCCTCAGCAGTGATAGGAGAACACAATGATTTGCCCTCCTCCTCAGAAAGAGTAGGCCCTTGGTTGATAATTTTAGCTCTCACAATGGACCGAACACTAGAATCTAGACTAAAGAGTTGTTTATAAAATCGCACCATTTTGGCTGCAATCAGATGACGATTTTCAATAATTGTACCACAAGCTAACTTCATATGGGAAATGCTATTTCGGAATGCGGTGAAAAAACTTGGTATTTTGGTCACCAAGAGATATCCAGTGAAATCTGGCTTTTTGCTTATATAAACTCTCCTCCTGTTTTAACCAATAAATGCATTGAGAACAAGCATTTCTCTCTTCCATTATAAGCTGCTGGTTGAGAGGGTCCTTGTGTAAAGAAGATTGAGCTTGCAAAAGATTTTCCCTAGCTGTATCCGCTTTGCTAGTAATGTCAGAAAATTCTCTTTTATTCAAAAGCTTGAGCTCAGTCTTTAGGGGCTTCAGTTTTTTAACAACTTTAAACATAGAACAGCCTCTGATAGGAGTGCTCCAGATATTGGCAACAATATTTTTGAATTGGGTATGACTGCACCACATGTTATAAAATCGAAAAGGTCGCTTTCTAGGAACCTCAATCATAGGCATTGAGATAATAAGAGGGAAGTTATCAGAGATACCAGATTGAAGAATCTTCACCAGTGCAGAAGGATAAACTTCAAACGACTTCTCATTTATGAAGCATCTGTCGATTTTGCTCCAAATTCGACTATCTCCTCTTTGATTGTTATTCCAGGTATAAAAGCAACCAGTTGATCTCATTTCCACTAGACAATAAGAAGATATACACTGCTGAAAATCAACAAAGGAATTAGGAGTAACATCCTGACCCCCCATCTTATCATTAACATGCAAAATAGCATTAAAATCACCTTGCACTAACTATGGGGCATTGATACCTGATGCAAACTCACAAAGACCATTCCAAAGTTCAGTTCGATTAGTTCAATGGTTATCTCCATAAACAACAGTCCAAAGCCACTTTTTTTTAATTCCATTCAATCTCAGTATAGATAAATTGAACATGGGATTTAAGAACCTTCACAGATAGTCTTATTAAAAATAATCCAAATACGACCTAGGGCTGCTTCTTGATAGTTACTAATCAATTGCCAATCTTGTAACTTCAAGTCTTTGAAGACGTTATCTACATTATTTTCTTGTACCCTGGTTTCCAAAATACCCAAAACTTTCAATTTATTCATAGCAATAAGATTTCTAACCTCTGATTGCTTTATGGAGTCACTAAGACCCCTAATATTCCAAGAACCCATCATTTGCCCCTATCACTTAGTAGAAGAAATGAAGCATAATCGTGTTACTCGGATTTTCCTGACCCGATCAGTTACTCATTATAATTTGGCTTAAATCTTGAGTATAGGCCAACCTCCACTCAGTAAAAAGAGATGAAACGTAACCGTATTCCTCGAGTTTTTTTGGCCCGATCAATTACTCATTATAATTTGATGTAAAACTCGAATTTTCCTGGCTCAAGAGTTACTCAGTAAAGGTAGGGTGCACTTCGGGGATTCAAACCCGACCAGACACCTCCTGAGATGCGTACTTCAGGGATTTAAACCTGACTAGAAGCTTACTCTTTTGCGCACTTCAGGGATTTAAACCTTACCAGATGGTTGTTCCTCACGCACTTCGGGGATTCAAATCCGACCAGACGCTTATTTTTTCATGCACTTCGGAGATTCAAACCTGATTGGATACTTGTTCTTTTGTGCACTTTCGGGATTCAAACCTGACCAGACGCTTGCTCTTTTGCACACTTCGGGGATTCAAATCCGACCAGACGCTTGTTCTTTTGCGCACTTCGGGATTCAAACCCAGCTAGATGCTTCCTCTTCTGATGCTTCAATTAGATTATTCTTTTCCAAAGGTCAATTTTAGGGTACACCTATGTAGTGATGCAAAATTTCTCCCCCTTTTTTTTTTCAGCGAGCCATGGGCCATTATGTGTTTTATCAAACGGGACTCACCCTCTTCTCCTCATTTTCCATTCTCTCAATTTTCCTTCCTTATCCTAATCATATAAATTCCCACTTTTCTTCTCCAAGAGTCACTTTCACCTTTTTACTCATTCCTTTTGTCTCTTTTCCTCCCTTTTCTCTTTCTCCCTTATTCTCTGTATTTTTTGACATGGACGTCGTACGAACCCTAGATTTATCCATGTGGGATCTAATGACACCTATAGTGCATGTTTCTCGAAGTTTTGGGCTTAGTATCAGAGACGAGATCCCTTTGTTTGCTGATGTACGATCCTACATCTGTAGCTTGGCCACCGAAGAGGTTAGTACTCAATTTCTTCAATTTTTCCTGCGAATATCATTAAATAGTATCAGGTTACTGTTCACACATATATATTTATGAATTTGACTAAAAGAAATTGAATTTTCTTGATCAAAAATTAAAATTTCAAATCATCCTGTCAGATTGCCGACATGAAGAGGCATCACCTCTTCGATGAGGCGATCGCCTCATCGATTAGGTGATCGCTTCTTCATGAAGAGGCGTTCACCTCTTCGAGTCAGGCTTGTTCTCTAAAAAGGCGAATCACGTCTATGTAAAGAAACGTTGCCTCATCATTGAGGCAATCGCCTTTTCGACAGAGGCGTCGCCTCATCATTGAGGTGATCGCCTCTTCGATAGAGATGTCGATTCAGCAACGGGATCTAGCAAAAATTTTGAATTTTTATTACATAAAATGATAATTTTACTCTTTGTTTTAGTCCCTTAGCTCGATGCCCACACCCTCAAGGGTGCTGGGAACTTTTGTGGTGCACGGATTTGATATGACGAGCTTCTTGAGGCTGTATAGACTCGGATTCACGATACCGGGTTCTCTGACTTTATCCTAGCACTCCCAGCACATCAAGGGCATACAGACCATCAGCCTTTGCATGCCCTGATGGAGAGGTGGTCTAACAACACCCATACTTTTCATCTTCCTTTCGGGGAGTTTACCCTGGATCCGGTGGCCTTCACTGCAGTTACCGTTGTATTGGAGATTCTATTCCCTTCGATGCCAGCCTTTATTAGTAATCTCTCGACCGTCTCACCTTCATCGAGCGTCTACTTGGGATGGTCCTGGACATGAAGGGAACCCACATAGTGAAGCTTGAGTCGATCAGGAGCTTCTACACTCTCGCCACAGTTGAGGTGGCTACTACACCCCCTCAAATCGATTAGGTGGTGCGCGCTTTCCTTGTTTACCTTCTCGGCACTACTCTCTTTACAAATATAGCCAGCTCTGTGGACTTGAGCTTCATGATGCCTCTGAGGGATCTAGACTTAGTGGCGACCTAAGATTGGGGTAGTTGTGCCTCAGCTTATCTTTATAGGAGTATGGATGAGCTGGTGCACGAAGCTAGATGACTCTGCGATTTTTAGCATGCTATACTGGTATTTTATTTTCTATTTTCTCTCTTTATATTCCATTCCAACTGTCATTATTAGATTTTACTAACAATCCTTTTATTTCTTTTGTAGGACTAGGCTTTAGAGTTGGAGCTAATACTGGGGATCACTAAGGTCATTGACACTCCGTTCCCTGCGATGGCGAGGTGAGGTCCTAGCCGGGCTTGGAGGAGGTCTATGGCTCATGTTCATATCCACTGTGAGTGGTTGACACTCATTTATGACAAGGTATGCACCTACAAATGCAACTGAAATTAGCAATAAAATCATTATTCAAATTCACTTACTTACTTGTTTATTCTTGCAGCTATGCCCAGACTTGTGGGGACCTCAAGTTGGGTGGATGTAGGCCATAGTTCGCTCCATCCCTCTGTCTAGGAAGAGGTTTTTGCTCAGAGGCCCTGATTGTAGACTGTGGTTCCTCAGGGAGAGGATACATTAGTGGCGGTTAGGTGCGCGAGTGAGGCGTCCACCTCTTGCTCCTCCCCGGTACATCTTCTGGGTGCAAGAGTTAGATGGAGATGAGCTCGATCATGCCTTGTAGGGATAGGATGCTGTAGACTATTGTGAGTGGAGGAAGTCTCGCTATATGGATTTTACACGAGCTCATCTTTTGCATCGAGTGCCCCTTTCTGAGCTTGCACTTTAAGTAAGCATGCAATGTTTTATTTTATTTATTATCTTATATTTACTTACAAATGTTGTTCTCTGACTTATTTTTCATCTTTTAGGCAGCTACTAGGGCACTCACTCCTTGCCCTAGGCTATCTACACAGGAGAGGCCTCATCAGCGCCCATGCATCATTCCTAGTGGTGAGGGCTCCTCTTCTAGGGTGCCATCATCGATAAAGCCCTCTAGCTCTTGATCCCAGGTAGTGGCCGAAAAACTCATTGCCACTCTCAATCTACTAACTCATTACTAGATGCCCTCGGGTGAGCTCTCTCATCAGTTTCTGACTCTGGATATGACTCTAAAGCTAACATTCTTCCCAGAGGCTACTACCTATGTAAGTTCCCTTCTCTGGCAACTATGTTCTTAAGTCTTATAATACATGGTTAATTCTAACATTATCAATGGAACAGATACCTCGAGATCAGGGAGAGTACATGTACCGGGTGGTTGAGGCCCATAGGGACTTCCTGATGTAGGTGATGCAGCAGTGGAAGGTACACATAAAATATGCTCTATTTTTATATGTATGCATGCTTTCATGATTTCTTACCTCTTATTATGCTTTAATATGATCGAGATAAGGCCAGCTGGGCTAGGATCATTGCCTTGGAGCACCAGCTCACTGCTCTTCAAGTCGAGGGGGATGAGGAGGAGGGGGCAACCGATGAGGAGTCTGATGATAGTAGCGAGGATGATAGGACCGATCCCATTGATGCTTTTACGAACGAGTTAGCTGATGAACCTGTAGAGGAGCCAGCTGATGAGGAGGCCAATGAGTACGACAGTGATGAGTAGAGAGGACCCTCTATAGATTTTTGTTAGCATAGGGGTGTTCTTATCTAGGAACATTTGAGGCTTTACATTATTGCCCTCTATCTATCTAAATTGATTTTTATTTGATTAACCCCTTTTTTTATGCCTTCATATTGCACTGAGAATTTTTTAGAAAAATTTTAAATGAATGAAGGCCTTTTATCTCTAAAATGCTCTATTCTAACTCTATGTATTACAACTTCAAAAATTCCTAAGAATGCGAAAATCTGCTCTGCCTGTCATAGAGGTATCGCCTTTATATGAAGAGGTGATATATCATTCGCCTTTTCACACAAAGGCGTTGCCTAAACGTAGAGGTGAACGCTAAAAAGCCCCAAATCTTCTTCAAAATCCCTAATCTCTTCATCTCGTTATTTACTTCTATTCTTCCTTCCCAAACATCATTTTGATCCCTAATCATGACTGAGAGAAGCTTGAAATAGCTACAACCAAATTTGAAAAGTCTGGATGGCGGGTCATAGGCTAGAATGAAGCCATTTCACCTATCTGCCTTTCAATCTTTACATGCTAGGAA
Organism: Mallotus nudiflorus; assembly: GCA_947683625.1. Taxonomy (NCBI): domain Eukaryota; kingdom Viridiplantae; phylum Streptophyta; class Magnoliopsida; order Malpighiales; family Euphorbiaceae; genus Mallotus; species Mallotus nudiflorus. Next base: position 615,532 of record CANTUR010000793.1, on the reverse strand, counting down.
GATCCACTTCTTATTTCTCCATGTTCTTGCTTAGTTTTAGGATTCTCAGAAACATGTTTTTCGATTCAACACAGTAGAGATTTACCCCCTGCTAGAGGATTTTGAAGCTATCCTAGGCTCTCACATGGATTATGCTCAACAAATTGTTATTCCTCTAGTCACAACCCCAGATTTGCACACCACCCAATACCAAATGGCAAGATTATTCAATATGTCCCCTCAATCCTCTCTTCATCATATTTTTGGCAATGAAATCCTGCTTAGCCCTTTTGTAGAGACGGTAGCGGCTGTAGATAGTAGCAAGGTTCCTTAGCCTTGAATAATGGCACTCTGTCTATATGCTCAGTTCTTGTTAGTCTCCCCTTCTGGTAACTGTGACCCGAAGATCTTGCATGTTCTAAACCAAGTGGAGAGTGGACTGAACCCTTTCCCCCTCATTCTGGCTGAGACCATTATCGAACTTGATAACTTTTCTGAGACCAGAAGATTCTCTGGGATTCCATTTCTACTGGAGGTGGGTCTCTACTTTCTTTTGCTATTTCCTGTTTTTCATCATTCTTGTCCATTCTTCACTCCTACAGGTTTAGTTGCAAGAGATGCTAAGACTTATAGTGAGACATTGCTAATTATAAGGCCAAACACTGTCGCACTCGAAGACTTTTCCCTATCCCGAAGGATATCCACAGCTGGTTATCTACATTCCCTGACACTCTAATTTAGTGGATGTGCCCATGGTGGAGACTGCGGCACGTGACCCTCCGGTCTTACACCTATTATGTTCCTTTGGTCGACCTCCATTTCGCTACCTTCTATGATCTGGCTTAGCTTTATAAACAGTATGGACAGAAATAGCAGATTTTGGAGCTCATACATGACTTTGAACCAGGGCCTCTTTCTTAGAGTTTTTTAGACAACCTGGTTGCTACTTGGCCTCGGAGGATCATTCAAAGGTTCATTAACTACAATGGAGATCAGTCTACCGATGACCAATATAAGGCATGGGTTCAACTAAAACAAGTAGAAAAGGATCAATTTAAAAGAAATAGAAGGACAATGACATTATAGGCATCGAGCGCCCAGGGGAGTCACAAGAGAAGTAGACAATATTATATCAGTTTATGAAATTTAGTATTTTTATGTACTTTTTTTGCCGAATGAGATTTCCTTTTGAGTTAGACCTATGTGTAATAAAAATTTAATGCAATGTTTAGAATAATAAAGGCAATCCATTCCATTTAATTTAAGCATGATGTGACTATATAATTATGCTTCTTACATATCTCCTGTCATTAATTGGCTTGCCCTTGCAAGTTTTCCAACTAACTATTTCCTCTTTTCTCTCTCTCTCCTTTTACATGTCCTTTACTTTTGCTTGGACCGCCTTTTCAGGTTTTCAACCCAATAGGACTTTTTACCTTTTTTTTTTCCTTTTTCTATCTCTAACTTTTTCCTAGGCAGCCTCTTTTAAGGTTTTTTCCCTAGCAAGACTTTACAGAAAGTATTTCTTAAGCTTGTCCATATTAATGGGCTCTCTGAATTCATTTCCCTCTAAGTCGGACAAAAGAGCAACCCCTTTTGAAAATAGCTTCTTCACTTGGTAGGGACCTTCCCAATTTGGCTTGAATTTCCCCCTTGGATCAGTCATGATTGGTCTAGTGAGTTTTAAGGCCAAGTTACCCTCTTTGATCTTGTCTAGCTTAATCTTCTAGTTATAAGCCCAAGCTATCCTTTTTTTGGTACTATTAAGAGTGATACATAGCCTTCAATCTCTTTTTCATCCAACAAAGTTAGCTGTGCTAATTAGCTTTCTACCCATTAGTACTTAGGGATTTTAGAATCTAAAAGAACCCTTAGGGATTAAATTTCGACCTTAACTGGTAATACAACTTCACATCCATATACTAGGGAGTACGGGGTGGCTCCTGTTGACATTCTTGCAGTGGTTCTATATCCCCATAATGCAAATTGTAGATAACTTACCAATCTTGATAATTTTCCAATATCTTGGCCAAGATTCTCTTTACATTCTTATTTGTTACTTTTACAGCTCCGTTAGCCTGCGGTTCGTAAAGGGATGATCTGTGATGCTCAATCTTGTATTCTTCCAACAGGGTGGTCGTTTCTACCCTAAACTGAACACCATTATCAGTGATGACCTGATGAGGCAAACCATACCGAAAAATTATGTTATTCTCTATGAACCTGGCCATCTATTTTGCTCCTACAGTGGTAAATAATTCTGCTTCTACCCATTTAGAGAAATAATTGATTGCCACTATGATATAACGATGTCCGTTGGATGCTTTCGGCCTTATCTCTTCATTAATGTCAATTCCCTAGACTGCAAATGGCCAAGGAGAGGTTAATCCCTGAAGTTCCATAGAAGGCAGGTGGCTTACATCGCCATATACTTGGAAATTATGGCATTTCTTTACATACTTCACACAATCTGCTTCCATGGTTAGCCAAAAGTACCCTTGACAGGTTATCTTTTTAACGAGGATTGTTCCATTCATATGGGGCCCATATACACCCTTATGAATTGCTTCTATGATCTTATGTGCCTCACCCTTATCGATGCACCTTAGGTGTACTCCCGCTAGCATCCTTTTATACAACATCCTATTATGGCTAATAAACTGTCGTTATAACATCCTCGGTGACATCCTTTATTTTCTATCGACTTCCTCAGGGAATTTTCCTATCTCAAGATGTCTTTGTAGATCATAAAATTAAGGCTTCTTCGCTGGGTTGATTGACATTATTCTTATTTCCTCATAGTAAGGAATTCAGCTTGGTTGTTAGTGACCTCGAATTCCAGCCTCTTTGCCATCGAGATTACTTCTCCTTCCAGTAAGACCAAAATCACACCAATGCCTACCCCTCTGTTGTTCACTGCTCCATCAAAGTACATTTTCTAGGTTTGGATTTCTATTGCCCCCAGGTGTTCATCCAAAAATTCTAACTCCCATTCATGTCCTTTATTTACCGAATTTTGGGTTAAGAAGTCTGCCACAGCTATTTCTTTTATCATATTTTTAGTAACATAGTCTATGTCAAATTTAGTGAGTAGGATTAACCATCTGGCTAATTTCACTATCAGTGACAAAGTCTGCTGGAGATATCTAAGGGGATCATGCTTAGAAATCGGTTGAATCCTGTAGGACTAGAAGTAATGTTATAACTTCTTTGTTGCCCAAATTACAGTTAAACAGGTTCTTTCTACTATACTATAATTGGTTTCATAGGGCAGAAGCTTCTTACTTAGATAATACATAGCATGCTTAACTCTCCTTTCTCCTTCTTGAGCCAACATTGCACCAATCATATCTTTCTTTATAGCTAAGTAAAGAATTAAGGGTTTCCCTGGTCTTGGTGGTTGCAAAACTAGAGGATTCATCAAATACTGCATAATAGTTTCAAAGCCTTACTAACACTTGTCATCTTAGATAATCGACTGATTCTTCTTTAAAAGCTTGAATATTGGCTCACATATGGTAGTCAGTTTGGTTATGAACCTACTGATGTACTATAGCCTTCCTATAAACCCTCTGACTTCTTTCTCATTCTTTGGTGCAGACATTTCTCTGATTGCTCTGACTTTGTTTGGATCCACCTCTATACCTTATTTATTGGCAATATGTCCCAATAGTTTCCCAAACATCACCCCGAAAACATATTTCTTTAGATTCAGTTTGAGGTTATACTTTTAAGCTCTTGCCAAGAGCTTGTCTAAGGCTTCAAAATGCCCTTCTCTGGTCAAAGACTTCACCATCATATCATTTACATACACTTTTATCTCTTTGTGGATTAGGTCATGTAACAACGTAGTAGCTATTCTTTAGTAAGTAGCCCCTGCATTTTTCAATTTGAATGACATAAGTATTTAATAGTAAATACCACTTAGTAATGAAAGAAGTCTTCAACTTGTCAATTATTGCCATCATGATCTGATTGTGAAGAAGCCGTTCATAATGGAGTATATGGTGCTGGAAGCTACATTGTCGAATAAGGTGTCAATATGCAGTAAGGGAGAATCATCTTTAGGACAAGCCTTGTTCAAGTCCTTATAGTCCATGTACATATTGACTTTACTATCTTTCTTGGGAACTAGGACTATGTTAGCCAACCACTAGGTATCATCTACCACTTCTAAAAACTTCGCTTTCAGTTACTTTTCTACTTCTTCTTTTACTAGGAGAGCTCATTCTGGCCTTAGTCTTTTATTTTTCTGCTTTATCAAAGCGATGTGAGAATACATGGGAATCTTGTGCTCTGCAATCTCTCTATTGATCCCAGGCATATCCTCATAGCCCCAAGCAAATACTTTCTATCTTCTTTTAAGAGTTTCTTTCATTTTTTCTCTCTCATCATGAGTTAAATCAGAAGCAGTAAGTATATTTTTAGGGTTATCACTTGTGCCTAGATTAAATGATTCAGTTTGCACTGAATTAATGTCAAATATATACATGAAATGATCATCACACATAGCATAACCATTAGGAAACACATCGCACAAGTAAGCATAATCAGACTTCATCACATTAACTTTAGAAAGAAAAATTTCATTAGTCTCAAACAAATTAGAAACAGAAAGGTCAATGTCATCATAAAAAAAATCCATAATAGAACTAAGGATAACTTTTTCGAAGTTAAATTCCTCTTCCTGGTCAACAACATTCTTCACCTCCACTGCAGGAATGTCCCTTCCTGATTCCAAATTCAATACCAGCTCTTCTACCATGGGCCCTTCAACAATAGGCTTTTAGTTCCCATCCACATATTCAGTGAAGATTTCAAATCCAGGGACTAGTTTCTTAGCGATCATCAGGGGCTCCTTGGTAGGATAATTGGCACATTTTTCCATAAATGTTTCTCAGAGTGTCTTCTTCTTCTTCAATTCAGCCATAATTCTGCTTTTCCTAAACTTACCCTTTCATCAGACTCATTCTCCCCTAAATATCCTAACCCATGCTTCATAATCGGTACTTTAGGTCCGATGAATCCTGCTGGGCCCTGTTGATTCTTTTCAAGTCCCATCCTAAGCACGAACTGCATGCTCTTCATTATACTGACAATCTTTGGGTTCAACTCGTCTTCATAAATCATGCAGACTTTGAAACTCGGGTTGTTCAGGATCTCAATAGGAGCTAGTTTCAATATAGCAACTGCGGCCTCTATCTCAGCCATTATAGTAACCACCCTCCCCTCATGTGGAAATTTGATCTTTTGATGAACAGTGGATGTCACTCCCCCCAAAGGATGGAACCATGGTCTTCCCATAAGAATAACAAAGGTGACCAAAATGTCTATTACATGAAGGTTAACCTAAACTTCAATAGGTCCAGTCTTGATTAAAGCCCAAAAAGTTCCTTCAACTAGCCTTTTTGTATCATCATAAGCCTTTATGACTACATCAGAGGGTTTCAAATCAGCTACCGTCAAGCTCAGCTTCGGTAGGATCTTCAGAGGACACACATTGATGGCTGACCTATTATCGACCATGACATAACACGTCAACTTGCCTTTCACTTCGACCTTAATAAACAGGGCTTTACTGTGATCCCTTCCTTCTAAAGGTAAGTCATCATCTGTTAACACAATTTCCCCTTGAGGACTTTCAATTAGCGAGTTCACCATTTGCTCTGGAGTGTGTGTGGAAGGTATCTTCTTGTGATTGAGAGCAAAAACCAATGCTTCCTGATGGGCCCAATAGTTCATAAGAAGCTCCCAAATACTGGCAAGAGTTTTCTTGTCACTTTTGGCCTCAATAATCTTCTCAGCTTTCTTATTTTTCTTTAATCCCACTTTTGAACTACTTCCCTCTTTATTTGCCTCAGCCTTTTTCACTTCTTCTTTTCCCTTCTCCAATTTCTCAATGGACTGCATTGCTCTCCTCTTATTGTTCTTCCACATATCAATTGCTTCTCCCTCTTTATCATTAGAAATTCAAATATCAAGCACATTTACATGAGACTCAACGTCTTGCTGCTTCAGATTCAGGTTTTTTAGTTGTGGTTTTGATGGGGTAGGTGTGACATCAACAAAGGAATTAATAACTTGTTCCTCTGTTAGGCCCGTGTTGATCATTAAGATACAGGGATTTGATGGTGATACATTTCGGTAGTTAGGTAAAGGGTTATTTTGGGTATTTATTTTTCTAGTTTTTGGGTCAGTTATTTTGCCTGAATCGATCAAATCTTGAATCTCGTGTTTCAAGGGAGTGCAGCTTTCTGTATCATACCCAATGTTCTGATGGTACTTACAGTATAGTTTTGGGTCAGCATTTGGGAAAGGAGGTCGTTTAGGAAAGGGTTGTAGAAGGTTATTCTCAATCAGCTTTTCTAGGACTTTAGAGAGGGGTCTTCCCAAATTAGAAAACCTTCTGGATAGCCTGACTGCATTGATTTTTATATTATTGCTCAGCTCGACTCTGCCACCAGACCTAAACCCTTCTCTGTTCATAAATCTTCCACTGAAGAACTTATTTTCTTGTGCAAGGTCTGATTCTTTCTACACTTCAAACCTGTACAACTTCTTAAAGTTTTGAATCCCTAAATCCCTCAGTTTCTTAGAGAGAGGGAGTATACACCCTTCTATAGCTATTACCAGTTGATCAGATTCTGTGGGTCATTATTTCATCTGTGCTAATTTAGCTCTCCACCTAATCAAATAATCCGAAAAAGATTCATTGAATTTCTGCTTCAAATTCTGCAATTATTTTAAGGAAGCCTCTATTTGAATGTTAAGACTATATTATTTGATGAATGCAATGCATAATTCCTCCCAATCACCTTGAACATGGGATTCTAGCGCATAATACCATCTGATAGGTGCTCCTTCTAAGGATAGAGGGAACTGCTTCACAATTTATGTTTTAGTCAGTTCAGTCGTCTTCATATGGATCACATATTACTTTAAATGAAGGTGGGGGTCCTCTGTGCCAGTGAACTTATTTATGTCAGGAAACTTGAACTTTCGTGGTAAGGGATCATCATCCTTATTCAGGCTCAGCTCAGAATAGCTCATTAGGCCATAGATCCCTTTTTCCTTTATTATCAACTACATTTGAGCTATAGACTTGATAAGGTCTTTAGCCCAATTCGGCTTCTCTACATTTCCTGAGGCATCCTCTTTCTGCTAGATAATAGGTTCTGCCAATACTATCGGTTGATCATCTTCTATCTTGCCTTTCAAGAACCTCGTCATCTATATCAACAGGTCGAGGTTGAGGTGTTGGTGGTTGGAGCATTGGCGGCTGTGGCACTGGCAGTTCCCCTCTAGCTGTACCCATCATTTCCCTTATAATTTCTCTTATGATTACCCTGGTTTGTTCGGCCATTTCAGCTCTCAATTATTCCTTGAAGGCTTCAACATCAAATTCTGCCATCTTGATCCCTCTACAGATTCTAACTAGACGGCCTGTGTCAAATCACTTCCAATTGGCAAACTGTTGTGGATCTATATTTGCAACCATTGAGAGTCAAAAACATGCATGGCATGTATGCATGAAATGCAAGCCTATTGGTAAGAAGGAAAATAAAACAAAACATATATGCACGTATCAGAGGATAAAACAAAAAGCTCTCTAATGATGTCTCCACCCTTATTTCTCCCACACACGTGTTCAATGGCGAGTTCCTTGTCCTAGGATTTTTGTTCTGGGTTTTGATAACCAACGGGGGATAATAAAATCGACGAATACAAGATAACTCTCAAAACGATACAAACAAGTGGTAATTCCTCTAAATAATTCCAAAGTCCATTTTAAATGGGCCAAGAATAATATTAAAGGCCCACCTTGTCAAGATCCTTTTGAAATGGGCTAATAATAGGCATGAAAGGCCCATCTTACCAAGGCTTACTTTGTAATGGGCTTAGGCCTTATTTAAAGGATTACCATATGGCATAAAATATATGCATTTGAAAAAAATTCTAGTGGAAATTGCTAGGTCATTATATGAGTTAAGTCTTGGGTAATAAGCTTCGACTCCCACATCCATTACTTCTCCCTACTCAAGGGTCTATGCGATGCGGATAGGTACGTGCTATGAGTGACAATAATCAAATACCTCACTACCAGGTTTGAATGAAACATAGGCGGTAAAGCAAAGATTATTGTCGATTTATTCGGGACTTAGAGTGCATCATGTGAAAACGTGTAGTGAATGCAAAATTTACGAAGAAAATAAAGAAATAATCAAAGATGATAAATTACAAAACATTTGGAATCAGTTTCTCTATTCCCATTGGAGTCGCCACTCTAGGCGGTAGGGTTTAGTCGCACGCCCAAGTGTTGGCAACCACGACACTATGTGAGCTCAAGGCTCACTAGGAAATACATAGTGGGCTCGAGGGCCCAAAATGGAGCTAGAGTCACCACCCGGATGAAAGCCGGGACACACTGTACAACAACTGGATTCCACGGAGGTTCTCAGCAACCGTGATTAGAGATAAGGTTTGGAAATTGGGTATGGGCTTTTGGAATGTCCACCCAACCTTGCAGTTAGCCTCCATGTGTGTTTTGTATTTTATTACCTTTGATTATTAATTTATTTCCTTATTGACATGCAAATTGCGATTGGTTTCCAATTTTATATTTTATTCCAAATTTACACATTAGTCCTATTTCAGGCTTATATCCCTAACATTCAATCATAAATAAATAAATAAAAATAATTTACAACCATGCATTCTAAATAAAAAGGGGAAGGGATTAAGGATTTCAACTTTTTTATGTAAATAAGCATAAAAGTACCAAAAATAAACCATACATAAACCGAAAATAAACTAATTAATTATACAAATGGAAACTCTAAAAATGATAAAAAAAAAACATTTAGTGATAAAAAATCACCAAATAGCTCCTGCAACACATACAAGTTAATTCTATACAATAACAACAATAATATTTACGAATCATCAACACATAATATTCATAAAAAATAAATGATAATAAACTCATAAAATAGTCCACTAAATATCACAAAAAGGAAAATAACATGGGAACAATATCAATCAACATAGGAATCATGCATAATTTCAAGAAATATAACAAATTAAACACAAAAATCATGCCAAACATGCAGAATACGGACGAAAAATTATGGCATAAAAAGACAAAGTTCTGTCAAAGACGCGCTGCCTCTTGACCAAGAAGCGCTGCCTCCATCGCCTCTTCGTGAAGGGGCGACGCCTTTATGAAGAGACGTCGCCTCTTCAACAGAGGCAGGAACACTCTACATTTCTTACATCCTAAGAAACATGATGATCATGCAAATAAACAAGAAATAAATGCAAATATACCAATATTAACAATCAATATTCAATATCTCATGCAACCATGCTCCTGTATAAGCTTAAAATAAGTAATATAACTAAAAAAACACACAAAATAACAATAAATCAAAGCTTTTAATGAAGATATAAACTTAAAGCTTAAAAATAGAGAAACTCACTGACTTGGACGTGCTTGATGCTCCTAACTAAGCCTTTAGAGCTTGGTTGATGGAGGAGTGGCCTTGCATGCAAGGAAGGTTCCCTCTTCTTCTCAAGAATTAAGTACTTTAAGCTTTAAAGTATCCTTCCTTCTTCTTCCTCCTTTCTTCCTTTCTTTTTTTCTTTTTTTCCCTCTTTCTCTCTGTTTTTTCCAGACCCTTCTTTCTAACAACTAGCCAACCTCCTCTCCTATGCTCTCACATTCCCTTTTTCAATTTCCCAAAAACCCATTCTCACCCTCTCCCATTGCCTTTTTTCATTCCCTAGGCTCTTTCTTGCTTTTTTCTTCTTTCCTTTACGTCCAAAAATGACAAAATCCTTGTAAGTGGACTTCCAATCATTGCCATTAATGACATTTAATGTTGTAAAGAGTGGGTGTGAAGAGGCACTGCCTCTTCGTTGAGGCGTTGCCTCATCGACACTTGGAGTGAAGAGGCGACGCCTCTTCGTTGAGGCAATCGCCTCTTCACTTGGGCCAGGTCAGGGCTAATGGGTCAAGAGACGATAGGCTTGGGCTTCTATTTTGGGCTTGGCTTAGTGTTTGAGCTTTCATAGTCGATTTTAGAGAAGTCTCGGACTCCCATTGCATTCAAAACTCAAATTTTCTCATCATCGGACTTTCGTTGAGGGCCGATCAAACTGACAGTATCCATAACAATGTTAATTTTCTTATTTAAATATTTTTAGTTTAAATTAAAACATAATGGGTATTCCACATTTTTATTTCTTGTGGATAATAATAATAAAAATTTTCTCATATTTTAAGTTTTAAAGTGTGTTGTACTAGACATTCCACATTTTTATTTGTTAATTAAATTATTTGAAACTAATGTAATGTTAATTTTTTATTTTTATATTTCATATTTCATATTTCATATTTTGACTTGTTAATTGAATAATAGTAGTAGAAGTAGTAGTAGTAATAATGATAATAATATTAATAATAACAAAATTATTTTGTTAACAATTTATTTATTATATTTTAATCACAAAACATATTAATTTTTATTATATATTATTATACATATGTATTATACTTGTATTATTATACATGCATATATTCTTATCATATATTATTATACTTGACAATAAAATTATAAGTATATAATTAAGTTACTACTTAATATATTTTATTAATATCTATGTATTACTTATTAAATTAATATTCAGTACTATATTCGATTTTTGATTCAGTACAGTTTCGATATATTTCGGTTCAATTCAATTTTTTATAAATATCTAATATCATATCAAATTAATCATAAAATTCGATTTAGTTCGGGATTAAAATTATTAGATTCAATACGATTTTAATGTCTTTTGATTTGAAATTGCAATTCGTAGATTTTCATTACGTTTATCTAGTCTGGCTTCCAGCCCTATAACAGAGTTTTATTTATCCATGGCCATGTTACAATCTAACAGCTTCTTTCAGCTACATCTTTAATCCAACCGCAGACAACAGTAAAATGATCCATGATCCACAACGATGCAATTAGGGAGATATATATCATCCGAATTAGCCATAATGGGATGGAGAAGGCCGATAAAAGAGTTAACTTGCAACTCAATAATCAATATTCAGGTGGAATTCATGTTTTAATCATTTGTGGAGAAGAATATTGGGCCTACGTTGACAGATTTAAGATAAAGGTCATAAATGTACAGAAGAATGGCTTGCAGTGCAGTTATTGCAAATATACATCCTCTCTGAAGACAAGATCATTAAATATTCTTTAACAATTTGCTTGTGTCAGGCAATTACTGGTATTAGCATTCCTATTACTCAGGCTGCCTTGGCATTGTTTGGTGCAATATCCCTCCGGAGCCAGAAATTCACAAGAAACGAGTCCAAGATAATCTACAAAATTTTGTGTCAAACCGCTGTAGGGTAGAGAGAGAGAGAGAGAGAGAAAGAGGGATAATCCCAGACATGAAAAACCTGATTCAGATGCGCAGCAACACAAGGCAGTACCAGCAAGCCAGATTCACCAAATGCACCGCCAAGCTGTTCCACTACAGCCGCCATTACTGGAAGAGTTTTCTACAAAAGCATGTGAATAAACCAAACTGCAACAATCAATTTCAAGCGAAAGCAACCTAAAAAGGTTTTCTGCAGTGAATGCTAGTGAGAACATATACCCGTAGATGTAATCAGAAATTTAAACATTTTCTACAGGTAAAAATGCACGTGCCTTTAATTACCACTTGTAGTTGAATTGGCTAATGCTCTTCATTACTCATAGGCAATAAGAGGGCTCAGTTTCAAGCCTCCTTTCCCCTCTCCAGTCTCAAAAATAAATAAATAAAAAGGAAAAAGAATTTGACATGCCTTTGGACAGTAAAGGACAACACTTCTGCATTTTAGGATTGTGAAAAAATTTCCAGATAACCATACAATCATATATTACCTGGCTTGAAACAAGGACAAAGGCATCAGCATTTTCTTTCTTGGCAAAAACTGATTGGTTTCCACCAGATACAGTGGCAAGGCCTTGTATAGCAAGAAAGTTGAAAGCAAATAGTATGACATGCAGAAATCTGCAGTCCATGGAGATTTTTCTTTCATTAGCTGATGCTACTATGCAAAAACAGTTTTAGCAACTATATGCTAATAAAACACAGTCAATGTCATATGTTTCACCAATTTTTCATTTTTGCAAATAATTTAGACATGAGATCCATCTAGAGTTAAAAAATGCTTATAAATCAAATTTAGGAATTTAAAATAATTAAATCCTCCACATTCCACAGTATTCCCTACCTTTTTCATTCACCTCATGGTGGCAGAGTTCCAAGTATAGCAAAAGACATTGATACCAACTCACCTTTAACAGGTCGAGTGACAATTCAGCTGATTTCAGATGGGTCCTAAACTTCAATACTTATGGTATTTGCTTTCCAAAGTCAAATCTAAGAGCTTGCAATTGTCAGTTAGAAAATTCTATCATAGCATCATACGTTGGACCCAGTGTAGAACAGTACAGAATTAATGCATATTCCAACCATTTTCAGAACTGGAACAGAGACTGAACCATCTCTATGGCCAGTTCCTGGTTCAACCATTTTTGACAGGTTCTTGAACTAGTCAACACATGGCTATTAGCCAGACCAGACAGCTAGCTAGTTCCCCCGTCAATTATTGTTATTTGCCAATCCAACCCCACTTATAAAAAGCTAAACGTGAAATGGCTGCTGAATATCCATCAAAACCTCAGGCAACCACAAATATTCCCAAAAGGATAAAAGTTTGAAGTCCTGAATGACAATTCAAAAGCCTACAAAAAGGGGTAGATTTTTTAGCAACTGGGCTAGTGGCCCAATGTTCCTAGATGGAAATCAACTCTGGCAACAGTTAATATTACTACTAAGTGCTGATATAAGAAAATTATTAGTAACACATTTTATACAAAATAATACATGGATAAGAAGTTAAAAGGCTAGAAACATACACTCCCATCCCAACAGCTAGAAGGAAAACTTCAGGCTTAACCATCAAGAGCAGTGACCTTGACCTGCTCACTTGTATCCATGGTACCTGATTACAATAAGGCAATTCTTTCAAAAAAAAAAAACAAAGGAATAAGGAAAGACCATTCACTTCAACAATAAAATGTCAGAAGAAAATTAATAGTCTCAATGAAAAATTGAAGTTGCAAAGAAAAGTAATTCATTGTCTATTATTCAATAATTTGGCAATCAAGGATAAGCCATCATCATATGAACAAAAGTAACATCATCAGTAAATCTCCCCACTCATGTCAAGTGTTCATTAGTGCAAAAAACTTATAATAACTAAATGCAGAATACAATTAGAAAGCCAAGAAATTAGCCAATTGTATGATAAAATGATGATGAGGATAATAAATAAAATCTTTGCAGCATCAATGACAAATCTAAGTATAAAAATAGTTATGGATTTCTCATCTGGTTCTATTTCAGTTTATTCAAAACCGAAGTTAGTTATACTTATGTTAAATGGTTTCTTATAACAAGTAAATGATGCATGCACAGGGCTTATTGTTCTAGCTGACAGCAGAAATAGCCATTACTCTATATTTAAAAATCCACAAATTAATATTCAATGTTGAAAAATGTACTTGCTAAGTTGAAAAGTAATTCCTTGTCAAGTATTTCAACTATTAGCTCTTCCTATTGTTTATTTTCCCCAACCATTGCACAATCTAAGTAGGCTGACTCAGGTACACCAATAAAATGGTGCCCAATAAAATCTAAAAATGCTGAAAGTTGTCCTACAATCAGGTCAGCCCTCCCAGCAGCCATGGCAATACCAAAACGGGGAAATTAATTATTTAATTCCTTAAGACTTTCATCGAAGATGGGTGAGGACAAGAGGTAAGAGGAGTCAATTAAGTGTCATAGGTTGAATCCTTTTTTGAACCTTTAAGAAATTAATTCCATTCCTTTTTCTTGCCTTAAAAGAATTAGGAAAAGGAATAAATGAAAATTCCCTACAATGCTTCCTCCTAAAACCTTCACAATCTAAAAAAAAATTCCTTTCCTTGTGTAAGCAAAAAGAAAGACAATCTATGTAATCTTCGAAAGTTGGACATAAGACAGTTCCAAGCTTTGAAATGCAACCTTCTTCCTCTGCATATATGAATAAGTTTTACACAACTTCCATTTCTATCACGTGCTGTAAAATTTCACAGAAATTCCACATCATGTTTGAAGGAACTGCTACAAGATTTTTATTTAATCAAGAGTTTGAATTAACTAATAGGTTCCTAGATCTCTCTGATGTACAGTGGATCATTAACATCCAACCGAACTTGCAGGCAACTTAATTAACAGGATTATTGTCTGACAACTGATGCCATTTAAAAAATTAACATAGATGTGATTTACTGGACTATCATATGCAATTGAAGCCATTTTCAGGATTAAGGACTGGGCACTTACAATAACAATACTATGAAAGATTCAATAAGGTCACCATGCAATTTACATAATCTCCATGGTCAACTCAAATCCAAAAGGCTATAGAAAATAATCCATTGATAACTTGTTATGAATTTACACGCCACACTGGTCAATCATCACCTTTGAAAATACTCTATAATTAAAAACAAACTTAAGGATAAATCCCATTTCTAAGCAGGTGACAGAATTAAATCACAGCGTCTCTTTTCTATTAGTTAAATTTCTGATGCTTGATGTTAATAAATCTTCAGGCCAAATATTCATTAAGTTTATATATATATATATATATATCTCCAGTTGACCATTAAAAAATTCGAAGGAAAGCAAGACTATATATCATGATGACCATTAAAGATAATTGCAGTAAAGCAAGACTATATATCATGATGACCATTAAAAAAAATTGCAGGAAAGCAAGACTATCTAATCAAACAGATATTATAAAAATTCAACAAGCAATTTAATTGAAGGTGTGGGCCTTACTAGACTGAGGCAAATTGCACTCATCTTTGAGAAAAGCTTACGATTTTGATCAACAAAGTCTGCGAAGCCTGAATTGCACAGTTAATCAGAACAAATACCACATCTTACATGTTTCCAAGTTGTTTCAACAATCAATATTTCCAATTACTTTTTTAAGATTGGCATGCATGAAAATGGAATAACAGCACCTAGGCAAACAAATTCTCTCAGCAAGAAAAGCTTCCAGAGCAGGTACCTTGGTTCAAATTTTATGAGGAATTTCTTAAAGATATGGTTCTTTTCTTTCCTAATTCTTGTTTTTCTTTTTAAATTTTTTTTTTTACAAAGAAGAGAATGAGAAAGAGAGAGGATAATGAATAAAACAGAGAATTGAAGAAACCCCACTCTAAATAAACCAAAGAAAGAAACAAAAAAGAAATATTCTCAATAAAGAGCAGCCTTCATTAAACCTTGAATACAAGCAGGAGCCCTTTAAACTCTCAAAAGCAAAAACCTATAATGAGGCAACACATAGAATTGACCTAGCACATAATAACTAAAGAGGCATATATTATGATAAACAAATTTTAGAGTTGTTCATATCAAATCTCTTGTCAGTATGTGCATGGTACAATTCCATAATCTTTGTGTGCATTTTCCTCTCCCGATCCTTTGAACCAAAAGAAATAGACCATTAAGAAAAAAAAAAAAAAACTTTTATGGCTCTTTTAAAACATTGATTTATTCTAATAAAGAAGTTGCTTCTGTTGGTAAGCAAATGCTTGGACTCACATGTTTTATTCAATCAAATGCACATAAGACCAACATACTTCTAGATAGACTAAAAACAGTGAGACACTCACCTTTGGAGGACTCTCGGAACACCTGCAGATACAAAGCCATGAATTATTACATGGTATGACAAAAACACCAAAGGTGATTATAAAATATATCATCATGCATCAAGTGATGGAAAATGAATGAGATGATCTCAAGCACGATGGACCACTGTCAAAGCAACTTATTAATAAGGAAGAGTTCAGCTTTAAATCCGCCATGCTTCCCAATAAGGTGCTCTAGTTGGAAAATGATCTTGTAGGTTTATGAAAAAACCTACCCATCAAATTATATAATCCATTCCAAATCAGAATTCATGGCATATAACACAAATGATTGTTGGGTTTTTCATAGAGTCAATTAAGTCGCATAATTTCTGATTTATCTCCCAAAAATACAAAAGGTAACACCTACAATTTTAGTAGTTTATTCCCCTTTCTTTTGGTAACATGGCCTTATCCCACATAAAATCTGCTGGCATGCTAGCTTATCCCAAAAATTATGAAAATGCCCCCTAATCCAACTACCTCTTTGCTAAGCACAAGTATGTGGTTGCCTCAAACAACTGCAAGAAAATAGCCATCAGAGGCAACAAACACTAAGCCCATGATTTTGAAGTCCAGGGTCTACCATAAAAAGCCCTACCTTAATTCAACAGTGCCTCTGGCCTAATAGATGACTGAAAAAAAGCTTGTAAAGAAAGACAAACTTGCCAGTTAAGCATTCTTAGAAGACCTATATATAGAAATAGCTGTAGAAATTATAGATTCAGAAGTACTTAATCCACCTACCTCAGGTCTAGAAAAAAGTTTTCACATGTTTTTCAAAAGAAAATATAACCCCCAAGCAATAGCAAGCGAAACTGAAAATCTCCAATTTTATCAGCCCAAGTCACCAAGTATTTGCCTTGGCGGGTCACTCGTTCACCTGGACAAGCATCAGCTCAAATACCTTCGCCACTAAAAAGAAAAATCTACTTAAATCCACTCCAGCAAGGAAGGAAGTGATCCTGCATCATTCAGGAATTCCAGGTTCAGATGTCCCAACAAGCTTTGAAATAGCTGTTTTGTTACAGATTTCTTCTTTTTTTTTTTTGTCTTTTTTTTTCCTAGTTAGAGGGACTGTAGATGAGCTGAGGATTCAAAATAGCGCAAATTGATCAATCAGAGAAAGATCCAACTTTCTTCTCACCAAAGTTTACAAATTGAAAGAGGATTGATGGGGCAAATAGACCTACACCTGCCAACCAATTTTATTTGGCAAAGAGCATGAGAGGAAGATGGGCCCATCAATCCTCTTCTTCAGCATATTAGGAATACATTAAGGTTGAAACTGCTTTTTCAAACAATTGGCCCTTCCGATGTTGCTGCAAAAAGTAGTCTGAACTTCTTTCCATCTATCTTGGAGTTTCAAAATCAAACCCATCAAAATCTACCTCAAAAACAATTTTTGATTGCTAATCAGTATATTCAAGATGCTTTTCTCAATGGATCCCAAAGGCTATTGCATGAAACTCCAAGAGATGAAAAATACAGAATTTCATTTAAAAGAGTTCCAGAAGACAAAAGCCCCAGTCAGGTTCTCTTGATTTTTTGACTATGAACAATCTGATGAAGGGAAGGATTTCATCTGGCTACTAGATGCATCACATGCCAGAAGGAAGCATAAAAGAAATCTTCTTATTTATCATGAAATATATTAGAACTTCTGCTGATCAATTGATTTCTTCTACTAAAAACAATCTATTTTGTAAAATTGAAAAGTAATTCAGCAATTCTTTTCCATTATACCAAAAGTAAAAAATAATGAAGAGTAACTGAGCAAAGCATGAGGTTTGAAAGATGTTTCATCATGGTATTTCCGTTATTTGAAGAAGAACAGGAAAGCTCTTATGGAATAAAAGGTTCTATACTTCTATGCAAAATTCAAGAGACATGAAGAAGAAGCAACAGAGTAACTGACAAAAGTATGAAGTTTGAAAGATGTTTCATCATAATATTTTTGTTATTTGAAGAACAGGAAAGCTTTTATGGAGTAGAAAGTCCTATGTAAAAATAGACATCTCATTGAAGATCTTGTAGATTTGGAATATATATATATATATATACACATACAGAACAATATCCTCCCCTTTTTTGTGTAATTTAGTTTATGTAAGTTACGACAGAAATTTTAATTTACATTTTCCATGTACAAGTCGCATAAAGTAGGTTCTGCTTTTTTTGCAACCTCCAACAAAACTTTGCTGATACTCTGAAATTTTATTTCCGTTTATGATTTTCAATGCATAGGAAGTCTCTTAAAGTTGCTAAAGCATGCATTTTCCTTTCAGTCTGAAGAGACATTTCTGTAGTAAAATAAATATGTTGGACCACATATCATATAATTTCTTTTCAGCAGGTTCTAAAAAAAATAATTAAGATCTTACCTTTCCTAAGATAAGAGGGATTAGAAGAGTGAGCACAAGGCTTCTCAACAGTTGCTTAGTTGGAACAGATACACCTACGCCAGCGCCTATGAATCTGGCGATAGAAAAAGGAATCTGAAAAGTCACAAACAAATTTGACTTTAGCAAGACAAAATGAGAGAAATTTATGCAATATGAAAAGAAACTCACATTAAACATGGAAATACCAATACGTGCATGAACAGAATTTTCATTTCCTTCAATATAATACAATAGTATGCCTCTCATTGGAAAGCTTAGAACATCTGGTGCCAAAATCATTGCTTGGGACGATCTAATAGTTTCTATAAGGTGGAGGATAGAGTCAGTGGGATCAACCCACTGGCTTCCCATGATTTCACATTATTTCATTGAAGTGTTGAGGCTTCCCTAAATTTCACTACATTTCACTGAAATGTTGAGGCTTCTCTTGACTTCGATATATTTCAGTAAAATGTACAATGGAGATGATGAATCAAGTGGATTAAACCCATTATCTCTATGTCAAAACTCACAGAGAAGCAACATTACTGTTGCATTTATGTCTTAATAAGACATCCAAAAATATAAATATCCAAACACACCTCTCCCTCATATGAAAGAAACTAAAAGATAAAGTTCCTGGAGGTCACATGTGTACCAACATCCTACCCCTTTTTCTACAAGCCTAAACTGTATGAAAAAGGAAACTGGCTGTTAACAAATACAAACATTAGACTACCAGCATTGGTTTCAAAAACCAAACTTCCAAGCCTTCAACTTAATATGTACACCATTTGCGGCAAGCAAGATAAACCAGAACAAAACAATATATATATATATATATATATATATATATAATCGAACTTCCAAGCCTAACCAAACCAAACCCAAAAAGTTCTGGTTGGTTTTCATTTTAAGAAAAGGTTTAGCTCAGTTCAAATTGAACTGAACTGAATGCTCACCCCCTATACACCTTAAGCTGAAATTATGAAAGACGAGCTCCAACAACAGTGCTGCCAACATATATAATAGCACAAATTTAGTGAGCCGGAAGTGTGAAATATGGCAAAAATAGGAGTTCCAGTGGGAGGAAAAGGTATAAACAAATATAAACAATGCGAAAGGAAAAATCCAAAGTTAAAATGCCTAGAAACCTAAGACAACTAGTTCCAATTGTTTTACTTGGAGCAAGATCATAACATGTTGACCATTATCTTTGTCCTGATATTTCTCATTGCAACAACACCGTAACAGAAAACATCAAGGTTTGGCATGGGCCGAATATAATTACCACTTTACTTCAAAATCTGGAGTTACTTTCAAGATTCCACAATTTTGGGTGACTGATCACAATATGAACCATGATCAAAGTTTTTAAAAGAATAATTATAATAGAACTCACCAAAATAACTCCTCAGAGACCAAAAAAATTAAAATAGACTCTTCAGATAATTAACTATGCTTGCTAATGTCAGTTTAAATCTTATAGAACTAATAGGCAAATACAGAAATTTCATCTTTAATAACTCCAACTTCTATGAAATTGAAGAGGTCAACTTCAACAGATACAAAAGTAGTGGCCCTTTTCCACATAACTTACAATCAAAATTCCCAAAAGATTTGATATCACTGTCATTGCCAGAGCAAGTGCAGAATTTCCTCCAGCAAGCTGCATATTAAAGAACGAAAGCAACTACTGAGAACAAAATAAAAAATAAATAAAACATTAAAAATTGAAACAAAGAGTCAGGGTGGGGGTACAAAAGAGCAACTGATGGACCTGAGTTAGCGCAACTCCACTCGATAATGTAGTAGGCATGCAGCAAAATAAAGCCAGTCCTGCAGGAAACACAAACAAAATTTGACAGTTCTCCACAAAACCAAAAAGTAACCAAGTGCTCTTTGACATGATGTTACATTCCAACAACAAAGGCATCACAATTAACAACTGAAAAGCTGAAGCCTCCATTTCTGCTCGTACACATCCGTGCATGCACAGAGAAACAATAGAACAAATGCATACTTTTAGTTCTCAAACAAAGTATGAGGCAATCATATCCAATTTTTTTGCACTTATAAATTGAAAGACAGATTATAATTTAGATATAGTTGCTAACTGGGCTGGAAACATGTTATGAGTCTATGGAAAATGAATTCAGACAGAAACCATGGCATCAAATATATGAAATGTCACATCAAATACCAGATGGCGTAATCCAGAAAATAAAAGAGCAAGAAACCCTTATTCACCCCATCTCATATTTAATAAAACCTAACACACATAATTGATCATAAAGAATAATTGATGCCAGCCACATGTGACTGAAGGATCAGAATCATACTATTTGTGAATGTAACAGTGGGCATTGGCAGAAAATATCAAAGATGGCTGCTTATGATGGCCAATCCTTAATTAGCCATAACCAATTAGACAAAAGTTAGCTGTGAGCATGAATAGACTTTAGTGATTCACAAGGAATCTGAATTTATGTTTCTTTGAAATTATAACTGATACCCTAATTAAGCATGTAAACTTTCAATCTTTCAAAACATAACTTCTCAAGCATGGAAGATACCAATATGATTGTGTGCAGTTAATCTATTAGTGAGACAATAAACTTTGTTGCTTATTATCAACCACCACCACCACCACAGCCATCAATATTTGAGACTTGAGATGAAAAAGCCAGCTTAAATAATGTATGCAATCTCAATCTCCTATAATCTTTAAGGTCAAAGAAATCTTTGGTAATTCCAGTTCAGAATCTTGAAACAAATCTTGTCTACAAGTACATCCAAACCCTGATAAATATATATATATAATTGGGGTTTTAAAAATTTTGAAGATAAAAGCCACTGAAATCCATTTATTTCATTGATAAATGTATAATTCAATATTGTTTATGAACTTTTAATGCTAATAGTAACAACCAATTAGTCAGGCTGTTGATGACCATTGCCAAATTAGTTTATGGAATAAAACCAAAATAACCAAAATCCTAACAACCAACATGGAAATTAGACATACATGTGCAAGCACACACAAAGACACAAATCCAACTGCCAAACCTGTTACAAATTCCTGAGGCTGGAGCTGAATTTGCAAAATTATCCTTGAAAAGTAAGGTGTCAAAAATAGAATGGAGCACTGCATTGAAAGAGGATCATGAAATGAACAATCTAAGTTACAAGCCATCAATGTAAAGAAATTCTAAGTGATACCCATGGATAATATCATGACTGGAAGTATAGTTATCAAAGGCACAAGATGCATTGAGCCATTAAGGGGTCTTGTGGTCTAGGCACAAGGAGAAAGGTGAAGGTGCATGCCTTTAAGACATGAGGCATAAAACTTTTTTTAAAAAATAGAAATTAAAAGTAAGGCCCTAAACAACTAAACTTGAACAATAAAATAAGCTCACGTGATAAAATACTAAGACTAAAAAAGGCAAAATAGCAATATTTAGGTAACAAATAATAAGAATTCAGCAGCTAAAAGAGAGCAAAACTGTCTTTCAAAAGTAGATGGAAAAAGAAAAGAAAACAAAAACTCACAGGAGAAAGGAAAAAAAAACAGAGAGCTGTGAGCTGAAAAGAATAGACAAGAAAAGAATAGCTTTAGTCGAGGATATAGAGAGAGAGAGAGAAAAATTGCTCATGCTGCACTTGCCTTAAAATATGACAGAAATCACTTGTTC
The DNA here is from genome assembly GCA_947683625.1 of Mallotus nudiflorus. Lineage (NCBI taxonomy): Eukaryota > Viridiplantae > Streptophyta > Magnoliopsida > Malpighiales > Euphorbiaceae > Mallotus > Mallotus nudiflorus. Next base: position 593,665 of record CANTUR010000793.1, on the reverse strand, counting down.
ACTTCTTTTATTAATTTTTTAATTTTTGAGTTAATTAGGTATGAATAGGCACATGATAAGCTCATTTAAATTTGATACTAATGGTTCTGATTGCTTGTTAACCATAAAATACAAAAAGAAATACAGTAAAACCTCTCTATAGTTATACTCTGCACATGCATAACTTCTATGCAGTCGTAAAAAGATTTTGTCCCAACTTATACAATTATTTGTATCTCTTGTCTTAATATATATGTTTTTCAATTTGACATGCTTATTCAATTAATTATATTAATATATTATTTATCTTTTTTTTTTTCGATTAGAAGTAAAAATTTATGTAATAAAATTAGTTTGACACTAACAGTATGACTATAAAGAGGTTCTATTGTACATATAACAGTAGTACGTCACAAAGGCATGCCTTTTGTGTGCATTGCCTGAAGGTCAAGGCACCGTGAGGAGTGTGCCTTCGTCCTGCCTTTTGGAGGCTGAGGCACGAAAGCTTGTGCCTCATACGCCTTGCAACTTAGCTGCGCCTTAACAACTATGATTGGAATTTTGGAACTATGCTTCAAAGGCAAATGATGCCGATAATAGCAGAATGCTTAAATTTAATGCTTGAAAGATGAAAGAGACAAGAAATGATCATAAAGATTCTTAAATAATACATGTTTTCTTAGTTTATGATAGGCTAACACAACTTTTTGTACATTTTCTTTCTATTTTCCAGTTCATTCATTGTTTTTCTTCATAACTGAATCATGTCAAGCACTTTTTTAAAATTTGAAGAAATTTAAGATCTTTAAATATGTATTTTGAAATTTGAATAATTGACTCCTATGGCTACTTTTTGTATATGGGTAACGGAATAAGGAATATAACTTTTCAATTTTTCATACAACATATGTGTTGATTTTAAAAGTTTGGATTTGGAATATATTTGTAACCTTAGCGACTTAGCATTTAAGTTTTGGCATAAGTTAAAATCTTTCACTTAAACGTGATATTTGTTTTCTTCGATAGTTTTATCAGCACAATTTGACACTAAAGATTAAAATATTCAAAACATTTTTTCAATTTTGGTTAGATATTTTGTCAAGAGATTCCTCAAGAATGTTTTCAAGAGTTAAGAGAAACTTAGGAATCATCCTGCATCACCTTATTATTTTTCCGGATGGAGACTAGCAATAACTGATGTTTCAAAAAAAGGAAAAAGATGCACTTAAAAATGTGTTTCAAAAATTGGAATGTCAAAATGGTATTTAGACATAACACTAATTATGGGATTAATTTCAAATTTTAGCTATTAGTCAAAATTCAATTTGTAATCCATTATAGCCTCAGAAAAAAAAATAGAACAGCCAAAATAAAAGCATAATCCTCAAACCTAAATAAAAAAGATGTATAAGCGCTTTAAAAGAAAAAGGGTTTAAAAATGGAGGCTGAACCTACTAAATGAATAATTGCACAGGGAAATTGAAGGTCATACAAGCCCAAAAACTCCAACAAGCCAAGCTTCAAAAGCAGCACCAATTTCCCCATTTCGCAATGTCAAGCCTGCATAACAAAAAGACATTAAAAGGAAAAAAAAAAAGAAGTAAAGCAATATGAAAATCACATCGCAATTTTCTATTGCTGCATAAAAAAGATGTTGACTTTTCATTTTCTGACCTGAGATAAAAAATATCCCAAATGTGCTAAATTTTGATAGATAATATTTATCTGCAAAACAACCAAGACTAGGATTTGCAAGTCCTACCACTACTCCTCCAATAAGAGCTGCAAATAAATAACATTACGAAATCACAAACTATAAGATGAAATTGTAAACTAAAAGACCTAAAAGTAAAAACCCATTAACACGAATCATTACCCAGTGGAAGAAAATTATTATCTACGAATTTCAACAACGGTTTCCTCAAACCCGTGGCAAGACCCAGAGGTTTACCATCTCCCTGGAACGAAAAAGTAGAAAAATACGATAAAAACATATTAAAGATTGAAACTTTACTCAAAACCACTATTACAAAAATGTAATTGAGAACTAAAATTAGCGAAAATGAAGAACAAACCTGATCACATTGTCGGCAAGCTGTGATTCTGATGGGTACTGGAATCGAACAAGTACGATTCAAAGAGTATGCATTGCAGATTGGCCGGAAATTGGTGTGCCGGTGTTGGAAGCGGGGCGTTTGTGGTGATCGGGATGAGAGAATTAGGGTTTGAATGATTCCCGCCATTCAGTGACTGAGAGCGAAATGGAACAGCAAAAAAATTGAACAGCCTTTTTTTTTTTTTTTTTATATAAATGAGGTCAACGAAAGTAGAAAGGAGAAGAAGGTCATCTATGTTATTGGAATTGTTGAAAGAGAGGGATACAGGGGATATTTTGTCCCAAATAGTTAAAAAATGAATTTCCGCTGTTAATGAGTTTGAGTGACTCAGCTTATAAATACTATCTTGAAAAATGATAAATGTCTATTAATAAGATTATCTCATAAATGGAATCAACTTCCTTTACAAATTATCTTTATTACATGTTAAATACCAAAGATCTTTATATATTATGTTAAGTATTCATTCAAATTATAAATTTTTTTTACAATAGATTGTTATTAAGAAAAAAAACATAAGTTTACCGTAGATTCTGATACAAAAACAAAATAAAATATGAAATCATTTTACAATGGAAGAATAAGAAACAATTATTACGTTGCGTTTAATGGATATGCACCTGAGATCTACACATCTTAGGAAGAATATGCTTGTTCAGTTGTAGAATTTAAAGGGTGTCTGTATCGGTCTTTCAATATTATGAATGAAGCTATAATTGCATGGAAGAAATTCAGTGAAGCAAATTTTATTGCCCCAGACACATTAAATGTTGAGAAGGAATCGAAAGTGGAGAAGGTTAAGAACAAAACCATTATAATCAATAGGAATAATCATATTTCTTTTGATAGTTTCATTTTTCTTCTTCTGGGAATTATTATAGTCGTGTTCATAATGAGTTTTTATTTGGGGAAGATAACAAAAGTTATTGATGTAGAAGCCTCTGCATCAGTTGGGCAATTGCATCCTGGGTTATAAAACAGTTTATATTTGAAAAGTATAAATTATTATTAGTGTTTTTATTTTGAATGTATTATTTCTATGTTAATGATAGACTTTTGTTTGTGGTTTGAAGTTAATGATATGGATTACTTTTTTTTTTTTTACTAAACTTAAGGTTTCATATCTTATAATATATGTTAATTTTGAACTTAGAAATGAAATGTTGATGGCACATTGAAAAATCATAATGATGGACACATTGATTAACTGATTTATGGAATTGAGGCTGATTTCAATGGTACTAACTTTAAGAGTTGCAAAAATGTTATAGTTTGTTGAACATAATGTTTCCTTCACCAAGCGATGGACAAATTGAAAATTAACTTCACCACATATTTAAATAGTGACTTCACAATTTATACCTTGATTTGTTGGAAACAAAAATAGTTAAGTGTGAGTTTTCATTTCATATAAAGTGTTTTTGCTGAATAATTAAACTACAATTTTTTTTAATAGAAATACAAAGGATAAAAAGTTTAAAATACCGATACCATTCTAAATAACTTAAGTTTATTTTATTTTTAACTTTGATTAGTTTGTACTTGATATAGTCAATCCATAAGTTAGAAGATTTGCTAATATTTTTCATAAACGTAAATTCATTAATAAAATTGAAAGGGACAACATTCAATAGGGATAAGTTCTAACATTAAACATTATTAAACATCAAAAAGAGACTTGGAATGATGTTTATAGTTCAGCAAAAAGAGACTTCAAAAGATTATCAAGTTTTAAACTTCATAAAAAGTGTTGTCTGACACTTCAATGTACTTGCCTGATTGAACTACTACTGCTGTTTGTGCTATTATTGCTGCTCTTGCCTCCAATGGTGCCTTTCTTCTTAATGGGGTGGTTTCTTTAGTATCATTATCTTGATGAACCTCCATTGTCCTCTGTTCACTTCCTTCCATCATTCCTTGCTCATCTTCTCCATGGTCATCAAGAAATATGTTGTACATGGCGGGAAGAGGAAATTGGTGTAGAAGCCTTTACTAAGTGTCGTCATATCCAAAATTAGCAATGTTTCTCGAAATATACTCACTAATTTCCTTCCTCAATGTCTTGAGTTAGTCTCAGACTGAAGCATATAGAGCTTCAACAGTGGTTTTTGATGGAGAAACCTTTCATTCATTAGAATTTCTTCTATTTTTTATGATGCAAGGGATGAGTATTATAATTAGTGAATGTTTTTATTTCGGATTTGCACTATGAGTTAACAATTTGCTTAATATATATACACAAAAGAATGACTCTTCGTGTACTTTATTAATTAACCTTACCTCTAGTGGGTATAGAACATTATCATATGCCATTCTAAATTATGATTATGGTAATTGATATACAATTGTTCCATACTAACAATTTATTATTTGCATATCCCAAAATGGTTTCAATAAATGGTAGGGGTCACTGTGATGGTTACTTTTGATTTCTTATGTTGATGTGTAATAATAAGTGGTCATTTTATTAGATGTTTTTCAATTGGTAATGGCTTAATATAAGCATCTTTGATCTAGTATATTTTAGGGAAAATGTTCTTTGATAGTATAAAAGGAAAACATTTTAAAGCAAGACACAGATATGTATGTGAATTAAACATTCTTAAAATGAAGATTAAACCATATTGAAGTAAAAACATAATTAGAGCATAGTTCAATTGCAGTTGTCCATATGCCTAAACAATTAAAAATTATAAGCAAATGTTTTAGTCCAAAATAAACTAATGCATAAATACAGTCGCATTATATTTTGCTAAAGTCTAGAGACCTCAACTCGCGCCATTGTACGCAACAGGCCTCTTAAATTTCAAAAGCCCTTTTGTACTCCTCAATCCATTTTAATGCTTCTTCTCTCTGTTGGGATAACCTAATAGTAATTTCCTAGTATTAAGTCCTGACTTATTTCATTCCCTCTACCTTTTTAAGAAGTTGTAGCTGTTGCTCCTTCCGCTTTTCAATCTCTTTGGTAAGGTTTTCAATTTGACTCTGCTCGGACAGATACTTCTAGTGGATATCAACCAATTCCTTGTTTTACGCTTCTAGTGCATTCTTTATAGCCTTCTGCTTCGTGACATCGTTTTTCAAACTCTATATTTTACATGAAAGGCCTTTCATGGACTTTATGGTTATGGCAGAGGAATTGAAAATTGATTCAATTTCACCTACTACTTTTGAGATTCTCTCATATTGATCTATTTCTGATGAAGCACTATGAAGTACTGATATAGTTGAACAAAATGTGTCTATTTAATGATGAGCTAGTACAAGCAATTCATGTTTCAATAGAAGGTTAACAATATTCTTGGATGGCTCAACGACATCTCTTATGAATACTCTGCGTTGTTGTGAAGCAGATGTTATAGACTGTTTTAAGAAATTGAAATCAAAATCAATCAATGGTTCTTCTGGTGAAGGAATTGAAAATGCCTTCTTACTTTTTTCACTGATATCAGGCTTCACACAACAAATGTCACAAAATAAGGAAATTCATTAACTTATCAAACTAAAGACATTCGATTACAAAACAAAAAAAGAAATCAAATTATATTAGAAACATAATGATGAAGTTGGCTATTATATGCTGAGGTTGTGCAACTGGAGTGGCTTCATTTTTTGCTTCATCAGATAAACCATAATAGGTGACATCTACATTGTCAATTCCACTGTCAACATTTTTCCCCTTGTACCAGTTGGTGAAGCAAATAAAGTGTCATTTTGTTCATGATCATACAATAACTTTTGGGTAAAGTCATTACCATCATCATCAGCATCAATGATGTCCAACAAATCGTCAAGGACATCATCAATAACATGCACTAGATTTTCCTCAGTATTAGTATAGTTTTTAATGTTTCCTAGCCAGTTGGATCTTCTTAATCTAGTAGAAAAAGTGGCTTTCAAATTTTTCTTAGGTGTTGAAGTAACAATTTTCATTTTTTTTTTCCACTAGGGTATTAGATTTTTCCTTTTTATTTAAAGAGGCTTTGACGATGTGTTGTTTTCCCTCTTCGACATAGGACTTTCTTTTTTTGGATATTGGTGGTGGAATAATGGGAGATTTTAGACCTGTTATGGTAGAAAATGTAGATGATGAAAGAAGAAAATGACTGACCCATTTCAGCTCACTTGCTATAATAGATTCAATATCAGGAGGAATCACATTAATAAATCTCTGAGACCACCACTTGTTGAAATGGTCAACATTCTCTTTGGATGATATATTAGCATTACATTTAAGATCTTTTAAACCATAAATAATTTTCTGAATTTCTTCAATAGAGTGATAATTGAATTCATATGCTTTTGGGACTTCTTTTAGATACATAGACTAGTGCAATCTAAACTATCGACTTTAGAGATAAGGCATATAATACTCTATAGTTATGTTTGGCTTATTTGAGTCCAATGAACCAGTGCCACCCTTGGTTGAAAATTATAATGGAGGATCATCTGATTGTGGAAGTTCCTCACTTCTCTCAGAAAGATGGAAAGTTGATCGTTTATCCTGATTCTCTACTTTGAAAAAAATGATAAAATTTCATTAAATGACATAGAGCAGTTGTAATAATAAACATTCAATCCAATTGCTTCATCTGACTGTGGAAGTTCCTCATTTCTTAATTCTGGGAAGTACATGAATAGCCATAACTACACCAACCAAAGTGCTCTACCGAACCTTGAAAAAAGGCCTTGACATATGATAATAATTTAGAGATTTGTAAGTGAGGCCAAGTAAAATTAACCTAAGGGCGAGATACTTTCCTGATGTAATAGCCCGTGCCAAATCTATGTACTCCACAGCTAGCTTTCTAGAGAAAGGACACATCAAGAATTTGCAAATCAACACCCAAAGAAATTCAACATGTTCCTTCTAATAAGGCAAGCCATATGCTTTAACCTTATATTAAATCAAGGAATGATGTGAAGAATAGTCAATTGAGGCTGTTGAAAAAGATGTCAATTTTTTAATATTTGAATCAATCAAACATGATGCATCTGGTATAACCACAGGCAATCCCATTAGCAAAAACACATTATGCACGGTAATTGAACAAATACCAAAAGGGAAAATAAATGAGTTGAGACTATGAACCCAAAAATGCATTGCTGCACATATTGGCTTTAAAAGGCAGTCTAATTTTGCTTATTTCTATTAGTTGATTTATCCCCATTACCTTCCACATTTTTTTGTAATGTGATTTCAACCTATTAATCCATTAAATCCACTCATAATACGGTTTGTGCTAGGACTTCACGGTAGGTGTATCGACAAGTGGTTTCAAATATGCTTCTAATAATAATTCTTCCTTGGAAGACAGAGGGAAGGGTGTAGCAGGTATTCCATCCTCGCTGCTTGCAAATGGACACACTGAGATAACCAAGTCATTAACCAGTCGTGGAATCCAACCCCTACATTCCAAAAAGTAAAAAAATATATATATTTTTAAAATTAAGTAAGCTTGGTTAAATTAAATGTTTATAATTGGGAAAAGTTGAAAAAAAAAAACGTATCTACCACAATGATATAAATGGTGGTAATGGATTCGCAGCCTCTATCATTATTGTATTTCGAATTTCCTAGAATAAAATATTTCAACAACTTTTCATCTTACAACATCTTTATTATTTGTAATATACACTAAATATCATTTCATAATACCAATGTATGTAAATATGAAAAAATACCACCAAACCGCGACTTTGGTTAAAATTCAACTTTTCTTCATCACTCAATGTTACATTTGATTTTAGAAACAGTAGTAACTGTAAAATTTTGATTTTATTTTATTTCATTGAAAATCATTGATTTTATTTTATTTCATTTAAAATTTTGACTCATTGAAAATCAATATTTTGTTTAATTAAATTTATTTCATAGCCTCTTTCAAATGTATGGAAAAAACATTGTAGTATTTTTAATCAAAACCATTGGCAATACAAGCAATAATTATTAATTTGTATAATTTACTAACTTGAAGCACATTTTGTGTTTGTTTCTCATTTGACTCACCAGTGTACCTCACATCCTCCATTTTGTCTGTTAATTAATGAAAAAAAATATTGTTAGACAAAATATAAATTAGAGAGTTAAATTAGTTATAAAAAAAAAAATCTTGGCATTATGATTCTAAAAGTACCTTTTTTTTTAATTTGTAGTGCCTTTTGAAATAAGTTTTAATTGGGCAATAGAAATGAGATTTTTTATCAACCATGGAGAAGTTGTTAACAACTGTTTACTAGTGTACACAGACGATAAAGGTTGATATTTGATTGTGATGGATGAATGTCCGCCGTTAGAATAAAAAGAAAATAATAGATCGTATGAGGATACAATAAAATTAGGTTGCTAAAATTATTTTCGATGCCGATGAGAGTAGTTAATTGGATGCGTAAGGATAGATTTAAACACAAGTTGTGGTATTGGTAACTGATGCGAAAGCTTGACTGAAGATACTTCTATTGGGTTGTGACTTCTTTTGGAAGCTTGAATTTGAAAGGGATTTAAATTGGAACTATTTTCCATGTTAAAGATTGGAGCTAATCTCGACGTTATCAGTAAAGCAATATTATTAGAGTTAATGATGGAAGGTGACCCAAATTGAAAAGGAAGTAATGCATTAACTCCCTTTTTTTGATTTTCGTTTTCCCTATGCTTTTCCCTCTCATTTTGCCAAAACCAGGCATCATATATAGTGAACCGTACAGTCGGCCTCATCAATTGTTCAAAAAATATCTTTTCAATCTAACTATTATCACGCATAGCACTAATCCCATGTATTATCTATACATATGGTGAAATATAATAACTATACAATTTCCAACTTACATTGAAATGTTTGGTCACCTTTTTTTTATAAGAAATATATTTTTCACTTGAAAATTAAACCATATTAGCATTTAAATTTGTGAAACCAATAGTATGGTGAAATAACTTTCATAAACCATCATTGGGTCCTTTTAATTTTTTTTGGTGAAGTAATATGTTAGTTAAATACATTATGTGTTACTTGACATTACTTTAAATTACATTTAATTTTTGTACCTTCAAACTACTCTAATTTCACAAACAATCCAATCTGTCACAAACAAATATGACTTCATGGTAATAGCTGCAATCCATACATTTTATAACGCCATCATCCACCAAGCCACCCTAGCCTAAATGCCTATGGAAAAAGCTTTCAAGACATTCATTTATTTTAGGTGTCAAACTCCCCATCACCTATAGCTTTCTAAATACTTCAAGTAAAGATGCCCCACTTTCTCCAAGCTTTTTCATTTCTTTCACAACTTCGACTAGATGTTTGCTTTCCTTTTCATCGCTTCTATTACCGCTACATAACAAGATCACCCTCTAAAATGGACCATGATCTATAATGTCCTACTACCGAGGCTAACTTTAGTATAACACAGCCATTCTCAAGATCAGGTGATATGCAGAAGCATGTTTCCTATAAAATAATATCACACAATATAAATAATATATTTTTTCACTATATAACATTCACCATCTTTGTAAATTGATATAAGACACAATATACAAAACTATGTAATTTCATAATTATTGTTCCAATTAAAACCAAAATCAAATTTACATATCAGCCCTTCCTTATACAATGATTCTGGATTTTGACACTCGACGCATCATTGTAAAAATGAATTCATCGACCGTGGAAAAACCCAATGTTCACCAGGGATGCTATCCAAATTAACTCATCGGTAAATAATAGGGTGGTCTGCTGCATTATAAATGTGTTTACAATTGATATAGAATAAACCAAATTATAATACTTTATTAGTTAGTCTGAAATAAAAAAACAATTTCATTAAATCTATGACATTGTTTATACATTAGTTTAAAATTAAAAAGATCTTTCAAAGAATGTCTTCCCACTCTTGAGATTATGTCAAGCACCAACTCATCAAGAATATCGTATAGGGAAGTGAAAAGAGTCCTTAGGGGGGGTGAATAGGACTATCAAATAAAAATGAGAAATTTAAAAAATTCTTTGCAATAATTAAATAGAAGTTGAGAAGGAAGAATGAAGAACACAAAGATTTAAAGAGTTCGGATTTAACAATAATCCTACGTCTCCACCTAACTTATCCCCAAGTTAGGATTTTTAATCACCTATAATCGTATTCATAAGATTGAGATTATACAAAAGTTTTATGGCTCACTCTTATGACCTTACAACATGAGTTTTTAAGGCTCACTCAAAAAACCAAAATCCAAGCGTTTTAATAGACAACACTTAAACCAATTCCTTTAGAAATAAATTTTACTTTCCTTCTAATCTAACCCAAGATTTAAGATGAAGAGAAATTCTATTTCTAACACACACCTAACTATCACAAGAGTTATATAGACAAAGAATCGTTTAAAAGAATTTGAGAGCTCAATGAATGCTTAAGAAATAATGAATGATAAATAAGTTGCTTCACTTTCATTCAACTTTAGAGGTATTTATACTTAAAAATATAGCTTTTGGAGGTGCAAATGATGTGTCCAACGTCTATATTTTGAATTATTGAAAGTGATGTTTTTAGACAACTATTTATGAATTGAAACCGTGATTGGCTACCTAAGACGTTTGAATTTGCCCACACTTTCTTCATAGAAGCTGTAGATATTTGAATTATCTTTCCATATCATTTTGAATCACTTAAATTGGATGTTTGTAGCTCAGGATATATCTAAAATACTAAGAGTTTTGCAATTTGAAATGCAGAATACTATCAGACAACTATACCCAAGTTGAAGCCATGATTTGCTCCTGAAGAAATTTGAATTTGCCTATAATTTCTTCATTAAAGCTGTAGTTATTTGAATTATATTTCCATATAATTTTAAATCACCTAAATTTGACTTCTTTAGCTCAGGATATGTCTAAAATACTAAAAGCTATGCAATTTGAAATGCAGAATACTATCAGATAGCTATACACAAGTTGAAGTCGTGATTTTCTCTTGAAGAAATTTTAATTTGCCCACACTTTCTTCATGAAAGTTGTATATATTTGAATTATCTTTTCATATCATTTGAATCACCTTAATTGGAATTTTGTAACTCAAGATATGTTTAAAATACTAAGAGATGTGCAGTATGAGATAACAGACATATATGTGGATTTTGACTCAAAATTTGCATAACCAAATGAACTTGGATTTTGACAAATAAGTCCAATTAAGAAAGCTCAAGATGTATACTTCAAATGTGAAGAAGCTCATTTTCTCAGTTAAGAGCTTTAAAGATGTCAAAAGCCTTCTTGAATCTTAGAGGTTCAATTTGCCCGAAAAGTCACTATTCATCCAAAAGTGTATATGCTTGGTATATGTTTGGTATATAATTCTCTACACACTTAATTGAAATTATTAGTATAAAAATTATTTGTCAAAGTCCAAAATTTAGAGTTTGATCATGCAAATGGTCAATAATCTCCCCCTTTTTGGCTTTAACAACCAATTTTAAAAGATAATAAATAATGTGTGTGAGTGTGACAATAAATAACATGTATAAGCATGCTAATTAAAATAGCTCCCCCTTTCAAATTAAATAGATGCAAAATGAGAAAGCATTTTTCTCCCCCTTAACATATGCATAATTTCAATATTTATCATGTATCGGAGTATATACATGAATTATCATATCATGTGTAAGGGTTTAACAAATCTATTCCTTTAACAAAATATATTTCTTTATTTCTCATCCTTTTGGGACATAATAAGAGATATAAATAAATTTTATTATCCTTCTTATTAAGAATAAGGACAACATAAAAATATATCAAGAACATAGTCTAACATAACAAATGATGATAACATGATCATTAAAAAATGTTAGACAACATGATCATTAAAAAATGTTAGACAACATGAATGAAATAATTTCAAACATATATGCATATAATGCTACTATAATGCATCACAAAATAGTACATATACTATATTGAAACATCACATGATTATAGAAAGTTTAGCTAGTCAATCAATCATACATAATCATGTAGTACTTAGCATATCTTAAATACAAACACAATTATTTATCCCTTAAGCATATAGCTTCTTTTCCCCCTTTGTCAAAGACAAAAAAAGAGAGAGATATAATGGTAAATAGACCTAAGGGAGTCAATAATACCAGAGGGAATAAAAGATCAAGAACCAAAACAAGAAAAGCAAAGATACTCAAAATCTTTATGAAAGTCATTTCATTTTTAAAGATAAAAACCATTCCTAAGAAGAATTTATACATGAGTATGAATTTTATAGGTATAAGCATAATTGATAGTCATGTATAAATAAAAAAAATTCATATCATATATAAACAAAGTAAGCAAACTAAGACTTTTTATCACAAGGACAAAACTTGCCACACTTTCATTGTTACTATGCATGCATAAAAAATTTCTGTTAAATAAATTCAAACAATTTTCTCCCCCTATTTCAATGAATTAAAAATATTGATATTAAAGACACACTATCACATAGTTATGTCACTAACACAAACACATCTTTGTAAAAAAAAAATTTCTCTTCCTTAAAAGAAATTAACTAAGTATGTATGCAAACTCAATTATTTTTGCCTCATTTGACAAAAGCAAAGATAGACCAAATCTTAAAAAAAATATTCATGCCTTATCAAATATCAAAACAATTCCTAAGTGGAATTGATACATGAATAAATTAAACATTAATTATGCATGTATAAACATAATAAACAATATTCATGCGTAAACACAATAGAAAAATAATAATAATAAACAAACTCAAATATTTCTTCCCCCTTGACAAAATGCAAATAAAATTGCACTAAAAAGAGAGAGCTACAATGATATTAAAATACCAATTACAAGACATAAAACTAACAGCTCATGTCTTATATTCAGAAAATATCCAAAAAATAAACTGAGCATAAACTGTCATAAAATAAACAAACAACTCAAAACTTAGATACGGAAAGTATACTAAAAATAATCCCAACAGAAACTGGTATAAAATGAATTAAAAATATTAAAAAAAAATCTTGTTGAGGAGAAATATTTTTACTAAATTAAAATAATTAATTAATTGAATTTAGCTCAATAATTAATTATTAATTTGAAAAATATGAGAGCTTTTGAAAAAAAAATTAAATGAATCCACATAAATCCAAATCAAATAAAATTAATACAAAGATCATGCAAATGGGAAATACAATATATCATGTATATGAAGTAAATTTGCTAAAGCAAATACTTTTAAAACAGAATATATACATGATGCTGAAAGTAATTTTTCTAAAGCACATGATCATATAAGAATCCAAATATCAATTCATCAATTTAACAAGTGATCAAGACAAGCTTGAGCCATCAATCATACCAAGCTCATACTTAATAAAATTCAATCTTTCCTCACAAAGAGGTTTGGTAAAGATGCCTGCTAATTGATGATTAGTATTAACAAAATCAAGAAAAATATCACCATTTTGGACATGATCATGCAAGAAATGATGTCTAATGTCAATATGCTTAGTTATAGAATGCTGAATGGGATTTTTACTAAGGTGTATAGCACTTGTATTGTCATATTTAATTGGAATGTGATTAATATCAATGCCATAGTCCAAAAGTTATTGTTCTTGCCATAGAACTTGGTGCAACAACAACTAGCCGCCACATATTCTGCTTCAGCGATGGACAAGGCAACCGAAACTTGTTTCTTACTAAACTAAGAAGCTAAGCAATTTCCTAAAATTTGACAAGTTTTGAAAGTGCTTTTTCTATCTAGTAAACTACCAGCAAAGTCTGCATTAGAATAACTAATCAAGTCAAAGGATGAACTCTTAGGATACCAAAGTCCTAAATGCATTATACCATAAAGATATTTAAAAATTCTTTTGATAGCTTTCAAATGAGACTCTCTAGGACTTGATTGAAATCTAGCACACAAGCAAGTAGCAAACATAATATCGGGTCTACTAGTAGTTAAATAAAGAAGAGATCCGATCATACCTCTAATCGCTTTCATCAACCGGTTTGCCATTCTCATCTTTGTTAAGTTTGGTTATGGTGCTCATTGGAGTTTTACTTATCTTAGCTCCATCCATGCTAAACTTCTTAAGAACATCTCTTGCATACTTGGTTTGATTAATGAAAATCCATTTTTGCATTACTTAATTTGTAGTCCAAGAAAGAATTTGAGTTCATCCATCATACTCATCTTAAATTCTCCTTGCATTAAATTAGAGAATTCCTTACAGAAGCAATGGTTAGTAGCACTGAATATAAAGTCATCAATATATATTTGAACAATTAATAAATTATGTTTAGATTTCTTTATAAAAAGAGTTATGTCAACCTTTCCTTTAGAGAAACCTTTCTTTAGTAAAAAGTTACTCAATCTTTCATACCAAGCTCTTAGAGCTTGTTTCAATCCATATAACGTTTTTGAAAGTTTAAACACATGATTTGGAGAGTTAAAATTTTCAAAACCTGGAGGTTGTTCAACATATACCTCCTCTTTAATAAAACCATTTAAAAATGCACTTTTGATATCCATTTGATAAATTTTAAAATCCATGTATGATGCAAATGCAATTAGCATCCTAATAGCTTCTAACCTTACAACGGGGCAAAGGTTTCATCATAATCAATGCCTTCCTCTTGATTATAACCTTTAACTGCTAGTCTAGCTTTGTTCCTAGTTATGACACCTTGTTCATTCATCTTATTTCTAAACACCCATTTGGTGCCTATAATAGGATGTTGTTTAGGTTTAGGAACTAATGTCCAAACCTTATTTCTCTTAAATTGATTTAACTCTTCTTGCATAGCAAGGACTCAAAATTCATCACACAAAGCATCATCAATATTTTTGGGTTCAATTTGAGAAATGAAGGCTAAATTAACAGTAGACTTTAATTGAGATATAGTAGTTACCCCTTTTATAGTGTCATATATAATGAGGTCTTGAGGGTGAGCTTTCTTGAATTGCCAATCCTTTGGAAGTTCATCCTTCAAGGTAGGTTGAGATGTCTCCTCATTTTCCTTCTTACTTGGATCTTAAAGTTCTGAAGGCTTGCTAGCATTTTCTTCTTGTGTTTCCACAATCTCATTGTCACCTACAAGATCATCAACACTACAAGCATCCTTTCTAGGATCAAGTGAGTTTGATTCATCAAATACCACATGCATTTACTCTTCAACTACTAGAGTTCTCTTATTAAAGACCTTATATGCTTTGCTAGAGATGGAATAGCCTAGGAAAATTCCTTCATCGGCTTTGGAATCAAATTTTCCAAGATTATCCTTAGTGTTCAATATCAAACACTTGCATCCAAATACTCTTAAATATGAGATTTTGTGTTTTTAATTGTTCCATAGCTCATAAGATGTTTTATTTAAAATTGGACTTTTGAAAAATTAGTTTGAAATATAACAAGATGTGTTAATGACTTCCACCCAAACGTATAGAGGCAAATTATACTTATGAAGCATTGTTCTAGCCATTTCCACAAGAGTTCTGTTTTTCCTTTCAATTACCCTATTTTGTTGAGGAGTTCTAAGAGATGAAAATGTATAGGAAATACTATTTTCATTATAATAGTTTTTGAAAAATTCATTTTCAAATTCGGTTCCATGATCACTTTTAATGGATAAAATACAAAATCCTTTTTCTTTTTTAACTCTTTTTGAAAAATTTTCAAAAGCTTTAAATGCATCATTCTTATGAGCAAGGAAACACACCCAAGTGTATCTAGAGTAGTCATCAACCAATACATAAGCATAGTGCATTCCACCGAGACTAGCAACTTTAGTTGGTCCAAATAAATCCATATGTATAAGTTCAAGTGGCCTAGAGGTGGACATTACATTTTTTAGCTTAAATGAGGACTTGGATTGTTTTCCCTTTTGATAAGCATCACAAGGTTTATCTTTAGTGAATTCAAGCTTAAGTAAACCAATTACAAGTTCATGTTTACAAAGATCATTCAAAAGCTCAAAATTTGCATGTCCTAATCTTCTATGCCATATCCATGTGTCATGAGAGATAGACACTAAGCATTTTATGTCTTTGTTATCAATTTTATTCAAATCAATAACATAAACATTGTCTACTCTTTTACCACTAAAAATAATTTTGTTTTCATCATGACTACTAATAAAGCAATTTTTAGGATAAAAAGTTACTTTGTTTTCCATGTCACACAATTGACTTATACTAAGCAGATTATGTTTAAGACTATCAACAAATAACACATGATGTATAAATAAGGATTGAGGATTACCTATTTCTCCAATGCCAATAATTTTTCCTTTTGCATTATCTCTGAAGGTAACATGCCCTCCATCCTTAGCATCAAGTTTGTTGAATTGCTCTTTGTCTCCTATCATGTGCTTTGAACATCCACTATCAAGATACCACTTGCTTTTTATTCTTGTGGATTTCAAGCACATTTACATAATACAATTTAAGTGTTCTTTTGGACCCAAACCTTTATTGGTCTAGGTTGGTTAGTTTCAAGATAATCCGTGGGAAGTAAATTCACATGCAGTCTTCTATAGAAGCACACATTGTTAGTATGTCCTTTGATCATGCAATAAGAACATATAATATTTTCAAATTTATTCCTTTTAGTATGAAATGCTTTCCTAGTGTGTGCAACATGCCTATGGTGTTGTGTGTATCTCCTATTGTTTTGTGTCATCAAGTAAGACATGCATTGGCAATAATGATGTGTATTTTGATAATTTTGTGCAACATATTTATGTGCATTGTATTATGTAGCATGCTTATTATAATTGTGTCTAATGTACATATAAACATGCTTAAGTTTAGGTGATCTAGTTTGAACCTTACCTCTTTGTGTTAATGAAGGATGAATCTCATGATACTTTTCCTTGCTATTTAACACATGAGATCTTTTAGCTTTGAAAGGTTGATTCTCATTTGATTTGGTGGTTGAAGGAGTGGAATCATATTAAGCTTTTACAAAATTAATATGTGATGAAGATGATGAAGACATTCCATTCTTATATCCAATTCCATGGGTGTCTCCATAAAATTTTTGAGAGTCAAGAAGACTATCTAAAGTTTCTTTTCCTCTCTTAAATTTAGCAATGGAACTCTTTAATTCTAAGACCTCCTTAGAAAGCTTATGATTTTCATCATTTACTTTCTTGAGTTGATCTTCCAAAGAATTAGAAGATTTTGCATCATTAACAAGTTTTTCGTTTGATTCAACAAGTTTAGCAAAATTAATTTTTAAAATTTCTAATTCTTTATTTAAGCTACCTAACTTATGCTTATAATTTTTTTCTTAGATAATAAGCTTTTGCATTTAATAAGTAATTTGCTCACAATAGAGCTCTCATCATCATCATCATCATCATTATTACAATAATTAACACAATCATCAAAGGAAGAATAAGAAGTAGATGGTACCTTATTTTCATTTTCAAAGGCCATAAAGCAAAGATTAGCCACCTCTTGTTGTTCCTTTTCCTCTTCGGATTCGGAAGAATCATCCTAATGCCTTCTTCTTATCCTTTGCTCCCTTGTTCTTGAATATGAGTTTGGGACACTCACTTCTAATATGTCCCAATTTCTTGCATTCATAGCAAGTAACCTCCTTAGTTTTCTTCTTCCCATCTCCTTCGAATTTCTTATTGAAGTCCCTTATTCTTGAGAAGTTTTTCTTTCTCAAAAACTTCTTAAAGTTCCTATGAGTATGACAATGTCACCATCTTCATCACTAGAATCTTTGATGCTTTCCTCTTCACTATCTTCTTGAAGAATTTTTAGAGCAATGCTCTTTTTCTTTTCTTCTTTCTCTTCTTGTTCTTCACCTCTTTGCTTGATAGCGAGCTCATGTGTTAAAAGCTTACCGATGAGCACATCGATTGATAAGGTGGAGAGGTCTTGAGCTTCTTCAATTGAAGTAATACGATCCTTTTTAGGTTGGATTCTTAGAATCTTGTTGTTTACTTCTTCCTTGGAGAAATGTTTTCGAAGTTTCTTGAGGGTTGAAACGAGTGCATTAAGATGATTTGTCATCTCCGTGATTGATTCATAAGGCTTCATTTTGAAGAGTTCATATTCATACATATAAAGTTGATCCTTTTTGCTTCTTACTTGAATGCTGCCTTCGTAGTGGTTTTCCAAGGTCTTCTACATTTCTTTGGCCAACATACAATGTTGAAGCTTGCCTCCTTCTTCTCTTATCATTAAAGAGACTAGAGTAATCATAGATTTTTTATGTTTGTGATTTTCTTCCTTTTAATCAATACTTCATTATTGTAAGAGTAGTTACCACACCATCAATGACAGTTGTAGGTGGTTCCCAACCTCTAAGGACAATGTCCTAAAGTTTAATTGAATCATAATCAAGATATAATTCCATTTTGAATTTCCAATATGGATAGTCACTACCATTAAAGAATGGTCTAAGAGAAGAGATGCTTTGCGATTCACTCCCTATAATCTTGTATTCTAGCAATAAAGTACCTAGAATTCAAGCTTTAATACCAATTGACAAGAATCCTGAAGGGGGGGGGGGAGGTGAACAGGACTATCAAATAAAAATGAGAAATTAAAAAGAATTCTTTGCAAAAATTAAATAGAAGTTGAGAAGGAAGAATAAAGAACATAAAGATTTAAGGAGTTCGGATTTAACAACAATTCTACATCTCCACCTAACTTATCCCAAAGTTAGGATTTTCAATCACCCACTATCTTATTCATAAGATTAAGATTATACAAGAGTTTTATGGCTCACTCTTATAATCTTACAATATGAGTTTTTAAGGCTCAATCAAAAAACCAAAACCCAAGTGTTTCAATGGACAACACTTAAACTAATTCCTTAAGAAATAAATTTCTCTTCCCTTCTAATCTAACACATACCCAACTCTTATAAGAGTTATATAAAAAAAGAATTATTTAAGAGAATTTGAGAGTTCAATGAATGCTTAAGAAATAATGAATGATAAATAAATTGCTTCACTTTCATTCAGCTCTAGTGGTATTTATACTTAAAAAGCTTTTAAAGGTGCAAATGATGTGTCCAACGTCTATGTTTTGAATCATTGAAAGTGATGCTGTCAGATAACTATTCATGAGTTGAAATCATGATTGGCTACCTAAGACGTTTGAATTTTCCCACACGTTCTTCATAGAAGCTGTAGATATTTGAATTATCTTTCCATATCATTTTGAATCACCTAAATTGGATGTTTGTAGCTCAGGATATATCTAAAATACTAAGAGTTTTGCAATTTGAAATGTAGAATACTATCAGACAGCTATACCCAAGTTGAAGCCATGATTTGCTCCTAAAGAAATTTGAATTTACCTATAATTTTTTCATTAACGCTGTAGATATTTGAATTATCTTTCCATATAATTTTAAATCACCTAAATTTGACTTCTTTAGCTCAGGATATGTCTAAACTACTAAAAGTTACGCAATCTGAAATGCAAAATACTGTCAGACAGCTACACACAAGTTGAAGTCATGATTTTCTCTTGAAGAAATTTTAATTTGCCCATACTTTCTTCATGAAAGTTGTATATATTTGAATTATCTTTTCATGTCATTTGAATTACCTTAATTGGACTTCTGTAACTCAAGATATGTCTAAAATACTAAGAGATGTGCAGTATGAGATAACAGATGTATATGTGGATTTTGACTCAAAATTTGCATAACCAAATGAACTTGGATTTTGAAAAATAAGCCCAATTAAGAAAGCTCAAGATGTATACTTCAAATGTGAAGAAGCTCATTTTCTCATTTAAGAGCTCTAAAGATGTCAAAAGCCTTCTTGAATCTTAGAGGTTCAATTTGCCCAAAAAGTCACTATTCATCCAAAAGTGTATATGCTTGGTATATATTTGGTATATAATTCCCTACACACTTAATTGAAATTATTAGTATAAAAATTGTTTGTCAAAGTCCAAAGTTTAGAGTTTGATAATGCAAACGGTCAATTGGAAGTCGCCGAAATATCTGTGTTTTTTAACTTTTCTGTAGCCATTATCATTCATAATTTTTTGAAAATTAGAAAAATAAGGGAATAGAGTAGAAAGTTTTGTTTAAAGTAAGATAAATTAGTGGTGCAATGTAGATATGTAGAGTATATATAAGAGTATGTAACTATGTAATTCACAAAGTTAAATCGACGTGATTGTTAACATAAATGTACTTTGAATTAAATTCAACAACATATTTGTAAAAACATTATATTAACATATATATTTCGATATTTAAGTGACAATATTACTTGTAAACTTTTTTTTTCAGATTATAATACATGGTGAAGTTATTTGACCATATAACATTCCCTATTTTTATAAATTGATATTGCAACTTTCTTTGGAAGTTTTATTATTATTGAGCCTATTGGTGAAGCAACATTTCTAATAATTAAACTAAAAATTATTCATTTTCCATTAGTGGTGAAGCACTACATTATAAATTATATTCATTAATTACAAAATATGTAAACTATGGCCTTTCAAGTTAGGGGATTGAGGATAAGCATGATGTTACTGCACGCGAGTTATACATCACTGTAATTATCCTTGATTAACGATGATATATAATTATGGATAATCATACCAATTATGATGTAAGTTGTAAGGTTTTTATAGTGAGCATAATGAACTTGATTAAACCAACATCATGCATTTTTAATCTACACTTGTAAACTATAGTATATTAATTATTACATATAGATTGTTTAAACTAGCCAGAGTAGATTACCAATTGATATGTGAACTCATTTTGAAATTATAGTAGTCTTAGGCAAAATTGTTTAGTAAATTCAATTGTTTTGTGAAATCATTTTGAAATTAGTACTAATTTTGAAGATCTGAAATGAATATAAAACCATAATTGTTACTATATTCACTTTTAATACCAACAATTAATTCAACTACAAATAAATAAAACTTCATGGTGACAACTGCACTCTATGTAGTTGATCACTTCAAAATATTCAGCTAGGCGAACCCATCAACATTGTAAATGGTGTAACCTTTCAGGGCACATTTTTTTTTAGCACTAATGTGCCCATTACCTAAACCCTTCAAAGTATTTCTATAAATTGGAACTTGCATTCTATTAACTTGTTCAATTTTTTCACAGTTTGAACAAGTCTTTTACCCTCCTGTTCCTCATCACTATTGCCACCACACAATAAAATAACCCTGAGAATATAACATGCTCAACAATTTCCTCCTGCCACAGCCTGCTAGAGTAGCAGACGACCAGAGGTCAAGTTAGGATGTATGTCGAAGCACGTTTCTTGAAAATAAACCATATTATTAAAATTTAAAATAACAATATGTCATTTAATATAACACAATTTCACATCATTTGTTTGTGCAAGTTGCTTACCTCCCCTTCCTTATACAATGATTATGAATTTTCAAACCTCAAACATCTTCTTAAAAATGTGAACATCAATTGTGGACAAACCCACTATTTATCAGGCAAGTTGTCTATATTAGCTCGTCTGTGCACTTCTAGTTCTTCTGATGCGACATTAAAAGCCTTACAACTGAAAGAGCAAGAAAAATATAATATTAATTAATGATTAAGGATCTTGAAAATAATCAAAAGCAGTATTCACCAGACATACCATAGTTTCACATTAAACAAATTTGTTGTTGAATGTGCTCATACTCTTGCTATTATGTCCTCCAATAAATTTTCTAGCACATCATGGATGGATGTCACTGGAGTATATGTGGTTTTGTCATTCTTAATAGCCATTTTTATGAAGATACTTTATTGTTAAAGAAAAACTAGATAAACAAAAAACTAGGAATTAAGGTGAGTTACAAATGAGAACATGCAACACTAATGTATTTAAAGGTCAATAAGATGTTAATGCATTGTCGATGCCAGGAAGTCAAATCGAAATTATTCATATGAGCAGCTTTATAAATTCCAATCTGGTATGGTATGTGTACAATGTATAGATTAAACCATAAGTATAGATTAATGTCACATCTAAATGTGAAATAAACTTTATTGTTATTGAAATTACAATTTACATTATGAATGCTTCAATGTCAATGTGATCTATGAAATTGGAATTTATCTACATGAACACACAAGTATAACCCATGTCACATATTCAATGTCAATGTGATATATGAAATTAACATTCGTCTACATGCATAAAATTAATAAACTACAATGTCATAAATTGAATGTCAATGAAATTGGAATTTACATTTTAAATTATTCAATGTCAATGTCAATGTGATATATGAAATTGAAATTTATCTACATGAACACACAGGTATAACATAATGTCACATATTCAATGTCAATGTGATATATGAAATTAACATTAGTCTACATGCACAAAATTAATAAACTATAATGTCACAAATTAAATGTCAATTAAATTGGAATGTACATTTTAATTTATTCAATGTCAATGTGATATATGAAATTAGAATTTGTCTACATGAACACACAAGTATAACACAATGTCACATATTCAATGTCAATGTGATATATGAAATTAACATTAGTTTACATGGACAAAATTAGTAAACTATAATGTCACAAATTGAATGTCAATGAAATTGGAATTTACATTTTAAATTATTCAATGTCAATGTGATATATGAAATTGAAATTTATCTACATGAACACACAAGTAAATTTTAATGTCATATATTCAATGTTAATGTGATATATGAAATTAACATTAGTCTATATGCATAAAATTAGTAAACTATAATGTTACAAATTGAATGTCAATGAAATTGGAATTTACATTTTAAATTATTCAATGTCAATGTGGTTTATGAAATTGAATTTTATCTACATTAACAATACAAGTAAATTTTAATGTCATATATTCAATGTTAATGTGATATATGAAATTAACATTAATCTACATGCACAAAATTATTAAACTTTAATGTCACAAATTTAATGTCAATGTGACGTATATAAGCCTCAACTAAACTTAAAATGCATTAATGTGAATTTGTTCTATGAAATTAAAAGTAATGTACATGAACACCTTTAAGTACTTTGTAAACTTGATTATAATAATGGTTCATAAATATTCCATCCATTCACCAAATATTATAGCAATGCTATTAAATCATATTCTTTTTTAAAATGTACATTAATCCTACATTTATAATTTCACAAGCATATATATGCACGTATTCCATGTTGATCGTAATTCACCACATTGTATATTCACTATACTTAGGGATTTTATTCCATAGTGTAATTCATCAAAATTGAAATTACAACGTCTATTATAAGCAAATGTTTTAGACTTATGTCAACAGTCACCGAAAGGTTACATTTGTATCCAACGACGATTTATTTGTTGGCAGTTTGAAATTCAAATTTGTCATAAATAACCACTTCTTTGCATCGAAATGCACTCTATATAAACCACCTTAGTGAAACTAATCAACTCACTTTCACCAAGCAACTCACTTTCAAAATCTAAAAAAATCACTATATACTTTTATCCTTCATTTTACTTCAACAATGGCTGCATTTTATCCAAAATGGAAAACCGATGGTGAATCTTTACAATCATTGGATGTTTGGTTAAAGCATTTTAAGGAAAACATGACAGAAGTTATGAGTATATTGTTTCAATTATTTTTAATATCGTAATGAATATACTTTTTTTCAAAAATTTTAATGTATTCCTTTTTTTTTGATAAGTTAATAGTGAGTACCTGATTACTACTTACAATGTTTAGGTGAACCACTTGCAGAAACGGTTATGCTTAGACTAATATATTCTAGGCCATACAATTTATGGGAAATAAGAGTCTGTACTAACAACAACATCTTTTAGGACAAGAACATGCTTACAGATGGTATTATTGAATTGTTCAACAACTATAACATTAACAACAATGTTCTGATGTATTTCTGGATATGTACACTATGGCTTATTGACTTTAGTGCAGTTTCAATGAATAGTGGAGATAAGATACATTATTGGCCTCCATCTCATGGTGAAACAAAACCACCATCATCTCCACCGTTGAGAATAGGAGGTTTGTCGAATCAAATAAGTTAGATCGATCACTATTTTAATTGCTTTATATCCATAGAATTTATATTTGTTGACATTATTAGTTTTCTGTTTCAAGGTGATGTGTTAGTTTTGTGTATCTAAGTGAAGTGGAAACATGCAATTCACTGTGTTATTTTTGTAATGAAGTTTATAAGTTATATATTGTCAAATCTAAAATCAATTGAATCGCCTTTCTCTCAATTGATCTCATTGAAAAAGTCAAGAATAATGTTTAGCTAATCAAATATGTACTATTAGTTGCCTTTTCGAAGTACGCTATATTTAATTGCATTTGAAAGGAGTTATATTTTGGCAACATAAATAGGATCATAGTTAACACGTATAATATCTGCCATGCACATATCTTAGTGAAATTGTATTTTATTAAGTTAGTCTGCAGGCGAATTAATGAAGTGATAATTAAAATGAAAATTGTTATTTGAACAAATCATTTGAAATTACTTGGTAAAACGCATCCAAATTTCAATTTAAACAAATCATTTCAAAATCTATAATCATAAATTTTGAAATTTTAACAAATTTCATTATGACATCTATTGGTTGTTGAAATCAATGGGTTGATGTCACCGGATTGCATGTGTTTTTCTTTCTCGGTTTGGCAATGATTAGAGACATTATGATAATAATCAAATAAACAATATAATATGAAATAAAATATATAAGATGATTTAGAAGAGAAATATTAATTATTATTGATAACAGTTACATATTTATATTTCAATATTACTTTGGAAGTACCACTCTAGGAATTAATAAGAAGTTCAACCGTTGTGGTGCCAACACGCATCATTTCACTAGTATGGTGCCATACTTTCAAACTCTCATCGTTGTACCAATTCGCATCACTTCATTAATTAGTAATTTTTCTTTGATTAAATTTTAATAAATTTCCATGTACTTTACATATATTGATATTGAAACATTAACATCATATTTTTGTACCAAAATAAATAATGTTGAATAAACCAATACAATCAATTCTTTTACATATATTGATATTGAAACATCAATTTGCTAACACAAATAAACATTAATTTGCTTAATGTAATTTTAAAAATAACACTAATGTCCTTAATCTAAACTAACATCAGTAATTACATGCTAACATGTGTTTGTATCATTAGTAAAAAACTAACTTCAAAAATCCAAACTTATACACATGTTACCTTCAAACATAAAGTCAATGTCTTTTAATGAAAAAAATTCATTAATAAGATGAATCAAATTAATATCGATTGAAACATATGTTCTATCTTACAGTTCAAGTTAAATTACATGTTTAATGTGATTAATGAAATATACTTTACTCTAAACCTTAATCAATGATAAATTCACATGTTACATTCATAAACTACTTTCAATTACATTGTTGAAATTGACATCTACGTGCTTGGTTTCCCTAACCATTGTTTAAAACATGCATTCAAATTCATGTTAAAGACATTAATATTAATCTAGTTGCTTTGTTTCCCTTACCATCGATTTATGTATTAGTTACATTCTTGGTGAAACATCTTTGTGTGTGTTATAAAATTATAATCCTTGGTGAATTCATTTATGCAATTTAATTCAAATAGTAGTAACTACAAACATAATGATCAAAATTCCATTCAACTGTTTATATATTACACTCCTAGCCAATTTTGACCCCATATATTATTTGTTTTCATTGCTGAAATTGTTAAAATTTGCAAAGCTAGCTTGACTACCCATTACTTCACCACCATTAAGTAGCTGCCTCCACACTGTCAAATTATTCAATGCACTAACAACAACACTTTGTTGCTACAAAACAATTAAAAAAATAGTCCCTATTATTATTCTAATCTATAAAAATATATAATAACAAATAAAATTTGAAAATAATTTACATGGTATGAATTCATTATATCGGGTTATCTTGTATAGAAGACTGTACATCTTTCCTAAAACCTCGACCACCTTTGCCCCCTCAGCCGCCACCTCCTCCTGTTCTCCTACCACTAACAACAGTGGTTTCTCGTCTTGATCTTATTTTAGTATCAGGAGGCCTTCCATGAGGAACTATGACATTTGGATTCAGAATTGCTACACTAACATTTTGATTGCCTTCACTAGCATTCTGCTCTTTGACATTATTATTATCCAATGCCCAATTCTAGTTCAAAAGCTCATTAGAGGTAGCTTCCAACCTTTCAATTAATAACACCCTTTTAGCATTTTCAAACAAAGCCAAATCAACACATTTATTAAAGTACTTCTGCAATTCAATGCTTTTCTTATACTCCTCAGTCATGTTAGGAAAACCATCGACAAAAAATATTGTTAAATGAGGGCAATGCACATCCTTTCGCCACCTTTTGCTCACATATCATTCGTTAACTACTCGAATATCCTTAATAGACAACATTATAAGTATGTGGCAGCACAATACATTACTTGATTTAAATTTTCTATAGTTACAGTTAATGTAATTACCTTATGTCCTAAAATCAACTGTATAAATAAACTCTTTCACAAAATAGTCATTCATTAATCATCTTTCATGCACCAGGTGTAACTCAATGCCTCTTGGTTGACTTGAGTATGGTCACCATTCAATGCATGACAGTATATCATCCTTTTAATTTGTTTATGCACTTTTTCAAACATACTATTGGTAAAGGCACACTGAAATTGCTTTTCCTAGTTGAAATTTGTGAAACAAAAAATTCTTTATTCCTACTTTTAAATTCAGCAATAAATTCCTTCTCAACCTTGTCGCTCAATGCTATCTCATATTGGTCAACAAACTATTTCAGTGTACTCCTAAAGTGGATAAATCTATCAAAGTATGCATGCATGCTTTCACTTCTCTGACTTAATGCCATTTCAACCCAAAATCTATAATTTAAGAATATTGGAACCCAGCTCTCCTTATCATTATACAACTTCACCAACCATGTATTTATAGTAAGATTGTACCTATTTGTGAAGTTTCTCCAATTATTCTCAATCATCTTAATACTTAGGCTGTCATATACCAAACCTTTAAATTCCTCACAACATTCACCAAATTCATTAACATGTTTAAACTTTTCTCCTACCTTGCACATGATATGCCGTATATAGAAACGGTGAATGATATTTAGTATAATTTCTCTTACAACCACTTTAATGCTCTCACACTGATCGGTTATAATTGTGTGAGGATGATCTCACCCATAGTAGTGATCCATGAAGAGAACAACCATTTAAATGATTCAACACTCTCATTTGTAACTAAAGCACATCCCAACAAAATTGACTAACCATGATGGTTCACACCAATAAAAGTAGCAAAAGGCATCTTCTATTTATTCATAAGGTAAGTTAAAGATATAGCATTATTGAATTCCTAATATGCAGCTTTACCTCTAGGATGAATCTATAGTACATTTCTCAAACGGTTTTCCTCGTCAAGATCAATCAAATAAAAAAATTCTCCATCTTTCTGCTGCATTAATATAAAAAGTTTTCTGATAGCTTTTGTATCTCCTTCACTAATCCTTGACCTCCTCTCCTTATTTATGAAATTCCTCATATCCCTTTGTGAGCATCCTAAATTTTTTGGACCACCAGCTTGCACAATTGCTATTCTTATGCTTTTACAAGGCCTAAGTCCTGCAATGTCATTAGCGACCAATATTCTCTGAAGTGTTGAAGTTAAACACCTATGGCCACTCATTAACCTAGACATTAAAGGATTTAGCTTGTGGTTGTGTTCATATTTTATTGAACTAACAACCCACATTCCATCTCTCAACACTGCATTCAAATGAGCTAGGCAATATGATCTCTTTGATTGTATCCTTACTTCTGATTTTCTCCATTTTTCACGGCTAATGGTTTGATATCTTCTTAAACCATCTCTACCCTTGTGAGAAGATCTCTTAGAAACAAAAAATCCTTTCAGCCTAGCATGTTTTTCATAAGCTTTTAATAGTTTATCTACAGTTGCAAAACACATACCTGGTGTAGGATCATCCTTTGCAATACTTTCATTCAAATTTATATTCTTATTATTTTAAGAATTTAATCCACCAACTTCACCTATGCTATCATCGTTGTCATTCCTAACAAGTTCAACAAAGTTTTCTTCTAGTTCAATAGAGTTTTCCTCTCCATTCATGAAATAATCGTAAATTTCAGAGTTGAAAATCTACTGAATCATTTCTTTGTGATCCATTTCCTTAAATAATACTCATGGAAGACAATGGTACATTAATGTTGATCCATTTTGTTGTTATGTTTCCCACCCAATTCAAAAATTAATTATGTCTTGATTATGGTGCTTTTCTACTTTTCTTTTAAAAATATATGTGAATTTAGCACGCCTAACAGTAGTGCTTAACGAGGTAAAGCAGTTCAATGAGGGTATATTAAACATTTGGTTAGCTATTAATTGCTCATTTAATTGTTCTATCTGGATAGATTCTATTCGTTCATCTTTGCCATTGTTAAAATTGATGGGGGCAAAATGGGTGGGTAAGAGTTAGTTAGAAATGTGTATAAGATCTTAATCACATGTTTATCCCTTTGTAACACACTATAATTATAATAAATTAAAACCACAGTATATTTAAAGTTATTGAAATAATTTTATTGAATAATAATAATTGGATAGAATTATTATTATATATTAAAACCACAATATATATATCAATAAATAAATAAATAAATAAATATATATATATATATATATATATATATATATATAATATAATTATAATAAATTAAAACCACAGTATATTTAAAGTTATTGAAATAATTTTATTGAATAATAATAATTGGATAGAATTATTATTATATATTAAAACCACAATATATATATCAATAAATAAATAAATATATATATAATAGTTGAAAAAAAAGATGTCTGTTTTTTTGAGAAAAAAGAAGATATTTTAGTTAGAATAAATGACATAATTTTTTATGGAAAATAAAACTAATATTTTAGATGTAATAAAATTAAAGTGTTTTATATAAAATAGAAGGTGTAAAGTAATATTTTTATGTTTTTTATAAAAAAAATATTGTAAATTTTAATAAATCAACAAATAAGCTTTTTAGGGTGAATGTTGAATTATGAGAAGGGACACTTATTAAAATTTTGACTTAATGATTTTGGAACTTAGCATACATTAGGTTTTTTTTTTTTTTTTTTTTTTACAAAAATGTCTTTAAAAGTTACTTCAATAATAAAAATACTTCTAATTTTTAGAATTTACACGAGTGTCTAAAAAGGAAAAAAAATTGCACATGTGCCCCTTTTTTATGCAAAAATGCCACCCACATCTTTGTGATTGGTTTGTCATTTTTAAGCCTAAATTTGTAGAAAAGAGAGTTTTTTATTTTTTATTTTTTTGAATAACTATGTCAAGGTTCAAACTCAATCTCCTCAACTAGATGTCTACACCTTTTGTTACTTAAACTACTCATAGGGATAAAAGTACTTTTTTTGTTAGGAAAGGTAGAAAGTAGAGTACTTAATTCTTCAACTAACATGTGATTTTCTATAGTCCCATGCAATGATGTGGCATGTGCAAAGAGTTTTTTTTCAATAGCTGATTTTGTTTAAAAAGATGTGCAATTTAGAATTACACCTAAAATCCATTATTAAACTATAAATCTTGGGATGCAATCCCTATAAGACAACATGCAAAAGCCCGTATTACATTCCTCAATCACTCACATTCCTCATATAACTCATTTTATACCCAAAAATAACCTATTTTATTATCTAGTTAAAGATAATGTAAGATTATGTCAAAATATAAATTAGTTATATAGAAATCCATGGCAATTTTAAGGTCAAAGGACTAAGCTAATATTACTATGATGAGAATTACTTATGACAATTATCTATGCAGTATTCTCATGATAGGTCAATCAAGCACTTTATTTCTCAAATAAGTACCTATGAGTTGACTTAATATCTCATATTCATGATTAGTAAAGCATAATCATCTTTGTTAGTTTGGAAGCTGGCATTTGTGTAACCATTTACAACTAGCTCATCTTCCTTACCACCATATAGTAAAAATGCATCCTTAGTTCTTCTCAAGTACTTAAGGATATTTTTAACTACTGTTCAATGACTTTCACTTGGGTCTGACTGGTATCTGCTCGTTGTGCTTAAGGCATGTGAAACATCAGGTCGAGTACATAATATTGCATACATGATAAATCCAATAGCAGAAGCATATGGAATCTTACTCATGCGGTTTTGCTCATCTTATGTCATAGGACACTAAGTCTTGCTGAGACTAATGCCATGTGACATTGGCAAGAATCCTCTTTTAGAATCTTACATGTTAAACTTATTCAATACCTTATCAATGTAAGTGCTCTAACTTAGGCCAATAAGCCTTTTAGATCTATCTCTATAGATTTTGATGCCTAATATATAAGCTGCTTCACCCATGTCTTTCATTGAGAAATAATTCCTTAACCATGATTTAACATTTTTTAAAATAGGAATATCATTTCCAATGAGTAGTATGTCATTAATATACAATACAAAAAACACAATTGCACTCCTACTAACCTTTTTGTAGACACAACGTTCATCTTTATTCTTAATGAAGCCAAACTCTTTGACTGCTTCATCAAAATGAAGATTCCAACTCTGAGATTCTTGCTTCAGTCCGTAAATGGACCTTTGAAGCTTGCATACCTTTCTAGAATTCTTAGGATTGACAAAACCCTTTGGCTGTATTATGTACACATCCTTAAGTAGGTTTCCATTAAGAAATGCTATTTTGACATCCATTTTCCATATCTTATAATCATAGTATGTAGCTACAACAAGGAGAATTTAAATAGATTTCAATATAGTAACTGGTGAAAAGGTTTTATCATAGTTTACACCATGTGTTTGTTTGAAACCCTTTGCAACCAGTCTTGCCTTAAAGGTATGCACATTGCCATCCATGTCTATTTTCTTTTTAAGAACCCATTTGCATCCAATAGTTTTTAAGCCATTAGTTGGGTCAATCAAGGTCCAAACTTGATTATCATACATGGATTGCATTCTGATTTCATGGCTTCTAGCCATTTCTCAGAGTCAGGACTATTTATGGCCTCTTAATAGGATGTAGGCTCACTTTGATCCACAATCAACACATCATGATCATCAGTTATGAGAAATCCATATCTTATAGGAATTTGACGTGTCTTACCAGACCTCCTTGGGCCTTCTAGTACTTGTGCAGGTTCAACAGTTATTTGTTGATCCATATGCGGTTCCATACTTGGTACAATGCTATTTTGTGGGTCTTGAATTTCTTCAAGTTGGACTATATTCCCACTAGATCCTTTGGAAATAAATTCTCTTTCAAAAAATACACCATTTCAAGCAACAAGCACTTTGTTCTCAGAAGCATTGTAGAAATAATATCCTTTAGTTTCTTTAGGATATCCCACAAAAAGGCATTTATCAAATTTAGGTGCTAGTTTATCTAAGATTTGATGCTTTACATAAGCATCACATCCCTAAATCTTAAGAAAAGACAAACTGGGAGATTTTCCAGTCCACATCTCATATGGTGTCTTTTAAACTACTTTTGTTGGAACTCTATTCAAAATGAATGCATTCGTTTCTAAAGCATATCCCCAAAAAGAGATTGGAATATTAGATTAACTCATCATTGATCAAACCATATCCAATAAAGTCCAATTTCTCCGTTCGGACACACCATTCCATTGTGGTGTAGCTGGAGGGGTCAATTGTGAAATAATCCCACAATCTCTAAGATGATCTACAAATTCTTGGCTTAAATATTCACCACCTTGATCAGATCGTAGTGTTTTAATATTTTTATGAAGTTGGTTTTGTAATTCATTCTTGAAAACTTTGAACTTTTCAAAAGATTCAGATTTATGTTTCATTAGATAGATATAGCCATATCTACTGAAATCATCTATGAAAGAGATGAAGTACTGGAAACCTCCTCTAGCAGTTGAGCTTAATGGTCCACATACATTTGAATGTATAAGGCCTAATAAGTCATTAGCTCTCTTACCTTTTCCAATAAAAGGTGTTTTAGTCATTTTTCCTAATAAATAAGATTCACATGTTTTAAATGATTCATAATCAAATGAATTCAAAAGCCCATTTTGGTGAAGCTTTAAAATGCATTTTGTCATTTATGTGGCCTAAACGACAATGCCAGAGATAGGTAGTGTTTAAATCATTATATTTAAACTTATTTGTATCAATGTTATAGATTGACTTTTCATTAGTGTCTTCAACATTTAGAATATAAAGACCATTGGTGGGTGGAGCAAATCTATAGAAAATGTTATTATGATAAATATTGAATTTATTATTCATAATAATAAATTCAAAACCTTTTTTGTCCAAAAAAGAAACATAAATAATATTCCTACAATAGTAGGCACATAATAACAATTTTCCAAATTTAAAACAAGTATACTAGGCAAAGTTAACTCATAAGTCCCTACAGTTAAAGCAAGAACTCTTGCTCCATTGCCAACTCATAGGTCCACTTCGCCTCTAGCCAATGATCTACTCCTTTTTAGACCCTGCACATTAGTACAAATGTGAGATCCTGATCTAGTATCTAATACCCAAGAATCAGAAGTAAACAAATTAATTTCTATAACATGAATACCTAAAGAGGTAGTCGCACTACCTTTATTCTTGTTACCTAAAGAGGTAGTTGCACTACCTTTATTCTTGTTCAGAACATTCAAATATGGTTCATTGCAGAAAAAGCATATTCCCTCCTTTGGTGGCTTTGTTTAGGGTTCAACTTTGAACTTAGGC
Organism: Mallotus nudiflorus; assembly: GCA_947683625.1. Lineage (NCBI taxonomy): Eukaryota > Viridiplantae > Streptophyta > Magnoliopsida > Malpighiales > Euphorbiaceae > Mallotus > Mallotus nudiflorus. Next base: position 560,690 of record CANTUR010000793.1, on the reverse strand, counting down.
TTGGGCTTTGGTTTTGGCTTCTGAAAGCATTTAGGAGCCTTGCCCTTTCCCTTATCGACCATTAGAATATCCTTAGTGGAATTCTTGATGTTCTTTTCAATAGTTTTAAGCATCCCATACAACTTTGAAATAGTTTTATCCATACTATGCATATTGAAATTCATGATGAAACCATCATAAGCTTCAAACAAAGATTAAATAATGATATCAACAACCAGTTCTTATTCAATCTTGAGACCAAGCTTGTCCAAGTGTTTAAAATGACCTTTCATCTTGAGAACATGAGGACTGACAAAGCCGCTAACAGTCAACTTGCAGAAGAGCAATGCCTTGATGGTATTAAACCTTTCAATTCTAGCTTTCTCTTGGAACTTTTCCTTGAGATGGCCTATTATAGTATAAGCCTGTATTTCCATTAATTGCTTTTAAAGCTCAGACTCCATGCATCCAAGCATGAGACAAGTGACATCTACTGAATCATTGAGATGCTTACTATAAGCATCCTTTTATGCTCTAGGAGCATTAGCATCTGGTTCATCTGGGATGGGTTGATTAAGGATATATTCCTTTCTTTCTTACTTAAGAATAATTCTTAGGTTTCTGTACCAGTTAAAAAAGTTAATGATGCAACCAAGCTAAGCAAGCCCATCAAACCAAGTGATCCATTGCATTATGAGGGACCAATGACAAGATTAAGGACAAAGAAGTTCAAACAAGCATTGAAATATTAAAAGTGAGGTTTTTCCTTAAACTTTGTTCTTTTGAAACTTTGTAAGTTTACTTGAATTGTTTCACTTCTACCTTTCATTACAATTACTAGGTTAGATTAAACTTAGAATTGTGTGATTGTTCATCTTATAATAGCTAAGTATCTTGCTTCAATTTAATAAGCAAGGGGTTTAGCTCCATCAACACAACTATCCTTGATGATCCTTAGGCTAATATTCAAAGTTGGATGTGCGTTCTATCTCTTTTATAGGTAGGGTTCGTATCAGTTTGGTATCAAAGCCAAACTTTAAGGTTTGGTTATTTATCATTTAATTTTCGTTCATAATTTATTCTTCTTCTTCTCAATTCTTCTCAATTTCAAAAAAAAAAAAAAAACCAATCATTGTGTTTTATGCAAAAGGGTTCAAAATCTATCAAAAGACCCTTAATTGAGTTAGTTTGTTCAATTTTCATATCTATTAAGAAAAAAAAATTATTACTTTGTTTTAATTCAGAATTGTGTTTTGGTTGTGTTTGTGGGTTTATAACTCAAATTTGACTTCTTTTGTTAATTTTCATTGTGTACGATTTCTTAGCTTCTAAAAATTGGGTTTTTTCTTAATTTTGAGCTAAGTTTTGTTCACTTGCTTATTTTCTTGTTTATTTGATTCGTGAATAGTCATTTTGAATTTTAAGTTTAATTTGATTTTTATGATTGTGGTGTTGAGTTGATTGAGCAATTTTTGCATAATTTACATTAGTTTTATTAGAACTGAGATTTGGGGAATTTGAGTGGTAAAAAGCGAGTGGTGAGCTCATAAAAGAGCCTTATTGAGTGAAACACGAGTGTGAGTGCCATTTAAATTGAGTGAAACACATAAGGGAGTGTTTGGTGAGATCTTTTTTTTATTGCTACTAATAATTTCTTGTAGGAAAAATTAAAGCAATGACTCAAGAAGGTGAAGAAGGAATGCCCGATCAAAAGATGTACATGAAATCCATGACCCAGTTGTTTGACAAGTTGAGACTAGATTTGATAAACCAAATTGGGGACTTGGCAAACCGAATAGACAAGATAGAGTCAAGTCATCATGGAGATGCTAGTATAATCAATACTAGAACCCGTGGGAGACATGAACAAGAGGATGACGAACAAACATCCAATTTAGGCAGAAATGGGTGTGCAAGAGTTGATAATAACTTGGGAAGCATTAAGATGAAAATTCCAAGCTTTCAAGGAAAAAGTGATGCCGAAGCCTATTTGGAATGGGAGAAAAAGGTGGAGTTCATCTTTGAGTGCCATCAATATTCCGAAGAAAAGAAGGTGAAGCTAGCTGCCGTAGAGTTTACCAATTATGCACTTGTTTGGTGGGATCAATTGGTGACTAGTAGAAGAAGGAACCATGATCGACCTATTGAGATATGGGAGGAGATGAAGGTAATCATGCACAAAAGGTTTGTTCCTACACACTATTATAGAGAATTGTATAATAAACTTCAAACCTTGTGCAAGGATCTAAAAGTGTAGAGGAGTACCATGGAGATAGCTATGATTAGAGCAAATATTGATGAAGACCATGAGGCAACAATGGCGAGGTTTTTGCATGGGTTGAATAGGAACATAGCTGACTTAGTGGAATTACATCACTATGTTGACATGGATGATATGTTGCACATGGCGATCAAGATTGAGAAGCAATTAAAGTTCAAGAATTCCAAAGGCAATTCAACTTCTTCTAGTGCTTCATGGAAGTCAAATTGGAAGAATGGAGATAAGAGCTTCACTAAGGCAAAATTTGACAACAACAAAGGAGGAAACGAAGGGGGCAATGCCAAGACCAAAGACAAAGGTGAAACTCAAACTAAACGATCTCGTGATGTTCAATTTTTTAAATGTTTGGGTTATGGGCATATCTCTTCTAACTGCCCAAATAAGCGCACTATGACGATGAGGGGTAGCGAAGTCTTTAGTGAAAGTGATGATGATGAGTGTAATTTGGAGATGCCTAAGCTTGAGGATGTAAGTGATGATAAGGTTGTACAAAGTCCATCACATGGTGAATTGCTTGTTACAAGGCGAATCATGAATGTGCAAACCAAGATGGAGGATGAGGCACAACGTGAGAACATCTTTCACACTAGATGCAAGGTGCAAGATAAAGTATGTTGTATGATCATTGATGGCGGTAGTTGCACAAATGTAGCTTGCACCATGTTAGTTGAGAAATTGCTTTTATATACCATGAAGCACCCTAGGCCTTACACATTGCAATGGCTGAATGATTATGGGGAGATAAAAGTAACTAAACAAGTGAAGATAGCATTTTCCATAGGCAAATATGAAGATGAAGTATTGTGTGATGTAGTGCCTATGCAAGCTTGTCATATTCTTTTGGGGCGTCCTTGGCAATATGATAGGAGGGCTAATCATAATGGGTTTTCTAATAGATATTCTTTTGTAATGAATGATGTACCCATTACCCTTAAACCTTTAACCCCTAAAGAAGTGTATGAGGACCAAAAAGTCCTAAAGCAAAGATTTGAAGAGTTTGAAAAAGAAAAAGCAATAAAAAGAGAGAGAGAGAGAGTTTGCATAAAAAAGAAAAGGCAAACAAGCAAAAGGAGAGCTGTGAGAAAGCAAATGAGAGGAGTGAGCAAAGAGTGGAAAAAGGAGAGCTTGAGGGGATGCACAATGAGAAAAAAAAGAGTGATGCACATGCAAAAGGATAGTTGAGTGTGAATAAGGTAAAACAAGAGAGAAAAGCAAGTTTTTACGCAAAAGAAAAAGATGTGAGGAAAGCTTTATTTTTAAGGCAGCCTATGCTTGTACTTGTTTACAAGGAATCTTATTTGAGCTCTAACGATCTTGACCCTTCTTTGCCTAGTTCTTTTGTGAGATTATTGCAGGAATTTCAAGATGTGTTTCCCGATGATATTCCTAGTGGTTTGCCGCCAATAAGAGGAATAGAGCATCAAATTGACTTTGTACCTGGTTTTACAATTCCAAATAGACCCGCGTATAGATTCAATCCTGAGGAAACCAAAGAGTTGCAAAGGCAAGTTGAGGATCTTATGAACAAAGGTTACATTAGAGAAAGCATGAGCCCGTGTGCCGTTTCGATTTTACTTATGCCTAAGAAGGATGGCACTTGGAGAATGTGTGTTGATTGTCATGCAATTAACAAAATAATGGTAAAGTATTGTCATCCCATTCCTAGGTTAGATAATATGCTTGATGAGTTGCATGGGGCTGTTATATTTTTCAAGATTGATTTGAAAAGTAGTTATCATCAAATTCGCATGAAAGAGGGTGATGAGTGGAAAACTGCATTTAAAACAAAATATGGTTTATATGAGTGGTTAGTCATGCCTTTTGGTTTAACTAATGCACCTAGCACTTTTATGAGATTAATGAACCATGTTTTACGTGCTTTCATTGGAAAATTTATGGTTTTTTATTTTGATGATATACTTATATATAGTAAATCTTTGGAAGACCATATTGAACATGTGCATTTGGTTTTGGAAGTGCTGCATAAGGAATGTTTGTATGCTAACTTTAAAAAGTGTAGTTTTTGCACACGTAAGCTTGTTTTCTTAGGCTTTGTTGTTAGTGCAAAAGGAATAGAGGTAGATGAAGAGAAGGTCAAGGCAATTAAAGACTGGCCTACACCTAGAGGAGTTAGTGATGTGCGAAGTTTTCATGGTCTTGCAAGCTTTTATAGGCAATTTATGAGGGATTTTAGTACCATTGCAGCGCCATTGACCGAAGTCATCAAGAAAAATGTTGGCTTCAAGTGGGGAGAAGCACAAGAACAAACATTTAACATGCTTAAGGATAAGTTGACATCTTCTCCTTTTCTTACTCTACCTAATTTTTCTAAAACATTTAAAATTGAATGTGATGCTTTAGGTTTTGGAATTGGGGCTGTTCTAATGCAAGATGGACAACCAATTGCTTATTTTAGTGAAAATTTAAATGGTGCAAGCTTAAAGTACCCCACTTATGACAAAGAGATGTATGCCTTAGTTCGCACTCTGGAGACATGGCGACATTATTTATTGCCTAAAGAGTTTGTGATACATACTGATCATGAATCCTTGCAGCACTTGAAGGGGCAAAATAAGCTTAACAAACGACATGCTAGGTGGAGTCAATTCATTGAGTCGTTTCCTTATGTCATTAAATACAAGCAAGGTAAAGAGAATGTTGTGGCTGATGCACTTTCAAGAAGGTATACTTTACTTGCTTCTTTAGATGCCAAATTGCTAGGATTTGAATACATAAAAGAGTTGTATGAGAATGACAGTGATTTTGGTAGTGTTTATCATGCATGTGAAAATATTGCTTTTGAAAAGTTCTATAGGCATGATGGTTACTTGTTTAAAGAGAAAAAGTTATGTGTTCTTAACTGTTCTATGCGTGAATTACTTGTTCGTGAAGCACATGAGGGTGGTTTAATGGGACATTTTGGTATAGCCATGACTTTAGATGTTTTATGTGATCACTTTTATTGGCCTAACATGAAAAAAGATGTTAGAATTTGTGATAAGTGCATTATGTGTAAACAAACTAAGTCTAAGTTAAAACCACATGGTTTGTATATGCCTCTACCGGTGCCTAGTTCACCTTGGATTGATATTTCCATGGATTTTGTGCTTGGTTTACCTAGGACTAGGCAAGGACATGATTCAATATATGTTGTTGTAGATAGGTTTTCTAAAATGGCTCACTTTATAGCATGTAGAAAAACTAATGATGCATAATATGTTGCAGATTTGTTCTTTAAAGAGATTGTTCGTTTGCATGGCATGCCTAGAACAATTGTGAGTGATAGAGATGCTAAATTTTTAAGCTACTTCTGGAAGACTTTGTGGGGGTAAATTGGGCACTAAACTTTTATTTTCTATAACCTGTCATCCACAAACTGATGGGCAAACTGAGGTAGTTAATAGAACTTTATCTCAATTACTAAGAACCATGGTTAGGCATAATTTGAAATCATGGGAAGATTGCTTGCCACATATTGAATTTGCATATAATCGTAGTGTGCATTCTTCTACCAATTTTTGTCCTTTTGAGATTGTTTATGGTTTTATTCCATTGAGTTCTTTAGATTTGATTGCTTTACCTTTGAGTGAACAAGTAAATCTAGATGGAAAGAAGAAGGCAGAATTTGTGAAGTCCTTACATGAAAAGGTGTAAGCAAATCTTGAAAGAAAGAATGAGCAATATGCCAAACATGCAAACAAAGGGCGCATAAAAGTTGTATTTGAACCAAGTGATTAGGTTTGGATACATTTGCGTAAAGAAAGGTTTCCCACTCAAAGGAAATCTAAGTTGATGCCCCGTGGTGATGGACCCTTCCAAGTGTTAGAGCGCATCAATGACAATGCTCACAAGATTGACTTACCCGGTGAGTATGGTGTAAGTGCTACATTTAATGTTGCTGATTTATCTCTTTTTGATTTTGATGTAGGTGCTGATTCGAGGACGAATCATCTTGAGGAAGGGGGGAATGATGCAACCAAGCTAAGCAAGCCCATCAAACCAAGTGATCCATTGCATTATGAGGGACCAATGACAAGATCAAGGACAAAGAAGTTCAAACAAGCATTAAAATATTAAAAGTGAGGTTTTTCCTTAAACTTTGTTCTTTTGAAACTTTGCAAGTTTACTTGAATTGTTTCACTTCTACCTTTCATTACAATTACTAGGTTAGATTAAACTTAGAATTATGTGATTGTTCATCTTATAATAGCTAAGTATCTTGCTTCAATTTAATAACCAAGGGGTTTAGCTCCATCAACACAACTATCCTTGATGATCCTTAGGCTAATATTCAAAGTTGGATGCGCGTTCTATCTCTTTTATAGGTAGGGTTCGTATCAGTTAGTCCCATTTAGCTTATCCTTCTCAAGGATCGATTGCAGTGACATAGTAGGTGTAGTGTTTAATGTCATTATCTACAATTGATATATATAAAGTACATTTAGTTTTATTATGAAAGAGGCATAAGAAAGCTCCTACTAAATTTTCATAAATTATAAAACCCTTAAAATAATTTTAACAATTGAAATTTTTTAGTGGGCCAAGATCCATATTTCACCCTACTTTAAGTAAGCTTTGGCTTATCACTTAAAGTGTGGCTATTTAGGTATGTAACACTTTACCAATTACATCTCATATAATTCTTGGATAAGTATAGGATATTGACATCACATGTACTGGCATACCCCATCAAATGCCCTAGGTCCAAAACCATTTTGATAATCTAGTTAAGTTTAACCAACTCAAACATATGGATATCACCATTATCCATCTTATCTTATTTATATGGCTTTATACATAATGCTTTGGCATAACCAATATATAGCAATCCAAATCTTGATAAGTGTTGATTAATGGGAGGCATTTTAATGACTTAATATTAAATGAGGGTTTAGCTAAATTTTATCTTATTTAGTTATTATTATACTCATCACATACATGGCATCATATGGCATCACATGCATAACATAGTAACATAATAAGATAAACGTGACATAGTATGGCCCATAACTAGGTTGATCTTCATAAGCCAACATGAAGATCAAAGGTCAAACCTAGGTGATATAACAAATACAAATTTAGCCTTCAATTTGGATCTCCATCTTCTACTATGAACCTTCTCCTTGGGCTCCCACCTTAGATCTCCATCATAGGCCTCTAACTTGAATTTGCATATTGGGTCTTGATTTACATTACATGTTGTAATTAAAGTTATTCTATTACTATCTAATTAAATAAAATAAAATAATTACAACAAATTAAATGACTCACAGGTCATATTTTTAAAAATTACAACCCAATAAAATAAAATCCAATCACATTGGTTCAAAGGACACATATTCCAAAATAATTCAATTTATGAATTAATTAAATTATTATGTTAAAAAACAAAATGCATGACGAATCCATTCGGGGTCAAGGGGTAGCGCCCCAGGTGGGGTCCGGGGGTAGTGCCCCAGGCAGTGGTCCTTTGTAGGGGTTCGGCCCCAACCCCCCCCCCCCCACCAAGGTGGCAACAAATCATTCAAAGAGTTAAGGTAAATGATTTACTTTAACTCTTTGAATGAGTTGTTGCTAAAACCTTAAAATAACAATAATTTTCGTAATCAAATTACTGTTTGATTAATTTGTTTAAAACAAATCATTTTTATGTTTAACATTTAAACAGCCGCCACCATTAACCCTAATTTACTCATAAATCATATTATAATATAATTAATCTATTCCAAACATATTTATTCTATATAATCTATTTAAGACTTAAACATACTGCCCTTGACAAAAATTTGTATAATTAAAATATTCATGTTTCATAATTAAACAAAAATTGAATTTTCTATTCAAACAGAATGCTTATTTTGATTTCTTAAACTATATATATAACACAACAAATTATGATTTTGTTCATTGTTTAATCACATTAAATGATTATAAACATTAACCAAATTAATGTTGAATATTATTTTCATACAGATTGTAATTAATCGTCTTAAACTCAAAACTATTTGGATAAAATCTTTAAAAACTCTTTTTCAAATATGAATCACTCAAACATAGATATATCACATATACACATAATCAAATTAATTGAATTACAAGTGGCTTTGATACCACAGTTGGGATTTGTGATTCCATACGCAGCGAAAGAATAAAATTTGAATCACAAACCCAAAATCGGATCCAAGTAATTCGATTAATTGATTAAATCTAGGGTTTTCATTTTCTTACCACAAATATAGAAGAGGTAAGAAATCTGGAATAAAGAGAGGAGGTTCACTCTGGTAACACCCTACCTCGAGCTTTTAATTTAGCAGTTCAGATTTGAGACATCTCCAAAAGAATCCGTTCTCCACAAGTGTCCACACAAATTAAAAAGTTCTTAAAAAAGCAGTGAAGCTTGAGAAAAAATAAAATCTGTAAACTTATTCAAACACAGTGAACAAATCTCTGAGGAGAATTGATACAACATCACACCATCTTTGATTATTTGAGATGATTTTAATTTTATTTTTTTTATTGTTTTTGTATTTCTTTGGCTATGGTGGGAACAACCTAATTGAGTGATTGAACTGATAAAAATCCACGAAGATCCATGGGATGCCACAAATTAAAGCCCTATAACAATTTCATGTGTTTTTATTTGGTTTATTAGGTTTGTATATAATTTAGTAGAGGTGAGCAATTGAAAATTCGGTAAGTTACCAAACCTAAATTTTTTTAAAATTTGAAATCGAACTAACACAAAAAAATTGAGGTTAGGCGTTAGTCAGTTTTCAGTCTTCTAATTAATAATAAATAAATCAAAGATTGAAAAAATTAAACTAGCCTTCCTAGCTTAGTGGTTGGCAGCATGCTTTCTTACCTACACAGACTTAGGTTTAAGTTCTTTAAAGGACTTTTTTATTGTTTTTTTTTGAAATAGACGAAAAAATCAAGCTTGTAGGCATTCAAATTTGAACTATTGATGTCTTTACCACAAGCACATCATATTACCATTTTGCTACAACTGCATATCTAGTATATAATAGTCATATTTATATATAATATATAAAAATATTTGATTTTCCTGTCGGGTTCGATTCCAACTGTAAAATTCATAAATGAAAAAATAGAAACCGAACTAGCTTGAGTCGGTTAGGGCTTACTCACCCCTATAATTTAGTTTTAATTTACGCAGGACTTGTAATAGCCCCGAAAGTGGGAGTATAGTGAAACCTTTATTTTCAATGCTCTTAAAATCCATTAGTAAATTAGGTTCATTTGGTAAACCCTGACTAAAATCAATAGTGGTTGTAGTTAATTAGGTTGCATGTAAAAATTATGGTTAGAATCATTGTTTGAATGTTTTATTTATTTTATTTATTTGAATATTTGGGCTTGTTTTTTTTTTTTTTTTATGTTTTGTTTTTATCGTTTTGGGTCTCAAGCCCACGTTTAGGTTAAACTCACCAAAATAGGCCTTTTAAAATTTGATTTAGGTTTTAACTAACTTAAAATGAATTTAAGCCCACTTAGCTAATTTAGACATAAGATCACTTTAGTTTAATTAAAAATTGACGTAGACATAGCCTAGTCCATTTAAAGCATTCTTTTAAAAATAAATATATTTAGGAATCACCTTATTTAAATCTAAAATTAAGTGGAATTAGGCCCATTAATACAATTCCATTTTTCTTTTAAAATTTGATAGACCTAGGCCTATTTTCTTTAGAATTAAAATAAATAAATTTAGGCTCATTAATTAATCAAAATGTAGCCTCACTTTTAGTTTCCATTTCACATGTAAATAAAATGTTAAATTAGTTAACTTTAATTAAAATCAATATAGATTAGACTAATCTAGGAGATTTTTCTTTATATGAATGCAGTTTTTGAGTGCTATTTCATAACTAGTTGCTTTTTGAGTTGATTGCTAAATTAGGGTTTTAATATGAAATTGCATGTAATTAGAGAATAAAATAGTAATTCATAAACTAATTCTAAATGAATATAAGACTAAAAGAAGTTAGTATTCCATACACAGAATCCTTGGTTGTAGTGCTAACTTTCTTTTAGAGAATCAAGTTGCCATTACCTTCGATTTTCCCCAATTATTACCTTGGGTGGTGACTCCTTATTTCTACGTTATGTCTTTGTGATATAGTAGTGTATTCTTTGGAGCCCTAAGTTCAAATAGTGTTGTGGTCATAAAATACTTAGGCGCACCCATTGTCTATAATGACAACTTTAATAGGGATTAAAGATACTGATTCTACTTGTGTTCTTTAGAATTATTTTATTAATTGTTATTTTATTCTTGCATTCATTTTTGCATGTCCCTATTAGCCGATGGCGTTAGTTTATAGTCCCTTAATTCCAATAGCTTCATGGGATTGTAAATTGGGTAACCAACACTTTTAGCCTTAACTCAGTTCAAAAGAGATTACCGAGCTTATCTGACTAGAGTTTGTAACTTAAGTCCTAAAGGGGAGTAGTTTTCTCTCGAGTTAGCAAAGGATGTCGGGCCCCTCTAACTTTGGCCTATGATTCAAGTCTTAAAGGAAGGCATCTTGCTAAGGGAACCTTAACCTTTTCACTAAACCAAGCTCATGTAGTAGCCTAGTAACTTCCCTTAGGATTTACCCAAATTGCTTGTGAATGTTACCATAAGGTATTTCTATCCATAAAAGCCTAAGCCCATAATTTAAAAAGTCCATATGGCAAATAAAAATTAGGCTAAACTTTTATACCTAGAAATACTATTTTTATGCTTTCACTACTTTGAGAGATTTGGCATTATCGTTGGTTCTTGATATCCCATGTTGATATTAAGGCCAAGATAAAAAATCTTAGGAAAAAGAGACTCACCATTGAATCATGTGTAGGAGGAATAAGGTTGGAAGGTTTAAATTTTGCTTTGACTTATTACTTGCTACTTGATCTTGCATAGTATATGCATCATGCATACATGTCATACCACCTCCTGTAGCTACACCTACTCCTGCTATTGCCATACCACTAGCTGTTGCTATACCACCTCTTACTATTGTCCCACTAATTGTGGAAGTTGCACCTGCTAATAGTGATAATGTTGGGGATTAACTGTTGAATGTTGTTAGGAATGTGGCCGTTATGGAAATGAAATTTAAAGATGTTGAAAACTACATAAAAAAAGTGAAGAAAGAGTCACTTGAACTTAATTCTAAGCAAATGCAAGCATTGGCCTAAAAAATGGCTAAAGTGGAGGAATTGATGAGAAGACGAGGTATAAGGTGCACATTTAGCTTTGATGAAATGATGTTTAATGGGAGGGACAAGCTGTCAGATAAATTTAAGGTGCCTCAACTATAGAAATTTAATGGTACTGGAGACCCAAGCATACACTTTAGCCAATACTCAACTACCATAAACATTACTAAAGCTCATTTATCAGTAGTCACAACATTATTTATATTATCTTTAGAAGGCATATTAGTGAGCTAGTACTATGGGCTCAAAAAGTTTGTTCAAGCTGATTGAAAAGAACTATGTACTAGACACTCCATATGACCTATAGCATTATCACAATTTGCTAGATACTACACAATAGTTATAACATCACATCGATAAATGTTCTATAAGAAATATAGCGAAAGCCATTAAATCACAATCACTAGATATTCTATAGGAAATATAGTGCAATTAGCTAGACACTACATAGTAGTTATATCATACAATTGCTAGACATTCCATAGGAACTATAACACATCTTTAAATCACTATTCACTAAACATCCCATAGGGATTATAGTGTAATTTGCTAAATGCTACACAGTAGCTATAACATTTTGCTTAACGTTGCATAACAACATATGCACGAACCACGAGTCTATAATTAATCATAAACAAGAGCCTTGAAGAACATAGGTAAGTATCCTAACTCTTCACTTTTGAAATTATGTGCTTATTTTCTTTATTATAATTTATCAAGCAAACAATGATAAGGGGGGCAACTGTAAGCACCCAATTTCAGGATGAGTTGAGTGTGGATGCAACAAAGGATTCGATGATGATAAATTTGTTACATATAGGCCTTTAGATTTTGATATTTTTAATCTCAAGGCTTAATTGCAACTTTTTAAGGACCTAATTATAAATTTTTTATTCTTTTAAGGATCATTTTGTAATTAAAAGTTAAAAAAGGTTAATTATCGATTAAAATTTTGTTAGAATTACATATTTTCGACCAAAAATATGTAATTCCAATTGGAATTAAACATTTCCAGTTGAAATTGTACAATTCCGACCGGAATTATATATTTATGATCGAAAATACACAATTTTGGTCAGAATTGCTCGGAATTGCACAGGTCCGATCGAGCTTCGTCAATTGATTTTAATTTTTCAAAAATATTTATTTTAATTTTGATTGGTTAAAAAATAATTTAAAAATAGTAAAATACGGACAAATATTCCTTTTTGAGGTGATAATTATGTATTATCATTTTATTTATTAGATAATTACGTTATTTATCTTTTGTGATTTGATAATGACAAGAGATCTTCCTCTTTTTTTTATAAAGAAGGGTTTTATTTCTATGTAGGGGGTTTAACATTTTAAAAAAAGAGACAATAGCAGAGAGTTCTTAAGAGGCAAAGAGAGTTTTTGATACACATAGACAAAGCAAAAAAAAAAAAACTATTTCTTTATTCTTTAAGTACATAAGTTCTTAAAAAAGTAGTGAAGCCTGAGAAAAAACCAAATCTGCAGATTTATTCAAACATGGTGAACAAAACTTTGAGGAGAATCAATACAACATCACACCATCTTCATCCCATTTCTTTTATTTCTATTTCTTTTCTTCTTTATTTGCTATTTTATTATTTTATTTTGTTGATTTGAATATCTGAGTTGATTCTAATTTTATTTTATTTTTATTGTTTTGTATTTCTTTTGGTGATGGTGGGAACAACCTGACAGAGCGATTGAACTGATAAAAAATCCATGAAGATCTATGCGATGCCATGGATTAAAGCCCTGTAACAATTTCATGTAGTTTTTTTTATTATGTGTTTTTATTTGGTTCTATTAGGTTTGTATATAATTTACTTTTAATTCATATAGGATTTGTAATAGCTCAAATAGTTGGAATATTGTGAAACATTTATTGTTTGCATTCTTAAAATTAATTAGTAAATTAGGTTTATTTGGTAAACCCTAATTAAAATCAATTATGGCTGTAGTTAATTAGGTTGTGTGTAAAAATTAGGATTAGAATCATTGTTTGAATGTTTATTTATTTTATTTGTTTGAATATTTAGGCTTGTTTTTTTTATATTTTTATGTTTTATTGTTTTGGGTTTCAAGCCCACGTTTAGGTTAAACTCACCAAAATAGGCCTTTTAAAATTTGATTTAGGTTTTAACTAACTTAAAATGAATTTAGGTCCACTTAGCTAATTTAGTCATAGACTGACTTTAATTTAATTAAAAATTGACTTAGACATAGCCTAGCCCATTTAAAGCATTCTTTTAAAAATAAATAAATCTAAAATTAATTAAAATTAGGCCCACTAATCGAATTCCATTTTTCTTTTAAAATTTGATGGACTTAGGCCCATTTTCTTTAGAATTAAAATAAATAGATTTAGGTTCATTAATTAATTAAAATGCAGGCCACCTTTAGTTTCCATTTCACTTGTAAATAAAATGTAAAATTAGTTAACTTTAGTTAAAATCAATGTAGATTAGACTAATTTAGTGACATTTCACTTTGTATGGATACAGTTTTTGTGTGTTATTACATGACTAGTTGCCTTTAGAGTTTATTACTAAATTAGGGTTTAATATGAAATTGCATGTAATTAGATAATAAGATAATAATTCATAAACTAATTTTAAATGAACACGAGATTAAAAGAAGTTGATATTCCGTATTCAAAATCCCTAGTTATGGTACTAATTTTTTTTTTAGAGAATCAAATTACCACCACCTTCGATTTGTCTCAGTTATTACCCTAAGTTGTGACTCCTCATCTTCACGCTATGTCTTTGTGATATAGTAGTATTCCCTGGAGCTCTGAGCTCAAATAGTGTCATGATCACAAGATACTTGGGCGCGTGTTAAACTCTGCCGTCTATAACACGAATGTAATTAAAATAGACATGCGTGTAAATAAGTTAAGGTATTTTTGTAATAAATGAAAGCAATGGGTATTTTTGTTTAGTTAATAACATTTAAAAAGTGCTCAATTTTATAGATTTCTCTTTATTATTTATATGGTATATGAATTCATGTAATTTATATAAATTTACTTGCTCTTTCACTCATTTAAACACATTTATTTGTACATAAATTTTTACATACACTCAAATTTTACATAATAATTAAAATTTTTATATTGATACAAAGCATTCAAAGTATTAACAAATTTTCATAACAAGTACAGTTGTTAGTAGCACAACTAGCTACTAATTTTCTTTTAATAGATGTAACATAACCATAATTAAATTCATAAATATTTGAATCCCCATTGAAATATAACAAAATCATGACAAAATTATAAAAAAGAAGTAGATGAAGGCTACATAAGCTATGAAATTGCAATAAAAATTATTGTTAGGAAATATGAAACATCAGTTTTGAATTTGTATTGCATAATAGAGATTCACTTTATTTTATAGGTAATTAGAATAACTTACCTCTTACTGAGTATTTAAACAAATAAAAAATAAAAAAAATTCTAAATAAGTAATTAAAAAACAATTGAAATTATAATTATAATTTAATGAATTTTGGAAATATTTTTAGAATTTAACTCACAACTTCTACAACAAATCTTCAATTTTGATTCATATTTAAGCTAATCAATTAATGTTACTTTATATATACAATAAAATATATTAATGTTACTTTTTATTTTCTTATATTTTCATTGCAATATCAAGTAAATAATGAAAGGGCCCAAGTAGCCATTTGACAAGCAAGTGCAATCTACAATGATTAAGTACATAAACAATCTACCAAATCTAAAAAACCAACAATGCATGTGTGTATGTGTGATCACCAATCCTCAAGTTTTCTACTGCTTGGTATTATATGTATAACCTAAGCAAAATGTAGAAGTTCATAATTGCATGCACAATCGGTTTGTTGTAACTTTTAAATAATGAATTAATGGATCAAATTTAACTCTTAATGGATCTCGGTCTATAAAATAAAAAATTAGGTTCTAACATAGTTATTTTATGTAATTAATTATATGACGGATCAAATAAATTAATTAAAAGTGAATAAGGAAATATAGGAAAAATTAAAATTAAAAAAGAGAAAAAAATTAAAGAAAGAAGGAGATAAGGAAAAAAACAAACAGAAAATACAAAGTAAAAAAGAAGAAAAAAAGATAAAAAAAATAAAAATAAAAAAGATACAAGAACAAAAGAAATAAGAATCAATGATTTTTTTAATGATTAAACACAAATAACTAAACAAAGTAAATATACGTATTTGATTAGTGAGTCAAAACTCTAATACCAAATGATACAAACATGGCTAATTTTTACCAAATTCTTATGCAATATTAATGCCTTTGCTAACTGTCATTCATAAAACAAGTAAAGAAAACTTTAATTCCTAACAAGGTCTCTAAATAACCTGTGCCTAAAAACTTTAATTATAAAGAATTAAATGTTGTTTAATGTAAATCTAAGATTAACTAAGTTAATTTTAAATTTAGATGAAGTTATGTTTGAACATACCAAATCCTCACTAGATAAATTTACATAAGTTATTTTAATAACAAAAGAAAGGAATAAACCTCTTAAGAAATTCAAATTCAATTGATAATTTCTTCTAAAATTCATTTTACATTACTATAGCTTTTATACAGGCATGTAAGGTTACTAATCCTAAAAGGAAAATGTATTTCTTACTTATTTCTAAAGATACTTTTAAAGGAAAATATCACACTCGTGTTTCGAATCTAATATTAGACTATATAATAATAAATAGATTATTATATAAATATATAATAAAAATTGAAAATTAGAATAGGGTCTGATTGTAGCAAAAGAAATTTTAAGAATTTAGCTGAAAAAACAACAAATAAATAAATAAAAACGTGTCATTTGAAGGCTTAGATAGAGATTGTGACTAAGCCTATTTGGAGACTTATATCTCCTCCTATTTAGACTTTGGTTGGATGAGGTGTAAGGGAAGGGTAATTAAAAAAAAGTAAGGAAAAGTATGAAAAGGGAAGGAAGGAGAACAAGAGGCAAGTATGCATAGTTATCCTTCCCTCGTTTAGGAACGAAATGAAGGGTAATTCATATTACTTTGATTAAGAGGAAGAGTATATATGATGATAATATGCAAGATACAAGATTTATATCATGCATATAAAATATAAAATCATATAAAATATTTATATTATAGTAATAATGTCATAAAAGTCACTAATATCACTTAATATATAAGTCCATAAATATTTTGTGGAGATATTAGTTCACAATTCACACGTAATATAATACAATATAATATAATATAATATATTGAAATAGATAAAATATTGCACATAAATAATAAATAGAAATGAAATTAATAACCAACAATAAAAATAACATGATGAATTAAAATAAATAAAAAAACTAATCCTACTAATGCAATAAAATATGATCAAATATATAAAACAAACGTTGAATGAAAATAGAATATAAATTACAAAAAATAACAAAAAAACCATAAAATATCATACAACAAAAATAAATATAATAATATAAATAAAAGTAGAAATTAAATTTAAGAAAAATAATGCAATACAAATATATAAATTAAATGGAAATAAAAGAATGAAAAAGAATGAAAAAGAAATGATATCAATTAAATATATAAATCAAATGGAAAAGAATACCATAAATAAAAAAGACAAATAAGAAATAAAAAAATAAAAAAAATGAAAGAGTTTAAGTGGTAACAGTGTCAATGGGCCAAAAAAATGCATTTTCTTCATCGTCTTGAGAGCTCTATGTCTCCTTCATCTCCTTACTGTTCCTTGGGTGATTTTTGGCACTTTTAGGCTAAAACTCACCCCAAAAACTTCATATTCTCTAATATGTTTTGTAGATCTTTATGATTTCACATAAGATCTTAAATCAGTTTAGGTTTAGCCCATTTTTTGAATAATTTTTTGCTCTTTTAGGTTTTGTTGTTGTTGTGTGGGTTTAATCCCATTTTCAGTGTTTAGGGTTTATGTTTGAGATTTGCTCTGAGCTAGGTTATACTCTAGTTACAACCAAGAAGGAAAAGGGCTAGGCAAAATCTGGTTTGGTGGATATAGAAACATAACCCTTGACTTAGAGAGACAGATAGATAACTTAAATTCATAGTCATAGTAAGAAGTACTCATCAAAGGTATGTCTCTAAAGTTGTTGGACTTGATGAAGTAGATAACCATGAAGCTTCTAGATCTTGAGCATACCCTGAACCATGAAGTTATGGTAGCTCCTCTATGTCATGCAAGCTGATGGCTTGTTTCATGTTGTCTCTTTTATAGGGGTGTTGGCATATTTGTTGTTAGTCTATAGTGGTTACTAATTGAGTATCCTTACTCGTCCTACTTACTATTTTGTAGTGGCTGTATTTTGTTGTTCCCTTTGTATTCTCTAACCTGGCTAGAGCTTGTTTGGTTCAAATGAAATTCTAATACTACAAAAAACAATTATGTCAACTGGCACTGTTACCAATCGAAACAAAATGACATTGATGTGCTTATAGTAAAAAAATCACAAACAAAAAATAGATAAAAATAAACTAAACTAAACAATAAGAATTACATAATAACAAAATAAATTTGCTCTCAGTTCACTTGTATAAAGATAACTCCTTTCAAAAGTAATGACACTCTTAATTCTATTAGCAAATTAACTTCCTACTTTCACCAAAAAAGAAAAACTCACTTTTTCATTAAAAATTCTTCTTCTTTTTTTCTTTTTTAGAGCTTCATTACCTTTTTTTAGTCCTTTCTTTTTTTCTCCTTCTCTATCTTTTTTAGAGACTTTTCGCCCTTTTTTTAACTTCCAAAAATATCTTATAACCTCCTCACTTCCAAGCTAACCACTTCTCCATTCTCTCCCATTTTTGAATATTAAAAAAATAGTTAACATTTTCTTATTATTTTTTTAGGCTAAAGCCCATATTAATTAGGTTTAAACTCTTTTTTTTTGTCATTACTTCAGTGAGCTCATCATTTGCTTTTTTTATTTCTAGTTTCAAGTGGGCCAAAATCAAGTATTAACAATTTGCCTTACTTTTTCAAAAATCAAAATGCAAGCAATGAAATAAGTTTTATGAAAAAGCATGGATGCAAACAATAAAAAAGATATAAATTTTTGGAGCCATGTGTCTTATAAAATAATCAAATATTATGTTTCTACACCATTGACTTCATGGTATAACCCGAGAAGTGAAATTCTGATTCTTTGATCAGTAAGTTATGTCTTATGCGTTGTCATCTTCAAAGCAAAATTTAAAAGGTAAAATGTTGATTCTTTAATTAGTAAGTTTTGTCTTTTACACCATTGTCTTTGGAGTACAATTTAAACAGTAAAATTTTGATTCTTTAATCAACAAGTTTTTTGTTCGTCCATCCTGATGTACTAATTAGGAGATTTGAGATTTTTCTATCCGTCATCCTTGAACTACAACTTAGGAGGTCTAAAAGTAAGGGATTTTATTTAAAGGAAAATGTAGATTCACATTGTTAGCTTTAAGATGTCCTATGAGATAAAGGTTTTATAGCCACTTTCAACGTCAAGCGAGGTCAGTTGATGATGGAATCAGTTATGCAACTTAGGCACTAGAAGTATGTGTGGTGAGCACAAGCCTAAGTAGGGAAAAATTTTACTAGCATAACCTTTAATGTCATGAAGAATTTCATTCTCAAGAATCCATTTTGCATGTTACACATAACTAAATTGCAAAACAACATATATAAGCATGAACTTAGGAAATTCTAAGGCGTGTGTATTTAATTAGGACTTCTAAATACTTTCATAGATTTTAAAAGTCATGGGGTATTAATTCATAACTTTTAAAGACTCTTCAAAAAGTTAGGGTGTATTTAATAATGACTTTTATAAACTTAAAAAAAGTCTATAAAAGTTAAGAAGTATTTAATTAGGACTTTTGAACAGTTATTAAAAGTAAACCCATTTTGAAAAAGTCATGGATTTTTAAAGAAAATGAATTTTGTCGACTTTGAATGACTTTTTATAGGTTGATATAAATAAGAAATCTAAAAAATTCTCTTGCACCATACCTCAAGATTTTGAATGACTTTGAATGATTTATTACTATTTCAATTTATTTTCACTTTTTCATATGTTTTTTTATTTTATTTTTGTTTATCAATTTTTATTATACATATGTTAGGTAAATATTTTTTAGTGGATTATGTATTTCCAAATCCACTTCAGTTTTTAGCTCCTTTTTTATGTGTTCACCATCATCTTCACGATTTTCACGGTTAAGGTCGTCATCCTGAAATAACTCTTATATATTTTTTATTTGAAATTAATAAAGTAAATACCTTAATTATTTTAAAATTTAAAATAATTAAAGACATCCACTTTTAATAATCATTTTAAAAATTTTATTTTTATTATATGACAAAAATTAATTTATTTGGTCAAAATATGTATATCAAAATCAATAAAAGTTGTCCCATGTCAATAAAATTCATAAAAAGTCTTTCAAAATAAAGTTTGAAACCTTTTGTTTTTTATTTGGTCAAAATATGTATTTCTCCCTTTTGTTGATAAATTTGCCCCTTTTTTTTTATCATAAAGTTAATGTTTTATGGTAAAAATGACATTTTTATATTTTTACCACTTTTTATTATTTAAATTATGCACTTTATTATTTTTACTTATATTTTTGCTATTTCTATCTCTTTTGTTGATAAATTTGTCATTTTTATCATAAAGTTAATATTTTTATGGTGGGAATGACATCTTGATAAATTTACTATTTTTATCATAAAGTTGATATTTTAATGTTGGAAATAGTACTTTTCCCATTTCAATTATTTCACTTGCATTTTATACTTTATCTATTTTTATTAATATTATTTCATAAAAAAATGGTAATTTCATACCAAAATACCCTAAATTTTAAACCCTTGCATCATGCACTTTCATTAACCCCCCCCCCCCTAAAGTAAAAAAAAAAAAAAACTTTATTATGAATGGAAAATATATGATTGCCTTAAATGTGGTGTGTGCTTGCATGTGTGTGGATGCTAACATTTGTTTTATAGATTTATTAAGATAGGATTTTTCTTTTTTATTTTAATGTAATTAATATAATAGGAATTTCCAAAGCAATGTAATCCTTAATCCTGATTCCCCTTTTATTTTTTATTTTGGATGTATTTATTAAAATAGGCTTATTTCAAAGGTTGTAATCCTTAATCCTTTTTCCCATTTCTTTTTTATTTTGCCTACTTGTGTATTTATTTTATTTATTTCTTGCATGCTTGTGTGCTACTCACTACATGTTTACTTGTTTGCATTATTACTTGCTTAATTGATTATGAATGCTTATTTATTTATTTTGTGATTCTCACGCGCTAAATCCAATTATCTCGCGTCTTAATCCCGCGCGGCAAATGCATCATAAAACAAAAATTATGGTGAAGTAATGAGTAATTAAGTTATGGATAATAAGAAACAGGATAAATAACTCCTACCCCCTGAACCTAGAATCTTTGGTTTATGTTCTTGGTAGTTCTCCTTTTCTTGATTAAAATTGGTTGGCAACTCCAATTTATAAAACCTATTTAGGCATACCCTCTCACAAATAATAACAACCGATAGATGTCACCATTAGCCTTTGTGCCCTGATATCAAACTGATCCTATTGTCCCTATTCCCATGGAAAGTGGGCAGTGTGTACAAATTTTTGGTGACTCCATTGGGGACAATATCTAGTTCGAGAGGTATGATTGAAAGACTGTTTCCTATTATACATAACTTAATTACTCACCTTCACAACATCATAAATGCATTTCACTATACTCACCATGTGCACCCTTCATCCCTAATCCCTCGATAAATACTGAATGAAATTACCACCATGATTCCACTCGAGTCACAGGGTGATAAAGACATGTATTATCACATTTAACCTTTACTCGATCAAGAAAAGTTGTAAGGCTTAAAGTAACACGACCCAACTCCTAAGTCCAAAATGGGGTACAGTTTTTCTTGAGTGGGTAAAAAAATGCTAGACTCATTGACTAGAGTCTGTAACCCTAGTTATATGGGAGGCATTCTCGCTAAGGGAGCCCTTAGCCATAAGCTTGACACAGCCTATGTAGATAAACCAATAGAAATCTTCCTTAGGATCCTTCCTAGCTCTTGCATGCTTACCCTATCCTGATGTTGTCCATTTGACCTAACATTTACAAATTCCATGACATCCTTAATGTCTTTCACCATTTACTGTCATTATGTTTGTTCTCATAGGCTGCCCACACTTAGACCAGTGTGATCCCTCTCTGCCTTATGTAAGCTCGATATATAAGGAATGACAAGAATCATGTGCCTTAACTTAGATAGTTTGTAAGAATTGGCAAATAGTGATGTCTTTCGATTATGGAACCTAGAGAAATCATCCATTTATCTTTATTAGATCACGTGGATGAATAAAGAATTTGACTAGATTATGGACTTTTACGCTGAAAGAATCAAATTATAAACTGTTGAGCGAAACTCTCATGTTCCTTAATAACCATGTCGAATGTTGATAAGGGGGAAACCAACTTGGATCTGACTACAATTCTTATGCTCATGAGCGCACATGGACTATAGGCGTCACTTGTGACCTGATGATTGGGCCTCTAATTAACATTGTATATTTTCCTTGAGTACATTTGAGTATTTCTGTATAATTTACCTTTTGAGTCTAATCAACATGAACTAAAATAGCCTAGTTTGAGAGTAGAACCATAATCTCCTGATGACTATAATTCAAAAATCCGCCTAGGATAGAAATCTCTACTGCATGGAGTAATAAGGTTAGAAGGAGTGACAGCTTGTGTTTTGTTTTTATAGGTTGTCATACTAACCTCATTTCATTTTCCTTTTCCATATATACATACATACATTAAGGGAGGCATTTTATAATGAACTAACCCATGATTTTCTTGTAGTCATTTCACATTATCATAGTAGAGTTATAATCATCACGCCATGCATACATACTAACATGTTTGTCTTACAAAACATGACATTTCATGCACGCATGAATCATCCTTTTACTATATTAACTATCATATTTGTGTAGAAAGATAGCTCCTAAAAGTAACATAAGCTCAAACCAGCCAAGCACGTTAGCAGTAGTCCCACTACATATATAATCGATCTAGCCTAAGAGATAATGGCTCAGAATATAGAAGAATAGCTGAGGGATGTCCTTAATAGGGTAATAAGTAATGGGTCCTCACCAAATTTTTTTAAAAAAGAGATGAAAGCTGCAATGGAACATATAATTCGTGAGAAAGGTGACCAGGGTGAAGCT
The DNA here is from genome assembly GCA_947683625.1 of Mallotus nudiflorus. Taxonomy (NCBI): domain Eukaryota; kingdom Viridiplantae; phylum Streptophyta; class Magnoliopsida; order Malpighiales; family Euphorbiaceae; genus Mallotus; species Mallotus nudiflorus. The sequence continues at coordinate 537,895 of CANTUR010000793.1, read as the reverse complement.
TCGGGGTTAATTAATGCAAGGTTAATAAAGGAAAAAGCACAATACCCACTCTAGGTTTATTTACTGAGGATGATGAATATTATCGAGTCATGAGAGGAGCACCTCCTCTGCCTTCTGCTAAATTAGTCAATTTGACTAAGTCTGAGCCATAAGAGGAGGTCAAAATACCAGCCAATAGGATGGCCCAACTCAAATTCTCACTTAAGGAGAAGAATGCTATGAGGAGTCGTACTTACACTGATCTTTCATTATTTAAGGATGAACCTCTGTCTGAAGATTTTAAACTGCTAAATTGTACCGAGTTCAATAGTACTAGAGATCCTTAAGTCCACTTAAGACAATATGCTACTTTCATGGCTTCTACGAGGCTCATTGAGTCACAAATTATGCAGTTCTTCTTTACTTCACTTGAAGAAGGGCTGAGAGCATGGTTCTTTGATATGGAAGATAAAATAAAAAATGATTAAATGCTCCTTACTCAGAAGTTTATCGAGTAGCATAAGTATAATACCCACCTAGATGTTATAAGGCATGACTTGAAGACTACAAGATAGAAAAATGGAGAGAGTTTTTCAAACTATATCGCTTGATGGAGAGGAAAAGCTGCTTTAATTAGAGATAAACCTCCAGAAGATGAACAAATAGAGATGGTAATTAAGGGAGCTCTAACCCATTTTCATAAATAGATGTTTTTTTTATCTATTATCCTACCTTTAAAGCACTTCACTAAGTCGGCATCCAAATCAAGGATGAAAAAGTCTCTTAACCTAAGAATCCCTATAAAAAACTAATACAGCCTAACCAAAATGCTTGTGCCACTAAAACAAACCTAACTGTCAATGCCTTGAGAAATAAAAAATACTCAAACTTTAGCCTACCTTTATCCCTAAAGACTTTAACAAAAAGGCCTTCTCAAGCCCTTAGAACCACAAACTTTGCCTAACCCTTTACCAGCATAAATCAACCTCAATATTTATTGTCACTACAATCAAATGCCCGACCATAACACTGATGACTACTATGTCCTAAAAGACTAAATCTAATACCTCACAGACTATGGCAAGATTGAGGATCCGAAAAAATAACATAATGTCAAAACTAACCTTTTACCTAATTATTAAAACATGCCACCTCTAGCATCTTATGCCATCTCTTCTAGGTCGCTGAAGACCTTTGTTGAGAGCTCCATTCGAGACATATATGAGAGTGAGGAAGTGAAAATTAAGAGGGAAGAAAAAGAACTTTTGGTAATACTGGAAGTAGATCTTATAGCACTTATCTATAGGTCTAGTAGTGATGAAACAGATTCTTCCATTTACCAATACATATCCATGCTTCTTGCTTGCACACCTCATAGAATTATGGAAAGGCATCTTAGCCAATTATCAATAAAAAGAGTTGGGGAAGTCATCGATGACCATGGACCATCTAAATCTGAAGAAGAGGAAGAGCCAAAAGTGAAGGAAAAATTTTAGGATGTATTGGGAAAACCTTCTAGAAAGTCTGATTTTGAAGTAAAGTACATTGTCCCACCTTTAGTTGCCGTTAAGAAGGAAGATATCGTACCCTCTAGATGCAGAGAGGAGTTTGATGAGGAAGATAAGAAAAATGAAGTTGTTACTGCTCAGCTGACAGGTGTGCTATCTGTGATGGGAATCAATGTATAGTACAACTTAGATAAAGAGCTTTTTGGTTAACCATGTGACTAGAAGCTGAAGGGTGTATCAACCTGTTAAGAAGGATCTGATGAAAGGAAAAAAAGCTGCCAAAGAAACTACAAAGGAGAGTGAACCCGTGATCCAAAAAGAAGAAGATTCAATTTTGAAATACATTAAAAGGACTCAGGCTTAAGTCAGTGTTTGGGATCTTTTTATGATATCAAAGAAATGTCGAGATGCCCTAGCATGTGCTTTTAGGTGGTGCAATAATTTCTTCGGACATTTGCCCTAAAGATATGGTAGCCTCATTGCTCCCGAAACCTAGAAATGTTATTTCTTTCTCTGATAAAGATCTCCCATTAGAAAGGAAAACTCATAATAGACCTTTGTTCATTCAAGTGGTTATGAAAGCCAAGAAGACTTCTTGTGTCATAGTTGATGATGGGTCGACCATCAATATTTGTCTACTCAGGCTACTCCATAAGTTTAGGATAACAATTGAAGATCTTAAAGCTTATTATGTGATAATCAGAGCTTATGATGTTTCTAAGAAATAAGTAGTGGGGACCTTTAAGGCTATAGTCACTATGGGATAAATTAAGTCTGTTGTTGAGTTTACGATACTGGACATTCCACCTGCTTTTGTTATGTTATTAGGAAGACCTTGGTTCCATCCATTGGGAGGAGTACCATCCACTTTGTAATATAAAATCAAGTTTTCACTAAATGGGAAAGTTGCTACTGTCAAAGCTAAGACTAATAGTCTAATTGCTTGTATGAATATGACCCTTTTAGCTTTCCAAGTGTCAATAATCAATGAAGATTGGGTCAGTCTGAAAGTGCCAACCATGATGAAGTAGATGAATTATGAATTAGGAACTGGGCTCAAAAAGAAGAAGGGTGGATTCTCAACACTGCTAGAATTTAAAGGGTAGACTAACAAGCAAGGACTGGTGTATGATCCAACCACTGATAAGGGAAAGAAAACCACCTTCATCTCTTAAGACCTCTATGAGTATCAAGGCTAATCAGAAGAATGGGAATGCAATAGGATTAAGAAACCTAGTTTTGAGATTTTTGTTGGCACAATCAACAGTATAAAGAAGGAAAAAGATCAGAAAGTAAAAGAGGAAATTCCTCTAAAAGAAATTGAGCAGGTCCTGTGAAACATGAGGTTGGAAGCTGAGATCCCTAGCCATGCTGACATTGTAGCTCTTATTGCGTCCAACATAGAGGAAATTTTATTTGAGGAAGCACTATTTTTTCTGATATTTGTGTTACTAATCTGTTTGAATCTTTTGATGTACCGAACACTAAGTATGATGCAATGAAATCTGATCCTGCTTACTTGTGTGATGTGTCTTATAATAATGATGAGCATTTCATTAAACCTTACATGAGCATTTTTTATATTCATTCCATTAATACTGAACCATTTTAATATGGGCATAGATGAAAAATTCTCGCATAATGCATATTTCAAAAAGATGTTACCCCTCAGGAAAAGAGAGAATTAGAAAAAATATTCAAAATTATTAAAAAATATTTTCTTGGATGTATGATAACATGCTTGGCATCGACCAAGACATTAAGTATAATATAGTGAAATATGATTTTTCTTACTTGTGTGATGTGTCTTATGATAATGATGAGCATTTCATTAAACTTACATGAGCATTTTCTTATATTCATTCCATTAACACTGAACCATTTAATATGGGCACGAATGAAAATTCTCGTATAATGCATATTTCAAAAAGATGTTACCCCTCAGGAAAGGAGAGAATTTGAAAAAATATTAATAAAATATTCAAAAATATTTGCTTAGATGTATGATGACATGCTTAGCATCGACCATGACATTGCTCAGCATTTCATTCCCACTAAAGAGGGACATAAGCCAATGAACCATAAATTACAGAGATTGAGATTGAAATGGGCATAGTTGGTAAAGGAAGACATAAAGAAGCAAATTAAGGCTAAATTCCTAGAGGTGGTGGACTATCCAGAATGGTTAGCTAGTGTGGTTCTAGTGCCTAAAAAGGATGGAAAAGCAAAGATTTGTATAGACTACAAGGATCTTAACAAAGCATGTCCAAAGGATGACTTCCCTTTGCCTCACATAGATATGTTGATTGATAATGTTGCTGCATACGCCATGTACTCTTTTATGGATACAATCATATCCTCATGGCAATCATTGATAAAGCCAAGACTGCTTTCATCACTGAATGAGGAATGTACTGTTACAAGGTGGTGCCTTTTGGTTTAAAGAACGTTGGTGCAACCTATCAAAGAATGGCCATGACAATGCTTTATGACATGATACATAAGGAAGTAAAAGTCTATGTTGATGATATAATAGTGAAATTGAAGAGTCGAGAAAAACATCCGGTTGCATTGGAAATTTTTTTGCTAAGGGTAAATGGGTACAACTTGAGATTAAATCCTAAGAAGTATGTGTTCAGTGTAACTTTAAGGACGATGTTGGGGTACATAGTCAGTCTGAAAGGAATTAAAGTTGATCCAAACAAGGTAAAAGTAATATGAGAAATGCCAATGCTAAAAATTAAAAAAAAGATTAATGGATTCTTGGGAAATCTGCAGTTCATAAGTAGATTCATAGCTAAGTTAACTAAGGTGTGTGAGCCTATATTCAAGCTACTTAGGAAGGATTAGCTGATGGTGTGGAATGAACGATGCTAGATTGCTTTTAAAAAAATTAAAGACTATCTTATGAATCCTCCAATTTTGAGACCCCTAGAGATGGGAAAACCTCTAATTTTATATCTAGCAATTAAAGGGAACACAATAAGAGCTATGCTAGCCTAAAAAGGAGAAGCATGGGCTGAGCATGCAATCTACTGTTTGAGGAAAAAAATGTTGCACTATGAGGAGAAGTATAACAAGGTTGAGAAAATTTGTTTAACAATGGTATGGGCAATGAAGAAGCTGAGGCATTACTTTTAGTCTTACTTTGAAGCTCCTTCACTAGTTGGGAAGCTGGCTAAATGGTTGGTGTTACTCATAGAGTTTGACATTGAATACCTGACTAAGAAGATAGTAAAAGGAAGAGCAGTGGCTAAATTTCTAGCACTAAACCCAACTTCAGATGACCAAGAGATAGAGCTCAAATTTCCTAATGACCTTATTACAACAATCAAGATCCAAGGATGGTGGATGTACTTTAACGGAGCAATGAATCAATTTAGAGCAGGAATAGGGGTAATATTGTTGACTCTAGAGAATAAAGTAATCCCAATAGTAAAGAAACTAACATTTCGGATTATAAATAATGAAGCAGAGTATGAAGCATATGTGATGGGAATGGAAGCACTATTAGCCCTAAAGGTTATAGAAGTGGAAGTTTTGGGAGACTCAATGTTAGTGATCGATCAGATAACATATAAGTGGGATTTGAAGGAACCATACCTAAAGCCATACTTAGAATATTTATAGTAGTTGAAAAAATCCTTTCAATAATGCAGATTCATTCCCTTACCCAGAAATCACAATTAAATGGTGGACGCTCTGGCATCGCTAGTAGTAGTTTGGGATGGACCGTAACTATGCTAATGAAGTTGCTTGTACTACTGAAGTCTAATCAACCCTGTCATAAGATTGTGAAAGTAATGGAGATAAAAGCAGATCAGAAGCCTTGGTTCTATGATATACAACAACACTTAGACAAGCAAGAATACCCTGAAAGTGCAATTGAAAAGGATACGACAATCATTAGAAAATTGGCCAACAAAGTTCATTCTCCACCAAGGCACATTGTACAAGAGGACTTCAGAAGGGATGCAACATTTTTTGGATGAAATGAAGCAAATAAGGTAAAAATAAATGTTCATGAAGGGGTTTGTAATGCTAGCCAAGAACATAATAAGACAAGGGCTCTTCTGGATGACTGTAGATGGAGAGGTTTAGCGCACGTCCAAGATTTTAGCAACCACGACATTGTTTGAGCCCAGGGCTCTAGAGAACACACTAACCACTCTCACAAAGACATGGCATGGAGATAAAGAGTCGCCACCCAGGGTAATAATTGGAACAAATAAAAAAGGTGGTACTCGATTCCCTAAAAAAAAGCTAGTACCACAACTAAGAGATTCTTGATACGGAACACCAACTTCTTTCAGTCTCGTGTTCATTTAGAATTACTTTATGAATTTCTATATTATCCTCTATTTACATGCAATTTCATATAAATCCTTATTCTAGCAATTAACTCCAAGGCAAACCAGTCATGAAAATACAAGTAAATAATGCATTCAATCAAACATGGATTTTAATTAAAAGAGCTAAATCTACATGTTTTAATTTTACAAGTGAGCTAAAGACTAATTCCTTTTAATTTTAATTTAAATGAACCTAAGTCTATTTATTTTAATTCTAAAAATGGCCTAAATCTATAAATTATGGAGGTATTCAAATTAGTGGGCTTAATTCTACATGTTTTAATTTTAAAGTGATCTTAAATCTACAAATTATGAAAATGCTTAAATTAAGCGGGCTAAATCTAAATTAATTAAATTAAATTAAGTAGGCCTAAGTCTAATTTACTAAATGGACCTAAGTTATTTCTAACCTAAATTTAATTAATTATGGGCCTAAATGCATTTAATTAATTAAACCTAAAAACTCTAAATTTATCCAAGTGGATTAGAATCTAATATGGGCTTAAGGCCCTAAAACACATAAAAATAAACAAACAAGCACAAAACACATAAAAATAAACAAACAAGCACAAAACACATAAAAATAAATAAACAAGCCCAAAAAACAAATAAAACATATCAAAACAATTAAATTAAAGATCAAACAACTAATTAAATTAATTCCTTCTAAACCTTAATTTTCATTAACATGCAACCTAAATTAATCTATTCCCATTATTGATTTTAATCAATTACCTAATTAAAACTCTAATTTTACTAACCAATTAATTAACATGCAATCACATATAATTCCACTATTCCCATTATTGGGGCTATGACAATAATCTATTGAAAATAATAATAAAAATAATTAATACAACCCTAAAAATAAATAAATAAAATAAAATAAAATGATAAAATAAAATAATAATAAAAACCCTAGAAACTATATCTCTACAAAGTCTTATCCATAGCATTCCATGGACCTCTTATGGATTTGATTCTCCAAATATGATCATCAAGTGTTTTCCTCCATAATCACCATAAAAAAAAGAATAAAAAATTATGATTAGTGAATAAATAATAAAATAATAAAATAAAATTAAAAATTAATAAAATAAAAAGAAATAAATAAATAAATCAAATAAAATAGAACAAAGAGAAGATGATTCTTATGGATGATTTTAATGGAGTGCTCCTCAGATTTGTAGAATCACCATTCTTGATAGGACTTTGAATATTATTTTTCAAAAATTCTTCAAAGATATTTTAATCAAGCAATTAAGCAAAAGAAATTTGTAGAGAATAATTTTCTTTTTTCTCTTTTTCCTTTTCTTCATTCCTTTTTTCTTTTCCGTCCCTCCCTTCGTGTTTTCCTTCTGCCTCCCTTTTCTCTTTTTCCTCCTCCCTCCTCCCTCCTCTTTTTAAACCCAAAGTCCTCCTATATATAGGGATACATCTTAAAACCATAGTTATAAATTGATTCCTAAAATACTTCTATTTCCTTAAAAATATTATCAAAATAATTTTAGGAAAATTTCAAACCAATTAGGACTCAATTTATCTAGAAAATTTGAGATTTATCCTAAAAATTCAAGAATTTACGGAAGGAGTCTAATTCCGATCAGGATTATATAATTCTAATTGGAATTGGCGTAATTCTGATCGGAAATACATAATTCTGATCGAAATTACATAATTTCGATCGGAATCACCTTTTTTATTACAGAAAGGTCCTTGAAAGAATATAAGTTTTGCAATTAGATCCCTAAAAAGCATTGCGATTTAGTCCATGAAAACCTTAAATATTTTCTTCGAAAAAAATGCTATTAGACCCTTGAAGTTTCAAAGTTCAAATATTCAAGACCTATTCATGACATTTTCAATATTGGAGTCTTTTGTCATATCTATAACTCATCATCCCAAAATTAGGTGTCTACAATGACGATAGTTGAAGATTGTGTTAACTTCACCAAGAGATGCTACAAATGTTAGATTCATAGAGATATCAAGCACCTTCCACATTTAGAATTACATACCATGTCCTCTCCTTGGCCTTTCTTAGTATGGGGACTCGATATCATAGGAAAGATTCATTCTACAGCTTCTAACGGACATAAATACATCTTTATAGTAATTAATTACTTCACAAAATAGGTAGAAGCTGAATCATTAGCAGAAGCCAAGTTTCTAAAAAAGATTTTGTTATGGAGATATAGGATTCCTCACCACTTAATTTCAAATAATGGGGTACAGTTTCAAGGAGAGGTACGTGCATTGCTTGAGAAGTATAAGGTAAAGCACTACAAGTCATCGCCTTACAAACTGTAAGCTAATGAGGCAGTAGAAATAGTAAATAAGAACATTAGGAAGATCTTTTTGAAGATGATTGAAACCCATTGGGATTAGGCTAACAAGTTATCATTTGCTCTTTGGGGGTATCGCACGACAATGAGAATGTTTACAAGGGCAAGTCCTTTCTCATTGGTATATGAAACAGAAGCTGTACTACTAACTGAAGTGGAAATGAAATCGCTGAGAATGATAAACGAAGCCAACTTACTCAAGGTGAAGTGGGCAAAACAGAGACTAACATGGCTAATCTGATTGATCGTAAGAGGTTAAAAGTGCTCTATCACGTTCAACTCTACTAAAGAAGAATTGAAAGGGATTTTTTATAAAAAAGTGAGGCAATAAAAAATCAGAGCCGAAGATTGGGTATTAAGGCAAGCTAAGCAGAATGCACCAGATCTAAAAGGGAAGTTCATACCTAATTGGGAAGGGCCCTATTTGGTTAAGACTATTCTCTTAAAAGGTGCTGTTAAGTTGACTGATGTTAATGGGAATGAATTCTCATAATGGGTCAATGTTGATCACTTAAAGTGATACTACTTATAAAAAAAAAAGAAAATAAAATGATCATGAGAGGTAAAATACTTAATTAGAAAACCTGAAAAGGGTAATTAAGGACAGGGGTACTATCACTCTGAAATATTTGATGCGTAACCATGCTCATGATAAATGCTACTCAATGCAAATAAGAAAAATTATTAAACCTGCACATGTTAAGAAGTAAATATGTCTGGATCAATATTTGTCACATGCATAAGCAAAATTTGTATCCTACAATTCATATCTTTCTTTGATGTAATATTTCTTTTTCTTTTGTATTTATTGTAATGGAAAGGCGAGCAAAACAAAGCAAAGCATGGGAAAATCCATCATAAAAATAAAATTGGTCAAGGCGCATCTTAAAATATCCAAAAAATCCTATGGACGAGTTGCCTCTTACTAATAAAGCCCCTCATCACTCTCCTGCATCATCCTTACATGCTCATGTTGTATCATAAGCATACATACATTAGCATACAATCATGACATGCATGCATACACATATTACTATATGATTAGATAGGTATAGGAAGAAATGAAGAAATACCAACATCAGTCTCCATAGAATAATGAACATAATAGTTTATTAGGCTTGAAGTGCACTAGTACCAATACTCAGTCGTCTCTTATGGAACCTATAAACAAAAGCAGTCAATGAATGACAAGCTAAAAGTAACAAAGCAATAAAGATAAAAACTCATATGGGTAGTGTTCTCTAGGATAAAGGCCACATGCTTGGTACATGTAGGAACCACATAAGTCACCACTCTACCATAGAGGCTATATCCCCTGAGCATCAGAAGCAAAGGTAGTGAAATGATTCCAGAAACCATTTGAGCAACATTATGAGGGACATTAATAGCAGTGCTAACAACCTCTATCCCATTAGAGCTCTCTGTAGCACCCACAACTCGAACGCTCTTCGAACAAGGTTGTTAAATACAAAAAGAGAAGGTCATAATAAAAAGAATAATAATAATGGCTAGTGTGAAGAAGTAGTAAATAAAGAATAAGACGTACCTAATGAGTAGAAGAGGAAGAAGAACTAACAGATAGAGTAAGAGGAGCTTGCATGAAACCTTTAATAGCATCGTTAATCAACCAAAGGATAAGGTTCTTTACGTAGGACACTCCCTCTAGCTCCCAATGTAGCTGAGGATCAGTCTCTACCAATGCTCCTTCCAAAGTGGGACCCACTATGTCCTTCTCCTAAAACATGTTAAAGGGAGGAGCATGAGGAACCCAATGTGCAGTAGGCCCTCTATGCCAGTCAATGATGTGCTCATCGAGGTACCAGGTGTGATCCACACAAGTCACAAATAGAATCCTCCTGTCGGTGATCCCCATAGCTTTTTGTATTGCGTAGTGATACCATAGGGTAATTCTCCCACCACCAACGGAGATGAATCTACAGTCATAAGAAGAAGTCTGAAATGAAACATGAAACACTCAAAATAAAGTAAGGAAGAAGGCAACTGCTAACCCTATTAAAGTTGAGTTTCGTAAATGTAGTGCGAGCCACCTCTAAAGTTTGTGTAGCACCTCTTAAGTTCTGCGCAATCCAGATAGGAAAGCATAGAAATCTCTCTCGCAACCCGATAGCAATACTAGGAGGGGTTAGGATGCAGAACTCGAAAGCCTAGATTTGTAGAAAAAACTCAATTTATAAACAGTTAATGCACATAAAGAATAAAAAAAGATACTAAAGCGTCATAAATAACTCATATCAACTACCAACGACACGCCATAAATCTGAGAGCTATCCCTATGCGTGTCATATAGTCTGTGAAGAAGATAGTCGAAAGTAAGAGACCCCTAGTCATACCCCCTCAGAGCATCAAGATCTTAAAGGAGGGGAAACAGTCATGAACCACTAGTGTTGTTTGCATTGGGAAATACCATGGTGCTCATCAAATAAAAGACAAAGCACCTAGCCTATCGCTTAACACCTAATGGTCCTCCTCCAGCTACTGCCTTACACACCCACTAAGGATACTTGTATGAAATGAAGCCACACTTGCTCACTTTAAACTCGGGGCCGCAACCGAATAGCTGAATACATAATGTTGCTGGATAGTCAAGAACCTTGAATGGAATTCGCTGACTAGAAAATGAAAACCATGTGATGGTAGAAAAGTTGAGGGGCATGATCATCATCTCTCTGAACTGGAAGTGGAAAGTGTGCATGCAGTCAGCCACCTCTCAATCAGAGTAGTCATAGTAGGTTACAGACTCCTTGTTTCGAGACTGTCCAATAGTTCATCCAATAATCCATCGAAACTGAGGTCTCGTACCTTATGAGGAAACTCCCGGTAAAGCCTTTTAGCTCTAGTGAAGCTACCATAAAGCACCAATGAAGTCACGATAGCCTAAAAGGGAAGTTAACAACAAAATAAATTTTTGCTAAAGAAAAATTTTTCTTCCTATCTATGATAAGAGACATTAATCACTATTTTAGTTGTCATTTACAGGTAAACAATACCAACATGTACAGAGCTAAAGCTAAGCAATAAGGTTCTAGCATGTAACCTAAAGAATTTACAGTATTCAAAGGTAGAGTAAGGGAACCCTAGATCATATCAAGACATGCCAAGAGAAGCAAAATAAATAAACAAATAAATCGAAGTACTTACCCATTGACAATGGAGCATTTGAATATACTCCCTTAGGTTTGAGACCAGAGGAATCTCATGGCCCTGAGTCACTTTCAGTCTCATACGATGAGCTAACATAGGCTTTTAATGAGTGGCACCGCCCACTGCCTTACCCTTTGGAGTATCTAAACCCAACTTATACAAGTCAATCTTAAGATCTAAAAGGATATCCCTGAAAGCATCATCACCACCTCCTTACATAATTATATGAAAGTGAAGAAAACCTATAGGAGTCTAAAGAATCCTAAAAGAGAAGAGAGAGAAAAATAATACGAGAATGATGAAAAATGACAAACTAAGGCCTTTTATAGGCCCTAGCTACATGGGACCGATTTAGAACTATAAGCGTGTATTCACTCCCACACGTGTGGGACTAATAACCCAAGCTCATAGGTTTATGGTCCCACCTGCATGGGATTGACCCACGAAGCTATTCTAGGATCGCCAAGGCTCCTAGGACATGTGCTTCAACCTCTTAAGGCTTTAGAGAGGCCCAAAAGATACCGTCAAGGTCTAAATGCTAACTCGGGACACCTTTAAGAGCCAAGAACCTATAATAGGAACCAAAAGCTACTCGCAAGGCATAGAGGCATCAGGGAAGTCTTTTGTATCACCTTGTTTTAAAATCTTCAAGTGCATCCATACATCCAAGCATTAAAACTCGCACTTGCATTCCATAGATTATTTTTTTGGTTCTCTCGGAGGTGAAGCTACATTGGAGAGGGGGCACATATCAGAGACAAACCAATCAACCTCAATAGTGGCCATACAGCTATCTCATGAAATTTTTAAAACTTCTTGACTTTAACCAATAACTTAGAGTTGGGATTCTCAACTCTAATTAATTTAATGTTTGACGTCCTCATGAAAGATAAAAAAATCCACTAAAATAAAAGTTGATAGGGACCGGGAATTTAGGTTGCCTATGATTATCATGTTTGGGCCTAGGAAGAGGTTCAAATGTAAAAAGAAAAGAAAAGTAAGAAAAAAAAAGAAAAGAAGATAAAAAGAAGAAAAAAAAGAAAAAAAAGAAAAGAAAAAAAGAAAAAAGAAAAAAGAAAAGAAAAAAAGGAAAGAAATAATAAAAATCATACTCGACCTACTCCAATGCTCAAACCTTGAGTAAGAGTATTCAAAGAACTCTTTGACAACATTCACATTGACTGACAAAAGGTGGGGAATGCTTGAGAAGAGAAAGAAGTATGATTAAACATTTACCTCCAAAGGGGATGATGTGATATCAAGGGTTACTTTATACGTCACAGTTACCTAGCGAACTTATTTGGCAAATCTCCTTCTGATCATGGGTAACACTTGCTCTTCACTTGGTAACTAGAAACATCCTTGGTGAAGAGTTACTGGTCAAACCTTAGAGAAATAACAAAAGATCTCACCAAAATGAGACGATCGTGGCCAAGGATGATGCGAAGGTCCCTGGTATGTACTCCTCATAAGTATAGATAAATCAACAAGAGCACAAACATAACTTACATGTATCATGATTTTGGAAAACCAAAATTACACCATCTTGATGTCACATGCATTACAATCACACATAAACACTCGTATCAAAATATTGGGTTAGGTCATACGATGCACTTTACATCGTAATTTCTCCAAAACCAGGCCCTTGAATCCTTTTTTAGGATATACAGTGCACCCACATTTATAGCCTGGTAAAGGCAGTAATGAGTCCTCACTTATGGCTTCGTAAAGGCTATGGTGAACCCCTACTTGTGGCTTGGCAAAAGCTACATAGCAATGTTCATAAAAAGTTTTTCTTGTACTTACTCCCTATGCATTGGTAACAACCAAATACATGTGTAGCACCCTCATAAAATTTTTCTCCTTATTATTTTTAAAATTGCTCTTTATGTATTAGCAATAGCCAAATGCATGTATAGCACCCTCATAAAAGTTTTCACCTCATTGTTTTTAAAATTATTGCCCATGTATTAGCAACAGCTAAACACATGCATAACACCCTTATAAAAGTTTTCATCTCAATGTTTTTAAAACTTGCTCCCTATGCATTGGTAACAGTGAAATGCATGCATAGCACCCTCATAAAAGTTTTCATTCTATGTGTTTTCAAAACTTACTTCCCATGCATGGACAAGTGACATCTTAATCAATGCATATAAAGCAGGGGGCAACTATTGATACCCAAATTCTAATAGTTCTCCTAAAAAAATTTGATGATAAAGGATTCCTGTCAATCAGATAAGGGGAAGCCTCTTCGAGAGTCTTCTTGCCATGCTCAGACTGAGTGGAAACTTATAAAAGGCATAAAGACACCCAAAAGAAACTAAAAAAAAATACCAAACTTATACCCAAAACAGTAAAAAAAAAAACCATTTAGTGGGCCAAAAAGGACTAAAAAAATGAGGGAAGAGCCCATGGGGATGGACCAACCCATAAGCTTAGGTTGATGGCCTATAAGTGTAGGATCATAAGCCAAACTTATGGGTTAAAATGACCCAATTGTCCCTACATGGGACCATGATCCCACGCACTTAGGATCAACATCCTATACCTATAAAATTCATTTTTTAAAAAAGGGGAAGGGGCATACACTTCAAGGCAGATATTTTGTGTCACGACCCAAAACAGGAGTCATGACCGGCGCTAGGGAACGGGAATTCTTTCGAATCCGGAACCCGTAGCAAGCCTAAAAATAAAAATAAATCATGCAATAATAACCATAAAAATATAATATGCAGCGGAAAATAAAATCATAATATCATAAATATTACAATATCATCCATCTCAACTGGATATAATTCAAAACTCATCACATCGCATATATAATCTCATAAATGTATAATCTTTATACAAATCCAGTTTTACTATAATACATCTCTTTAAAACAAATACTTTAATTCACAACTACTGCAGTATCTAGAGTAAATAAATAAGACTCAAGTATACAATTTACATAAAGAAGCCGGGGCGGAAGAAATCCGGCGTATCGACCTGCTACTGAGGTCTGAGGAAGTTGACTCTCCTGAAAAATAGTCAACGGAGGGGAGTCAGACCTCACTGAGTGAATTACTATAGTATATATACATACACTCTAAGTGATAATGCATACAGTCAACAGTATAAGAGTAATATGTATATATACAGGCAAGTTCATACAGATGCAGAAAAATCATTTTATATATTTTGTCTGAAAATCAACTTTTATGAAGGATTATATAGAACCCTAGAATATCGCAACCTCAGAAAATAGTGTTAAACAACACTCTAGCCATACAGGCTCACTGATTCCAAATATATCCACTTAATCCATTTGGACAGTAGACTGGCCCCGAGACACTAAGTCAAACCGAGCTCCAGCAGTCTAACTGCCAGTGTGATTGGCCCCGAGACACTTGGTCAACCGAGCTCCAGCAATCACACCCCAAACCACATCTCACATATCAATAATCATAATCAAATCAATATCCACAAATAAGTTAGTATAATAGCCTAAATACTATAGGCGTACCGGTACGTACTCGGTCCTAGTGCTGCCCACTAGGTAGCACGTTCTATTGATATCCTTCATTCTTCATTCATTCACAAAAATAAATGATGCATGGATATAAATGAAATAGCAATATAAACCATATATATACCGAAAATATACCAAACATAAACCAGGTATATTTTGAGTATATATATGTCAAATAAATCCAATCAAATCACAAATTAAATTAAAAATATATTTAAAAACATTTTAAATATATTTTATTAATAAAACATGTATATAATTTATTATATACCAAAAATATACCAAAAATATACTTGAATATATATCATGTTATTTATGCATATTTAGTAAAGATAAAACATGCATTTTCTAAATCATGCATCCTAAGCATATATATATAAATATAGTAACTCACCTAATGCGCTCCACGAGACGGGTCCGACGGGCCTGGTCCACTAACCCTCGGTCTCGGCGCAACTAAACAAGAAATAATTACTCGACATCAGAATAACCCTAACAGAAATCCTAGAATTCAATCTAGAGTATTAAATACAGAATCGAAAATTAGGGTTCGACTGGATATCACGTTTTACGAGAATTCTACCGGAAATCCGACAGAACCTCCCCTGTAAAACGGACATCTCTCTACTCAAAAGAGTAGAGCCGGCCCTGCAAGGAAAAATACACTTCAAAAATAAACACCTTAATCAATCACAACCCCTCGGTCGGACTCCAGACTACAATCTGTCGACCGGGGTCCACAAACACAGAATATATATTCAATTATACCAAAAATATCCTTAAATCATAAAAATACATTTCATAGGTAAAAATTACATAATTAACCTTGAAACACTATAAAAACCGATTAAAACTCATTTTATTTGAAAAAACCGTATATTATATATATAATTGAAAATAATTCCCGAAAAATAGTTTTAATTAGTTAAAAATACTAAATATTTTGTAGAAATCATTTTTATACCTTAAATAAATATTAAAACCAATTAAATTACATTTTTAGACAATTTAGGGTAAAATTACCAAAATACCCCTATATATATATATATACCTAAATTACTTCAAAAATTCACCAAAAATCATACAATTATCCAAAATTAATTTTCTCAACATATTTATCAATAATATTAATAATTAAACTCAATTAACCAATTAAATTCAATTTAAAACACAATTAACTTAATTTTACAAAATCACATAAACTTCAATAATTAAAAATAAATACTTAGAAATTCATAAAAATTCCAAATAAATTCCTATAATTCATTTCAACACTAATTCAACCATAAACTCCAATTTCATAATTTAAATAATTAATTTCCGAAATTAGAAAATAATATTAAAATATTCAAAAATACCCAAAAATCCAAACAACCTCCAAAAATTCTGTAAAAATTCATACATGAAGATTAAACTACCAGGAACAACATTTGTGAAGGAAGTTTCCATGAATCATCCAAATTGAAGCTCAAAAAAATCGAAAACCAAAAGTGGCCGAAATATTCAAATCGAAACCTAAGCAATTCTAGACCATTTTAGCTCAAACCAAAGCTAGAATAACACTCACCGAAGCTCAAGGAGAAGATAGAGACCGGCGGTGTCGAAAACGGTGGCCGGAGGAGGGAGAAACGGCGGTGAGGAATGTGGTGGTCCGGCGCCCGCGGGAAGAAGAAGAAGAAGAAGAAGAAAAAGAAAAAGAAAGAAAAGGAAGGAAAAAGAAAAAGAAAAAGAAAGAAAAAGGAAAAGAAAAAAAAAGAAAAAAAATAAAATAAAATAAAATAATTAAATATTAATAAATAATTAATAATAAAATAATAAATTTTAATAATTTAATAATAAATAAAATAATCAAATAAATAATAAATAAATAATAAAATATTAAGGTAATAATAAACCCTAATTAAATAAATATACACACACAGGCTTTATTTAATAATTTAAAAATATGTATGAGTTCATGCAAACCCGTAAATACATTTAGAATAATTAATAATACATTGTTTACGTGAAAATTTCCCCGAAAATGAAAGTCCCGGGAAAATTTTACGTAAAATACTGAAAATAATAGACAGTAATTAAAATAGGTTTAAAATACATATTAACTCATAAAAATATCGTATAATGCATAAAAATTATTGACACTGTATATCCCGGTACAGTGTAAAAATTATTTTAAAACACGGGATATTACAGTCTTCCCCCCTTACAGGAATTCGTCCCCGAATTCTAAAAACAAGATTACAGAATCAGGAAGGAAAGAGATACGGGGTAAGAAGCTCGCATCTCAGCTTCAGTCTCCCACGTATGCTCTTCAACTCTGTCGCTACGCCACAAAACCTTGACCATCGGAATCTGCTTCGATCGCAACTGTCGAACTTGAAAATCAACGATCGCCACAGGTTCTTCCACAAACGTCAAATCTTCATTCACTTCCACACTGTCAGGTTGCAACACATGTGAAGGATCTGAGATATACTTCCTCAACATCGAGATATGAAATACTGGATGCACTTGTGACATACTCGGAGGCAAATCCAACCGATATGCAACAGTGCCAACTCTCTCCAGAATCTCAAACGGTCCAATATATCTCGGTGTTAACTTACCCTTCCTGCCAAATCTCATCACACCCTTCATCGAGATACTTTCAGAAAAACGAAATCTCCAACCTGAAACTCCATATCTCTGCGCCTAGGATCTGCATAACTCTTCTGTCTGCTAACTGCGGTCTCTAATCTACGCTTGATCACGGCGACTTTCTTTGCAGCATCTTGAACCATCTCTGGTCCAGTCAAAGCTCTCTCACCAATCTCATCCCAACTCAACGGGGATCTACACTTCCTTCCATACAACGCCTCATACGGTGCCATACCAATACTGCTATGGTAGCTGTTATTATATGCAAACTCAACAAGTGACAAATGATCATCCCAGTTACCTCTCAAATCCAAGACACACATCCTCAACATATCTTCCAGTGTCTGGATCGTCCTCTCAGACTGACCATCTGTCTGAGGATGAAAAGCAGTACTGAAATCCAACCTAGTGCCCATCGCTTCTTGCAACTTCTGCCAAAAATGAGAAGTGAACACTGAACCTCTATCTGACACAATGGACACAGGTACTCCATGAAGGCATACAATATGCTTCACGTACAACTTCGCCAATCTAGCAACTGAATATGTGGCTTTCACAGGCAAGAAATGTGCAGACTTCGTCAATCTGTCTACAATCACCCAGATGGAATCGTATCCATCCTTCGAACGAGGTAAACCGACCACAAAATCCATAGCTATCCTTTCCCACTTCCACTCGGGAATAGGAAGAGGCTGAAGCTTCCCAGAAGGCTTCTGATGTTCGGCTTTCACTTGCTGACACGTCAAGCACTTAGCAACATAATCAGCAACATCCTTCTTCAATCCATCCCACCAGTATAGATCTCTGATACTGTGGTACATCTTAGTAACACCAGGATGAACGCTGTAAGCTGTAGAATGTGCTTCCTCCAAAATCTCTTCTCTCAAATCATCCACATCAGGAACACACAATCTACCACTGATCCACAACACACCATCATCATCGAGTGTGAAATCAGTGAACTTCCCTGCTCTAACATTCTCTGCAAGCTCTTCCAGAATAGGATCTCGGCTCTGAGCTGCTTTAATCCTATCCCTCAGTACAGATCGTACTTTAAACTGAGCTAGCAGTCCACCTGATCTACTGATCTTCATCATCAGACCTTGATCCACCATCAGATGCAATTCCTGGATCAATGGTCTCCTCTCAACACCAATGTGAGCAAGACTACCTGAAGACTTCCTACTCAAGGCATCCGCTACCACATTAGCTTTACCCGGATGGTAAAGAATCTCGCAATCATAATCCTTCAACAATTCCAACCATCTTCTCTGCCTCAGATTCAAATCTCGCTGCTGGAAAATGTACTTAAGGCTCTTGTGATCAGTAAATATCTCACAAGTCACCCCGTACAAATAATGTCTCCAAATCTTCAAAGCAAAGATCACTGCAGCCATCTCCAGATCATATGTAGGATAGTTCTGCTCATGCTTCTTCAACTGCCTCGAAGCATAGGCTATCACCCTTCCATTCTGCATCAACACACAACCAAGACCAATTCTAGAGGCATCACAGTAAACTGTGAACTTATCCACACTATTAGGCAAAGCTAATACTGGTGCTGTGGTCCAACTTCTCCTTCAACAACTGAAAACTATTCTCACAAGCTTCTGACCACTCGAATCTAACATTCTTCTGAGTCAAGCGAGTCATAGGGGCTGTAATCCTGGAAAAATCCTGCACAAACCGCCTATTATACCCGGCTAAACCCAGAAAACTCCGAATCTCAGTAACTGAAGTAGGTCTAGGCCACTCAGATACTGCCTCAACCTTCTGTGGATCAACCCGAATACCTTCTTTAGACACTACGTGTCCAAGAAAAGAAACACTCTCCATCCAGAAATCACACTTCGAGAATTTAGCATAAAGCTGATGATCTCTCAGTGTCTGTAGTACAATCCTCAAGTGATATACATGCTCTTCCATACTCCTCGAATATACCAGTATATCATCAATGAAGACTACCACAAACTGATCCACATACGGTCGGAATACTCTGTTCATCAGGTCCATAAAAGCTGCTGGTGCATTAGTCAAACCAAAAGACATCACCAGAAACTCATAATGACCATATCGAGTGCGGAACGCTGTCTTAGGAATATCAGCTTCACTAATCCGCAGCTGATGATAACCCGACCTCAAGTCGACCTTAGAAAAGAATTGTGCACCCTGGAGCTGATCAAACAAATCATCTATCCTCGGGAGAGGATACTTGTTCTTCACTGTAACCTTATTCAACTCTCTGTAATCAATGCACAGTCTCAGGGTACCATCCTTCTTCTTCACAAACAGGACTGGTGCACCCCAAGGAGAAACACTAGGTCTGATAAAACCTTTCTCCAACAACTCTTGCAACTGCTCCTTCAACTCTCTCAACTCTGCAGGAGCCATACGATAGGGTGTCATAGATATAGGAGTAGTACCTGGTACCACATCAATACAGAACTCAATCTCTCTATGAGGTGGTAAACCTGGCAACTCCTCGGAAAAACATCAGGAAACTCACAAGCAACAGGAACATCTGTGAGTGACAACTTCTCCACTGACGTATCCCTGACCAATGCCAAATATCCCTGACAACCTTTCCTCAATAACTTCCTAGCCGTAATAACAGAAATAAGATTCTGAGGTGCTGAACTCCTATCACCAACAAACTTAAAATCTTCTTCACCAGGAATTCTAAAAATCACCTCCTTATTCCTGCAATCAACCACGGCAAAGTGCTGAGACAACCAATCCATTCCCAAAATAACATCGAACTCCATCACATCCAACAAAATCAAATCAGCAGGTAATTCTCTATCTCCCACGAGAACTGGACAACCAGAAAGAACAATATCGGTGTTCAAAGAATCGCTCAGAGGAGTGGCAACAGACAAAGGAAAAGCCATCCTCGAAGCTTGCCAACAAGATTTAGAAGCAAAAATAGGAGAAACAAACGAATGCGTGGCACCCGGATCAAACAAAACCAAAGCATCCAGGTAACAAACAGAAAGAATACCTGCCACGACTGCATTAGATGCCTGAGCATCTAGCGGAGTCAGATGGAAGACTCTGGCCTGGCCTCGACCTCCCTGCTGACTGGTAGAAGCCTGGCCAACGCCTCTGGCACCTCCTCTAGTACCTCTACCACGACTCTGCTGTGGAACAAACTGAGTAGAACTCTGATGCTGGGCTGGTGGTAACTGAAATGGCATAGGTGCAGCACTAGCAATCGACTGCTGTGGGAATCGCGGAATCTGCTGCTGCTGATATCCGGGGTAAGGACACGATCTGGCAAAATGTCCTGTCTGCCCGCATCTGAAACATGTCAACGGTGTCAGATAACACGGTCCCTGATGGACTCTACCACAAGTCTGACAAACACTGGCCGCTGATCCAGAACTACGACCACTGCTGCTGCTCGAAGCACCTGACCCAAATCTGAACGATCTACGCTGACCTCCACGGCCATGTCTACTGCTCCGATGCACTCGCTGCTGCTGTCTCTGACTCTGCTGAGTCAAACCTCGCTGCTGACTACTCGATCCAACATGAAAACTCGAATACGGAGTAGCCTGCAATCCACTCGACTAAACTCCCAACTGGTAATAATCAGGCATCGCTCCCTGCCTAACTAACCTCAGCTCAATCTCCTTAGCTAGCTCAATCATAGACTCCAGAGTAAGACCTGCTGTAGGCATACCAGCAAAAGCTGAACCCAAACCAGTAACGTACGTAGTAACCGCAAAATACTGATCTCGCATCAGATCCTCAGCATATCTACCCAGACGAAGGAACTCTCGGGTATACTCCTCTACTGATCGATCTCCACGAGAAATACTGGTCAGACGAAGACGATAACTCAAACGAAGAGGCTCTGGACAAAATCTCCTCATGAATCGCTCTCGAAACTGAGCCCAGGTCATCGTCATCATATAAGGCTGGATCATCTGAATAAACCAATCCAAGGCTGATCCCTCGACAGACAACTCAACAATCATGATCCTCTGGTACTCGGTATGAGCAGTCCGAGTCCTAGTCTCAATCGCATGCAGAAAATCTAAAGGATCAGAAGTACCATCAAAAACAATCCTACCAACTCGGGCATAGAACAAAGCTGCCTCAGGGTCAGACATACCCTGCTGATAGGCAGGCTGAACAGGCTGAACAACAGGAGGAACAGGAATATCAAATTCAGGCTCAACAGGCTCCTCGTCCTATAACTCTCTCTGCCTACGGCAACCTGCCGCTCCTCGAGGTCTACCCCTGCCACGACCTCTACGCCTAACTGGCGGCTCAAGAGGTAAAACCTCATCCTGAAAAGACTCATCATCCTCGGCCTCAACGACCGGTGGAGCGACACGCGCTCGCCTCCTCATTCTGAAAAGACAAACGGAAAGATTCAGACAAAACAGACAACGGAGGAATAACGCTGAAAACTACAACAAGGAATACTCATCAAGACATACTCGAACCTAATACACTGCAGTAGTCCAACAGAAAACACAACTTTAAAACTAGGGCCACAACTCACATAACTAAGCCCTGACACAGAACTCCATTCTGATACGAACCACGCTCTGATACCAACTTTGTCACGACCCAAAACAGGAGTCATGACCGGCGCTAGGGAACGGGAATTCTTTCGAATCCGAAACCCGTAGCAAGCCTAAAAATAAAAATAAATCATGCAATAATAACCATAAAAATATAATATGCAGCGGAAAATAAAATCATAATATCATAAATATTACAATATCATCCATCTCAACTGGATATAATTCAAAACTCATCACATCGCATATATAATCTCATAAATGTATAATCTTTATACAAATCCAGTTTTACTATAATACATCTCTTTAAAACAAATACTTTAATTCACAACTACTGCAGTATCTAGAGTAAATAAATAAGACTCAAGTATACAATTTACATAAAGAAGCCGGGGCGGAAGAAATCCGGCGTATCGACCTGCTACTGAGGTCTGAGGAAGTTGACTCTCCTGAAAAATAGTCAACGGAGGGGAGTCAGACCTCACTGAGTGAATTACTATAGTATATATACATACACTCTAAGTGATAATGCATACAGTCAACAGTATAAGAGTAATATGTATATATACAGGCAAGTTCATACAGATACAGAAAAATCATTTTATATATTTTGTCTGAAAATCAACTTTTATGAAGGATTATATAGAACCCTAGAATATTGCAACCTCAGAAAATAGTGTTAAACAACACTCTAGCCATACAGGCTCACTGATTCCAAATATATCCACTTAATCCATTTGGACAGTAGACTGGCCCCGAGACACTAAGTCAACCGAGCTCCAGCAGTCTAACTGCCAGTGTGATTGGCCCCGAGACACTTGGTCAACCGAGCTCCAGCAATCACACCCCAAACCACATCTCACATATCAATAATCATAATCAAATCAATATCCACAAATAAGTTAGTATAATAGCCTAAATACTATAGGCGTACCGGTACGTACTCGGTCCTAGTGCTGCCCACTAGGTAGCACGTTCTATTGATATCCTTCATTCTTAAAAATAAAACATTCATTCACAAAAATAAATGATGCATGGATATAAATGAAATAGCAATATAAACCATATATATACCGAAAATATACCAAACATAAACCAGGTATATTTTGAGTATATATATGTCAAATAAATCCAATCAAATCACAAATTAAATTAAAAATATATTTAAAAACATTTTAAATATATTTTATTAATAAAACATGTATATAATTTATTATATACCAAAAATATACCAAAAATATACTTGAATATAAATCATGTTATTTATGCATATTTAGTAAAGATAAAACATGCATTTTCTAAATCATGCATCCTAAGCATATATATATAATATAGTAACTCACCTAATGCGCTCCACGAGATGGGTCCGACGGGCCTGGTCCACTAACCCTCGGTCTCGGCGCAACTAAACAAGAAATAATTACTCGACA
Source organism: Mallotus nudiflorus (assembly GCA_947683625.1). NCBI lineage: Eukaryota > Viridiplantae > Streptophyta > Magnoliopsida > Malpighiales > Euphorbiaceae > Mallotus > Mallotus nudiflorus. The sequence continues at coordinate 514,427 of CANTUR010000793.1, read as the reverse complement.
TCAGAATAACCCTAACAGAAATCCTAGAATTCAATCTAGAGTATTAAATACAGAATCGAAAATTAGGGTTCGACTGGATATCACGTTTTACGAGAATTCTACCAGAAATCCGACAGAACCTCCCCTGTAAAACGGACATCTCTCTACTCAAAAGAGTAGAGCCGACCCTGCAAGGAAAATACACTTCAAAAATAAACACCTTAATCAATCACAACCCCTCGGTCGGACTCCAGACTACAATCTGTCGACCGGGGTCCACAAACACAGAATATATATTCAATTATACCAAAAATATCCTTAAATCATAAAAATACATTTCATAGGTAAAAATTACATAATTAACCTTGAAACACTATAAAAACCGATTAAAACTCATTTTATTTGAAAAACCGTATATTATATATATAATTGAAAATAATTCCCGAAAAATAGTTTTAATTAGTTAAAAATACTAAATATTTTGTAGAAATCATTTTTATACCTTAAATAAATATTAAAACCAATTAAATTACATTTTTAGACAATTTAGGGTAAAATTACCAAAATACCCCTATATATATATATATACCTAAATTACTTCAAAAATTCACCAAAAATCATACAATTATCCAAAATTAATTTTCTCAACATATTTATCAATAATATTAATAATTAAACTTAATTAACCAATTAAATTCAATTTAAAACACAATTAACTTAATTTTACAAAATCACATAAACTTCAATAATTAAAAATAAATACTTAGAAATTCATAAAAATTCCAAATAAATTCCTATAATTCATTTCAACACCTAATTCAACCATAAACTCCAATTTCATAATTTAAATAATTAATTTCCGAAAATCAGAAAATAATATTAAAATATTCAAAAATACCCAAAAATCCAAAAAACCTCCAAAAATTCTGTAAAAATTCATACATGAAGATTAAACTACCAGGAACAACATTTGTGAAGGAAGTTTCCATGAATCATCCAAATTGAAGCTCAAAAAAATCGAAAACCAAAAGTGGCCGAAATATTCAAATCGAAACCTAAGCAATTCTAGACCATTTTAGCTCAAACCAAAGCTAGAATAACACTCACCGGAGCTCAAGGAGAAGATAGAGACCGGCAGTGTCGAAAACGGTGGCCGGAGGAGGGAGAAACGGCGGTGAGGAATGTGGTGGTCCGGCGCCCGCGGGAAGAAGAAGAAGAAGAAGAAGAAAAAGAAAAAGAAAGAAAAGGAAGGAAAAAGAAAAAGAAAAAGAAAGAAAAAGGAAAAGAAAAAAAAAAGAAAAAAAATAAAATAAAATAAAATAATTAAATATTAATAAATAATTAATAATAAAATAATAAATTTTAATAATTTAATAATAAATAAAATAATCAAATAATAATAAATAAATAATAAAATATTAAGGTAATAATAAACCCCAATTAAATAAATATACACACACAGGCTTTATTTAATAATTTAAAAATATGTATGAGTTCATGCAAACCCGTAAATACATTTAGAATAATTAATAATACATTGTTTACGTAAAAATTTCCTCGAAAATGAAAGTCCCGGGAAAATTTTACGTAAAATACTGAAAATAATAGACAGTAATTAAAATAGGTTTAAAATACATATTAACTCATAAAAATATCGTATAATACATAAAAATTATTGACACTGTATATCCCGGTACAGTGTAAAAATTATTTTAAAAACACGGGATATTACATTTTGTGTGAGAAAAACCACTATTTTGGAGGCATTTCTCACTCTCTCTCTCACTCCTAACACACTTAGAGGCCTATTGAAATAAACATCCTTGGGGAAGTGTTACTGGTCAAACCTCAAAGAAAGAGCAAAAGATCTTACCAAAATGAGACGGTTGTGGCCAAGGATGATGTGAAGTCCTTGCTACATACTCCACACAAGTACAGATAAATTAATAAGAGAACAAACACAAATTACATGCATCATGGTTTTGAAAAAAAAAACTTACACTATCTTGATGTCACATGCATCATAATCACACATAAACACTCATATTCGAAGACTGAGTTAGGTCATATAGTGCTCTCTACACCCCAGTTTCTTTGAAACTAGGCACTTGAATCCTGCTTAGGGATATGCAGTGCACCCTCACTTGCAGCCTGGTAAAGGCAGTAATGAGTCCTTACTTATGGCTTGGCAAAAGCTGTAGTGAACCCTTGCTTATGGCTTGGTAAAAGCTATGTAGCAACATTCATAAAAAGTTTTTCTTGCACTTGCTCCATATGCATTGGCAATAGCCAAACGCATGCGCAGCACCCTCATACAATTTTTCACCTTATTGTTTTTGAAATTGCTCCTCGTGTATTGCTAACAGCTAAATGCATGCACAACACTCTCATAAAAGTTTTCACCTTATTGTTTTTAAAATTTCTCCTCATGTATTGGCAATAGCCAACCACATGTGTAGCACCCTCATAAAATTTTTTATCTCACTATTTTTAAAACTTGCTCCTTGTGCATTGGCAACAGCCAAATGCATGCGTAGCACCCTCGTAAAAGTTTTCATTATATGTGTTTTTCAAAACTTACTTCCCATATATTAACAAGCGACAACTTAATCAATGCATATGAAACAGGGGGCAATTGTTAATACCTAAATTTTGATAGTTCTCTAAAAAAATTCAATGATGAAGGATTTTGGTCAGTCAGACAGGGGGAAGCCTCTTTGGGAGTCTTCTTGACATGCTCAAACTGAGTGGAAACCTAGAAAAACCATAAAAAACCCAAAAGAAATAAAAAAAAAATACCAAACCTATACCCAAAACCATAAAAATGCATTTAGTGGGCTAAAAAGGACTAAAATAATGAGGGAAGAGCCAATGGGGATGGGCCATCCCATGAGATTAGGTTGATGGCCCATGAATGTGGGATTATGAGCCAAACTTGTAGGTCAAAATGACCTAATTGTCTGTACATGGGAATATGATCCCACGCGTGTGTGATCACTCCTAAGGGCATGGGATCATCATCCTATACCTATAAAAATTTATTTTTACCCTTTTTTAGAAAAAGAGAAGGGCATAAACTTCGAGGCAGATATTTAGTGAGAAAAAACCACTATTTTGAAGGAATTTCTTAGTCTCTCTCACTCTTAACGTAGTTAGAGACCTATTTTACCAAACATCATTGGCCAAGAGTTACTGGTCAAAGCTCGGAGAAATAAAAAAAAATGAGATGATCGTGGCAAAGGACAATGCAAATTCCTTTATATGTACTCCTTATAACTGTATATAAATCAACAAGAGCACAAACACAACTTAAATGCATAACGGTTTTAGAAAACCAAAATTACACCATTTTGATGTCACATGCATCACAATCACACACAAACACTTATATTCAAAGACTGAGTTAGGTTATATGGTGCTCTCTACATCCCAATTTCTCTGAAACCAGGCACTTGAATCCCGTTTAGGGATATACAGTGCACCCTCACTTGCAATGTGGTAAAGGCAGTAATGAGTCCTCACTTGTAGCTTGGTAAAGGAAGTAGTGAGCCCTTGCTTGTGGCTTCACCAAAAATATATAGAAACATTCACAAAACATTTTTCTTGCACTTACTCCCCATTTATTAGTAATAGCCAAACATATGCGCAACACCCTCATAAAATTTTTCCCTCATTATTTTTAAAATTACTCCACGTGTATTGTGACCAACCAAACACATGCATAGCATCCGCATAAAAGTTTTCACCTCATTGTTTTTAAAATTGCTTCGTATGTATTGGCAATAGCCAAATGCATGTGCAGCACCTTCATAAAAGTTTTCATCTCACTATTCTTAAAACTTACTCACTGTGCATTGGCAATAGCCAAATGCATGCACAACACCTTCATGAAAGTTTTCATTCCATGTGTTTTTCAAAACTTACTTCCTAAACATTAACAAGTGCACAACTGTTGATACCTAAATTTTGATAGCTCTCCCTAAAAAATTCGATGATGAAGGATTCCTATTAGTCAAACAAAGGGGAGCCTCTTTGGGAGTCTCCTCGATATGCTCAAACTAAGTAGAAACCTAGAAAAACCTTAAAAAAACCTAAACGAAACAAAAAAAAAATACCAAACCTATACCCAAAATCATAAAAAACCCACTTAGTGGGCCAAAAAGGACTAAAAAGATAATGGAAGAGCCCAAGGGGATGGGCCAGCCCATAAGCTTAGGTTGATAGCGAATGAGTGTGGGATCATAAGCCAAACTCGTAGGTGAAAATGACCAATTTGTCCCTACGTGTACCAAGATACCATGCACATGGGATCCCTCCCAAGAGTGTAGGATCAATAAGTTATACTTATAAAAATTCATTTTTCCTTTTTTTGAGAAAAGGGGAAAGGCACACATATTGAGGCAAACATTTAGTGAAAGAAATACCACTATTTTGGAGGCATTTCTCGCACTCTCTCTCATTCCTAACATGCTTGGAGATTGTCGTGGCCAAGGATGATGCAAAGTCCCTAGTAGGTACTCCTCATCAGTAAAAATAAATTAATAAGAGCACAAACATAACTTACATGCTTCACGGTTTTGGAAAACCAAAATTATGCTATCTTGATGTCATATACAAACACTCGTATTTGAAGACCGAGTTAGGTCATACATTGCGCTCTACATCCCGGTGTCTTTGAAACTAAGCACTCATGTTATGGAGCAGCCAACACACCAAGTTCAAAGAATTCAACTTGATGAAGATGAGCATGGTCAAGAAGGCAAAGATCAAGTTCAAGAGGTTTTGAGTCCAATCAGCATGCCTCAAAGACCTATACCAAGGTCTCAATCTAAGAAGCTTCAAGAAGCCTTAATCCATCATCTACAAGGCTTAGTGAACTTAGCTAGTGAAAGTTTACAAGGACACCAAAGCTTTGTGCTAAGTGCAGCTCAAGTTTAATACAACTTAATTCAAGTCCAAGTTATTAATGGGTTTAATTAAGTATATAATGGGTCTCATTTGTTATGGGCTGGCCGAATATGCATGGGAGAGTTATTTAAGCATTTTTATTTAGGTTTAATTATGTTAAATAAGGGTTGGACGAATTTGTTATTTTAAAAGCCCATTAGTTTTACTTAGTTTAATTATTCTTAAAATAGAAAGTATGTCAAAATTCCTATTTGAGGTCTGATTAGATTAATTTCCTATTTTTATGATTAGGGTTATTAGTTTTCCTCACTCACTAAGGAAAACCTTGTAAAGGCTATATATATGCCTCGGACGAATTTTATTATTCATAATTGAAGTTTTAAAACCTAAAGGCTGTTTTGCTTTTATCTTTGTGTTCTTGTGTAGAATACATGCTTTAAGGAACATTCAAGTAGATTGATTATATTCTTTTGGAGTGTTTCGAAATTGGAATTTAGAAATGAGTTTTCTTTATTCTAATTCTTTGATCATCTAAGTAATCTGATTTCTAACCATTCTTAGGGGTTGTTGCTGAATTGACTATTGGGGTTTTCAAGTTAATACTTCAGGGGTTCGAATATATAACTCAAGCTTATTCTTGGAGGTTCCATATCAACTCAAATCCCATTTAGGGATATATAGTGCACCCTCACTTGCAACTTAATAAAGGCAGCAATAAGTCCTCACTTGTGGCTTGGTAAAGGTTACAATGAACCCATGCTTGCGGCTTGGCAAAAGCTATATAGTAACATTCATAAAAAGTTTTTCTTGCACTTGCTCCTAATGCATTGGCAACAGCCAAATGCATGCGCAACACCCTTATAAAAGTTTTCACCTTATTGTTAAAATTGCTGCCCGTGTATTGGCAACAATCAAATGCATACACAACACCCTCACAGTGTTTTTAAAACTTACTCCTGGTGCATTGGCAACAGCCAAATGCATGCACAATACCCTCATGAAAGTTTTAATTCCATGTGTTTTTTTAAAACTTACTTCTCATGCATTGACAAGCGATAGCTTAATCAACGCATGTAAAGCAGGGGGAACTATTGACACCCAAATTTTAACAATTCTCCTTAAAAAATCCAATAATGAAGGATTCCTATTAGTCATATAAGGGGAAGCTTCTTCAAGAGTCTTATTGACATGCTCAAACTAAGTGGAAACCTAGAAAAACCACAAAGAAACCAAAAAAAAAAAAAACCTATACCCAAAACTGCAAAAAACCCATTTAGTGAGGTAAACAGGACTAAAAAATGAGGGAAGAGCCCACAAGGATGGGCCAACCCATGAGCTTAGGTTGATGGCCCATGAATGTGAGATCCTAAGCCAACCTCGTAAGTCAAAATGACCTATTTGTCCTTGTGTGGGACCATGATCCCAAGAGCGTGGGATTACTCCTAAGAGTATGGGATCATGATCCCAAGCTTATGGGACCAACATCCTGTACCTAGAAAAATTCATTTTTTCCCTTTTTTGTGAAGGGGGAAGGGCACACACTTCAAGGCAGACATTTAATGAGAGAAAAACCACTATTTTAGATGCATTTCTCACACTCTTTCTCACTCCTAACACACTTAGAGACCCATTTAACTAAACACTGAAAAAAAAAATCACTCTCTTTGTCTTGAGTTTAGACCATTAAATCCAAACCAATTCACATCTTTGCCAAAGCACACATATAGGGTAATTACCCGGTCCCTCTAAGGATCTCCCTATTATTTTTATTATTAAAAATAATCATTTTTGCATTTTTCTTCATTTTTTAATTAATTTATTTCATTTTCCATCATTTTTGCATTTTATTCTTATTATTTACTTTGTGATAAAGTTGTGATTTTTATGTGATGATGAAATTTGAGAATAAGATATGTAAAATGTGTGAGTAGTTCGGGTGTAATCCGAGAGCGTTTGCATTCATTTTTGCATTATTTTCTTCCTATATTAAAAATGGATATTTTGGTGCAAGGTTAGCAATTTTACTATTGTTTTTGTATCATTTTAATTTGTTATTTTAATTTTTTATTATTATTTCTGCAATTAATATTATTATTTTTTCATTTTTCTTCTATTAATGTCATTTTTGGTGAATTTGACATTTTTATCATAAATTTTATGTTTTTCGAGTAAAAATGTCAACTTCATCATTTTTATTTATTTATTTCTGCAAGTTTTATTTATTTATATTTATTGCTGTAATTTTTTTTTTTTATCAATTCTCTTGTGTTTTTCCTTAATTTTATTGCATTTATGCCTTTTATGGTAAATTTAGCACTTTTATCATAAAGTTCATATTTTTATGGTAAAAATGTCAAATTTATTATTTTTGTTTATTTATTTCTGCCATTTTAATTTATTTATATTATTTCTGCAATTCTTTTCATTTTTTCCATATTTTTCTTGCATTTATGCCTTTTATGGTAAATTTGGCACTTTTTATCATAAAGTTTATGTTTTTATGGTAAAAATGTCAACTTTATCCTTTTTTATTTACTTATTTCTGTCATTTTTATTTATTTATATTATTGCTGCAATTTTTATTATTTTTCTTGCATTTTTCCTTATTTTTATTCCATTTATGCCATTTATGGCAAAGTTGACATTTCTATCATAAAGTTTATGTTTTTATGGCAAAAATGTCAACTTTATCATTTTTAGTTATTTATTTCTGCATTTGTATTTATTTTGATTAATATTTCTGTATTTTTATTATTTTTAGTGCCTTTTTCCTAAATTTTATTGATATTGCACCATTTATGATAAACTTATTATTTTTATCATAAAGTTCAAATTTTTATGGTGAAAAGAATACTTTTATCATCTTTATAATTTTATTATGCATTTTTATTCATTTTTCGGTACTTTTATTTATTTTTATCATTTTTCTTGCATTTTCATCAATTTTATTGTATTTGTGCCTTTTGTTGATAAATTTATCTTTTTTTTATCATAAAGTTAATGTTTCTATGGTAAAAAAATGACATTTTATCACTTTTTATTATTTAAATTATGCATTTTATTATTTTTCTTATATTTTTACTATTTCTATTACTTTGCTATTTTTTTCTCTTTTGTTGATAAATTTGTCATTTTTATCATAAAGTTAATATTTTTATGGTGGGAATGACATCTTTATCACTTTTATTATTTTAATTTTGCATTTTATTATTTTGTTTGCATTTTGACTATTTTTGTTATTTTCATATCTTTTTATTGATAAATTTACTATTTTTATCATAAAGTTGATATTTTTATGGTAGAAAAAATACTTTTACTATTTCAATTATTTCACTTGCATTTTATACTTTATCTATTTTTATTAATCTTATTTCATAATAAAAATGGTAATTTTATACCAAAATACACCAAATTTTAAATCCTTGCATCATGCACTTTCATTAGCATCATTGTTTGTTTATTTGTTTAACTATTTTAGTTAACTTAATTACTTTATTATGAATGGAAAATATGTAATTTCCTTAAATGTGGTGTGTGCTTGCATGTGTGTGGAAACTAACCTTTGTTTTGTAGGTTTATTAGGATAGGATTTTTCTTTTCTATTTTGATGTAATTAATAGAATAGGAATTTCCAAAGTAACATAATCCTTAATCTTAATTCTCCTTTTATTTTCTGTTTTGGATGTATTTATTAGAATAGGCTTCTTTCAAAGGTTATAATCCTTAATCCATTTTCCTGTTTCTTTTTATTTTGCTTACTTGTGTGTTTATTTTATTTATTTCTTGCATGCTTTTATGCTACTCGCTACATGTTTACTTGTTTGCATTATTACTTGCTTAATTGATTGGTGAATGCTTATTTATTTATTTTGTGATCCTTGCATGCCAAATCTAATTATACCGTTGTAAGCACCCAATTTTAGGATGCAATTGTGTACAATTGCGACGTAAGCCCCTATGATGAAATTTATTCAAAAATTGAACTTGGTTGTTGATTTTCTAGACTTTAGGGACTAAATTGCAATGTTTTTTTAGGATTTAATTACAAAGAAGTCAAATTTTCAAGTTCGGCATTTAATGCCGACCGGCATTGTGTAATGCCAGTAGGCATTGCACAATGCTGACGCATAACAAGTCCTATTTTTTTAATTTTTCACATATTTTTTTTTCATTTTTTGGTCTAATTTTCAGTGTTTTTGATTGGTTAAAAATTGAATATTATTATTATTTTTATCTGAAAAAGATTTTGACGCATTCAAAACATGTAAATAAATTTCAAAAATCAAATCCTTATTAGTCTATTTTAAGGAGATGAGCCCGTTCCTGTAATGGGGGAAGTCAGTACACAGACTTGGCTTTAAAAAGCAAAGTGTCTGCTTGTATGAAGGGTTTTTTTTTACACAGAGGGAGAGAGACAGAGAGCTTCACACATACAGACAGAGAAAACCCAGAAACCCTAGGCATTGCACAATGCTGACACGCAACAAGTCCTGTATTTTTAAATTTTTACATATGTTTTTTATTTTTTCGTCTATTTTTTTAGTGTTTTTTATTGGTTAAAAATTGAATTTTATTATTATTTTTATCTGAAAAAGATTTTGACGCATTCAAAACATGTAAATAACTTTCAAAAATCAAATCCTTATCAATTTTTTTGAGGAGATGAGCCCGTTCCTATAATAGGGGAAGTCAGTATGCAAACTTGGCTTTAAAAAGCAAAGAGTTTGCATGTGTGAAGGGTTTTTTTTTTTTACACAGAGGGAGAGAGACAGAGAGCTTTACATAGATAGATCGAGAAAAAGCCCAGAAACCCTAGGCATTGCACAATGCCGATGAGCAACAAGTCCTATTTTTTAAAATTTTCGTGTATTTTTTTCATTTTTTCGTCTATTTTTTTACTGTTTTTTATTGGTTAAAAATTGAATTTTTTTATTATTTTTATTTGAAAAAGATTTGACGCATTCAAAACACGTAAATAACTTTCAAAAATCAAATCCTTATCAATATATTTTGAGGAGATGAGTCTATTCCTATATTGGGGGAAGTCAGTACACAGACTTGGCTTTAAAAAGCAAAGAGTCTGCGTGCGTTAAGGGTTTTTTTTTTTACATAGAGGGAGAGAGATAGAGAGCTTTACACAGACAGATTGAGAGAAAACCCAAAAACCCTAGGCATTGCACAATGCCGGTCAGCATTGCATAATGCCGATGCACAACAAGTCCTATTTTTTCAAATTTTCGTGTATTTTTTTCATTTTTTTGTTTATTTTTCAGTGTTTTTGATTAGTTAAAAATTGAATTTTTTATTATTTTTATTTGAAAAAGATTTTGACACATTCAAAACACGAAAATAATTTTCAAAAATCAAATCCTTATCAGTCTGTTTTGAGGAGATGAGCCCGTTCCTATAATGGGGGAAGTTAGTATGTAGACTTAGCTTTAAAAAGCAAAGAGTCTGCGTGCGTGAAGGGTTTTTTTTTTTACATAGAGGGAGAGAGATGGATAGCTTTACATAGACAGATTGAGAGAAAACTAGAAACCCTAGGCATTGCACAATGCCGGTCGGCATTGCAAAATGCTGACGAACAACAAGTCTTATTTTTTCAATTTTTTGCTTATTTTTTTTCATTTTTTCATCTATTTTTTAGTGTTTTTGATTGGTTAAAAATTTAATTTTATTATTATTTTTATTTGAAAAAGATTTTGACACATTTAAAAAATGTAAATAACTTTTAAAAATCAAATCCTTATCAGTCTGTTTTAAGGAGATGAGCCCGTTCCTATAATGTGGGAAGTCAGTACGCAGCCTTGGCTTTAAAAAGCAAAGAGTCTGCGTGTGTGAAGGGTTGTTTTTTTTACATAGAGGGAGAGAGACTGAGAGCTTTACACAAATAGACTGAGAGAAAACCTAGAAACCCTAGGCATTGCATAATGTCGGTCAGCATTGCACAATGCTGACACGCAACAAGTCCTATTTTTTCAATTTTTCACGTATTTTTTTCATTTTTTAATCTATTTTTCAATTTTTTTTATTAGTTAAAAATTGAATTTTATTATTATTTTTATCTGAAAAAGATTTTGATGCATTCAAAACACGTAAATAACTTTCAAAATTAAAATCCGTATTAGTCTGTTTTGAGGAGATGAGCCCGTTCTTGTAATGGGGGAAGTTAGTATGTAGACTTGGCTTTAAAAAGCAAAGAGTCTGGGTGCGTGAAGGATTTTTTTTACATAGAGGGAGAGAGACGGAGAGCTTTACATAGACTGACTGAGAGAAAACCCAGAAACCCTAAAAATTTAGACATGAAGAACACCTCGCACATACCTTTGTCTTTCAAAAAACCCTAATTTTGGATACCGTCAGTGTTTTTAAAAGCAATCAAATCCCAGTCCAGAATTAACAATACTTCAATTTTAATGGTGAAAATCCTAGTCTGATAGGCTAAAAAAGGCATTTGCACAGCATCTAAGATCATCATAGTGTTCTTTTCTTTATTCTTTTCTTCCTTAATGATTTTTCTTTTATTTTTGTTATTGATTTAAGTATTAAATTTCACTAATATGATTTTTTGTTTTTATTTTGATATTTGAGCGGGGATTAAGGAGGAAACAGTCTAATGTTCAAGAATTGAACAGAAGATCCATGCAATGCCATGGATGAACCTGTACTATTTTTCAATAGTTCTTAGGATTTTAATTTTTCATTCTGCATTTTGGTGTCCTTTGTAGTTATTTTAATTCATGGGTGTATAATTGTTTAATTTTAATTTTTTTACGTAGTTTGTAATAGCTCCAATAGTGGGAATAGTGAAAGATTTAATTTTCTGCACTTTAAAATTAATTAGTAAAACTAGGTTCACTAGGTAATCTTTTATAAAATTAATGGTGGCTTTAGTTAATTAGGGTTTGTATGTAATTAAATTAGGTTTTTCTAGAAATTATATTTGAATGTGTTTTAATTTGATTTTGCTATGTTTTTTTATGTTTTTTGGGCTTTTTTTTTTGTTTTGGCCCCAAGCCCAAGCTTAGGTTCCAACTCACTTTAAATAGGCTTAAAAAATGGTTTAGGGCTTTAAATAATTAAAATCAATTTAGGCCCATTAAATTAATTAAATTTTAGGCCCACTTAATTAATTAAAACTTGTTTAGACTTAACTCAGCCCACATAATTTCATTTCTTTTAAAATAAATAGACCTAGGCCCACTTTTCACTTAAAATAAAACCAAGTTAGACTTAGGCCCATTAATATAATTTTCCTTTAAAATTGAATAGACTTAAGCCCATTTTTTAGACAAAGTAAAATAAATAGATCTAGGCTCACTAATTAATAAAAAATGTAGGCCCATCTTTAGTCCCTTTCTCACACGTAAATAAAATGTAGATCTAGCTAACTTTTTAATAAAATTAACATAGTTTAGACTTAGGGACAACGCGATCTTGAGTGCATTTTTTATGTGTAATTTTATTGACTAGATGCCTAGGGTTAGATGGATGTCAAATAAGATTTAAATAAAATTACATGTAATTAGAGGATGAAATAATCATTTATAAAATTATTCTAAATGAACACGAGACTAAGAGAAGTTAGTATTCCATTCCCAAAATCTCCTGGTTGTGGTGCTCACTTTCTTTTAGAGAATCGAGTACCACAAATCAAATTGTCCCAATTATTACCCTGAATGGCGACTCCTCTTCTCCACGCTATGACTTTATGACATAGTAGTGTGTTCCCTAAGGCCTTGAGCCTAAATAGTGTTACGGTTGCTAAAATCTTGTATGAGTGCTAAACCCCGCCGTCTACACCCGCGTTTTAATCAACCAACAAATATACTTGGCAAATACATTATAAAACCAAAATTAGGGTGAAGTAATGACTAATTAAGTTATAGATAATAAGAAACAGAATAAGTAACTCCTACCCCATGAACCCGAAATCTCTTGTTAGGAAAGTGAGTTCTTGGTAATTCACTTTTTCTAATTAAAATTGGGTGGCGACTCCAATCTACAAAGCCTATTTAGGCAGATCGTCCCGTAAATAATAACAACTGGTAGATGGTCGCCATTAGCTTGTGTATCCTAATATCACACTAATCTTGTTGTCCCTATTCCCATGAAAAGTGGGCAGTGCATACACCCATATTTTGATAGACCATTTATAAATGTTATAAAGTAATATAAACCACCTCTAGCCATTTCAATAAATGGTCCACATACATCACTATATATGATCCCCAACATATACTTGGCTCTTTCCATTTATCCAACAAATGGTGATACAGTCATTTTGCCTTAAAGGCAAGCCTTACAAGTCGGATTGGATGCAGATTCAAAATTGCTCAAGATTCTTATCGTTTCCAACTTCTTGATCATATCCTCCACAATGCGATATAATCTCAAGTGCTATAGATATTTAAAGTTAGAGGCATTTTCAATTTGCACTACATTTTCATCACTCACATTAATTTGAGGTTCATGATTATTGGACCTATTATTAACATAATATAAACCATTTATTTAATAACCCATGCCTGCCATTTCAATTCTAAAGTAAATGTTACAAACGTCTCTTTTAAAATGGAACTCATAGCCCATTCTAGTTAAACCAGAAATAGAGATAATATTTTTATAGGCATTAGGTACATCTAATACACCATCTAATAATAAAATATGATTATATAAATCAATAAAAGTAGATCATATAGCCATGGCCGTAACACTTGTGCTCTATTTTCAAGCTTTAAGGTCACTTCATTATGCCTTAACCTTCTCTCATTTGCTAGATCCTATAAGGATGAACAAATGTGGGAACTAGCACCAATATCCAATACTCATGCATTAAATGAGCTCTTAGAACATTTAAAAGCAAATAAATTAGAGAAAGTCTAACCTTCTACTTGCTTCCCCTTTCCTTTATTTTGAGAAACTTAAAGAACTTAAGACCTTTTAATGTCCTTCACCTTGGTAGTGGAAAAACTTTCCTTTACCTTACTCTTCCTTTATAATTGCCTTGACCTTATTCTTGGCTATGCCACCTATGTGCTTGATGACACTTGCCTTGCCTTTCTTCTTCTTATTGCCTTCCTTCTTAGTCCCAGTAGAATAGGTAGTAAGTGCAACCTCCTTCCCCTTGTGCCTTTGAATAACCGTTTGGGCTATCACAAGCATGTTCAAAAGCTCTGCAAGAGTGCACTATATTTTTTTCATATGGAAGTTGGCAATGGTTTGCTTAAAAGACTCAAGAAGGGATTGAAGGATTAAATCCACTTGGAGGTGGAAGTCTATAATGAAGTTTAGACTCTCTAGCTCCTCATAACTCTAATCATGGAGTTTACATGGACTCCTACATCCTCACCCTCCTTCATTTTAGCACAAAAAAGCTACTTTGATGTCTCATATCTAGTGGTCCTACTATGTTCACCAAACAACTCTTATAGGTGAAGTAGGATTTCCTTTGCACGTGTGTACTTTTCATATTATTTATGGATTTCAATACTCACAAAAGCCCACATTATGCAATGTGCTTGGATATCATCATCTTTCCATTTTTCTAGAGTGTCACGCTCCTTATAAGAAGCATTTTTAGGAAGGGGCTTGGGTGGGCATTATTATAATACATATAGTATTTTTTCAAAAGCTAAAATAACTTTTAGGTTCCTTAGCCAATCTATAAAATTAGGGCCCATGAACCTATATTGGTTGAGTATGATTGAAAGTGGGTTTGATGGTCTTATATTATTAAGTTTCTATAAATGTAACAAGAATAATTAGTTATATAACATTGTTATTATTACCATTAGATTTGGTCTTAATTATAATGGCCTCTCATTGTTCGTGAATCCTACACTTCCAAAGTAGGAAATGGAAAATCCCTTGTTAGATGGATTTCTAATGAATGATGGAGTTCTTAATAGGTCATGAATATCCCTTAAGTACACATTGTCATCCTTGGAATATTAGTTCTCATTAAGTGGATAACTCTTGTCCATCACATCTTATATGAAGTTCCATTAATCTAGCTCTTAACGTTAAGGGCCTCTAGTACACATTGCTATTCTTGGCCTTTGGCATTAGTTAGGTCCACACCATTGGATCAGTGAAATGTATGGATTCAACACTACAAACCTCAAGTACTACTATTTGCCATTCTTGGCCTATAGTGCAACCATATACCTACAACATCTCATACTTAACAATAACACTACATGAATCTCTTAGGCCTTATATACACCCTTATATATTCATAGCTAATGCACATAATCCCAAAACCATGCAAGTTATTACTCTAATAGAGAGCCTAAACCTAAATTTAGTTTAGAAGATTTTTGGGTCTTTGATTATTCAGTCTCACTTTGCACATTAGTCGGTTTAGATTGTATATATTACATGCATACACTACTTGGCATCTTTACATATGTACATATCACATATGCATATAGCATGTTACAATACATGTATCACATACACATATAGAACATGCAAAATGGATGCACAAATAAAGAGTGATCATAGGCCTTTTCTAAGCCTATTCCAACTCTCTAAAAAAATTACAAAGTGAGCATAGCCTAAGAAAATCCTTTAAATCATGAAACTCCTTGTTACCATCTCCATAGGCCTTGATTGATGCCACTAAAGGTTGAATGGGTCACCAACTTGAACACTTTAAGCTTCATTTCGTAACTCTTATGATTTACATTCATTTCTTAGCATACCAAGACAAATATTACATCCTAAGTCTATGTAATTAACATTTAATTACATACCAAAATAATAAAATTTATTATTATTACAAACCATAGGGTGTAACCTATGTCCATGATCATTCCTTGCAAGTATGACAAACAAACATTAAATAAAATACAACTCTTGCATGTTATAATCAATTTGCAAAGCATATAAAACAACAAACAATATGTTATCCATATTCTGACACACCCTACAACACGGCTATGTCATAAGACATGACCATGTTACAGGGTGTGTCACAGACACGACCATGTCTCAAGGCATATGACTTGTTGTCCAAAACACAAAAATACACCTTTTTAAGCATGTTAGGCCACAACACTTGCAACCAACATCAAGTATAATCATAATAATTGTAATTATCAATAAATTTAGCATGTGTAAAGTGCAAAAAGGGTTTGGCACCACTTGATGGAATCGTTTATGCAACTTAGGCATTAGAAACATGTGTGGTGAGCATAAGCCTAAGTATGACAAAATTTCAAAAAATTTACTAATATAACCCTTTATGACATGAAGAATTCCATTCCCAAGAATCCATTTTGCATGTTATACATAACTAAATTGTAAAATAATATATGTATATATATATAAGCGTCAACCTAGGAATTTTTGAGTTTAAGAAAACTTACCAACTCCTAGTTTGATAAAGACCACAACAGTTAAGATCTACAAGCTTTTGAGTGCTTTTGGTTCAACTTTTGAATCAAATTCTCTAGTCTTCCAAATGTAAGGCCTTTAGCTTAAAACACCTAAGCTCCACTAAATCACTTTGTTGCTTTCATTTAGTTAGTTGCAAGTGTCCTCTTAATTGACCCTTATAAACCTTTCACTAACTCAATTCTTTGTAAGAACACTTAGGTTTTTATTATATATAAGTTATTTCTAATTTTGGTGTGTTTCCCATAATGCTCTACACTCTTCTTTTTATGTCATATTATCTTCTTAACTATAAAGCATTTCTTAGGTTATACATATATAGAGAAAAGAAAGCATCTCATGACATCACCCATTAGATCACAAGCATGTCATTTGACATAAGGAGTATACAACTTGTATAACTCATTAGTGTGGATTATGTCTACATTCATTCTCACATTTATTTATGTGATTTAATCTTTAATTTTCCAAATTCAATAATTTACAAATTAATGATTTAATGTGTGCCTAATATGCTAAATTTAATTATATTATTTTATGGACTTAAGAAGTCAATAATTTACACATAAATGATTTAATATGCCCAATATATTGAATTTGACTATATTATTTTATGGACTTAGGCTTAGTAATTAGGCCAACACTTGGCCCAAGCCTAATCCATTAAACAAAAGGACCTAGATTAGGTTCATTAGCTTTCTTAATACTTTAGATTAATCTTTGGTCCAAAACTCTTTTAGGCCTAAGCCCAAACTACTTGGGCCATTAATTCAAGTCTAAATAGAAATAACATTTATTATTACTTTAATACTTCAATTAATATCTCATATTAATTAAGTATAAATTACTAATTAAACCCTCACTTGAATTAGATTTCATGATATGCTAGAATAATCGCTTAAAGCATAAATCCAATTTGATTAATCGATTAAACACTTCAATCAATAATTAGATTAATATTGATGGTGATTTGGTAAAACTCTTTTAGGTGTGACTTACTAGGTTCATGTCTAATTGGCAATGAAAAAATAATATCAACACTTAATATTTTTTTAAAACTTATTCAAGTATAAATGTGAAAATCCCAATTATACACATTTAGTTCTCATAAGTTATGAGTGAGCCCTAGCATCGATATCATAACTACCCAATTAGAAATGAATGTATATATTGATTCACATGAACCCTTTGGTCAAAATTACCGTGCACTAAAATCCTTTTATTAGAAGATCACAATATAGCCTAAAGTCAAGGTTTAGTTAAACTCTCATAGTTGTATCATATAACCTCATCTTAAGTTCTAATTCTTGACAAAACATAACAAATGCTAGAAACACTTTTTTAGCATTGAAACTCTTTCAAACTACGTTATGTTTATCCTAGCTAGGAACTTATTCATCAAGAAAAAACTTAGATAGCATAGGATCTTATCCCGGTTCACTCCAAGCAATGAATCCTATCTTAGTTGAACACTCATCCCTATATTTAACTGACTAAAGCCATCATAAGCCATATACTTATATATGATTAGCCACAAAGGCATTATGCAAGGTTAACTAAGACATGTATCATATAGCCTTTAGGGTGTTAGACAAGGTCACTAAAAATGTGGCATATAGTCTTTGAGGCGTTGGGGGAGGACAATAAAAAAGGTGCTATATAGCCTTTAAAGTGTCAAGCAAGGTCAACTAAAAAGGTGTCATATAGCCTATGGGGCATCAAACAATGCCAATCGAAATGCACTATATAGCCTTTAGGGTGTTAGATAGGGTCAACTAAAAAGTGTCATATAGCCTATAGAGTGTCAAACAAATATAATTGAAATTTGGCATATAGCCTCTAGTGCCTTAGGCAAGGCATTTGTAGCTAGTCTATGTCATATATACTAGAGTTAGTTCACTCTTAGGAAGACATATTCACAAAAATTTAAAAGTTGATGTATACATGATTATGATCTTTGAAAGCTTTTTAGAGTGATTTGACAACACAAGCTTGTATAGGGTGTGCAATATTTATGGAACACATGCATTATTCTAATATGCATATGTATGTGATTTGAAAATAATTTTTACAAATAATTACATGTATGCTTGAGTTAACAATTGCTTGAGTTAACAATTGAAAAATAGGCAATGTTAAATGACTTTGTACACATAAACTAGTTAAGTGCTTCTTCTATTTAGAGTTGATCTTTAGGAATTAGCCCTTATTTTATTAAAGAATTCAAATTCAAAAGTTGTGTCCATCAAAGAATATCATTATTAAATAGAATAGAAATTAATACCCTTTCAATATCAAATTAGGATGACAACAACAACTTCCCCCTCCTTGGTTGTGCTTGATCCTTAGTGTGAAAGAGATACTCCATTTGTCCCCCAGTTTAAGAATTTGTTGTAAGTCTCTGTCACCTTTGTAGCTCATATAAACAATGCATTGTGAAACTAAATGTTATGGTCTCTCAAACTGCTCGTCTTAAAAATGAAAGTGCAATCAATTTTATTTTATATTCCTTTTTTACCTAGATCGCCCCCTTTTAGGAGTTTTCGAACCTAACTAGGTATTTCATTTTTCATTTTATTTGTTTTCCCTTTTTTTCCTAGGTCAATCACTTTTAGGAGTTTTTAACCTAGTCGAGTGGTTATAAAATCATACTAAGCGATGTTCCCATCATGTGTACTATTGGCCTATGTAACGCTCTTCAAATTGACTTGATACTTATGTTGTTGATTATATGATGTGGTCATCATTGATTTCTTGGCTTTCATGTTATCATTTTGGCTATTGATCACTTGATGCTCTTATTGCTGATTGTTGGAAATTTGTGCCTCTTATGTTGTTGATTGTCATAAAATTAATAACCATCCAATATATGCACTAATTAAGCAAGTCCGTGTCTGATATCCATGTGCTAACATCATGTCGGTCATGTCTATTTTACATGATTACTCCTTCATTGTAATTAGACATGCTACATTATGCTTGTTATTAATTAAACCTTTATAAGTTTTTTGACAAACTATTTTTCAGCTCATATTAGGTGAAATGATTAATAAAGATAGGTGCTGAGAGATAAAATTTTGAAGGAACCTAGTAATGACTTTTCTAAATATAGGTGTCATTGGTATATGGTAGAATAAATAAAGAATTTTTTTTATTTTCTTTCTCTTTTTTCGTCATTTTTTTATTTTGTTTTTTTAGGGTTATGGTCAATTCATTTCATGTTCAAGGAAAGTTTAGGTTGAAATGCCCAAAGAGAAATTAAAAGTCAAATTTGACATTTAATCCTCTTATTTGATATGTGTTTTTTCTTTTTAAATTCCTCTCTCATTTAAGCATAAGACAATATGTGCAATCATAATAAATTCATAATTATGCAAATTAAACCATCAGACATTTATTAACACTAAGGAAAAAAATTGTAGCAAAATATTATTCTAAATTATTGCAGCCTCAAAGACAATAATTATTAATGAGTTTTCAAGTTCAAATCAGTTTCAATATGTACTCCAAAATGGTAGAAGTCTTTAAAGTCTCTTATGCTTATATTCTTCAATTCGTTGGCCAAAGTTGGAATGCAGACTTCTATAACTATGAGTAGCTGGTCTAATTCTATAGGTCTCTACTTCATTTGGACCAACTTTCCCCTCCATCTAGTCAAGAAGCTCATATATTCGTTTTGTATTTTATAGCTCTTGTAAAGAGACTTCAAATTGCAAAGTTAATCCATACTGCTTGATGAATGCTAAACATAGCTCGTTCTAATCCTTCTGAACATGTGCATCTAAAGTGTAGTACCACTTAATAACTACTCCTTCCAAAGACATCAGGAATTGTTTGATAATTTGAGCCTTAGACAACCTAGTAGCTTTCATTTAAGTAATGTGTTATTTTAGGTGCAGGTAAGGATCATTAGTGTTAGAGTACTTCTTCAAGTTTGGAAATTTAAACTTTGGAGGCAATGGTTCCTCGTCCTCCAAATTTAGGTCCAAATCGGCAAAGTTAGGAATGAGTCCATTCTTTTTTATTACAATCTGCAGCTGATCTATATGCCTTTTTATATCTTTCATCCATTCTGACTTAATTGGATCTCTTGTTGCTTTTAGTTTTTCTCTAAATGGTTTGCCAACAATGGTCCTAGTTTCAAAGTCTTCTTCATCAATGGGCCTCTTTCCTGCTACTTAGTAATCATGTATTTAAGCATTTGTTAGATCTCATTCATAATTTTTTATAAATATTTTTACTTGAAAAATTTAAAATTAAAATTAGAGGGTTTTAACATTCTACTCCCTTGTGATGTGGTCTTAATTGATTAGTTGGATATTTGATAGTAGTGGGACAAATTACCCTTAATCTACTTCAAAATAAGAAAAGGCTTATGGCTGTGGGACAATAATAATTGTAAATTTACAATAAATGTCATGTATGCATGAAATTTATAATTATTATTGCTTATTTATTTATGAACAAATAAAATAAACATAAATAAGTTACATTGCAAAATCTTCCAACCTTATTTCTCCTAGACATGTGTTTAATAGCGAGTCTCTTTTACTAGAATTTTTAGTTGGATTTTGATTATCATCAAGGGATAACAAAACTGACATGCAAAATAAATCTCTTAAGACAACAAATAAGAAGCAAATCTTATGACTAAAACCAAAGTCTAGTATAATGGGCCATAGTAAAAGGGTTGAGCCTAACTTAACATGGTATATTATTGGTGGGATTAAGCTTTATAAATAAGACTACTATATGGCGTCAAACATATACTTTTTAGGTGAATACTTAGGAGAAGTTACTAAGTCACTATATGAGCTAAGTCTTGAGTGAAAGGCTTAGACTTCTATAATGATATACCTCCATCATGTCTCCCACTCAAAGGTTTGTACGATATAGGACTAGTGTGTGCTATAAGTGATAATAGCCATCTACCCCATTATTAGGTTCGAGTGAAACACAGACGACTATCATCGAGTTATTTGGGCTAGGTGCACATTATGGAAAAAGTGTTGTGAATGTAAAAGAAATAAATAATTAATTAATTAAAAATAATAAAAACAAAAATAATTAGAATTAGTTTCTTTATCCCTAATAGAGTCACCACTTTAGCGATGAGGTTCAATGCTTGCTTAAGTATTTGGCAACTACAACACTGAGTGGGCTCAAGGTCCATTCAGGAGGTATAATTAAGGCTTAAAGACAAAATCAAGGATGGAGTTGTCACCCGGATGAAAGCCAAGACACACTTTACAGCAATTGTATCCCACGAAAGGCCCCAACAACCGTCCTTAGAGATTGAGTTCGGAAATTGGGTTTGGACTTTGGGAATGCCCACCTAACCTTACGGTTATCATTCATTTATGTTTTATGTTTTATTACTTTTAATTATTTAATTATTTCTTTATTTACATGCAAAGTTGCAATTGCCTTCATGCAATTTTTTAATTTTATAGTTAAGTCCAAGTTATTAATTAAGCAATTTTCATGCAACTTTGTTGTGATTTACAATATTCATCATAAATTATACACATCCATCCATAATAATAAAAAATAAACAAACAAAATAAATAGACATGCAAAGAAAGGAGGGATGAGAAATTATTACAACCCTTATTCATACATAAAAATATAAATGAAATTTTAATCTAATTAAATAAACACAATTTTGTTTGTCACATCTTATAAAAAGAAATAAATTAGCCCAAAGCCCTACAAGAAAATAATAAGATTAGTTAGCAATCAACATAAAATTAGTGAGAAAATAAATCAAATAAAACTCCTAAAAATAATATTCAATTGAAAATATATTTACATCTAAATTTTATTGAATAAAATAAAACGTCAAATTAAAATCAATCTAATTTTAAAAGTAATTAAAAATTTAACCATATTAATTCAATTTAACTAAAAACTATATATAATAACTAGTGAGTAGATTATGGTGATTCAAAAATCCTAACTTGGGAGAATTAAGTGGAGACATAGGTTTGTTGATGAATTGAACCCCTTAAGTGCTTGTATTATATCTTCTTAATCTCTAATTCCTCTTTAATTTTTCTTAATTCCTTTTTAATTTTTCAAAAGCCATTTTCACCCCCTATAGGGTGATGAGTGTGAAAGATGTCTAATTTTATTAATTAATTAGTTAATCTTTATTTAAATTTTGATTTTAAGATGCATTGGAGGGAGTTTAAGAGATTTAAAAGATTTGAACAAGTCAAAACCTTAAAGAAAAGTGAAGTTTTTAAAGGTAGACTAATATTGCACAGCCATGCCTAATTACAAAGACACCATCATAGCCATGTGCACCCTATCGCGTAGCCACGTAAGTTCAGCAAACTGTTCTTGCATAAACATGCACGTAGGTGCGCAAATTGTTATAACAACATTTCAAATTCAAATTTGGAGTTGTAGATTGGATAAGATTTGAAGGTTTTTGAATTTTAACAACCTTGAGAGTTGTTAGGGATTAAAGTCTATAAATAGGAAGCCCCATAAGAGAATTTGGGGACATATGGGAATAATCTTTCATTCTTAGAATAATTCTTTATTTTCATTTTTCCTAGGAATCAAATTTAGTTATGATTCAAGTTCCTACATATATAAAAAGAGATTATTTTGAAGTTTTTAAGGAACAAGAGCATCTATTGCAAGGGGGTTTTTCTTTGTTTAACTCTTTTATTATTATTTTCTTAAATTAATAATGATGATTGCATTTCTCTTCATTACTTCATCTTTTTCTCTTTCTTTTAATATGAGTATCTAAATATCTTTTTAGGGTTCTTATTTCAATTCAACTATATGCATGCTGTGATTAAATCTAAGCTTTTAATCTTTATTCATTATTGAACTTAATGTCATCTTAGGCCTGATCATCCTTAGATTGTATTCACACTTTAGAACTTGATTAAGAGATAGGTTCTATTGGATTCAAACAATAACCTATTAGTTGCTTACTTAGTTGAGAGATGTTTAGGTGACTAATATTGATTAAAAAGCTGTACTTAAAATTGAGTTTAAGAAACACTTAATTAGTGAGAGCTATAAAACTTAGTATTAATTATAATCAATTAATTATAGGTTTATTTGAGAGGAAAATCTATGATTTTAAAGATTGCTTTCAAAATGAATTAAGATTTTCTTACACTTAGATGTTTAATCTATTTTTAAAAAGTTAAATTACAAATACGAACCCTAGCCTTTTATCTGATTGATTGATTTAGATATGTTTGTTTATTTTCATTTGAGTTTCAAACCAAAATTCGGTGTTTAAATAAACAAACACATTTAGTGTTTTAATATTCAATTTGAAATCTATGTGGGATGATATCTTAGTTCACTACTTGAACGATTTCATGTGCTTGCAAATTTTTGCCCCATCGAGTTTTTGGCGCCGTTGTTGAGGATTACCAAAATTGATAATGTTAAGAATTTTATGTTGTTTGATTTAGAATATATTTTTTAATTTTATTTTCATTAATGGTTTTATAACTTGTTTTGTTGCATGCACACAATAAGAAGTGCAAACAAGCAAGGAGTTTCGATGATACCACTTCACTTAAAACATGAAAAGACAGTGCGTCAAAGAAGAAGGAAACAACCAAACAGAATGAATGGAGGAAAAGATGAAAGAAATTCACCACCAAGGCAGCAAGCTCTACTAAATCCATAAAATGGGCAAAATAAGCAAAGGACCATGCGAGATTTTGTGATTCCTAATGTCCAAGGTGATCAAAATCCAATTATAAGACCGACAATTACAGCAAACAGTTTTGAAATCAAACCCACCATGATCCAAATGATTCAAAATTCATAATTCAGCGAATTACCATATGAGGATCCAATTGGGCACATGTCTGAATTTTTAAAATATTGCTCAACCTTCAAAATGAATGGAGTGCAGCTCGAAGCAATTCGGCTTATTCTCTTTCTATTTTCCCTTATGGATAAAGCCAAGAGGTGGTTTACACGCTTACTACCCAACTCCATCAACACTTAGTAAGAGCTTTATAAAAATTTATTCAACAAGTATTTTCCACCAGCTAGTGTATTGAAGGTCAGGAATAAGATCAATTCATTCCTTCAAAGAAAGGATGAAAGCTTCTATGAATGCTGGGATAGGTTTAAGGATCTTCAAAGGCAATGTCTAACTCAGTTGATAGCTTCATAGGATTTGGTTCAATCATCTTACAAAGATGCCAATCCATCAGTAAGGGTGAACATAGATGCATCAACTGGAGGAACTATCATGTCCTAAATGCCTGACGAAGCTTTAGACCTTTTTAAGGAAATGGCCAATACATAAAGCCTCTAGTATAATAAGAAGGCTATTCCAAAGAAAGGAGGAGTATTGAAGTCGATAGTTTGACCATGATAAATGCAAAATTGGATGCTTTATCTAAGAAAATGAACTAAATGAGTGTTAATGTTGTATCTACATTTAACTTATCTTCTTCTCATGAATTGTGTCAGGGTGATCATCTTACAATAGAGTGTGAACTGATGCAAAGATTATCAATGGAAAATGTGAATTATATGAACAACTTCAAGGGGAGGCAAAACCAAGTGCATGGTAACACTTACAATCCTAGCTGGAGAAACCATCCTAATTTCTCTTAGAGCAAACAAGGAAATTACTAGTGGAGACCATAAGCACCACCAGGTTTTGGAGGTCAAAATGCTCAACATCACCAATCTCAATTCCAATAAGCAAAGGTTCATTATTAGCAACCTCTTGTGAAAGCAAGACAGAGAAATTCATGGATGTGATATTAACAAGATAAAGCTAAAAAAAGGTTGGAAGGCATATTTGATCAAATGTTCCAAAACCATTCTTCTTTAATTCATAATTTAAAAGTACAATGGGGCAATTGGTGAATTCCTTATCAATGAGAAATCAAAGTACATTACGGAGCAAAATGGAGAAAAACCCAAAAGAACAATTAACTTGAGAAGTAGCACAGAGATTCAAACCCCGAAAGCAATAATGGAATATTAAAAAAAAAGAGAAAAAGAGTAAGAAGATGAATGGGTTAAGGTACAAAAGGAACCAAAAGTTCAAATTGAGAATAAAGAGAAGACAAAGTCACTATTAATTTGACCTTATGACCCCCTTAGTTCCATATCCATAAAGGTTGAAGAAACAAGAGCATGACCAGTAATTGCAAAGTTCTTAGAAAGATTCAAGACACTCCACATCAATATACCTCTTGTGGAATATCTTTCTCAAATGCCAAAGTATGCAAAATTCTTGAAGGAGTTAATTTCCAATAAAAAGAAATTACAAGAATTTGAGACAGTCACATTCATAAAAGAGTGTAATGCAATAATCTCTAATATTTCTTTAAAAAGGAAGCATCCAAAGAGTCTCACTATTCCATGCTCTGTTGGGAATTTAAAATTTCAAAATGTCTTATATAATTCAGGAGCTTCAATTAATCTTATGCCTTTGTCAATTTACAGGAAATTAGGATTAGGAAAAGTAAAATCCATAAACATTAGCTTGCAGCTTGCAAATAGGATAATGAAGGCACTGGAAGGTATAATGGAAGATGTACTAGCAAGAGCTAGGAAGTTCATTTTTCCAGTTGACTTTATAGTTCTTGACTTTAAAAAGGATGAAGATGTTCCACTAATTAATATGAACCCTAAACGAGATGCAAAGTGCAAGCATGGAGCCAAATAATAGGGGTATGCATCGAACGGGTCAGGTTAGGTTTGAAAATTTTTCAATAATTGAAAACCAAACCGAACCAATAATCTTATGTGGGTGTTTAGCCGAATTTTGGATAACTGATCAAAATAATATATACAATAAAAGAAACAAAGAATTTCCAGTGGTCAGATGGTACTCGCATGCCTCATTCTTCTCCTAAACGCTGGTTCAAGTTCTTGGAGTCCCATTTTCTTTACTTTTAATGGAAAACAATATTAAGGGGATATGGCTATTGGGATTCAAACCAGGACCACATTATATAAGTAAATGAAGACTCACCACTTTGCTACAACCAAGGTTTTGGCATATTTTAGCTACGAATATATATATAATAATTAAATATTCAATTCTCGGATGACTCGGTTATCCGATTAAAATTTATAAATGTTTAAAAGTAAGAACCAACCTGACTCAAGTCGGTTCAATTATGGATCGGTTCATCAGGTCGATAAGGTTTTGCACATCCCTACCAAATAATGAAAAATTCAAGCTAGTTAACTTAATTTCATATTTTAAAATTAATCAGCTTGATATGGACGAATTTTAAGTTATTTTTCTATTTTAGAGTCAATAAGGAAGATTCTAGAAGATGTAAGAAGATTCAAAGATTATCTAAGTCAAAGTCAACAAGTCAAAGTTAAAGAGTTAACAAGTCAAGGTTAATGGTCAACATCCTACATGACATGTGACATGGTATTCTTTGATGCTTAGTTGTCATGAGTTGTCATTTTGCTTAGTTGTAATGAGTTGTCATTAGTTGTCAATTTTGATTTTTTAAAAATGAGTTGTCAATTTTGACTTTTTAAAGATGAGTTGTGAGAAGTTGTCATTAGTTGTCCTATTTTAAAGGAAACCTCCTTAATTAAGGATTTTCTTATATAGGCATCTTTAGGAATAAGGAAGAAAACCTTTTCCTTTAAAGATTAGGTTATTTATATGCCTTCTTAAGGGCTAACCCTATGTAAAACGAATTTAAGGATTGAAATATTAAAAAGTGAGGTTTTTCCTTAAACTTTGTTCTTTTGAAACTTTGCAAGTTTACTTGAATTTTTTCACTTCTACCTTTCATTACAATTGCTAAGTTAGATTAAACTTAGAATTGTGTGATTGTTCATCTTTTAATAGCTAAGTATCTTGCTTTAATTTAATAAGCAAGGGGTTTAGTTCCATCTTCATAACCTTATGTTGATGATCTTCGATAATGATTTCAAAGTTAGATGCGTGTTCTATCTTTGTTATAAGTAGGGTTCGTATCATTTTGCTATAACTAAGCAAAATGACAACTCATGACAACTAAGTAAAATGGCAACTCATGACAACTAAGCATTGAAGCATGTCATATCACATGTCATATAGGATGTTGACCATTGACCTTGACTTGTTGACTCTTTGACTTTGACTTGGAATATACTTAAATCTTCTCACGTCTTCTAAAATCTTCTTGAATCTTCCTTATTGACAATGGAAAGGACTTCTTTTTTTTTTTTATAGTGGAGTAGTTTTTCTATGTATCATTCTAGTGTCCTGAAGTATATTGAACAACTAGTTCTTTATCACATGAAACTTATTTCAGAATGCCTCTATATCCTATATCACTAGCATCAGTTTCGATAATTTTGGGAAGGATTGGGTCAGCCAGATAAAGACAAAGAATTTTAATGATTTGTTTCTTTATGTATTGGATAACTCTAGTATGCTCATCAGTCCAGGGGACAGGGTTTTTCTTTAATCTATCATGCAAAGGTTTAGGGATCTTATTAATATTAGGACAGAAATCTAAAACATAATTTAGACTTCCTAAGAACCTTTACAACTGGACTTTATCAAGAATCTTATCAAGGAATTTGTTGCCAAATTCTAAAGCTCTTTCTATGGGAACTATAATGCCATAATAGATATAACATCCTAAAAATCTGACTCTAGTATGGAAAAGAGAAATCTTTTTGGCAGAGACCATAAGTCCATTCTGTCTAACTATATAGAGAAAAGTCTTTAAATGTTTGAAATGTTATTCAATGGAGTTTGAGAAATAAGCACGTCATCAATGTAAATAATGCAAAAATTGGAATAAGGAATGAATATATCATTCATTATTCTCTGAAATTATGATGGTGCATTTTTCAAACCAAATGGCATGACATTCCATTCATATTGTCCAAAAGGGACAGTAAAAGCAGTTTTATAATGATGATCTTTATGGATTTGTATTTGCCAAAATCTAGATTTTATGTCAAATTTTGAAAATACAAATGCAGAATGGAGTTTTTGAAGAAGATCTTTTTTTTTTTGGAATAGGGTATCTAATCCATTTCAAAGCTTTATTTAGAGGTTTATAATTGATAACAATCCTTAGAGTGCCTCTCTCTATTTCATAAGCTTTATTGACATAGAAAGCTACACAACTCCATAAAGACCGAGATTTATAGATTAATCCCTTGGATTCGAGATCCTGGATTTCTTTCTTACAGTGTTTTTCTAATTCAGCATTCATTTGAATTGGTCTATCCTTAGTAGGAATATTTCTCTACTCAAACTCGGGCTCAGAAGGCAAATCAACTATATGCTTTTTTCTTTTCCAAAAAGCATTTGGTAAATCAGAACAGACTGCTTTTAACACAATATCATGAAAACCAGAAATCTTGGATTTAACCAGTTCAAACTTTAATTGTTGTTTAATTTTTTAAAAATGAATATTTTATTTTAAATCATATAAGTATATTTCATTTCCCTTGATTAAAGCATTGATTTCATTCTTATAGATAGAATGAGAATAAGGTTCAAGGATTTGGTTATGGGTTTCGCCAAAAAAGGAAAAGAAATATAGACTTTCTCATCTTTATAATCAATAGAGTCATAGGTAGTTAAGTAGGGAGTTATAAAATTAATGAAAGGTGTCCTTAAAATCACCATATAACTTATATTAGAAACAAGAAGAAATGGAGTTTTCAAAAGAAATCCATTATTAGAAATACTAGCCTCTATTTTTCCATCTATATGCATTTTAAAACTATTTGCAGAGGAAAGCTTTTCTGTGGTATGCTCTTGAAAATGATATGGAACTATGCCATTTTTTATACAATTTAAATAAGCTCCAGTGTTAAAAAGAGCAATGGTATCCAGTTGAAAATCTTTATAAAAAACAATAGTGATTTTTATAAGATATTTTCTTGAAGTAATTTGATTTAGGGCACAGAGAAAATCATAGGATACTTTATCAAGATTAGCTAATGATCCTGGTTCTAATTCTTTAACATCATCACTATCACTAGACTCTTTAGCTAGTTTGGTGACAAGGAATTGGATTAACTCATAATCTTTTTACTGTTTTTCTTTTAATTG
Organism: Mallotus nudiflorus; assembly: GCA_947683625.1. Classification (NCBI taxonomy): domain Eukaryota; kingdom Viridiplantae; phylum Streptophyta; class Magnoliopsida; order Malpighiales; family Euphorbiaceae; genus Mallotus; species Mallotus nudiflorus. Next base: position 485,083 of record CANTUR010000793.1, on the reverse strand, counting down.
CTTTATTTTAGACTTTATGGTTTTGATTTCTCATTGAAGTTCTTATATATCACCTAATGGTTTTTTGCTAGGCTTTTTCTTATTGAGAATGGTAGTCAGGTCATATATTCGTGTACTAGTTGAAGGTAACTTAATATCCTTAGGTTCAGGCTCCTTTTCTAGAGATTGCCTAAGCTGTTCAAGATATTTTTTCTGAACTTTAGAGTCATTTATATGTTGTATGACATCAAGGATGAGATTCTGTTCTTTAGTAAGGACATTGAGTTACTTTATTCCTATATCAGAATCTACACTAAAATCAAAAGAAGGAGAAGAAGAAGTAGTAAGTTCATTAATCTGAAGAGGTAGGAAACTTTTAGAATTAGACTCTGACGTATTTATAAGAAGAGCTGTATGCCTATTAAGGGTAGCTTCTTCTAATCCTAACTCATGGAGTTTTTTAGAGACTTTACAATACTTAGAGATATGGCTTGTTTTACCACACTTAAAGCAAGTGACATCTTTAAGATTGGTTTTCTTGGCTTTATCTGGTTTGGGTTTCCTAGAATTCTTTTTGTAAGGTGTAGTAATCTTCTTCCTTATCCTTTCTCTTGGTAGATTTCCTATATTTAGAGGAAAATTTCCTAGATGAAGGTTTTAAGGATTTCTTACTGTAATCTCCCTTACATGAAGGATTTTAGGTGATACTATAATTGAACTATTTACAGAAAGATCCTAGCTCTTGTCTAGTCTTTTTCATTTCTTTCTTAAGAAGCTTTTAAAGTTTTAAATCCTGACAGATTTTAAGACCTTCTTGTTGAGTAGTACTAACCAATTCACCATAAGTAAGCTAGTTGTAAGGAATGATATGGGTTCTAAAAGATTGTCTAATGATATTTCTAACATGTTCTCCTAACAGGGTAGGTAGACCAGTAAGAAACTTTTCTTTCCATAAGGGTTGATTAGAATCTTCCCTAAGCATAACTCTTGTAAGAAAGGTTGATCTATACCATTGGAAGTCACTAAGCTTTTTGCACCTAAGGTTGGATAAAAGATAAGCATTTTAATCTTTAAGGTGAGAAGAGTCTCCTATAAAATGAAGTGTTATAGTTAAGATGAGAGTAGAAATAACATCCTGAATGGAGTTTCCTATTTGGTCAAGAATAAGTATTCCTTCATCATCTGTTTAGATAGCACGAAGAATTTCTTGTTGTTGTTCTTTGGTAAGATGGTAATCCCACCAACCTTTTAGTTGGTAAAAAAAAAACCAGCTATAATAAGCTCAGTAACAGATTTATTAGAGGTTCCTGTTTGGGCTTTATAAGCATTAGAGGCCATGGTCATTTGCTGAAGAGAATTAAGAATTTGATATTTAGACATACCATATATATTTCATTCATAGACATAATTGGCACTAAACTCAAGCTAGACAAGAGTATTGGGTTGACCATTTAACTTAAGTTCAGGAAGTCTAGTTTGTGTGTATCTAGGGTAAGGAGAAGGCCAATGCAATTTAGCTATTTTAGGGGATTGTTCTTGAAAAGTATTAGTTTAAAAAGAAGAGAAATCTATATCTTTATCGAGAACATTAACAGTTTGGTTGATAGAAGGATAAGTATTAAGGACAATTGGGTCTTTAGAACTTGAAAGATCAAGTCTACGGAGTTGTTCCCTAACTACATGTAAGAATTCAGTGTGGTTACTCCTAATTTCCTGTTGTACACTAGTAGGGATCTAATAAGGTTTAAACATGGGGTTCTTGAGTTTTTTATCAATCATGGCTATAGTGTCGGAAGACTCAATAATTTTATGGGTCTAGTTTTCAAGCCTAGATAACTGTTTACCTATGCTATGAATATGGACATTAGTAAAGTTATTCTGGGAGACTATATTTTTCAAGTTTTGGGAGTCACTATCCTGTGGTTTCTTATAGGGATATGGTCTCATTACCGACAAAGATCTTAATGTTCCCAAAAGGAGGATATTCAGACTTTATTTGTTGACCATTTAATGCTTCCTAAACATTTACCTTTTTTCTTATAGTGAAAGGGTTCAAAACTTTAAAAGGATAAGAAATATCATTTTTTGATGCATATATTTCAAACCATTCAAAAAATAATATATTAAGTTTATGTGTTTGGATGAAATTGTAAAATTGGCTTTAAAGATCATTTCGTTGTTCTAAGAAATATTGGAAAAACCAATTTCTTTTTTTTTATTATGAGATGTATAAAAATCTTTATGTAAAAGATTTTTATTAGGAGTAAATTCTTTATCCAAAATAGATAATTCATGAGCCATATTTTCTATTATGGTTGAAGCAGTAGGAGAAGTAGGAGGAGAAGGGTTTTCTTTTTGTATAGGTTCTATATAAATAGGTCTAGCTATATTTGTACTATAATCCACATTTCAGATAGAAGAGGAGGGTAGATCAAAAGTGGAATATTGATCAAGGATGTTATATAGTAGATTTATGACTAGTGGTAGATCTGGATAGAGATTGGCCTTATATGGTTATTGAGGTAAGTGTATAGCCTTTTGGTGAGTACCTGGAGGTTTAGCATAGTAAGGCAGGTTTATAATGGAAGGACTTTATGAAACTCATCCTAGATCAAGAGATTCTAATGAAGATGCATTAGAGAATCTTGAGCTGGAAAAGGTTCTATCAAATGAAAGTTTTACCCTACCTCCTGGAATTAGGTGATATGCTTTATTTGAGTGTTGGGAGCAGGTGTTTCTTCCTATTGGATTTTAGGTTCAGTAGCTCCTTTTAAGATCCATTCTTGGGCAAGTGTAACTTGGCTCCATTTGATGGGTTTAGGAATTAAAACATTAGCTTTAGTCATATCTGTTTGCAAAAGAAGAGTTTCTCATTTTCTACTATAAAAATGACTTTTTGTATGGAATGTAGACATATCACGAGTCCAGGGGCCATGTTCCATGTGATTTTCTACCCTATAACCTCTTTCTTCTTCCGTGGTTACATTATGGCATCCCGCAGTATTGTGATAAAAGAAATCACACTAGCAGTAAATGAAGGGTAGCCTTTTATATTAGAAGAACACCCATTATTTTTTATTGCCTCTAGGAAGTAACTATTTTAGATCAAATGCTACCTTCAGCCTCATCACTGGCTCCTAGTCAGTATTCATGCACATGGCATTCTCTTTAAACACTAATCTGGTGAACATACTGTTTGCTATTACCTGCATATTGTCATTTGTCATTTGTTGTAGGCAGCCTATGAATGTGCAACCAGAAATACCCTATGCTAAAATCTAACTCATATAAGGTTTGCTCTAGTTCCCATTCTTTTAGCACTAGTAAATTCCTTTGAATGGCCCATGGTCTTCCTTCTTTAACCCTTTCTTTATCCTTCTCTGTTTCAAACTTGAATAGGAAAACATTGTAGCTTGGGAGTTCTTTAATAGTTGCTGGATTAGGGAGAGACCATACTTATGATATAATTTGTGAGATTGTTGTTATTGTGTATTTTTTTGAAACAAAGATTTTCCTACCAGTGTTTCCCTTTACCGATGAATGACCTTTTTAAGGGTATCATCAAGCTTTAATGATATTATTGGAACATTTGAGCTACCAGTCTCAGTGATAGCACTTGTTGGTGCTGCGTTTGCCATCGTTCTTGCAGGTTGAAGACTAAAGTAAACTAATACTATTAACTCCACTAAAGGAGCTCTAAAGAGAACTATGACTTTTCATTTGGCTACTGGATAGCATTCCTTGCATACTTTTGGCTAATGTCTTAGTGTAAGTTAAATGTCTCTTATTAAGCTATGTTGGATTACTGGAGTTTATAATATAGGTATTATTTTTTTAGCTTAACATAGTTGCTATTTTTACCTTTTGCTATTTCCAAAGAAAAACAATAATGCAATGTTTGGTTAGATAACCAAAAATCTTTAAAAGGAAAAAAATCTTTGGTTTTAAGAAAAAGAAAAGAGTATGTTCTTTTCTCTAATTGCTTTATTTTCTTAAGAAAGTTTTCTTAAATGAAGCAATATTCATGTATTTGCCAACCGTTTTTCTCTACTTCCTATTGCTTCATGATTAATATTTCCATAAATAAAAACATAAAAATTCTTAAAATATGGAACCTATTAAATAGGAAATGCTAGAATCTATTGAACCTTATGTAAATAATTTTATCAATGTTGAGGTTTCAAATTCATTCATTTGAAAGTAACTTGAAATACTACTAAGAACTTATCTATGACTATTAGCTTCTTAAGGAACTTGTATTGTTTTCTAAACAGAATGAAGATAAGCCATTTTACTTTGGAGTTCAACTTTTGTTGACCTTTTTAATTTGGAAAAAATAAAGGATGAACCATTTTAGGTTGAATTCTAATTTCTTTGAACTTTTTATTCTTTTGCTTGCCCTTTTCTTAAACTCTTGGTTTATGGGGGAATGGAACCTGTTTGTAACATTGGGTCATTTTAGGTTTCTGCCTAGCATGCTCATGCTATTGATTATGAAGGTTTGCTACTTGATATTATGCATTTTTATATTCTAAATCTATATAAACCATGTTGAATTCCAAATGAAGAACAAATTGTCTACTAATATATACTATCTACAAATTTCACTTTTTATAATCCTTTCTTATTTGATTGTGTAGCACAATGAATACTAATGGATTCAAACCAAATCTAAAGACTCATATGATTCCACTATTTACAACAAAACCTAAGGAAACATCTTCTGATTCAAAAGATAAAAGTACTGCATCTTATTCAAAATTTGTCCATCGTCCACTGCTTATGCAAGTGTATGTTTTTATTTCACTACATTTACTGAGGAAACATCTGTTATTTATGTTAATTAGATATACAATTAGTGGCAAAAAAAGTTTTTGAGATGTTATCAAATAATGGAGCCTTATATATTTTGTTTGCTAAATGAATGAAAAACTACCTAATATAATAATACTTTGTATTATTGTTCTCCAACTAACAGTGTGATAAAGAAAAGTGAAAATAATTTCTAATAATGTGTTAAAAAATGAAAAGTAATTTCTTAGTGTTATTCTGTTGTTTTCTTTTCATTTAATAGGCATATTGTTATGTTTAAGATATTTGGTTTCATTTTGTGCCAGATTGTAAGGTGTTATATCACTTGGGCAATGTAGGCAAGTGTTCTAAATTTCATCATTTTACTTGGATTGGAATTAGGAATCCTGCAATGATGTATTTCTCTTGATGATAATTCTTACTTTTGCTCATATTTTATCATCAAAGCTTAGCTGCAGCTTTGATGACATGGTGAGTAATGAGTTGAATGTTTATGATACCAACCTAGTTGCCTTGGAGGTAGAAGTAATAAGTTCATCTGCTCTGAAAGGTTGGATAATCTTGCTTTAAGCTTTTGCACATTAAGAGCTCTTATTGATTGTAAACTATCTAATGATTTGTAAAGTGAACCTGCAATATGGATGGTTGCCTTTTTTGAAGAGGTAATTTCTTCTTGCCCTATTTGTTACAAAGTGTCGATATTGATTTCTTTAATTTTTTTTGTACAAATAACATTTAGAATAAATTCTTAAGTTGTGAATTAGCATAAGAATATTCCACAGCTAAATAATTTTCTTTTCTGATGTGGGAGTCAAAGCATTCTTTCTTTTCTCTAAAGTCCATCACGTGTGGCCTGTCATCCCTCAATATATCAAGAGTGAAACTGTATTACTTAGGAATAGCAGCCATTAGATTATCACTTCTCTTTTTTAGTAAATTAGTCAATATAGTCCAATGTGCTTTCTTATTTTTTTAATTGAAAAATAGGTGACTAGTTTTATGATGTAGAAGAGAGTTGTGCAGCAACTAGAAAAGAAAATAGGAGAAAATAAGAAATATAGTGGCTGCTATAGTTTTATGGATGGTAATTTGTGTTATTTTAGCATAAAACTCAAGAATGAAATGAAGAAGAGAAGTAGAGGGAGAAGAAGAATCATGCAAGGAACGTGTTTCTTGCCTTCTAAAACACTTATAATAAAGTCAAATGTTTCAGGAAATCAGATGAATTATTGGATGCTTAGCTCATGAAAAAGTTGGAGAAGGTATTATCGAGCGTATGATTCGGCAATCTTTTCTTTGTATAGTTCAATGAACCTTTTTTAGCTTTGCACATTATGTTCTTTATTTTATTGTATTTTATTACAGACCAGAGATGATTGAATAAATAGGATAATAATATTTTGATTTTGAATATATCTCTTATGTGAACTATAGCTCTTTTTTAGCAGTCTAATTGATGAGTAAGCTATTTTCCCTTAAGATAACATTACTGTTGAGAAGTTCTTATTACTTAAGTACCCTCCCTTAAGTCTTCCCAAAGATTTACTACTTAGTCATGGCACTGAGGCACCACCTTAGGTGCACCTCCTCCTTTTATAAGCATCTTCACCTAGTCTTCATAGTGTAGACCATTTTGAATACTTTAAAAACTATAAGAATTACAGTTTAAACCAGAACTTTGAGAAATTTACTAAATTTTGATGATAATACATAAAGAAAAGAAAAAAGAAATGATAAATGTTGCAGCTAAGAGTTATGGATCAAGATACATGTTGCAGCTCGCGACATGAACAATGTGTCGTGGGCTCGCGAATTGACAAAAAAAAAAATTTCAACTGCCTTTTTTGCCCCGCTATTAATTTGTTAGAGAGGATTTTTATAAGAGAAATTTAGAGGCTAAAGAAAAAGAGGAGGAATCCCATAACCAATAGAAATGTTTTAAGGGAGGAAAAGGATAAGATTATATGGAGAGTTATAGGATTTTGGTTTTAGAAACCAAAGGATTCTTAGAAAACAAAATTCAGAGTTCTGATCACTATTTGAAGAAAGGAAAGTACTTTTCAAGGTTTTGGCATTATGAAGTTGTTGTGATGCATGTTTGATGTTAAAGATCAAAGTGGCCTCTTTGTTATGAATATGATCCTAGTTATAAGGTATGAGAGACTTACATACCACATTGGGCGGTTTATATGGACTTGGGCTCTCCCACCTCAACAACTAGCTTTTAGCGTGTGGTTCTCTTGAGGTTCATATCACTTTCAGCGGTAATAATAGGATAAAGTACATTTTTTAGGTGTTGTGGAGGAGTGTGTTTAAATACATTAAATAGTTTTGTTCTCTTTTGCTACTTTCCTATTTCCTTGAGATTCATTTTTTTTTTTTACAAAAATCATGTTTTTTTTTATAAAAGAACTATTAGGAAAAAAGAGAAATGGAAGAATATGCATGAACCTGCTCCCTACCTAGTCAGAATGTTAACTACCAACACATGTAATGCACTTGCCTATAATACTTTTACACTAATATAAAAACATGAAGCATGAACTAATTAGAAGGAAAAAAAATAGAAGCACATGTTATTTTATGAAGCGAAGCCATTAGATTGAGAGTAATGTGTTTAATAAATCTCTCTATGTTTGTGTGAAGTGGGTGGTTTCCTTATTAAAGATATTTTTTGTTGCTAGTGGCAAAGACAATGTGAAAGTGGTATGGATTCAAGTTTACGAGCTTCATTTCAATAGGTTTATTAATCCATTTACCTTAACACCTGAGTTTTGAGGTAGGATGCAGATGTAAAGCTAGAACCTAAATAATGCCTCCAATTTAAATGTTTTTGACTTTCTTCTTTAATATGCTAATATAAATGAAGGTTTGAGTTCCTTTTTTCCTTATCTTCTCTTTTTCTTTGGTGCTTGCATATATGGCTCATGGAGTTCATCCAAATTTTATGGACAAGCATGAAGAACAACACTGGCAAGAAATGCAAAAGGGACTTGTTATCAAACATAATGCAAACCAACAGTGTTATTATAAATCTCACATTGGAAAGTTATGGGGGAGGTCTTGGGCTTATAAATGTCGACGCTGCACATCCTAATAGGCTAGTCTTTTGAGGAGAGAGTAATGGTCCTGTGACAGTATGTTATGATCACAGCTTTTCTTTTCAAAGAAGTTGGTAACATCCTTAAATTTTTGATGCAAGTAGTTGTCTATTAAAATGGGTCAATCCTATCTTCTATTTTGTCCATCACACTATTTTATATTGAAAATAATGTGCTAAATTGTATAACGTAGAAGTTGATAGACAATAGTTCAAACTAAATTATACTTTAAATATGGTATTTTAATGCCATTATTGTCTATTGATCACAATGACAATCATCACATATTATTACCCTCAAAAGAGTTTCTAAATAATAAAAAGCATCAATAAAAATATCCATGATGTCCTCTATTAAATCCAAAAAGATATCCAAAAGTGGTATGAACATTACATAATCCAAAAGACATTCTTTTATATATATAAGGACTATAAAGATAAGTAAATAAGGTCTTTTCTTAATCTTTCGGTGCTATGATAATTTAATTATAACCTAAATAATCAACTAAAAAGCAATGAAAAGTGTGGCTTGCTATCCTCACTAGTATTTGATCAATGAATAACAAAGGAAAGTTGTCCTTTTTGTAGCTTTGTTAAACTTAAGATAGTCTATAAGACTCTCCATCCACTAAGTATCCTTATAGGAATGAGTTCACCCTCTTCATTTTCAATGATGCTCATACCTTCCCTTTTAGGCACATATTGAATAGTGCTTACCCGCGATGAATTAAAATAGGGTAGGTAATACCCGCATCTAGTAACTAATACTTCCCTATCTCTTTCTTTATCAACGCTTTCATATTTAAGTCCTACCTCCTTTGGTGCTGAATAGTAGTCTTGTATCCATCCTCTATCAAGATTTTGTGCATACAATAGGATGACTAATCCCCTTATGTTAGAGATTTGCCACCAATAGCTTTAATCTTCTTTTTTATCATCTTTACAAAAAGTGACTCTTGTTCTTGGATTAGTTTTTAGGATATTATGATAGATAAGGTCTTATTATTTCCAAATAAAGTGTATCTAAGGTGGTAAGAGTTTAAGTTCTACATTTAAAGGGTAACAATGGAAGGTGGTATAGGTTGTAGGCTTTTGATTATGGTTTCGTATTATGGGAAGGTTAAAGGTTCTTTAGGATCTTGTACTTTCTCTACCATATCATTAGGCAAGTATGCCTTGTTTTAGTACTCCTTATCTACACACATATCCACCAAATCCATTATCATACAAAAGTCTCCATCATAAGGTTGGCTCAATGCCTTGGACACATCAAAATTACACTTTTCTTCTCTCGCATAAAGAGTAAGAGTGCTCTCATGAGCATCAATTTAGGCCTTAGCAGCATACAAGAAAGGCATAACCAAAATAATATAAGCACTATTTTCTTTATATGGCTATCAAATATTATAAATTTAATAGACTTGTAATTCATTATAATTTTAATCGATTTTTAATTTAAACAACTACGCATAATTTTTCAATATTTTTTAACCTTAATATATTTTTTTCTTTAAAAATATTTATATACAATTATACAACACTTTTTGAACTTTTGTATCTACAAAATAATCTAATTTTACAAATTTCATAGACTTATAATATACTAATTTATGAAATTTTTAATTAATTTTCTACATTTTTTCAACATTTTAATGCTAATATTTTTCATAATAAATTATTTTATAAATATTGTCAATTTTAATCTTATTTATTTACTTATTAAATTTAATTTAATAAAACTTATAAAATTATATTATTGAATTTTATTTATATTACATAAAATAGAAGCAAATATAATTAAAATAAAAAATATATTTTCAATAAAATTATAGCTAAAATTTTAATTCATTTAATTTTTATTAGAGATAACTAGAATTTTTTTTTTTTTTGAGAGAAGAGATAAATAGAAGTTAATCTAATTAAAATAGAAAATATACTTTTAATTATATTAGAATTATATTTTAGCTATCTCCACCATAGCATTCAATCATTTTGGTTGGGTTTGGCTTGATTTTTTGACTGAATAAAACCAAATTTTTTAAATATAACACCGAATTGAACTAAAATAAAAAAATAAAATAAAATAAACAAATTGAGTTGAATCGAATTGAATTAGTTTAGATCATTTAGAAGTCTTACTCATCCCTCATAAAATGACAAAAATAATGTGGTTTTATCATTTGATTGCTTAGTTAACTAAATTTTTTAAACATAAAACTGAACTGAATCAAAATAAATTTCTGTGCAATTTGGTTCGGTTTATAAATATTTTAATTTAAAGCAAATAGAACCGAACCGAACCGGGTCAGTTCTGTTTGTTGGAAAGGTTTGCTCACCCCGCCACTTCGTGTGTGTATGCGCCCCCGTGTGTGTGTATATACGTGCACAGTAAACTTATTGAAATCAACATTCCTTCTGATTGCTCCTGGTCGACGCTGCTGTTGATCGAAACACATCAAGCCGGATTTTCTTCCTCCTATTAAAAGGAATGATATCTAAACCCTAAATATGTTCTGATTGAGATTTTAAAAAACCCTAGACAAGGCGATTGATTAAAAATTGGTCTGTTAATCTCTTTCATAGGTTGATGACGGACGAGCAAGCAATTTTAACGTACAAGGAAGTTGTAATGACAGGCGCTGATTTACATGTTCTTGAGGGACCTTCCTACCTAACCGATCAAATAATAGCCTTCTATTTCAGTTATTTGTCTGCCTTGTATGATTGTGATGATGTCCTTGTTCCACCCTCGATTTCGTTTTGGCTTGGGAATTCCCAGGATCAATACCTAAGTGATTTTCTGGAGGCATTAAAATTGCCCACCAAGAAACTGGTTCTTTTCACTGTTAACGATAATACAGATTTTGAATTTGGTGGGGGTAAATCTGGAACACACTGGAGCCTCCTTGTCTATGACGGGGCCAAGAATACTTTCTCACATCATGACAGCATGTCGGGAGCTAACAATCTGTATGCCATGAAGCTTTATGAGGCTCTCAGGGGATTTATGGGACATCCTACTCAGCCACAATCAACAAAGCCTCAAACTAAGAAAAAGAACAAGAAGAAACCCACCGCTGCATGTATGTCTTCTTCTAATGCTGATACTGCAACTCCTATTTTTGTTGAAGGCACCACCCCTCAACAGACAAATGGATATGACTGCGGAATTTACGTCATTGCCATTGCCAGGGCTATCTGTCAATGGTTTTCATCTTCAAGGAATAGGAATAACAAAGATGGCGATTGGTTGTCTGCCATTCAAAAGCATGTTGATGCCTCTGTGGAGACCACAATGCGAGACGAGATATTGAAGCTCATAGAAGAATTGCAGGAGCACTGATCTTTCCATTGGTTGCTGACCCAGAAGTGTTTCTATTCTTTCTCTTGCTAGGCTTTAGAAATTGTATCTTTTCCTTTTCTGTTTTGGGAAGTTAATGATAGGTGAAATATCTGACTGCCTATGTTTGTCAGCCTAGACTTTAGGCCTTTCCGTTTTACTGAATCAATCCTATGATTTTGGAAAATTGAATATGATTTTACTGCCAAATCTTTTCTCACTCATCTTAATTCACTTTGCGTGGTGCTCTGCTAGTAACTCAGAAGTACTGTTAGCAGTTTGTAGACTGATTAAGTAGCTCTTATATTTGGTTGAACAATTTCTAACTCATTGTTATTTTTCTTGTTTTTCTGCAATGACTCTGATTTCTTTATGAGTTTTTATCTCCAAGCTGATGAGAGGAGGCAAGCACTAGAGCGTGGCAGAAATACTGTTATTTATTTATTTTATAATAATATGTGCCCTGCGTTGTATTAGTTGAACTTTCATACTTCAAGATATTCTTGTACTCAATGAGTCTTGGACTCAATTTCATGCTAGTGGTACATTTTTTCCTTTGTGGGTTTAATGTTTTTGGGTCAATATTGAAGTTTAAGTGAAAGGGATAAAAGTTAAATGAATCCATTTGTTAATTAAGTTGAATTTTGATTCTTTGAGGCAAGACTCTCAATGTTGCAATGATGTTTGAATTTGGAAATGAGGGTGATATTTACATTTATGTTATGTGTTGATGTGAGGTGATCCTTTTTTTCCCCCTTGTTTGCTGCGGAAACGAAAAGGCAACTTATTGATACTGGTTTTCATTTGCTCAACAAAAATGATGAATGGGACGTAAAGCCTGGTCGACGCTACTTCTTTACAAGAAATATGTTTTGCTTGGTTGCTTTTGCTGTTGGGGAAAGTAAGTCAAAAGAATTATAGCTATTGTATTCAGAAATGCATTATTCTACCATGTTGGATTAAACAATGTAGAAACAAAGAAAATTCTTGATTTAGGCAGCATTAACATAATCTCTTTCATAATGCTGCCGGGCATAAGTGAAAAGGGGATTTTTCACAATCCCAATTTTTGTTGTGAAATAGTTCATCAACCGTTAATATGATTTTCATTGTTTTACTGTTCTTTGTATTTCTTGTCTTTGTTCTGTAACGCCTTTTTCTTAAATTGGTTTGTCATTATTGTGCTTATTGTGGGTATACGTCTATCATAAGTTGGATAATTGAAGAATTCTCTTCATTTTGCAGGTGTGCAGTTGGAAATGGTCTCAATGTGATAGCTGCTCACACAGACAGCCCATGCTTGAAGCTAAAGCCAAAATCTGCATGGTCCAAATCTAATTATCTAATGGTCAATGTGCAGACATATGGAGGTGGTCTATGGCACGCTTGGCTTGATGGAGACTTGAGTGTTGCAGGAAGGGTAATAGTGAGAGGTACTAATGTTTCTTTTATTCGCAAGCTCGTCAAAGTAGAAAGACCTTTATTACGAGTGGCAGTGCCAACAATGGCCATTCATCTTGATCGGTATGCCCATATTTCCTTGAAAATTTCTTATGGCTTTAGCTAGGTTGTATTTTATTTTATATAGATTACTACTGTTGCATACTTTTGGCTAGTGTCTTAGAGTAAGTTAAATGTCTCTTCTTGAGTTATGTTGGATTGCTGGAGTATATAATATAGGTATTTTATTTTTTAGCTTGATATAGTTGCTATTTTTGCCTTTTTGCTATTTCCAAAGAAAAACAAAAATGTAGTGTTTGGTTAGATAACCAAAATCTTTATTTTCTTAGGAAGGTTTTCTTAAACGAAGCAATATTCATGAATTTGCCAAGCGTTTTTCTTTACTTCCCATTGCTCCATGATTAATATTTTCCAGAAACAGAAAAATAATAGTCCTGAAAATATGGAACCTATTAAATTGGAAATGCTAGAATCTATTCAGCCTTATGCAAATAATCTTGTCAATGTTGAGGTTTCAAATTCATTCATTCGAAAGTAACTTGAAATACTAGTGAGAACGTATCCGTGACTATTAGCTTCTTAAGGAACTTGTACTGTTTTCTGAACAAAATGAAGATGAGCCATTTTAGGTTGGAGTTCTACTTTTGTTGACCCATTTTATTTGAACGAAATGAAGGATGAACCATTTTAGGTTGAATTCTACTTTCTTTGAACTTTTCATTCTTTTGCTTGCCCTTTTCCTAACGTCTTGGTTTGTGGGGGGAATGGGACCGGTTTGTAACATTGGGTCATTTTAGGTTTCTGCCTAGCTATGCTAATGCTACTGATTATGAAGGTTTGCTGCTTGATATTTTGTATTTTTGGTGTTCTAATTCTATATAAACCATGTCGAATTCCAAGTGGAGAACAAATTGTCTGCTAATATATACTATCTGCAAATTTCACTTTTTTAATCATTTCTTGTTTGATTGTATAGCACAGTGAATACTGATGAATTCAAACCAAATCTAGAGACTCATCTGATTCCACTGTTTGCAACAAAACCTGAGGAAACATCTCCAGATTCAAAAGATAAAAGTACTGCATCTTCTTCGAAATCTGTCCATCGTCCGCTGCTTATGCAAGTGTATATTTTTGTTTCACTACATTTACTGAGGAAACATCTGTTATTTCTGTTAATTAGATTTTGAGATGTTATCAAATAATGGAGCCTTATATATTTTGTTTTCTAAATGAATGAAAAACTACCTAACATAATAGTAATTTGGGTGTGTTTGGATCGGGATTGAAGAAATATGGTGTAACAGTTACATCTGTAATTGTTAAGGGAGTAATAGTTACAGGTATAATAATTAAGTTGTTAACCTTATTTGGCAAATTTAAGGTAACTGATAAATTGTAATGTGATATTTTTTTAAGGAAAAAAATTATATAATTAATTAAATTTATTATTAAATATTTAAAAATAATAAAAATAAATAAACAATCATTTAAATTATTAAATATTTATATAATTATTTAAAAAATATATTCATATGCATTTTTAAAAGTAAAATAAATATTATAATAAAAATTTAAATTGATTCATACCTTTTTTATAGATTTAATTTTTGATACAAAAAAAAAATTGAAATAATATGATGGAGGTAAAGAAATTTTTAAAAAATACTCTTTTAAAAACATGTTTTTGTTGTTATAGATGTTTAATATAGTCTCAACTAGGTTAATAAAAATATGTATAAATAGACTTAATTATTAAGGGGGTTAAATGTTAACCTTGAGTTTTTAAAGTTTACTAAACAAGGGTAAAGAAAGTTGATATATTAACTAACAGTGTGATAAAAAAAAGTGAAAATAATTTCTAATAGTGTGATAAAAAAAATGACAAGTAATCTTTTAGTGTTATTCTGTTGTTTTCTTTTCATTTAATAGGCATATTGTTACATTTAAGATATTTGGTTTCATTTTGTGCTAGATTGCAAGGTGTTATATCACTTGGGCATTATAGGCAAGTGTTCTGAATTTCATCATTTAACTTGGTTTGGAATTAGGAATCCTACAATGATCACATGAATCGATTTTAGTATTTCTCCTGATGTTAAGTCTTATTGTAATCAAAGTATAAGAACACATAAATATCAATTTCTTATTATGTTATTCATCAAATATAAGGATATATATACAAGTATAAGAGACCTAATTTAGGAAGGAAAATCTCCTACAATCAGCCTATATATTTACTTCCTATTCTAAATATATATAGCTGTAACACTCCCCCTCAAGCTAGAGCAAAAATGTTAATCATGCCCAGTTTGTTACAAAGGTAATCAATCTGAATCCTATTAAGTGTCTTTGTGAAGATATCTCTCAATTTTTCTTTAGTCTTCACATGTCCTGTAGAAATCAAGCCTTGCTGAATCTTTTCATGAACAAAATGACAATCAATCTCAATGTGTTTGGTTCGCTCATAAAACACTAGATTAGATGCAATATGTATTGTGGCTTGGTTGTCACACCATAATTTGGCTAGCATTGAAACCTTGAGATACAATTCACTGAGAAGCTGATAAACCCACATTAGTTCATAAACAGACTGTGTCATGGCCTTGTATTCAGATTCTGCACTTGATCGAGAAACTACATTCTGTTTCTTGCTTTTCTATGCCACCAAATTTCCTCAAATAAATACATAATATCTTGAAGTGGATCTCCAGTCTTCCTTACATCCTGCCTAATTAGCATTTGAAAAACACTCAATCCTAGTATGACCATGATTTCCATATAGAATGCCATGTCCAGGAGTTCATTTTAAATAGCCCAAAATCTGTTCTACTACCTTTTAATAATCGACAGTTGGAGATGACATATACTGACTAACCACACTAACTGAAAATGCAATATCTGGTTGTGTCACAGTGAAATAATTCAACTTCCCAACCAATCTTCTGTATCTCTCAAGATCCTTAAACAATTCACCATCTTTTGTAAGTTGCAAGTTAGGAACCATTGGAGTACTACATGGTTTAGCCCCCAATTTTCTTATTTCAAATAGTAAGTCTAGCACATACTTCCTTTGAGATAAAAAGATTCCTTTCTTACTCCTAGTCACTTCAACTCCTAAAAAATTTCTCAGCATTCCTAAATCTTTAGTATGAAATTGAGTATAGAGAAAGGATTTCAGAGATGAAATCCATGTAATGTCATTACTAGTAATTACAATGTCGTCCACATAAATGACTAATAGAATGATGCCATTATTAAATCTTTTATAGAAAACAGAATGATCTAACTTACTCTTCTACATGTCAAACTTCTCAATAGCCTGACTAAACTTGTCAAACTAGGCACGGGGACTTTATTTTAAACCATACAAGGATTTATGTAGACGACATACTTTCTCATACTCCCCCTAAGAAACAAAACTAGATGGTTGCTCCATATAGACTTCCTCCTAAAGGTCACCATGAAGAAAGACATTTTTTTTATATCTAACTGATGTAAAGGCCAATGATGAGTAGCTGTCATAGAAATAAAGAGCCTAACAGAAGTAAGTTTAGCAACAGGAGAAAATGTGTTAGAATAATCCACCTCATATGTCTGAGCGTATCTTTTAGCAACAAGTCGAGCTTTTAATCTAGCAATAGATCCATCAGGATTTACTTTTACTGCAAACACCCATTTACACCCAATAGCCTGTTTTCCTGTAGGTAAAGTTTCCAAGGTCCAAGTACCATTGACATCCAAGGCCTTCATCTCCTCAATCATGGCATTACACCAATCAGAAGGAGCTAAAGCTTCATAAATAGTTTTAGGAACAGAAGCAGAATTGAGAGACACAATAAAAGAAGAAGAAGATGATGACAAATGATTATAAGAAACAAAAGAAGAAACTGGATGAGTGTATGTACGTTTACCTTTACAAAGAACAATGGGAAGATCATCATTAGGAATCGGATCTGATGACGAAGAAACTAGCTCATTAGGACATGGAGCAGGAGGATCAGGAATAGGTATAGCAACAGTAACAAGAGGTTATGTCCGACGAGAATAGGTTTGTGTGATAAAAGGCTTAATAGGAGTGGAATGAGGAGGAATAATTGTACAGACTAGCAAATCATCCTCCTCCCCCTGACCAAGAGGACCTAAAGAAGAAGAAAATTATGTATGTTCCAAAAACGTAACATCAGTGAACACAAGATACTTGCTAAGGCTTGGAAAATAACATTTTATATCCCTTTTGCACTCGGGAATATCTAAGAAAAATACACTTCAAAGATTTTGGATAAAGTTTTATAACCTGAGGGCAGACATCCCAAACAAAGCAAGTACAACCAAATATCCTAGGTTCAATGGGAAATAATGTTTTATTGGGAAAAAGAACATGAAAAGGAATTACATAAGATAGGATCGAGGAAGGCATCTGATTGATCAAAAAACAAATTGTAGAAACAACATCAACCTAAAAATATTTTAAAACCTGCATCTGAAATAATAATGCTTTAGCAGTTTCAAGAAGATGTCTATTCTTTCTTTTAGCAACACCATTCTGAAAAGGTGTATCCACACAAGATGTTTGATGAAAAATACCATGTTGAATCATATAATTTTGAAAAGTTTCTGACGTGTATTTCTTAGCATTATCACTTTTTAAAATTTGTATAAGCTCACCAAATTGAGTTTGAATCTCAACATAAAAAACAGAAAAATGAGAGAACAATTCTGATCAATTTTTTTATCAAATATAATCATGTCATTCAAGAATAATCATCAATAAAAGTAATAAAATATCTAAACCTAGTTTTAGATGTAACTGGACAAGGACCCCAAACATCAAAATGTACTAACTCAAAAGGAGCATTAGCTCATTTATTAACTCTCAAACTTGAACTGAGATGATGGTGTTTGGCAAACTGACAAGATTCACAATCTAAAGAGGACATGCTAGAAAAGTGAGGAAAACTTTTCTTAAGAACAGGAAAAGAAGGATGACCCAATCGGCAATGTGCTTCAATATGAGTGACAACTCCAGTGCAGGCTATAGACTTTAGTATTTGCGTATCAAGGATATAGAGACCTTTATACTCATGTCCCTTACTAATAATCTTCTTCGTCATAAGATCTTGAAATAAATAATAATCAGGAAAAAATAAGGCACAACAATTAAAACTCCGAGTGAATTTATTGACAGAAAGCAAATTCAAGGATAACTGAGGTAGATTAAGAATAGATGATAAAGTGAGTGATGGTGTGGGATTAATTGTTCTAGATCTAGTAACACAAGATGTAGAACCATAAGCTAAGGTAACATGAGAGGTAAATTTATGTGACTGAAAGGTAGAGAATAAACTAGAATTACCTGTCATATGATCTGTAGCACCAGAATCAATGACCCAATTTGAAGAGGAGGAAATAAGACATGTATTGGGTTTACCTGACTCTGTAGGAGCAAAACTGGACTGAGGTTTTATTGCTTCTTGAAGCTGAGTCAATATGGTATATTCATTTATAAATATCAAAGCAGGCTTTTCAAAGGTCTTAGAAGTATATGCAATATGAGCCATATTGAGCTCTCCTATACTGAAACCTCCAATAATCTCGCTTGATATGACCTGGCTTATAACAATAGTGACACACTAATTCCCTTGACTCCAGTCCACGAGTTTCAATATTCTTATCATAATTATTGGATCCCATGCCCTTATTACCACCACCATTCCTGTATTGTTATTTCCTTGACTCAAAGGTGTTATAACGGCTAACAAGAGCACTGTTAGGTTAAGTAGTTTGAACAATAGGTGAACTTTATGTATAAAGAACCCTATTGAAAGCATCTTGTAAAGAAGAAATCTCTGAACCATAAAGAATTTGAGATTTAGCAAGTTCAAACTCAGATAGAAGACCAACTAAAAAACTCATAACAACCATCTTCTCCAGCTGAGTTTGTTGGATAGTCACATTAATACTGAACGGAAGTAGCATGTTGAGTTCTTTATATGTTTTCTTGAAATCCATGAAATAACTTATGAGAGACCTATCACCTTTGTCTACCTTATAAAATGTCTTACACACATCATAAATACCCCTTTCCAGAGTATAAAAATTCTAAATAGTTCATTAATTCAGTTTAAATAGTTCATTGATTCAGTGAGTTATCATACCAACCACCTCACTATCAATAGAATTTCATATTTGTAAAAAAAAAAAAATCAACCATCCTCTCTCATCCAAGGCAGTCTAGAATCATCTTTAAGAGGATTATATGGCAAGTGGCTATCCATAGAAATACTAAGCAAATATAGTTTAATAGTTTGACTCCAATTAAGATAGTTCATACTATTAAGTTTATGTTCTGTGATTTTTGACATCATCGGAACCAAATTAGAAACAACAACACTCTTTTTCTTTGCCATTTTTCAAAAGAACAACCAACAAAAGAAGGAAAAAAAACTCAAAGAAATTAGAACTGAATACTAATAGATTTTGAACAACTGAATACTTTTACAACTGTGCAAATTCAGACCCAAATGAATGTGGAATCAATAAGGACAGGCAAATGCAAGTCAAACAAGGCTGATTAGAGAAAATTCTAATAGCTCATGCACCTCCACACGCCAGCTTATGGAATCTGGGTAGCAGCTTCTAGAGGCACGTGTGGCTCACGCGCTTGGATTCCAGCGACCGGTCTCTCGGTCTCGACTGATCAGCACACAGTGCTCCTCCTTAGGCTGGCAGTGTTAATAGGAAACCCTCATAAAGTGATGAAATAGTCTCACCCTTACTCATACCTAATAACCCAGAACTTTGATTTTCTTAAAAATATAAAACAACCAGCTCTGATACCATGTAATCAAAGTATAAGAACACAGAAATATAAATTTCTTATTATGTTATTCTCTAAATATAAGGATATATATACAAGTATATGAGACCTAATTTAGGAAGAAAAATCTCCTACAATTAGCCCTTATAATCGGCCTATATATTTACTTCATATTCTAAATATATATAGCTGTAAATCAGCCTACATATTTACTTCCTATTCTAAATATATACAGCACTTACTTTTGCTCAGATTTTATCTGAGGAGCTGAGCTATAGCTTATATGACATAGTGAGTATTGAGTTGAATGTTTGTGATTCCCAACCTAGTTGCCTTGGAGGTGGAAGCAATGAGTTCATCTTATCTGGAAGGTTGGATAATCTTGCTTTAAGCTTTTACGCAATAAGAGTTCTTATTGATTCATGCAAACTATCTAGTGATTTATCAAGTCAACTTGCAATACGGATGATTGCTTTATTTGATAATAAAGAGGTAATTTCTTCTTACACTATTTGTAGCAAAGTGTGGATATTGATTTCTTTAATTTTTCAGTACAAATAACATTTAGAATAAATTCTCAGGTTGTAAATTAGCATAGGAACATTCTGCAGCTAAATAATTTTCTTTTCTGATGGGGGAGTTAAAGTATTTTTTCTTTTCTATGAAGTCCATCACGTGTGTCCTGTTGTCTCTCAATATATCAAGAGTGAAACTGTATTACTTAGGAATGGCAACCATTAGATTGTCACTTGTCTTTTTAAGTAAGTATTGCTCAATATAGTCCAATGTGCTTTCTTATATTTTTAATTGAAAAATAGGTGGTCTTGACATTACATATTTATGTTAAAATTCTTTCTAGTTGACTAGTTTTATGATGTAGAAGAGAGTTGTGCAGCAAAAAGAAAAGAAAAGAAGAGAAAATAAGAAATACAGTGGCAGCTATAGTTTTGTGGATGGTAACTTGTGTTATTTTCGCACAAAACTCAGAAGGAAATTAAGAAGAGAAGTAGAGGGAGAAGGGAAATCATGTAAGGAACATGTTTCTTGCCTTCTTGAACTCTTATAATAAACTCAAATGGAATTTTTCAATGATGTCAGAACATTACTCTATTACATTATTTATTGGCTTTATTTTTCATAGTTCGACAAGGATTATAACATCTAAATTGAGAATTCTAGTGAGTATTAAATAGGAAACAAATTACTTTTTATATAAAAATAATGAAAATATCCCAAACAAATTTCTCCAACAGAAAGCGACTTAAGAGTCTATTGGAAACTTATAGATTTTCATGAGCGAGAAATGTTTTTCCTCGTCTGCATTATGTCATTGTTAATTATTGTTATTTAGATTGGTTCAGGTTCAGTACAGGGATTTGGTGCACCAACCATATTTTAGGCAATGAGATGAATTATTGGATGCTTAGGTTATAACAAAGTTGGAGAAGGTGTTGTCGAGCGTACGATTTGGCAATATTTTCTTGGTATAGTTTAGCGAACCTTTTTTTAGCTTAGCACATTATGTTCTTTGTTTTATTATATTTTATTGTAGACTAGAGATGACTAAATAAATAAGATAATAATATTTTGATTTTGTATATCTCTTGTTGATGAGGAAGCTATTTTCCCTTAAGATAATGTTATTGTTGAGAAGTCCTTATTACTTAAGCACCCTCCCTTAATTCTTTCTAAAGATTTACTACTTAGTCATAACACTGAGGCACCATCTTAGGTGCACCTCCTTTTATGAGCATCTTCACTTAGTCTTCATAGTGTAGACCATTTAGAAGACTTCAAAAACTGTAAAAATTACAGTTTAAACCAGAACTTTGAGAATTGGATCTTGTGTGTGCTAAGATATTTACTAAATTTGGATGAGAATTCATAAAGAAAAGAAAAATAAATGATAAATGTGAATGTTTTCTTTTTCTTATAAGAGTTATTTAGAGAAGAATTCTATAAGAGAAATTTCCCCTTCTTACAAATGCATTAAGCAGGGGCAGAAGAAAAGAAGGAGGAATCCCACATCCAATAGAAATGTATTAAGGGAGGAAGAGGATAAGATTATATGGAGAGTTATAGGCGATACCGTCTAATATATTCCCGCATAGTTAAGGGCTCCTTATCTCCTGAATAGGGATACTTGGATTAGGAAGAAGGCAGAATTCGTCCAGGATAAGGACTATCCCAAAGAGGAATCCTAAGCGAAGAAGGAACACTCTCCTACCAAGATTATGATTCACTATCTCACAAGGAATCCGACTCCTCCCAGGTTTAAGTATTGCTATATATAGAACCCCATATCCCTCACAAAAGGGCATCTCATTCTCACATATTCTAGTTATCATGTATTCTTCCTACTTCTGTTATCTAACTTAGGCATCAGAGTGTTTGTGGGGACTCTCCATACCTCTCACCTTGCCTTCTATTCGTGGATTGCAGGATACTAAGCCTAAGAGTTCTAAAAATCAACTATCAAGTGGCGCTATCTATGGGGACTCCTTGGGAAAAGCCATTCATTTACCTGCTAAGCTAAAGACATCTTCACTATGACTTTCAGCCCACCACCAGCCTTGACTCCTGAAGCTGGCACTAACCCTTATACACCTATCCCTTCAACCAACCTCTTAGACCCTCTCCCAGCAATAGTGCTTCTAGCCACTTTTCAGCATACCAAAACTTCATCTGGACATACACCTCTACTCCCCGACAACACCTCAAGATACCTATCCTTGGGCACAGAACTCCCATATTACGCTCCTCTACAACACCATCGCTTAGTACCTTCCATACCCTTTCCAAGTTTAATAAAGACACTAGTAATAACCACACCAAATTTAAACAATGTAAACCAAACACTCAGCCTCGACCAAACTAGCAAGGAAGTCATGATAAAAAATATTTAGGTGCAGATAGCTTTGATGCAACAGCAGCTAAACGCTATAATACAGAGTGGGCGTTCTGAATCGGCTCAAAACGATGATAACATAACACCTCAGTAAGCCCCAAGGATGAGCATGGGAAAGGGTAAAGCACCGGAAGGGGAGTGTAGTTCAACAATTCTGGCTCTTGATGATTCAGAGATAGCTCAGAAGGTTGAATAAGCAATATACAAAGCCCAGACCAAACTAAAAAAGGAAGAAGAATGAGTTATGGACAACAAAACTCCATTTGTCAAAAGAATAATCCAGATGGAGATCCCTACTAAGTTCATAATCCTGCCGCTTGATCAGTATAATGGGACGGGAGACCCCATTAGCCATATATCAGCATTCCGAACAAAGATGCTGCTCTAGAATGTAAATAATGGAATCATGTGTATAGTTTTTCCAAGCACACTCACAAAGAATGCTCAAAAGTGGTTTCATCGATTCCCAGAGAATTTTGTCACTTCTTTCAAGGATCTGGAGAAACAATTTCATATCAGATTCGTCACCAATATTCCCCCGGCCAAAAACATCAATGATCTTTAGATGTGCCAGCAAGAAGTTAATGAATCTTTATGAAGTTATTTTGACCGTTTCAATAAAACAACCATGCAAATTGAGCATCTTATCGATGAAGTTGCCATAGAAGCTTTGAAAAATGGCACTAGACTCGGTAAGCTTAAAGACAAAATAATGACCAAAGAACCGAGTACCTTTGCAGAGGCAATGGTGATGGCGATCAGGATGATAAAAATGGACGAGGATAGAAGGATGCGATGGGAGGAAGAGAAGCCATCGATCAAGGATGAACGACCCAAACACAGACGAGCAAGCTTCCCAAAAATAAATTTCAGAAATCCAACATAAAGATTTAATAGGGAAGCAGATAGATGCACACCCCTGAACACCTCTCGATCCAAAATCCTCGTGTGGGTCAGGCAAAATAGAGTTGGAACCACCCTAACTAAGAGAATAAGCCCAAGTTGGAGATCTACCCAAGATAGGGGACAATATTGCTAGTATCACCGAGAATATGGGCATGACACAGAGGGTTGTAAAGAGTTAAAGAATGCCATAGAAAGACTGGTGCAGAGGGGAAAACTCAATAATTTCATAGATTCATCGAGAAGAAGCGAAATCTCTGAAAACTAGGAGCATAATAGGCCAGAAGTAAAGAAAACCCAGAGGGAGCTGATTGGCATAATCAACATGATCATCAGGGGAGAAAACACTGAGAAAAGATTAAAGCAGAGTATAGGAGAAAAACCAGTACCCAAGAGAAGCAATATTGTGTTCAATTCAAAAGATGATTCGCATGTTCACCACCCCCATTATGGTGCCCTGTTAATAACTGCGTGCATAAATAAGTATCTGGTAAAGAGGTTATTGGTGGACAATGGAAGTGCTATCAACACATTATCCTGGAATGTGTACAAGGCAATGGACAGGTCTGTCACCAACTTGAAGGCCATCCAGAACCCTATAATGAGTTTCTGTGGAGGAACTGTACAATCGATGGGAATTGTTGAACTAAGACTATAATTTGGAAATCAAGATGATGAGAAAACAAGAGTCATCCGAGCAGTATTCAATGTGGTGGATATACCACTAGTGTATAATGGGATTATAGGACGGCCGTCACTCTATGAACCATATGCAGTCACCAGTATCCGGCGCTTAACTATAAAAGTTCTAGTCAAGAATGGAACCCTTACCATTTGAGGAGATCAGCATATGGCCAGACAGTGTTACCGGATGGCCATTAAGCCTCAGGTGGAGGCTTTTCCTTTAGAAGCATGGGAAGTTGAGAAGTAAGGCGCTAATCCATAACTAGTAGAAGACATGGAGACCTTACAAATCATGGAAGGGAAGACTATGAAAATTGGCAACGAACTCAACCAGAACATCAGAGAAGAAATAAGGGAAGTCCTTACCAAAAACTCAGAGGATTTTGCTTCACAAGCATCCAAAATCATCGGCGTGGACCTGTAAGTTGCTTATCACTGTCTAAACATCAGACCAGGAGCCAAGCCAGTAGCATAGAAAAAAAGAACCTTTGCCTATGAAAGGTAGAGAATAATTGCTGAAGAAAAAATGAAGCTGTTAGCAGCCGGGTTCATCAAAGAAGTTACTCACCCAGAATGGGTAGCCAACGTGGTACTTGTCAAAAAAGTAAATGGGAAATACATAATGTATATAGACTACAATGACCTCAACTGAGCATGCCCCAAAGACAGCTTGCCCACGATTGACCAGCTCGTTGACTCCACCGCTGGTCATGGATTATACAGTTTTGTCAATGTGGCACAATTACCACCAAATCCCGATGAAGGAAGAGGATCATGAGAAGACATCCTTCATCACCCATGAAGGCTTGTATTGCTACAAGGTGATGCCCTTCAGACTGAAGAATGCCGAAGCCACGTATCGAAGAATGATGAACCAAGTCCTTTAAGACCAAATTGGCACGAGCGTGGAAGTATATGTAGACAACATTATCATCAAAAGCAAGCATTCGGAACAACACCCAGTGGATATAGACTAGGTTCTCCAGCTATTAAGCAAATCCAGGATCAAGTTGAATATAGAAAAATGCGTCTTTGGAGTCCGAGCATGCAAATTCTTAGGATTCATGATATCTCACCGGGGCATTGAAGCTAATCCAAAAAAGATGGAAGCTAAACTCAACATGGAAGCACCAAAAAACATCCATGAGGTACAAAAGTTAAATGGCAGAATCACCGCAATAGAGCATTTCATTTCATGTTTGGCTAGACGATGTGTACCATTATTTTGAGCTCTTGAAAATTCTAGGAAGTTTGAGTGGTCCGTTGACTACCAAGCAGCATTCGAAGACATTAAAAAATTCTTATCCTCACCACCCCTATTTATTCAACCCGTCCTAGATGAAACATTGTACTTATACCTTTCTATAGGCCGAGAGTGCATCACCTCAGTACTGGTAAGAGAAGAAGGAAGCCAACAAAGCCCAGTTTATTACATCAGTAAAATGCTCTGAGGATTTGAAATTCGGTATCCCATATTGGACAAGCCAGCCATGGTTGTGGTCCACGCCTCTTGAAAGCTCTAACATTACTTTCAAGCCTACCATATCATCGTTCGATCCCATTTCCTATTGCATAAAAACTTACAAAGATCAGAGACATCGGGTAGGCTAGTACAGTGGTCAGTATTACTTGGCGAATTCGACATTGACTATGAACCTCGCCAATAGATGAAAGCCCATGCATTGGCAGATTTCATGCAAGAAATGGCTTTAGAAGACCTTACCTTGACCAAAGCACCATAATGGAAGCTCTATGTTGACGGAGCATCCTCAGCTCAAGGATTTGATGCCGGAATAATCCTCAAGGGACTATATAAGGTTTACATCTAATATGCAGTTCGAATCGAGTACAATGCAACCAACAATGTTGCCGAGTATAAAGCACTCATCACAGGCCTGAAGTTAGCCACTGAAGTTAGGGTTGAACACCTCATCATACTCTCGGACTCCCAGTTGGTGGTCAACCAAGTCAGCGGAATGTTCCAAGTCAAAGACACCTGTATTGCCAAGTACGTGGACAAAGCTAAGCAGCTCTTGCAATACATTGAATGAGATAGGGGCCGATGGGAGATCATTTAGATACCCAGGGAAGAAAACACTGAGGCCGACTTCCTGGCCAAGTTAGCAGCTAAAAATAGTTAAGCATTTCGGGATATGAATTTCACCGAGTCATTAACCAATCCTAGCACTGAAGACCCTGAAGTTTTGGAGACACGGGTAGTCTCGGAATGGATGCGATAGATAATTTAATACTTGGAACATGCAATCCTCTTTAAAGACAAGCTACAGGCTCGGAAGCTAAAAACCAAGGCAGCCCACTATTTCATCCATCATGAGGAGCTCTACCGAAAATCCCTTTCACACCCATGGTTTCATAAGAGGAAGGAAATTACAAACTCTGAGAGATCCACGAAGGAATTTGAGAAGCGGATGAATCCCATTATACGCTAACTCAAAAAGCACTACTCCAAGGATATTATTGGCCTACCATGTCTAATGATGCCCAGCAGCTAACGTAAGCATGTCACCAGTGCCAGCACTATGCTTAACTCAACCACAAGCCTTCCTGCCCCCTGCATCCCATTGGCAGCCCTTGCCCATTCGCCATATGGGGGATGGACATCCTAGGTCCCTTCCCATCCTCCACTTCATAGAAAAAGTTCTTAATTGTGGCTATTGACCATTTCACTAAGTGGGTAGAAGTAGAGGCAGTCCCAACCATCAAAGAAGCTCGGATACAACACTTCTTCTGGAAGGAGATCATTTACAGGTTCGGCATCCCCCACACTTTAATTACGGACAACGATAAA
Organism: Mallotus nudiflorus; assembly: GCA_947683625.1. Lineage (NCBI taxonomy): Eukaryota > Viridiplantae > Streptophyta > Magnoliopsida > Malpighiales > Euphorbiaceae > Mallotus > Mallotus nudiflorus. The sequence continues at coordinate 458,267 of CANTUR010000793.1, read as the reverse complement.
TAGTTTGATAATAAAAAGTTCAAAGACTTTTGCTCAGACCTCAAAATAAAGCTTCGCTTCACCTCAGTAGCCCACCCACAGACAAATGAACAAACAAAAGTTACTAACAGAATTCTTATGCAAGGATTAAAGAAAAGACTCTATGAGAAAAAGGGAAATTGAGTCGAAGAGCTTAACAATGTAATCTAGGCCTATAGAACCACGCCTAGATCATCCACTGAAGAGACACTATTTAAGGTAACCTATGGCATGGACACAGTAATACCAGTGGAAATTGGTTCACCAAGTTACAGAGTAAGCCAGAATCTCGATCACACCATCAACAACATTGATGCTCGGATATGTCTGGACCTACTAGAGGAAAGGAGTGAACAAGCAGCAGCCACAGTTGAAGCACATCGACAAAAGGTGACATGGTATCATCATAACGACATCATCCAAGATGGTTTAAGTTGGGAGACTGGGTACTCAGAAGAGCAGATATTGGCAAAGGCAACTCAAGAACTGGTAAGTTAGGTTCGAACTAGGAAGGTCCGTACCAAATCTTGGCAAGCACAACTAAGGGAGCATACAAGCTAAGAGAAAGAGGAGGCAAAGAACTACCACGGTTTTAGAACTCAGATTCTCTTAGAAAATATTATCAATAAGTTGTATTCAACACATGATTCAATAAAGTATCTCTTCATTAATAAAAATTCCTTTACAAAAGATCAGTTACAAAAAAAAATCTATTCTACTATATGTACATCCAAACCCCCAGGCCCGAAAACAGAAGGGGAAACCTCATCAACAGCATCCGGATGCGCCGCAGACTCAGTAGTAATAGCAGCCTCCACAGTATCCCTTGCAGGAGCACCACTGGCCTTTTGACGGGTGTCCTTTTTAGCAGCAAGCTTGGTAAGGTCTGTCGATGTTATTTGATCTAACACCCCAAGGTCCAATTCCAAGTCCTGAGCGAGTAGGACCCTCTTACACTCAGCCCTGTAGGCCTTAAGAAATCCCCCTACCATGCATTGGTATGACTTTTTGTCACTCGCTCAGGATTTCTCGAGCTCAGACAACTTTCTCTTAAGCTCAGCAATTTGAAGGTCCTGTTCTTTAATCCTCCTCGTCAGCTGGCCTTGGCTATGTTCTAACTCAAAAACTTTCTTCTGACTCGCCTTAGCCTTGGACTTTGCCTTAGCATACTTTGTCTGGCAGAGCTCCAATGTTGCCTTCGTGCCATCCAACTTCTTCTCAAACTTGATGGCTATAGTTCCCACCTCTGCCTCCTTCAGGCTGTACTGGCTTTTTAGATAGAAGTACTGATCCTTCGCCAGCAGTAAAGTTTGAGTCATCTTTCAACAACAAAAAGTTCATGTCAATAAGAAGCACATATGATAACAACATCAGTAGCAGAGCTAATTTACTTCCAATGACTGGCTAATCATGGAGTCGAGCAAACCCTCCAGGCCCTCATTGGACTAGCGTTGCATATCCTCAGGTAGCCTTAGCGATTCAATGTATTGATCCCTCACTTGGCTATTAGAGACACTCAGAGGCTTGATCCGCTTCAGTATCCAGCCCCTCATATCTAAGCACCCAGATAACCTTGGGCATTGGACATAAATGTCCTCATCAAGCCCCTCCATGTCCAACTCCGGCTCGATCAACCACTTTTTTCCATGACCTACCCATTCCGGTTGTGTTAACTCCACCACCATTTTACCCTTAGGATCGGTAGATACCACTTTAGGAGCCGTAGGAGCTTTAAGTTCTAGGGAAGGAGATACCTGCACTTCCTCCGGAGCAGCTGGCTTGTCAATTAATGAAATCTTTCCCACAAAATCAAAAAAGTCAACCATCTACAGTTGCAAAAATATATCAAGTCAAAAATATAGCTTTAAGTAACACAAACATACCAGGGGAATGAACACGACTCGGATAGACTCTCCATATGTATCTCCTGGACACATCCTTAGCCGATCGAGCTTCGGCAAGCCCGTCGAGTTGAAGTCGCAAAACCATCTCCGCATCATTGTTGGGAAGTCTTACAGGCTGCTTCACCCTATGACACTTATCAAACCACATCCGTCGGACATCCACGAAGTCCGACTGATGCTCTAAAATAAAAAAATGGTGTCTCTATTTCTTATGGAGATCCGAAAGCTATATGAAGAGGGTATGGTTAGGCACAGTGGACAAGGAAAACATCAGTTCTCCCTTCTTCCTAGTCAGCCTATATAGGTATCAAAAAATATCTAAATCGGGTTCTTTCCCCTTTTCATGCATCAGTTGGATGAACCCAGCCAAAATCCTATAGCTATTCGAATGGAGCTGACCAGGAGCTATGTTATTCTTATTCAAAAATCTCTTCACAAAGGGATCTAAAGGAAATTTTAAACCCCCCTCTAGTTGGTCAAAATATGCCACTAATTTAGATAGCCCTAGCAGGTGGGTATGGGCGCTAAACTTCCTATTTACGGTGTGAAGGGTGTAATCGACGGGGATATAGAACCACCTTCGGTACCATCCTAATAACTCATCATCTACATTTAAAGCAAAAAGGTCAAAACTAACTTGTTCCCTTGGTGCCATAATGAAGAAGGAAAATGCACAACAACAGAAGTAAGAAAAAAGAAGAAGAAAAAACAAAAGATCACCTAGTTGCCATAAGCAAGAATCACGACAGGTAGAAAGGAAAATAGTAGCGGCAATACAAACGTGATAAAAGCAAAAAAAAAAAAAAGCAAAATACACCAGTCGATAAGCGCAGCAGTACTTATAAAGACACGGAAGGATCTGGAAACATGCCATTAACTGCCCTTACCATTGCTTCATTTCTCCTTAGGTCATCAGGGGCCTTTTGGGGAAAATAAGCCCATTGAACAAGGAGTCACGACAATGGTAGCATAAATGTTTTGTTTACTAACACATGAAATGATGCATAACTCACGTGATTTAAATTTTGAATCCCTAGGAGTTGAAGCGACATTGCCACGTGTCAGCCTGCCCACATCTCGATTGGGCTCCTTTATCAAGCTACTCGAAAAGCATCCAAGATATCCTTCTAGCCCATTTTGGGTATCTGAGCATCTAAGCCTCTCACATCTAAGTCCAATGACTGAAGCTAGCACCCTCAGGTCGCTTCTGTAGTACTAAGGTTTCAAGCATGTAAGCCTCGCGTCCATGTACCGAGCGTTTAAGCCTTGCACATCTAAGTCCAGTGACTGAAGCTGGCACCCTTAGGTCATTTCTATACTACTAAAGTTTTTGAGCATGTAAGCCTTGCGTCAATGTACCGAGCATTTAAGCCACATGCATCTAAGTCCAATGATTGAAGCTGACACCCTCTGGTTGATTCTGTAGTACTGAGGTTCCGAGCATGTAAGCCTTGCGTCCATGTACCGAGCATCTAAGCCTCGTGCATCTAAGTCCAATGACTGAAGCTGGCACCCTTAGGTCACTTCTGTAGTACTGAGGTTCTGACCATGTAAGCCTTGTGTCCATGTTCCGAGCATCTAAGCCTCGCGCATCTAAGTCTAGTGACTGAAGTTGGCACCCTTAGGTCGCTTCTATAGTACTGAGGTTCTGAGCTCGTAAAGCCTCGCATCCTTGCATCGAGCATCAAAAATCCAATGACGACTGGTCCCGTCATGTCATTTCCAAATGGACGAGTTAATATATTGTTGTACTCCTACGCACTTGGTGGATATTCAAGCTCCACGGATTGCATTTCAGCAACGAGATTGTCCCGAGACTCGACATTGAGCTCTACTCTTTTACTGTGACTGAGGCTAGCCACCTCAGCTCACTTTTCTTTATCACTATATAATACCCCTATGTGAAAGCATCAGCACCCTACTCTACCCGGGCACGACGAACATAAATATCCGAATACACCTGGGGGGGGGGACTCTACCGTCTAATATATTCCTGCCTAGTTAAGGGCTCCTTATCTCTTGAACAGGGACACTTAGATTAGGAAGAAGGCAGAATTTGTCCAGGATAGGGACTACCCCAAAGAGGAATCCTAAGCAAATAAGGAACAATCTCCTACCAAAATTATGATTTACTATCTCTTAAGGAATCTGACTCCTCCCAAGTTTAAGTTTTACTGCATATAGAACCCCATATCCCTCACAAAGGAGCATCTCATTCTCATATATTCTAGCTATCCTGTATTCTTCCTACTTCTGTCCTCTAACTTAGGCATCAGAGTGTTTATGGGGACTCTTCCCACCTCTCACCTTGCCTTCTATTCATGAATTGCAGGATACCAAACCCCAAGAGTTTCAAAAATCAATTATCAATAGGATTTTGGTGTTAGAAATCAAAGGATTCTCAGAAACAAAATTCAGAAATCAAAGGATTCTCAAAAAATAAAATTCAGAGTTCTGATCGCTATTTAAAGAAAGGAAAGTACTTTTTAAGCTTTTGGCATTATAATGTTGTTGTGATGCGTGTTTGATGTTAAGATCAGAGTTTCCTCTTTATTTTGAATATGATCCTAGATGTAAGGTATAGGACTTGTACACCACTAGGTTTATATGGACTTGGGCTCTCCCACCTCAACAGCTAGCTTTTGGGGTGTGGTTCTCCTGAGGTTCATATTACTCTCAGTGGCAATAACAAGATAAAGTACATTTTTTTGGATGCTCTAGAGGAGTGTGTTTAATATACATCCAACATTTTTGTTCTCTTTTGCTGCTTTTCTATTTCCTTGAGATTCATTTTTTTGCACAACTAATGTCTTTTTTTTTCGAAAAAGAACTACAGGGAAAAAAGAGAAATGGAAGAATATGCATGAACCTGCTCCCTACTTAGGTAGAATATTAATTACCAACACATGTAATGCACGTGCCTGCAATACTTTTACACTAATATATTTTACACAAAGCATGAACTAATTAAAGGGGGAAAAAATAGAAGCACAGGTTATTTTGTGAATCGAAACCATTAGGTTGAGAGTAATGTGTTTAAATCTCTCTATGTTTGTGTGGAGTGGGTGGTTTCCTTGTTAAAGATATTTTTGTTGTTGGTGGCAAAGACAATGTGAAAGTGGCAAAGATTCAAGTTTACGAGCTTCATTGCAATAGGTTTATTAAGTCATTTATCTTATCACCTAAGTTTTGTAGTAGGATGTAGATGTAAAGCTAGAACCTAAATAATGCCTCCAATTCAAATGTTTTTTAATTCTCTTCTTTAATATGCTATTATAAACGAAGGTCTGAGTTCCTTTGTTCCTTATCTTCTCCTTTTCTTTAGTGTCTGCAGATATGGCTCATGGAGTTCATCCAAATTTTATGGACAAGCATGAAGAACACCACCGGTAAGAAATGCAAAAGGAACTTATTATCAAACATAATGCAAACCAACGGTATGCTACGAATGGGATCACAGCTTTTCTCTTCAAAGAAGTTGGCACCATCCATAAACTTCTGACTCAGCTAGTTGTCTATCAAAATGAGTTAATCCTGCCTTCTATTTTGTCCATCAAACTATCTTGTATTGAAATTAATGTGATAGATTGTATAAAGTAGGAGTTTATAGACAATAATTTGAACTAAATTGTACTTTAAATATGGTATTTTAATGCCATTATTGTCTATTGATTACAATGAACGATCGTCACATATTATTACTATTAAAAGAGTGTCTAAATAGTAAAAGGCATCACTAAAAATATCTATGATGTCCTCTCTTAAATCCAAAAAGATATCCATCATGCAACGTTGAAAAGTGGCAGTAACGTTACATAATTCAAAAGACATTCTTATATATATATAAGTACTATAAGGATAAGTAAATATGGTCTTCTCTTAATCTTTTGGTGCTATGAAAATTTGATTATAACCTGAATAATCAACTAAAAAGCAATGAAAAGTGTGGCCTGCTATCGTCTCTAGCATTTTATCAATGAATGACAAAGTTGTCCTTTTTTATGGCTTTATTAAACTTACGATAGTCTATACATACTCTCCATCCACTAAGGATAGCTATAAGGGACTGTGAAATAGTTTATAGACTATAAATGCGTTTGACCTGCTTCTTGTCTTCACTATGTCCCTACACATGTAACCTTTATTTTTCAGTTGCAGTTACTTATCTGTTCCCTAGGGATAGCTATATATGAAGTGTAAACAACATTGTTTGCTAAAAACTTGTTTGTCTCTCCTTGCATTGCATATGTAAAATTTAGAAGCTGACAAGACAACCAACAAATCCAAAATATTAAATCTTGGTCTCTGATGGTGATTTTGTTGTGTAGCATATACTGAAGCATATGTTATCTGTTGGCATATTGCACCAAAGAAATGGCGTGATCATCTTGTGATAGGGCGAATGTACCATCATCATATATGTAGAACTACGGATTGGAGATTTTAAATCCATCTCAACATTTAAATACATCAAGAAAGAAGCTACACGGGTAGGGTCTAAGCCTTTCATTGCTCTTGTTGGAGAAGGATTTGAAAGTGTAGATAGACTTGCTTAATGACTTGATCTCTTGCTACCCTTTGCAATAGTGGTATGAAGGATTCTAATTGAAGCATGGATCTTACTTGTGCAGGTTGTGGAAAATTTGAATCTTACTGGTTTAGACCTTGCATATATGTGGATAGCTAAATCCTCAAATTCTGTGTTCTGAACTGATAGAAATTGGTCTTTCTATGGATTTGGTAGTTTGTTTCTAATAAAAGGTTGAGGAAAGAAGCCACAAAAATAGCCAATGATCAGCATAAGAAGAATGTTGGCTGTTTATTAGTACACAATAACTTGCCATTAACCTAGCATTTATATTATGCTTTCCGATAAAAAAAATGTTAATGCAGATGCCATACAAGGGAAACTTGGAGATATTCATATTCCTGATCTGAAGGAAGAAAACTATCTATTCAATTGAATAGATGGTGGAGGTGGGTAACGGATTTAGTGATGGTCGTAAAATATTATTATTATTATCTTGCATCTTGAATATATATATATATATATATATATATATATATATATATATTTAATGAACCAACCTACTTGGATAATTGATGTTTGTTTGAAGGAAAGACCCATATCTGTCCCTACAGTTTTTCTTTTTTTAATGGCCAGACATTTAAACCAATTCCTTTAGAATAGAATCTCACTTACCATTTTCTTAACCCCAGAAAATAGAAGAATAAGAATTTCTATTTTAATACTCGCCAACTCTTATAAAAGTATACAACAATAAAATGAATTTTGAAAGAGTTTAGAGAGCTTATTGAATGCTTAAAAGAATATAATGAATAAACAAGTTTCTTAACCTCAAAATAATCTTCAGAGGTTATATTTATACTTGACCAATTTAATTATGGCTATTGGAAGCAATAATTTTGTTCCCAATAAAATCAAAGTCCATTTGAATGAAATTTGGACTTTTGAGCTGCAATTTGTCAGGTCCCAGTCGGGATATCAATAGTCCTGGTCGAGACGAGCATTGAATAACCATTATGAGCTGTTGTATTTGAATTTTTGCATTGGTCCCAGTCAGGATATCAATATCTTGTTCAAGACTACTTTGTCCTGGGCATTGTCCCGATTGGGACATTAGATCGAGATCAGTTTTGCTGAAAACTGAATTTTTGCTTGAACTTGATCTACTTTGCACCTGATTGGGACTACCCTGGTCCCAGTCGAGACCATGATAGGATTTGCACTTTTTGTGCTATTTAGTCCCTATGTTGAGTTTGATAGAGATAGTGCTTGTGATGTCTTTCTAAGATGATTTTTCTTTGATAGTTCACCCTTATTTTGACTTCCAAATTATTCATAACTTATACAAACTTGATGAAAATACATTAGTTGCTCAAAATTAAGTTTGTTAATATCACAATCAAGATTGATAATTTGCTAAGGTCAACAATCTCCCTCTTTTTAATTTTGACAAACTTATTTTGAGTTTGATAAAAATAATACAAGGTAAAATATATGATAGATAACAATTGTGATAATAATGATGGTATCAAATATATTTCTTTATTTCTCCCCTATGAATATGGACATGATAAGAAATATAATTTTATAATTTGTTTTTCATGACAAAAAATATAAAATATATCATGAGAGAATTATGGCCTAATATAACAAATGAATTTAAAACATAAAAAATGTTTGGCAATATGAAGGAAACAATTTCAAACATATATGCACATAATGCATCATAAAAATAGTACATATAGCACAACCTCATATGATCATATATTAATTTGCTAATCATACATGATTATGTCGCACTTAGCATATTACAAACACAAACACTAAGCACAATTATCACATATCTTCTTCTGACCCTTTTGTTAGAGACAAAAAGAAAAGAGAAAGATATGAAAGTGAAATGAACATAAAGGAAAAAATCCTGTTGGAATTAAAAGATCAAGAACTAAATAATGAAAAACAAAGATACACTAAATCTTTATAAAATTCATGGTAAATATAAACAAAGTAAGCAAAGCAAGGCCTTTTTATCACATACGATATACGACAAAACTAGCCACACTTACAATGTTACTTGTACATGCATAAACAAAATTATGTAAAAATAATATTCAAACAATTTTCTTTGCTTTTATTTTTAAATAGAATAAGGAAAAATATTTGATATTAAGGACACACTTTCATATAGGTATATATTAAAAAAAAAATTCTTCCTTTTTAAATGAATTAACTAAATACATATGCAAACTCAAATAACTCAAATCTTTTCTCCCCCTTTAGCAAAAATTAAAAAGAATTAATACTATAGGAATTGACATTTTGAAGAAAGGAAAATTTCATTAATAATTAAAATGCATACAACATAAAGATAAGATATTGAAAATAAACAAAAAATAAATGAAACATAAATAAACAAAAAATGAGCCTAAAAATAAAATAGCAGCTAGAGGCTTATATACCAAAAATAAACTAAACAAATACTGAAAATAAAATAAATGAAAAATACAAACAATATATATTCTAGAGGAGAAGATGAAGAAGGAGGAGGATAGGCGCAAGTATAGTCTTATTTCTCATAAATATGATGGACAACATGTTAAAGAGGAGCAATGTTGTCATCAATTTGATTAAAATGCACATTGAAATTGAATTCAATTTCATCAAAGCAAGAATTGAAGTTGGATTCCATTAAGGACATGCGTTTAAAGATTTGTCCTACCCAAAGAGGTTCATCATCTTGAGCTTAAGCACCTTGAGTTAATGTACCTTCACTTCTTGTCCATTTCCTTAGAGGAGCATTATGAGTTTGTTTTTCTTCCCTAATGTCTTGGCCTTCTCACTCTTCCAACTTTTGAAACATAGCCTTAATATTTTCACTTGCTCTAAGGTTATGTTTCCAAACCCAAATTCCATTAATAGAAGTGAATTTTTTGGAATTTTTTATAAAAGATTCATCAAGAAGTAGAGGCTTCATAAAAGGTAGAGGATCAAAATTAATATTGTAGAATTTAGCCAATTTTGTAACAATTCCACCAATATAAATTGCATTGGTGTTACTATCACTAATTAGCCAAATTCTCCATTATAAAAATCTTCTAAAAGTAATCTTTTCATCATGAAGAAGGTAATAAAGAATGAAAAGATTATCAAGAGAAATACCTTCATTGTAAAGAGCTTTACCATTTATAGAATAGGTAATGAAGTGATGAAGATACCAAAGTGCTTTGGATTTGATGTATGAGGCTTTAATGTGTCCGACGGAGAATTGAGGAGCATTAGGAGATTTAATTTCATCATAAAAATAAAAAGCAAATGTGTCCCTCTTGGGAAAAACTAAAATGAGGGTTAACTTGAATGTGTCCCTCTTGGGAAAAACCAAAAAGAGTATCAAACCTTTGATAAGCCATGAAGTGATCTCTTCCTCCCAATTTGCATCTCATGGAGAAGTAGGGTTTAGCATCATGAAATTTGTCGAAACAAAAAGTGTATGATGAAAGAAATTCAATAATGAGAGAAGGATAAGATGGAAATGGTGAGCAAGCAAAATCATATATCCCACCTTTAAGAAGAAGATCCTTGACTTCATCATAGCAATCAATTACTTTGAGAGTATGTTCATCCATGAATCTTGAGGGAATGAAAGCTCTATTTTGGAATTGAGACATTCTTTTATTGAGATCTTGAGTAGAATAAGAGAATGGAGAGTGTGTTCTCTTGGGTTTATCCTTTTTAGAAGGAGTATCTTGAGAGGAGGAAAGAACATTGCTTCGTTTCTTAGGAGCCACAAAGGGAGAAAAAAAGAATATATAAAGAATTTATAGAGAAAGGAAAATTTTGATTAAGATGAAAAATCTAGTTGGAATAGAATGGTATTTATAGGCAAGAGATACAGGGTTGGAAATAGTTCAAATTTTGAATTTAAATTAAATAGGAACCTCAAAAATCGTTCCTGATTTTGATTGGGGAGTCAGGTTGATAGGATTTGAAATCCTAATGTTGTCAGGATCAATGTCCAGGTTGGGACATGCTCCCATCTCGTACAAGACATGATGTCCCGAGTAATATCCTGATCGGGATCAATTTTGAGTAAAAATATAGAATTAACAGATGATTTCCCGAGTGAGACCAAGTTCCTAACAATAAAAGTTTGCAAATATTTTGCAATTAAGTCAAAAATATCTTACAATTAAATCCTTACAAATTTAATTGCATTTATTTAGAATTAATTGAAGATTTTTAAAAGAATTAAATGAGTATATAAAGTGAACTCATTTAAGGAAGGATATATTTTACTAAAAATGAAAATAATTAAGAAAGTTTCATTAATTAATTATTAATTTTGCAAAATAGAAAAAATTAAAAAATATTTCAAAAAAAGTTTTAAAAAATAAAAAAGAACAAATTTAAGAAGATCAATGTAATTCAAATAAACATCATATGTTTTTACAAAGAAAAAATGAATATTTTAAAACAAACACTAAAAATATATCTAGTGAGCAAGTATTATATACCACAAATAAACATAAAGAAAACTTAAAGAAATAAAAATATCAATATAGTAAAATTAACATAAAACCAAGACATACTAGAACGATCAATCATGCCAAGTTCATGTTTAATGAAATTCAATCTCTCTTTATTGAGTGGTTTGGTGAAGATATCAACAAGTTAATTATTTGTATCAACAAAATCAAGTAAGATATCACCAATTTAAACATGATCATGCAAAAAATATTGTTGAATGTCTATATGCTTAGTTCTAGAATATTGAATGGGATTTTTGCTAAAGTACTTGTATTGCCACATTTGATAGGAATGTGATCAATTTTTATACCACAGTCCAACAATTGTTGTTTTTGTCATAAGACCTGTGAAAAATAAAGACTTGCAGCAATATATTCAACTTCAGTTGCTAAACCAAGAAACTAAACACTATCCTAAAAATTGATAAGTTATAGAAGTGCTCTTTCTATCTAATAAATTGTTAGCAAAGTCTGTATTAGAATAACTAATCAAGTTAAAGGAAGAACTCCTACGATACCAAAGTCCTAAATGCATTGTACCACAAAGATATTTAAAAATTCTTTTAATAGCATTCAAATGAAACTCTTTAGGACTTGATTGAAATCTCGCACATAAGCAAGTAACAAACATAATATCGAGTCTACTAACAATTAAATAAAGAAGGGATTCAATCATACCTCCAAATCGCTTTTCATCAACCAGTTTGCCATTCTCATCTTTATTGAGTTTGGTTATGGTGCTCATTATGTTAGTGATATGCACTAGGTCAATCATTTGTGATTATGTATTGACTTTCTTATTTTATTAATAAAGAGATATTTCATTATCATTTGATTTGATGATAATTGTATGAATGGTTAATTCTTACTAAGGCCATCAAGTATGTAACTTGATAGTAAAACCCTTAGATTAAAATAAGAGTTTTATTCTAATTATCCCTAGCCATTTATTCATTATATAAATATTAAAGTATTAAGGCTAGTATGATGTTGACTGATGGTTATGTTTTACTAATCATGAATATGAGATATTAAGTCAACTCATAGGTACATGATGAGAGATCATGTACTGGATTGACCCATTATAAGAATACTACATAGATTATTGTCATAAGTATTTCTCATCACAGTAATTTTATTTCAGTCCTTTGACCTTGAAATCATCATGGATTTCTACATAGTTATTTTATATTTTGACACATTCTAACATTGTCTTTAATCAGACGATTAAATAGGATGTTGTTGGATATGATATTAGTTATGTGAGGAATATGAGTGATTTAGAAGGAATTTATCCCTCATTAATATGAGAAAGATATATATGGGCCCTTTGATGAGATAGACTGAAGGAAAATGCATGGCCATGCTGAAATGAATTGATAAAGAGTTATCATTTTCAGTCTACTTGGAATCAAGTCATAATATTAAACTATATAAGGATGACATTCTATGCCTTATGTTCAATTAAGATATCATGTGATAAAGGGATGATAAAATTCACTATAATTAGTTTATGTCGGATTATTGACTTCACATGACTTGGGTAGTCATAATGTCTTGCTAGAGGCCACTTATGACTTGTAGGCCTAAATAAGGATTTAGGTCTACTGCCAATGTTATGTGAACCTACAGGGTCACACACTTAGAACAAGCCCAAAATGAATATGGGTTTAATAAGCCCAAAATAAACTCTGTGGAAATAAATAATTAAAGTGTTTTATTTATTTGTTTGTTTATTTAAGATAAATGTTATTTTAAATAAATAAATAAGATATTATTTTTTATTTTTTTTAAAACAAAATCATAATATAATAAATGGGAAATTACCAAAAGGTCATTGGTAGGTGAAACCCTAATTTGGAGTCTATAAATATGTTATATTTTCTAGGGTTTAACTCACTTGTTTTTCTTGCCTCCAAATTCATTTTCTCTCTTCTTAGAAAACAAACATAGAGTTTTTCTTTTGTTCTTGATTTGTGAGATAATCAAGAAAGTTGCTAGCACACCCTCTAATTCATTTTTGTGAAGGGTTGCTTGTGTGGATACCTATAGAGGACACATCCTTTTGGAGATGTCTAGATCTGAACAACCAAAGCAAAAATCTCAAGGTAAAGTGTCATCGGTGTGATCCTCCTCTCATCGTTCCAGAAAATCTTGCCTCTTTTGCATTTTGGTGAGATTCTTGAAACCCTAGATTTAATCAAGTAGTCGAATTACATGGATTCAGGTTTTGGAACATGATAAATTTTTAATTTTCCACTGCGTTTGTATCACGAAACCCAACACACTAGAGTTTTGCTTGTCTTAGCTCCATCCATGCTAAACTTCCTAAGAACGTCTCTTGCATATTTGGTTTGACTAATGAAAATCCTATCTTTGCATTGCTTGATTTGTAATTCGAGAAAGAATTTTAGTTCTCCCATCATACTCATCTCAAATTCTCCTTACATTAGCTTAGAAAATTCCTCACATAAGCAATGGTTAGTAGTACCGAAAATAATATCATCAATATATATTTGAACAATTAATAAATCATGCTTGGATTTCTTTATGAAAAGAGTTGTGTCAACTTTTCCTTTAGATAACCCTTTCTCTAGTAAGAAGTTGCTCAATCTTCAAACCAAGCTCTTGGAGCTTGTTTCAATCTATACAATGCTTTTGATCATTTAAAAATATGATTCAGAGAATTAAAAATTTCAAAACCCAAAGGTTGCTCAATATATACCTCTTCAATAAAACCATTTAAAATGCACTTGTAAAATCCTTTTGATAAATTTTAAAATTCATAAATGATGCAAATGCAAGTAGCATTATAATAGCTTTTAACCTTGCAACGGGGGCAAAGGTTTCATTATAATCAATTCCTTCTTCTCGATTATAACCTTTATCTACTAGTCTAGCTTTGTTCCTAGTTATGACACCTTGTTTATTCATCTTATTTCTAAACACCCATTTGGTGCCTATAATAAGATGATGTTTTGGTTTAGGAACCAAAGTCTAAATCTTATTTCTCTCAAATTGATTTAACTCTTTTTGTATAGCAAGGACCTAAAATTCATCACTCAATGCACCATCAATATTTTTTTGGCTCAATTTGAGAAATGAAGGTTAAATAAACAATATACTTTAATTTAAATCTAGTAGTTACCCCTTCTGTAGTATCACCTATAATGAGGTCTTGAGGATAAGCTTTCTTAAATTATCAATCCTTTGGAAGTTCATCCTTTAAGGTAGGTTGAGATATATCTTCATTGTCCTTATTGCTTAGACATCGAAGTTCTAAGCACTTACTAGCATTTTCTTCTTAACTATCCATAATCTCATTGTCACCTATGAGATCATCAACATTATAAACATCCTTTCCAAGTTCAAGTGAGTTTGATTCACCGAATGTAATATGAATTGACTCTTCAACTACTAGAGTTCTTTTATTAAAAACTCTATATGCCTTACTAGTAATAGAATAGTCTAGGAAAATCCCTTCATTGGCTTTGGAATCAAATTTCCCACGATTATCCTTAGTGTTTGGTATAAAGAACTAGCATCCAAATACTCTTAGATATGAGGTTTTGGGTTTTCTATTGTTCCATAGCTCATAAGATGTTTTGTTCAAAATTGGTCTTTTGAAAACTCAGTTTGAAATATAACAAAATGTGTTAAGTTAGGCTTCCACCCAAAAGTATAGAGGCAAGTTATACTTATGAAGCATTATTCTAGCCATTTCCACAAGAGTTCTATTTTTCCTTTTGATTACCCCATTTTGTTAAGGAGTTTTAGGAGAAGAAAATGTATGTGAAATACCATTTTCATTACAATAGATTTTGAAATTTTCATTTTCAAATTTGGTGCCATGATCACTTCTAATAGAAGAAATACAAAAACTTTTTTCTTTTTAAACTCTTTTTGTAAAATTTTTAAATGCTTTAAATGAATCATTCTTATGAGCAAGAAAACATACCCAGGTAAACCTAAAGTAATCATCAACTAACACAAATGTATAGTGCATTCCGCTGAGACAAGCAATGCTAGTTGGTCCAAATAAATCCATATGTATAATAAGTTCAAGTAGTCTAGAGGTGGACATTACATTTTTTAGCTTAAACAAAGACTTGGATTGTTTTCCCTTTTGATAGGCATCATAAGGTTTATCCTTGGTGAATTTAAGCTTAGGTAAAACAATCATAAGTTCATGTTTACAAAGATCATTCAAAAGCTCAAAATTTGCATGTCCTCACCTTTTATGCCATGTCCATATGTCATAGGAAATAGACATTAAGCATTTGATGTCTTTGTTATCAATTTTTTTCAAATCAATAACATAAATATTATCTATTCTTTCACCATTAAAAATTACTTTGCCTTTATTAAGATACTAACAAAGCAATTTTTAGGATATAAAGTCACCTTATTTCCTATAACACATAATTGACTTATACTAATTAAATTATGTTTAAGACCATTAATAAGCAACACATGATGTATAGATAAGGATTGGGGATTACTTATTTCTCTAATGCCCGCTATCTTTCCTTTAGTATTGTCTTTAAATGTGACACGTACTCCATTCTTTGTATTAATCTTGTTGAATTGCTCATTGTATCATGTCATGTGCCTTAAACATCCATTATCAAGATATCACTTTCTTTTCATTCTTTTGGATTTCAAGAATAACTACACAAAATAATTTAAGTGTTCTTTTGAACCCAAACCTTTCTCTGTCTAGGTTGGTTAGTCTCAAGATAATTCAAAGGAAGTAAATTCATATGTAGTCTTCTATAAAAGCACATATTGTTGATATGTCATTTGATCATGCAATATGAACATACAATATTTTTAAATTTGTTTCTCCTAGGATAATATGCTTTTCTAGTGTGTGAAACATGCCTTTTGTGTTGTGGAGGTGTGTGTCCCCTATTATTTTGAGTGTGAGACATACATTAACAAAGATAATGTATATTTGATAGGTTTATGTAACATGTTTATGTGCATTGTGTTGTGTAGCATGACTAATGTGATTGTGTCTAGTGTACATATAAGCATGCTTGGGTTAAGGTGCTCTATTTTTAGCCTTACCTCTTTGTGTCATATAAGATTGAGTCTTATATTTTGACACATGATACTTATTAGCTTTGAAAGCTTGAGTCTAGATTGGTTTAGAGGTAGAATGAATTGAATTGCATGATAAATTTAATATGTGATGATGAAGATAAGACCATTCTAGTAGTATATCCAATTCCATGAGTATTTCCATAAAATTTTTGAGAGTCAAGTAAATTATCTAAACTCTCTTATCCTCTTTAAAATTTTAATATGAAATTTTTTAGCTCAACTACTTCATTAGAAAGTTTATGATTTTCATTATTAGCTTTCTTGAGTTGCTCTTCTAAGGAATTAAAGGATTTTAAATCACTAGCAAGTTTATCATTTGTTTTAATAAGACTAGAAAATTCAATTTTCAACTTCTCAAATTCCTTAGTTAAGCTATTTAACTCATGCGTATACTGCTTCTTTCTAGAAATCAAGCTTTTACATTTAAGTAAGAGTTTGTTCACAATAGAACTCTCGACATCATCATCATCATCATCATATTCATCATAAGCACAATATTCATCACAAGAAGAGTTAGAAGTGGATGGTACCTCTTTTTTATCTTCAAGAGCTCGGTTGTGTCCCGGTTTCTTATATTTGTAGCAAGTAACTTCTTTAGTTCTCTTTTTACCATCTCCTTCAAACTTCTTGAAGTTCCTAGTGAGCATGGAAATATCACCATCTTCTTCACTAGAATCTTTAACATTTTCATCTTCACTTTCTTCTTGTGAGACCTTCAATGCTATGCTTTTTTTTTTTTTCTTTCTCTTCTTACTTTTCATCTCTTTGCTTGATTATGATCTTATGTGTCAAAAGCTTACTAATAAGCAAATTGGTTGAAAGGGTAGAGAGGTGTTGAGCTTCCTCAATTGAAGTGACTTGAGATTCTCAATCCTTCTTAGGTAGGATTTTTAGAATCTTATTGTTCACTTCTTTCTTGGAAAAATGTTTTCCAAGTTTCTTGATGGTTATGAGGAGAGCATTAAGATGATTTATCATCTCCGTGATTGATTCTTAAGGATTCATTTTGAAGAGTTCATATTCATACATATGAATTTGAACCTTTTTGCTTCTTACTTGTACATTTCCTTCATGATGGTTCTCCAATGTCTCCCATATTTCCTTAGCTGAAATGCAATGTTAAAGCTTGCCTCCTTCTTCTCTTATCATGAAAGCTTTCTTGTTTTATAGTTTTCTTCCTTTTGATCATTGCTCCAATCACTTCTTAAATGAGTAGTTTGTACATCATCAATGATAGTTTTTGGTGATTGCCAACCTTTAAGAATAACTTCCTAAAGTCTAATGGAATCACAATCTAGATATATTCTATTTTAAACTTCCAATGAGGATAATCACTACTATCAAAGAATGGTCTAAGTGAAGACATATTTTAACATTCACTCCCCATGATGTTGTATTCTAGCAATGAAGTTTCTAGAATTCAAGCTCTGATACCAATTGAAAAAGTCGTAGGGGGGTGAATAGGACTATCAAACAAAAATTAAAAATTAAAAAGATTTGAATAAGAATTAAAAAGAAAGTTAAAAAAGAAGAATGACGAACACAATAATTTAAGGAGTTCAGATTCTCAACAATCCTACGTCTCCACCTAACTTATCCCTAAGTTAGGATTTTGAATCACCATAATCTATTTCCTTAGATTGATTTTTACAACTTGAGTTTTAGGCTCAACTCAAACGTTACAACTTGAGTTTTCAAGGCTCACTCAAAAACCAGTTTATAAGAGCAATTTAATTATGGTTATTAGAAGCAATAATTTTGTTCCCAACAAAATCAAAGTCTATTTGAATGAAATTTGTACTTTTAAGCTACAATTTGTCAGGTCTCGGTTGGGATATCATTAGTGTTAATCGAGATGAGCATTGAATAACTGTTACGACCCATTATATTTGAATTTTTGCATTGGTCTCAATTGGGATATTAATGTCCTAATTGAGACATTGGATCGAGATTAATTCTGCCAAAAACTGAATTTTTTCTTGAACTTGATTTACCTTGGTCCCGATCAGGACTACCCTAGTCCCGGTTATGACCATGACAAATTTACACTTTTTGTCCTATTTAGTCCCTATGTTGAGTTCAATCGAGATAGTGCTTATGATGTCTTTCCAAGATGATTTTTCTTTGATAATTCACCATTATTTTAACTTCCAAATTATTTCTAACTTATAAACACTTGATGTAAACACATTAGTTGCTCAAAATTAAGTTTGTTAAGATCAAAATCAAGATTGATAACTTTCTAAGGTCAATATGTTCTCTATATCAAATTAATGCTTGCATTACGGACTACAAATAGGTGTAAAAAGTATGCCACTAAAAATAGTGTAAAAAAAAAAGCACAAAGTTACAGCCATAATCATGTTCATATACACGTAATTCATGAATTTCAAGTATAAAAACGAAATTAATCAACAAATTAACATAGGAATCATCATGCTCTGATACTAATGTAATAATGCAGAATTAAAATCATAATTAAGTTTGGATCACATACCTTTTAATAATTCTACAAGTAGATTGTATAAATACTACGCGTTAGTGTTAAGTACACTAAAAAATGAAAAAATACTTTAATTTACATAATCCCATTTACTTTAGTTTTTTTGTCTTTATTTAGGAGCATTTTTAGAGCCTTTTGTATTATGTTGTTTTTCTTATTGTTCATGCTTTTTTCTTTTTATGTACTTTTAATGTGGGCATCGAAGAGCAAGCAATTTAATTTCTGGAAAAATATGAAAAATTGAGGTAGTGGTAGTTTTGTAATTATCTACAACTTTGGAGTTTCAAATTTTAGCGAATCAAGAGCCTAATTTGATTGAAAACGGCCTAATAATCAGAAATCACTAACTTTGCTTGTTAGCTCTATTATTTTTTGGGCAAATTCTATCATTTAGGCCTTCAAAAAGATAATTTTATATTTTAGTTGTTTTAGGATTCATTTTTCCTAATTCATTCGGGATTTTTTTTTATGGTTTTCTATTTAAAGCTTTTGTTTCTGGTCTTTAGACATTATTATGAATAATATAATTTGAATCCTTTTCAAATTTCCTAAAATTCTTTGAATTTTGATGCTTATACTATGAATTTGAGAATTGTAGGCTATAGACGGTTAGTGATTGGTAGTCGTGTGTGATTTAACAATCATTAATTCTTATTTTATCACCTTTTACTATACTAGTTTGGTATCAGAGCTGTGCTCCTCAGACAAGATGTCTCGCAGAAGGCAGTTGTAGCAACCATGACAGTAATGTGTAATAGAGGTTTATGAGTGTGATAATCTACGTTGCTATGAGCAACGGTTCGAACAACGAATGGAACATATGGATTAGCGGATTGACACTTTCATGGAACAACTCATGGAGATAATGGGTGAGTTGTTAATCAATCAAAATAGGGAGTAGCTGAATCAACGATGGGTGCCTAATGTTGATGACCAAAGAAATCCTTTTGCTGAAGGAAATAATGATGAAGATGACTATAGTTAAGGTTATTATGACATACCATATAGACATCATCGACAACATACTAAGAATGACAATAGAAGATGATAGGAGGCAAGTATGAGAACTAAAATCCCTTAATTTCACAGTACCTTATAATTAGAAGAATTCCTTGAATGGTTGGCCACGGTAGAAGAGATCTTCAAATTTAAAGGGGTGCTAGAGAGCCTACGAGTACCATTAGTGGCAACTAGGTTTTAAGATCGAGCAATGGCTTGGTGGCAATAAATTAAACAAACACAAGTCTGGTTGGGGAAGTAAAAAATTATGACTTGGGAGAAGATGAAGAAATAGATATGTGCCACATTCTTGCCTTTTAATTATTAACGTTTAATGTACTAGAGGTTGCATAATTTGAGGCAAGGGAACTGTTCAATTAATGATTATACAACTGAATTTTTTTAATTGATTACTCACAATGAAGTGCATGAGATAGAGGACCAATTAATTGTTTGGTATATTGGGGGATTAAAGATACAAATTGCAAAGACAATCAATATATTTGACCTTATTTCTATTTCTACAACACACCAACGGGCTTTACAGATTGAAAAGAGGTGACCATATGGGTTTATACAAACTTCTGGATTCGAAAGTGCAGGAGGTGATAGTTGTATGAGTCATGTGAGTGGCATAATGGCCCAAGCGGCTGCTATGACCAAATCAGGGGCAATGCTAACTATTGCATGGAAAGTTAGCTTAAGTAGTTATATTAAGTGTTTTATGTGTGGAGATGTGTGTCACAGACAGGCTGAATGTAGAAAAAAGGAAAAAAGGGTAACGTTTGCTGAGACAAATGAATATAAAGATGAAGATGTTGCTTACCTAACCAATGACTCGATATTTGATCTAGATTCTATTGATGAGGAGGTCGTGACTAGTAATGTAAGGGTTGTTTTGGTCATGCGGAGGTCCTGCACTATTATTTATGTTTTTATGATTGAAATAATATTTTTCAGTCTACCTGTACTATTAAGAGCAAAGTATGTATATTTATGATCAATAGAGGTAGTTCTAAGAATATAATTAAAGTAGAGGTGGTCCAAAAATTGGTAATTCTGACCATAAACCATCTTAGGCCTTACAAGTTAGCATGGTTAAAAAAAAGGGGGCGAGGTAATATTGTCAAAGCATGCCTTGGTTTCCTTTTTTATCAGGGAAAAATATAAAGATGATGTTTAATGTGATGTGATAGCCATGGATGCATGTCATTTGTTGTTGGGACGACCATGGCAATTTCATCAAGATATGACTCATAACAAAAAGACTAACACTTGCAGTTTCATGTTCGAGGGAGTGAAAATCATGTTAGTACCTAATAAGGATCGTGATCAGTCCAACAGGTGCAGGAAGATAACAAGGGATGTGTTAGTTTATTAACTCTGACGCAATTTCATAGGGTAGTGCAGAAATTTGAAGTTGTTTATATCCTATTTGTAAAGATGGTGGACAAAGTGGTAGTAGTTCCTAATGAATTTTTACCACTTCTTGAAGAGTTCAATGATTTTTTTCCAGAAGAATTGCCTAAAAGGTTACCTCCCATGCGAGATATCCGACATTTGATTGACCTTGAACTAGGTGCAGCTTTGCCAAATCGACCGTACTATACGATGAGTCCTAATGAGCACGAAGATCTGAGGAGGCAAGTGGAAAAGTTATTAGCTAGAGGATATATTTGAGAGAGCTTGAGTCCTTATGTTGTACTAGCCCTTTTGACACCAAAGAAGGATGGTTCTTGCCAGATGTGCATTGATAGTTAAGCCATTAATAAAACTATTATCAGGTATCATTTTCCTATTCCTAGATTGGATGACTTACTTGATCTATTTAGTGGGGCCATGATTTTTACTAAATTGGATTTGAAAAGTGGTTATCATCAAATTTGGATTCGGGCCGGAGAAGAATGGAAAACAGCCTTCAAGACAAGGGAGGGGTTGTATGAGTAGCTAGTCATGTTGTTTGGGTTATTGAAAACACCAAGCACGCTTATGCATGTTATGAATCATATTTTAAGACCTTTCATTGATAAGTGCGTTGTTATGTACTTTAACAATATTTTGATTTATAGTGCTAACCCGGATGAGCACCTTAGTCAGTTACGAGATGTTCTCACTATGATGTGTAAGGAGAAGTTCTATGCTGCCATTAAGAAGTGTGCATTTTTTTGCTGCTAGTGTGTTGTTTCTTGGCTATGTTGTGTTGAGTAAGGGACTGTAGGTAGATGAATCAACAGTAGTGGTTGTGAAACATTGGCCAAAACCTACTACCATTTATGAGGTGAGGAGTTTGGCTTCATTTTATAGGCATTTTATTCTACATTTTAGCAATATTATGGCGCCTATTACTGATTGCATGAGGCAGGTGGGAAAGTCTGTATGGATAGATGAGGTAGAAAAGGTGTTTAAGCTGATTAAATTACGCCTTACTATAGCTCCTATTTTAATGTTTTTATATTTTCATCAACCTTTTGAGTTGCATTCAGATGCTTCTAAGGTGGGAATTGGGGCTGTTCTAAGTCAAAACAGCAAACCAATAGCGTATTTCAGTGAGAAGTTATCAGGGCCTAGATTGCGTTATAGCACTTATGATGTGGAATTCTATGCTATGGTACAAGCTATTAAGCACAACAGGAGTTTATCTTATATATAGATCATGAGGCATTGAAGCATTTACATCGACAAGATAAAATTTCTGTTAGACATGCAAATTGGGTTACTTATATTTAGAGATTTACTTTTATAGTAAAGCATAAGTCGGTTGTTACTAATAGGGTGGCTAATTCATTAAGCAAATGGAAGAGTCTATTGACTTAAACGTCCATTGAGGTACCTGGTTTTGATTCCTTTGTAGAATTATTTAAGACTGATCCATATTTTTCTGCTATTGTGGCTAAGGTTAAAGCAGATGAGAGAATAAATTTCCTATTGCATTATGGATTTCTATTTAAGGGTAATCAACTATGTGTCCCAGATTGTAGTTTACGTTTAAAATTTATTAAAGAATTGGATGGTAAAGGGCATGTGCGATGAGACAGGACTGTGCAATTAGTGCAAGCTTATTATTTTTTGCCTACCACTTTCAAAGAAGTTGAAAAACTGGTGTAGAGATGTTGAATTTGTTAGGTTTATAAAGGGACATCATCTAACATGGGTTTGTATATGCCATTGACAGTTCCTTCACAGCCTTGGGTGGAGCTCAACATGGATTTTTTGCTATGATTACCACACACACAACGAGGTAATGATTTTATATTTGTGGTAGTTGATCAATTTTCAAAAATAGTGCATTTTATACCATGTAAAAAAACCACGGATGTTGTTCATATTGCTCCATTGTTTTTTAAAGAGATGTATAGATTGCATGGGTTGACTATATCTTATGTCTGATCGAGATACCAGGTTTCGTAGTCATTTTTGGCGAAGTTTATGAAAAATGGTGAATATGCAGCTTAATTTTAGTAGTGCCTATCATCCACAAACAGATGGGCAAACTGAGGTGATGAATCAGTCTTTAGGTAATTTATTGAGGTGCTTAGCGAGTGAGCATGTGGAGAGTAGGGATCAGAAATTGTGTTAAGCAGAGTTCACTCATAATCATGCAGTCAATTGGAGTACTGGATTTAGCCCTTTTACTATAGTGTATTCTGTTATACTAAGAGGACCGTTGGATTTGATTCCTCTCCTAGATAATATGAGAGTTAATGGCAAGGCAGAGAATTTTGTTAGTGGATTATAGGAAGTTCATAAGGCTATCCATTATAATTTAGTCCAAGCTACCTCTAAATATAAACAGGCTATTGACAAGAAGAGGTGGCATGTCAAGTTCGATGTGGGGGATTATGTGTGGGCTATTTTTACCGAGAGATTTCCTACAGGTGAATATAATAAGCTTTCTGCCAAGAAGATTGGACTAGTGGAAGTCATTAAGAAGATCAATCCTAATGCCTACCATTTAAAGTTGCCTAGCCACATTCGCACCGTGGATGTTTTTAATGTTAAGCATCTCACCCCACATGCAGGTGATTCTTCAGGCAATCCATATTCACGGGCAAATTTTATCCACAATAGGGAGAATAATGAGGGCATCAAAGAGCAATCAATTTGATTTCTGGAAAAATATGAAAAATTGAGGTAATGGCAGTTTTGTAATTATTTAGAACTTTGGAGTTTCGAATTTTGGCAAATTAAGAGCCCAAATTCATTGGAAACAGCCCGATCATTATAAGTCACTAGCTTTGCTTATGAGCTCCGTTGTTTTTTGGAAAATTCTATCTTTTAGGCCTTCAAAAAGGTAATTTTGTGTTTTAGTTGTTTTAGGATTCATTTTTCCTAATTCGTTTGGGATTGTTTTTTTTTTTTTTTGGGTTTTAGGATTCAAAAAGTTATTTTTTTTAATATATGTGTTGACACTCGGTTCAATCAGTCCAAGATAGGGGGCGAACTATGGATGCTCGATTTGATCGGCCCGCCATACAAGCCGATGATGAGAAATGTAAAGCTTGAATGCAAGAAAGAAGCCCAAACTTTCTTGAAAATGGACCTAAAAGCTTAAAACCCAAAATCTCAGGCCAAACCCATTCAGAAGCAAGACCAACTCACCTCGGTCCATTTGGACCAATGCAGAGCCAGGCCAAAGAGGCGATGCCTCTTTGAAGAGGCGATCTCCTCTATAGTAGTAGGTGATGAAGCGATTCCCTCATTGCAAAGGCGCCGCCTTTGCAGTAGCCACTTGCCTTCACGTTAAATGCAAAGATGACCATGACATCCAACTTGGTGGGCCTACCTTCCATTAAACTCAACCTATTTCATAAAAAAAGAGATTTTTAGGAGAAGGGGAGAGCTGGAAAGGGAAATTAAGAGTAAAAAGGTAGGGGTATGTGCTAAGCATAGGATTAAAAAAGAAAATAAAAGAGAGAAAGGGGGAGGGAAGCAACCATAATCCAAAAAAAAAAAGAGGAGCTCTGGAAAAAAGAATTAAAAAAAAAGAAATTCTTTGGGGAAAAAGAGAAGGGATTAAGCTTGAAGAAGGCCATTTTCAAGGGAGAAGAAGGTGGAAACCTTGTATTCAAGCAAAGATAAATATCCATATCTATCTTTAAAGGCCAACCATTTTAAGAAAAGCTCTTATTTCAATAATTATTCTTACTTCTTTCCAATATTGAAATTTTAGTTTTATCAAACCCCTTGTTTATTTATTTAGTCACTTATTTCTTGTGCTTATTGCTTATGTTATTCCATTCTCTTAACATAATTGATTGAGGCTTTAAATGTAATTGTAAGTCTTATTCATTTATATTATTTATTGCTTGCATGAAATCAAAGTCTATTGCTTTTGGAGAGTTATCTGTGCCTGTTGGTTAGGCAGCGCCTCTACAAAGAGGCACCATCTCTTTGCTATGAGGCGATCACCTCATCACAAAGGCGATAGCCACTCAAATAGTGTCCTACGCGACCTTATCTCAATTTTCCTCATAAAACGTGCATGATTCTATGAATGCCCTTGCTTAATATTCCTTAGTCTATGCTGCATGATTATTTTGCTATTTTGTTCAATTAAAGTCTAGATATTTATTATTTCTCATTTGTATTAAATCTAATTTATAAGTTGACGTGGTGGATTCTTTTATAAGATCTTTATATATCTTGGAAACTGACATTTTGTCTATTGTAGGAATTTATTGGTGATTTCTAATCATTAAATATTTGTCTTATTAATTAGTTCTTGAAAGGTTTTATTTATCTAATTCAAGTAGTTTACTTTCGATTTATTTATGGTTTATTTTACCTCTTTATACAAAGTATTATAATCCTTAATCCCTTACCCACTCATTTGGAATGTATGGTTGTAAATTATTACTTATTTTTTAGTTATATTGAATGTGGGACTTAAGGCATGAAACGTGATTAATGTGAAAATTTGGACCTTAATGTAGAACTTGACAAATTATTTGAAGGCAATTATAATTTGCACGTTAACAAAGAAATATTTGAATAATTAAAGCTAATAAATTACAAAACACAAATGGAGGCCAACCGCAAGGTTGGGTGGGAATTCCAAAATCCTATACCTAGTTTCCAAACCCATTCTCTAATGACGGCTTCTGGGAACCTCCGTTGAATCCAGTTGTCGTACAGTGTGTTTTGGCTTTCATCTGGGTAGCAACTCTATCTCTAATTAGGCTTTAAGACATACTTCATATTTCCTAGTGGACTTCAAGCCCATATAGTGCCATGGTCACCAAACACTTAGGTGTGCCCTAAGCCCCACCACCTACAGTGGCGACTCTATTGGGGATAAAGAAATTGATTCCAAGTATTTTGTAATTTATCATCTTTAATTATTCCTTTATTTCTTTTGCATTTCTATTGCATTCACTATACTTTTTACCCATAATGAGCACTTCAGTCCTAATTAACCTGATGATAATCATTATTTTGCTACCTATATTTCATTAAAACCTGATGATGAAATATTTGATTATTATCATTCACGACACATACTTATTCGCGTCCCATGGACCCTTAAGTGGGGTGATGCATATGGATGTATATCATTATGCGAACCAAAGCCTAATACCTAAGACTCAAGCTCATATAGTGACCTAGTAATTTCCCTTAGGAATTTTCCAATTGCATGTGTTTTATGCCCTTTAATGGATCCTTAAAATAAAACTCAAGCCCATTATAAATGGACCTTGTCGAGATAGGCCTTTTTATGCCAAATTTTAGCCTGTCTCGAGTGGATGTTGCTAAATGGGGCTCTCATACCTATATGGCCCATTGAGATAAGTTTTTACAAGGTAAGGCCGTAATGCCGTTGTCGACCTATTAAGGATGGACTTTGGATTTATTTAGAGGATCCATTACTTGTTTACTCCATTTTGAGAGTTATATTGCATATGTTTTGTTATCCCCTACTGATAATTAAAACCCAGATAAAAAATCCTAGGCAGAGAAACTCACTATTAAACATATGTGTGGGAGGAATAAAGGTGGAAGTAATCATGCCTAAATTCATTGCTTATTTTTTTGTTTGTTCATTTATATTCATGTAAAAAAAACTTGCATTTCATGCATACATGACATTCATTTTAATCTTAAAAAATAAAAAATAAAAATATATTGAATTTCATCCATACATGACATTCATTGCAACCTTTAAAAATGAATTTTTCCTAGCCATAAGCCTCTTCTTATTTGGAAGCGGATCAAAGGGATTTGGTCCATCAATATCGAGCATTCAATCAAATAGTTGAGACCACTTAACAAGGGAACAAGATGGCAGGATGCTCTAATTTTGATTTGAAGCTTTCAAGAAAAAACTATTGAAAGAGATCAGAGATGACATGCAACAAATGATTAGAGACATGTTTGTTGAGATGATAGGAAAGATGATGTGGATGGAGAAGACTTTGAAACTAGAACTGTTGTTCAAAGCATCAGTAGATCCAATATAGTCAGAATGAATGAAAGACATGTAAAGGCAAATGGATCAACTGCAGATTGCACCGAAGATGCATGGATTCAATCCTAACTTTGCTAAGCTAGATCTAGATTTGGAGAAGGAAGAACTATTACACCCAAAATACAAATTCCCAAATATAAAGAAATACTCTAGTACTGATGACCCTCATCTGCATCTGACGTAATACATCACCTACATAAAGGCCACTGGATTGTCTAAAGCTCATATTGTCAACCAATTTCCATTATCCTTGGAAGGAGCTATTATTAATTGGTACTACACTCTAGATGCACATGTCCAATAAGAATAGAACGAGCTATGTTCAGTCTATATCAAATAGTATGGGTTAAACTCTTAGTTTGAAGTTTATTATTATGAGCTACAAAATATAGTGTAAAGACCTAATGAGTCCTTTGTGACCTTCTTAGATATGTAGAGAGGGAAGTTGGCTCAAATGAAGCATAGGTCCACAAAATCATACCAGTTGATTATAGCTATAGAAGTCTTCATTCCACCTATGGCTAACAAATTGAAGGACATGGGCATAAAGGATTTCAAAGAGTTATATCATTTTGGAGTATAAGTTGAAGCCAACTTGAATTTGGGCATTTATGTGTAGTTGTTTATCTGTTGAGACTATATAACTTAGGACCATATTTTGCTACACCATTTTGTCTTTAGTGCTAATGAATGTTTGATTATCTAATATAAATGAGTATTAAGCTATTATAATTGTGCATGCAATCTTATGCTTGAACGAGATAGAGATTTAAAAAAAACCATAAAATGAGAGTACTAAAATGTCATGATTGACTTTCAAACTTTTCCTTCAGGCACATTTAACCTCAGTTTTTCCTGAAATGAATTCCTTATATTCATTAAGCAAAGAAAAGAAAAAGAAAAATAAAAGAAAAGAAAAGAAAATGAAAACGAAAAAGAAAAGGAAGGAAAGCATGGGGAAAGAAAAAGGGAAATCTTTGTCTGTACCACCAACATTTGAAAACTCAATTTTGAGCAATCCTTGGAAAGTCCTTATTCTCAAATAAAATTCTTGCCAATTGTGAGCTAAAAAAAATAGTTGGTTAGAAAACCCTCAAAGGACTGATCAATAACAAGCATAATGTGGCATGCTTGATTATAACAAAGGATTAATCATGTGAAGACAGTCATGACTAACATATTGTTGACATGTTAAGTGTCAGACATGGAGTCATTAGTTTTGCATCAATTGATAGCATAAGTGATGTCAATTTCCAATGATCAGTAGTAAGAGTAGTTAGCAGCTAAAGTGACAACATGAACATCGAGCATAATAAAAGTGGTCAACCATCATCGTGAATTTGTAACCACCCAGTTAGGTTGAAAATTCCTCGAAAAGGAGTGACCTAGGCAAAAGAGAGAAAATAAAAAAAGAAAGAAAATGAAATACCCAGTTAGGTTCAAAAACTCGTAGAAAAGGAGCGACCTAGGCAAAAGATGGAATATAAAATAAAATCAGTCACATTTTCATTATAAGAAGAGCGATTCAAAAGATCAAGAGATTTTACTTGGTGGTGTGAAAGAGAGAGAGAGTTTATCAATTCCTTAATGGAGGGGGGGGGAATTTTTGTGATGAGTTAAGCCTCATAAGTAATAGAGTTTTCCAACAAGGTGCTTCTACTGGGGGGCAAATAGAGTCTCTTCCACACTAAGGGTCAAACACAATTGTCATATGACAACAAAGCATTCTAAGGAAGCAACTAAGCTTGGGGTATGTGTTATTATCATAATCCCAATTTAATATTGAGAGGGTCCTAATTGATGTTCCGTTTGGGTATACTCAACTTTTAAATTCATGTTATTTGATATGACAAGGGCCATTTCCTAAAAGGTTAACTTTAAACAGAAAAAGCATTTGGCTATTGATTATTTTCTCAATTAGTTCATGCATACACAGTATTGTTTTTGCAAAAGACATCTTCGAACTCCATGCTTAGGTACATTAGAATAATGCATGTTTTCTACAAATGTTGCACACACCATACGAGCTTGTGTTGTCAAATTATTTTTAAGGATTTTTAGAGACCACAATCATGTATTCATCAATATTGAATCTTTTGGATGTGTCTTTAAAGTGGGCTAGCTCTAATGCATAGGATACAGTCCTGCTATGTTGATTTTGCCTGATGCTTGTAAGGCTACATGACTTATTTTGGATTGATCTTGTTTAATTGTATCTGCCTAATGCCCCAAAGGCTATATGGCATCTTTTATTTGTCTTTTTTAGATGCACATTTTTTTTTGTTGTTTATTTAACCTAATGCCCCTAAGGCTATGGTTGCATGCTATGATTTCACCTAACGCCCCAAAGGCTACATGGTTTATTTTGGTTGATTTTACCTGACGCTTATGTGGCTATATAGCTTGTTGTTATTTCATCTACCTGATGCCCTAAAGTCTATATGGTGCTTTATGTTTGATCTTATTTGATGCATGTTTTTGTCTATTGATCTTACATGATGCCCCTGAGGTTGTATGGCTTTTCTTTGTTATTATTTTTGCTTAATGCTTGTATGGCTATATGGCTTATTTTGTGTTTCTCGCCTGACGCCTGTGTGGCTATATGGCTTCTCTTTCTATGTTCTTGCCTAACACCTACATGACTATATGGCTTCCCTTGTTATTCTCTTCTTTTGTCCTATGTTTGCTTATCAAAATATTAATGAGTGGTTGATTTGGATGAACTCCTAAGGATCACGGTCATATTGTGAATTGAAGAATTCATTTCCTAGTTTGATTAGCCTATAGTGTGGGCAAACCATGCATTCAGTTTGATCAGCTCGTAACCGGGTGCAAGTTATGGATTTTCTCTAATCAAAGTATCAGATAAGCTACTGTCTCTCAAGCCAGGAAAATCTGAGGATGATGACATAAGTTTCCCGTTCTATATAAGGGACTACCTCTCGGGCCAAGAAAATTTGAGGATGTCGTTATGAGTTTCCCATTCCAAATAAAGGACTACCTTATAGGCTAGAAGAACCTAAGAATCATGTTTTAGATGAGTGGCGTATTAGGCTAGGAAAACTCGGGAACCACATTTCAGATGAGTGGTGTATCGGGCCAGGAAAACCCGTGAATCACGTTTCAAATGGGTTACTAATTGGGCTAGAAAAACTCGAGGACCACAATCACATTTCCAAATGATTTATTAAATATTAATGAGTGGCTGATCGGGCTAGGAAAACCTAAGGAACACAACCACGTTCAAGTTAAAGAATTCACCTCTCAAGTGAACCTCTGGTACATCCTTTACTTTTGTTATGCATATAATTTTTCAAAAAATTATCATTGCATGCATTTAGTTTTTTAAAAAATCAGGGGGCAAACTATTGACACTTGTTTGATCATCCCAAGATAGGGGGCGAACTATGGATGCTTAGTTTGATCGGCCCGCCATAAAGCCCAATAAAGAGAAATGCAGGGATTGAATGCAAGAAAGAAGCCCAAACCTTCTTGAAAATGGACCTAAAAGCTTAAAACCCAAAATCTCAGCCCAAACCCATTCAAAAGCAAGCCCAACTCACATCTGCTCATTTGGCCTAATGCAGAGCCAGGCCACAGAGGCGATGCCTCTATAGCAGTAAGCAACAAGGTGATCGCCTCATTGCCGAGGCATCACCTCTGCAGTAACCACTTGTCTCTACAGCAACCACTTGCCTCTGCATTAAATGTAGAGGTGACCATGGAAGCCAACTTGGTGGGCCCACCTTCTATTGAACTCAGGCTATTTCATGAAGGAGGGGATTTTTAGGAGAAAGGGAGAGCTAGAAAGGGTAATGATAAGTAAAAAGGTAAGGGTATAGGCTAGCATGGAATTAAAAGGAAAAAGAAGAGAGAAAGGGGGGAGGGAACAACCATAATGGAAAAAAGGAGGAGCTTTAGAAAAAAGAACAAAAAAAGAAAGTCTTTAGGGAAGAAGAGAAGGGATTAAGCTTGAAGAGGGCCATTTTTAAGGGAGAAGAAGGGAGAAATCTTGCATTCAAGTGAAGATCAATATCCATATCTATCTCTGAGGGCCAACCATTTTAAGAAAAGCTCTTATTTCAATAATGGTTCTTACTTCTTTTTAACATTGAAATTTTAGTGTTATCAAACCCCTTGTTTATTTGTTTAGTCACTCATTTCTTATACTTATTGCTTATGTTATGCCATGCTTTTAATATGATTGACTAAGGCTTTACGTGTAGTTGTAAGTCTTGTTCATTTATGTTATTTATTACTTGCTTGAAATCGAAGTCTACTGCTTTTAGAGAGTTGCATGTGCTTGTTGGTCAAGTAGAGGTGATGTCTCTTTGCCATAAAGTG
The DNA here is from genome assembly GCA_947683625.1 of Mallotus nudiflorus. NCBI lineage: Eukaryota > Viridiplantae > Streptophyta > Magnoliopsida > Malpighiales > Euphorbiaceae > Mallotus > Mallotus nudiflorus. The sequence continues at coordinate 426,874 of CANTUR010000793.1, read as the reverse complement.
ATTGCCTCATGACAGAGGCGATCGCCACTCCGATAGGGTCCTACATGACCTTATCTCAATTTTACTTGTAAACTGTGCATGATTCCATGAATGCCCTTACTTTAATATTCCTAAGCCTATGCTGCATGATTATTTTGCTATTCTGTTCAATTAAAGTCTAGATATTTGTTGTTTCTCATTTGTGTTAAATCGAATTCATGAGTTGACTTGGTGGATTCTTTTATAGGATCTTTATATATCTTAGGAATTGACATTTTGTCTATTGTAGGAATATATTCTAATTATTAACTATTTGTCCTGTTAATTAGTTTTTTAGAGGTTTTATTTGTTTAATTCAAGTAGTTTACTTTCAATTTATTTATGGTTTATTTTCTATTTATTTTACCTCTCTGTACAAAGTATTGTAATCCTTAATCCCTTCCCCATTCATTTGGAATGTATGGTTGTAAATTATTACTTGTTTTATTTATATTAAATGTGGGACTTAAGGCATGAAACGGGATTAATGTACAAATTTGGACCTTAATGTAAAACTTGACCAATTGTTTGAAGGCAATTATAATTTGATATTAACAAAGAAATAATTGAAAAATTAAAGGTAATAAATTATGAAACACAAATGGAGGCTAACCGCAAGGTTATGTGGGCATTCCAAAAGCCCATACCCAATTTTTGAACTAGTTCTCTGATCACTACTTCTGGGAACCTCAGTGGAATTCAGTTGCTGTATAGTGTATCTTGAGTTTTATCTGGGTGGCAACTCCATCTCTGATTAGGCTTTAAGACCTACTTCATATTTCCTAGTGGGTTTTAAGCCCACACAATGCCGTGGTCACCAAACACTTGGTCGTGCTCTAAGCCCTGCCTCCTATAATATGCATATTAAATAATAATATCTTTACAATAAATTATTCATCCATTTTTTATTTTTGTAATAATTATTTATTACTAATTAATTATTAAACAATGTATTATTATAATTTTACTTTTTTTAACTCATGAATAATAATTATAATCTCAAACTTTGTTTGATGTGTTTAACATTCATAAAATATATGTATACAACCAGTCATATTAGAGGTATTACATTTACATGATTAGCAATCCATTTCTTTGTCTAAAAACAATTTTGTCAACTTTTTGGATTGCACTAGAACCACACTTGCTAGTAAAGAAGTAGTTTCTCCTTCACAAACTGAAAACATGGATCTTGAACACCAAGCCTTCCCTTAATACTCCCTTCTCATCTCTTGCAATTATCACCATGGTTGCCATAATGTGCTTATACCTATACTTAATGTCACAAATAAACCTTATAAAACTTGGAAGAGGAACTTTCCAAACAAGGTGCTAATCTATTACAATTGAAGACTGATTCTCCAGTTGTCATGATAGAGAAATGTTCCTTTATTGATTCTAGTATTTTTTGTGCTTACCACTTTATAAGGATTCTGCTTCTTCCCTACATAAAAGAGAGAAATAAGAAACTCTAAATATAATCATGGAAGGCACTAAAAGCCATAAAGGCAACATCCAAAAAACCAAAAGTAAAGAGAAACCAAAAAAAGATAATCAAACATAAACTAAAATTAAGTAAAACAAAAAGAAAGAGGTGGGTATGTTGTCGGCCAAAGTGGCCATCAACACCCCTTGAATAGTCAAGAAATTTAGTCAGAGAAGAGAGAAGAGTAAAATAGAGAGAGAAAAGTAACTCAATGCTTCTGGTTTGTGAGCATAAATTCCACCATCAAATGTTAGAGAACTACTACTAATATGACACAATAGAATAAAATCAATACAAAGGTGCACAAAAATGATACTCAAAATTTGTTGTTAAAGTTCAAAGCAGAAGAAAGTACAATCTAGTTACATTGCACAAAGGCAACAAATATGCAAAAATTTATAGAAGTTCAAACCATCAAGCATGCAAGATATGCCATGCTAGTTTATTAAAATTAAAATCAGATTAGTTGTGAATCTACGCTTTTTATGCAAACTATATATTAAAAAAATTCTTTATAAGAATTGAATGGAAGTTGAGAAGGAAGAATGAAGAACACAAAGATTTAAGGAGTTTAGATTCAACAAAAATCCTACATCTCCATTTAACTTATCCCCAAGTTAGGATTTTCAATCACCCACAACCTTATTTACAAGATTGAGATTACACAAGAGTTTTATGGCTCACTCTTATAAGCTTACAACATGAGTTTTCAAGGCTCACTCAAAAAACTAAAACCCAAGTGTTTCAATGGACAACACTTAAACTAATTCTTTTAGAAATAAATCTCACTTGCCTTATAATCTAACCTAAGATTTAAAATGAAGATAAATTCTAGTTCTAATACACACCCAACTCTCACAAGAGTTATACAAACAAAGAATTGTTGAAGAGAATTTAAGAGCTCAATGAATGCTTAAGAAAGAATGAATGATAAATAAGTTTCTTAACTTCTATTCAGCTCTAGAGGTATTTATACTTAAAAATATAGCTATTGGGGGTAAAAATAATGTGTCTAATGTCCATATTCTGAATCATTGAAAGTGATGTTGTTAGACAGCTATTCATGCATTGAAACCATGATTGGCTACTCAAGAAGTTTGAATTTGCCCACTCTTTCTTCATAAAAGCTATAGATATTTCAATTATATTTCTATATCATTTTAAATCATCTAATTTGGACTTCTTTAGCTCAAGATATGTCTAAAATACCAAGAGTTATGCAATCTAAAATGCAGAATACTGTCAGATAGTTATATCCAAGTTGAAGTCGTGATTTTATATTGAAGAAATTTGAATTCTCCTATACTTTCTTCATGAAAGTTATAGATCTTTGACTTATATTTCTATATCATTTTTATTACCTAAATTGGACTTCTGTAGCTCAGGATATGTCCAAAATATTAAGAGTTATGTAATCTGAAATGCAAAATACTGTCAGACAGCTATACACAAGTTGAAGCCATGATTTTCTCTTGAAGAAATTTGAATTTGTCTATATTTTCTTCATAAAATTTTTATATATTTAACTTATATTTCCATATCATTTTGAATCACTTTAATTGGTCTTCTGTAACTCAAGATATGTCCAAAATACTAAGAGATGTGCAATCTGAGATGGAAGACGTATATGTGGATTTTGACTCAAAATTTGCATACCCCAATGAACCCAGATTTTGAAAAATAAGCCCAATTTAGAAAGATCAAGATGTTCACTTCAAATTTAAAGAAGATAACTTTATCATTATAAAGCTCTAAGGATGTCAAAAGCCTCCTTGAATCTCAAAGGTCCAATAAGCCCAAGATAATCGTACTTCATTTTAACTTCCAATAGAGTACTAACTTATACACACTTAAATAAAAAAAAATTAAATGTTCAAAGTTAAGTTTTTTAAGATCAAAATTAAGATTCATTATTACTAAGGTCAACAATCTTCCCCTTTTTCATTTTGACAAACTTATTTTGAGTTTGATTAAAAAATAATACAAAGTAAAGTGTATGATAATATTTGTGATAATAATAATACCAAATGTAGTAAAATATATTTTTATATTTCTCCCTCTACGAATATGGACATGATAAGAAATATAAATTTATTGATTATTTCCCTTGATAAAAAAATAAAAATAACATAAAATATAGCAAGAGGGATAAAAACATGGCATTCTTATGACAAATGTATTAAAAACATAAAATGTGATAACATGATCATTTAAATAAATGTTAGGTAATGTGAGGAAATAATTTCAAACATATATACATATAGTGCTACTAAAATGCATCACTTCCTATAGGAATAAAGCAGAGATACACCAAATCTTTGTAAAAATATTCATGTCTTATCAAATATCAAAACAATTCCTAAAAAGATATTCATGCCTTAAGATAAAAACCATTCCTAAGAAGATATTCATGCCTTATCAAAGATAAAAACCATTTATAAGAAGAAATTATACATGAATTATGCATGTATAAACATAATAATAAAATATTATACACATGTATATTAATGAATAATAAACTCAAATATATTTCTCTCCCTTTGTCAAAAGCAAAAAGAAAAGAGAGAGATATAAAGGAAAAATGAAAAACAAAGATACTCAAAATCTTTATGAAATCTTTGTCATTCATAAAGTAAGCAAAATAACATAAAGTAAGCAAAATAAGACCTTTTGTAACATATGATGTACGACAAAATTAATCATAATGTTAATATGCATGCAAAATTTTAAACAAAATTTCTCCCCCTATATCAAATAATAATATAATATGTCACTAATATAAACACATTTTTTAAAGGAGTTTTAAAATTAAAAACAAACTAAGTACACATGTTTAAAAAAATTTACTAAGTACACATGCAAACTCAAATTATTTCTCCTCCTTTAACAAAATGCAAAAGAAAATTTAAAAAGATAAACCAAATATAAGCTGACGACCAAAAACAAAATTTTAAGATCAAATCAAAATATTTAATAATCAAAGTAATCAATAAGCATGACATGATTTCACATGAAAATAGTTCAACCATCAATTAAACATAAAATCAAGATAAACTAGAATCACCAATCATGCCCAGTTCATGCTTAATGAAATTTGATCTCTCTTCATTGAGAGGTTTGGTGAAGATATCTATAAGTTGATTATTTGTATCAATAAATTCAAGTGAGATATCACCAATTTGAACATGATCATGCAAGAAATGATGTCTAATATTTATATGCTTAGTTCTAGAATGTTGAATGATATTTTTGCTAAGTTTGATAGCACTTGTATTGTCTCATTTGATTGGAATGTGATCAATTGTTACACCATTGTCTAACAACTTTTTTTTTTCCATAAAACTTATGAACAATAAAGACTTGCTGCAATATATTCAACTTCAACAGTGGACAATGCAACCAAAACTTGTTTCTTGCTAAACCAAGAAACTAAACATTGTCTTAAAACTTGACAAGTTCTGGAAGTGCTTTTTCTATCTAGTAAACTACGGATAAAGTCTGCATTAGAATAACTAATCAAGTCAAAGGATGAACTCCTAGGATGCCAAAGTCCTAAATGCATTATACCACAAAGAAATTTGAAAAATCTTTTTATAGCATGCAAATAAGAATCTCTACGACTTGATTGAAATCTAGCACACAAGCAAGTAGTAAATATAATATCGGGTGTACTAGTAGTTAAATAAAGAAGAGATCCGATCAAACCTCTAAATCGCTTTTCATCAACCGGTTTGTCATTCTCATCTTTGTTAAGTTTGGTTATGGTGCTCATTGGAGTTTTACTTATCTTAGTTCCATCCATGCCAAATTTCTTTAGAATGTCTCTTGCATACTTGGTTTGATTAATGAAAATCCCATTTTTCCATTGCTTAATTTGTAGTTCAAGAAAGAATTTGAGTTCACCCATCATACTAATCTCAAATTCTTCTTGTATTAGATTAAATAATTCCTCACACAAGCAATGGTTAGTAGCACCGAATATAATGTCATCAATATAAATTTGAACAATTAATAAATCATGTTTGGATTTGTTTATAAAAAGAGTTATGTCAACCTTTCCTTTAGAGAAACCTTTCTTTAGTAAAAAGTTACTCAATCTTTCATACCAAGCTCTTGGAGCTTGTTTCAATCTATATAATGCTTTTGAAAGTTTAAACACTTGATTTGGATTGTCAAAATTTTCAAAACTTGGAGGTTGTTCAACATATACGTCCTCTTCAATAAAACCATTAAAAAATGCACTTTTAACATCCATTTGATAAAGTTTAAAATCCATGTATGATGCAAATGCAAGTAGCATCCTAATAGCTTCTAACCTTGAAACGGGGGCAAAGGTTTCATCATAATCAATGTCTTCCTCTTGATTATAACCTTTAGCTACTAGTCTAGCTTTGTTCCTAGTTATGACACTTTGTTCATTCATCTTATTTCTAAACACCCATTTGGTGCCTATAATAGGACAATGTTTAGGTCTAGGAACCAAGGTCCAAACCTTGTTTCTCTCAAATTGATTTAACTTTTCTTGCATAGCAAGAACCCAAAATTCATCACACAAAGCATCATCTATATTTTTTAGTTCAATTTAAGAAATGAAGGCTAAATTAACAATAGACTTTAATTGAGATCTAGTAGTTACCCCTTTTATAATGTCACATATAATGAGGTCTTGAGGGTGAGCTTTCTTGAATTGCCAATCCTTTGGAAGTTCATCCTTCAAGGTAGGTTGAGATGTCTCCTTATTTTCCTCTTTGCTTAGATCTTTAAGTTCTAAAGGCTTACTAACCTTTTTTTCTTGTGATTCCACAATCTTATTATCACCTGCAAGATCATCAACACTGCAAACATCCTTTCTAGAATCAAGTGAGTTTGATTCATCAAATACCACATGCATTGACTCTTAAACTACTAGTATTCTTTTATTAAAGACCCTATATGCTTTACTAGAAATAGAATAGCCTAGGAAAATTCCTTCATAGGCTTTAAAATCAAATTTCCCAAAATTGTCCTTGGTGTTCAATATAAATCACTTGCATCCAAATACTTTTAGATATGAGATTTTAAGTTTTCTATTACTCCACAACTCATAAGATGTTTTATTTAAAATTGGTCTTTTGAAAACTCGATTTAAAATATAACAAAATGTGTTAACGGCTTCCGCCCAAAAGTATAGAGGCAAATTATACTCATGAAGCATTGTTCTAGCCATTTCCATAAGAATTCTATTTTTCCTTTCAACTATCCCATTTTTTTAGGAGTTCTAGGAGATGAAAATGTATGAGAAATACCATTTTCATTACAATAGTTTTTGAAAAATTCATTTTCAAATTCGATTCCATCATCACTTTTAATAGAAGAAATATAAAAGCCTTTTTCTTTTTTAACTCTTTTTACAAACTTTTTAAAACCTTTAAATGCATCATTCTTATGAGCAAGGGAACATACCCATGTATATCTAGAATAATGATCAACCAATACAAATGCATAGTGCATTCCACCAAGACTAGCAACTCTAGTTGGTCCAAATAAATACATATGTATAAGTTCAAGTCGCCTAAAGGTGGAAACTACATTTTTTAGCTTAAATGTGGACTTGGATTGTTTTCTCTTTTGGCAAGGTTTACCCTTAGTGAATTTAAACTTAGGTAAACCAATCACAAGTTCATGTTTACAAAGATCATTCAAAAGCTCAAAATTTGCATGTCCTAACCTTCTATACCATGTCCATATGTCATGGGAGATAGACACTAAGCATTTTATGTCTTTGTTATCAATTTTATTCAAATTAATGACATAAACATTGTCTACTCTTTCACCATTAAAAATAACTTTATTTTCACCAAGACTACTAACAAAGCAATTTTTAGGATAGAAAGTTACTTTATTTCCCATGTCATATAATTGACTTATACTAAGCAAATTATGTTTAAGACCATCAACAAACAAAACATGATGTATAGATAAGGATTGTGGATTACCTTTTTCTCCAATGCCAATAATTTTTCCTTTTGCATTATCTTTGAAAGTAACGTGTCCTCCATTATTAGCATCATGTTTGTTGAATTGCTCTTTGTCTCTTGTCATGTGCCTTAAACATCCACTATCGAGATACCACTTGCTTTTTGTTCTTGTGGATTTTAAGCACATCTACACAATACAATTTAAGTATTCTTTTGGACCTAAACCTTTCTTGGTCTAGGTTGGTTATTTTCAAGATAATCCGTAGGAAATAATATGTAGTCTTTTATAGAAGCACACATTATTAGTATGTCTTTTGATCATGAAATAAGAACATACAATATTTTTGAATTTCTTCATCTTAGGATGAAATGCTTTCCTAGTGTGTGCAACATGCCTTTGGTGTTGTGTGTATCTCCTATTGTTTTGTGTCATTAAGTAAGACATGCAATGGCAATGGTGATGTGAATTTTGATAATTTTATACAATATGTTTATGTGCATTGTATTGTATCGCATACCTATTATAATTGTATCTAATGTACATATAAGCATGCTTGGGTTTTGGTGTTCTAGTTTGAGCCTTACCTCTTTGTGTTAATGAAGGATGAATCTTATGAGACTTTCCATTTCTATTTAACACATGAGATCTTTTAGCTTTGAAACCTAGAGTCTTATTTGATTTGGAGGTTAAAGGAGTGGAATTACATGAAGCTTTTACAAAATTAATATGTGATGAAGATGATAAAGACATTCCATTCTTATATCCAATTCCATGGGTATCTCCATGAAATTTTTGAGAGTCAAGAAGACTATCTAAAGTTTCTTTTACTCTTTTAAATTTAGCAATGGAATTTCTTCATTCTAAGACCTCCTTAGAAAGCTTATGATTTTCATTATTTTCTTTCTTAAGTTAATCTTCCAAAGAATTAGAAAATTTTGCATCACTAACAAGTTTTTCGTTTGATTCAACAAGTTTAGCAAAATTAATTTTTAAAATTTCTAATTCTCTATTTAAGCTGCCTAACTTATACTTATAATGTTTCTTCTTAGATAATAAACTTTTGCATTTAATAAGTAATTTGTTCACAATAGAGCTCTTATCATCATTATCATCATTATCACAATCACTAAAAGAAGAACAAGAAGTAGATGGTACCTCATTTTCATTTTCAAGGGCCATGAAGCAAAGATTGACTACCTCTTGTTGTTCCTCTTCCTCTTCAGATTCGAAGGAATCATCCCAAGTAGCTTTGAATGTCTTCTTCTTATATTTTGGTCCTTTGTTCTTGAATTTGAGTTTGGGACACTCACTTCTAATATGTCCTGGTTTCTTACATTCATAACAAGTAACCTCCTTAGTTTTCTTTTTCCCATCTCCTTTGAACTTTATATTGAAGTCCCTTGTTCTTGAGAAGTTTTTCTTTCTTAAAAACTTCTTGAACTTCCTAGTGAGCATGGCAATGTCACCATCTTCATCACTAGAATCTTTGATACTTTCCTCTTCACTATCTTCTTGAAGAGCTTTTAGAGCAATGCTCTTTTTCTTTTCTTCTTTCTCTTCTTGTTCTTCACCTCTTTGCTTGATAATGAGCTCATATGTTAAGAGCTTACCAATAAGCACATCAATTGATAAAGTGGAGAGGTCTTGAGCTTCCTCAATTGAAGTAACATGAGATTCTCAATCCTTCTTAGGTAGGATTCTTAGAATCTTGTTGTTTACCTCTTCCATGGAGAAATGTTTTCCAAGTTCTTGAGGGTTGTGAGGAGAGCATTAAGATGATTTTTCATCTCTATGATGATTCATGAGACTTCAATTTGAAGAGTTCATATTCATACATATGAAGTTGAAGCTTCTTGCTTCTTACTTGAATGTTGCCTTCGTAGTGGTTTTCTAAGGTCTCCCACATTTCTTTTACCGATATACAATGTTGAAGCTTGCCTCCTTCTTCTCTTGTTATTGAAGAGACTAAAGTAATCATAGCTTTTTTATTTTTGTGATTTTCTTCCTTTCGATCAATACTTCATTGGCTTCTTGCAAGAGTAGTTATTACACCATCAATGACAACTACTGGTGGTTCCCAACCTCTTAAGACAATGTCCCAAATTTTAATGGAATCACAATCAAGATATAATTCCATTTTGAATTTCAAATATGGATAGTCACTACCATTAAAGAATGGTCTAAGAGAAAAGATGTTTTATGATTCACTCCCTATGATATTGTATTGTAGCAATGAAGTACGTAGAATTCAAGCTCTGATACCAATTAAAAAGAGTCATTGAGGGGGGTGAATAGGACTATCAAATAAAAATGAGAAATTAAAAAAATTCTATGCAAGAATTGAATGGAAGTTGAGAAGGAAGAACAAAGAACACAAAGATTTAAGGAGTTCGGATTCAACAACAATCCTACGTCTCCACCTAACTTATCCCTAAGTTAGGATTTTCAATCACCCACAATCTTATTCATAAGATTGAGATTACAAAAGAGTTTTATGGCTCACTCTTATAACCTGACAATATGAGTTTTTAAGGCTCACTCAAAAAATAAAAACCCAAGTGTTTCAATGGATAACACTTAAACCAATTCTTTTAAAAATAAATATCACTTCCCTTCTAATCCAACCCAAGATTCAAGATGAAGAGAAATTCTATTTCTAACAAACACCCAACTCTCATAAGAGTTATACAAACAAAAAATTGTTTAAGAGAATTTGAAAGCACAATGAATGCTTAAGAAAGAAAGAATGCTTAAGAAAGAATGAATGATAAACAAGTTTCTTAACTTCCATTCAGCTTTAAAGGTATTTATACTTAAAAATATAACTGTTGGAGGTGCAAATAATGTGTCCAACGTCTATATTTTGAATCATTGAAAGTGATGTTGTCAAACAGCTATTCATGGATTGAAACCATGATTGGCTACTCAAGACGTTTGAATTTGCCCACACTTTCTTCATAAAATCTATATATATTTGAATTAGATTTCTATATCATTTTAAATCATCTAATTTGGACTTTTATAGCTCAAGATATGTCCATAATACTAAGAGCTATGTAATATGAAATGCATAATACTATTAGACAACTATATCCAAATTGTAAATTTTAATTATAACTTAACATATGAGCCTTTAGAGATAAATGTTGAATTATGAATATGGACACTTATTAAATTTTGAACTTAATGACTTTGAAGTTCAACATTTGCAACTATTAGTTGTTCAGTTCCTAGTTATAAAACCAGTTTAGTTAATGTTTGTGAAAAGGATATTGTAATTGTTATACCCAAACTACTCCCATTGATATCAGCTTAAATTTAGAGCTTCACCAATAACTTTTTAAAAAAATTATATTTACTATCTTATCCTTACTTTTTTAACTTTAACTAATTATTATTGCTTAATAAAATGTTATTTTGATAATTATTAAAAATATTTATATTAATAATAGTAATAATATTAGTATTATATATATATATATATATATATATATATATATATATATATATATATATATATATATATATATATATTACTATTGTTATAATTTTACCAAACACTTGGTATCAATTAGCTATCAACTACTAGTCACCAGCTATTAGGTATTGATTTTATATTTTTAATAATTTATTTTAAATTTATTATAATTTTTATTTAAATATGACAAAAATTCTTTAAGCTAACTTCCCATTAGTCTAATGGTAGTAGACATGAAAGCCTTATAGGAGGAGAGGATTCGAATCCCCTCACTCTCGCTTGTTTATAACCAAGCTTGTTTCAAAAAAACAAAAAAGAAATTTTTTTATCTCTAATTTAGTTCAATTCTATTAATAAATTCATTTCATTTCCAAATGAAATTTAAATAGAATTCATTTGCAAATGAATTCAAAATTCATTAGACCAAATACATTTCATCAATAAAAATGAATTTAGTGTTAAATTATTCTATAAAATTAAGAAATTAGAATTGCAAATGAATTTTACAAAGTTGTCATTTAAACCAAATACACTCACTTGGATTTACAAAATGAATTCTATAAAATTTTATGAAATTCATTTGAACCAAACACACTTGTAGTGGTTGGCTAATTAAAGAAAATAATCACTGACTATTATGTATTTAAACTTTTTATCATTTTATTGCAAAAAATTAAATATATTAGTTGGGAAAACAAAATTTTAGAGGGAAGTAGTATTAGTCCCTAAAATTAAAATTTATTTAAAAAGTATAATTTTCAAGTTTTTTTTATTAAATAGTGCAAAATACTAGTATATATAGTGAAAATTTTAAATCTAGACTTAAAATTAATAGTATAGCACTCATGTAATTATGTTTAGTGACAAATGAGGTATATTAGTCTCTAAAAAGTAAAATTTATAAATTATAATTGGGATAATTACTATTACCCCCCTGAAGTTAGACCCTAATTACCACTCGATCCCTCTTATTTTAGAAATTAATTGGTACCCCTCCAATTTGTATTCCGTTAACAAAAAGGCCCTTATGTTAGTTTTTCTTTCATTTTACAGTTAATTTTAAGGGCACGTGTGATTTATGAATTCGAAATCCCAAAATACCCTTAAATTACATGATATAAGACAAGAATAGAGAAGAGGATGAAAAAGACATTCTTTTCTTTGGCTGGAAGTTCATACAAAAAAAATTGGAGTTTTGCAAGATTGAAGAGTCTACTGCTATAAAGCTTAAGGAAATGATTTTTATTTATTATTATTTTGGGTTAAAGTATGAAGAGGAGCATGGGTAATTTATCAAATTTTAAAAAAATTAAGGTTTATAACTAATGTTGATTAACATTATAAGGTGGTCATTATGTCTAAATCAAGTGCAAGCGGTGGAAGTGGATGGGAAGGAAGGTACTTGAATGTGAATTATGGATGTGGGAAAAAACCTAGAATCAAGATATGTGATAATGCAAGGAATAAGAACAAGTTGTATTATTATTGTTTAGAGGGAAAATGCATCGGTTTCCTTAGATGGTGCATTCTAGCTTCAACCTTCCTAACAAGTCCAAGCATAAACAACTTGAGGCAAAAAAAATATGAGCATGAGCATGGGGTTGATTAAAGAAATTAGAGATGATATTTTGGTGTTGCAGTTCAAGAATTAGAGGTTGTGTGGCTTAGTGGAAAATTATCAAGCTAGCTTGCAAAATATTAGATTTTTTACCATGTTATCAAGTATAGCATCTTTTATAGTTATTGGGTTTATGACAATGCTTGTTCTTAGTAGTTAAACAAAGCAATGAAAAAAATGTTTGGCCACTTTTTGTAGTAAATAATGTTGGTGGCATATTGGTTGTAGGTAATCTTATTATGGTGTGTTATAATTAGAATGGTATGGAATGATGAAATGGCTTTAATGACATTTTGTTCTTGAAGAACTATAACAATGTATTTTGCTTTAAAATCAATGTAAACTATTTATGAATGGCCTTTAAAAATTTTATCATTTTTCTTAATATTTGATTAAATAATGTTGAGTAGAAACTTATTCCTATAATTTGAAGTATACAAAAATGAGATTGCTAAGCCAACACCATAAAAAAACATTACAGTAAATTGCCCATTAAAAAAACTAAACCCTTACATTGTACTTAAGCATTACAGTTGAACAATGTTAATAGACATACAATGCCAAAGTACAATGTGCAAATTGCACATAATTTGTTTTTCATTAATGTGCAAATTGCCAAAATATGCTGTTAAAAGCTTAAAAAAACTAATTATGGCCAGATATAACAAAAAGAAGCACTAATTATCTGACTCATAAGTGGCTAAAAAAAAAGTTCCAGGATTAGAAAATATCAACTTGGAGCAGCCTGCCTTCCTCTAGCACTAGGAGCAGTCTACCTCACTCTTACAGTTCGACCTTGTTGAGAACTGGCTCTTAGAGCAAGTTGAGAAGCACTTCCACTTGCATTCATTTCTAGTTGTTGGCTATTTGATATTATAGTGGTTGTAGTAGGTTGGTTGCTGGTAACTTTTATTACAGGTATAGCTTTTTGTGGTGCCTTCAAAATAAAATTGCAAACTCAAGTTATAGCTATGGTTCTATAAAGTTATAATCAACATAAGAGAAATGTTTAATTAAGCAAAATAAATTACCTTTTTATCATATTCTGTTCTTTGGCAAGTCCTTTTATTATGACCTAGTTGGCCATAAATTTGACATGTAACAGTGCAAGATCTTTTATTGTCACTGACTGGAGCTCTTGTCTACTTCTATTAACCTAGGGCCTTCCAGGATGCCTTTTTAATTATGGATGTAACATATGGAGTGATGTATCATCTGTCTCCATCTCCATTTTAAGAATTGGGTGGATTGCACCTTTATAGGCTTTTAAGTATCTTTTCACAATGTAGTAATCAAGACAATAATCTTCTTCATTTTCTCGTTTATAACCAATACAAATGACTGTATGCTTATAAGGCATCCTACAGATTTCCCACCATTTACAACTACAAAATTTCTCTCTTAATTTAACAACAAACCTCAATTTCCCCTCATTCACCTCAAATTCATCATTCCTGCCAGGTACAAAATACAAGTTCTACTATTTTTAATGACCCTATTCAATGTTTTTTTAGCTTCAGGAGTCAACCTACCCTCCCATATACAACCTATAGCATACCTCTTATGTAGTCCAACCATGCATTTTATTCTAAAACTATCAAATAGTTGAACAATTGGTAGCATGTATATTTTTTACAACCAAGCATTAAAGGACTTAGTCATATTATTTGAAATGTGTTCACTCTTTATATTAGCTGAAAATGCATGTCTTGTCTAATATGCTAATGGAATGTCAAGTAAGTAATTAAAAGCCTTACCATATTCATTCTTTTTAATTTCTTTCATAACTTGCTAAAATTCATATCCATGTGTGCTCCTTGATGCAGCCCATAATTGTTTTTTAACATACAATGTTGTAAACTTTTTTATAAAGTTGGAGAAAATATGTCTGCAACAATAACGGTGAAATATAGTTGGAAACTTCAATTTAACAGCATTGATAAGCCCCTGAAAAATGCATTACAAAACAACATGAAAATTTAGCTTTAGAAGATTACTGAAGTTAAAACATGAAACTAACCTTTTATCGATAAAAAGTAAATGTATAATGTATGTTTTCATATTCTCCTCCAATGCAACCTTTCAAATAATCAAGGAAAAATAGCCAACTGTCTTTACATTCTCCTTCAACTACTGCCAAAGTTAGAGGAAACACACCTTTATTTCCATTTAAGGTAATTGTAGCCAATGCAGATCCACCAAATGGTCCTTTTAAAAAGCATTCATCAAATCCAATGAATGGCCTGCACCCTTCAATGAAGCCATTTCTCATTACTTCAAAATAGAGAAAGACTCTTTTGAATTTAGGTGTTTCATCTAAATTTTATCTTTCATAATTCTCAAATTTAACCACGGTTCCAGGATTCACTTTTCTCATATTTTCCATGTACATTTTTAGATATTTGAAAGACTCACTATGGGATCCTTCAGTGGACTCCTTAACTTGCAACCTTGCTCGATGTAATCACCATTTTAGAGGATCAATTCCCCACTTTTCTTTTAATTTTTATTGTATTAGTTCATAACTTATATTGCTATCTGCCATTAGTGATTCCTTTAGCTGCCTTGATATCCATTTAGTGTTAGCATTTGGGTTGATATTATCAGTAGGTTTGATACAGGTATACTACTCTTGGATTGTTTTCACCATAAATGTGCATTGGTAAGCTAAAACAGATGCATGTAATCTCCATTTGCATCCTTTACCTTTACATGAAATAGTCACTCTATTGCTCTCATTTTTTATCCAATTTAACACATATCCTCCTCTCACAGTATAATCTCATAAGACTTCCCTATAGGTAGACACATTATTGAAGACATGACCTTTTTGAAGAACTATCTCACCATCATCTGTAGGATTGCAAGGGATAGCTCTCATTCCTCTAAATAAATAATAATTTTCCCTACCCTTTTTTCTTTTCACTCTCCTTAAAGTATGTTCTTCATCAAAATTGATTGTTGCACCTGATTTATCTGACCCAACATTAATTACTAAGTTCACCATCATCTTCTACATTATCAAATTCACCACACTCAACCCCATCTACATCATCTGACTCATTGTTGCTTTCTATTACATCATTTTCATTCACATATTCAGGGTCATCACTATCAGAAAAATGGAAGTCATCATCACTAAATTCATAACATTCTCCATTTCTAAACTTAGGTGTTGCATCTTTGACTCTAACATTCTTATATTGCTTCTATTTACCCTTAGGTGCTACATGTCCACTAACAACTTTACCTTTGCCCTTTCTTTGACTATTCCTACTCACATTAACCTCCATTTCAGTTATTTCTTTAAAAACCTCACTACTTTTCATTCTTAGCATTGTTCAAGTCTGCTGTTTCAATATCAATATCAGGAGGCACTGGCATATCAGCTTCTTTACCCTCTTGAACCCCTTCATTGAATATATCAATGGTCTCAAATCGTAAGAATGAAAGCATCTCATCCTCATCAAAGACTGCTTCTTGTTCTTTTCCCTTTTTTTACTAACATTCCCCTTAAACATATTACTTTCTTCATTATTAGCATCTATCTCTTCATTATTAGCATATGACCATTTAGGTTTCACAACAGACACCACTTCCCACCTTTCATACATATATATCAAAATATTTTGTCTTTTCCTATATTTATGAAACATCAACATTACATCATTATCATTTCATAAGTGCATTCCATTAGCAACAATGACATCCAAATTATCTGATAAAATGTTAAATCTAAAATGACAATCTTGAAGAAAGGTGAAGTACAAATTCTTATCAGCGTGCACATTCCTGATTGGCTTTTGGACTTCATCGAACTCAACAAGCAAGTCATAAATCTCAGTAAATTCCAACTGTTAAATAAAATAATTGAATACAAAATTAATACTAAATAGGGAAAGTTCAATAAAAAAGTTTAATAAAATTTTCTTAACTTTTCCTTAAATAAACCTCAAAACCCCCTTTTCACTTATAATATTGAATAAACAATTTGTAAATCTTTTTTTATTATTCAAAGATTTTTTTTGTTTATATAAAATAATCAACTTCAAAACAATGTCATGATGAATCGTCAACTTCAAGCCAAAGAAAAGATGAATAACATACCTTTTTTCCATTAATAATTATTTTGGATGTCTCTGCAGAACCCACTATCTCTGTCAAGGACCACATGCAAAATCACACTAAACCCTACCTACCAATATTGAAGAAGAAAAGGAGACAAAAAGAAGAGGGAAAACTTTTTTTTTCCGTATCTTTCCTTTGCTTTTTTCTTTTAATTTACATAAACATGTACAAAAGAGTCATTTTACTCCGTTATAACGGTAAAATGGGAAAAAAAAAGTAACAAAAGGGCCTTTTTGTTAACGGAATACAAATTAGAGGGGTTACCAATTAACTTCTGAAATAGGAGGGATTGAGTAGTAATTATGCTCTAACTTCAGGGGTAATAGTAATTATCCCATTATAATTGTTAAGTATTCCCTTATTAAATAGTGACAAACACACACACTTGCACTCTCACTCTCTCTCTCTCTCTCTATATATATATATATATATATTGTGACAATTTTAAATTTGGACTCAAAATATTTTATTTGACGCCAAGTATTTGCCTCCACGGGCTAATTTTGTTGTAGTGTTTATTATAAATAATTTATGATTTTAGGATGAAAATATAAAAATTTTAATTTGAAAATTTAACAAAATTTTATTTTAATCAACCAATAGCTTACGAGTTCAAGATTTGGTGTAATACAATCGGCGGTCGGCGCAGTAGAGGTGAGAATTTTCCCCAAAGAAAAATAGAAGGGATAAGCAAGTGAATCAATGGTTACCTGCATACCGTAATCACCAGAGAGAAAAAAAAAAAAAATGGCGGTAATGAGTATGACCCGCTTGCAACTCCTCCACCCAATAGCACCCATCATCAAAACACCTTCTCCCTTTGTTTCCAAACTCCCGCGCGCACCCCTTTATGCCCTGCGTACTTCTCGCAAATTCATTACTACTCGCTGCTTCACCTCTAGTCACACTAAAATTCAGGAGGTATTGGTGCTATTTGTATCTGTTCATGTATTTCCATAGTGTTATCCTTTTTTTTTTGTTGGTACTATTGAGATATTCTTTGAAGTGTGATAATTGTTTTGTGTGTTTAGAATTGTGATGGGTCAATTGTTGAGGATCTTCTTGACTATCTCAATGAGTCTTGGACTCAATTTCATGCCACTGGTACATTCTTTTCCTTTGTAGGTTTAATGTTTTTGGGTCAATATTGAAGTTTAAAGTTGAAAGGGATCAAAGTTAAACGAACCCATTTGTTAATTAAGTTGAATTTTGGTTCTTTGAGGCAAGACTCTCAATGTTGCAAGCATGTTTGAATTTGGAAAAGGAGAGTGATATTTACATTTATGTTATGTGTTGATGTAAGGTGATGGTTGTTTGCAGCGGAAGCGAGAAGGCAACTTATTGATGCTGGTTTTCATATGCTTAATGAAAATGATGAATGGGACCTAAAGCCTGGTGGACGCTACTTTTTTACAAGAAATATGTCTTGTTTGGTTGCTTTTGCTGTTGGGGAAAAGTAAGTCAAGAATTATAGCTATTATATTCAGAAATGTATTGTTCTACCATGCTGGATTAGACAATGTAGAAAGAAAGAAAATTCTTGATTTAGGTATTATTAACATAATCTCTTTCATGCAGCTGCCGGGCATAAGTGAAAAAGGGATTTTTCACAATCCCAATTTTGGTTGTGAAATAGTTCATCAACCATTAATTTGATTTCATTGTTTTACTATTCTTTGTATTTCCTGTCTTTGTTCTATAATGCCTTTTCCTTAAATTGGTTTGTCATTATTGTGCTTATTGTGGGTATACATCTATCATAAGTTTGATAATTGAAAAATTCTCTTCATTTTGCAGGTATGCTGTTGGAAATGGTTTCCATGTGATAGCCGCCCACACAGACAGCCCATGCTTGAAGCTAAAACCAAAATCTGCATCCTCCAAATCTAATTATCTAATGGTCAATGTGCAGACATATGGAGGTGGTCTATGGCACACTTGGTTTGATAGGGACTTGAGTGTTGCAGGAAGGGTAATAGTGAGAGGTACAAATGGTTCTTTCATTCACAAGCTCGTCAAAGTAGAAAGACCTTTATTACGAGTGCCAACACTGGCCATTCATCTTGACCGGTATGCCCCTATATCCTTGAAAATTTCTTATGGTTTGATATAGTACTTGTTTTTTTAGCTTGATATAGTTGCTATTTTTGCCTTTTGCTATTTCCAAGGAAAAATAAAAATGCAGTGTTTGGTTAGATAACCAAAAAACCTTTAAGAGGCAAAAAAAAAAAAAAAAGAAAAACCTTTAAGAGGCCAAAAAAAAAAAGTAGTTCTTTTTTTTAATTGCTTTATTTTCTTAAGGTGTTCTTATACGAAGCAATATTCATGTATTTGCAAAGCATTTTTCTTTTCTTCCCGCTTCTCCATGATTAATATTTCCAGAAACAGAAACATAATGGTCTTTAAAATATGGAACCTATTAAATGGGAAATATTAGAATGTATTCAGCCTTATGCAAATAATCTTGTCAATGTTGAGGTTTCAGATTCATTGATTTGAAAGTAACTTGAAATACAAGTGAGAACTCATCCACGATTATTAGCTTCTTAAGGAACTCGTACTGTTTTCTGAACAAAATGAAGATGAGGCATTTTAGCTTGGAGTTGTACTTTCTTTGACCTTTATTATTCTAACAAAATGAAGGATGAACCATTTTAGGTTGAATTCTACTTTCTTTGAACTTTTCCTAACCTCTTGGTTGGTGGGGGGGATTGGGACTGGTCTGTAATATTGGGTCATTTTAGGTTTTCGCTTAGCATGCTCATGCTACTGATTTTGAAGGTTTGCTGCTTGATATTATGCATTTTTGGTGTTCTAAATTTATATAAACCTCCTTAAATTCCAAGTGAAGAACAAATTGTCTGCTAATTTATACTATCTGTGAATTTCACTTTTTTTAAATCCTTTATTGTTTGATTGTATAGCACAGTGAATACCGATGGATTCAAACCAAATCTAGAGACTCATCTGATTCCACTGTTTGCAACAAAACCTGAGGAAACATCTCCAGATTTGAAAGATAAAAGTACTGCATCTTCTTCGAAATCTGTCCATCATCCACTGCTTATGCAAGTATATCTTTTTGTTTCGCTACATTTATTGGGGAAACATCTGTTATTTCTGTTAAGTAGATGTTTGGGGACATCATAGTGGCATAAAATGTTTTGTTACAAATAATGGAGCCTTATATATTTTGTTTCCTAAATGAATGAAAAACTACCTACCTAACATAATAATACTTTGTATTATTTTTCTGCAACTAACAGTGCAATAAAAAAAGTGAAAATAAGTTTTAATAGTGTGATAAGAAAAGTGAAAAGTAATTTTTAGTGTGATTATGTTGTTTTCTTTTCATTTAATGGTCATATTGATATGTGTAAGATATTTGGTTCATTTTGTTCTAGATTGCAAGGTGTTGTATCACTTGGGCACTGTAGGCAAGTGTTCTGAATTTCATCATTTAACTTGGTTTGGAATTAGGAATCCTGCAGTGATCACATGAATGGATTTCAGGATTTCTCTTGATGTTGATTCTTACTTTTGTTCAGATTTTATCTGAAGAGCTGAGCTGCAGCGCTGATGACATAGTGAGTATTGAGTTGAATGTTTGTGATACCCAACCTAGTTGCCTTGGAGGTGGCAACAATGAGTTCATCTTCTCTGGAAGGTTGGATAATCTTGCTTCAAGCTTTTGCGCATTAAGAGCTCTTATTGATTCTTGCAAACTATCTAGTGATTTGTCCAGTGAAACTGCAATACGGATGGTTGCTTTGTTTGATAATGAAGAGGTAATTCCTTCTTGCACTAGTTGTAGCACAGTGTTGATATCGATTTCTTTAATGTTTCCCCTACAAATAATATTTAGAATAATTTATTAGTTTGTAAATTAGCATAGGAACATTCTGCTACTAAATAATTTTCTTTTGTGATGTGGAACTCAAAGCATTCTTTTTTTTTTTTTTTCTGTGAAGTCCATCACATGTGGCCTGTTGTCCCTCAATATATCAAGAGTGAAATTGTATTTACTTAGTAGCAGTAGCCATTAGATTTTCACTTCTCTTTTTTAGTAAGTTCATCAACATAGTCCAATGTGCTTGTTTATTTTTTATTGAAAAATAGTTGGTTTTGAAATTGTGCATTTATGTCAAAGTTCTTTCCAGTTGACTAGTTTTATGATTAGAAGAGAGTTGTGTGGCAACAAGGAAAGAAAAGAGTTGAGAAAATAAGAAATACAGTGGCTGCTATAATTTTGTGGATGGTAACTTGTGTTACTGTAGCAGCAAAATCTGATGGAATGAAGACAAGTAGAGGGAGAAGAGGAATCATGCAAGGAACATGTTTCTTGCCTTTTAGATCACTTATAATAAACTCAAATGGAATATTTCAGCTATAGAAAATTACTCTATTGCATTGTTTACTGGCTCTGTTTCTCATCGTTCCACAAGGACTACAACTTTTTAATTGAAAATTCCAGTAATTATTAAATAGGAAATAAATTACTTTCTATCTGAAAATAATGAAAAAATGCCCAACAAATTTTCCCAGCAGAAAGCGACTTAGTCTGTCGAAAACTTTTAGATTTTAATGAATGAGAAATGTCAAAATCACTCCTAAATTTATTTTCCTCATCTGCATTATATCATTGTTAATTATTGTTGTTTAGGTTGGTTCAGATTCGGTACAGGGTGCTGGTGCACCAACCATGTTTCAGGCAATGAGACGAATTATTGGATGCTTAGCTCATGACAAATTTGGAGAAGGTGCTGTCGAGCGTTCGATTCGACAATCTTTTCTTGGTATAGTTCAGCATACCCTATATAGTTTAGCTCATTAAGTTCTTTGTTTTGTTGTATTTTGTTGCAGACTTGAGATGACTGAATAAATAGGAGAATAATATTTGATTTTGAGTATCTCTCCTGGAAACTGTAGGTCTTTCCTAGCAATTTTGTTGATGAGTAAGCTATTTTCCCTTAAGAGTACATTGATGTTGAGAAGTCCTCGTTACTTAAGCACCTCCCCTAATTCTTCCCAAAGATATGCTGCTTAGTCAGAGCCCTGAGGCACCAACTCAGGTGCACCTCCTTTTATTAGCATCTTCACCTAGTCTTCATAGTATACAACATCTAGAAGACTTTAAAAACTGTAAGAATTACAGTTTAAACCAGAACATTGAGAATTTGTTTTGTGTGCGGTAAGATATTTACTGAATTTGGATGAGAATTCATGAAGAAAAGTAAAAAAGAAAAAAGGAGTATGGATTCTTCTTTTTCTTATAGGAGTTATTTTTGGAGAGGATTTCTATGAGAGAAGATTTCCCCATATTAGAAATGCATTAAGCAGGGGCAGAAGAAAAGGAAGAGGAA
The DNA here is from genome assembly GCA_947683625.1 of Mallotus nudiflorus. Classification (NCBI taxonomy): domain Eukaryota; kingdom Viridiplantae; phylum Streptophyta; class Magnoliopsida; order Malpighiales; family Euphorbiaceae; genus Mallotus; species Mallotus nudiflorus. The sequence continues at coordinate 404,825 of CANTUR010000793.1, read as the reverse complement.
TCCCACATCCAATTAAAATTTATTGAGGAAGAAGATAAAATTATATGGAGAGTTATAGGATATTGGTCTTCGAAATCAGAGGATTCTCAGAAAATAAAATTTACTTTTCAAGATTTTGGTATTGTGATGTTTTTTTTTTTTGTGTTTTTGATGTTAAGAATCAAAGTTGCCTCTCTGTTATGAATATGATCCTAATTGTAAGGTATGGAATTTGCATCCCACATTGACATTTATATGGACTTGGGCTCTCCCACTTCAACAGCTAGCTTTTGGGTTGTAGTTCTCCTGATGTTCACATCACTATCTGCGGCAATAACAGGATCAAATACATTTTTTTGGGTGCTGTGGAGGAGTGGGTTTAATATACATCCAAGAGTTTTTTTCTCTTTTGCTGCTTTCCTATTTCCTCAAGATTCTGTTTTTTTTTTTTTTACAAAAATCGTGTCTTTTTTTTTTTTAAAGGACTACTGGGAAAAAAGAGAAATGAAAGAATGTGCATGAACCTGCTACCTACCTAGTCAGGATGTTGACTACCAATACATGGAATGCACGTTGCCTGCAATACGTTTACACCAGACAAACTATTTTACATGAAGCATGAATTCGTTAGAGGGGGGAAAACAGAAGCATGAGGGATATTGGGAAGCAATACCATTAGGTTGAGAGTAATGTGTTTAAATTTCTCTCTGTTTGTGTGAAATGTGTGGCTTCCTTGTTAAAGATAATTTTGTTGCTGTTGGCAAACACAATGTGAAAGTAAGTGGCATGGATTCAAGTTTACAGACTTCATTTCAATAGGTTCATTAAGCCTTTTACCTTATTATCTGAGTTTTGTGGTAGGATGTAGATGTAAAGCTAGGACCTAAATAGTGTCTCCAGTTCAAATGATTTTGAGTTTCTTCTTTAATATGCTATATTATAAACAAAGGTCTGAGTTTCTTTTCTCCTTATCTACTCTTTTTCTTTAGTGTCTGCGGACATGGCTCATGGAGTTCATCCAAATTTTATGGACAAGCATGAAGAACACCACCGGCCAGAAATGCAAAAGGGACTTGTTATCAAACATAATGCAAGCCAACGGTATGCTACAAATGGGATCACAGCTTTTCTCTTCAAAGAAGTTGGCAACATCCTCAAACTTCCGACTCAGGTAGCTGTCTATCAAACTGGGTCATCCTGCTTTCTATTTTGTCCATCAAACTATTTTGTATTGAAATTGTGTTTAAAGTAGGAGTTGATAGACAATAGTTCAAAATACATTGTACTTTACATATGGTATTTTAATGCCATTACTATCTATTGATCACAATGAACGATCTTCACATGTTATTACCAGACAAAGGTATCATATGCATTTTGTTTCCGGTTCTCCTGGGAGCACTATTCTAGTTTAAGGAATTAACTCAGGATGATAAACTTTGTTTTCAAATATTATGGACAACTCTTTTTTGAAAGGGTGGATATTGAAAACTCAGTTTTGATGGGTTGATATAATGTTCTAAAAATAAAAAAGATGGGGTTGATATGCCTGGAGTAGTCATTGGGAGTTTTATGGAGAGCATCATATGGGGAACAATGAAGCATTCAAATATCTTTTAGTTATCGGGTAGAGTTTCTTTTCCTTCTTTTCTGTTCGTGGTGGAGCCTTGAGAGAGAAATTTACTGTGTTTGGTCTAGCTTTAGAAATTGAGATTTTGGTGGGTCACTTTATCTTCAAATTCCTGCGGGATGAATTTTATAATTTTCAACTTCTGTCCTTGATTTTCTTAAATTATCTGCCTTGCTCTCTTAATTTTTCATGAATGAGATCATTTATGGTGGACCTGCCATTTACCCAGCTCCTATTCTATTGATGTAGTTAGCTTTTTATGGGGAAAAAAGGAAGAGAGAGCAAAAGAAGAAAGGTGTAATCCGAGTAACTTTGAAAATTTTGCATGCTTTTGATGAGAAAAAAAATAAAATAAAATGATGCCTGACTTGTTTTTATGTTAAAATGTCACCCCTTGGTCAATGACGTAATTGGTTCATCCTAAGTGGCCGTCTGCTAGTTATTTTCATTGCTCCTCTCACTTTTGAGGTGCAATTATTTAATGTCTTATTTCATCTCCAACTGAGTTCTTTTCAATATTTCCTCATTGTAACCTTTCATGGACCATTAATCATGCCCTCCATTTTCTTGATATTATAGCATAGTCAACATGCATTATCTAATTTTGAAATTGTTGCATCATCAAATTTTTGTTTACTGTATTAGAGTTTGCAACTATGCTATTGGGATTCATTTTATTTTATTTTTTCTCTAGGAATTTGTGGTAAGAAACGATATGGGATGTGGGTCCACCATAGGCCCTATTCTTGCTTCTGGAGTTGGCATTCGTACAGTTGATTGTGGGATTCCTCAACTCTCCATGCACAGGTACCATACTGATTTGGTTCGTTGTAACAATGTAATGTTTACCTCAACTTAGTGAAGCAAATCATGAAATAATGAGTGCAGTTAGTGATGCAACCGGAATGAAGGCTCTGAAAGATAAGGAGATAAGTGCTAAAATAAGAGGGGAGCATAGAAATGGCTTAAAAATATGAGGACAAGATGGAAAAAAGTGAACAGTGTGCTTGGAGAAACAAGAGGAAGTCAGGATAAATTAATGTAGTCTAATTCCTCTGTTTAGTATTAGAATGGGCATGGGAAACAGAGAAAGGGAAAGAACAGAAAATATTCTATTTGAAATGTAGAGAGGCAGAGAAATTGGAGAATGAAATTATTTGGTTTTTGTCCACCAACGTTGTCTTCCTATAAAATTTTATAAATAAATTGCACTCCTGTCGTAGCACTTAGTAATGATTAAGAAACAACATCCTCCTAATGAACTTCCAATGAGACATGAAATTCATTTTTGAGGTGGGGCAGCTTCAACCCTCCCCCATTTTCTGCTTCATTTCACTGACTAAACACTGAAGAGGAATCTAATGTGTGATATGCAGTATTGATAAATCAATTATGCCTATGTTTGGTGTTTTTACACTATTGATTACTGTCAGGGATTTCTTACAACGGTATTGTCCGCATTATATCATTGCTTGTTTTTCTAAATTGAAATGCAGTGTGAGGGAAGTATGTGCAAAGGAGGATGTAGATATTGCTTACAAGCATTTCAAGGCATTCTACCAAAACTTTTCAAGCCTAGACAAGAAGCTTCAAGTGGATTAAGCCCGCCTTATTTAATTATTTTCTGGGATGCTTTGTATGTGGAAAGTTTCCTACCTTTTTTTCCATGTAAAGAGAGCAGAAGAAATATCAAGTCGATTCGTCAATTTTTATTATGGGTGGGCATAATCTTGCCACCAAAAAGGAAAGATATGTTAAGAGCTTGGACCGGTACCTAAACTTGTAAAGACTAATTTTTTTTTTTTTTTTTTTTTTTTGTCTTTTGGAACGCTTCTAAAGACTAATTTGTTGAGAGGAAACCAAACAATAATTTGTATCTCAATGCTTTCCACTTAAGAAAGATGAATTCAGGAACTGCATCAGCAAATCAGGATTTATTTAAGTTCTCCGGATTTGCGTTAGAAGTAGAGCTGAGATTGAGGTCGGATAAGCGTTTGCATTGTATTTTGCCTTGGAGAGCTTCTGCTTTAGCTCAGATAACAAAGCCTGATTCTCCCGGTTCAGTTGTTAAGCTTTCTTCCGAAGCATCTAATTCTGTTGAATGGTATAACAGTTCTGCAAATATAGCTCTGTGTTCACCTTATCCATGTTGAGCACTGAGCAGCAATTAAAGGTCCCTGAAAATATCGCAAAACACAGGTTAAAATCTCATATGATAGCAAGCTAATAATAGGTCCTGGAGTTTATAGGATTGCATGCGTGTTAAGCTATGTCTGAACCCCTTTTTAAGGATGGATAAGAGGTTTAATTCTTTGATATTTGCATGCATGCTGTATATTGCATGCGGCGTGTAGCTTAATAATCTAAATACTATATTACTTCGCTATTTTTTTTCCATAACTGATTAAATGCATTCATTTTTCATGAATTAAGTTTATGAAAAAAAAAAAAAGGGGGACTGACATGACATAACAATAAAAGGAATATTTAAGCAGCTGAAAGAGAGTAGAAACAGTATCTGCTGAAGGGAAAAAGTGACTGATAAAAGAACTTGCCTGCTGTTTTATCAATTTGAAACAAAGAAAAAAATAGAAAGGAGATGGTTTTAGGTCTAATTCAATACGGGTGTGTGTATTTGGGTGTCTTGAAGTAAAGGGTAGTCTTAATATAACATGGAGATCATTCAAAAGCAGCAGTCTTAGAAACCCATCCAGGTTTTTTCCCGTGAAAAATCTTTTGACGAGATGTGTAGTCGCCACAAACATATTTGAAAGTGGAGCTGTTAGGGGAAGTGCACGTAAAAGAAAGGAGCTTAATGCACACTCTTCAGTCCTTTCATCTGGTGCTAATACAAGGCGAAGAAGAAGCAAGGGAAATTTTTCCATTAAAAGGGCCAGTGCACATGGTAAACATGTGAACAATTGTCAAACTACTGATAATAATTTTTGTCCACTCTTGACCCAACCTAAAATCTGGCCAAAATCCCATTCAATTTGCTCGAGTGTCCCCTTGGCATATGCCCAAGTGATAAAAAGTACCCGCAACGCCACTACCTGACACCACAACAAAAACACCAAATGGTTTTCTGAACGACAGAGGCTGATATTAACAAGGTCAGAAAGACAGAAACTTAAGCAGTGTAAGATTTTTCTATGTAGAGACTGCTGGAAAACCAAGCTGCTGTGAACCAAATACAAAATGCTACTTCCAACCAAAACATCATTCATGTATTTTTCACTTTCGGCTCTTAAATGGTACTGCAGGATAAGAGTGACGACACTTTGTAACATCTACCATAATATATAACCATAGGAACCAGAAATTAAAGGGACAGTGAGATATTTACCGTTATCTTTTTTTCAGCAAATGTGATAAGAAATAACAAAAATACAGGGATAGTGAATCAAAGATCACAAACACAATAATACATATGTTTCTTCAATCATCATAACATTGCTGCATGTTTATGAACTTTGGAATTTCTTTTAAGCATCTAGTACAAGGAACTTGTAGAGTAATAAAAATCTGTTCATATTTTATACCAGTGTATGGTGTAATGAATAGATTTCATCACATACTCTCAGTGCAATCCTAAAGAAGTCTAACTCGTATAGCACACAAAACAGCTAGCTAGAGGGATCATTTTACATCTACATTCCATGTTGTAAAGCAATCCCTGCTCCAGTTAATAGGATTCAGCAAGCTGATGGTCTGGGCGATGCATGACAAAATGAAAACAGCAACACATGGTCACTCTGCATTACCTTTGCTATGCTGTTACATCCACCACTATCACCATATCGTCAACTCCAACTCACCATTACTATTGTTACTAGCTCTGAAGCCACCATGTCTGCCAAAAACTGCTCTAATCACTCCAAAATCACAACCTGATCCAAACTGGCACCACCACCAGATACTTGAAAAATGCAAAGTTTAATCATGTGTAATTTCATCAGTCAACCATATTAAATTGTTATTAAGCAAGTGAGTTTTCTTCAGGTTATAAGAGAATTAAAGACCAACAAAAATCTGCCTTCGAAGCTAGCATCTGTCACAACAGCCTCCCTACCATACTAAATCACCAGACACCACCAGACACTTGCAAAGTAAAGTTTATTCAAGCAAAGTTTTATGTAATTCAGTTGTGCTAACTTGTTATTTAAGAAAAATGACATCATTTTTTTAATATTTGCTTTGAAATTATAGGAGACATAAGCAAATGAAAAGATTATTTCCAGTTCAGTTATTCATATGTTTGCTCCTTGTTTTCAATATAATAGACATTAGCAATTCATACCAAATGGCTCCTAAAATTCAAAAGGTAGAGTAATGCAACAAGGCATACCTCCTTCCAAATGAAGAACAGCATTCCCAAATATGCTGCTTGTATTCTAAATTCCACTCTTCATCATCAATGGTAAAACAGGGCTTCCAATAAATCACCTATTGATCCAGCAAGCCTTTGCATATCGTCATCCACCATCAATGGTAAAACATGGGCTTCCAATCAAAAACCTATTGATCCAGCGAGCCTTTGCGTATCTTCATCCTTCATCACATGTAACAAGCTTCAAGTGATACTGAGACTAGTGCAATGAATTCTAATGCAAGATCTCCCCTCCCATCCACCTCATATCCTGCACTGCACTCCTGCTAGTTTGTTTGCTTCTTTTTTTCTTTTCTCTCTCTCTCTCTCTGAACAACTCACTCCTGCTAGTTTGTTTGCTTCTTTTTTTTCTTTTCTCTCTCTCTCTGAACAACTCACTCCTGCTAGTTGACATGTATGATGCTGTATCACTGCATATACAGTCCAGATTGCATGTTGTAGGGAAGACAACGTACAAGCCCCTCACAGGGGGCTGGGATTAGTTATTAAAAAATATACAATTTTCTTCAATTGGACACTTGACAAAATGCAGCCTTGAACATGGCTCAATCATCAGACTGCATGTCCTCTCAATTCTTTCACCATCCATTTGAGAGCAAACAAATTTTTCATTTTTCTTACAAACAGAAATATAAAATGTAAGGCAATTACTTTCCGTGAAGCCCTGAGATAAGTATAATGAATTATGAAAAACTTTTTTACTTCACTCAGTAACATTTGAGTTGATTTAAGAAGCATTGAAGAGCATGAAAGTATAAATGTATATACTACAAATTAAACAAACAGAAATGCTTGCATCTAAACAGCAAAGACATGTAAGAAGTTGAGATATTTAAGATGAATCTTATTGCACTTTATAAACAGTTTCTAGATAATTCATTAAGAATCAAAAGATATGCCATGACAAAAGATGCACAAACAATATTGTAAAGACGAGTGCAATTACAAGAACATAGGCAAAAACCATGAGAAAATTAAAATGCATCCACTAACTGGCAAGTTTGCATATGTCCTCATACTCGATAGCCTTAAGCACCCTTCCATCGTAAATCCCCTTCTCTATTTGCACAGTGGCACAAAACTTCTCTGTATCCACTTTCAGCAACCTCGCATTTGACCCTCTATAGGCTCCATTAACAATCCGCACAAGACCACCAATCTGAGGAATCACTGTCTCAAGCTCTTCCTGATCAACTCTCAAAACGTGCTTAGTCTCAAGCATCTCAATTTGCCCAACGTACTTATCAATAACTTTCCTTACAACCCCTTTTTGTTTATAATAACCTTTCTCTGCCAATGCCTTACTCATCACCTTAACAACAATCCCTTCACAAAGCCAATAATCCTTCCGGTTGCTCCTCTCTTTTGCTTTTTCTTCCTCCCTCATCAACTCCTCCAACGCTGATTTCCCACTTTTACCAACATCAGCAACTTTATTGTCTTTCTTATTCTTCCTCCCTTTCTCCTCAATTCCTTCTTCAAAAACCAACCTACTTTTCGAACTCTCCCCTTTTTCTTTCCCAGTATTACTACTTTTTGAACCAAGAGCGAACCCAATCTTAACCCCATCCTCCAACTTCAACATCTTAGCTGGTGGCTCCACCACTTCATTACTTTCTCCTCCTCCTTCATTTTTAACTGTACTACAGAATTGCTCAGCCTTCTCAATTTGCTTCTGAATCTCCCTTTCCTGCTTCTCCTCCTCAGCTAAATCCGCCTTAATTCTCTTATTTTTCATCTTCTCCTTAAACAGGGTCTCTGAATCTCTGTCAATATAAGTGATGAACCACCCTTTAGGTGTCTCCTCAACCTTACACTTCCCAGTCCGACCCAAGTACTTAACGAACTCAGTCAAAGTAAGCCACTGCGTAGAATTCATATGCACATGATGCCTATCATGGATATACTCATTATAAACAACAGTAGCTGCCACACGCGAGAACCTGTGGCTCCGGCGCATGAGGTCAAGAAAGGTATTCTCGAATTCCTCGGAGTAACCTTCGACAACACGATGCGGGTTTTGGCCGAATATAGCCATCTGACGCTGGTGACTCTCGCTCATACAATGGCACTTAAAACCGTTCTCATCGCGGCACTGTTTCTGACACATTTGACAGTACCATCGGAGCTTTTGGAGACCTTTGGCTTTGATTCTGTTTGCTATAGCTTTTGGTGTGAGGAAATCGTTCTTACCCATTTGAGATTAGAAGCAATTGAAGCTGAAAAACACAGAATTCAATAAATTTTTACAGCGTCAGACACTAAATTAGGGTTACGAAATATCTTTATTTTTAGTTAATTGAATTAAAATAAAAATTGGATTATAGGAAAAAAAAAATGCATTGATTTGATTATTGTTTATATATTTATACTCACAAAGATATTGTCGCCAGCGGAGCTGGATTTCTGTAGCGGCGGTGCAGGATGAAGTCTGAACAGGGAAGACGAAGGGTCCTATTCTTCGTTTTTTTTTTGGACAAATGCTCAAATTGGACCTTAAGTTTTCATCTCAAGGCCGAATTGCTTTGTTTTTAACTTTCCTAGCCAACTTGATATAAAAGTTCAGTTGTGATCATTGGCCCAGTTCGGTAAAAAAAGTGCACCCAACTGTTGTTAACCAAATAAATTAAAACTAAGGGTAAAAACTCTAATGTTTATATCGATCACCAAATTCAGCATTAAAAACAATTTTTTAGAGCATTTAAATATAAAATTAAAAAAAAAAAAAAGTTTCACAGTTAATAGTTGCTAAAACAATTTCTTTTGGTATCAAATTGTAATTTATTAATATAAAAAATTAATTATAACCTAAAAGTTCATTTACCTTCCACTCCTGCCTTTTATTTCTATCGGCCAAAAGTTATAGCAACATTAAAAGAAAAAAAGAGAGACAAGACATGTATGGAGGATGCAGCCTTAGTTCTCCATCTCTCACAATTCCTTATCAAGACTCAATTCTACCTTTGCAACTTTCTTTTATCATCATTTAAATGTTCATCTCCTCCCATCTGAGCCAATTTGTCTTTTATCCTAAAAGCCTTAAATTCACTTTTTTTTTTTTTTTTTAACCATTTACAGTTATCTTTCCGGTGGAAACTTTGAAAAACCTGTATTCATGACAGGTCAATAAAGATGGTACAATGTGTTGAAGTAAGCCGAGGACAGAAGCTCCAATCAGGAGGAGATAATTGTGGTTGTAATTGTAGAATGATTTGTGGAGAGATTTTGTCACGATCCGAACCTGAGGGTATGTGACCGGCATTAGGGAATGGGAAGATATAAGATTCTCGAAACCCATAGTAAGTCTAAAAGAAAAGATAAACAACACCTTATAATTTAAAATCTTATTTTAAAACAGAACACATTATCAAACTAATTTTTCTAAAATTTAAAACATAATTGAATACATAATTAACATATTTTCAGCGTCACATATATAAATCAAACTTAAATCGTTATACATAAATGTGGTGCATATAAATAAAATACACAAATACACTCAAATCATATAATTCATAGTACATTTACTGCTGCAGCTATTTAGAACATTACGACAATACAGCTTACAATGATCTACATAAAATGGCCGGTGATGAAGAAATCCGGCGTGGAGGCAGTTTGAGGTCGAACTCTCAAGCTCCTGAAAAAATAAATTGAGAGGAATCAGATTTCACTGAGTAAATCAATAATAAGAGCTGTACAGTTTGAAAACCTTAAAGTTATAGTAAAAAAAATAATTTATAATATATAGATATAGCTTTTGAAAAATCTCGATAGAATTCTAAACCCAAAAAAATCTAAATGGTCAACTGGGCCCACTTAATCCAACTAGACTATCAGTCCCTGAGAGCAAAGGCATCGACCGAGGCACCAAGTCGTAGCCATTCACTTAATCCAAATATATGGCACCAGCGGTCCCCGAGAGCTAGGGCATCAACCGAGGCACCCATCCCAGTCCATTTTTAACCTTACAATCACTGGCGGTCCCCGAGAGCACAGGCTTCCACCGAGGCACCCGTCCCAGTTTAACATTCACCACTCATATATAATTTGGATCCACCTCTCAATCTCTACCATGTGCACACGGTCCTGGTGAGGCCCACCAGGTAGCTTGTTCCACCAAAATTTTTCAAAATCGATTCTTAAATAAATAAAATGTGTTTTAAATCTTAAATAACAGCATTAAATTAAATAAATCATATGTTAAATATAAAAATATGAGCGCATGCATTCTTTAAGTAAACACATACACAGATCATTCTATTGACTTACAAGATGAATACGAACGCTGACGGCCACGCGTCTGCCTCAATCTCACGGCTTCTGCTCCGATATGCTCTAGAAAGAAATTAACAAATCGATTTTTAAAACATGACTATGAAATAAAAATCGACAATCAACAAAATAGTGAAATTTCAGGCTAACTCGAGGAAAACTGGACAAGACTCGATAGATAGGACAAAGCCGAACTAACTGTAGAAATTATTACGAATATCACGTTTTTTGAGAAAATCTATCAAAATTTCGGCAAAGTCTCTTCTGTAAAACGGACATCTCTCTACCAAAGGTAGAGCCAAACCTGCATAGAAAACGCACTTCTAATAACCGCAGACATACATACTCGAGTCGGACTTCCAAAACTACATTTAGCCCCGACCGAGATCACAACTCAACAAAACACCAAGAATTTAAATCATTTATTTTCCCAAAATGCATATTACACCCACATATATACTAAATATATATATATACATATATAATCTCAATTATTCAAAAATTAAACAGTTCAATTTGCATTTCATTATCAAAGTATAAATATAACCTAAATTAAAGCCATTATACCAAACATGCTAAATACAACCTTATATTCAATTTTTATTACAAAAAAAATAATGTATTATAAATATATATATAATATTTGGAATTAATATTCAAAATTAACATTACTTAATTAAAAATATCAATTAATTTATAAAAATCCCCTAAACCTCTTAAATATTAATAAAACTAGCTAAAATATATGTTTAACTATAATTAACATAAAATTACATTTGTACCCCTAAATACATAAATTACATAATGTATTATTAATACTAAAAAAATTCCTTAAAATTATTTAATCATCTAAAAATTATTTTCTCAAAATTAAATTTCTTAATATAATTAAAACATAAAATCAACTAATAACTTCCTCTAAAAACATAAAATCACAATTATCTTTTCTGGTTGTTGAACGGAATTAGGTGTTGATCTTAAGTTGTTCTAAGCTAGATGATGAGTTATACCATTTGGTTGTTCAAACGAGACACAATTGTTTAAATTGAACCGAAGGTTGTTCATTACTCACCAAAATGGTAGTACGGTCTCTAGGGACCCATATCCAAATGATTCAGTAACAAATCCCATGGTTTTGGCAATGTTGGTTGATTCTATTATTGGATGTATTTCACACACCATCTTGTATCCTGCTTAATATTTACCAAATTCTTCATTTGTTAAGTTTGTAAAATGGTTGACACTCAGCTTGTAAGGTCTATTGGCTTATTTGTTAAAGTTCTCAATATATTACACGTTAGTTTTTATTTGATAATAAAATGAAGTAATTTTACATTAAAAGTAGTTTAATTTTTAATAATATTTGTGTAAATTAAAACTTATGAGTCTACTTAAAACTATATAGTTTAATAGAAAAAAGACTGGTTTTGGTTAAACTAAGTAATTGTTATATATATATTTTTTGTTAGTGAGCCTTAAGTTGCTAAATAACCTAAATTGGAACATAAGTACTATATCAAAAAAAAAAGTACATAATAGTAATTTATTATTGAATAAAAAATGGTAATAAAGTAAAATAAAAAATTATAGCAGTATTGGTTTAGCTATAATATTATATTTTTTTAGTGTTGAACTCTAAGTTTATAGGTAAATAGCCTCAAATATTATGTAGGTATAATATATAGTGGACATAAACTAATAGTAATTTAATATTAAATAAATAAAAATTATTAAGTGTCGTAAAAAATTATATATCTATAATTGAATTTAATATAAATATTAGTATTAACTAAAAATAGTTGAATTGGTACGTTAACATAATAGTTAATGCTAAAGAAATAAATCAACCTAAAACTATGTAACTTTAGAGTGATAATACGTAGTTTCATAATGATAGTGCATAACTTCTGTTAGACTTAATTATTATTATTTTTGTAAATGTTAAGTTGAATGCTAAATTCCTAACTAATATAATATTAAATATTAAATAAATAAAATATTAAGTTGATATAAGAAAATAATAATGTAATATCAAATAAATAAAAATTATTAAGTAAAATAAGTAACTAAAAAAAAGTATGAAGTGTAATAAAAAAAATCTATATATTTATAACTGAAGGTAAAATAAATATAAGTATTGGATAAAAGTAATCAAATAATTTAGTTAATATAACAATTAGTATTTTTTTCAGGGACTATAATAAATAGTGTTGAATAAATAAGTTAACCTAAAACTATAGAATTTACATAAAAACCCACTTTTATTTGTATTTAGAACAACAACTAAACATGTTATGGTAGTGAGTGTATATATGGTTTTGAAGCGTGATATAGTCACTTTCTTTTAAGTGTTTATTGCCCCCACTATATGTTTACTCCATGTTTTTTATGGCAAAACACTTAGAGGATACAACAAAGCATGAAAACTTAGATAGCAAAAAATCTTAAGTTTTCCCAAAGAACCTTTTAAGAATACAAAATAAATGCAAGAGAAAGAACAAAGAAGCTAATAATCATCCTTTAAAGGTGTATGAGATGTGTATTTATAGGGCTATATGTATCTTTTAATTCAAGAAATAATCATCCAATGAAAAGTCATAACCATTCCTTGAATAGTTGCAACTCAAAACAAGTTTTTCATATCTATAAAGTTGTGTCTATCAACACACCTTATAATATACCCATGTATGTCTCTGAAAGTTTAAAACCCATCGAACATGGCTTGGAACATGCTCGTGTTTCAAACCATACAACTTTATGGATGAAATACTAATTGGATACATGGTTTGAAACATGCTTTTATTTCAGACCATGTAACTTTCTAGATAAAATACTTATTGGATACATGATTTGGAACACTGTCACGATCCAAAACAGGGGCCATGACCGGCGCTAGGGAATGGGAATTCTTTCGAATCTGGAACCCGTAGCAAGCCTAAAAATAAAATAAAACATGCAATAATAATAACAATATATAATGCAGCGGAAATAAAAATCATAAATATAATAATAGCATATGCACCAATTGGATTTAAATCAAATCCTCATCTCATATATATAAACTCTTTTAATACAAATCCAGTTCAAATATAATACAACATCTCTTTAATAATTAAATGACTACTGCAGTGTCTAGATAAAATAAACCCAAGACTCAAAGAAACAGTTTACACAAAGAAGCCGGGGCGGAAGAAATCCGACGTATAGGTCTGCTACTGAGGTTTGAAGACAATGACTCTCCTGAAAAATAGTCAACGGAGGGGAGTCAAACCTCACTGAGTGAATTATTATAATATATATACATGCATACTAAATGCCAATGCACACAGTCAACAATATATATATAATATGTATATATACAAGCAACTACACACAAATGCAATAAAAATCATTTAATATATTTTTATTGGAAATCATAGTTTATGAAGGATCGAATAGAACCCTAGAATATCGCAACCTCGAAAACAGTGTTAGACAATACTCTAGCCATACAGGCTCACTTATTCCAAATATATTCACTTGTTCCATTTAGACAGTAGACTGGCCCTGAGACACTAAGTCAACCAAGCTCCAGCAGTCTGACTGTCAGTGTGATTGGCCCCGAGACACTTGGTCAACCGAGCTCCAGCAATCACACTCCCAAATCACATCACACATCAGATAAATCAGTTCCAATCAATATCCACAAATGGTTAGTAATACAGCCTAAATGCTATAAGCGTACCGGTACGTACTCGGTCCTAGTGCTGCCCACTAGGTAGCACGTTCTATTGATATCCTTCATTAATAATATAAAACATTCATTCACAAATAAATGATGCATGAATTTAAAAAAAATAACAATATAAACCACATATATATACTGGAAATATACCAAAAATAAACCAGGTATATTTCGAGTATATATACGTCAAATAAATTCAATCAAATTACAAATTAAGCTAGAAATATATTTAAAAACATTTTAAATATAATTTATTAATAAAACATGCATAAAATTTAATATATACCAAAAATAAACCAAAAATATACTTAAATACTAATCACGTTATTTATGCATATTTAATCAAAATAAAACATATATTCTAAAATCATGCATCATAAAGCAGATATATGTAAAATAGTAACTCACACTTAGTGCGCTCCACGAGATGGGTCCGACGGGCCTGGTCCACTAGGCCTCGGTCTCGGTGCAACTAGACAAACAATAAATAATAGACATCAGAATGAACCTAACAGAAAACCCTAAAACTCAATATAGAATATTAAACACAGAATCAAAATTAGGGTTCGACCGGATATCACGTTTTACGAGAATTCTACCGAAAATTCGACAGAATCTCCCTTGTAAAACGGACATCTCTCTACTCAAAGAGTAGAACCGACCCTATAAAGAAACACACTTCAAAAAATAATGCAAAATTACATTCACAACCCCTCGGTCGGACTCCAAACTACAACATACCGACTGGGGTCCACAATCACAGAACAATTACGGAAATACCAAAAATACCCTTATAACATAGAAATTCATTTTATAAGTAGAAATTACATAATGAACCTTAAAACACTGTAAAAACCGACAAAAACTCATTTTATTAGTAAAATCGTATATTATATATATAATTGAAAATAATTCACGAAAAATAGTTTTAATTAGTTAAAAATACCAAATAATTTGTGGAAATCATTTTTATACCTTAAATAACTATTAAAACCAATTTAATTGCATTTTTAGCCAATTTCATGCAAAATTACCAAAATGCCCTTATATATATAAATATACTGAAATTCATTCAAAAATTCACCAAAAATAGTATAATTATCCAAAATTAATTTTCTCAACATATTTATCAATAATATTAATAATTAAACTCAATTAAATAATTAATTTCAATTTAAAACACAATTAACCTAATTTTCCCAAAATTACATAAACTTAAATAATTCAAAATAAATACATAGAAATTCATAAAAATTCCAAATAAATTCCTATAATTCATTTCAACACCTATATTTATCATAAAACATAATTTCATAATTTAATTAATTAATTTCCGAAAATTAGAAAATAATATTAAAATATTCAAAAATACCAAAAAATCAAAATAATCTCCAAAAATTCCACAAAAATTCATACATGTAGATTAAGCTAAGGGGAACAACATTTGTGAAGGGATTTTTTATGAATCAATCAAATTGAAGTTCAAAAAATTCAAGAACCCTAATATGGCCGAAATTGAAAATTTGAAACCTAAGCAAATCAAGACCATTTAAGCTCAAACCAAAGCTAGAATCACACTCATCGGAGCTCAAGGAGAAGAAAGAGACTGGCGGTGTCGAAAATGGTGGCCGGAATCGTCGTGATCGACGGTGAAGAGGAATTCGGCTTCTTCGGCCAAAACCGATCTCCAGACGCCAGAAACGGCTGCTACAGGCGGCGAGGAAGGCTGGGGAAGGTGATGGCATGCCGGACGGCACACAAACAGCAAGGAAACGGCGTGACAGGTGGCGGACGGTGAGGGAAACGGTCGGGGAGTGAGAGGAAGGGGATAATGGCAATTTGGTAAATAAGTTAAACTTTATAATTTGTTTAATATTAAATGTATATATGTATATATATATACTTTATACTATATAATAAAATAATATTAAATTACACACATTAAATATACACCACACACTTAATATTTAATATTTTAAAATTTAATAATAAATAAAAATAATTAAATAACAATAAAACTAATAAATAAATAATAAAATATTAGGATAATATTAATTAAACCCTAATTAGATAAATAATTACACAAATATATGTTATTTAGTATTTTAAAAATATGTATGAGTTCATGCAAGTCTGTAAATATATTTAAAATAATTAATAGTAAATTATTTACGTGAAAATTTCCCCGAAAATACAAGTCCCGGGAAAATTTTACGTAAAGTACTCAAAATAATACATAATAATTAAAATAGGTTTTAAATACATATCAACTCGTAAAAATATCATAATATATATACAAAAATTATTAACACTGCATATCCCGATGCAGTATTAAAATATTTAAAAACACGGGATATTAAAAACACACTTGTGCTTCTAACAATATCAGCCACTACTTATATCAAATACACTCAACACGACCGTGTACATGCCTATGTTGTTCTCCAACATGTTTTTCCACTTATTTTTTTTTATGAAAACAAAGTGAGATACATATTTCTCTTGCATTTATACACTTTATACTTCAAACTACATTAAATTATTGTAATAATTCCCCCCTTAGTTTGTTGTATAAAGTATTAAAATAAGTTGCACGCATAATAATAGTATTTTTTATTCAAACTATTACTTAGTGTAAACATTTCAAGTCCCTAATGAAATCAATGGTGACATACCTCTTAAACCAAAATAAATGTTAATGGTGATTAAGTCTTAAACCATGATTTCTTAATATTAAAAATAGAAACATCACACACATGAAACTTTAATTTCTTTCATAAGTTCATAAAGTCTTATCACTAATATGGCATTGTGCTACAATCCTAAATTCATGAACATTTACAAAGTTTTACTACTTTGTTGAAGCGGTACCACTTCCTTGATCCCTAAATATTTAGAACTTTGAACTTATTAAGAGTAAAACCACACATCCTTCTAATAGTTTAGTACTAAATTATTAACATTAATATTACTTTACACCACTTATCAATTAATTTATTATTACCCATTAAACTTCTTTTTTAGTGGTAGTGCTAATAAGAAGTTGGGTTCCCATCAATTGATAAGCTTAGTTAAAAGGCCTTAATCCCATTATGGTAGAAGTACTTTTAACCATATCTCTTAAGAGTGCTTTTATAAATGGATTTGCCAAGTTCTTACAAGACCTTATATACATTATGGTAATAATACCATCATAAATCAATTGCCTTATAAACTCATATCTTAAGCTTATATGTCTAGACTTTCCATTATATATTTTATTAAAAGCTTTAGACATAGTTGCTTGGCTATCGCATATAAGGAAATGGTTGGCATTAGTTGTGGCCACAACTATATATCTAACAATAAATTTCTCGGTCAATCTTCCTCCTTACTTGTAGCTATTAAAGCTGTAAGTTCATATTCCATCTTTGAATGAGTAATACACGTTTGTTTCTTTAATGCCCAAGAAATAGCGCCATCACCAAGTGTAAAAATCCTACCAAAGGTAGATTCATTATCACTTGCACTAGTTATCTAACTAGCATAAGTATAACCCTCTAATATGGTTGGAAAACTATTATAAAACAATCCAAGATTTACAGTTTTCTTTAAATATCCAAGTACCCTCGATATTGCTTTTTAATGATCACCACTAGGATTATTAGTGTATTTTAATAATTTACAAACTGCAAAAGCAATATTAGGCATTGTACAATGCATTGCATACATCAAGATACCTATAGCACTAGCATATTCAACTTGTGTTATTGTTGTACCAGTATTCTCAACAAGCTTAGATGATACATCATAAGGGGTGTTTGCATCTTTGATATTTAAGTGACTAAACTTATTCAAAATTTTCTCAATATAATGAGATTGAAAAAAAGCAAAACCTCCACTATGCTTTCTAACTTTAATACCCAAGATTGTATCTACCTCATTCAAATATTTCATTTTAAATCTTGAGGATAAATACTTCTTTGTATCATTAACACCATCTAAGTTTGTCCTAATGATGAGCATGTCATCAATATAAAGACAAATAATAACTCTACACTTTTCATTAAATTTAAAATATATGTACTTTTCAGCATTATTATGTTTAAAACCATACTCTAAAATTACAAAATCAAACTTTTCATGCCATTGCTTTGGAACTTGTTTTAAACCATAAAGTGACCTAATTAATTACACATTTTATGTTCATTTTCAGGTAGAAAAAATCCTTCTGGTTGCTCCATACATACTTCCTTATCTAAATCACCATTCAAAAAGGCTATTTTAACATCCATTTGATGTACATACAAATTATATATCTATGCTAGAGTCAAAAGCACTCTAATGGTTGTTACTCTAGCCACAAAAGCATATGTATCAAAGTAGTCTATACCCTCATTTTGTTTAAACCATTTTGCTACTAATCTAGCTTTATAGGTTTGCAATGATCCATTCGTATTATGTTTCCTTCAAAAAATCCATTTACATTTAAATGGTTTAGAACCAGGAGGCAAATCAACAATGATCCATATATTATTACTCAATAACAAGTCCATTTCATCGTTAATTACTTCTTTCCAAAAAGTTGAATCTTTTAAAGACATTGCTTTTTAGAATGTCTTTGGATCATTCTCTATATTAAATAAAAGTGAAATTTTATTAAGAACTGTAGACCCATCTCCATCAACTATGAAAATAATGGATTAAAAAGATATAAATCTTGGAGGGGCACATTTCTCTTTTC
The DNA here is from genome assembly GCA_947683625.1 of Mallotus nudiflorus. Classification (NCBI taxonomy): domain Eukaryota; kingdom Viridiplantae; phylum Streptophyta; class Magnoliopsida; order Malpighiales; family Euphorbiaceae; genus Mallotus; species Mallotus nudiflorus. The sequence goes on along the minus strand of CANTUR010000793.1, from coordinate 386,104 downwards.
TAACTCTTTAACTTCTTCTAATTTCAATAGGAGAATCATAATTATTCTCTTTATCATTTGAGTTTTCATTCAAATGTATATCAAAATTATGAATATTAGTAAGTTCATTATCCAAATTAGAGTCATTAGAGACTTTATGAGAATCATTTTGAAATTTATTTTCAATAAAGTCTACATCCCTTAATTCAACAATTACATTTGAACTTAAGTCCAATATTTTATATGCCGTAGAATTCTTTGCATATCTAACAAAAACATCCTTTAATGCTCTCGGTCCTAATTTAATTCTTTTAGGATTTAGAACTCTATATAAGGCCGAACATCCCTAAATTCTAACATAACTTCAATTTAGTTTTTTGTTTTCCCATAACTCATATGGAAAAACTTTATATTTTCTTGAGGGTATTCTATTATGCAAATGACAATCAATGAGTAAAGTTTTTCCCTATAGGTTTGTTAGCAACTTTGCATTCATTAACATGACATTAACCATGTCCACTAACGTCCTATTTTTTCTTTCAGCAACCTCATTTTGTTATGGGATATATGGAGCATTTGTTTAATGTATAATTCCATTTTCTTCACAAAAAGAAGAAAATTCAATGGGAAAGTACTCACCACCTCTATTACTCTTTAAGATCTTTATCATATCCTTTTAATTTTCAACTTCAGATTTACAAATCTTAAACATATCAAAAGTTTGATCCTTAGTTTTCATCAAGTACACATATGTGAATTTTGAAAAATCATCAATAAATGTTACAAAGTAACTATTACCACTTCTAGTTAACATACCATTTTATTCACATATATCAAAATGTACTATTTCTAGTAAATTAATTTTCTTTCAATTTTAGGAAATGGTTTCCTAGTCATTTTTGCTGGAATGCAAACTTCACATGTAGGCTGATCATAATGAATGTAAGAAATCAAATCATGTTTTGCCATAAGTTTTAATGATCTAAAGTTTATTTGAGCCAAACAATCATGCTATAATGATAAAGATAGCTCAACAGTATAAATAGAAATCTGTGTGTTATTATTATTATTATTATTGTAACTAACATCAACAACACTTAATTTAAACATACCATCACATGAATAACCCTTCCTTCTTAGTTAAAATTAAATTATTATACTCTAACACAATCTTAACAACTTTCTTACAAAGTAAATTTATATAAACCAAATTCTTTCTAATTTTTGGAATATCCAACACATTAACAAATTGAATTTTCTTTCCTGAAGTAAATACTGATTCAATACTTCTTATTCCAAGAACCTTTATAGTATTGTGGTTTCCCATTAACATTTCATGTCCATCCTCTGTCTCTGTATAGTTCTTGAATAAATATTTATTGTGGAAAATATGGACGGTAGTACCAGAATCAAACCACCAATCATTTGACTTATTTATTGTTGTCATATGCACTTTTATTATCATTCTAATATGCAATTCAGAAATTATAACGACAATCTCTACAATATCTTGTTCAATAGCATTAGTACTATTAGTTATATTAGCAAAATTATTTAATTTCTATTTCTTCTTTAATCTGCAATCACATTTGAAGTACCCTTTCTTTCTACAATCATAACTAGTCTTCCTTTTCTTGAAAATCTTAGAGGGGCCAACCTCAAGAATTTTCTTTTATTCTTTTGGTTATTATTCTTTTCATCAATGTAATTCACTTTATAACCAAACTCATAAACAAATTTCTTTTCATGTACGCATGATTCTTCTTCATTACTCAAATGTTTCATAAGTTTATTTAAAGTAAAGTTTTCAGTAGTATGCAATAACTTCTTCCTATATTCATTTCAACTAGTAGGATGTTTTGCAATTATAGCACTAACTTGTAATGGTTCAGAAACATTAACCTTCAAATCCTTAAGTTTTGAAACTAGAATTTGAAGTTCATATACTTGATCTAGAATTGAATAATTATCATAAATAGCAAAATCAAAGAATTTAGAGATAAGAAATTTATCGGCACCTTGTTTTCTATATTGTACTTTACCTCTAGTGCAGTCCAAATTTCTTGTGGAGAGTTCATGAAGGAAAATAGATCATAAAGACGATCCATTAAGGAATCGAGAATGTGGCCTCTACATAGAAATTTATCATCTTCACGTTTTTTCCTTGCTTGTTTTGTTTCTTCATCATCATTAGGTTATGGTGAAAGAAGTGGAGACAAATTCTTATCTAACACAGGCAATTTTCAGAGCAATAAGAATGAATAATATTTTATCTCTCAAGTGGGTAAAGTTTGTTCCATCAAATCTATCTAACTTCATAAATTTTTGATTCATAATTTTGAAAGTAGAATCAGACTTGGTATCCATTTTGATTGAATGAATAAACACTTAAAAACTGTTATGGTAGTGGGTGTATATATGGCTTTGAGGCATGATATAATCACTTTCTTTTAAGTGTTTATTTGCCCTTACTATATGTTTGCTTCGAGTTTTTTTTATGGCAAAACACTTTCAAGATACAACAAAGCTTGAAAACTTAGATAGCAAAAACTCTTAAGTTTCCCAAAGAACTTTTCAAGAATATTTAATAAATGTAAGAGAAAGAATAAAGAAGATAATCATCATCCTTTAAATGTGCAGGAGATGTGTATTTGTATGGCTACCTATATCTTTTAATTCAAGATACAATCATTCAATGAAAAGTCATAACAATTCATTGAATGGTTGTAACTCAAGACAAGTTTTTCATATCTTTTCCATAACACATCCGAATATGCAGTCGTGTCTCGGCCCGTGTCTATCAACACACCTTGTAATATATCCATATTCTTGCCCATGTATATCTCTGCAAGTTTGAAACTCATCGATCATGGCTAGAAACATATCCGTGTTTCAGACCATGTAACTTTCTAAATGAAATACTTGTTCGATACATGGTTCAGAACATGCTCGTGTTTTATACCATGTAACTTTTTCGATAAAATATTTGTTGGATACATAGTTTGGAACACACCCGTGCTTCCAATCTTATCAGTCACTACCTATATCAAATACACTCAACACAACCATGTATACGCTTGTGTTGTTCTCTGACATGTTTTTCCACTTATTTTTCATGAAAACAAAGTGAGATACATATTTTTCTTATATTTTTATACTTTATACCATATATAGGTATTTACTTGGAGGCTCCATGGAGGAAGCAGTGAAGAGCAACCAAAGTCACAACAAAAAATACGAACAAAAGAATAAAGGGTGGTTTCAAAGGGCGCATTTACCAAAGGCACAAATAACACAACAAAGACGACTATCCACATTGCAATAGTTGAACCAATGCCCCACCCATATTCATCATCTGTTTTCTTTCTTCTCCGATGTTCCTCTTTAGTTTTCTCTAATAAATCCAGCACCAAGAGCTATGTGTTTTTGGCAGTCGAAATGTAGTAGCTATATTAGTAGCTATATATTATTATTATTATTATTATTATTATTATTTTGAAGTGTGGTAACAACAAACATTGAATGCATAAGGGGAGATTCTTGCCTAACATACTATTAGATGTTTAATATATATCTAAGTGTTTTACATTTGGCTAATAAAAATAAGACATGTTTTAAGTTTATATATCTAACCATTGGGTGTGATAAATTTGATATTTTCCATATATAATACAGTTGCATGGTGACTAGTCAAGAATTATTAATTAAAGTCAGTTGATTATACAATTATTCTAACTTTATTTTTTTGATGTTATCTTAATTATATAATTTAGTAAAATAATATATGTTTCCCCATATTTCCGTTTTCTTTAACTTTAGACGCTTTTCCTTGTTTGATTCCACATTTTCCCGTCTCCATGCTTACAAGCATTTCAACCGATTCTACCATAACTTTTCAAGCACAGATAAGAAGCATCAAGTAGACTGTGGCCATTGGAGATCATCATTTCTTGGGTACGTTGTATATGTTTTTTCATCTTGGAGAAAGATAATAGAAAGCATAAGATATCATGTATTGCCTCATCAAACATTTGAATTATTTGCAAGCTTAATCCTGACTCCAGAAAAAGAAAAACAAAGATATATAAGAGCTTAAACAAGATCAACTAAATGTAAAGAAAATTATTTTGGTGAAAGGTATCTAACAATGTTTTGTATATATCTCCAAGCTTTGCATTTTAATTAATTAGGAGAATGAATTCATCAAGTGCACCCACAAGATTAGGATTTGCTCAAATTCTTAGTACTTGTGGTGGAAGTAGAGCTGATATTATTAACATCAGGATTAGTGTCAGCGTTGGATTTTTCACCCTTGGAGAGTTTCTGCTTCAGCTCAGATAACAGTGCTTGATTCTCCATGTTTAGTTGTTGAGCTTTCTTCCTTAGCTTCTCATTTTGTTGAATTATGTAACAGTTCTGCAAATATAGCTCCGAGTTCACCTTCTCCATCTTGAATAGCTATTATTGTACCTGAAAATGTTGCAAAACACGGATTAAATTCACTAATAGAAACAAACTAAAAACAAGTAATTTTCTTTTGATTAATAAGAATAGCAAATGATCTACACATTGATAGACTGTAAAATAATGATCAATCCTTTCCTTTTGCATTAAGTGGAAATTAATTCTATGAATCAACAATGGCAAGATTGAAACCAAGTGCCCCACGGTACCCTTTGATAAAAATGATGGTTAGATCACTCTCTCATTTGCCAAGTAATTCATTTTATTTATGCATGGTAAAGATTTCAGTTTTAAAGATAGATAAAGAACGTTAATCCTTCACTCCATGCATGTTTGAGCATGTGTACAGCTCGAGAATGCTACCAAAAAAATAAAAAATTCCACATGGACACACTGAATATTGATATGATATTACACCTGAAGCTTGTCACCTGCGCAGAAAAAATTTCTCTGCCAATACAACGTAGGAACCTATCTATCAACTGAAACAAAGCACACTGAAAGGAGGTTTTAGAATGCAACAATATGTGTATGTGTGCAAGTACATATATATAGACACACACAAAGATTTCAGAAAGGGACAAAATTAAACAAGGGGTTATGGCTTATTAACACTAAATGGGGTTCACTCAAAACAGCAGACACCTATCTGCAAAGCCTTCATGTCTGCCTTTTTCCTGTAGAAAATCTTTGATCAGACGTGTAACTTTAACCGTTGTATTTTGATACACGAGTCACCACAAGCACATTCAAAAGTGGAGCTGTTAGGGGAAGTGCACGTAAAAGAGATGAGAGTGATGTGCATGGTGCACAAAAAGGGTATCTTTTGTGATGTATGAGCAGTAAATAATGATTGCATAGCCAATAAATAAGAGGGAATGTGGTTGGAATTTCTTGCCAAACTCGTACTTATTAGTGTCACAAGATTTAGGGTAATTTACAATTCTCCTATGATTTAATTCATTACATAACTTTATCATGTAATTTGAAAAAAATATTTATTTATTTTTATATTTTTGAATTTTAACACTAATTAGTTCTTCTGTCGAGAATAAAATAGTATAAAAATTAAAAAATATAAGCATAAACAAATATTTTTTAAAAAACATAGGGGAAATTATAATTTACTCTAAGGGTTTATTTGGTTCAATTAAATTTTATAAAATTTTATGAAATTCATTTGTAAATCCAAATAAATATGTTTGGTTTAAATGAAAATTTTGTAAAATTCATTTTGAATTCTAACTTTTTTATTTTGTGAAATTGTTTAAAATTAAAATAATTCTTATAAATTTAAATGAATTTAGAATTCATTTGAAAATAAAATGAATTAGTTGGTAGAATTGAGCCAGATAATTAGTAAGATTTATTTGAGTTCTCCATTATGCAACCGTTGTTATTAGGCCATTAGCTGGAAAAATTAGAAAGATACAGAAGAAGGATTGATTGCTTAGGGAACAAGACGAGGAACTGGAAATGATTGCTAGTAGAGATAAGAAGAGCAAGGAGATGTTAATACATGTGTTGGAGGGTAAGCACGTGAGGCAGCTGAACCAAACAAAAATAAAAAGAAAAATAAAAAGAAAAACATAATTCATACCATGTGATCAACAAGCTGGCAATAGAAGCAGACAGGTCACCTCTACAACTTTCAATGATTGCGGCTTAACTGTTTCATTTGCTTTTAGTAAAATGATTCAACATTAGGTTGTGATCCAACTAAATTCAGCCTAAACACTATGAATTAAGAATCCAACTTAGATGCATATTTAAAATCCAAAGTTCAAAAGCTCAAACTCAAACTCAACTAAATTAAATAATATTTATAGTTACCAATATTTGTTAGTTTAAGTGACAATAAATTTGAATTACTTAAAATAAGATCTCGGTTTTAACTTCATGTACAGAGAAAATAAATACTGAAAGAGTTTTATCCCCTTTATGAGTTCATCTGATTTGACCTTAAAATAGTCGAAGTTCTTATAACTACCGGATATCAATATCATAAGTAAATATATATATATAGTTGAATTTGACTCAATTAACTAATTAAAATTATAAAATTTATAAATTTTGAAAAATTCAAATTCAAATGGAATAAGGCAAGAAAATTTTCAAGTATGTTATATGTACAAATTCAAGTATGATTGCAAAGCTATTGAATCATACACCATGAAATTCAATCTCAACCAATTCAAATAGTTTAAATTTTTTCAAATTAATTTCACAAGTAGCTTGTAAGAAGACTTTACTCCGTTACATTCTTAGTTCACCATCAGCATGTCTTGATTCCCACTTGAAGTAGGAGAGAAAATTTTCCTCGTTCACTATTTTCCCCAACCCGTTGCTTAATCAGTTATTTACAAAATTGTTAAACTTACAGCCATCGAGCGTAGAAGAGTTTCCAACCCTAATTCTATCATGAATACCATTGGGAATGCAAGGAGAAAAGATGAATAGAGATACTAAGAAGTGAAGTTCGGCCGTTTAGTAGTTCGCAAATTGCAACCAATGCATTTCAAAACATGACAAAGCAACCAAGTCCAGAACATAGAATGTCAACACTGTTAACACATTGAGGATCCCCCATTGGGTGCTCTGCTGAGTCTTCGATTGCAACTTTACCAGGCAAAGAATATCAAGCACAGAAGAAAAAATTGCTAGAAGGGAAAAAAATTACAACACGCCCCTAGTTAACGAGTATAAACTTCAATCCATTTCAGAACATCATATGAGCTTCACAGCAGCAAATGATGCACGCCCCCAAATACAACCTTGACCAGAACTGGGATCTGGCCGAAATCATTTGCATTTGTTGCTCAGGCATTCACGTGGCACAAGTCAAAGAAATAAATGCACAAGCTATTTAGGGCCACGAGAAAAACAATGCCAAGAAAATATTTCCTTGAACAACAACCAAGGCTGATTTTAACAAATAAAAGGTTACAGCATTCAATCCAAACTAATATCCTCAGAAATCTGCAATTCGTAACAAGTAATTAATCAAATTACAGAAAGATGCCCTTACAGTCCAAAAGATATTTTGATACACAATAATACCTCATTCTAGTAACAAGAATTGCTGTGAAGCTGTCATGTGGTCACCCAAATATTACCTCATTCTAGTAACAAGAATTGCTGTGAAGCTCTGTTATGTGGTCACCCAAATATTCTAAGGAGAGACTGCTGCACAACCACACTGTCGTGAGCCAAACACAAAATACCACCTTGAACCAAAAAATCTTCACATTTTTCATTTGGGGTCTTTATGGTGCTGCAAGGAAATGATAATGCACATTATACACATTTTACATGCTACCGCTGGAAGAAAAGGCTACACATTTTTTAACACCTAACAAAACTCATAAATGCCACTGGAAACTGAGAAATAAAGGGCCTATTTTCTGTATCTGATTTTTATGTTTTTATTTGACAAAATGTCTGCCAAAAATAGTTGCACCCTGATGAACTGCATTTTAGATTGCATAATTTGCACTGCAACCAATAACAATTTGACATCAAAATCAGCATTTCCAAAGACAAACCATGGATAGTGAATCAAACAATCACAAACCATCATAATTATATACTGCAATTTTGGGTTTTTAAATAACAGGACAGGACATAATCTGCGGATATTCACACTAGAATATAGTTACATATGCATTATGGATAATCGTTATCCAAAGTAATTCAAAAAAGCCCAAACCTCAAAAGTACTGCAATCCTATATGGACAGATCAGACCATCTTATGCTTTCATTCCACATTCAATGTGATTCAGCAAAAACAATGGCCTGGGCAGTGTATCTATTCAGCTTGCATTCCAAAATGACTAGCCGCATCTGGCCACTTTAAGAGAATGTTAAAGAATAAATTGTTTCAAGCCCTTCTCAGAACTCTATTCTCATAATTGTCATGTAGTCACCTCCACCACTACCATTACCACTGTTAAGATACGGTCATTCCTGCCTCTTAAGCCCCCATGCTTTTCTATCAACTGCCCTATCCACCTCAAATCATATATTGGAATTACATTAGCATGTCCAAGTAAGTGCAGAATTTCATATGATTTAGTTATTCTTAAGTGTGGAATTTATAGGAGACTTAGCAACATATCAATCATCAACTTCTCATTCAAATTTTTATTATTTGTTTGTACTTTTGAATATAATAGATACTGCTATGGACAACAAGCATCGCTAACACTGAGTAGGCAGAGTGATAGAACAAGACGTACCTTCTTACAAACATGGACGGCATTTCCAGCTACGAGAATTCTTTTCTAAGTTTCATTTTTTCATCATCATCAGTGATAAAACAGGGCTCGCAATCATTCACCTATTGATCCACCAAGCCTTTTAGCTTCCTTCACACATGGAAGAAGCTCCAAATGATACCGAGACTGGTGGAATGGACCATAATGCAAGGTGTCCATTCCCATCCACCTCGGATCCTTATGCCTGCACACCTGCAAGTCGAGATATGATGTGATGCTGTATCAGCTGACAAATATTCCAAGCGCACTTCTCAGCCGGCAGGGTGCAGGCATGGCCCAAGCCCCTCATCGGGGCCGGGCTAAACCAAAACTTGCATCAGGTTGCTGCTGATGAGACTGCAACAAGCACAAAAGTAATGATTATAAAAATGATCCAAACAGATTGGCCAAACAAGCAGGAACAAAATAAAGACAATTATCAATCATTTCAAAAATTTAAATGTATTTCCCTTTTCTATTTCGCAAATAATACACAGAATCTTTCTTTTTTTTTTACTTGTTCCACTGCTTCTGATAAATAAACAAGCAGACCGTATAACACAATATTTCAATTGTATTCCCTTATTCCTCTTCAAAGGGGAGTGTTTCTACAACTCCACTACATAACATTATGCTGCCCACAAAAATCATTCATGACACATTATTGTGACAGCCCCTAAATTAAGAAAAAGTTCCGTTCAAAAAAATTCCATCTTAAGGAACAACAAAATCACCTAACTATGAAAGAACAAATAAACATATAATCTGAAAAGGACTTGCCAATAATGGTACCCAACTGCAACCCAAAAAAAAAAAAAACACCATGAACTACGAAAGAAATCACTTCCAGTTGCCATACCTGTGAGAAAGGCTGAACATGTTCATGAGGACGGATGAAAGGCATTCCTGGCTGCTGACAGGGATACTGGGAGGAATGCAAATAAATGGCAGATGTGGAGCGGGCACCAACATGATTTGGATTAAAAGGTTGCATCATTGTTTCTGGATGGCCATAACTGATGCTAGCATGAGTTGATGGGGCAGCCCATGGCCCAGGCAAATGTTGAGCGAGTGGTTGAGGTTGGTGTTCTGCAGATATCTGCGGCCTATGACCAGAACCAAGTTGTGGAAATTCAGTGTTATAATTCAATGCTGGGGTGTACATTGGCTGCATGGTGTATGGACCTCCATTGAACCCAAAGCCAGGGTCAAATCTTTGCATGTACCTGGATGAATTATTAAAATATCCATATTAAACAAGACGAATTAAGGCTCACTTATGCTTGGACTCAACACCATCATAAACCAAGAAAATAATTTGGAATCCTGCAATAATTGATTATTCAGGTTTCAAACCTTAGAATGGTTATATATGCATGATTTCCATCAGAACCATTAACCAGACAATTTATGCTAAAGCAAATAGAGTGATTTTCATTTTCCAAAACCATGAGTAAACATTCCATTAAAAGAAGTAAAAAATACGAGGGTACCATCAATAGGAATAGAAGCCAAATACAATCCCCATGGAATGAGAACTAAATTAAGAGTAAAAAAGCAAATTCACTGCCTGCCAGATCCATGCGCACCAAAACTATCATGTAATATATGCTGCAATAAGTTAGAAAGGCACAAATCTAATGTTCTCAAGTCCAGTCTCCTAAACTACATCATGTCTCCCTTTATCTATAATAAGCATGCATGCATACTCTATATTTTCTTAATTTGTTTTCACCATCTTCTTTGTGATCACTTAAACAAACATTTAAAAGCTTTAAGGTAACTGTGATAGGAAGAAAATTGACCACTAATAAATAAATAAATACCTATCATAACTCCGGTCATAGTCAGGATCTTTCCTATCAATTTCCCGGTCTCGAAAAATGGCTACCCTGTTGTTCGGTTTATACCTGCTAATTGGTTCTTTTTCTGTCCTAGTTTTAGCTGATCTATTGCTACTCGTAGATGATTCAGTAGAATCCCTACTAGAATTTATATCTGAATTTCCTGAAGAGGATTTTTCCTCTGTCTTAACTGTACCCAATACACCATGCTGAGAAACATCTTGCAATCTTTGTTCACTTTCTGATTTTGCAATAGCACCAATACTGGAACTGCTAGAATTAAATATCCGTGCACGTGCCCTGTTGTACTCCTCTTTTCTTTCCTCCACACTTTTGGAACTATTTGTCTTCATTGAATTTGAACTTGAATTATTGGCATTTTGTGAGCGTTTCTGGGGCCTTTGTTTAATTGCAACTTTAACTACACCACTATCTTCTGATGGTAAATTCACAGGGATGTCAGCCAAGCGAATCAAAGGTAGCCTACAATCAGAAGTCTTGCGGACAATAATTCTGGAACCAGAACCATCAGGTAAATTATTATCTAGCAAAACCATTGATTGCAGTGAATAATGCTGTGCCACACGATGTGCAGCCAACCGTAAATATGAAGTAGGCAACTGCTGAAATTCTAGTTGTTGTTGAGCAGGATCACGAATAAACTTTTCAATATCTTGCTCCATCCTCAGAACTGCCAAAAAAAAAAAAAAGAGCGGTATTATTTTTATGAAGAAACAAACACCTAATAAACAAAATATCAGAGCTTAGAAGAAACAATCTCTCAAACACAGGCAGCCTAGGCAGCTCATGTCAAACCCAAAAATCAAACAATGATAAACAATCATGATAAAAATCAGCCACTAAATCAAATATATTTTTCATTTTTCATGGTAAAGCCTTAAGATACAAACTAAAAAAAATCCGACACTGAACTGATTTTTTTCTGTACCTAAAAAACTAATTTCAATTAGAAATGGACATAAAACGTGAAATTCATTACTGCTTATTGTTTTGTCATTAAGCTTCAACTGTCACAGTCTAGCAACATAATTGGGCAATAAATTAAGAAAATATAGGCATACTTGAGCAATAAAAAACCACATAATCATTGAACGAAAACCCATAATTTGCATCTTAAGATTTATAATAATTATTAGTACTTGAAAGGCGCTCCCGAGGGTTCTGCAAGGCTTCATGAAGGAACTGATCAACCTGATTAACTAAATGCTCAGCCGAAGAACCAGACCCAGTACCCAGACCCGAATTAAGAACCGAAACTTGAGCCTGTTTGGAGGAGGAGGAGTCATTGAAATTCTTCTTCAGCATCAAACGACTCATCGTTTCTTCCAAATCAGCGACCTCCCATGACTCCGGGGCTCCGAGATCCCCCACCACAGAGCCCTCCATTGAAAAAACTCTACGGAAACAAAAGGGGGATATTGCTAGGGTTTGTGTGATGCGGGTGACAAATTAATTATTGTTATTACTACAATAATCATCAAATCGAACGGTATTTTTATTGTGATGATTAATAGATTGATTGCGAATCTAGGGTTTGCGTGATGCTCGAATTTTTCAGATAATTTTTTTCTACCTTTTTTTGTTGGATTGGATTGGATGGAATTGAGGAAATTTTAGGTTTAGGGTTTGGAATTTTTGAGCTATAGGGAAAGAGAAATACACAAGCGAGATAGACAGACAGCTGAGCCAGATAGATAGGGTTTTGACAATGGCGTGTGTGTTGTGTGTAGCGAGCGTCGTAATATTCTTATGGCATGTGTCATATTGATATCTGTGTGCGGACTACTCTCATACATCCATTTCCATGTGCAGTTGCTATTATTTTAATACATAAAAATGCTATGTGCAAGTATTTATATAAATAAAATTAAAATCATTAAATTTATATAGATATATATTGTAATATGTCAAAAATTTTATTAAAATGTATATCATTTTTATTTATTATATTTTTAACTCAATTTTTTATGTACTATTTTTTTCTTACTTTTTCATTTTTTTCCTCTCCTTTTTTTTTATTATTTTTTCTCATTTTTTCTCTGATTTATTTATTTTCTTATTTTTTTACTTTTTATTCTTTTTTTTAATTAATGGAGATTTAGCTGATATTATTATTATTTTCCTTATTTTTTATTTCATTCTTTCTCGATCAATTTTTATTTTCATTTTTTATTTTCGCTTTTCGCTTTTTGTATTTGTTTTGTTTTTGTTTTTATTTTATTTTAGTAAATTTTTTAGAAAGAAAAGTTTTGTTTATATACATTCACTAGACACTCTATCTTTAATTCAGTTTCACTTGCAGCATAATTTTTTTTTTAATTCAAACCTTAATTTTGCCTTACATGTATACACAATAAGGCCTAATAGGCCAAGATGTAATTTTCTTTCCCCTTTTTTGGCTCATTAAAAGTTACGATCTGAGTTTGGCAATAATAACAATAAATCTGACAAACCTTGTCATGTCCTTAATAAGAGTTTAATATCTTTTAGTGTCATATGTGCTTTACAAGTTCTTGTTCGAGTGTCATTGTTATTGTCACATGCATTTCCTTTCCATAACGTTTTCTCATTTTAATTTATAATTTTACATTAATTTGTATCTGACCTCAAATATTGCACATTTCTCATGTAGGAATTAAGTGTACACTTTGGTATTATCAATGTCTCTATCATATGAACATTCTTGTTATCAATTTCCATAAATATTCTCGATGTTAGAGACTACAATAATTTCTTATGATCAATTATAACTTTGTCGTAAATCACATATTGAAAATTTTGAAACGTTTAAATTGAGGTTCAACCAAACATTTTGACATTAGATTAATCATGTAGTTGAAATTTTATGTAATTCCAGACTTATTATCTTTACTTTTAATGTGTAGTCAAATTTCAAAAAGTTATGTTATTTTAACATGTAATGTAATTCATAATGTTTGAGGTCAATTTGATTTTGAGTTGTTAATGTAAAGATACAGTGAATATAACTATTCAATTAAAATGTCTTAAAACAAGCTTAAGGCCCATGCTCAACATTAGTTCACTAACGTCATACGCTTCCAATTTGTGTTTACATAAAATAAATTAAATGATTTTAATTCATAAAGAAACTCATCAGAGTTCCAACAATCAAAGGTTAAATTTTTGTTTTATAAATTAAAATTAAAGCATGAATAAGATACTTAGTTTTGTATATCAATTATATTTAACTACTCTTGTTCTTATTACAACTTTTTATTTTTTTTGTCATTCTATCATTTTACAAACACACAAGGCTGATCTATTATACTTTAATAGGTCCTCAAATGAGTTTAACCTTGTCTAGAGCTTGTGTAACGCCCACCTAAAGCATTTGCATAACATGTATATCATATAAACATAAAAAATATATGAGATATGTGTGGCATTAATTCCAACGTTAAATAGGAGAAGATTATAAATGTTTATAATTAAGTTCATAACAAGAATTAGAAAATTAAGGGTTTAAATTGATTAATGGTAAAAATATATGGCTTAAATTGGTTTAGTTAATTTTAAAAAAAGAAAAAAAAAAGAGAAGGGGCTGGAACATTGTAGAAATGGGAGAGGGAGATTGATGAGTAGTTTTGGGTGGAAAGAAGAAAAAGAGGACAGGAGAATGAAAAATAAAAAAAATAGAAATTAAGAGACAATATAAAGAAGACAAAAAAAAAAAAGGAAAAGAAAGAAGAGGGAGATAAGGAAGATTAATAGACTATTATAAAGGAAGGGAAAAAACTTTTGGAATAGAAGATTAGGGTTAGAAAAAATAGGAGTTAGAGGGGGCAAACTAATATACAACTTGAGTCTGAAATAAAAGTCTGAAGTTCAATTTAGATTTGAATAGTCAATTTGTTTAATCCATAAATTGAGTTATGTAACTCCAAATTAGGTGTTGTTTGCACTTAAAGAAACTTTGAGATATTTATTATGAAACTTATAGAAATAGAGGAAATCTAAATCTGTTGTTTTGATGGCTATTTGGAGTTGAACATTTTATTACTCAGTTTCTATCGATGGTTTGAGTATGGTGGATTATTTCTTAGGGTTCTTTCTCTATACATCTCTAATTGAAACAAAATTAATTTTAAATTACTTTAGACACATAGGGTTAATGATATGGAATTTTATCTTGAAATTCATTTTATGGAATTTTTGGGGAATTTTTAACTTCATCCTATTAAATCTGTTATAGTTGGCAACCTCATATGCTTAGTTAGTTTAATGATGTTATCATGCTAGATGAGGTTCCATTTTTTTGTAGGAGTTTAAAACAAGTGAATTATTATTTATTTTAGTTAAACTAATTCAGAATGAGGCTGTCACATAAGTAAATGCAAGCAAAGGCATGAAAATAATAAAGGTAAATAAATAAATTTAATATTTTATGTGAATATAATACTTAAACTAAATAATTATAAATGTCTTTGTTAAGCTAATTGGTTAAGGGGAATATGTGCGTTCTAATTGATAAATGTTGATTATTGATTATTGTGTTGATGGTTGATTGTTCTTGATATGTGATTTTATATGTGAATTAGGTTTGCTAAATTTGGGTGTCCTATTTAGGTGAGAACTAAATAAATATAATTATATAACTCATGTAATTATAAATATAATTATATAACTTATATGTGTGTGTGTGTGTGTGTGTGTGTGCGTATAAAGTTGGATCATTAATTTCATTGTTCATTACAGTGAAATAGAAGCCATTTGATTTTGCTTTAATTTCTATTTCACCACTGTTAAACATGCATGCAAAATTATTCATTACCCACATCAAGTGAACACCAACTCTGCTGCAAAACGGCCCCATTTTGGTTGTTGCCATTTATGCCCTTTACCTTTCTCGAAAAGACACCTAAAAACAATTCCATCATATTAGGCAATTGTGTCATTTTGTTTGTTAACCTAGATGAAGCCCTAATTTCTATTTCTTACTTTTCTTTCTACAATGCAGTCGTACTCCTTCCTTCTTTTTCGATAAACTGTTTAATGAGTCTCTATTATGGCAAAGAATGATGAAATCCGTTGTTGTTCTTGATTTTTTTCTTAATCTCGCTGCATTCTTTTGGATTTATAATTTTTTTTCATAGTTTTTTGGCAGCAATGAAAAAGATTTAAGATATATGTTGTTTTTTTGATAATGTGTAGCATGGGTTCTTAATATATGTTGTTGGGCCATCACTTTCTTCATTGCAGGTTTGGATTTTTGTTTTTATTATATATATTTTTTTCATCGCCTATGTTCTTAATATATATGTTATTTTATGTATAGGCAAGGAAGAGGCCATTCGAGATTCTTGGAGACATTTTTGCTTGATAATGATCTTTTAGGTTGCCTTTTGAACTTAAAAGATGGACATGGATAAGTCCTAACTGATGATCAAATCGCAACAATAACATTATTGTTAGTTTCATTATTGATATTGAACTAGCAACTAATTAATTCATTTTACTTTTGAACTAATCAAGTAGAAATTGATGTGATTTTATGTTTTTATTTTTCTTATATCACATTAGTATTAGGAGGAAGTACTCATTTGCAAGGATATGTAAAAGAAACTAAATAAGTTATTGAGAAGAGCATGGTGAGATAAATAGAATTGGTAAAATTTATTATTGTTCTTTATTTTTTTTAATTAATCTTTTTACAATTTTTATGAGTTTTCTTTGAAGGAAAAATTATTTTATTATCCTATTTGATATAATTAATAGATTATTTACTTAGTGGAATATTATGCTATGAGAATTTTTTAGTGGTTGCATTTATGTGGCTAATTTTAAATACCTATATCAGTCATAGTTATATTGTAGGTACATCAAATTTCATTTGTCGAATAGTATTTTTATAACTTGAATATGGAATTTATAAGGATTATATTTATTACTGGTTGCAAAGAAAATCCAAAATTTAAGTTGATAGCCACACTTGGACTGTTGTTTTTTAAAATTGATACTCTATCTTATGCAACTACAATATATATCTAGATAATATTGTATAATGAGAGCAAGTTAGTGGAAGAAGTGTCCTAACAAAAGATAATTTCATTGTTGCAAGATGAAAATAAACCTTTTAGGTCTTATACTCACAAGTATCATGTTTGTATAAATCATCAGAAAGTACCACTCCTTTTTAGTACTTAATCAAGAGAGCCTTAACATTTATTATTGTCTTGGCTTCATGTTCCCATATGATGAGAACTTACGCTCTTTGCAGAAATAAGATTAATTATAGTATGTATGTGTGGCATCATCTTCAAAAGTAGCATTTTAATTTAAATATCTATGTTGTTAAGTCCCTTGCATCCATGATATGATTAAATTATAAGATGACTTTTTAATTTTATGGCTTTGATAATGAACTTGACATTAGTGATATGCACTAAGTCAATCATGTATGACCATGTTTTGACTTTATCATTTTATTTAATGAAGAGGCATTTTTCATTATCATTTTATGTTATGATAATTACTTGAATAGTCAATTCTTATTAAGGTCATCAAGTATGTGACTTGATAGTAAAACCCTTAGATTAAATATGAGTTTTATTCAAATTATCCTTAATCATAACAATATGTTATGGCTAGTATGATGTTGATTGATGATTATATTTTACTGATCATGAATATGAGATATTAAGTCAACTTATAGGTACTTATTTAAAAAATAATGTACTGGATTGACCCATCATGAGAATACTACGTAGATAATTGTCATAAGTAATTCTTATCATAATAATATTGATTTAGTCCTTTGACCTTAAAATCATTATGGATTTCTACATAACTATTATATATTTTGACAAAATCTAACATTATCTTTAGCAGGATGATTAAATAGATTGTTATTGGATATGAAATGAGTTATGTGAGGAATGTGAATGATTGAGAAGGAATTTGTCCATCATTTAATCTGAGTAAGATATCTATGGGCCCCTTGATAAGATAGACTGAGGAAAATGCATGGCCATGCTAAAGTGAATTAATAAAGAGTTATCATTCTCAGTCTACTTAGAGTCAAGAAATAATATGATTGAATTATATAAGGATGATAAAAACTATACCTTATATTCAATGAAGATATCATGTGATAAAGAGATTACAATATTTATTATAAATTAAGTTATGTCAGATTATTGACTTCACAAGACTTGGGTAGTCATAATGTCTTGCTAGAGGCCACTTATGACTTGTAGGTCTAAATAGAGATTTAAGGCCCATTGCCAATGTCATGTGAACCTACAAGGTCACACACTTAGAACATGTCCAAAAACGGATATGGGTTTGAGAAGCCCAAATATGCTTCGTGGAAATAAATAAATAGTTTATTTATTTAAGGTAAATGTTATCTTAAATAGAATGTTATTTTTGATTTAATTTTAAATAAAATCAGAATAATAATAAATGAGAAATTACCAAAAAGCTGTTTTGGTAAATGAAACCCTACTTAGAGGTCTATAAATATGTTATATTCTCTAAGGTTTCTGTAAGCACCCAATTTCGAGATGCAATTGTGCACAATTACGATGTAAGCCCCTATGATGAAATTTATTAAAAAATTGAACTTGGTTGTCGATTTTCTAGACTTTAGGGACAAAATTGCAACATTTTTTTAGGATTTAATTACAAGGAAGTCAAAATTTCAAGGGTCTTTTGGTAATTAAAAGTTAAAAAAATTAGGATCGACATTTAATGCCTATCGACATTGGTGTAATGCCGACTGACATTGTGTAATGCTGATCGGCATTATACACTACCGATGCGTTAAAAGTCCTTTTTTTTTTTTTCGATTTTTCACCTATTTTCTTAATTTTTTCGTATATTTTTCAGTGTTTTGATTGGTTAAAAAGTTAATAATATTATTATTACTAGTAAATTTTTTTTTATGTGTTCAAAACGTGTAAGGAGCTTTCAAAATCAAATTTTGTTATTGGTCTATTTTGAAGAGATAGTCTGTTCTTGTAATTGAGGAAGTCAGTACGTAGGCAGACTCTGCTTTAAAAAGCAAAGAGTCTGCGTTTGTGTAGGGAGAAGAGAAAAAGGGGAAAAAAATAAAGAGAAAAAACCGTAAGCGGCAGGAGAAGACTAGAGAGAACAACATAAAAAAAACCTGACCGCGCAAAAAACCCTAAAATCCAGATGCTACTAAGAACGCCCTATACACCATAAACTTTGATTTCTTTTATTCTTTTAAAGCCTTAGTTTTCTTGATACGATTCATTTTAATGAGGGTGATTCGTTGTTCTTTTAGTTACAGTCCAGAATTAACAACAATTCAATTTCAACGATGAAAATCCTAGTCTGGGGGGCTAAAACAAGCATTTGCACAGCACTCCATTTTCTCTTTCCCTTCTCTCTTTTATTTCATAATCTTTTTTATTGATATTTTGTTATTGATTCAGTTTTACTAATCTTTTTGTTTCTATGTTTTTTTATTTTAATGTCCGATTGTGGATTGAAGAGGATACTGCCTGTGTTTGAATGAATAGAAGATCCATGGAATGCCATGGAATAATTTGTATTATTTTCTAGTAGATATTAGGGTTTTAATTTTCATTTTGCATTTATGTGTTTTGTGTAGTTATTTTAATTCATGGGTGTATAATTGTTAATTTTAATTTTTTTACATAGTTTGTAATAACCCCATTAGTGGGAATAATGAAAGATTTAATTTTCTGCATTTAAAATCAATTAGTAATTAGGTTTAATTGGGTAAAAAATCAATTAAAATCAATGGTGGTAGTAGCTTAATTTAGGGTTCGCATGTAATTGATTTAGGTTTTTTTTCTAGAAAATCACCAAAATGTTTGTTTGATCCCCCTTTTTATGTTTTATTTATTTTGGATTGTGTTTTTTTGGGTTTTTATTTTATTTTAGGCCTAAAGCCCACACTTAGGTCCAACTCACTTTAAATAGGCTTAAAAAATGGTTTAAGACTTTAAATAATCAATTTAGGTCCTTTAGGTTAATTAGATTTCAGGCCCACTTAGTTAATTAAAACTTGTTTAGACTTAGCTCAGTAGATTTAATTTCATTTCTTTTAAAATAAATAGACCTAGGGCCACCTTTCACTTAAAATAAAACCAAGTTAGACTTAGGCCCATTAATTTAATTTTCCTTTAAAATTGAATAGACTTAAGCCCATTTTTTAGACAAAGTAAGATAAATAGATCTAGGCTCACTAATTAATAAAAAATGTATGCCCACCTTTAGTCCCTTTCTCACTTGTAAATAAAATGTAAATCTAGCTAACTTTTTAATAAAATTAACATAGTTTATACTTAGGGACAACGTGATCTTGAGTGCATTTTTTATGTGTAATTTTATTGACTAGATGCCTAGGGTTAGATGGATGTCAAATAGGGTTTAAATAAAATTGCATGTAATTAGAGGATGAAATAATCATTTATAAAATTATTCTAAATGAACATGAGAC
This sequence comes from Mallotus nudiflorus, assembly GCA_947683625.1. NCBI lineage: Eukaryota > Viridiplantae > Streptophyta > Magnoliopsida > Malpighiales > Euphorbiaceae > Mallotus > Mallotus nudiflorus. The sequence continues at coordinate 366,082 of CANTUR010000793.1, read as the reverse complement.
TAAGAGAAGTTAGTATTCCATTCTTAGAATCTCCTGATTGTGGTGCTAACTTTCTTTTAGAGAATCGAGTACCACTAATCAAATTGTCCCAGTTATTACCCTGGGTGGCGACTCTTCTTCTCCACGCTATGACTTTGTGACATAGTAGTGTGTTCCCTAAGGCCCTAAGCCTAAATAGTGTCATGGTTGCTAAAATCTTGGACTCACGCTAAACCCCATCGTTTACAATGGCAACTCCACTGGGGATAAGTGATACTGATTCTACCTGTGCTCTTTAGAATTATTTTATCGATTATTATTTCATTCTTGCATTCATTCTGCATGTCCTTACTCAACCGATGGCGTTGGTTTATGATTCCATGATTCCACTAGCTTTATGGAGTTGTAGATTGGCTAACTATCACTCTTAGCCTTAACTTAGTTCAAGAGAGATTACCAGGCTTATTTGACCAGAGTCTATAACCTAAGTCTTTAAGGGGGGTAATCTTTTCTCAAGTTGGTAAAGGATGCTGGGCCCCTCTGACCTTGGCCTGTAACTCAAAGTCCAAAATGGAGAGCATCTTACTAAGGGAACTTTAACTTTTCATCGGACCCTAACGATATATAATGGCTTAGTTACTTCCCCTAGGATTTTTACCCAAAGTGCTTGTTTGTTTGAGTTGCCATGAGGTATTTCTATTTATAAAAGCCCAGGCCTATACCTTTGAAGCTTATTCAGGCTAATAAGGATTGGGCTAGACCTTTATATTTAGAAATGTTGTTTTTGTGCCTTTTGTTTTAAAGAGGGATTTGGCATGCACGTCGGCTTTTAATGTCCCCTGTTGATATGAAGGCCAAGATAAAAAATCCTAGGAAAAGAAACTCGCCATTAAATACATGTGTGGGAGAAATAAGGTTGGAAGGTTTACCTGCATGATGGCTTGTTAATTGCTTCTTGATACTTGCTACTTACTAAGTGCTTGCTTGCTACTTATTGCATAAACACAAGCATCATGCATATATACAGTCTGTGCATCATACTAACACCTTGTTTTGCAGCCATCATAGATCCATCTGGTTCTTCTCGTGTCTGGGGATGAAGAGGTGGCAGATTGACCAGAACAGATCTAAGCCTAAAGTCAATAGCTCAAAAGATCCTTCAAGAACTAGAGAAGAGTCTAATCAATCCACTATACCTAGAAGTTGAACCAACTCAAACTGAACAGAATGAAATGGAACAACAACCAGAGAAGTGGACTTTAGAGGACATTAAGGAGCTTTGATGGATGACATGAGAGCTATGATGCAAGATGAACTGAGACAGGCTTTGGTTGGACTAGTGCAACCTATTGTTGAACAACCAGCTACTGCTGTTGTTGAACAACCACTTACTGCTACTATTGAACAACCACCTGCTGTAGGAGCTCCACTTGTTGCTGTAGCTCCTCCATCTGCTACTAATAATGCTGGGGGGCAACCTGTTGCTAGCAATGTGCTTGCTACTGATGTGAGACTGGAAGACGTTAAAAACTACAAGGTAGAAAAGGCGAAGAGAGAGTCACTTGAATTGGTCCATGGTAATGAGTCCAAGCAGATGCAATCACTGACTTAGAAAATGTCCAAGATGGAAGAGCTGATTAGAGGACAAGGAATGGGATATTCTTTTGACATTGATGACATACTATAAATGGAGGGAGATAAGCTGCCTGAAAAATTTAAAATGCCTTAACTACAAAAGTTTGATGGGAGAGGATATCCATGGATTCATTTGGGTCAATACACCACAACTATAAGCACTACTAAAGCACCATTATCAGTAGTTGCTAGGCTGTTTGTATTGTCACTAGAGGGAATGGTTGTAAACAAGTACCATGGGTTAGAAAAGTCTGTTAGGGCTGACTGAAAGGAACTATGTACTGCATTCTTAAAATAATATGATTATAACACTCGATTGGAAGTGTCTATTAGGGATTTGGAGTTGACTACATAAAAACCCAATGAATCCTTTTCTGATTTCCTCACCAAATTCATGAATAAGGCAGGACAGATGAAAAATAAACTGGCTGAAAAGGATTAAGTTAGGATGATTGTTCGTAATGTATCACCTAATTTGGTTAAAAGATTGCAAATGATGAACCCAATGACCTTCATAAATCTATATGATGACGGTTTACAAGCTGAAGAGATAGAGAATGAGAAAAAGAAGAATTCTAGAGGCTCAGCAACCTGAAATTACTCAACTGGGGGCACACAATAGGGAAGTACTAGCCGAGCTATGGAGGTGCGTGCAGTTCAGCAACCCCGAAGGTTCTCCAACTTCAACTAACCACTCTCCAAAGTCCTAGAGAGGCTAATCTAAAAAGGCCTACTTCGACCCTTAACCTTTTCTAAGCCACTAAGCCTAAATGTCCCTGGTTTTGACCCTAACAGTTACTGTAAATTCCACCAAGCTGTTGGCCATCCCATAGATAATTGTATCCGCCTAAAACATGAGATCCAAAACTTGTTAGACTTCGAAAAAATCACCGACCTGAAAAATCCAACTCTAACCTAAACACCAGAAACAACCCTTTCCCAGACTACTAAAATGTTCCACTACCAGCCACCATGATGATCAACTCAGGGGCTAGAGAAGAAGTGTTAAGCTCTTTCAAGGACCTCAACCCTATATGTAATAGAGAACCTTTCAGACAACCATAAAAAGGAGTGGAAGATTTATTGGGCCAGTCCTCAAGTAAGTTTGATTATAGAGTATTCTACTCAAAACCACCCTCAGCCGATATCCCTATTGAATCAATCGTGCCTACAGGGTAGGGTGATGAATTTAAGAATGACCCTTTAGCTCCGGAACAGTCTCAAGAAGGAGTTGAAGATTTGCTGAATCAACACTTAGGCAAGCTCAATATGGGAGATTTGAAAGGGAAGGAAACATGCACAATGGAAGTGTGGAAAGATGGGAAAAGAGACCAAATCATTAGAGTTATTAACATATGGTATGACTTTGATGAAGAAAGCCCAGGCGATTTCGATGTCTAGAGTGATGACCCTAAAGTGAATCATGTCACTAAAAGTGGGAAGAATTATAAAGTAGCAGAAAAGAAAATAGAAAGAGTAACAGAAAGAGAAGAAACAGAATATGTAGAGATATAAGAAGAACAAAAAGAGGATCTAATTTTGCAACAACTAAAGAAGGCTAAGGCAAATGTTAGCATTTGGGAATTACTGATGGATTCAGGTAGCCATAGAAGAGTTCTTGTTAAAGCTCTATCAAACATGAATATTGAAATAGCCACTACTCTAGAAGCTATAGTAGCAAAGGTTATAAAAAAAAACATGGGCTGATAACGTTCTCAGATGATAACTTGCCTTTAGAAGTAAGAAACCATAATAAGGCATTGTTTATCCCAGCTGAGGTGAGGGGAAAGAGAACCAATTTTACTATGGTCAATGATGGTTTTGCTATTAGTGTATGTCCTTTGAAAATCATGCCTAACTTAGGTTTGAAAGCTGAAGACTTAACAGATTCAAACCTCAAAATCAGAGCTTATGATGACAGTACTAGGAATGTGGAGGGGACATTCCAAGCTCTGGTTAAAATAGGACTTGTGGAATTAACCATTAAGTTTACCATGCTGGACATTCCAGTCACTTATGCCTTGTTATTGGGATGGCCATGGTTCCATGCCTTGGGAGGGATACCCTCAATTGTGCATCAAAAGATAAAATTCCCTTATAAAGGAGAAGTTATGACCATAGAAGCTGGGACCAATGCTGTTGTGGCATCCATATTGGATAAATAAAAATAAGTGTGTGCACCCCCTGGTTTCCAGATTACTGGGATATTTGATAGGACTGAAATGGGTCAGAGAGTAGCAAAAATGATGGAGAGCATGAATTATTGGCTTGGACAAGGACTAGGGAAGAATGAATAAGGAAGTCCAAAATTCCCAGGATTCAAAACTCAAGATGACACAAGAAGATTAGGTTTTATAGGTGAAGTAAAGCCAGAAGGTAGAAGGGCAAGGAAGAGATTCAATGCAGAAAAGAGGAAGCTTTATGCAAAAGTTGGTCCTTTGAGTTAAAACTTCATCAAGCCAACAAAAGGAAAATATTATTTAGGAGCCAAGGAATCAGTCAGTGTTGCTGGAGCAGATGTCCCTGGGTTTGAGATCTTCAAGGAGCAGATTATGGAGAATCTGGTAAAGGACAACAAAGAAGAAGTGATGAAGCTGGCAGCTGAGAGGATGGGCAGTGCTGCTATTAAAGAGCTGTTGTGTTTGCCACCTAAAGAGGAGCCACCCCAGGATTTAGCTACTATCATTAGTGATAGTTTTGTTAATGTCTTTTATGATGAAACTGATGTAATAATGTCCGGTTTGTTTGAGGAAAAAAATTCTGTTTTTTCCATTATCAATGATATGAATGCTGGTTTTGCTTACTTGTGTGATGTGCATTTTAATAGTTCTATGCATTATAATTTAGATCGTTCATGCATGTTTGACATTAATTCAATTGAATTTGATTCATTTAACATGAGCACAAATGATAATCCAAAGAGCATTTCTATATCACATGAGGTAACTCCTGAAGAGAGGGAAAATTTTGAGAGAATATTAATAAAAATAAAAGTAGTATTTGCTTGGACTTATGAGGATATGCCAGGGTTAGACAAGAAAATTGCAGAGCATCACATTCCCACATATCTAGAAATTAAACCTGTTAAGCATAAACTACGCAGGCTAAGATCGGAGTGGAATGAAAAGATAAGAGAGGAAATTGCTAAACAAATTCAGGCTAATTTTCTAGAAGTAGTTGATTATCCTCAATGGTTAGCAAACATAGTGCCGGTACCCAAGAAAGATGGTAAAGTGCGTATGTGTGTTGACTTTAGGGATTTAAATAAAGCATGCCCTAAGGATGACTTCCCTTTACCTCATATCGATGTAATAGTGGACAGTGCGACGTCAAGTGCGACGTACTCCTTCATGGATGGGTTTTTTGGTTATAATCAAATAATAATGGTAGTCATGGATAAGATCAAGACAACTTTCATTATAGAATAGGGGATAGAGCATGCAGTTTATTATCTCAGTAAAAAGTTCCTACCATATAAAGAAAAGTACGACTTGGTAAAAAAGACATGTTTAATCATATTCTGGGAAACGAGGAAATTAAGGCATTATTTTTAGTCCTATAAGGTCCAAGCAATCTCAAAGATCGATCCTTTAAGGTATTTATTTCAGGCGCCTATTTTGACTGGAAGGATGTCTCAATGGCTAGTACTCCTAACTGAGTTTGATATAGAGTACATCACCATGAAAGTCATCAAGGGAAAGGCAGTAGTAGAATTCCTCGCTTAGAATGCAGTCGAGGGCAATGAACAGTGGAATTTAGAGTTTCCAGATGAAAATTTGGCAGTGGTAGAGCCTCGTGAGTGGAAACTCTACTTTGATGGAGCTATAAACAATAGAGGAGCTAGGTTAGGAGTAATTTTGGTTACACTAGAAGGAGAGACCATACCGATGGCCAAGAAATTAGACTTCAAGGTGACTAATAATATGGCTAAGTATAAAGCATTTACCTATGGAGTTAAAGCAGCTCTAACAGCTGGGGCAAAAGAACTGTTAGTTTATGGGGATTCTATGCTAGTGATTAGCTAGGTAAACAAAGAATGGGAAGTGAAAGAGGAAAAGCTGAAGCCCTACTTGTTCTATTTGAAAGCTTTAGTGAAAAACTTTAATAAATGTCTCTTCATCCATTTGTCAAGAGATGACAATCAAATGGCAGATGCATTGGCAACACTCTCTTCGATATGGGATAGTGTAATGGGATCAACTATGAAGCCTTTGGTAATCATGAGATTAAGAGCTTTGTGTTATGGGCGTGAACAGATTATGAGTGTTTAAATAGGGCCTAAAGAGAAACCGTGGTTTTATGATGTTCAGAGGTATATAGAAGAAGGAAAGTATCCAGATAAAGCGACTTCAAAAGAGAAATATGTCGTTCGTATTCTTGCACGTAACTATGCAAGTCATGATGGGGTATTATACAAAAGAATGCTGAATGGGATGCAACTCAGGTGCTTAAAAAAGGATGAAGCTGAAGAGGTAATGCAAGAGATTCATATAGGGGCTTACGATTCTCATATGAACGAGATGATTCTAGCTATGAATATACTCAAACAAGGGTATTACTAGATGAGCATGGAAAAAGATTGTACCAAAATGGTGAGATAGTGCCATTAGTGTCAGGCCTACAGAAATCTTAACCATCTTCCTCCTACAGTATTGAATAGTTTATCATCACCTTGGCCCTTTACAGCTTGGGGAATTGACATCATAGGAGAAATAAGACTGATAGCATCAAATGGGCATAAGTACATAGTTATGGCAATAGACTACTTTTCCAGATGGGTAGAGGCTGAGTCCTTTAATGCTATGAAAGCAAAACAAATGGCATAATTTATTGAGAAGAGCCTTATTTACAGATATAGGGTTCCATACCACATTGTGATAGATAATGACGTCCAATTTCAGGCAGAAACATCATAATTATTGCAGAAGTATGGGATTGAACATCATAAGTCATCACCATATCGCCCTTAAACTAATGGAGTAGTAGAAACAGCTAAGAAAAATGTCAAGAAAATTCTCTCTAAAATGGTCAAGACCTATAAAGATTGGTCTGAGTTTCTTCCTTTCGATTATTGGGGATACAGAACTACTACTAGAACAGCCACATGGCAAACTCCATTTTCCTTAGTATATGGTTGTGAAGCTATTTTGCCTATAGAAACAAAGATCAAATAATTGAGAGTAGTCATGGAAGCTAAAACTCCTGAGAGTGAATGGGCATAAAAGAGGTATGATATTCTTGTATATCTGGACAAGAAGAGGATGAATGCTTTGTTTTATACTCAAATATACCAGAGGAGGATAGCAAGATCATTCAATAAAAAGGTAAAGCCTGGAAAGATAAAAGCCAGGGACATGGTGTTAAAACAGTCCAGAGCAATGGTATTTGATCCAAGAGGGAAGTTCAGACCAAACTGGGAAGGGCCATATTTAGTTAAATCGATTTTGCCTAAGGGAGCTGCAAAGATATCAGATCTAGAAGGAAATGAATTCATGGAGCCTGTTAACCTGGATCGCCTCAAGAAACACTACCTGTAAAAAAAATAAAAATAAAAGTAGTATAAAGAAAATAAAGTTCGCTAATTAGAAAACCTAAAAAGGCTAGTCAGGTAAAAGTCAGGACATTCTCGCTACTCAAAAAACCCGTAAAGGACTGGCAGGCAAAAATTAGGGAATAAAAAAAAAAAAGATGGTCCTGCTGGCTAGAAAACCCACTAAGGGCTAGTCATGCAAAAATTAGGGCAAATAAATTAGTGACAGAAAAATGTTCAGCTAGAAAATTTGAAAGAACTAGTTGATAACATGAGTTATATCATGTGATGTAATAAATGTACTCATTTTGGCCCTAATTAATGAATGATATTGAAATTGAATTTTTGTTCTAGCATTGCATGTTCTATCTTATTCAAAATGCATAAGTACTAGAAAGGAAAACAGAACATGAAAGCTTAAAATCAGCAATATGAGACCAATTCCTAATGATGTCTTTGCTTCTTCTTTTATGACTCTTCATGTAAAGCTTGAGTCCTCTAGTATTTAGAAAATCCTGGTGGTTCGGTAGCTTATACCATAACCCAAGTCTTGTAATTGTCATCAGTAGCTCTATTAGCATCTGAGTGTATGTTCCGCTTAAGAATCTTGCGAGGCCATAAACTCTTAACCCTATCTAAGAAATCCTGTATGAGAGGAAAGCCTTCAAAGTCAATCAAAGTCAGTGACTATGAATTGTGGATAGCCATACTAATGACAAAGTCGAGAAGGAGAAAAGAAAGTTGAGAAGTGCAACCTTGGGATAGGAACACAATGATCATACAAGTTGAGGGTCATAAACTTCAGCTTCCACCAAGGGCAAGTCCATGTAATCTCAATATCTGTAACGCCTTGTAACCAATTCACCCATTGGTCTATAGTGTGTCTGTCCTTCACTTTCAATGGACGAGATTGCAGTTGATGAAGCTAATAAGATGAAGGATTAGCAGGAACAACAAGCAAGCTCAGCTTCTCTTGTAATTAGATTTGCAAAATACAGAAAAATAAAATGAAAGCTCGCTAAGTTGAAAACCCAAAAGGGTGACTTAGGCAAAAGTTAGGGCAAGCTGCTAAGTTGAAAACCCAAAAGGGTGACTCAGGCAAAAGTAAGTCCAAGCCTACTAAGCTGAAAATCCAAAAGGATAGCTTAGGCAAAAGTAAAAAAAAAAGATTTGGTTACACACCTGAAGGAGAAGTAAACTACTCGAAATACGATGATGGGTCTAGAAGTTGTCTAACCCAATAATGGTCTCAGCAAGAATAATTGGCATAGAGTCAGACCCAGCTTCCACTTGCTTAATAATACTAACAATTTTGGTATCAGCATCTATGTACGAAGAGACCAAGAGGATTTGAGCATAAAAGCAGAAAGTGGCCATTCTAATCCAAGTAGCACAGTTCTTGCCTTTAGTCTCACACACAATAATTAAAGAAGATATATTGACAGTCTCAGAATTATGGGTAAAAAGATGAATACTAGCTGGGGGCATATCAAAGAAAGTAACAAGCCTATCCGGGAATTACAAACCTAAATCAGGTAGGGCAATAGCAGCAGCAGAGTCCAATGAGCACCCCAGGATAGCAGCAAACTCCTCAATCACAGGACATAGCTCTTGGCCATTAAACCTGAAGACATGATCTTTTAAGCTCCAGAACATTATAGCAGCATGCAATAAATTGTCATTTATCTTTAGATGTTGAAAAGATCTTAAGGGCTTGAGATGAAAAGGTCAAAGCCTATTATAGTCATCACCATTAAGGCTCTTAAGAAATTTCTTCATCAATTGGAGAGAAGCTTGAGTCATGATGAGAATGGAGAGAAAAGGATAGTGAAACTGGTTCTTTTATGATCTTTTTATAAAAAGAGAAGTTGAATTTGGATGGAATTGGGCTTCCTCTACTAGATAGAGATAATGGATGATAAATAATAAGGATAAATGGATAGAGATAGAGGATAAATAACATAATTATCATTATCCTAATTATATAATTATCTTTATTATTTAAAATCTTTATCCATTTAGTTAAAGTCTAATTTGAGGTTAAATTAAGACACAAACTAGTTCAACACAGTGCATACAAATAATACAAAATTCAGAACACAGTAGTATAATAGTAAAATCCAATAGCCTAAATCAATCATCCTGAGCTTTACAATCCGGCCATGGGCTCCATCCTCTGGTAGAGTCATCACAGTGAAAGATGTCCGGAGGTCTAACAGAGGAAGTCCCAACACTGTAAGGATCAATGCCTAAACCTATAAGCTATCGGTGAAGCATCTCAATCTCACGCTCCAGACCGCTCGAGTAGCTCTATATATATATAAAAAACACATCATGTGCATTTCATGCATTGCATGTGTACATTTGCATCTTTATTGTACATATACTTACCCTCCAACTATCTGTAACCTGCATAGTGAATAACCTCTGAGATGAGGTGAGTCCATGTAAATACTTTGCCTATGTTCGAGGGACCTATTTTGTAAATTTATATCATTAGTGTTGAGTGTATAGATTACGCAAGAAACAAGTCAGAAAAACTCATATGAGAGGCATCTGTAGGAGAAAAGATAGAAAGCTGAGCATCACTAAAACACATATGTTGCTTGACTAGAGTCTGAATAGTAGGAGCCCAGTAGAACATGGACCTATATGGAAGCGAGATATCACCAAGGGTAATGCTTGTAAAAGCACCATCGTGACTAGTCCCAACATGTTGAGTATGATGAACAGGACTAGGTTTAGGCTCAGGACTCTCAATATCAGGAACAACCTCAGTCTCTGGAGCAATCTCAGTCTCCTCATCCGTATTAACAAAAGAGCGAACCTTCTCAAACTATAAAGAGAAGGAGTGATTCATAGGTTCTAGAAGTAGAAGCTGAAATAATGAGAAATTACCTCATCATCGTCAATGGGAACATGCTCTAAGAGGTTCTCATGGATAAACTACGGATAATGTCGAGAATGCTTAAGAAAATCTGAGGTAGCATATCCCTGTAGTGCATCCCTCAGCTTTGAACCTGTAAGATCCGAGCTGCGGAGCATAGAGGAAGGGACATCAGATGGAATGCGACGTCGAGAAGGGCCAAAAGAGCAGTGATACACTCGCTCCCCTAAATACCACATCAAATAACCATAACTAGAGAGCAGGATCCTCATAGGCTCAAGGCGAACTGCAGCTGCCATGAAATCATATCGCTGGATGTCCTCAGCACCCTTAAACTAATCAGAGTTTATTTACAATTTATGTAAATTAAGTCTAATCTTTATTAAATTGTAACATACTAATGATTTTATTTTTTCTTACCATATGCCACTCGATAGTGTTTAGCTGATCACGATACATCTATAAAGTATTCCTGTTGCTAGCAAGGTGGAAAGAACCCTATCTCATTATTAGAGGAAAGGTCCTATCAGAACTGATAGCGTCAAAGCCTCGAATCAGCCCGATCTCTATGTTCCAGATCTGGAAGAAAGAGAACATATCAGAAAAAGGCAAAGAAAGGCAAGACTATAAAGATAAAAGGAAGGAGAACATACATGTAAGACATGCCAAAAGCCACACATCATGACAACACCTCTACAGACAGTGTCCAGTTTGAAGTAAATATAAGCAAGTGCAGCAGATCCCCAATCTAGTGTGGCAACTCGATCCAAGCCACGAAGAGGACCAAGCAGAGCAATACTGACCTCATGACTGGTCTCACAAAAGAGGGTCATGCCTAATAATATCAAAAGGAAACACCTTGCCTTATGGACAATCTGATGAAGAGTAGAAGTAGGAAGGCATCTAAATCCCTCAACTAAGGATGAAAGAAGAACATTCTTTCGATTCTTCCATACTGGAGTGAACCTGATTAAATCTCGCACGTACTAACTCTGTGCATGATTTGAAAGACTATAATAGTTGACGTCAAACGGAATTGGGGATCCTCCAAAGGCAATCCCGATGATAGCAGAGAAACTCATAAGTGAAACGGTTAGCTCACCCACACGAGTATGAAAAGTGTGGGTAGCATCCATCCATTGCTCGACTAAAGCGAACAAAGAGTAACGGTCAGACCGGCCTCGAGTAGTCAAAAGTGCAGTAATGAAATGTTTGAATCTGGAGGCCTAAGTCAGACGTGTCACATGCTCTGGCAATCCATGAAATAATTCCAGAGCTAGATTGAAATAGCCCATAAACTTCATCAGATGCTAGTTCAATTTCAAAATAATAATTAATTAATTAAAAGATTAATTAATTAATCAAAGAATTTAAATTGAAAGATTTGATTAGTTAATTAATTAATTAACCCTAAATTTTTTTTAGAGCTGATCGACAATGTAGATTGCCGATCAGCATTCTACTATGCCGACAAGCATTCATTGGCCAATTGGAAATTTGGAATTTTAACCAGAATTCCAGACATCCGATCCGTCATACAAATAACCTAGGAGCTAAATTTCACATTTTTAGAGTTTAATTTCAATTCTATCATGCATTTTCTTGTTGATTGCTGACTAATATACATGTCAATCTCTACTATAAAACTAACTCTGATTACTAATTATACAGGTGATATTTTTGCAAAAATAAACAGAAGCAAGAAAAGTTACCTCATTTCCCATATCTCTGCACCTGTGGTATGTAAATGAGTCAAAGGAAAGATAGTTTAATCTTCTCAAAGTCTAAGATCATTCTGAGGAAAACGAGGAGGTAGAATCCTTTGGCATTTTAAAGTCTTAACTCTCTCATATTGTCTGTGTGACAAGGAGGCCATAGGATCAGACAGATTGCAAATCAGACGTCAAATGATGAAGAAATCAAGGAAAGAAAATCAATGAAAAGAGAGAAAATGAAAGGAAAGGAAAATAAAGAAAGGAGATAATGGAATGTTACATGCAAAAAGGAAAGTATATATAAAGTGGAAAATATTCACTTTGGTCCTTATACATGGATCCAAGTTCTTTCATTGTAATTTGGTCCATAATTGTATTTTGATTAGGAACATGTTCCTAATTAAATCATGACATTCATCAAATTAATAATTCATTGAATTATTAAAACTGCATAATCAATTTATGATTTTGAATTTTTTGTCAAGTATAGAATATATGACAAGATTATATAATTCATTTTTTGCATTTTACATGCATCATTTCAATTAAAGGATTCATATGCTGCACAATAGCTATGATATGAATTTCAAATGATTATGTTATGTGTTGCACAGTAGTCATAACCTTCATTATGTTATGTACTGTATATCAGTTATGACATAAACTTTCAAATTCATCAGTGATAGATGTTCTACGGGAACGATAGCAAGTTTTTAATTCATCATCACTATATGTCCCACAAGAAATATAGTGTACATCATTAGACGTCCCACAGGGAATATAACAAAATCTCATCATCATTAGATGTCCCACAGGGAATATAACGAAATCTCATCATCACTAGACGTCCCACAGGGAATATAGTGTACATCGTTAGACATCCCACAGGGAATATAATGAAATTCATCATTGCTAGATGTTCCACAGGAATTATAGCAAATTTTCAATTTATCCTCGCTAAACGTCCCACAAGGAATATAGCAAAACTCATTTGCACAAAGTCCACTAGACATTCAGCAGGAAATATAGTGAGACTTGTCAAACATTATACCTTGCTCAATAATTTGGGTATCAATTTATCATTTAGGATACAATTAAGTGTCCTAATTCCTTTCTTTCGAAATTATGTGCTTCTACTGCTTTGCCGTAATTTTTCAAGCAAATAGCAATAAAGGGGAGGGGGGGGGGGGCAACTGTAACCACCCAATTTCGGGATACAATTGTGCACAATTACGATGTAAGCCCCTATGATGAAATTTATTCAAAAATTAAACTTGGTTATCGATCTTTTGGACTCGAGGGACTAAATTGCAATATTTTTTGAGGATTTGATTACAAGGAAGTCAATTTTTTAGGGGTCTTTTGATAATTAAAAGTTAAAAAAAATTATAATCGACATAATACAATGCCGATGCGTTAAATGTCCATTTTTTTGATTTTTACCTATTTTCTTAATTTTTTGTGTATTTTTCAGTGTTTTGATTGGTTAAAAAGTTAATATTATTATTATTATCAGTAAAATTTTTTTTGACGTGTTCAAAATACGTAAGGAGCTTTCAAAACCAAATTTTGTTATCAATCTATTTTGAAAAGATAGTGTGTTCCTATAATTGAGGAAGTCAGTACGCAGGCAGACTCTGCTTTAAAAAGGAAAGAGTTTGTGTGCGTGCAAGGAGAAAAGAAAAAGGGAAAAAAACCAGAGAGAAAAAACCTTAAACGGTAAGAGAAGACCAGAGAGAACAACGTAAAAAAAAAACCTGACTGCGAAAAAAACCTTAAAATCCAAACGCTACTGAGAACGACCTATACTCCATAAACTTTGATTTCTTTTATTCTTTCAAAGCCTTAGTTTTCTTGATACGGTTCATTTTAATGAGGGTGATTTGTTGTTCTTTTGGTTCCATTTCAGAATCAACAACAATTCAATTTCAACGGTGAAAATCCTAATCTGAGGGGCTAAAACAAACATTTGCACAACACTCCATTTTCTCTTTCCCTTTTCTTTTTTATTTCACAATCTTTTTTATTGATATTTTGTTATTTAATTTAGTTTTACTAATCTTTTTGTTTCTTTATTTTTTTTAAAATTTTAATGTCCAATTGTGGATTGAGGAGGATACTGTTTATGTTCAAATGAACAGAAGATCCATGGAATGCCATAGAATAATCTGTTATGTTTTCCAGTAGATATTAGGGTTTTAATTTTTATTTTGCATTTATGTGTTCCGTGTAGTTATTTTAATTCTTGGGTGTATAATTGTTTAATTTTAATTTTTGTACGTAGTTTGTAATAGCTCCATTAGTAGGAATAGTGAAAGATTTAATTTTTAGCGTTTAAAATCAATTAGTAATTAGGTTCAATTGAGTAAAAAATCAATTAAAATCAATGGTGATAGTAGCTTATTTTAGGGTTCGCATGTAATTAATTTAGGTTTTTTTTTATAGAAAATCACTAAAATGTTTGTTTGATCCCTTTCTTATGTTTTATTTGTTTTAGGTTGTGTTTTTTTTTGTGTTTTTATATTATTTTAGGCCCCAAGCCCACGCTTAGGTCCAACTCACTTTAAATAGGCTTTAAAAATGGTTTAGGACTTTAAATAATCAATTTAGGCCCATTAGGTTAATTAGATTTCAGGCCCATTTAATTAATTAAAACTTGTTTAGACTTAGTTCAACTCACTTAATTTCATTTCTTTTAAAATAAATAGACCTAGACCTATATTTTCCTTAAAATAAAACCAAGTTAGACTTAGTCCCATTAATTTAATTTTTCTTTAAAATTGAATAGACTTAAGCCCATTTTTTAGACAAAGTAGAATAAATAGATATAGGCTCACTAATTAATAAAAAATGTAGGCCCACCTTTAGTCCCTTTATCACTTGTAAATAAAATGTAAATCTAGCTAACTTTTTAATAAAATTAACATAGTTTATACTTAAGGACAACACGATCTTGAGTGCATTTTTTATGTGTAATTTTATTGACTAGATGCCTAGGGTTAGATGGATGTCAAATAGGGTCTAAATAAAATTACATGTAATTAGATGATGAAATAATCATTTATAAAGTTATTCTAAATGAACATGAGACTAAGAGAAGTTAGTGTTCTATTCCCAGAATCTCCTGGTTGTGGTGTTAACTTTTTTTTAGAGAATCGAGTACCACCAATCAAATTGTCCAAGTTACTACCCTGGGTGGCGACTCCTCTTCTCCATGCTATGACTTTGTGACATAGTAGTGTGTTCCCTAAGGCCCTAAGCCTAAACAGTGTCGCGATTGCTAAAATCTTGGACGCATGCTAAACCCTATCATTTACAGTTTCACTAACTCAATCATTAGCCATAAAAAATTTCATTTTTCTCCTCTTAGAAAAACTAAAACATATAGTGTTTTTTTTTCTTAATTTTTGAGAAATCAAATGAAGTGCTAGCACATAAAGTTTTCATTTTTAATCAAGGGCTGTTTATATGGACGCTTGTGGAGGACAGATTCTTTTGGAGATGTCTTGATCTGAACTACCAAAATCAAAAGCTTGAGGTAAGGTGTCACCGGGATGAACCTCCTCTCTGCCTTCTAGAAATCTTGCCTCTTCTACGTTTGTGGTAAGATTTAAAAACCCTAGTTTACATCAATTAATCGAATTACTTAGATCTGGGTTAGGGTTTGTGAGTAAAAGTTTTAATTTTTGCTATGTTTTTGAATCACGAATCCTAACACTTGATTGGTCATAGTATTTCACTACTTATGTTTATTAAACTCTTAATAATTTATGGTTTTATCATTTTGTTTAGTGTGGTTTTAATCAAAATCTTGATAAGAACAAAAAAAAAATTGTTGCTTTTTTTTTTGCCTATAAAACACCAGTTACTTTTTTTTTATTTGAATTTTAATAGTTTTGGTTAGTTCATATTGAATGCAAGAGTTTTTCTTAATAATTGAGCTAGTATAATGTTAATTTAGTTATAAACTCATAAAATGATTTGTTATTATCTATTGAAATTATTATTATTATTTTTTGCTTCAGAAGATATAAAGACAAGAACCATGAGTAAGAAAAAAAAAAGTCCAATTTTTTAAAGCATAATTTGATAATGTTTTATTTGGAATTTCCTTTCATAAAGTCGCTTTAAAAGTTGGCTTTTAATTACATATGTAGCTCAATTTTTTGAAAACAATACTATTTTTTTTATAGGATTGGTGAAGATAATGAGAAAAATTGAATTTGCTTTTTATTTTTAATGTATTCACATTAATAAAAAAATATTAATTGTGAATATTATCTTAATTATTGAATTTAAATTATTAAATTTTATGTATGCTAATTATATATATACCCGTAGTGAAGCACGAGTAATATATATATAATTACATAAGTTATATATATATACACACACAAATAATTTTAAGTGCGTACATACCTTTTGACAACCTTTGATTAGCTCTCTATAATATAAATAATAAAAATTTTAAAGTTGTTTGTAATTTTTTTTAAAGTTTGCTTTAAAACTCAAAGGAGATAAAAATTTATAAATATGCTTTGTGGCCTACAAAGTACCAATAAGTGTTCTACAGGTTGACAATAAAAAAAATATCTCAACAACTTTTAGTCATTATTTGCTTTTGTATCCTTCCAATTTTTAATGGTATAGTCACAATTTGCAATGATTAAAAAATTGATGACTTTCACTCGGTTGAATTTTGTCCATCTAGTTTGTATGGTAACAATAATTTTTTTACAATTTTCTCCATATAGTTTGTATGTTTTGGAAAAGAATCTATACAATTGTTTCTTCTTCCAATAATTTGTCTATTGTAATGATTTATACAATGTAAATTTAAATATATATAATTAAGAATATAAATAAAAATTATATATGTGTATATATATATACACAAATATTTTAATTTTAATAATTTAATAATAATTTTTCATAAATAAAAAAAATACATTAAATATAATTAGAAATGATTTAACAAATACATTGATAACTACAATTAAAAATAATCCTAAAAAATGCAAACTAATTTACAACTTGACTCTGAAATAGAAGTTTGAAGTTCAATCCAAATATGAATAGTTAGCTTTTTTAATCCATAACTTGAGTTATTTGACTCCAAATTAGGTGTTGTTTATGCTTAAAGAAACTTTTAGATATTTATTATGAAACTTATAGAAATAGAGGAAATCTAAATATGTTATTTTGATGGTTATTTAGGGCTGAACAATTTATTGCTTAGTTTTTGTCAATGGTCTGAGTATGGTGGATTCTTTCTAAGGGTTCTCTATCTATATATCTCCAATTGAAATAAAATCAATTTTAAATTACTTCAAACACGTAGAGTTAATGATAAGGAAATTTTCATCTTAAAATTCATTTTGTAGAATTTTTGGGAAATTTTTAAATTCATTATACTAAATTTGTTATTGTTGGTAGCCTCATATGCTTAGGTAATTTAATGATGTTATCATGCTATAAGAAGTTATATTTATTTTTAGGTGTTTAAAACAAGTGAATTATGATCTATTTCAGCTAAATTAATTAGGAATGAGGCTATCACACAAGTAAATCCAAGCAAAGGCATGAAAGCAAAAAAGGTAAGTAAATAACATTAATATTTTATATGAATATAACATTCAGCTAAATTAATTAGGAATGAGGCTATCACACAAGTAAATCCAAGCAAAGGCATGAAAGCAAAAAAGGTAAGTAAATAACATTAATATTTTATATGAATATAACATTTAAACTAAATATTTATAAATGTCTTTTGTTAAGTTGATTAGTTAAGGGGAATATGTATATTCTAATTGATAGATGTTGATTTTTTATTATTATGTTAATGATTGATTGTTTTTGGGATGAGATTGTACATGTGAATGAGGTTTGTTGAATTCAGTTGTCCTATTTAGGTGAGAATAGAATACTTGTTTGTACCATATCTAGAGTTTTATAACTCTAAATAGGGTGTCATTTATTCTTGCGGAAATTTTAAAATGTTACTTACAAATTTGATAGAAATAAAGGAAGCTTAATTTTGTTGTTTTGACGGCCAATTTAGATTATCCATTGTGTTGCTTAGTTTTGTTGATAGATTGACCATGGTGAATTGTTTTTAATGTTTCTCCTTTTATAAATATCCAATTAATGCAAAATCAGTTGCAAATAAATTTAGACTTATAATACTATTGATTTTGCAGATAATGGTTTTGAAATTCATAATTTGGAATATTTGGTTTATTTTTGAATTTGCATGATCGATTCTGCCATATTGACAGTATTGTGTTCTTATGTATTATGGAGATGTTATTTACTTAATGGAGTGGTATGTGATGTATTTAGTTGATGATTGAATAAATAAAGTGTTGTGATAGCGTGATGATCCTTGATGTATATGTAATTATAGGAAATACGGTTAGATGAATATAGGGACGTAATGCTACTTGTGAATGAGGCAATTCTGTGTGCACCATGGAATCCCTTTGATTTGCTGTAAAAAAGCTAAAGAAATATTTTGTACAAGACTACGGCAAACATGGTTTTAAATAATAGTTTCATTTATTTTGGTATCGATAACGATGTAATGGTATTAGACTGAATCAGATAGATTCAAACTATATCGTTCGATGTTGCTGTGAGTTTCAAAAAAAAAAATGTACCATATTAATAAAAAAATTGCAAAATAAACTTCAACATCTAATATAATTAGTTAAGAATTACTTTTAAAAAATATACATTTGAAAAAATAACAAATATAATATAAAAATTATTATTTACTATACTAAAAAATGACATAAGAGAATACTTTGAACCATTAATACGTAAATAATTTTATTATATTAATATAATATTATTACAAACTTTTTGATAGATACAATAATAATAGAAATCACCATAAAAAAGAGTGGCATGAAGGATTTTTATTACTAGGCCCAAAATTATAATCATCAACATTTTGGTTGCTCATTTTTTATGGGAATAAGTTAAAAAATGAACTCCCTTTGTTGAATGCATTAGAATGGCTTTGAAATTCAGGCACATTACTGGGATAATTTTGAGAAGTATTCATTTGATTCTCAAATATAGTTGGATAACTTTTGCATGGGTCTTGATAATTCCAATTATCATAGGGCATTCCATAATATCATAGCAGATTAAATGGATTTATGTAATGACTGAACCCATAATCTAAATTTGAAGTAGTCGAAGGAGAACTACTTTCATCTCCATTGATTTTGTTTCTAAATTCATATTGTCATGGTGCAAAATTGGATGGAAATATTTAGAGAACCAGATGGATTGTAAAATAAAGGGGGAATCATTTGAATAATTGGAATCTTTATACCTATGATATCCACTTCCACCACCGTCATTATCACCACCACAACCATGACCACCACCGCCATCATCATCATCATCATCTTTATCGCTTTCACCACCATTGCTTGAAGGAGAATCAACACTATATCTGAATGGAGGAGTCATACCCAATTCTTGCTCAATCAAATCAATTATAGAGTTTTATTCACCATCTTCATCATTCAACTAATCAAGATCCTATCCATTAGGTAAAGGAGCTCCTAATTCTTCCAACCATGGATTTAAAGGGTCATGTTCATTAAAAATATAATCCAAGTCGATATAATTAAAAGTTTCCTTTAGCCCTTATTGTGGCTTTCGTATTGTATTTCGCAAGTTCAGCTTCATATTATAGTGTACATAGATTAGGTAGTGTAGTTTTTTGTACTTCAACCTATATTTAGTCTTTGTATAAATTAAGCTAAAAGTGGTCAAATTCCTTTCATAATTTGACCACTGATATTATTTGACTTAAGACTTTCACATCAATTTTTTGAAGTAGGTGTTAACTCTCTAAAATTAATCCATCACTTAGCTACATCAACCAACAATAGTCAACCAATTAAATATTTTTAATTAATTATTTAATATAAATTATATATCAAGATAAAAGATACCTAGGGGTAAATTCTTGATTGCTTTTAGAGCAAGTGTTTTCCTAAAAGATCCTACCTATTCATAAAAAGTAAACATCTACACGACAATAAAAAATATAAACCAATAATATAACTGTAATTATCCATATATCAAGGAAAAGTTCTTTTAAACGCAATAATAAATCTTGTAAAAGGCATTAATTTACGCTTCTTCATTTGGTTTAATCCTTTTAATAACATTTAGAACTCCTTGCATGACTTCAGTATGAGATGGAGAATCATACTTATCTCCATATTGATATTGTGGGTTAAAATAATAACCTATAATAAGTACATCATTTTAGATATTAATACTTTGCAAATAAAATAATAGATTATTCATTAACAATTATAAATAACATACCCGCAACATGCAAATTATGATGCAATTGAAAATTGCATCTTCTATAAATAATAGACCAATAATGCTTATGATATTGACAATTTTCTTTAATGGCCATCTTGCATATGTCCATTGCATCATACAAAAATCCCATTATTGGTTTATCATCCCCATCAATTAGCCTTAATGTCTTCAGAAGAGGTTCTTGAACTTTAAGTAATTCTTTTGCATTTTGCCAAAATAGTCTTCCTTCACTTGTTATTGCTAATATAGTTTCCTTGAGTTCAACGACTATTGGATTTGACATTCTTCCATATATGGAATTCACCTATGTAGGTGAATCAAAAATATTCCTCAAATTATTGCGTTGACAGACAATACTCTCCAATGTAATAAAATTGGTAGCAATTCTAGTAATGCCAGGTCAAAGTAGCTTTTACCATTTGTAAATTTCTTCGTATAAACCAATTATAATTATAAATAAATTGGTGATTTTCTTCCTTTTTGCAATGTAGTGACTTTTGTGACTTTTTTACTTCTCTTCCCATTATCTTCTAAAATGAGATTAATACAATGAGCACTACATGCTATCCAATACACATAATGATACTTATTCATGAGCATTTTTACTGTTGACTTAATTGCAACATCATTATCAATAACAATTTGGACAACCTTATTAACTCCAATTTCTTTGGTAACCTTTAACATCAATTGAAAGTAATAATGTCCATATTTCTTCTTAAATTAGACACATTCATTGACTTATAAAAAATCATGCTCGATTTGAATAAACAAGAAAATTAATAATGGACATTTTTGTTAGGTCTGTCCATGCATCACATAATATAAACACACCTTTTAACTGCCAAATCCTTGCAAATGATGCAATATATTCTTTAATTAATTGATATTCCCTTGCCAACCATACCTCTACAATCGTATAAACTGTCAGAGGTGGAAGTTCGATCCAACTTTTGAAGTAACTCTAAATAAATTTTATGTCTAAGGTGATTCAAAAATTGCAAATGGTAGTTTATTGTGAACCACAAATCAACCAAAGGTATTCATTAACTTCTCTTTACTTTTCTTAAACCAGTGTGATTTTATTTTGGTTTGCTTCTTTCTTTCCCTTTCGATCTTTAAATCCATTTCAACAACTCACAATCTTTTAACTAATGTTGATAATTGAGGAGGAGCAAATCTTGAAGATTGCAGATTGTTAACTCATTGAGTTTGCATATCAGGAGTGTTTTTAACACTGAAAGAGTGACCTAACATTCACTTTCTTTGTTGACTATCGTTAGATCCACCTACATCATAGTGAAAACACCTTCAGTCATTTTATATGAATCAATTTCAAATTGTTGAAGGCTTTGTTGCCTAGCATATTGTATTATTGTATCTTACTCATCTTCATCATCATTGTTGTTATATTGTTCACTCTCATCCATTTATACAATTTCTTCCTCAAGTTGTTATTTAACGACTTTTTTTTTGTTTTTGCTTGGCTTGCCATTCTAGAATAAGTTTTTTTAGATCTTTTCTCACAACATGTGGCACTTTTGGACATGTTGCGGCATCACCATTAATTCCTACTAAATGTTACTTAAATCTTGTTATTCCACTAGTAACCACACACCCATAAAAATTATAAGTCATTTTAGATATATTATTATCATTAGGTGTAGTAAATTTCCATCCAATATCATCATTAGGCTTGCCATCTTTTCCTTTCTTTCATATTAACAAATCTGCATAAAGAAAAAATAAACATACACACACACACACACACACACAGATATAGACACTAATTGTCCAGACAGTAATGATTGTATCTTATACCTAAATTGGTGGCATGCTTTTTCTAAATAATGGGGAAGAGGACCGAAACATGCCATAGAAAGACTATATTGAGACAAAGATGGGCTGTCAAGAATGTAGAGGATGGATAGTTGGTCAGATATAGTATGGATCATACATGGACAATAGTTGGAGTTGGTGGCTCTTCTAGGGTTCCCTTATCTAGGATCACTAGGGAAAAGGATTAAGTTGCCCCTTGTGAATAATATATATATATATACACACACACACATACACACACACACACACACACACATACACACATACAAATACTTTTAAGTATGTACATACCATAATTTTTTAAAATTGTTTATAAATTTTTTTTTAAAGTTTTCTCTAAAACTTAAAGGAGGTAGAAATTTATAGATGTGCTCTTTGGCTAACCAAGTACCAACAAGTGTTCTACAGCTTGGAAATAAAAAAAATATCTATGCAACTTTTAGTTATTATTTGCTTTGTATCATTCTAATTTTTAATAGTATAGTCACAACTTGCAATGATTGAAAAATTGAAGACATTCACTTGATTGAATTTTGTCCATCTAGGTTTGTATGGTATCAATAATTTCTATGTAATTTTATCTCCATGAAGTTTGCATGTTTTGGAAAAGAATCTATATAATTGTTCCTTCTTCCAATAATTTGTCTATTGTAATTATTTATACAATATAAAAAATGAATATATATAATTAAGAAGATATATATATAAATACACACACACACACAAATAACAATAATTTTTCACAAATAAATTAAAAATTTAAAAATTACATTAAATATCATTATAAATGGTTTAACAAATACATTGATAACTACAATTAAAAATAATCTGAAAAAATTTCAAATTGTATTTATTTACAATAGTCTTTAAAAAATAACTACACTGTTAAATTTGTTTTACTCATTTGAAAAAAATAATTTTATTTTACCAACTAATTACAAAGTAATTATATTAAAAACAAATACAAAGAAACTAAACAATAGGGCCCAAAATTCCCTTTTTGGCTACTTCTTTTTCTTAGGCTCATTCTTCTTTTTCTTTTTCTTCATTTTCTTCTTAGGCTGTAGGTTCTTCTTCTTCTTGGGCTATAAGCTCTTCTTCTTTTTCTTCATTTTTCTTAATGTTTGGACAGTATCAATTGATGCACCTTACAAAATGGCAAATAACAGTCGTTATGGTCGATTCAGCTAGTATCATGGCCGGTTCATCCACTAAATCCATTAAGCCATATATACCCTTTCCGATCTGGCAAAATCTCATATTGCCTCCTCTGTTTTCCGTTATAAAAATTTTGATACGCACATTATTGGAAATTTTTTAATACCCTGATGGCAGGCTGTGTGTGTATGAGGATTTATGAATAATTAAAAAAAGCTTTGATTTTACATATAATTCATAAGTTCATTGTTATCCAAAAAAAACACTATTCTACTATGATTATGTGCATGATATGAGTTCATAGTTAAACACTGAATGGATTATAATCGATAATATTACATCCTTGGGTGCGTTATATTTCATAGGATATTATACTATTCATTTATTAAGTTGCAGGCTCACTCATCTATTATTTTTCAAGATTAGAAGAACTATAGTTGGTCTTAAAGAAACATTTGCATCAGTTGCACTAGCATTGTGTCAGGTGGGTAAATAGGGGGTCATCCTCAATTTTTTTTTTAAACATGACGTTCCTATTGAATTTAGTTATCTTGTATTAAGGCTAGCGTATTGTATGTGTATAACATAAGGAATAATGTGAGCTACTTGATGTTGTAAGCTCTTTTTACGTGTGCATATATTGACTTGTGAGCTAAAGTTAGACATTAATGGATATGTTATGCATTCATCATTTTCATACAATGTATGTCTAACATCTTTAACAGGTGTCATATTTAGTGGTATCAATGCATAGTTTAAAATCCCTTAGGATAGAAATATGAATGCATATACATGTTAGGAATACATATAAGTGTTAAGAAATAAGACTAAGTGTTTGTATTTTGAATAGGATGAATAGGGAGGGTCTAACTACGGATCTTGTTGACCCAAGTAAGTCTGAGTCTTTGCATGGAGTTGAGCATACAATTGTACCACTACAACTAGCTTAGGAATTACCATTAGTAATATAGCAATTTATTGAGTCTTTGTAACAAGTTATACAGCCAGTGGTACAAATAGTTAATTGAGTAGCCATTTAACCAGTCCAATAACTAGTAATGCAACCAATGGCAAAAGCTAGAGAAACAAAGGCTAAAGACAAAACTTATAACATGCTGGGAAAATAAAGAGCTATAGAATCTGAGGAAACTATCGATCCTGAGGTAGTAGAAGAATGGTTACAAGAAATAGATAGGGTGATGGATAGGTTGGATTGCACATCAGAGCAAAAGCTAAAATATGTTGTATCATTATTGAGGAAATCAACCTCAGATTGGTGGGATATGATTCTAGGAAGTAAAAATAGACCTATGACCTTGACTTGGGATGAATTTCTCAGATAATTTACAAATAAATAAACACCATCAATGTATAAAGATAAAAAGAAAATAGAGTTTCTGAGCTTAGAACAAGGAAACATGATAGTACCATAATATGATATGTAATTCTCTTGGTTATCAAAGTATGCATTAGAAGAAGTGGCTATAAAGGATGTACAATATAGACAGTTTGAGAAGGGGTTGAGAATGGATATCCGAGAAAATATTTCCTTAAAGCCATAAAGTTATAGTGCTTTATTAGAGGTTTCACTGAGGGTGGAAGAGTATTTGACTGAGAATAGGGGTGAGCAAAACCCACCCAGAATCAAATTTTTGAACTGACCAAACCTAAAAATTGTGTTCAGTTTGGCTATCAAGTGGAGAGGTTATTTAGTTTTGGTGAGGATTAAAAGGATATTCAAATTTCAATTAATGGGTCGAGGGAGGTATTTTGTTCCTAGACCTGCCTGAATTTCTGATATTGACATTTAATTAAACAATGTTGTTTTATAACTAGGATTAGTATACATATATACATAAAACCCTAGTTCCTTCATTTTCCACTCCTCCTCTCCTCTCTTCCACTATTCTTCCAAAGCCTTCTCTCTTCCTCTGTCCTCTCTTCTTCACCTAACATATGTTCTACTCCTCTAACCCTTCTGTCTATTCTGAACCTTATGAACCCTAGCAACTCTTGATCTTTATCTTTCTCTTCTATGTTCTCTCAATCTCGATTTTAGTCTGCTTTCATGTTTTTTAAATCGTAGTATTTTTTTTAATAGATCGCCATCTCCATTGATGATCTATTTATAAGTAATACATTAAAGATCTGCTCCTTCCTGTGTTGGGTTTTTGATATTTTTACTATTTTTTATGGTTATTTGTATAATTTTTTTATACAAATATTGTTTATATTTTAAAAAATATAATATATGAGTATATTTATATTGTTTTGGGTAAAGTATATCCTTTGATTTATGTTATATTTGTTGATATTTTGTTGATGATAATTTTTTTTGTTATTTTTTAGAAAATTTTGTTATTTTTTATATGAATAAAATTTTTTGTTTTATATATGTTAAAATTTTTAGATCTATGTTTTTCTCTTTATTTATTTGTGATAAATTTTTATTTTTTGAATTTTTTTGATTTGTGTTTATATATATATATATATATGTTTAGATCTATGTATTTTTATTTTTTGTAATTTTGTTTTATATGTGTAAATTTTTTTGTGTTATATATGTTATTTTATATAGATATATACTGGATGATAATTTTTGTAATTATTTATAAAAAATTATTAATTTTTGATGATTTTTTCTTCAGTTTAACATGCATGTATATAAAAAAGGTATTTGTTTATAGATCCATAATTTTTTTAATTTTTAGTTGTAAAAGTATTTTAGTTAATTTCATAATTTTTTTATTTTTTTATCGTTTTTGATATGTGCATTATAAATAATTTTTAGATTAAATGTGTTATTTTTTTGAAAAGATTATTGGATTTTGTTCACAAATTATGTTTGTTATTTTTGTTCATATTTATTTATTTAAGAGTTTGTGTTAATATTGATTTATGTTAATAATGTGTAAATAATTTTTTTGTTTTTGTTGCTCTGTCTTGTGTTGTATGTATTTAAAGTTTCTAGTGGTGGAAGCTTAAAGTTATAACAAAAATAAAGGGGTGGAAGCATAAGCTTTTACATGAAGTTATAACTTTTTAACTTTTAAAGTAAAATAGGTGGAAGCAGTCACTGACTCACTGCGATCTTAAATTCTTAATATTGCCTTTGCAACAATATAAAGGTATTGAGCAGTCACTTCATTTTATTTTTTTTATGTTTTACTGTGATGTGCAATTTTTTTAACCTCTAAACTGATTCCTTTTTTTGTTTTATCTATTTTATATCAATAATGGAGATGGCTAATACCAGTGGTAATAAGAATACCACTGGTTCGAACCCTGAGGTGGTGGTAGAAGCCCCAAGTGTTCCTACTATTGAGCAGACATAGATTGAGCCTCAGCCTTAAGTTATTGTTAAAAAATGAAAGGATAATGAACTAAAATTCAAAGTTTGGTAATACTTTGAGAGAATTAAGGATGATAAAGGTGTTGTCATCAAGGGTAAATGTGTCTATTGCTCTGCAACCTATAATGCACACTTTAAAAAACATGGCACTTCATCATTAAAAAACCATGTCTTGAATTGTTTGAAATTTTCACATTCTATAAATAGTTTTCAATCATGGTTAACTTTGTAATCTGTTAGGGTAGGAGCACATGAAAATACTGAGTTTGTTGTTTTATGGACTTGGAAATTTGAGTAAGAAACTATTAGAAATTCACTTATGTAAATGGTAATTACTGATGAATTGCATTTAAATTTGTAAAAGGGGGTGGGTTTAACAAGTTCATGTTTGCTGCTTGTCCTTGCTTTAAAATACCATATAGGTGGACTATAAATAGGGACTATTTTTCAATTTTTGCTAATAAGAGGGTAAAGCTTAAAAGTTTCTTTAAGTCACATTGTCAAAGAATCAGTATCACTATTGATTCTTAGACATCAATTCAAAGAGTCAATTATATGTGTGTGATTGCTCACTATATAGATAATGGGTGGAATTTGCACAAACAGATAATATGTTTTTTTTTGTTACCTTTTATATGGGGGAATACATCTCTAAGTCATTAGAGAATTTTTTAATTAAGTGGGGGATTAGAAATGTGTTCTCTATGACAATGGATAATGCATCCTCTAATGACATTGCTGTGGGGTACTTTAGAAAGAAAATGTTAAGTTAAGGTGCCTCTGCTGGTAGATTGAAATTCCTCTATATAAGATATACAGCTCACATCTTGAACCTCATTGTGAATGATGGGTTGAAAGAAGTTAATTCTTCTATTAAAAAGGTAATGGAGTTAGTTAGATACATTAGAAACTCACCTGCTAGATTAAGAAAATTTAGAAAGCTATATGATCTGCTAGGTATCAAGTCCAAATGCTCATTGTCCCTTGATGTCCTTACTAGGTAGAACTCCACCTACTTAATGCTTAAAACTGCTTATTTATTTGAGAGGACTTTTGAAAAATATAAAGAAACTAAATCTTTTTTCAGACATGATTTAAAGGATGATATCCTATATTTTTTTGACTGGCAGTGTGTAAATCGAATGGTTTACATGTTAAAACTTTTCTTTGATATCACACTAAGAATTTCTAGTTCAAATTATGTGATTGCAAATAGCTTATTTTCTGAAATTTATGATTTCAATTGCATGCTGATTGATATGTAAACATCTTTTGATCTCTTTGTTAATTGCATAGGCAAAAACATGAAGCATAAATTTGAAAAATATTGGGGAGATCTAGAAAAAATGAACTCTATTATTTTTTTACTACAATCCTTGATCCTCGATATAAACTTGAATTTTTTGAATTCTCTATTCATAAATGTATAGTCCACTACTAGGAAGCACCCTGTATTTGAATATGAAGTCTGATGTCAGTATGTTATTTGATGATTATTTGTCAACTTATGG
The DNA here is from genome assembly GCA_947683625.1 of Mallotus nudiflorus. Lineage (NCBI taxonomy): Eukaryota > Viridiplantae > Streptophyta > Magnoliopsida > Malpighiales > Euphorbiaceae > Mallotus > Mallotus nudiflorus. The sequence goes on along the minus strand of CANTUR010000793.1, from coordinate 338,115 downwards.
CATCTCTTTTACCTTTGAGTCTATTGTTGGTACTCAATCTAGCCAAACAAATTTTGAACCTCAATTGCCTCTTTCTAGAAACACTATGTCTTTAATGAAAGAAAGATTAAAAAATCATAAGTTTGATTTTGGTTTGGGTGGAATTAAAAGATTTGAACTTGAATTTTATCTTAATAAGGCTGTTCTAAAAGATGAGGGAACTTTTAATATCCTCAGATGGTGGAAGTTGAATTTTGAGATTTTTCCAATTCTGTCTTATATGGCTAGAGATGTTCTAGCTGTTCCTGTTTCTATTGTGGTTTCTGAGTTTGCATTCAGGATTAGAGGTAAAGTTCTTGATGCTTTCCAAAGTTCATTAACTCCAAAAATAGTGAAAGCTTTGATATGTTCACAAAATTGGATTAAAATGCCAAACCAGACTATTATGGTAGAAGAAACTCTAGAGGATTTGAAGGCTTTTGAAAAAGGTTATGTTTTTAATTTAATTTATAAATTACTTGCATTTTTTATAATATTTATGTAATGTTTGATTAAATTCTAATTCTCTTCTTCTATTTTCTTGACAGATCTTGATCTAGTTGGCAGTGGCCCTTCTTTAGCGTAGTTAAATTGCTCACTGATGATAATTACTCTATTATTCTCTTAATATATGCCTATTTTATTTGCTAAAGTTACCTACCTTTTTTTAAAATAGTGAAAGCTTTGTATGTGTACTATCTAGGACCAACATAACATGAAGTGCCTTTTTTTAATGGTTGAGGTACTTGTGTTTGTGTTGTTATTCTAGTAACTATATATGTGTGCATAGAACAGAGGCAATGATGATACTTCTACCCTAGGATTATATAATCTTCAATGAATGCATGCTTAAATTTCTTTGGTGGCTTTTATTTTTGTTTATTTATTATAAATATGGCTACATTCTTAACGTGAAGTGTAAATGCTTAATTTTGAACCTCTTGTTCTGTGTTTTTTTAGCAGCGATGATGTTTCTACCCTGCATTTTTTAAATATGTTAAAGTACTTGCCTTATTTGACTAGGTAGCTATTTCCTCGCTAACAACAATGTGGTCATATTATAAATGCTTTATGCAAATAAGCATCCTAAGCCTTCTTTCCTAGTTTTTTTTATTAAGTACCCTTATTATATATTGGAACATTAATTTTGTTCTAATTGATTTTGTGTGGTACTATTCCTTTTAATCTTTAGGCGAACATCAACTCTTTTTTTTGAACCTAGTACAGTTGCATTTTTTAGGATTTATGCAGTAATTTTTTTAGAGGTTTTTGCACAGATTTTGCTTTTTATATATTCTAGTTATAGGGTGGAACCCTGAGCCTATAATTTTTTCAGCTTAATTTTTTGTATGTAGAATAGTAGTGCATTTTCTTGCATATTATTTTTTGTATTAACTATAGGTTATTATTTATTGTATTTAAGTTAGTTATAGAATTATAAATGTATTTTGTACAATGTAACTAATTGGGCTTGACCCAAAATGATTAACGGAATGAATATTTAGTGTATTTATTTTTGTATTTGAGCCTAAAAAAGGGCCCATCCTAACAGCCAAAATCGATTTTCTATCTAACTAGACCCAACTAATTTTAGCTTCCGAAATTTCAATTTTGTCTTTCAAATCTATTTGGTTTGGCCGTAATTTTTCCTTCATTAAAACCAATCGATTTCAATCCAAATTCCATCCAAATCGACCAACCTGACTGTTGCACACCCTTAACTAAGAAAGATGCAATGTCAACAAAGAAAAAAATATGACAAGTGAGTATGGTGGTTCAAAAAGAAAAGGAAGAAACATTTCTTTTAAAGGATCTAGGTTTTAAGGGAGTAGATATTATCGGAGAGGAGTTAACTAGTAAAGCATAGTAGGTCTGATACAGTAGGGTAAAGGTGAACGAGGTGGTTACAGTTAGAGTAAGGAGAGGTTAGGGAGGTGTTTTAGTTAGTCGAGATTATAGTACACTATATGCTAGATATAGTAGGATTCACAGTGGAGAGTGTTAGGGACCAAGGCAAGTAGTTTGCTTTTATTATGGTAAGCTGGTGCATATAACCAGAGACTGTTGGAGTAAGAACTTGACCGTGAGAGTTCAGTTAGAGGGTAGAGTAGCATAGGTGAAAATATGACTCAGGGTGGAGTAAGTAAAGGAAGAGGTAAAGGAATGGGACAAGGAGTTTCTAATATGGTATAGGCTAGACAGATAGGCCAACTTTAACAATTATTGCCCTAAGCTAGAGTATATGCAGTGACAAGACAAGAAGCACCTTCTGCATCTAATGTTATGACTAGTACAATCTTTATGTATAGTTTTAATGATTATACATTAAGTAATCCATGATCAATATATTCATTTATTTTATATGAATTTGCATTAAAAAACTATAGCCATATAGAAACATTGGGGTATAACATTTGTGTATTAATGCCTATTAGGGGTACTATAATTATAGATAAATCTTGTCCTATGGTAATAAATGGGAATACATTCCATGTAGGTCTAGTTATGATAAAACTTAAGGAATTTATTATTATTTTGGGAATAGATTGGTTATCTAAAAATCATGCTATAGTTAACTATCAAACAAAAGAAGTAGTGATTGAGACCTTAGAACAGAGAAAAATAGATTTTTTGGGTTAAAGAAAAATTGTCCTAACATGTTTAATTTTGGCTACTGCTGCTTTCCATTTGATTAAAAGGGGGTGTGAAGCTTATTTGGCTAATGTGGTGGATGTATCAAAAGTTAGTCTAGGAGTAATGGATGTTCTAGTATTAAAGGAATTTGCATATGTATTTTCAGAAGATCTACCAGGTTTACCTCCACATCGAGAGATTGATTTTAAGATAGAAACTACACCAATGGTAGCACCAATATCAATTGCACCATCTAGAATGGCACCCTTAGAATTGAGAAAATTAAAGAACAAGTTTAAAGAATAACTAGAAAAAGGGTTTATTTAACCGAGTACATTGCTATGGGGAGCTTTAATGCTGTTTATAAAAAAGAAGGAATTCAATTTAAGATTGTGTATTGATTATAGGCAATTAAATTGGGTTACCATAGAGAATAAATATCCCTTGCTATGGATTGACGACTTGTTAGACCAGTTAAAAAGAGCAACTATGTTTTCCAAAATTGATTTAAGGTCAGGATATTGGCAATTGAGAATTGTAGAGGCACACATACCAAAGATTGCATTTAGAACACAATATAGGCATTATGAATTTATTATGATGCCATTTGGACTAACAAATGTGCCTGCTGCTTTTATGTCCTTAATGAGTAAAATATTCCAAATGTATCTAGATCGATTTGTCATTGTGATTATTGATAATATATTGATTTATTCTAGAACTCGAGAACAACATGAAGAATATTTAAGAATAGTGTTGTAGATTTTAAGAAAAAGGCTGTTTTATGAAAAATTTAGTAAATGTGAGTTTTGGCTAGAAGAGATTGCATTCTTAGGGCATATTGTTTCTAAAAATGGTGTATAACATGATCCTTTGAAGATTACAACCATAAAGGAGTAGGAACCCTTAAAAATGTATCAGATGTATAGAGTTTTTTAGGATTGGCTGGATATTATATGAACTTTGTTGAAGGATTTTCAATCATTGCTAAACCATTAACAAACTTGATGAAGAACAATATGATGTTTAAATGGGATGCTAAATGTGAGGAAAGTTTTGAAGAATTGAAGAAAAGACTAATTTATGCACTGGTTCTAACCTTGCCATCTAGAAATGGTGGATATGTAATTTTATGGACACATCATAACAGGGATTGCGATGTGTGTTAATGCAAAATGGAAAAGTCATTACCTATGCTTCTCGACAGTTAAGGAGTCATGAATTGAATTATTCAACTCATGATATAGAATTGGCAGCAATTATGCATGCTCTAAAAATATAGAGGCATTATTTATATCGAGAAAAATTTTAGATTTTCACTGACCATAAAAGTCTGAAATAAATCCTAACATAAAAAGGTTAAACTTGAGACAAAGAAGGTGGATGGAGTTGTTAAAGAATTATGATTGTACCATAGATTACCATCCCAGAAAAGCCAATAAAGTTGTTGATGCTTTAAGTAGGAAAGTGTAACACCCCTCTCCTCTAGTACCTTACCATTACATTACCCTATCTTTGATGATAGTACTGAGGCTAACCTCTGAACTTATTATAGTATACTATCAATATAATATCACTTGAATTGAAAGAGATATAATTATGAAATAAAATCACTAACTCCCAAATAGTTTAAAGATGGCAAGTAGCATTAAACTTCATAACTAACATAAATATATACATAATAAGGTGTCCTTTCACCTAAACATTTACATCTTTAATACAAATACAAGAGTACAAGTTATATAAAAATATAAGTAAAAAGTATACACTAAATGTACTCTGATAACCCTCTCTCTCTAGCACCTCTATCAGAGTATGCAAAATTTGCTTTATCCTCTCGTATATCACTAGCCATAACAAAATTCAACCCCTTCCTAACATTGAGCAAAAAGTATGTTGATCATAATCTAAGGGGGAAATAAACTTGGCCACTAGCAAAATGACAAAAAATGGATCCCAACATATCTAAACTCATATCCAGGTTAGAGTGACCTAAACTCCAGTATTAGTCCTATAAGAGACTTAGATAATGGTACACACAGAATCTATATACTCCTCTATAATAGCTAAAATGCTCACATATACCCCAATTGACTCTATAGTAATTCTGAATGCAAACTGTGCATATGTGTCATAACATATGACATACTTCACCTGTGTCTCCATCTCTGTAATCTCATATGTCATGGTGGTCCACTACACCACCATCTAAATGTCTATAGCTATATAAAATAAAATATACAACATATACTAGAAATTTTACAAGAAAAGTAAGTGTGAGTAATTTTGTAAGAAATTACCTAGTAATTAACTAAGAAAACACAATATAATAAAGGTTTATAGTATTGAACATAAACAGTAATATAAACATAAGGTATTATATCAGAATGCAAAGCATATAGTTTTTATAGCAAAATTCTCATTTATTGAAAATCATCATAAGTTCAATAATAAAGTTCAAAAATTATTTAAATGTTCGGTTATAATTCTCTTTCATTATTACTATACACTTCACGTGAAATTACTTGTTTCTCACAGTATAAAATCTTAATATTTGAGTGCAAGTCTTACTTTCAAATTATTTCAGTGATTTGTAGTTATGCCTCTCTTAGGCAAGACACGAGCATTACCACACAATTTTATCTCACAGTAGCCTATCTATTAAATTACTAATCTAGCTCTCTCTCAGAGCACTACAACTTACAACTCCATTTCAGATATATTAACATATATCAAAAAAATTCAAAAAATAAAAATTTATCACAAATAAATACAAAAAAAGAGAAAACATAAATTTAAAAATTTTAACATATATAAAACAAAAAATTTTATTATATAAAAAATAACAAAATAACAAAATTTTCTAAAAAATAACAAAAAAATTATCATCGACAATAAATCAACAAATATAACATAAATCAAACGATATGTTTTACCCAAAGCAATATAAATATACTCATATATTATATTTTTTAAAATATAAACTATATTTGTATAAAAAAATTATACAAATAACCATAAAAATAGCGAAAATATCAAAAACCCAACACAGGAAGGAGCAGATCTTTAATGTATTACATATGAGTAGATCATAAATGGAGATGGCGATCTATTAAAAGAATACTATGATTTAAAAAACATAAAAGGAGACTAAAACCGAGATTGAGAGAACATAGGAGAGAAAGATAAAGATCAAAAGTTGCTAGGGTTCATAAGGTTCTGAATAGATAGAAGGGTTAAAGGAGTAGAACAAATGCTAGGTGAAGAAGAGAGGATAGAGGAAGAGAGAAGGCTTTGGAAGAACAGTGGAAGAGAGGAGAGGAGAAGTGGAAAATGAAGCAACTAGGGTTTTATGTATGTATGTATGTATACTAACCCTAGTTATAAAACAACATTGTTTAATTAAAGGTCAATATTAGAAATTTGGGCAAGTCTAAGAACAAAATACCTCCCTCGACCCATTAATTGAAATTCGAATATCCCTTCAATCCTCACAAAAAATGAATAACCTCTCCACTTGATAGCCAAACCGAACACAATTTTCACGTCTGGTCAGTTCAAAAATTCGATTCTGGGTGGGTTTTGCTCACCCTTATTCTCAGTCAAACACTCTTCCACCCTCAGTGCAGCCTTTAATAAAGCACTATAACTTTGTGGCTTCAAGGAAATATTTTCTTGGATATCCATTCTCAATCCTTTCTCAAACTATCTCTATTGTACGTCCTTTATAGTCACTTCTTCCAATGCATACTTTGATAACCAAGAGAATTACATCTCATATTCTAGTACTATCGTGTTTCCTTATTCTAAGCTCAGAAACTCTATTTTCTTTTGATCTTTATACATTGATGGTGTGTATTTATTTATAAATTCTCTAAGAAAGTCATCCCAAGTCAAGGTCCTAGGTCTGTTTTTACTTCCTAGAATCATATCCCACCAATCTGAGGTTGATTTCCTCAATAATGATACAACATATTTCAGCTTTTGCTCCGGTGTGCAATCCAACCTATCCATCAACCTATCTATTTCTTGTAACCATTCTTCTACTACCTCAGGATCGGTAGTTCCCTCAAATTCTATAGCTCTTTATTTTCCCAGCCTGTTATAAGTTTTATCTTTAACCTTTGTTTCTCTAGCTTTTGCCATTGGTTGCATTACTGTTATTTGACTAGTTGAATGGCTACTCGTTTAACTATCTGTACCACTGGCTGTATAGCTTGTTGTAAAGACTTAAGAAATTGCTACATTAGTAGTGGTAATCCTGAGCTAGTTGTAGTGGTACAATTGTATGCTCAACTCCATACACAGACTCATACTTACTTGGGCTAATAAGATCTATAGTTGGACCCTCCCTATTCATCTTATTCAAAATACAAACACTTAGTCTTAATTCTTAACACTTATGTGTATTCGTAACATGTATATGCATTCATATTTCTATCCTAAGGGATTTTAAACTATGCATTGATACCACTAAATATGACACCTGTTAAGGATGTTAGACATACATTGTATAAAAATGATGAATGCATAACATATCCATTAATGTCTAACTTTAGCTCACAAGTCAATATATGCACACGTAAAAAGAGCTTACAACATCAAGTAGCTCACATTATTCCTTATGTTATACACATATAATACGCTAGCCTTAATACAAGATAACTAAATTCACTAGGCACGTCATGTTTAAAAAAAAAACTTGAGGATGACCCCTTATTTACCCACTTGACACAATGCTAGTGCAACTGATGCAAATTTTTCTTTGAGACCAACTATAGTTCTTCTAATCCCGAAAAATAATAGATGGGTGACCCTGCAACTTAATAAATGAATAATATAATATCCTATGAAATATAACACACTCAAGTATGTAATATTATCAATTATAATCTATTCAATGTTTAATTATGAACTCATATCATACACATAATCATAGTAGAATAATGTTTTCTTTTGGATAATAATGAACTTATGAATTATATGTAAAATCAAAGTTTTTTTTAATTATTCATAAATCCCCATACACACACAGCCTGCCATCAGGGTATTAAAAAATTTCCAATAATGTGCGTATTAAAATTTTTATAATGAAAAACAGAGGAGGCAATATGAGATTTTGCTAGATTGGAAAGGGTATATATGGCTTAATGGATTTAGTGGATGAATCGGCCATGATACTAGCTGAATCGGCCATAATGACTGTTATTTGCCATTTTGTAAGGTGCATCGTTGATACTGTCCAAACGTGAAGAAAAATGAAGAAAAAGAAGAAGAGCTTGTAGCCCAAGAAGAAGAAGAACCTACAGCCTAAGAAGAAAAAAAGAAAAAGAAAAATAAGAATGGGCTTAAGAAAAAGAAGTAGTCGAAAAGGGAATTTTGGGCCCTATTGTTTAGTTTCTTTTTATTTGTTTTTAATATAATTACTTTGTAATTATTTGGTAAAACAAAATTATTTTTTTCAAATGAGTAAAACAAATTTAACATTGTAGTTATTTTTTAAAGACTATTGTAAATAAATACAATTTGAATTTTTTAGGACTATTTTTAATTTTAGTTATCAATGTATTTATTAAACCATTTATAATGATATTTAATGTAATTTTTTTAATTTTTAATTTATTTGTGAAAAATTATTGTTATTTGTGTGTGTGTGTATTTATATATGTATCTTTTAATTATATATATTCATTTTTATATTGTATAAATAATTACAATAGATAAATTATTGGAAGAAGGAATAATTGTATAGATTCTTTTCCAAAACATGCAAACTTCATGGAGATAAAATTACATAGAAATTATTGATACCATACAAACTAGATGGACAAAATTCAATTGAGTGAATGTCTTCAATTTTTCAATCATTGCAAGTTGTGACTATACTATTAAAAATTGGAATGATACAAAGTAAATAATAACTAAAAGTTGCATAGATATTTTTTATTATTTTCAACCTGTAGAACACTTGTTGGTACTTGGTTGGCCAAAAAGCACATCTATAATTTTCTACCTCCTTTGAGTTTTAAAGAAAACGTTAAAAAAAAAAAATTTACAAACAACTTAAAAAAAATATCCTTTTCCCTAGTGATCCTAGATTAGGGAACCCTAAAAGAGCCACCAACTCCAACTATCATCCATGTACGATCCATACTAGATCTGACCAACTGCCCATCTTACCTCCTCTACATTCTTGACAGCCCATCTTTGTCTCAGTATAGTCTTTCTGTGGCATGTTTCGGTCCTCTTCCCCATTATTTAGAAAAAGTGTGCCACCAATTTAGGTATAAGATACTATCATTACTATTTAGACAATTAGTGCATATATTTATGTGTGTGTGTGTGTATATATATATATATATGTTTATTTTTTCTTTATGTAGATTTGTTAATATGAAAGAAAGGAAAAGATGGCAAGCCCAATGATGATATTGGATGGAAATTTACTACCTTAATGACAATAATATATCTAAAATGACTTATAATTTTTATGGGTGTGTGGTTACTAGTGGAATAACAAGATTTAAGTAAAATTTAGTAGGAATTGATGGTGATGTCGCAAAATGTCCAAAAGTGCCATGCGTTATGAGAGAAGATCTAAAAAAACTTATTCTAGAATGGCAAGCCAAGCAAAAAAAAAAAAATTTGTTAAATAACAACTTGAGGAAGAAATTGTACAAATGGATGAGAGTGGACAATATAACAGTAGTGATGATGAAGAGGAGTAAGATACAATAATACAATATGCTAGGCAACAAAGCCTTCAACAATTTAAAATTGATTCATATAAAATGACTGAAGGTGTTTTCACTATGATGTAGGTGGATCTAACAGTAGTTAACAAAGAAAGTGAATGTTAGGTAACTCTTTCAGTGTTAGAAACACTCATGATATGCAAACTCTATGAGTCAACAATCTGCAATCTTCTAGATTTGCTCCTCCTCAATTATCAACACTAGTTAAAAGATTGTGAGTTGTTGAAGTGGATTTAGAGATTAAAAGGGAAAGAAAGAAGCAAACCAAAATACAATCGGATTGGTTTAAGAAAAGTAAAGAGAAGTTAATGAATACCTTTGGTTGATTTGTGGTTCACAATAGACTACCATTTGCAATTTTTGAATCACCTTAGACATAAACTTTACCTAGAGTTACTTCAAAAGTTGGATCAAACTTCCACCTCTGACAGCTTATTCGATTGTAGAGGTATGGTTGGTAAGGAAATATCAATTAATGAAAGAATATATTGCATCATTTGCAAGTATTTAGAAGTTAAAAGGTGTGTTTATATTATGTGATGCATGGACAGGTGTAACAAAAATGTCCATTATTAATTTTCTTGTTTATTCAAATCGAGCATGATTTTTTATAAGTCAGTGAATGTGTTTGATTTGAGAAGAAATATGGACATTGTTACTTTCAATTAATGTTAAAGGTTATCGAAGAAGTTGGATTTAATAAGGTTGTCCAAATTGTTATTGATAATGATGTTGCAATTAAGTCAATAGTAAAAATGCTCATGAATAAGTGTCATTATATGTATTGGATAGCATGTAGTGCTCATTGTATTAATCTCATTTTAGAAGATAATGGGAAGAGAAGTAAAAAAGTCACAAAAGTCATTGCATTGCAAAAAGGAAGAAAATCACCAATTTATTTATAATTATAATTGGGTAATAAATGATATGAAGAAATTTACATATGGTAGAAAGCTACTTTGACCTGGCATTACTAGAATTACTACCAATTTTTTTGCGTTGGAGAGTATTGTCTGTCAACGTATTAATTTGAGGAATATGTTTGATTCACCTACATGGGTGAATTCCATATATGGAAGAATGTCAAATCCAATAGTCGTTGAACTCAAGGAAACTATATCAGCAATAACAAGTGAAGGAAGACTATTTTGGCAAAATGCAAAAGAATTACTTAAAGTTCAAGAACCTCTTCTGAAAACATTAAGGCTAATTGATGGGGATGATAAACCAGTAATGGGATTTTTATATGATGCAATGGACATATGCAAGATGGCCATTAAAGAAAATTGTCAATATCATAAGCATTATTGGTCTATTATTTATGGAAGATGCAATTTTCAATTGCATCATGATTTTCCTGTTACTTGCTCAAAGAACAAATACTTAACAAAAAATATTTTTTGAATACTGCATAAGAAAAAGTGAGAGCCTCTAAAAAGAAATTCTGCCAAGAAAGAGAGAGCTCCCCTCATGTGAGTTTTAGCTGGGTTTTTATAGAGAAACCCTAACTAAAAGATGTATCCTAGTGTGATTTTTTCTTTTTTAATGATAGAGTTTTAGTTTTAAAAGGATTTTTTTTATTTCCTAAAAATTTAGATAAATCCCAAAAAGGAATTTAAGATATTATTTGACCAATCAAAATTTAGGAAATAGATTTTTTATTTGCTATAAAAATAAAAAAACAGACAGAAAACATATAATTCTGATTGGAATTATATAGTTTTAACTGGAATTACATAGGTTTGATAAGAATTACATAACTGATTGAAATTATATAATTTCGATTTGTTTTATGTAATTTTGATAATCTTTTTTCAACTTTTAATTATAAAAAGACCCCTGAAAGAATTTAAACTTTTTAATTAGGTCCTAAACAAATTACAATTAAGTCCTTAAAAACAATTAAACTCCTTTGGAAATGCATTTAGACTTTTGAAGTTTCAAACTCCAAGTGTTGAAGACCTATTTATAATATTTTCATCATTGGAGTCCTCTATCGTATCCATACTTCATCATCCCGAAATTGGGTGCTTACAACCTTACTTCTGAAAATTCATTTCAAATCCTTTATCTAACATCTTCTCACACTTAAGTCCTTATTATTTTATTTATTTATACAATTAAGCTCCTTTGATTAATTATTTGATCAATCATTCTAAGGCTTAATTTAATTACTTATTTTTAATAATGTGAGGACATAGATGTTATAATTCTTCCCCTCTAAAAAGAATTTCATCCTCAAAATTTGGATGGCAGTCTTACCTTAATAAATGAAGATAGCAAGTTTAGGTACTGTTGCCTAATGTCTTTTTCTCTTTCCCTTGTTGCCTCTTCCCAAGAATGGTTTTTCTATAACACTTTAACTAAAGGAATAACCTTGTTTCTCAGAACTTTTTGATCCTTAGCTAAAATAGCTATAAATTCCTCTTTATAGCTCAAAATTTCCTTCAATTCTACATGTTATTCTTGTAACGCAATGATTGCTTTAGTATCTTCTCAACATCGATACATGAAACACATCGTGCACTTCAGCTAATTTGGGTGGTAATGCCAACTAGTATGCTATAGGCCTAGCTCATTCCACTGCCTCATATGGTCCAATAAACCTTGAGCTTAATTTCCCTTGTTTAGCAAATCTAATCACACCCTTCCATGGCGATATCTTCAAAAATACTTCATTACCCACATTAAACTCAATATTGGCTCACTTGAGATTTACATAGCTCCACTTTCTATCTTAAGCTACCTTGAGATTAACACGAATCATTTGGATATTATCAGTGGTCATTTGGACCAATTTTGGACCCAATGCTTTTCTTTCTCCAACCTCTTCCTAGTAGATTGGTATTCTACACTTCTTACCATAAAAAGCCTCAAATGGTGCCATATCTATACTACTCTGATAATTGTTAAACGGTGCCATATCTATACTACTCTGATAACTGTTATTATAAGAAAATTCCAGTAGTGGTACTTCTTTATCTCAGTTTCAACTAAAGTCTAAAGCACTAGCTCTTAATATGTCTTTAAGTACTTGTATAGTTCTTTCTGACTGTCCATCCATTTAGGGATGGAAAGCAATACCAAATTTTAATTTAGTACCTAAAGCCTCTTGTAATCTCAGTCAAAATTATGAAGCAAATCTCGGGTCTCGATCTGACATAATTGATATTAGCATATCATGCTGTCTTATCACTTCTTTAATGTATAGTTTCACTAACTTATTCAGAATATAACATATCTTAATTGGCAAGTAATGCTCTGACTTGGTCAATTGATCCACAATTAACCATACAATATCATTTCGTCTAAGTCCTTGGCAAACCAATCACAAAATCCATAGTTATATGCTCCTATTTCCATTCTGATATGGGTAGAGATTACAATAAACTAGCTGGATGCTTATGCTCTGCTTTAACTTGTTGACAAGTTAAACACTTAAAAACATAATCCAATATATCTTTCTTTATCCCTTACCATAAATAATGTTCCTTTAGAGTTTTATAAATTTTTATACCACCTGGATGCTTTGCATAAGCAACGCAATAAGCTTCCTCTAAAATCTCCCTTACTAAGTTAACCATATTTAGAACAAATATTCTCTTCTTAAGGCTTAACACTCTATTATTATCACAAGTCACTTCCTTCTTCTTCCCATATTTAATATCTTTGTATAACTTTTTTGCTTTATAATTGACTAATTGTTTGTGTAATTCTTTCCATAAGTAATGGCCTTACTTTTAAAGTGGCCAAATTGCTTCCTGAAGCCTCTAAAGTAAACTTTGCATCCAAACTTCTTATTTCAATTAATAATGGTACTTTTGTCATGCGTATATATTTTAAATTTCTTGTTGATTTTTGACTAAGTGCATCTGGCACTACCATTGGCTTTTAAAAGAGCCTTAGAGGGGGGAGGGCTGAATAGGGCTATTGAATGATTTTGAGAATTGAAAGAAAATTAAAAGAATTAATCAAGAATTAAAAGAGAATAGAGTATAAAGAATATGAACACTAAAATTTAAGGAGTTTAGATTCTCAACAATCCTACATCTCCACCTAACTTATCTTCAAGTTAGGATTTTCAGTATCCGTAATCTTATTCATAAGATTGAGATTACACAAGAGTTTGAGGCTCACTCTTAAACCTTACACAATCAAGAGTTTGAAGGCTAACTCTTCAACCAAATAAATAAGAGTTTCTAGACTCACTCTTAAACTAATTCCTAAGTGTTTTAATGGCTAAACACTTAAACCAATTCCACTAGTAATATACCTCACAAGAGTTAAACATAACCAAGAATTTAATGAAGATGAAGTTCTATTTCTAAAACATAACCAACTCTCATAAGAGTTAAACAAATACAAGAATTTGATAGAAAGAAAATTTATGCTTAATTAAATGCTTAGTAGAGTTTTTTGATAATCAAAGTGTGTAACTTATTAAGAATGAAAACACCATAGCATTTATAGAAATTGAGCTTCTATATTATGGCTGTTTAAGCCAATAATTATGTCCATAAAGTCTTCAAGCTTTGGTTAGAATTATTTATGTTAGAACACTGCTCATAATCGTGAGGAGCAAGTCTTGGCTTATGATAAGAGCCGTTGTATTTGAATTTAGTTTGAATCTACCCATTGTGAGTTGTCAGGACTACCTTACCCTCATGATTGGCATTGACTAGGTAACTCTTAGAAGTTAAAAAATGGGTGACAGAGAAGGTTGCTCATGGCTGGCTCATGAGCAGACCATTGTAAGTTGAAAATGTTACTTCTTTTGAGTCTAATTTCATTCATTTAACTTAGGCACTTGTATTAATTTATTTTCTTTGTTAAAGTACATGTAAATACCCTTTAAATAGAGTATTTTTTTAATCTCCAATCTTGAATGAATAACCTTGAAGATTAAATCAAATTCCTACACACTTAAATGAAACCGTTAGTATCCTAAATTGTTTGTTAAAGTCAAAATTAGGAGTTTAATCATGCAAATGGTCAACAATCTCCCCCTTTTTGGCTTTGAAAATAAATTTGATAAATAATAAATAAAGTGTGTGTGTGTGTGTTAAAAATCAATAACATGAATAGATATATGCTATATAAAATAGCTCCCCTTTTCAAATTAAATAAGAGTTGAAAAATAATTTGCTCCCCCTTCATATATGCATGAATTTAATACAAATATTTTATCATGTATTAGAGTATATAAAAAAAATTAAATTATCATAACATATCCAAGAATTTGAAAGCATATCAGAGCATGGAAAATATAGCATAAATAACATGACTTTAGAAATCATACATCTTAAAAAAATTATACAAAATGAATGAACATAAAGGACCTTTATCAAAATTTTATAATATATTTCTACATTTCTCCCCTTTAAGTCATGATAAGAAATATAAATTTACTAAATTTGAAGGGGTAAAGTAAAAAAATAAGGCCTAACATTGCAAATATGCTAAAATAAAAGTTAAAGACAAAAAGAAACAAGATAACATGATCATTTAAATAGGGTTTGTTGCATTGTTGGTACTATAACTTTGACCCTTATTTCAAGATGGTACTAGATTTTTAATTTTTTTCTTTTCGATTACTTAATTTCTATTTTTATTTCATATCATAATCTCTTAATGATTTCTGGAGAAAAATTACTGACATGTCAACCGAAATAGTAATATTTTCAGAATATGCTCCACGTATGTGTCTACTCAGCTTCCATGTCACTGAGGTGGGTCCAACACTTTTAACTCAATAAAAAAAGAACTTAAAACCCTAAATCCTTAATTAACTACAGTCCTTAAATCCATACATTCTCCTATTCTTTGTTCTTCATTCACAAATTCTCCATTCCTCTTTTTCTTTAATCATTCACTTCTGCCTTTCCTTCTTGAAATCTCCATCATGTTCAATTGCCCCTCTTCCCTATCAATCTCCTTTCATCTCAGCTCATCTTTAAAAGCAATAGAAATAACATCATTTCTATGCTAGAATTGCAAATTTGAACCATTTTAGAAGTAGTAGAAATGCTTTTGGTTTGCCACTTCTTCATAATTGTCGACTCTGGTGGTTCCATATTTGAGGATGTTAATGACTTGTGCTTAGCTAGTTTTAATTTCATTTCAAATTTGAACCGGCCAAATCGAGAAAGCAAGAGAAAAAGGAGACAAAGCAGGTGATGTTGGAAATGGTTTTTTTTTTTAATTTAGTTTGGGTTTATTGCATCGTTGAGGTAAGTGATTTGTTGGAAATGGTGGTCGAGAATGGAGTTGTAAGGGCTACCACTGCTATATTTAATCTTTCAATTTATCAGGCAAATAGGGTAAGAGCTATAAGGGCTAGCATTGTGCCTTCCCTGATGCAGTTACTTAAGGATGTTAGAGGTGGAATGGTGGATAAAGCATTGGTAATCCTTGTAATTGTTGTAAGCCATTAAGAAGGGAAAATATGAATTGGCAAGGCTAATCCAATTCTTATTTTAATGGAGGTCATTAAAACTGGTTCTCCATGCAATAGGGAGAATGTTGCAACTGTCTTGTGGTGACTATATGCTAGTGATTTAGAACAGTTTAAGCTAGCAATGGAATCTGGTGCAGAAGAAGCACTGACGGAACTTTCAGAAAGTGGCACTAATAAAGCCAAGAGAAAAGCTGGATGTTTATTAAAGCTCATTCTATGGGTTGATTTTTTTTACTAGATTACCCCACATTTCTGTCAATTGATGAGCAAAATAATTTCTGGTTACAACAAGCATACCAGTTACATATTTGAGTAGGTTAATATTGGAAGGCAGTAGATGATGGAAGTAGATGTATTGACAATGCTAATAGATATGATGGATTTTACCTCACTGTCATCGTCATTTTCATCATTATGCATATTTATCTTTGCTATTATTTATAAGCAAAAAGTGAAAAAGTTATGATGATAAAAGGAATTGGAGAAGAGATTTTTCAAATAGGTGCTCTTTCTGTTAGAAGATTGAAAGGAATTGAAGAAGAGATTATTTGTTTTATAGAGATTATTTTGATTTTTTTAATTTCTTATAGGTGAGTTGGATCTAATTGAGATGTAGTGAATTGATTTACTTTTATCATTTGGATTCTTTCGTTGTTATCCTATTTGGTTGTAGTGTTTTCTTTTGATTTTTTTTAGTAAACACCTAATTTCGAGATGATGAAGTGTGGATGCAATAAAGGACTTCGATGATGAAAATGTTATAAATACATCTTTAATACTTGAAGTTTGAAACCTCAAAAGTCTAAATATATTTTCAAAAGAGTTTAATTGATTTTTTTAAGGAATTAATTGTAATTTTTAGGACTTATTTGAAAAGTTTAAGTTCTTTCAGGAGTCTTTTTGTAATTAAAAGTAAAAAAAGAGAGATTAGAATTCTATAATTCCGATTGGAATTTTGTAATTTTGATCAAAATTACATAATTTCGGTTGGAATTATGCATGTTCCGTCTGATTTTTTATTTTATTTTTATTTTATTTCAATAAAAAAATATGGTTTCCTGAATTTTAATTGGTCAAATAGTATTTATCTAAATTTTTAGGAAATTAAAGTCCTTTTAAAATTAGAACTCTATGAAAAACAAGTCATAGGAGGATGCATTTTTTAGCTAGGTTTTTCTATAAAAGACTAGCTTAAGCTCTCATAAAAGGGGAATAATACATAAAAAAACACACATAGACGGGATAGAGAGGAACAACACTGGAACTTTCTTTAAAGGACCTTTCTTTTCTTGCACTTTTTGGCTTTTGGTAGTACAAAAAAATAATATATATTTTCTGTGATTTACTAGTTTTTTTTGAAGTAAGGAGCGATAGACTTTTGAGAAGAAGAATGATAAGTTTTTAAAGACTTACTTAACAAACAACGATGGTTTATCCTAGTTTGAGGGGCAACTCATTTTGCATCCATAATCATCATCTTCTTTCCTCCCTTCTTTTATTTTTATTTTATTTTATTATTTTGATTATATTAAATTTCAATAATATTAAATTTTTTATTGTTATTTTATTCACTAATCATTATTTATTCTTTTGTGTTGGTGATTATGGAGGGGATTACATGATGGTCTTATTAGGTGAACAAAATCCATGAAGGTCCATAGAATGCCATGAATTGAACTTTCTAGCTAAACATAGTTATAAATGGTAGGGTTTAGCGTGCGCTCAAGATCTTAGTAAATGTGATACTATTTGAGCTCAGGACTTTAAAGAACACACTAACCACTATTAGAAGACATGATGTGGAGATGAGCAGTCACTACCTAGGGTAATAATTGGGACAAATTGAAAATAGTGGTACTTAATTCTCTAAAAGAAAGCCAGCACCACAACTAGGAGATTCTAGATACGGAATACTAACTTCTTTCAGTCTTGTGTTCCTTTAGAATTGCTTTATGAATTACTATCTTACTCTCTATTTACATGCAATTTCATATAAAACCTTATTAAAATAATAAACTCTAGTCAAACTAGTCATGAAATATACAAGTAAACAATGCATTCATTTAAATCACAATCCTTAGGTTAGTCTAATCTATATTAATTTTAATTAAATGGACTAAATTTACATGTTTTAATTTACAGGTGAGTCTAAAGACTAATGGGCCTAATTCCTATTTAATTTTAATTAAGTGAACCTAAGTCTATTTATTTTAATTCTAAAAATGGGCCTAATTCTACAAATTATGAAGTATTTAAATTAATGAGCCTAATTCTACATGTTTTATTTCTAGAATGATTTTAAATCTACAAATTATGAAAAGGCTTAAATTAAATGGGCTAAGTCTCAGTTAATTAAATTAAATTAGGTGGGCCTATATTTAATTAACTAAATGGGCCTAAGTTATATGTACCCTAAATCTAATTAATTATGGGCCTAAAATGCATTTTAATTAATTAAAACCTAGACCTAAATTTATTTAAATGGGTTATAACCTAATGTGGTTTTAGGGCCTAGAACACATAAACATAAAGAAATAAGCACAAAAAATAATAAAAAATATCAAAACAAACAAATAAAAGATTAAACAATTAATTTTACTTATTATAAAACCCTAATTTAATTAAAGTGACTCTAAACAAAAAATAATAATAAAATAGTCAACAAGCAACCCTAATTCTAACCACTTAAATCTAATCCAATTTTAATGAAACAACCTAATGATTTCTAAAACCATTAATTTTAATTAATTACCTAATTGAAACCCTAATTTTAATAACCAATTAATTAAAATAAAACACATAAGCACACACACCAAATTTCAATATTCCCACTATTAGGGCTATTACAATGAACTATTGAAAATAATAAAAAAAGAAGAAGAATTAATACATTCCTTAAAATAAATAAAAAATATAGAAATTACATTTAGCTACAAGGTTCCATCCATGGCATTCCATGGACCTTTATGGATTTGGTCCTCCTAGTATGATCATCATGTAATCCCCTCCAAAATCACCATCACTAAAGGGTAAAACAATGATTAGTGAATAAGATTATAATAAAAATTAAATAAATTTGAAATTCAATAAAATAATAAAAAATAAAAGAAAGTAGGGAGAAGATAATGCTTATAGATGTTGAATAGATTGCTCCTTCGACTATTAAGATCACCATTGTTTTTAGTAGGCCTTCAAAAGCTTGTTATTCTTCTCAAAAATCTCCCATGTATAAATCACTAAGATTTTTTTTTTGTATACTGCCTAAAGAAAAGTCTAGAGATACTTAGGAAGAAGAGAACCAAAATTATAGAAAAGAGTATCGATGATTGAGAAATTTTTCTCTTTCCAAGAGCCTAAGCTCTTCTTTTATAGGAAAAAAAAAACTCTAGGTTCTATGTACTAAAGAGTTCCAATTTTAAAAGGATTTTATTTCCTGAAAATTTAGATAAATCCCAAAAAGTAATTTAAGAAAATTTTTTAACCAATCAAAACTCAGGAAAAATATTTTTTAGTTTTTGTAAAAATACAAAAAAAAGATGGGAAACACATAATTTTGACTGGAATTGCGTAATTCTGATCGAAATTCTATAATTATGATTTTTTTAACTTTTAATTACAAAAAGACCCCTAAAAGAATTTAAAATTTTCAATTAGGTCTTGAAAAGTATTACAATTAAGTCCTTAAAAAACCATTAAACTCTTTTTGAAAATGCATTCAGACTTTTAAGGTTTCGAACTTCAAGTGTTGAAGACCTACTTATAACATTTTCATCATTGGAGTCCTTTATTGCATCCAAATTTTATTTTCTCAAAATTGGGTGTTTATAGTTGCCCCTCTTTGTCGTTGTTTGCTTAACAAATTATGGCAAAGCAAATAAGCACAGAGTTTCTTAAGAACAAAGTTTGAGTACTTACCTATGCTCCTTAAGGCTTTTAATTGTAAGTAATTGTTAGTTCATGATGAATGCTTGTGTTGCCATAAAACAATAGGCATAAACTTAAAACATCTAAGGAAACACTATACTTAGACGTATAGTATTGGTTTGAAAGGGTACATCACACTCGGTCATATGATGTTGGCTATATTAGGTCGTATAGTCTGAATTGGAAGGATGCATTATACTCGGTCGTATAATGTTGACTATACTTGGTTGTATAGTTTGGATTAAAAGGATACATTATACTCGGTCATACAATTTTGACTATACTAGGTCATATAGTCTGGATTAAAAAGACACATCACACTTAGTCATATGATGTTGACTATACTTGGTCGTATAGTGCTGATTACAGAGGTACATTGTACTCGATTATACAATGTTGACTATACTCGATTGTATAGTCTGAATTGAAAGGATACATCACACTCAGTCATATAATGTTGACTATACTCGATCATATAGTGCTAATTCGAGAGGTACATTGTACTTGGTGATACAATGTCGACTATACTCGATCTTATAGTCTGGATTGAAAGGATACATCACACTCGGTCGTATGATGTCGATTATACTTGGTCGTATAGTCTGGATAGAAGGGATACATTATTCCTCAATGTAGGCTTTATGTTGCCATAATCTATAATTGCTAGCAAGTTTTGAACAGCTACTACCCCTTTTGTTGTCTTCCTTTAACACTGTAGTCCATAACTACTCACGACTTTTGATTTTGTTGTGATCCTTTCAATGTTTATTGATGATTTTGATCAATTGCAACCTTTCATTACTGGCTGGCTTTAATCAGTTATAACACTCGTGTCATTTACCTTTTGATTTTACGGTCTGTAACCGCTAAAGGCTTTCGATCAGCTACAATCTCTTCCTTGCTCATTGATGATTTCAATCAACTACAACCCTTTCATTCTTGATCTTGATGCTATAATCTATAATTGCTCATAATTTTGATTAGCTGCAACTCATTCATTACTAGCCCTTGATGCTACAATCCATAACTGCTCACAATACAGCTGTAACCCTTTCATTGCTTACCGATGATGCTATAATCCATAATTACTCATGATTAGCTGTAAGCCTTTCATTGCTCACTGATGATGTTGTAATCCATAATTGCTCGCGCTTAGCTACAATCCTTTCATTGCTCATTGATGATGCTGTAGTCCATAATTGCTTGCGATTATCTATAACCCTTTCGTTGCTCATTGATGATGCTGCAGTCCATAACTGCTCGTGATTAGCTGCAACCCTCTTATTGCTCATCAATGATGCTGCAATCCATAATTGCTCACGATTAGCTGCAACCCTTTCATTGCTCACTGATGATACTGCAGTCCATAATTGCTCGCGATTAGCTATAACCTTTTCATTGCTCACTGATGATACTGCAATCCATAATTGCTCGTGATTAGCTGCAACCCTTACATTTCTCGCCTTTGATGCTACAGTCCATAACTACTCACGGTTTAGCTATAACCCTTTCATTGCTCATGATTAGCTACAACCCTTACATTGCTCTTCTTTGATGCTGCAATCTATAATTGCTCACGATTAGCTATAACCCTTACATTGCTCGCCCTTGATGCTACAATCCATAATTGCTCACAATCAGCTGCAACCCTTACTTTGCTCTCCTTTGATGTTGCAATCCATAATTACTTGCGATTTTAATTAACTGCAACCTCTTGTTGCTCACCTTTAATGCTGCAATCCATAATTGCTTGAAAATTGATTATAATCCTTTAATTGCTCACATTTGATGCTACAGTCCATAATTGCTCATGATTTTTATATTTTATTGTTTGAGTTAAATGCTTTAAATTCTTTGTGTTGACTGATTAGCATTTTTTCTGACTAACTTTGAATTTTGCTGTGTTGATTGATTAGAATTCCTCTACTAACTAATTTTAATTTCGTTGTGTTAACCAACTCAACAAGTTGGGTGCACTTCCTTCTAGATTTGCAATTCTTACAGATTTGTTGAAGTTAGTTTCAATCATGATGAATGTACAAAAGTACATTATAATGTTGAAAATTTATGAGAAAATTCATCACTTTTTCATGAGATAGCGTGCATTCAACAAATCTCACTAAGTTTTTTATTTTCATGACTATCATTTATTTGCCATTTGTAAAGGTCAGAGGCATCGTTAACCATCTTATGCTGAGAGCATGTCTTTTACCAACTGAAGAGCTTACTTCCACACCTAAATTTAGGGAGAATTTAAACAAAACTTACGAAAATTGAGCATAAAAAGATTGAATTCTGAGTATCAAAATAATCTTTGTGTTATTTTTGTGCTTTTCTTCCTTATCTAAGTATTCCCCTACCTTTCTCATATTACTCAACGTGAATACCATTAGAAAGGTCATTTGGATACTCATACTCTTACAGAGCATTAGAGTAAATATAACAATTTTTGGCATGGTCCTCTTTTAGTATTCCCTTGCCTTTCTTGTATTACTCAACATGGATACCGCCAGAGGTTTCATGTTGATAATCTTACCCAAACATGAGCATTGGAGTAAATTATGTTTGCTATTATTTCAATTCTCCTCTTAGTGTTCCCCCGCCTTTCTCATATTACTCAGCGTGGATACCGTTAAGGGATTTTGTACTCATACTCATTTATGACCATTGGAGTAGATTATATGCACATTTATCATTCAAAAGACTAAAATGATACTTTAAAATTCAAGTAATTTATACTTCATGTCCATAGATTTTGTTTTTGCATTTTCTTCCCCTTGTTTAGGTACAAAGCAAGCATTAGATTATTTAGAGTTTATAAACTCTCAACACAAAACTATTAACTGCTCATCTAAATTCTGTGAGGCTAATAAAAGAAAGCCATTATGCTCAAAGGTCATAAGATAGGCTTTTTGCACATGATCTCATAAAGTGGATGAATTTACTTTCAATTTGTGAATTTTATGATTGAGATGGTACTTTATTATAGAATTTAAGGAAAGAGAGTTCTGTTACTTCCCTTTTTATTATCTTGATGAGTGTTTGGTACTTGCTATTTGGCCTATTCTTATTGATGTATCAGTTCCTTTCTTTTTCTTCATTCTCTTTTATTTTTCCTTGCACAAAATACCATAAGTTAGTGTGGTCTATTCATAAGCGAATAAATTTTGTCAAAATGCAATGTTATTCTTTTGCATTCTTCCCTTTTGATTATGGTGATGATGTCTCTGATCACGAAGGTCATGATACTCCACCATTAAAGTTATGGCTTTGGGCTGTATTTGTATTTCTGCCATTCTCATTAATGCTATGGTAGAGGGCTTCATTCCTTTTATTGACATCTCTTGCAAAAAAAGGTTCAAGAGTTAGAAATTTATTTCATGATCAAATAATTTTTCAAAATGCATTCATTTTAAGTTTTGAGTGCATTCTTCCCTTTTTAGGGCCGTCGAATGTATTGTTAACATGTTGGACCTTCTCATCACCATATTCCATACCCTACACTGGTTTAACTATTATGGAGAGATATTCCAAATGATGCTTCAGATGAGACTATGAAGATGGATGTTGAATCTAAAGAGCTTGAACGTCCCATCTAGCCTCTTGAGGTCGCCAGGATGATGCTTTTGCAAGTATCACTATCGATGATATTCCTTTACTGGATGGGCTGTTTAGACTCCTAAGGTTTAAAGTCCCATTAAGTATCAGATTCACTTTATTAGTGCTACCTTTTTCCTTTCAAATGCTTCACATGTGCACATTCTGACTACCTTTCTGAGCTTTTACAACACTAATCTTGAATGTTAGTAGCAAAGTGTTTTCACAATCTTGCCTAGGCTTAAAGACTTTATTATGCAAAGCAAGTATTTCATAACAAATGTATGCAAGTGTATGCATGTTATGTATGACATGCATGATCCTAATAGGTCTTCTGTTTGGAATAAAGCTATGTTCATAGCTTGGAGTGTGAGAATGAGGTGCCTCATCAATAGATTGTAGGTTTAAGCACTGGATGCTTTGTTATTAGTACTTTTGACGTTAGAGCTTATGATACAACTCATTCAACTGATGACAAGCTAGCGAGTGGGGTTCGTGGCTTTACACTAGTGCTCATGACTGACTGATGCAATATTGAACTTTTCTTTTTATTACTATTTTTATTATATAATAACTAATGTATTAGCTCTTATGCTTGTTTTTGCCTTAAGATCTCCTATAATAGCTCTTATACTTCAGCATCTATCTTCGGTCTTTGAATGCGGGCTTACTGTTCCACAATTTGCCCCTAGAGCTACATTTTGCTCCCAGCTTCATTTTGGATTCATTCAAGTTATTTTAGTAGTTTTTTTTTTCACTTTTATGTGCAAGAGGCCTAGTTTGTTCACTGTTATTATTGATCCTTTGACTTACTAACCCTATTATTGTAATCTCATACATTGAAGATGCAGAGGAGTGGATGAATTGACTGAAGCGAGTTCTTGATGATGAAATCAACTAGACTTGCACTTCAAAGGACTCTTGAGCAGAATATAAGGCTTAATGTTGATGCAATGATTGATGATAGTTAAAAGGTATAGGTTGCGATGCAAGTTATTTGAGCCACCTAAATTCCTAAGGTAGAAGGGGACAATAGACTTACAAGCAAAATCATAGAGGGGTGATAAGAAGATAAAAATAATGATCTCATAGCTTTGATTTTAGTTTTCATTATGTATTGTCTTTCCATTCAAATACTTATGTAGTATGATAAAGATGAATATGCGATATTTGAACAAAAATTTCAAATTTAATTTTACTCATTCATTAGTGCAAAAATGAGAACATTTATTACATCACATGGTATAACTCTTGTTGTCAGCCAATCCTAAAATTTTCTTTTCTCTAATTTTTTCCTTACTGTTCTTTTCTTTCTTTCCTTATTTTTTCTCCTTTTTTTCTTTTTCATTCTTTTTATTTTTTTGCTCAAATTTCCTATATTTAGAAGTTACATAATGTGATATATAAATGTTCTTTGAATTTGCATTTGTGCCCATGCTGAATGAATCTAATTGAATTGAATTTTTACTTAAAACATGCAGATGCAATCAATATTAAACTGCATAGTACCATCAGGATGCACAATATATACATAAGCATGATCAGAATTCATATCATTGATCACTAAAGAAAAACAAGTTCTAAAGAAACTAAAATTTTATTCAAAGAAGACAATAAGAAAATTTATTTCCTATTCTAGATGCTAGGGACGCTGAGTCTCATAATGGTTTTCCTTCAGGTGGTTGACATAATAACTATTCTTGCATCTTTTTGCTAACTATATCCACAACTTCATCTTTGTATACGTCAAATGTGCATTTTTCTTTCTTGTTTAGCAGCTTCTCATCATCCAACTCATCACCCCATCCTATAGGCATAATTGACTCAAAGGGTATGTCAAAAGATGGTAGTTTAGTGTAAAACACCTTATAGTTGAACTTGCCTGAAGGCTAACCCAATAAGTCTTCTACTCTTTCCATGCTATTGGGGGCATTAGGAGATTTCTCATTGGTTTTAAGTTCTAGGTCATCAAAGTAGTTTAGCACTTCTTCCTCACTAACTCTTGAGTTGATCATCATGGTATCTGAGGGTGGTACATTTCGATAGTTTGGAAAATGATTATTTTTAGTGCTTGGGTTTTTAGGGTCTGTGATCTTTTTGAAGTCTATAAGGTTTGGATTTCATGTTTAAGGCAAATGCAATTATCTGTGGAGTGTTAGAGGTTTTGATGGAATTTGTAGTGCTTGTTTAGGTTATAGCTTGGGTGTTTAGGTTTGGTGGGTTTGGATTAGGTAAAGGTTGAATTAAACCCTTTTGCATTGGGTGCTTTAGGAATTTTAACAAAGGTTTGTTAAAATTAGAGAATCTCCTTAGTTGTTGAACATCATGCACTTCCACAATCTGACTAATATTTCCTTGTTGTGTACCCCCAGTTGGGTAGTTTCTTGCTCTGGTGCTTCTAGCAATCTTTTTTTTCATTCTTAATCTGCTCAGCTTTCAACCCATCATCATGAAGGTCTACAAATGTCTTAAGATTCATCATCTGCAACCTCTCAACTAGATTGGGTGACACATTTCAGACTATCATCCTAATTTGATCTTTTTCAACCAGCTTGTTCTTTATTAATCCCTCCTTATTCATGAACCTGGTAAAAAAATTTGAGAATGATTCATTAGGCTTCTGCTTATTCAATTCTAAATCCTTGATGGACACTTCAAGCCTAGTATTGTAGTCATATTGCTTCAGAAAAATGGTACACAGTTCCTTCCAGTCCGCTCGGATAGACTTCTCCAACACATGATACTAATTGACAACCATATCCTCTAATGATAGCATAAAAAACTTAGTAACCACAAACAAAGGAGCTATAATGGTGCTCATGGTAGTTGTGTATTGACTAAGGTGGATCCTCGGGTCTTCAGTATTATCAAACTTCTGTAGCTGTGGCATCTTGAATTTATCAAGCAGCTTATCCTCCTCAAATTACATCACATCATCAAAGTCAAATGAGTATCCAATGCCCTATCCTCTCATCAACTCCTTCATCTTAGACATCTTCTAAGTGAGTGCTTTCACTGCTTGGATTCCAGCTCTTGAACTTGCTCAAGTGATTTCCCATTTTGCCTTTTCAACCATATAACTCTCAACATCCTCCAATTTCATTTACACAACAGGTATGTTCTTAGTAGCATTGTCATTGTTAGCAGGTGGTGTACCCATAACAAGTGGATTGGCTATAACGGGAGGTGCAACCGCAACAGGTGGTGGCATCAATCCAACAAAAGCTTGTCTTAATTCATCTTGCATTATCGCTCTCATGTCATCCATCGATGCTCTTTTAACATCCTCTAGAGTCCAATTTCCTCCCTCTTGTTATTCTATTTCTTTGGCTTGTTTAGGTTGTATAGCTTCTAGGTAGATTAGATTGATGGGACTCCTTTCCAGTTTGCTAAGGATCTCTTTCGTAATTGATTATGGACTCGAATCAGTTCTCACTAGTCTGCCACCTTTTTTACTCCAAACATAGGAAGACTCAGATGAATCTATAATGGCTGAAAGACAAATTGTTAGTATAATGCATGTATGCATGATGCATGTGCTATTCAACAAGCAAAAAGTAACAATCAAGTCAAGTATATACATCCTTCCAACCTTATTACTCCCACATATGTATTCAATGGCGAGTCTCTTTTCCTAGAATTTTTGGTCTTGGCCTTAATATTAATAGGGGATATCAAGAACTGACACACATGCCAAATCTCTCAAAGTAGTAAAGCACAAAAATAGTATTTCTAGGTATAAAAGCATAGCCTAATCTTTATTAGTCTTGATGGGCTTGGGCCTTTATAGATAAAAACACCTTATAGCAACATTCACAAACAATTTCGATAATCCTAAGGGAAATAACTAGGCCATTATATGTGGTTAAGTCCGATGGAAAAGTTAAGGTTCTCTTAATAAGATGTCCTCCTTTAAGACTTGAGTTACAGGCTAAGGTCAGAGGGGCTCGACATCCTTTGCAAACTTGAGAGAAGACTACCCTTCTTTAGGACTTGGGTTACAGACTCTACTCAAATGAGCCTAGTAATCTCTCTTGAACTTAGTTAAGGCTAAGAGTGATGGTTAGCCAATTTAAAATCCTATGAAGCTAGTGGAATCATGGAACTATAAACCAACGCAATTGATTAATAGGGACATGCATAATGAATGCAAGAATAAAATAATTCTAAAGAACACAAGTAAAATCAATATCTCTTATCCCTAATAGAGTCACCAATATACATGGTATGGTTTAGCGCGTGCCCAAGATTTTAGTAACCACGACATTGTTTGAGCTCAGGACTCTAGAGAGCACACTAACCACTATCATAAAGACATGGTGTGGAGATGAGGAGTTGCCACCTAGGGTAATAACTAGGAAAAATTGAAAATGGTGGTACTCGATTCTCTAAAAGGAAGCTATCACCATAACTAGAAGATTCTAGATACGGAATACTAACTTCTTTCAGTCTTGTGTTCATTTAGAATTGCTTTATGAATTATTATCTTATTCTTTATTTACATGCAATTTCATATAAACCCTTATTAAAACAATCAACTCTAGGGAAACTAGTAATGAAATATACAAGTAAACAATGTGTTCATTTAAATCACAATCCCTAGGTTAGCCTAATCTACATTGATTTTAATTAAATGGGTTAAATTTACATGTTTTAATTTACAGGTAAGTCTAAAGACTAATGAGCCTAATTCTTATTTAATTTTAATAAAGTGAACCTAAGTCTATTTATTTTAATTTTAAAAATGGGCCTAATTCTACAAATTATGAAGTATTTAAATTAATGAGCCTAATTCTACATGTTTTATTTCTAGAATGATTTTAAATCTACAAATTATGAAAAGGCTTAAATTAAATGGGCTAAGTCTTAATTAATTAAATTAAATTAGGTGGGCCTATGTCTAATTAACTAAATGAGTCTAAGTTATCTCTACGCTAAATCTAATTAATTATGGGCCTAAAATACATTTTAATTAATTAAAACCTAGACCCAAATTTATTTAAATGGGTTAAAGCCTAATGTGGGCTTAGGGCCTATAACACATAAACATAAACAAAAAAGCCCCTAAAATAATAAAAAATATCAAAACAAACAAATAAAAGATCAAACAATTAATTTAACTTATTCTAAAACCCTAATTTAATTAAAGTGACTCTAAAAAAAAAAAAGGTCTACAAGCAACTCTAATTCTAACCACTTAAATCTAATTCAATTTTAATTAAACAACCTAATGATTTCTATAATAATTAATTTTAATTAATTACCCAATTGAAACCCTAATTTTACTAACCAATTAATTAAAATAAAACACATAAGCACAGATACCAAATTTCATTATTTCTACTATTAGGGCTATTACAATGAACTATCGAAAATAATAAAAAAGAAAAAGAATTAATACATTCCTAAAAATAAATCAAAATTTATTCATATTTACCAAAATGCCCTTCATTGTACTTTTCCTTTCACGTACATCCTTGCTCGGCCATATTATACTTTTCTTATCCCTCCATGTCCTTAGGATAAGCTAAGGACTCTTAGGGAGCATGGCCTCTAGGGTCCCTTTTGTCACCCCATTACATGAAGACAATTAAATAAAAAACCTAGAAACTACATTTAACTATAAGGTTCCATCTATGGCGTTCCATGAACCTCTATGGATTTGGTCCTCCAAGTATGATCATCATGTTATCCCCTCCAAAATCACTATCACAAAAAGGGTAAAACAATGATTAGTGAATAACATAATAATAAAAATTCAATAAAATTGAAATTCAATAAAAATAATAAAAAAATAAAAGAAAGTAGGCAGAAGATAATGTTTATGCTGAATAAATTACTCCTCAGACTATTAAGATCACCATTGTTTTTAGTAGGCTTTTAAGAACTTGTTATTCTTCTTCTAAAAAATCTCCCATGAATAAATCACCAAGAATTTTTTTTATATACTGCCTAAAGAAAAGTTTAGAGATACTTAAGAAGAAGAGAGCTAAAATTGCAAAAAAGTGTGCTGAAGATTGAGATTTTTTTTCTCTTTCCAGGAGCCTAAGCTCACTTTTTATAGGAAAAACCAAAAAAAAAAAAAAACCCTAGGTTCTACGTATTGAAGAGTTATAATTTTAAAAGGAATTTATTCTCTAAAAATTTAGATAAATCCCAAAAAAAAATTGAAGGAAATTTTTTAACCAATCAAAACTCAGGAAAAATAATTTTTATTTTCTGTACAAATATAAAAAAAAGATGAAAAACACGTAATTTTGATCGGAATTGTGTAATTCTGATCGGAATTCTATAATTACGATTTTTTAACTTTTAATGATGAAAAGACCTTTGAAAGAATCTAAAATTTTCAATTAGGTCTTAGAAAGTATTACAATTAAGTCTTTGAAAAACCATTAAACTCTTTTTGAAATTGCATTCAAACTTTTAAGGTTTAGAACTTCAAGTATTGAAGACCTACTTATAATATTTTCATCATTGGAGTCCTTTGTTGCATCCATATTTTGTTATCCTAAAATTGAGTATTTACAATAGTTCCTATGTTTTTTTTATTTAGTTGTATATTATTGTTTTGATTTTGTTTTGTTTATTTTATTATTTTTGGGATTTTATTAATTTTTCTTTTCTTATTATTTTCAATAGACCATGTTAATAATCCCAATAGTGGGAATAATAAAATCCTGTGTGTGTGATTGTGTGTTTTATTTTAATTAATTAGTTAGTAAAATTAGGGTTTTAATTAGGTAATTAATTAAAATTAATGGCTATAGAAATCATTAGGTTGTTTAATTAAAATTGAATTAGATTTAAGTGGATAGAATTAGGGTTGCTTGTTGATTTTTTATTTATTTTTTTTGTTTAAAGTCACTTTAACTAAATTAGGCTTTTTGGAATAGATTTTATTGATTGTTTGATCCTTTATTTGATTTTTTTATATTTTTTATTGTTTTTGGGCTTGTTTGTTTGTTTGTGTTTATTCGTTTTGGGTCATAAACCCATACTAGACTCTAACCCATTTAAATAAATTTAGGTTTTTTTTAGATTTTAATTAATTAAAATGCATATTAGGCCCATAATTAATTAGATTTAGGATAGAGATAATTTAGGTCCACTTAGTTAATTTAGATATAGGTCCACCTAGTTTAATTTAATTTAATAGACTTAGCCCATTAAATTTAACCCTTTTCCGTAATTTGTAGATTTAAGATCACTTTAGAAATAAAATAAGTAGAACTAGGCTCACTAATTTAAATACTTTATAATTTGTAGATTTAGGCTCATTTTAGAATTAAAATAAGACTTAGGTTCATTTAATTAAAATTGAATAGGAATTAGACCCATTAGTCTTTAGGCTCACTTGTAAATAAAAATATGTATATTTAGCCCATTTAATTAAAAATCAATGTAGATTAGACTAAGTTAGGGATTATAAATTTATATGAATGCATTATTTATGTGTATTTTTCATGACTAGTTTGCCTGGAGTTGATTATTTTAATAAGTGTTTATATGAAATTGCGTATAAATAGAGGGTAAGATAGTAATTCATAAAGTAATTCTAAATGAACACGAGACTGAAAGAAGTTGGTATTTTGTATCCAGAATCTCTTGGTTGTGGTGTTGGCTTTCTTTTAGAGAATCAAGTACCACTATTTTTTAATTTGTCCCTGTTATTACCCTGGGTGGTGACTCTTTATCTGTACGCCATGTCTATGTGACAGTGGTTAGTGTGTTCTTTAGAGCCCTGAGCTTAAACAGTGTTGTAGTTGTTAAGATATTAGGCGCACTTTAAACCTTGCCATCTACAATTATAACTCCATTGGGGATAAGAGATACTGATTCTACTTATGTTCTTTAGAATTATTTTATTAATTATTATTTTATTCTTGCATTCATTCTATATGTCCCTATTAACCGATGGCATTGGTTTATGATTCCATGATTCCACTAGCTTAATGGGATTATAAATTGGCTAACCATCACTCTTAGCCTTAACTCGATTTAAGAGAGATTACTAGGCTTATCTAACCAAAGTCTACAACCTAAGTCCTAAAAGGGGGGGGGTAGTCTTCTCTCGAGTTTGCAAAGGATGCCAAGTCCCTTTGACCTTGGCCTGTAACTTAAGTCTTAAAGGAAGGTAAACTTGACCTTTTTCGTCAGACTCAACTCATGTAGTGGCTTAGTAACTTCCTTTAGGATTACCCAAATTGCTTGTGAATGTTGCCATACGGTATTTCTATCTATAAAAACCCAAGCCCATACTTTAAAAGCCCATTTGGGCTAATAAAGATTAGGCTAATCTTTTATACCTAAAAATGTTGTTTCTATGCTTTTACTACTTTGAGAGATTTGGCATACATATCAATTCTTAATATCCCTTATTGATATTAAGGCGAAGACAAAAAATTCTTGGAAAAGAGACTCGCCATTGAATATGTGTGTGGGAGGAATAAGGTTAGAAGGATGTATATACACTTGACTTGTTTGACTTGCTACTTGTTGCATGGCATGTGCATCATGCATACATGCATCATACTAACTTTTTATTTTTAGCCATCATAGATTCATCCGGGTCTTCATGTACTGAGAACCGATTCAAGCCCATAGTTAATCACAAAAGAGATCCTTAGCATACGAAAAGGAGTCGCATCAATCCACTCGACCTAGAAGTTGTAGAAGCTAAACAAGCATAATAAATGGAACAATAAGAGGGAGGGAGCTGGACCCTAGAGGACGTTAAAGGAGCATTGATGGATGGCATGAGAGCAATGATGCAAGATGAACTATGATAAGCTCTAGCTAGATTAATGCCACCACCTGCTGTTGCTGCACCTCCCATTATGGCTAATCCACTTATTATA
Organism: Mallotus nudiflorus; assembly: GCA_947683625.1. Classification (NCBI taxonomy): domain Eukaryota; kingdom Viridiplantae; phylum Streptophyta; class Magnoliopsida; order Malpighiales; family Euphorbiaceae; genus Mallotus; species Mallotus nudiflorus. The sequence continues at coordinate 305,869 of CANTUR010000793.1, read as the reverse complement.
GGTGCACCACCTATTAACAATGACAATGCTGCTAGGAATATACTTGATGTGGAAATTAAATTAGAGGATGTTGAGAGTTATATGGTTAAAATGGCAAAAAGGGAATCACTTGAGCATGTTTAAGAGCTGGAATCCAAGCAGATGAAAGCACTTACTCAGAAGATGTCCCAAATGGAGGAATTAATGGGAGGATAAGGCATCGAATATTCGTTTAACTTTGATGATATGACACAATTTGAGGAGGACAAGCTGCCTAATAAGTTCAAAATGCCACATCTGTAGAAGTTTAATGGTAATGAAGACCTAAGGATCCATCTTAGTCAATACACAACTACAATAAGCACCACTAAAGCTGTCTATAGTTACCAAGTTATTTGTACTATCATTGGAGGGTATGGCTGTCAATTGGTATCATGGGTTGGAGAAGTCTATTTGAGCGGATTGGAGAGAATTATGTACCACTTTTTTAAAGAAATATAACTACAATACTAGGCTTGAAGTGTCCATTAGGGATTTAGAATTGACCAAACAGAAGCCTACTAAGTCAATTTCAAATTTTTTGACTAGACTCATGAATAAAGCAGGATTAATGAAAAATAAGCTGGCTGAAAAGGATCAGGTTAGGATGATTATTGGAAATTTGTCACCTAATTTGGTTGAGAGGTTATAGATGATGAACCCTAAGACGTTTATAAACCTTTATGATAATGGGTTGTAAGCTGAGGAGATTGAAAGTGAGAAAAAGAAGATTGCTAGAAACATTAGGGCAAGGAACTACCCAATTAGGGGCATATAGTAAGGAAATGCTAGTCAGGTTGTAGGAGTCCATGCTATTCAATAACCTAAGAGGTTCTCCAATTTCAACCAACCTTTGTCAAAGGTCCTAGAGTGCCTAATGTAAAAGGGCATACTTCAACCTTTACCTAATCCAAACCTACAAAACCCAAACATCCCAGGCTATAACCCAAACAAGCACTGCAAATTCCATCAAAACCTCTAACACTCCATAGATAATTGCATCAGCCTCAAACATGAAATTCAAAACCTCATAGACTTAAGAAAAATCACAGACCCTGAGAAATCAAACCTAAACCTAAACACCAAAAAAAAACCCTTTCCTAAATTACTAAAACATGCCACCCTAACTACTATGATGATCAACTTTGGAGTTAGTGAGGAAGAAGTGTTGAGCTCCTTTGAGGATCTAGACCTTAAAACCAATGAGAAATCTCCTAATGCCCCCAAAGATGAGGAAAAAGTAGAAGACTTGTTAGGACAACCTTCAGGCAAGTTCAACTATAAGGTGTTTTATTCCAAACCACCTTCTTTCAATATATTGATTGAGTCAATCATGCCCATAGGATGGGGTGATTAATTTAATGATGAGAAGATGCTAGATAAGAAAGAAAAATGCATGGTTGATGTATGGAAAGGTGGAAAGAAGGATCAGACTATTAGGGTTATTGACATATGGTATAATTTTGATGAAGAAGGCACATAAGGCTATAATGTATTAGTTGATAATCTAGAAGTCAACCATGTCACTAGAAGTGGTAAGGGTTATAAACCAATGGAGAAAAATACAAAGAGAGAAGAAATTGCTGAACGAGAAGACTCAGATGAACATGATGATGACTAGATCCTTGAATAACTTGGGAAAGTAAAAGCAAATGTGAGCATTTAAGAGCTCTTGATGTGCTCAAGTAGCCACAAAAAGGCCTTGGTCAAGGCTCTAGCCAGAATGAACATTAAGACTACTTTGACCCTTGAGGCAATGGTGGCCAGAATTACTATGAAGAAGAATGGTGTTATTACCTTTTTTTTTTATGAGGATTTACCTGTGGAAGGGAGGAACCATAATAAAGCCTTATTCATTCTAGTTGAAGTAAGAGGGAAAAGGACTAATTATGTGATGGTGGATGATGGGTCTGCAATAAATGTTTTTCTGCTATAGATCCTACCTAATCTAGGAGTGAAGGTGAAGGATTTAACAAAATCCGACCTTATAATCAGAGCTTATAATGACAACACAAGGAATGTAGAGGGAACATTTATGGCTCTTGTAAAACTTAGACCTATAGAGGCATGGTGGAATTCACTATGCTAGATATCCCTATCACCTATGCCTTGCTTTTAAGTAGGCGTTAGTATCATACTTTGGGGGCAGTGCCTTTAACTATGCATCAAAAGGTGAATTTCCTATTGGATGGAAAGGTTGTGACCTTAAATGCTAGTATAGAAAAAATTGTATCTACATTTATGGATAGTCAAAAGCAGGTAGTTACCTCTCCTAGTTTCTAAATAGCTATGATTTTTTATAGAATTGAGATGGATCCAAAGGTTATGAGCATGATCAAGAAGATGAATTATCGATCCGGATAAGGACTAGGAAAGAATGAGCAAGGAAGCCTAGAGCTCCTAAATTTCAAAGGCCAAAATGATACCAAAGGATTAGGCTCTATAGGAGTTGGGCTTGGTAGTAAAGGAGCTAGAACAAGGTTTTTTTACCAGAATAACTTCTTAAAGAATGTGGGACCGCTAAAGGATAGCTTTATTAAAGAAAGGAAAGAGAAGCACTACCTGGGCAAAAAAGAGCCTATCGAAGTAGCTGGTGTGAATATTCCTAGATTTGAGATCTTCAACAAGCAGATAGTTGAAAGTCTGGTGCAAGAAAACAAAGGCAAGGCGATGAAGAAAGTTGCTGAGAAGATGAGGACTGCGGCCATTGAAGAGTTGCTTTGTCTACCACCTAATGAAGAACCACCATAAGATTTAGCTAGCATCATTAATAATAGTTTTAATGATGTTTTTTTTATGAAGAAACTAATGTAATAATGTCCAATTTTTTTGAGGATGAAAACTCTATTTTTTCTATGATCAATGACATGAACTCTAGTTTTTCTTACTTATGTGATGTTGATTCTGATGGTCTTGTGCATTCTAATAATGATCATTCATGCATGTTTAACATTAATTCTATTCAATTAGATTCATTAAACATGGGAAAAAATGAACAACCAAAGCACATTTCTATATCATATGATTTAACTCCTAAAGAGAGGGAAAAATTATAGAGAATTCTAACAAAAAGAAAGCTAATATTTGCTTAGTCCTATGAGGACATGTTAGGTCTAGATAGAGAAATTGTAGAGCATCGCATGCTGATATATCCAGTTGCTAAACCAGTTAAGCAAAAACTTCATAGGTTAAGGCCAGAGTGGGCAAAAAAGATAAGGGAAGAAATTGCTAAGCAAATCCAGGCTAATTTTTTAGAAGTGGTAGAATATCCTCAATGGGTGGTAAACATAGTACCTATTCCCAACAAGGATGGAAAAGTTTGAATGTGTGTAGACTTTAAAGATCTGAATAAAGCATGCCTGAAGGATGACTTTCCTTTACCCTACATTGATATGATCATTAATAGTACATCATCTAGTGCAATGTATTCTTTCATGGATGGGTTCTTAGGTTATAATCAGATAATGATGGCAGTCATGGACAAGATCAAGACTACATTTATCATAGAATAGGGGATATATTTATATAAAGTGATGCTATTTGGATTAAAGAATGCAGGAGTAACCTATCAAAGAGCAGCAATCGCTCTATTCCATTATATGATGCACAAAGAAATGGAAGTGTATGTCGATGATATGATGGTTAAGTTAGAAAATGAGGGAAGGACATTTTAAAGCCTTAGATAAGTTTCTAGCAAGAATAGAAAGATACAGTCTAAGGTTTAATTAGAAGAAATGTATCTTTGGTGTCATTTCTGAAAAGTTGGGGCACATAGTCAGTAATAAGGGAATAGAAGTCGATCTAGTCAAGATTAAAGCCATTTAGGAGATGCCAGCACTAGGAATAGAGAAGGAAGTACAAGGATTTATTAGAAAACTATAGTACATTAGCAGGTTTATTACGAAACTCACTATGGTTTATGATATTATTCTTAAGCTCTTAAGGAAGAATCAACCGGTGGAATGGAATGAAGAATGTCAAAAAGCCTTAGATAGGATTAAAGAATACCTTACTAATCCATCTTTGTAAAGACCACTAAGATAAGGAAACCTTTAATCTTATATTTGGCTTTAAAGGAAAAGGCAATGGGGGCAATACTAGTGCATGAAGGACCAAAAGGGGTGGAGTATGCAGTATCCTATCTTAGTAAAAAGTTCCTACTATATGAAGAGAAATATGATCTTATGGAGAAGACATGTTTGGTTATAATATAGGCTACAAAGAAGTTAAGACATTATTTCCAGTCTTATAAGGTACAAGTTGTTTTAAAGATAAATCCTTTAAAGTACATTTTTCAAGCACTAATTTTAATTGGAAAGATGTCTTAATGGTTAGTACTTTTAACTGAGTTTGATATTGAGTACGTCATTATGAACATCATCAAAGGAAGAGTAGTGGTAGAATTCTTGGGATAGAATACAGTTAAAGGAAATGAGCAGTGGAATTTAGAGTTTCCAAATGAGAACTTAGCAGTAATAGAAAGATGCAAATGGAAGCTTTATTTTGATGGGGCTATGAATAATAGAGGAGCTAGGCTAGGAGTGATTCTTGTCACACCAAGAGGAGAAACCATCCCAATGGTTAAAACATTGGACTTCAATGTTACAAACAATATGGCCGAGTACGAGGCATGCATCTATGGGGTAGAAGCAGCACTAGTAGTTGGCGCTAAAGACCTACTAGTCTATGGAGATTCCCTGTTAGTCATTAGTCAGGCTAATGAGGAGTGGGAAGTGAAAGAAGAGAGGTTGAAACCTTACATCTTCTATTTGAAGAAGTTAATGAGGAATTTTACTAAATGTTTCTTCATGCATTTACCAAGAGACAAGAATCAAATGGTAGATACCTTGGCAACACTTTCTTCAATATAGGATAAACTGACAGGGTTGATGATAAAGCCTTTGGTAATAATGAAAATGAAAGCTCCATGTTATGATGAAGAACCGGTTATGATTATTCAGATAGGGCTAGAAGAAAAGCCATGTTTTTATAATATCCAAAGATTTATCAAGGAATGGAAGTACCCAGATAAAGTGACTTCAAAAGAAAAATATGCCCTTCATATTCTTGCATGCCATTATGCAAGTCATGATAGGGTATTATATAGAAGAATACCAAATGGAATACAACTGAGATGTCTCAAGAAGGATGACATAAAATAGGTGATGAGAGAGATTCATGCAGGGGTTTGTGGATCTCATTTGAATGGGATGATGCTGATGAAGAAAATAATTCAATAAGGGTACTATTAGATGAGCATGGAAAGAGACTATATCTAGATAGTGAGACAATGTCATTAATGCCAAATACATGGGAACCTCAACCATCTTCCCCCTATAGTGCTAAACAGTTTAACATCTTTATGGGCCTTCACAACATAGGGGATAGATATATTAGGGGAGATAAAACCAACTTCCTCGAATGGGCATAAATATATAGTGGTGGGGATCGAATATATCTTTAGATGGATAGAAGCATAATCCTTTGGTACCTTAAAGGCCAAACAAATGGCCATATTCATCGAGAAGAATTTCATTTGTAGATATGGTATCCCACATTATGTTATAATAGACAATGGTGTTCAGTTTCAGGCAGAGATGACTGAGTTATTACAGAGATACAGGATTGAGCATTATAAATCCTCACCTTATTGATCTCAGGCTAATGGAGTAGTTGAAGAGGCTAATAAGAATATAAAGAGAATCCTTTCTAAGATGGTGAAAATGCATAAAGATTAGTTTGAGTATCTTTTTTTTACCTTGTGGGGATATAGAACTACAACACATATTGCAACAAGATAGACACCATTTTCAGTAGTATATGGTTGTGAAGCAGTTTTGCCTATAGAGACAAAAATCAAATCTTTAAGGGTTGTTATGTAAGCAAAAATCCCTAAAAGTGAATGGATGCAAAAGATATACAACCACCTTATGTCTCTAAATGAGAAAAGGATGAACGCTTTATTTCATACTCAGATTTATCAAAGAAGAATAGCGAGAGCCTTTAATAAAAAAGTCAAACCTAGAAAGATAAAGGTTGGAGATATGATGCTAAAGTAGTCAAGGGCAATGGTGTTTAATCTAATAGAAAAATTCAAACCAAATTAGGAAGGACTGTATTTAGTCAAGATGATTCTACCCAAGGGAGTTACAAAGATATCAGATCTCAAAGGGAATGAGTTCACTGAGCCAATCAACTTGGATCGCCTCAAGAAATACTACCTTAAAAAAAAAGGTCTACTGGCTAGAAAACCTGAAAAGGCTAGTTAGTTAAAAATTAGGACATTCTTGCTGTTCAGAAAACTCGCAAAGGGCTGGCAAACAAAAATTAGGGGATAAAATAAAAGAGGTGATCCCACTGATCAGAAAACTCGTAAAGGGCTGGTCAAGAAAAAGTTAGGGTAATAAAAGTGATAAAAATATTCAGTTAGAAAATCTGAAAGGACTAGCTGATAACATGAGTTATGTTATATGATGTAATAAATGTACTCATTTTGGCCCTTATCAATGAGTCAAATTGAAATAGAAATTTGTTCGAGATTGCATATTCTATCTTTATTATAAAGCATAAAGACTTAAAGAAAAAACAAAACATGAGAAGTCTAAAAAACCAGACTTATGAGATCACTATTTTTGCCTTTGTTTCTTCTTTTGTGACTCATCTAACAACACTAGAGTCCTTTTATACTTAGAAAATCCTAGTAATTTTGTAGCTTGCATGGTAACCCAAGCCTTATAGTTGTCATCAGTAGTCATATTAGCATCCAAGTGCATGTTCCATTATAGTGCTCTGCGAGGCCACAGGTTCTTCACTTTGTCTAAGAAATATTGTCTCAAAGAGAAACCCTCAAAGTTGGGTATGACAACCATAATGAATTGTGATCGACCATACTTATGACAAAGGTGTGAAAGGGAAATGAAGGTCAAAAAGTGCAACCAAGGAATAGGAACACAGTGGTCATATAGGTTAATGGTTACAAACATTAATTTCCACCAAGGATAGAGCCACGTAATCGTAATATCAACAATGCCTTTCATCCAATAAATCCATTGATCTATAGTGCGCTTATCCTTCATCTTCAATGGGTGAGACTATAGATGATGAGGTTGATAAATCAAGGTATTGGTGAGGGCATTAAGTAAACTCAATTTCTCCTGTAGCCAAATCTAAAAAAAAGGCTAAGTTGAAAACCCGAAAGGGTAGCTTAGGAAGAAAAAAAGAAGAAAAGCTACATACCTGAAGGAGAAGTAAATTGCCTGAGAATCAATTCTGAATCATGAAATTATCTAATTCGATGATAGTTTCAACAAGTATAATAGGCACAAGGTTAGCTCCAATTCCACTTGTTCTAGGATACTGACAATCTTTGTGTCAGCATCTCCATGAGATGCTGCTAAAAGGAATTGGGCATATAAGCAGAAAGAGACAGTCTTAATCCAGGTGGCATTGTTCTTATCCATAGTCTCAAAAGAAGTAATCAGAGAAGAAAGATTGATAATTTGAGAGTTATATGCATACATGTAGATGTCACTTAGGGGCATATCAAAGAATGTCACTAGTTTGTCGAGGAACTGCATTTCATATTAGGAAGAGCAATTATAGTAGTTGAGTCAAAAGAACAACCAAGAATAGCAGTGAACTCTTTAATTAATAGACACAGATCTTATCCATTAAATCTAAACACATGGTCCTTGACATCCTAGAAAGCAGTGGTAGCATGAAGAAAATTTGAGTCTATCTTTAGATGTTGAAGGGAATTCAATGATTTGACATGAAAGGGTAGCAGTCTATTTTAATCATTTCCACCAAGGCCTTTGAGGACTTTCTTCATTAAATTAAGGGTAGCTTGTGTCATGATGAAAGCCAATAAAATAGAGATAGGAGACAATTCTTTTTACGAGGTCCTTATATAGACACAAAGGCTAATATGAAGGGATTAGGATTTTATGTTTTTAGGGTTGAAGTCAAGCTAGGAATTAGGGTGGAAAAGAGCAAAGAATGGGAGCCAAATTTCTAATAAAAAATTTAGAATTTTTATCGAGATTCTAAAAATCCGATTGAAAATCCAGAATTCCAATCGGATTTCCCATATTTTCGATAAAAAGAAAGAGACTTTAGAGTTTGATCCAAAACTAAAAGTCCATAATCCATTGATAATAGGTGAAACAGTTCTAAAACATTCAAAGTACAATCATGCAAGCACAAGATATAAAGATAAGTTATTTGGAGCTCTAGTGTCTAGCCAAAGACTCCACTATTTAGCTAGATCGTTGCTCTAATTTAGGGGCATAGAAGTCCCAGTGTCATGATCATCAAAGCTGAGACTATAGCAACTTGTCTATGAAGCATCTTATTCTCTAGCTTTAGATTCCCAGCATAACTCTATTGCATCAAGAATAGTTAGAATCATGCATATCATACACAATATGCATACATTTGCATACTTATTGTAAATACTAACCCTCTAACTATCTGTAATCTGTATAGTAAATAATCTTTGGGATAAGGTGAGTCCATACAGATACTCTACTCGTGTCCAAGGGATCTGTAAAATAACATGTACTAATTTAGAAATGAGTGTTAGTTTGTGTAGGATTAGGGAAGGCAAGATGCACTTACATGTGAAGTTTCAAGAGGAGAAAAGCTAGGAATATGAACTATATCAAAATACGTGTGCTGGTCAACAGGGTCTGTATTGTAGGAGCCCAGTAATACATAGACTTATCAAGTGGGGGAACATTGCCTAGAATAGTACTCAAGGAAGTGTCGCCTTGAGCAGCTCTACTATGCTGAGTATGCTCAACCTCCTACTTAGTCCTCTCAGCATTATCCTCAGTCTCCTCCTCCATAGCAAAATCAATAGCTTCTTTAACCTGTACAAAAAAGGGCAAATGTCATCTGCAATGATGAAAGAGATAAGTAAAATGGTGATAGTAAGGAACAATGACAGAAAGTATACCTCAACTAGGTCTGTAGGAACCTCTTATAAGAGATTCTCTCAAATATACTCCTGATAGTGATGAGAACGCTCGAGCAGAGTTGAAGCGTCATATCCCTTAAGAGCTGCTCTAAGCTTAGGACTACTCATGCTATAACTCCTCAATATTGAAGAAGGGATAAAAGAAAGAACACGCATCTTGGAAGGTCCTATATGCCAATGATAAACACGCTCACCAAGATACTACATATGGAAACCATAACTAGGAAGCAAAATCCTTATAGTTTGAAGCCTCATAGATGCAGTCATGAAATCATATCATTGGATGTCGTCAACACTGACTAGCTAATTTGATCTGACCTATAAATTCATTTAGATAAATTTTATTTAACTTTTAGGATTGATTAAATACTAAAAATTAAATTTATCTTACCAGGTCCCACTCTAAAGAGTTTAACTGATCTCGATAAGTCTACAAGTCATACTTGATGTTAGCTAAGTGAGAAGAACCCCATCTTTGCATCAGACGAAGATCCCTATCAAAGTTGATAGCACTGAAGCCTTGAATCACCCTGATCTTAGTGCCCTAGATATGAAAAAGGAGAAATAGTTGAAATGAAAAGAAGGAGGTTATTAAAAAGAAAAACTAAAAGAGGTACAAGACACATAGAAGACATACATACAGGACGTGCTAAAAGCTACACATCATCACGACACCTCTACAGATAGTATCCAATTTATAGTAGAGATAAGCAAGAGCTGCAGACCCCCCAATAAAAATAAATGACTCTAGCAAGATCTTAAAAGGGACCAAGAAGAGCAATGCTAACCTCATGACCAATCTCACAAAAGAGGGTAGTGCCTAGCAATATCAATAAGAAGCATCTGACCTTCTGAAGGATTTGATGAGGTGTAATGGTGGGTAATCTCCTGAAACCCTAAACATGAGAAGAGAGAAGCATGTTTTTTGGATTCTTCCATGCTAAAATGAACCCGAGAAAGTTGTGAACATAGTGATTCCTAGCATCCTCTGAAAGAGTGTAGTAGTGGATATTAAAAGGAACCGGAATACCCTTGAAAGTGATCCCAGTAATAGCAAAGAAGCTCATGGGGAAATAGTTAGCTCACCTACTTGTGTGTGGAAGGTATGAGTGGATCCATCCATCTCTCGATAAGAGCAAAAAGTGAATAGTGGTCTGACATACCTCGAGCAGTTGGTAGAGCAGCAATGAAGTGCCAAAAGCTAGATACCCAGATGTGTTGTACTACCTCTCTAGATAAATCATAAAAGAGTTCCTAAGCCTAATAAGAGTAACTTGAGAACTTCAGTGGTGTTTGAACAAAATTTAGAAAATAACAGGATTACTTTCTTTATAAACTCTTAATTTTCATCTATTTTCATTTTTATTTCTATAAAAAAAGTGGATATGAAGATTGGATTTCCGATCGAAAATTCAGAATTCTGATCGGATTTCTAGATTTCTGATCAGTTTTTTAGATTTCTAATCAAAAATCTAGAATTTTGATATGGATTTAAGACTTCCTATTGGAAATCTAGAAATCTAACTGCAATTATATTTATCTTCTGTAACATGCAAATGCTAGTTTTTCAAAATTTTATCTCTAAATTAACAATTTCATGCAATTTTATTCAATTTTGTATAGCAAAAATTCTATAATTACATGCACGAATATGTTAATTTATACATTTCCAGGAATATATCTTTTTTTAGAATCAAAAATAGAAGAAAAATTTACCTTATCTCCAGCCTGTGAGCATCTGTGGAGGTGCAAGAAAGTCAAAAGGAGCACCTTTTCCCCCTGATTGAGCCCTAGATTGTTTTAAGGAAAATGTAGTTGAGATATGACCGGATCTGACTACTTGGAGCTACTTCCACGTAGCTTGATCTTAGGTGAGCCATACGATCAGACGGATTCCATATTGAAGATCAGATGAAAGAATAATTGAATAAATAAGATTTCAAAATCAAGAGAAATGAAAAGAAAAAAAGAATGAAAGGGATGGGAAATGAAGAAATGAATCAACACTTTTCTTACAATTTAGTCCTAAATTGCAAAGCTACATGATTTGATAATTCATTGAATTATTAAATTATTAGCATAAAAGAAGGTAACGCTATATGACCGAGTATAGTCAACATTGTATGACCGAGTATAATGTATCCTTTCAATCCAAACTATACGACCAAGTATAATCAATATCATATGACCGAGTGTGATGTATCCTTTCAATCCAAACTTTATGACAGAGTATAGTTAACATCATACGATAGAGTGTGATGTATCCTTTCAATCTATACTATACGATCGAGTATAGTCGACATCATACTATCGAGTGTGATGTATCCTTTCAATCCAAACTATACGGTCGAGTATAGTTGACATTGTATGATCGAGTACAATGCACATATGCAATTAGTGACTACTGAGTATAGCCAACATCATATGACTGAGTGTGATGTGTCTGTAAGCACCCAATTTCATAATGATAAAGTATAGATGCGACAAAGGACTCCAATCATGAAAATGTTATAAATAGGTCTTCAACATTTGAAGTTTAAAACCTCAAAAGTTTGAATGCATTTTCAAAAAGAGTTTAATTGGTTTTTAAGGACTTAATTATAATATTTTTTAGGACCTAATTAACAAATTTAAATTCTTTCAAGGGTCTTTTTGTAATAAAACAATTTCGACCGAAATTCGGTAATTTTGGTCAGAATTATACGTTTTTCATCTATTTTTTTGTATTTTCATATAAAATAAAAAAATTATATTTCCTAAATTTTGATTAGCCAAAAATTTTCTTAAATTTATTTTTGGGATTTATATAGATTTTCTGGAAAGAAAATCCTTTTAAAACTGAAACTCTCCAGTATGTCTGTGACCTAGGTTTTTTTGGTTTTTTCAATAAAAGCATAGCTAAAGGTCTTTTATGGGGTACCTCTAGCTCTCTTTTGGCCTGGAGACTTTTCTTTTCCTAGGTAGTAAACAAAAGTATTCTTTGTGATTTATTAGTGTTTTTTGAAGCAAGGAGCACTAAACCTTAGAGAAGAGAATAACAATTTTTTTGAAGACCTACTTAACCAATAATGATGATTGATCTTAGTATGAAGAGCCAACCATAGTGCATCCTAATTATTATCTTCTTTCCTACCTTCTTTTTATTTTTATTATTTTATTATTTTATTATTATTATTATTATTATTTTTATTTTGTTAAAATTCAATTTTATTTAATTTTTATTGTTATTTTAGTCACTAATCATTGTTTTTTTTTTAGAGTATGGAGGGGATTACATGATGATCTTACTTGGAGAAAAAAATTCATGGAGGTCCATGGAAAGCCATGGATTGAACCTTGTAGCTAAATATAGTTTCTAAGTTTTTATTTAATGGTTTATTATTGTTTTATTTTTTTTATTTTTGGGTTGTATTAATTTTTCATTTTCTTATTATTTTCAATAGCTCTTTGTAATAGCCCCAATAGTGGGAATAATGAAATCATGTGTGTGCAGTTGTGTTTTATTTTAATTAATTGGTTAGTAAAATTAGGGTTTTAATTAGGTGATTAATTAAAATTAATGGCTATAGAGATAATTAGATTTTTTTTTTATTAAAATTGGATTAGATTTAAAATGTTAGAATTAAGGTTGATTGATAATTATTTTATTTATTTGTTGTGCATGGTCACTTTAGTTTTTAGAAGAAATATATTTGATTAATTGTTTGATCTTTTTATTTGGTTGTTTTGATATATTTTTATTGTTTTTGGGCTTGTTTGTTTATGTGTTTTGGGCCCTAAGCCCATGTTAGGCACTAACCCATTTAAGTAAATTTAGGTTTTTTTAGGTTTAATTAATTAAAATGCATATTAGACCCATAATTAATTAGATTTAGGATAGAAATAACCTTAGGCCCATTTAGTTAAATTAGACATAGGCCCACCTAATTTAAGTAATTTAGAACTAGCTCATTTAATTTAAGCCTTTTTCATAACTTGTAGATTTAATATCACCTTAGAATTAAAATATGTAGATATAGGCCCACTAATTTAAATACTTCATAATTTGTAAATTTAGGATCATTTTAAGAATTAAAACAAATAGACTTAGGTTTACTTAATTAAAATTGAATACGAATTAGGCCCATTAGTCTTTAAGCTCACTTTTGAATTAAAACATATAGATTTAGTCCATTTTAATTAAAATCAATGTAGATTAGACTAACTTAGGGATTGTGATTTATATGAATGCATTGTTTACATGTATTTTTCATGACTAGTTTGCCTCAAGTTGATTGTTTTAATAAGGGTTTATATGAAATTGCATGTAAATAGAGGGTAAGATAGTAATTTATAAAGTAATTCTAAATGAAAACAAGACTGAAAGAAGTTAGTATTCCATACCCAGAATCTCCTAGTTGTGGCATTGGCTTTCTTTTAGAGAATCAAGTACCACCATTTTCGATTTGTCCCAATTGTTACCCTAGGTGGTGACTCCTCATCTCCACGCCATGTCTTTTGATAATGGTTAGTGTGTTCTCCAGAGCTCTTAGCTCAAACAATGTTACGGTTGCTAAAATCTTAGGCGTGCGCTAAACCTCGCCATCTATCATGTCCTTTTAATTCAGACTACATGACCGAGTATAGTCAACATTTTATGATTAAGTACAATGTGTCCTTTCAATCTAGATTGTACGACCTATAGTTGACATTGTACGATCAAGTACAATATGTTTTTTCAATCCAGACTATACAACCGAGTATGGTTAACATTGTACGACTGAGTACAATGTATCATTTCAGTCCATACTATACGTCTGACTATAGTCAACATTGTACGATCGAGTATAATGTACTTTCTCAATCCAGACTATACACCTGAGTATAGTCAATATTATAGGATCAAGTAAAATGTAGTTTCTCAATCTAGACTATACGTCTGAGTATTGTTAACATTGTACAATTGAATATAATGTACTTTCTCATTCCAGACTATACGTTCGAATATAGTCAATATTTAACAACTGAGTATAATGTATTTTCTCAATCCATACTATATGACCGAGTATAGTCAACATCATACGATCGAGTGTGATGTATCCTTTCAATCTAGACTATACGACCAAGTATAGTCAACATCATATGATCGAGTGTGATATATCCTTTCAATCCAGACTATATGATAAAGTATAGTCGACATTGTACGCCTGATTATAATGTATATTTTCAATCTATACTATACGACCGAGTATAGTCACCCTTGTACGACCGAGTAAAATGTATCTTTTCAGTTAGTACTATATGACCGAGTATAGTTAACATCATATGACCAAGTGCGATGTATCCTTTCAAATTAATGCTATACATTCGAGTATAGTGTTTCCTCATATGTTTTAGGTTTATGCCTAGTATTGTATGACAACATAAGCATTCATCATGAATCGACGATCATTTACAGACAAAAGCCTTAAGGAGCACAAGTAAGTATCTAAACTTTGGTTCCTAAGAAATTATAGGTTTATTTGCTTTGCTGTAATTTGTTAAGTAAACAACGATAAAGGGGGGCAACTGTAAACACCCAATTTTGAGATGATGAAGTGTTGTTGCGACAGAGGACTCTGATGATGAAAATGTTATAAATAGATCTTTAATACTTGAAGTTTGAAACCTTAAAAGTCTAAATGTATTTTCAAAAGAGTTTAATTGGTTTTTTTAAGGACTTAATTGTAATTTTTTAGGACCTATTTGAAAAGTCTAAATTCTTTCAGGGGTCTTTTTATAATTTAAAGTAACAAAAGATATCAAAATTATGTAATTCCGATTAGAATTACATAATTCCAGTCATAATTATGCATGTCCCATCTAACTTTTTATTTTATTTCAACAAAAAATTTGGTTTCCTGAATTTTGATTAGTTAAATAGTATTTATCTGAATTTTTAGGATATTAAAGTCCTTTTAAAATCAAAACTCTATGAAAAATAAGTCACAGTAGGATACATTTTTTAGCTAGGTTTTTCTATAAAAGACTAGCTTGAGCTCTTATAAAAGGGAACAATACAAAAAAAAAAAAAAAAAAACACACACACACACAGATGGGATAAAGAGGAATAACACTGAGACTTTCTTTGAAGGACCTTTCTTTTCCTGCACTTTTTGGCTTTTGGCAGTACACCAAAAGAATATATTCTCTATGATTTATTAGTTTTCTTTTGAAGAAAGGAGCAATAAACTTTTGAGAAGAAGAATAACAAGTTTTTGAAGACCTACTTAACAAATAATGGTGATTTTCCTAGTTTGAAGGGCAACTCATTCTGCATCCATAATTAATATATTTTTTCCTCCTTGTAGATGGCGGGGTTTAGCGCGCGTCTAAGACTTTAGCAACCGTGACACTGTTTAGGCTCAAGGCCTTAGAGAACACACTAACCACTGTCACAAAGACATGACGTGGAGATGAGGAGTAGCCACCCAGGGTAATAACTGGGACAAATAAAAAAGGTGGTACTCGATTCTCTAAAAGAAAGCTAGCACCACAATTAGGAGATTCTGGATACGGAATACTAACTTCTTTTAGTCTAGTGTTCATTTAGAATAATTTTATAAATGATTATTTCATCCTCTAATTACATGCAATTTTATTAAACCCTAATTAACATCCATCTAACCCAAAAGGTAGCAAGTCAATAAAATTACAAGTAAAAAATTGCATTAAAAAGGCAATGTCCCTATGTCTAAACTATGTTAATTTTATTTTATAAGTTAACTAAATCTACATATTTTATTTACAAGTGAAATGGACTTAAAGGTGGGCCTACATTTTTATTAATTAGTGCGCCTAGATCTATTTATTTTAGTTTGTCTAAGATATGGGCTTAAGTCTATTCAATTTTAAAGGAAAATTAAATTAGTGTGCCTAAGTCTAACTTAGTTTTATTTTAAATGAAATGTGGGCCTAGGTCTATTTATTTTAAAAGAAATGAATTTAAGTGGGCTGAGCTAAGTCTAAACAAGTTTTTAATTAACTAAGTGAGCCTAAAATCTAATTAACCTAATGGGCCTAAGTTGATTTTAATTATTTAAAGCCCTAAACCATTTTTAAGCCTACTTATTAAGCGGGTTAGACCTACGCATGAGCTTGGGGCCCAAAAGAAAAAAGCCCAAAAAAATATATATAAAAAAACATCATAAAATCAAATCAAAACACATTCACACATGATTTCTAAAAAACCTAATTTAATTACATATAAACCCTAATTAACTAAAGCCACCATTAATTTTAATTAATTTTTACCCAGTTGAACCTAATTACTAATTGATTTTAAATGTAGAAAATTAAATCTTTTACTATTCCCACTACTAGGGCTATTACAAACTACGTACAAAAATTTAAACAATTACACACCCATGAATAACTATACATAACACATAATAGTAAAATGAAAATTAAAACCCTAATATCTACTGGAAATCAGTACATATTATTCCATGGCATTCCATGGATCTTCCGTTCATTTGAACATAAGCAGTATCCTCCTCAATCCACAATTGAGCATCAAAACAAAAAAACAAAAAATTAGATTAGTAATGAAATTGAACAAGAAAATAATAACGAAATAAAATTAAAAAAAATCAAAAGGAGAAGAGAAAAAAAAACAAAAACAAAATAAAAATAAAAATAAATGTTGTGATATGCTTTGAAATAGCCCCTCAGACTAGGATTTTCACCATTGTTTTTTACTTGTTGTTTGATTATGGACTAAAAAAGGGTATTTGTAGTAGCTTTTTGATTTTAGGGTTTTTTTATTTTTTATGTAGTTAGGTTTTTTTATGTTGTTATCTTTGTGAATTTTTGAATTTTTTCCCAAAAAAAACAGCCTCTCCTAGCATGCATGTAGACTCTGCTTTTAAATGCATAGTTGCACGTACTAGCCTCCTCTAAAGGAGGAACAGACTCATCTCCTTATCAAAACAGACTGATAAGGATTTGATTTTTGAAGGTTGCATGTTTTGAACGCTTCAAAATCTTTTCTAGATAAAAAATAATTATAAAAATTCAATTTTTAAACCAATCAAAACACTAAAAAATCGATAAAAATACATAAAAAATTGACAAAAATGGGCTTTTACGATTCAGAATTGTGCAATACCGATCAGAAAATTGGATTTCTGATCGGAATTGTGGATTTTCAATTTTTTTACTTTTAATTACCAAAAGACCCTTGAAAATTTGACTTATTTATAATCAAATCTTAAAAAATGTTGTAATTTAGTCCCTAAAGTCCAAAAAATTGACAACCAAGTTCAATTTTTGAATGAATTTCATCATAGGGGCTTACATTACAATTGTGCACAATTGCATCCCAAAATTGGGTGCTTACAGTTGCCCCCCTTTGTCGCTATTTGCTTGACAAATTGTGGCAAAGCAGTAGAAGCACACAATTTCGAAAGAAAGAAATTAGGACACTTGATTGTATCCTAGGTGATAGATTGATGCTTAAATTGTTGAGCAAAGTATGATGTTTGGCAAGTCTCACTATATTTCCTACTGAATGTCTAGTGGACTTTATGTAAATGAGTTTTTGCTATATTCACTGTAGGACGTTTAGCAATGATAAATTGAAAACTTGCTATAGTTCCTGTGGAACGTCCAGTAATGATGAATTTTGTTATATTCCCTATGGGACGTCTAATGATGCACACTATATTCCCTGTGGGATGTCTAGTGTAGTTGAATTGAAAATTTGCTATAGTTCCTGTGGAACGTCCAGTAATGATGAATTTTGTTATATTCCCTATGGGACGTCTAACGATGCACACTATATTCCCTGTGGGATGTCTAGTGTAGTTGAATTGAAAATTTGCTATAGTTCCTGTGGAACGTCTAGCAATGATGAAGTTTGTTATATTCCTTGTGGGATGTCTAACAATGCACACTATATTCCCTGTGGGATGTCTAGTGTAGTTGAATTGAAAATTTGCTATAGTTCCTATGGAACATCTAGTAATGATGAATTTCATTATATTCCCTGTGGGATGTCTAATGATGCACACTATATTCCTTGTGGGACGTCTAGTGTAGTCGAATTGAAAACTTGCTATAGTTCTTGTGGAACGTCTAGCAATGATGAATTTCATTATATTCCCACCCTGTGGGACGTCTAACGATGTACACTATATTCCCTGTGGGACATTTAGTGTAGTTGAATTGAAATTTTTCTATAGTTCTTGTGGAACGTCTAGCAATGATGATTTTTGTTATATTCTCTATGGGACATCTAACAATGCACACTATATTCCCTGTGGGATGTCTAGTGTAGTTGAATTGAAATTTTGCTATAGTTCCTGTGGAATGTCTAGCAATGATGATTTTTGTTATATTCTCTATGGGACATCTAACGATGCACACTATATTCCCTGTGGGATGTCTAGTGTAGTTGAATTGAAAATTTGCTATAGTTCCTGTGGAACGTCTAGCAATGATGAATTTGAAAGTTTATGTCATAACTGCTATGCAGTACATAACATAATGAAGGTTATGACTACTATGCAGCACATAGCATAATCATTTGAAATTCATATCATAGCTACTGTGCAACATATGAACCTTTTGATTGAAATGATGCATGTAGAATGCAAAAAATGAATTATGTAATTTTGTTATATATTCTGTACTTGACAGAAAATTCAGAACCACAGACTGATTATTTAGTTTTAATAATTCAATGAATTATTAATTTGATGAATGCCATGATTTAATTAGGAACATGTTCCTAATTAGAATGCAATTATAGACCAAATTGCAATGAAAGAACTTGGATCCATGTGCACACAAAAGTAATGGACTAAAGTGGAATATACTACACTCGATCATGTAATGTTGATTATGCCGCAATCCATAATTGCTCGCGATTAGCTGTAACCCTTTCATTGCTCACTGATGATGCTGTAATCCATAACTGCTCGCAATTAGTTGCAACCGTTTCATTGCTCCCTAATGATGCTGGAGTCTATAACTGCTCGCTGATGATGCTGCAATCTATAATTGCTTGCAAATTGACTGAAATCCTTTCATTGCTCGCCTTTGATGTTGCTACAGTCCATAACTGCTTGCTGATTTTTATCTTTGGTTTTTTGTGTCGAATGCTTTGAATTCTTTGTGCTGACTAATTTTAATTCCAATGTGCACTTCCTTATAGTTTTATAATTCCTGTAGTCATATTGAAGTTAGTTTCAATCATGATGAATGTATAAAAGTACATTATAATGTTGACAATTTATGAGAAAATTCATCCTTTTATCATAAGATAGCATGCACTTAATGAATCTCACTATTTTTTATTTTCATGACTGTCACTTATTTGCCATTTGCAAAGGTCAGAGGCATCGTTAACCATTTTATGCTGAGAGTATAGTATTTACCAAGTGAAGAGCTTACTTCCACACCTAATTTTAGAGAGCATTTGCTAAACAAAACTTATGGAAATTAAATATAAAAATATTGAATTCAGAGTATCAAAACAGTCTTTGAATTATTTTTGTGCTTTTCTTCCTTATCCAAGTATTCCCCTGCCTTTCTTATATTACTCAGCATGGTACCATTGGAAAGGTCCTTTGGATGCTCATACTCTTATAAAGCATTGGAGTAAATAGAGCAATTTTTTTTTTTAACGTGGGTCCTCTTTTAGTATTCCCCCGCCTTTCTTGTATCACTCGGTGTGGATACCACTAGAAGTTCACATTGATACTCTTGCTCATTTTTGGCATTGGAGTACATTATGCTTGCTCTTATTCTGATTCTCCTCTCAGTGTTACCTCACCTTTCTCATATTACTCAGTGTGGATACCATTGAGGGATTTGTACTTGTACTTATTTCTGAGCATTGGAGTAGATTATAGGCACATTTATTATTCAAAAGACTAAAATGACACTTTGAAATTCAACCAATTTATACTGCAAGTCCATAGAGTTTGTCTTTGCATATTCTTCCCCTCGTTTGGGTGTAAAGTAAGCATTAGATTGATTAAATTTTTAAAAACTCTCAGCATAGAACTGTCAATAAGACATTTGAATTCTGAGAGGCTAATAAAAGAAAGCCATTAAAATCAAAGGTCATGAGATAAGTTTTCGCACATGATATCATGAAGTGGATGAATTTACTCTCAATTTTATAAATTTTCTTTCAATTTGTACTTTACTACAAAATCAAAAAGAGATAGAGTTATACTACTTCCCTTTGCCATTTTTCAGGCTGTTTGTCACACAAAGTGAGATTTTGACAAATGATTGACATTTTCTATCTTAATCATTCTTATTGATGTATCGATTCCTTTCCTCTTCTTCGTTCTCTATTATTTTCCCTGCACAAAATAACATAAGTTAGTATGGTTTATTTGTAAGTGGAGAAATTATGTCAAAATGCAATGTTACTCTTTTGCATTCTCCCCTTTTTGATTGTGGTGATGATATCTCTAGTCATAGGGTCACGATATTCTACTATCGAAGTTGTGGCTTTATTCTATTGATGCTATAGTAGAGGGCCCATCATTCCTCTTCCTAACATTTCCTGCAAAAGAGAAGATTTATAAGTTAAAGATTTTTATTTCATAATCAAAGAATTTTTCACAGTGCATTTATCCCAAGTTTTGTGTGCATTCTTCCCTTTTAATCATGATGTCTCTGATTGTAGGGTCGTGATATTCTACCATTGATGTTGTGGCCTTAAGCTGAATATTGATGCTATGGTAAAGGGCCTCATTCCTCTTCCTAATATTTCTTACAAAAGAAAAGATTTAGGAGTTAGAGGTTTTTATTTCACCATCAAAGAAGTCTTCAGAGTGCATTTGTCTCAAGTTTTGAGTGCATTCTTCCCTTTTTAGGGCTGAGCGCATGTATCACTGACATGTTGGACCTTCTCGTTACCACATTCCACACCCTACAATGGTCTAACTATTGTGGAGGGCTATTCCAAATGATGCTCCCGATGAGACTATTGAGATGGATACTGAATTTGTGGAGCTTGAAAGTCTTATCCAGCCTCTTAAGGTCACTAGGATGATGCTTCTTGGTAATTTCACTCCTTTTATTTTCATTTCTTCATATGTTGTACTTGTGAATACTTTGACTACTTTCCTACACTTTTACAACCCTAATCTTGAATTTTAGTTGCAAAGTGTTTGGATAATTTTGACTAGGCTCAAAGACTATATTATTCAAAGACTATTTCATAACAAATGTATGCAAGTGTATGCTTATTATGCATAACATGCATGATCCTAATAGGTCTTCTATTTGGAGCAAAGCTATATTTGCAGCTTAGAGTGTGAGAATGAGGTGCCTCATCAACAGCTTATAGGTTTAAGCACTTAATGCTTCATTGTTGGTACTTTTGATATTTGAGCTTCTGATATAATCTATCGAACAAATAACCAGGCCAGTGAGTGGGGTCCATGGCTTTACACCGGAGCTCATGATTGACTGATGCACTATTGAACTTTTCTTTTTGTTACTGCTTCTGTTGTATGATAACTGTTATATCTGTATGCTTGTAGTATACTCCTTTCTGCCCTGAGATTGTTTTCACTAACTTTGAAGTTCTATTGTTGTATTTACCATTTTGCCCCTAACTTGTCCCAGAGTTACATTTTGCCCCCAGCTTCATTTTGAATTCATCCTAGCAATCACTTTCTTCATATGCATAAGAGACTCGATTTGGTCATTATTGTTGTTGGCCCTTTGTCTTACTAACCCTGTTAGCTGCAATCTCATGTTTTGAAGATGCATAGGAGTGGGCAAACTGATTGAAGCGAGTTCTGGATGATGAAATCAACTGGACTTACACTTCGAAGAATTCTTGAGCAGAATATAAGGCTTGATGCTGATGTAATAATTGATGATAGATACAATGTATGGGTTGAAAAGCAAGTTACTGAGCCACTTGAATTCTTAAGGCATAAGGGGACGCTAGGCTTAAAAGGAAAATTACAAAAGAGGTGGCAAAAAGAAAATGTAACTAAAATAGTGATCTTATAGCTCTAATTTAGCTTTCATCATGTATTGTTTTCCATTCAGATACTTATGCAGTATAATGAAGACCAATATGCGATGTTTGAACAAAAAATTTAGGATTCAATTTTAATCATTCATTAGTGCAAAAATGAGAACATTCATTACATCACATGATATATCTCCTGTTATCAATAAGCCATGAATTTTCCTCTCTAATTTTTACTTTACTATTCTTTTTTCTCTTTTATTTTCTCTTTTTATTCTCTCTTTATTTTTTCTTTGTTTTTTCTTTTTTTTTCTTTTTTTATATTTTTTTATATTTTTTTCTCATATTTCCTATCTTCAGAAGTTACATCATGTGATATATGTATATTCTTTGAATTTGCATTTGTGCCTATGTTGAATGAATCTAATTGAATTAAATTTATGTCAAACAAACATATGCAATCAATATCATAATGCACAGTACCATTAGGATGTACATTACTTAAGCAAGCATAATCCAAATTTATATCATCGATCATTAGAAACTAAAATTTTATTCAATGAGACAATAAGAAATTTTATTTTCTATTCTAGATGCTAGCGATGCTGAGTCTCATAGTGGTTGTCCTTAAGGTGGTTGACATAACAACTCTTTAACAGCAGCACTACCCATCCTCTCAGCTGCCAACTTCATCACTTCGTCTTTGTTGTCCTTCATCAGATTCTCCACAATCTGCTCTTTAAAGATCTCAAACCCAAGAACATCTGCTCCAAAAACACTAACTGATTCCTTATCTTTTATATAGTATTTTCCTTCCCCTAACTTGATGAAGTTCTAACTTTTCTATAAAGCTTCCTCTTTTCTGCATTGAATCTCTTCCTTGCCCTTCTACCTTTTGGCTTTGCTTCCCCTATAAAACCCAATCCTGTTGTGTCATCTTGATTTTTAAATCCTGGGAATTCTAGACTTCCTTGTTCATTCTTCCCCAGTCCTTGTCCAAGCCGGTAATTCATGCTCTCTATCATTTTTACTACTCTCAGATCTATTTCAGTCCCATCAAATATCCCAACAATCTGGAAACCAGGGGGTGCACACACTTGTTTATGTTTATCCAATATGGATGCCACAACAGCATTGGTCCCTGCTTCTATGGTCATAACTTCTCCTTCATATGGGAATTTTATCTTTTGATGCACAGTTGAGGGTAACCCTCCCAAGGCATGGAACCATGGCCATCCCAATAACAAGGCATAAGTGACTGGAATGTCCAGCACGGTAAACTCAATAGTCAATTCTACAGGCCCTGTTTTGACCAAAGCTTGAAATGTTCCCTCCACATTCCTGGTATTGTCACCATAAGCTCTAATTATGAGGTTTGAATCTGTTAAGTCTTCAGCTTTCAAACCTAAGTTAGGCAGGATTTTCAAAGGACATGCTTTAATAGCAAAACCATCATCGACCATAGCAAAATTGGTTCTCTTTCCCCTCACCTCAGCTAGGATAAACAATGCCTTATTATGGTTTCTTCCTTCTAAAGGAAATTCACCATCTGAGAACATTATCAGCCCATGTTGCTTTTCTATAACCTTTGCTACCATAGCCTCAGGCGTAGCTACCGTTTTAATATTCATGTTCGATAGAGCTTTAACCAGGGCCCTTTTATGACTACCTGAATGCATCAGTAATTCCTAGATGCTCACATTCGCTTTAGCCTTCTTGAGTCATTCCAGGATCAGGTCTTAATTTGTCCTTCCTCTATCTCTACATCTTTTGTTTCTTCTCTTTTTGTTATTCTTTCTGTTTTCTTTTCTGCTGCTTTATAATTCTTCCCACTTCTAGTGATATGATTCACTTTAGGATCATCACTCCAGACATCAAAACCACCTAGGCTTTCCTCCTCAGAGTTATACCAGATGTCAATAACTCTAATGATTCAGTCTCTTTTACTATCTTTCCACACTTCCATTGTGCATGTTTCCTTCCCTTTTAGATCTCCCATATTGAGCTTGCCTAAGTGTTGATTCAACAAATCTTTAACTCTTTCTTAAGACTGTTCAAGAGCTAAAGGGTCATTCTCAGATTCATCACCCCACCCTGTAGACATGATTGATTCAATAGGGATATCAGTGGAAGCGGGCTTAGAATAGAATACTCTATAATTGAACTTGCCTAAAGGTTGTCCTAACAGATCTTCAAGTCCTTTTGGCGGCTACTTGGGAATTTCAAACTCTTTTTTTTACTGGCTTATCATCAAACTCATCTATCCAACCTAAGGGCTTAATTGATTCAATAGGGATATCAGCAAAGGGTGGTTTCGAGTAGAATACTCTGTAATTAAACTTTCCTGAGGGCTAGCCCAGTAAATCTTCCACTCCTCTCTGTGGCTATCAGAAAGGTTCTCCATTGGGTATAGGGTTGAGGTCCTCAAAGGAGCTTAGTACTTCTTCTTCGCTAACCCCTGAGTTGATCATCATGGTGGTTTGTGGTGGAACATTTCGGTAGTCTGGGAAAGGGCTGTTTCTGGTGTTTAGGTTAAAGTTGGATTTTTCAGGGTCAGCAATTTTACCGGAGTCTATCAGGTTTTGGATCTCATGTTTTAGGTGGATACAATTGTTTGTGGGATGGCCAGCAGCTTGGTAGAATTTATAATAACTGTTAAGGTAAAAACCAAGGACATTTGGGTTTAGCTTAGAAAAGGTTAAGGGTCAGAGTATGCCTCTTTAGATTAGCCTCTCTGGGACTTTGGAGAGTGGTTGGTTGAAGTTGGAGAACCTTCTAGGTTGTTGAACTGCATGCACCTCTACAGCTCAACTAGTACTTCCTTGTTGTATGCCCCCAGTTGGGTAGTTTTGAGTTCCCGTGCCTCTAGCAATTTTCTTTTTCTTACTCTAAATTTCCTCAGCTTGTAACCTATCATCATACAAATCCACAAAGGTTTTAGGATTCATCATATGTAGCCTCTCGACCAAATTAGGTGACACATTACAAACTATCATTCTAACTTCATCCTTCTTAGTAAGCTTGTTTTTCATCATCCCTGCTTTATTCATGAAACGAGTTAAGAAATCAGAAAAAGACTCATTTGATTTTTGTTTAGTTAACTCTAGATCCCTGATGGATACCTCAAACCTACTATTGTAATTATATTGTTTCAAAAAAGAATTACACAGTTCTTTCTAGTCATCTCTAATAGACTTTTCTAACCCATGGTACCAGTTCATAGCTGTTCCTTCCAGAGACAGTATAAACAACCTTGTGACTACCACCAGAGGTTCTTTTGTAGTGCTTATAGTTATAGTGTATTAACTCAAATGAATCCTAAGGTCTCCTCTCCTATCAAATTTCTGCAGTTGAGGCATTTTGAACTTGTCAGGCGGGTTGTCACCTTCTATTTGTAGCATATCATTAAAAGAATATCCTATTCCTTGTCCTTTAATCAACTCTTCCATCATGGACATTTTCTGAGTCAGTCTTTGCATCTACTTAGACTTAAAGTCTTGAACCAATTCAAGTGATTCTCTCTTCACCTTTTCTACCATATAGTTTTCAATGTCTTCCAATCTCACATTAGTAGCAGGCATATTTCTAGTAGCAGGTTGCCCCTCAGCATTGTTGGCAGCAGGTGGAAGAGCTACAACAACAGGTGGAGCTCTTACAATAGGTGGCTATTCAACGGTAGCAGTAGGTGGTTATTTAATAACATCAGTAGGTGGTTTTCCAACAATAGGTTGCCCTAGTCCGACCAAAGCATGTCCTAGTTCATCTTGCATCATAGCTCTCATATCATCCATTAAAGCTCCCTTAATATCCTCCAAGGTCCACATCTCTAGTTGTTGTTCCATTTAGTCTGTTCAGCATGAGCTGGTTCAACTTTTAGGAATAATGGATTGATTGGACTTCCCTCTAGTCTCTCTAGTCTGTGAAGAATGTTTTGAGCTATGGACTCCATACTTAAATCAACTTTGGTCAATCTGCCACCTCTTCATCCCCAAACACGAGAAGACCCAGATGAATCTATGATGGCTGCAAAACAAGGTATTAGGATTATGCATGGACTGTATGTATGCATGTATGCATGATGCATGTGTTTATGCAACAAATATCAAGCAAGCACTTAACACATAGCAAGTATTAAGAATCAATCAACATGCAACATGTGAGCGTAAGCCTTCCAACCTTATTCCTCCCACACACGTGTTCAATGGCGAGTTTCTTTTCCTAGGATTTTTTATCTTAGCCTTCATATCAACAAGGGATATTAAGAGCTTATGCGCATGCCAAATCTCTCTTTAAAACAAAAAGCACAGAGACAACATTTCTAAATATAAAGGTCTAGCCTAATCCTTATTAGCCTGAATGAGCTTCAAAGGTATAGGCCTGGGCTTTTATAAATAGAAATAACTCATGGAAATTCAAACAAACAAGCATTTTGGGTAAAGATCTTAGGGGAAGTAACTAAGCCATTATATGAGGTTAGGGTCAGGTGAAAAGTTAGGGCTCCCTTAACAAGATGCTCTCCATTATGGACTTTGAGTTATAGGCCAAGGTCAGAGGGGCCCATCATCCTTTACCAACTCGAGAGAAGATTACCCCCCTTAGGGACTTGGGTTACAGACTTTGGTCAGATGAGCCCGGTAATCCCTCTTGAACCGAGTTAAGGCTAAGAGTAATGGTTAGCCAATCTACAACTCCATTAAGCTAGTGGAATTATGGAATCATAAACCAATGCCATCGGTTTAGTAGGGACATGCAGAATGAATGCAAGAATGAAATAATAATCGATAAAACAATTCTAAAGAACACAAGTAGAATCAGTATCTCTTATCCCTAGTGGAGTCGCCACTGTAGACGGTGGGGTTTAGCGTGCATCCAAGATTTTAGCAACCATGACACTGTTTAGGTTCAAGGCCTTAGAGAACACACTAACCACCGTCATAAAGACAAGGCATGGAGATGAGGAGTTGCCACCGAAGGTAATAACTAGGACAAATAAAAAATGTGGTACTTAATTCTCTAAAAGAAAGCTAGCACTACAACTAGGAGATTCTACATACGGAATACTAACTTCTCTTAGTCTCGTGTTCATTTAGAATAATTTTATAAATGATTATTTCATCCTCTAATTACATGTAATTTTATTAAACCCTAATTAACATTCATCTAACCTAAAAGGCAATAAGTCAATAAAATTACAAGTAAAAATGCATTAAAAAGGCAATGTCCCTATATCTAAACTATGTTAATTTTATTTTATAAGTTAGATAAATCTGCATATTTTATTTACAAGTGAAATGGACTTAAAGGTGAGCCTACTTTTTTATTTATTAGTGAGCCTAGATTTATTTATTTTAGTCTATCTAATATATGGGCTTAAGTCTATTCAATTTTAAAGGAAAATTAAAATAGTGTGCCTAAATCTAACTTAGTTTTATTTTAAATGAAATGTGGGCCTAGGTCTATTTATTTTAAAAGAAATGAATTTAAGTGGGCTGAGCTAAGTCTAAACAAGTTTTTAATTAACTAAGTGAGCCTAAAATCTAATTAACCTAATGGACCTGAGTTGATTTTAATTATTTAAAACCCTAAACCATTTTTAAGCCTACTTATTAAGTGGGTTAGACCTAAGCATGGGCTTAGGGCCCAAAAGAAAAAAGCCCAAAAATAAAAAAAAAACATAAAAAACATCATAAAATCAAATCAAAACACATTCACACATGATTTCTAAAAAACCTAATTTAATTACATATAAACCCTAATTAACTAAAGCCACCATTAATTTTAATTAATTTTTACCCAGTTGAACCTAATTACTAATTGATTTTAAATGCAGAAAATTAAATCTTTTACTATTCCCACTACTGGGGCTATTATAAACTACATACAAAAATTTAAACAATTACACACCCATGAATAATTGTACAGAACACATAATAGTAAAATGAAAATTAAAACCCTAATATCTACTGAAAATCAGTATAGATTATTCCATGGCATTCCATGGATCTTCTATTCATTTGAACACAAGTAGTATCCTCCTCAATCCACAATCGAGCATCAAAACAAAAAAACAAAAAATTAGATTATTAATGAAATTGAACATGAAAATAATAATGAAATAAAATAAAAAAATCAAAAGTAGAAGAGAAAAAAAAACAACAAAAACAAAAGAAATGTTGTGCATATGCTTTGAGATAGCCCCTCAGACTAGGATTTTCATCGTTGTTTTTGACATGTTGTTTGATTCTAGACTAAAAAAGGGTATTCTCAGTAGCTTTTTGATTTTAGGGTTTTTTTCTTTTTTGCGCAATCAGGTTTTTTACGTTGTTATCTCTGTGAATCTTCAAAATTTTTTTCCAAAAAAACAGCCTCTCCTAGCACGCATGCAAACTCTGCTTTTAAATGCAAAGTTACGCGTATTGACCTCCTCCAAAGGAGGAATAGACTCATCTCCTTATCAAAACAGACTGATAAGGATTTGATTTTTGAAGGTTGCGTGTTATGAATGCATCAAAATATTTTTCAGATAAAAAATAATTATAAAAATTCAATTTTTAACCAATCAAAACACTGAAAAATCAATAAAAAAAACGCAAAAATTAAAAAAAAAAAAAGGGATTTTATGAGTCAGAATTATGCAATGCTGATCGAAAAATTAGATTTCCGATCGAAAATCTAAATTTCCAATCAGAATTGTGGATTTCTGATTTACTAAAAGACCTTAGAAAAATTGACTTATTTGCAATCAAATCTTAAAAAATGTTGCAATTTAGTCCCTAAAATCCAGAAAATTGACAACCTAGTTCGATTTTTAAATGAATTTCATTATAGGGGCTTACATCGTAATTGTGCACAATTGCATCCTAAAATTGGGTGCTTACACTCCCTTCTTTTATTTTAGTATTTTGATTTTATTAAATTTCAATTTTATTTAATTTTTATTATTATTTTATTCATTAATTATTGTTTATTCTTTTGTGTTGGTGATTATGGAGGGGATTAAATGATGGTCTTACTAGGTGAACAGAATCCATGAAGATCCATGGAATACCA
This sequence comes from Mallotus nudiflorus, assembly GCA_947683625.1. NCBI lineage: Eukaryota > Viridiplantae > Streptophyta > Magnoliopsida > Malpighiales > Euphorbiaceae > Mallotus > Mallotus nudiflorus. The sequence continues at coordinate 276,848 of CANTUR010000793.1, read as the reverse complement.
TGGATTGAACTTTGTAGCTAAACATAGTTCCTATGTTTTTTTTATTTAGTTGTTTATTATTATTTTGATTTTGTTTTGTTTATTTTATTTTTTTTGGGATTGTATTAATTTTTCTTCTCTTATTATTTTCAGGAGAACATCTAATAGCCCTAATAGTGGGAATCATGAAATCATATTTGTGTGATTGTGTGTTTTATTTTAATTAATTAGTTAGTAAAATTAGGGTTTTAATTAGGTAGTTAATTAAAATTAATGGCTATAGAAATCATTAGGTTGTTTAATTAAAATTGAATTAGATTTAAGTGGATAGAATTAGGGTTGCTTGTTGATTATTTTATTTTTTTGTTTAAAGCCACTTTAACTAAATTAGGCTTTTAACAATAGATTTAATTGATTGTTTGATCCTTTATTTGATTGTTTTTTATATATTTTTTATTATTTTTGGGCTTGTTAGTTAGTTTGTGTTTATGTGTTTTGGGTCCTAAGCCCATATTAGGCTCTAACCCATTTAAATAAATTTAGATTTTTTTAGATTTTAATTAATTAAAATTAATATTAGGCCCATAATTAATTAGATTTAGGGAAAAAATAACTTAGGCCCATTTAGTTAATTTAGATATAGGCCTACCTAGTAATTTAATTTAATAGACTTGGCCTATTAAATTTAACCCTTTTCCATAATTTGTAAATTTAAGATCAGTTTAGAAATAAAATATGTAGAACTAGGCTCACTAATTTAAATACTTCATAATTTGTAGATTTAGGCTCATATTAGAATTAAAATAAATAGACTTAGGTTCATTTAATTAAAATTGAATAAGAATTAAGCCCATTAGTCTTTAGGCTTGCTTGTAAATTAAAATATGTAGATTTAGCCCATTTAATTAAAAATCAATGTAGATTAGACTAGCTTAAAGATTATGAATTTATATGAATGCATTGTTTATGTGTATTTTTCATGACTAGTTTGCCTAGAGTTAATTACTTTAATAAGGGTTTATATGAAATTGCATGTAAATAGAGGGTAAGATAGTAATTCATAAAGTAATTCTAAATGAACACAAGATTGAAAGAAGTTGGTGTTATGCATCCAAAATCTCCTTATTGTGGTGCTGGTTTTCTTTTAGAGAATTGAATACCACCATTTTTCAATTTGTCCCAGTTATTACCCTAGGTGGCGACTCCTCATCTCCACACCATGTCTTTGTGACAGTGCTTTATGTGTTCTCTAGAGCCCTGAGCTTAAAAAGTGTCACGATTGCTAAGATCTTGGACGCGCAATAAACCCCGCTGTCTATAGTTGCAGTGTTGATGAAGGTGATCGGTGGAGAAGATGATGGGATAAACAGGATAAAAAATTTCTTAGTTTTTTTTTTCACTTTAGTCCTTTTATCTTTTTTTAATGAGTTGAAATTTTAGGCCCACTTTAGTGACATGGAAGATGAGTAGGATGCATATGTGGAGCATACTCTAAGAATATTACTATTCTGGTAGGCACGTGAGCATATTTTCAATGGAAATCATTAAGGGACTATGATCTGAATCAAAAATAGAAATTAAGGGATTGAAAAGAAAATAATTAAAAATTTGGTACCATTTTAGAACAAGGGTTAAAGTTATGGTACCAACGGTGCAACAAACTCCATTTAAATAAAACTAGTAGCACTTACAATGCATGTAGTACTACTTTACTCATAACACATCACAATATAGTACATATAGCATTGTTATTTTAAAAACTTAAACTTAATAAACTTAACTAAGCACTAAGCCACATAACAAATCATGAAGCACTTAGCATATCACACATATCACAATTTCTCCCCTTTTGTCAAAGAAAAAAAAGAGAAACAAACTAGAAAGAAACCAAAAGGAAATAAAAAGACCAAGAACTAAAATAATAAAAATAAGATTATAGTCGGCAGGGTTTAGCATGCATCCAAGATTTTAGCAACCGCAACACTGTTTGAGCTTAGGGCTCTAGAGAACATACTACTATATCACAGAGACATAGTGTGGAGATGAGGAGTCGCCACCCAAGGTAATAACTAGGACAATTCGAAGGTAGTGATAACTTAATTCTATAAAAGAGAGTTAGCACCACAACCAGGAGATTCTAGATACGAAATACTAATTTTTTTTGGTCTTATGTTCATTTAGAATTATCTTATTAAATACTGATTTATTCTTTAATTACATGCAATTTCATATTAAACCCTAATTATCATTCATCTAACCTAAGGAAACTAGTCATGAAATGACACATAAAAATTGTATTCATAAAACGAGATATCACTAAATTAGTCTAAAATATGTTAATTTTATGTTAGCTAAGTCTATATTTATTTACAAGTAAAATGGAGCTAAAGGTGGGCCTATATTTTATGATAATTAATGAGCCTAAGTCTACTTATTTTAATTCTAAAAAATGGGTTTAAGTTTATTAATTTTAAGAAATAAAATAGAAATAAATTAGTGGGCTTAATTATACTTAATTTTAAATTAAGTGATGTGAACCTAAATATATTTATTTTAAAAAGAAAATGCTTTAATGGGCTAAGTTAAGTCAAAATTAATTTTAATTAAACTAAAAATAGGCCTAAGTCTAAATTAATCTAATGGGCCTAAATTATTTTTAAAGTTAATTTAACCTAAAATCCAAGTTTAAAAGCCTCTTAATAAATTAGTTAATCCTCAACGTGGGCTTGAGGCCTAAAATGCACAAAAATAAATGACAAGCCCAAAAATATAAAAAAACTAAAACAATTAAATTATTTTTCCAAAAACCCTAATTTGATTTCATGCACCTAATATTAATCTACGACCACCATTGATTTTAATGTAGGTTTACCAAATGAACCCTAATTTACTAATCATTTTTAAAGTGCAAAAAAAAAAAAACTATTCCCACTATTAGGGCTATTACATTTCTTACGTACAAAGAATAAAAGAAACTAATTAAATATACAGCCCAATGAACCAAATAAATAAAACACATAATAATAAAAATAAGAACCCTAAAATCTATGTGATTTATACAAGATTTATTCCATGACATTCTATGGATCTTCATTGAGCTTTCCTTGTCTCAATCATATCTCCATCAAATTTCCACCATGATTAAAGAAACACATAATAAATAAAAAAAAATGGTTAGAAAGTAATATAAAAAAAAATCAAAATCAAATTAAAAAGAAAAAAAAGAGAAGAAGAAAATGATAAAGTGTGATGCAGTATTGATTTGCTCCTCAAAATTTGATTGATTTATCGTTTGAATAGAGTTTATAGATTTGATTTTGATCTCTCAGGCTTACTACCGTTTTTAGAATCTTTTTTTGTTAAAGGAAAATAATGTGAAAGGAAATCTCCAAGAGAATTTTGATTTTGCATTCAAAAGCTTTGGTTTTTAGTCTTTTTCGTTATGTGATTTTTTTGTAGCCAAAAAGCCCCTCTCTTACATTAAAAATGTCCCTTTTATAAACCAGGAGGTGGCTACCCTCTTGTGATTTAATAATCATAAGAGATCAAGATTTTATTTTTAAAAAGTTATTTTCAAAACAACCTAATAAATAATTTATCAGGATTATCTTTTTATTTTATTTTATTTTTTAAAATTATTAATTTGTATCCTATCAAAAATCAAGAAAAATATTTTAAAAAAATTCGCATGGAAACTGGTGCTATACAATTCTGATTGGAATTATAGATTTTTGATTGGAAATATATAATTCCAATCAGAATTATAGATTTCCGATCGGAATTCTATATTTCCTATTGACAATCTGTTATTCCATTTAGAATTACATATTTTCTATTAGAAATATGTAATTCCGATCAGAATTACATAGTTCTAATTGGTAATCTTTCCTTTTTTTTAACTTTTAATTACTAAATGATCCTTGAAATAATCAAAACTTTTCAATTAGGTCCCTAAAGAAAACTTTACAATTAAGTCCTTAAAAATGCAATTAAGCCTTAAGATTGATAAATCAATAACCACAGACTTATTTGTAACAAAATTTCATTATTGGAATCCACTATCATATCCACACTTAACTATCCTGAAGTTGCCCCCCTTTGTTGTTGTTTGCTTAAGAAATTGTGACAAAGCGAATAAGTACACAATTTCAAAGTAAAGAATTAAAACACTTACCTGTGTGCCATGATTATGCATAAAACTATGCAATGTTGATGTGATTTAAGGAACATTAGAATTCCTGTGGAATTTCTAGCTGTGATGCTATCACTATGTTTAATGATTGACATTGTGTTTAGTGCATTTTGAAAACAGGCTATAGTTCAAGCGGAACATGTAGCAGTGATGCTATCATTGTGTTCAATGATTACTAGTTGACGCTACACTCAATGTATTTTGAAAATAGAGTATAGTTCTAGTGGAACATATAGCGGTGATACTATCACTATGTTCAATGAATAGCAATTAACACTTTGTTCAGTGCATTTTACTAAATTCCTTATGGGATGTTTGACGAGTGATTTTCACTATATCCTTTGTGAGATGTTTAGTGATCGTGATTTTCATTATATTCCCTGTGGGACGTCTAGTAAATGGGACTGAAAGTTTCACTATATTTCATATGGAATGTTTAGAAAAAATATACTATCACTAATGTGTAATGTGTAGCTAAAAATAAATATGCTATAGGTCATATGGAGCATCTAGCAAATTGTGATAATGGTGCTATAGGTCCTATGGAGTGTCTAGCAAAAAGATTTGTGCTATAATTCCCTGGAATGTCTAGCAAAAAGTGATTTGATAATGTGCTATAACTACTGTGTAGTGTCTACTAAGTTATGATTGTTTGGAATTTTTATTATAACTACTATATAGCATATAACAAAGTGGATCTGAAGAATATGTTATAGCTATTGTGTAGCATATAACAAGGTGAATTTGAAAATTGTGTTATAGCTACTGTGTAGCATGTAACTGAGATGAAGTGGAGTGTATACAAAATGCAAACATCACATTAGAATTTCATGTTGACTAGGATTTTAAGATTTTATATTGATCAACTGTGCTGATTGATTAGAATTTTTTAGCTGATTGTCTTTGAATTTTTGTTGATTAACTCTGATCAATTGCCTTTGCTGCTTACTGACTTTGATTAACTTAATGGCACTAGTGCTAATTATACATATTTGGTTTATCTTCTTCTTCTGGACTTGCTGTTCCTGAAGGCTTATTAAAGTTAGTTCAACATGAGAATTTTACAAAAAAAGTACATTATATTTTTGAAAATTTATGAGAGAATGCATTACTTTATCACGAGATAATGTGCACTCAATGAGTCTCATTAATTTTGATTTCCATGACTATCATTTATTTACCATTTGTAAAGGTCAAAGGTATCATTAACCATCTTACGTTGAGAGTACATTTTTTTACCAAGTGAAGAGCTTAATTCAACACCTAATTTTTGGGAGATTTTGCTAAACAAAACTCATGGAATTTGAGTATAAAAAGATAGAATTTTGAGTATTGAAACAATCTTTGAGTTATTTTTGTGCTTTTCTTCCTTATTTGAGTCTTCCAGCGCCTTTTTGATATTACTCAGCCTGGATACCATTAGAAAGGTCCTTTGGATATTCATACTCTTACAGAGCATTGAAGTAAATAGAGCAATTTTTTAGCATGGTCCTCTTTTAGTATTCCCTCACCTTTCTCATATTACTAAGCGTGGATACCGCTAGAGGTTTCATGTTGATACTCTTACTCATTTATGAGCATTGGAGTAAATTATGCTTGCTCTTGTTTTGATTCTCCTTTTAGTGTTCCCCTGCATTTTTTATATTACTCAACATGGATACCGTCAAGGGATTTTGTACTTATACTAATTTTCAGCATTGGAGTAGATTATATGCATATTGATCATTCAAAATACTAAAATGATACTCTGAAATTCAAGCAATTTATACTACAAGTCCACAGATTTTTTTTTTCATATTCTTTCCCTAATTTGGGTGGAAAGCAAGCATTATATTGATTAGGGTTTTAGAAACTTTCAGCATAGAGTTGTTAATTGAACATCTGAATTCTATGAGGCTAATAAAAGAAAGCCATTAAGATCAAAGTTCATGAGATAAATTTTCATACATGATCTCGTGAAGTGGATGAATTTACTTTCAATTTATGGATTTTATTATTAGCATTATACTTTATTATAGAATTTAAGGAAATAGAGTTCTGTTACTTCCCTTGATTATTTTGATGAGTGTTTGGCATTTGCTATCTTACTCATTCTTATTGATGTGGTAGTTTCTTTCCCCTTCTTCATTCTCTTTTGTTTTTCCTACACAAAATACCATAAGTTAGTATGGTCTATTTGCAATTGAAGAGATTTTGGAAAAATGTAATGTTATTCTTTTGCATTCTTCCTTTTTGATTGTGGTAATGATGTCTCTAATCACAAAGGTCATGATACTCCACCATTAAAGTTGTGGCTTTGGGCTGCATTTGTATTTTTGCCATTCTATTAATGCTATAGTAGAGGGCTTCATTCTTCTTCTTAATATCTTCTATAAAAAATGTTTAAGAGTTGAGATATTATTTCATGATTAGATAATTTTTTCAAAGTGCATTCATTTTAAGTTTTGAGTGCATTCTTCCCTTTTATAGGGCTGATGAATGTATTGTTGACTTGTTGGAACTTCTCATCACCATATTCTATTCCCTATACTGGTCTAACTATTGTGGAGAGATATTCCAGATGATGCTCCAGATGAGACTATCGAGATGGATGTTGAATCTAAGGAGCTTGAGCATCCTATTTAGCCTCTTGAGGTCGCTAGGATGATGCTTTTGCAATTATCATTGTCGATGATATTCCTTTACTAGATGGGCCCATGATTTATTGGGCTTATGCAGTCTAGAGTCCTACACCTTGATAGTGTTACCCTTTTTCCTTCAGATACTTCATATATGAACATTCTAACTACCTTTATGCACTTTTACAACATTGATTTTGAATGTTAGTAGTAGAGTATTTGTACAATCTTGTCTGGGCTCAAAGACTTTATTATACAAAGTATGTATTTCATAATAGATATATGCAAGTGTATGCATGCTATGTATAACAATGCATGATCCTAATAGGTCTCCTATTTAAAATAGAGTTGTGTTATTGATCTTTGAGTGTAAGAATGAGGTGCTTCATCAACAACTTGTAGATTTAAGCATTAGATGCTTCCAGGTTGATACTTTTAATGTTCGGGCTTCTGATACAGTTTGTTAGATAGATGACTAGGCTATGCTATATTGTTGAATTATTAGTTATTGTTTATAGTTTACTTCTTTCAGCCCCTAAAATATTATACTTCAGTGCTCCATCTTTAATCTTTGAATGCAAATTGACTGTTCTACCCTGAACTTGCCCTTAGAGTTTCATGTTGCCCCTGGTTTCATTCTAAATTCATCAGTGCTATTCAAGTAGTTTCTTTTCTTCATGTGTGCAAGAAACTTAATTTTTTCACCACTGTTGTTAATACTTTGACTTACCAACCCTATTAGGTGTAGTCTTGTGTATAGAAAATTCACAGAGTTCTTGAAGCTAAAATCAATTGGACTTACTCTTTGAAAAACTCTTGAGTAGAATATGAGGCTTGATGCTGATGTAATGATTGATGATAGTTTAAGGTATGGGTTGCAATGCAAGTTATTGAGCACCTGAATTATTTATGTACAAGAGGACACTAGACTACAAACAAAATCACAAAAGGGTGGCAAAAAAGAAAACAAAACTAAAATAGTGATCTTATAGCCCTAATTTAGCTTTTATTATGTATTGTCTTTGCATTTAGATACTTATGCAGTATGATAAAGATGAATACGCGATATTTGAACAAAAATTTCAAATTCAATTTTACTCATTCATTAGGGCAAAAATGAGATATTCATTATATCATATTATACAACTCTTGTTATCAGCTAATCCTAAATTTTTTCTCTCTAATTTTTACCTTATTGTTCTTTTTTCTTTCTTTTTCTCTCTCTTTGTTCTTTCTCTTTTTTATCATTCTTTTTATTTTTTTCCTCAAATTTCCTATCTTCAGAAGTTACATTATATGATATATGAATGTTCTTTGAATTTGCATTTGTGCTCTTGTTGAATGAACCTAATTGGATTGAATTTATGTCAAACATGCATATGCGATCAATATCACAATGCACAATACCATTAAGACACACATTACATAAGTAAGCAAGATTAAAATTTATATCATCGATCACCAAAATAAAATAAGTTCTAAAGAAACTAAAATTTTATTCAAAGAAGACAATAAAAAAATTTATTTCCTATTTTAGATGCTAGGGATGTTGAGTCTTATAGTGGTTATCCTTCAGGTGGCTGATATAGTGACTATTCTTGCATCTTCTCACTAACTAACTTTATGACTTCATCTTTCTGTACCTTAATTGTACATTTTTCTTTTTCATCTAGTAACTTCTCATCATTAAACTCATTACCCTACCCTGTAGGCATAATTGACTTAATGAGTATATCAAAAGAAGGTGATTTAATGTAAACACATTGTAATTGAACTTTCTTGAAAGCTGGCCCAAAAAATCTTCAACTCCTCTTTGAGCTTTCTTAGGAGTTAAGATTATACACTCTTTCATTCATCACTAAGGGCATCAAGAGATTTCTCACTAATTTGTAGGTTTATGTTCTCAAAGGAGTTCAGCACTTCTTCCTCGCTTACTCCTGAGTTTATCATCATAATGGTTGGAGGTGGAACATTTTGGTATTTTGGGAAAGGATTATTTTTAGTGCTTGGACTTTTAGAGTCTGTGATTTTTCTAGAGTCTATAAGGTTTTGGATTTTGTGTTTAAGGCAGGTACATGTGTTTGTGGAATGGCTTGTAACTTGGTGGAATTTGCAATAACTATTCGGGTCATATCTTGGGAAATTTGGGTTTGGCAGTTTGGAAAAGGTTAAGGGTTGAAGTAGCCTTTTTGCATTAAATGATCTAGGACTTTAGACAAGAGTTGGTTAAAATTGAAGAATCTCTTTGGTGTTTGTACAACATACACTCCCATAACCTGACTAGTGCTTCCTTGTTGTGTGCCCCTAATTGGGTAGTTCCTTGTGCTAGTAGTTCTAGAGCTCTTATTTTTCTCAATCTCAATTTCCTCAGCTTACAATCCATCATCATAAAAGTCCATAAATGTTTTAGGATTCATCATTTGTAACCTTTCAACTAGATTAGGAGACACATTCCAGACAATCATCCTAACTTGATCTTTCTTAACCAGCTTGTTTTTCATTAATCCTGCTTATTCATTAATCTAATAAGGAAATCAAAAAATGATTCATTAGGTTTCTACTTAGTCAATTCCAAATCCTTAATAGCTATCTCCAACCTAGTGTTATAATCTTACTATTTCAAAAAAGTAGTACATAATTCTCTCCAATAAGCTAGGATAGATTTTTCTAACCCATAGTACCCGTTCACAGCTATACCCTCCAAGGAAAGTACAAAAAACTTTATGATTATAGATAATGAAGCTTTAGTGGTGCTCATAGTTGTTGTATATTGTCTGAGGTGGATCTTTAGGTCTCTAGTTCCATTGAACTTTTGTAGTTAAAGGCATTTTAAATTTTTCTGGAAGTTTATCTCCATCAGTGCTTATTGTGTCATCAAAATCAAATAGGTATCCCATGCCTTGTCCTCTTATCAATTCCTCCATCTTGGACATTTTTTAAGTTAGTGCTTGCATCTACTTGGACTCATAATCTTGGACCAGTTTAAGTGATTCCCTTTTTGCTTTCTCTACCATGTAGTTCTCAACATCCTTAAGCTTCACTTTAGTAGCAGGTGGAGTAGTTGCCGCAATAGGTTCTTGTTCAATTATAAGTAGTAGAACAGTAGAGTTTAGGCCTTTCTTAGTTCATATTGTATTATGGTTGTCATGTCATCCATCAAAGCTCCCTTAATGTCTTTTAAGGTCTAGTTTCCTCCTTGTTGTTGTTCCATTTATGTTTTCTTGGTTAGAGTTAATTCAGCTTCCAAGTAAAATGGATTAATATGACTATTCTCTAGACTTTAAAGGATCTCTTTAGCTACTGATTTTAGACTCAAGTAAGTTCTAACTAGTCTGCCACCTTTCTATTTCCAAACACAGGAAGACATAGATGAATCTATGATGGTTGAAACTAAAGTGTTAGTATAATGCATGTGTGCACGTATGCATGATGCACATGCTATGCAACAAGTAGCAAGTCAAGTCAAGTATACAAGTAACAAATCAATTGTAAAATATCCTTCCAACCTTATTCCTCCCACACATGTATTCAATGTTGAGTCTCTTTTCCTAGGATTTTTGGTCTTGGCCTTAATATTAATAAAGGATATCAAGAACCGACGCGCATGTCATATCTCTCAAAGCAAAGGGGCTCGACATCCTTTACAAAATTAAGAGAAGACTACCCCCCTTTGGGACTTGAGTTATAAACTCTGGTCAAATGAGCCCGGTAATCCCTCTTAGACCAAGTTAAAGCTATGAGTGATGGTTAGCCAATCTATAAGTCCATAAAGGTAGTGGAACCATGGAATCATAAACTGATGCCATTGGTTAATATGGACATGCAAAATGAATGTAAGAATAATATAATAATTAATAAAATAATTATAAAGAACACAAGTAGAAGCAGTATCTCTTATCCCAGGTGGAGTCACCACTATAGAAGATGGGGTTTAGTGTGTGTCTAAGATTTTAGCAACCACGACACTCTTTGAGCTTAGGGCTTTAGAGAATACACTGTTATATCACAAAGATATAGTGTGGAGATAAGGAGTCGCTACCCAAGGTAATAATTAGGACAATTCGAAGGTGGTGGTAACTCGATTCTGTAAAAGAGAGTTAGCACCACAACCAGGATTCTGGATACGAAATACCAACTTCTTTTAGTCTTGTATTCATTTAGAATTACCTTATTAATTGCTAATTTATTCTCTAATTACATGCAAATTCATATTAAACCTTAATTATCATTCATCTAACCCAAGGCAACTAGTCATGAAATGGCACATAAAAATTGCATTCATATAACGAGATGTCTCTAAATTAATCTAAACTATGTTAATTTTAGGTTAGCTAAGTCTATATTTTATTTACAAGTAAAATGGAACTAAAGGTGGGCCTATATTTTAAGATAATTAATGAGCCTAAGTCTACTTGTTTTAATTCTTAAAAAAATGGGTTTAAGTCTATTAATTTTAAGAAATAAAATAGAAATAAATTAGTGGGCTTAATTCTACTTAATTTTAAATTAAGTGATGTGATCCTAAATTTGTTTATTTTAAAAAGAAAATGCTTTAATGGATTGAACCAAGTCTAAATTAATTTTAATTAAACTAAAAATGGGTCTAAATCTAAATTAACCTAATGGGCCTAAATTATTTTAAAAGTTAATTTAACCTAAAATCCAATTTTAAAGGCCGCTTAATTAAATGAGTTAATCCTAAATGTGGGCTTAGGGCCCAAAATGCACAAAAATAAACAACAAGCCCAAAAACATAAAAAATACTAAAAAAAAAAAAATTAAACAAGCAATTAAGTTATTTTTCTAAAAACCCTAATTTGATTTCATGCAACGTCATATTAATCTACAACCACCATTAATTTTAATTTAGGTTTACCAAATGAACCCTAATTTACTAATCATTTTTAAAGTGCAAAAATAAAAAATATTACTATTCCCACTATTGGGGTTATTACAATTCCTACGTATAGAGAATATAAAAAACTAATTAAATACCCAACAAATAAAATAAATAAAACACAAAATAATAAAAATAAGAACCCTAAAATCTACGTGATTTATATAAGATTTAATCCTTAACATTCCATGGATCTTCACTAAGTTTTCCTTGCTTCAATCACATCTCCGCTAAATTTCTACAAAAATCAAAGAAACATAAAATCAATAAAAAAATGGTTAAATTAATGAAAAAAATCAAAATAAAAAAAAGAAAAAAAGAAAATGATAAAGTGTGATGCAGTCTTGATTTTCTCCTTAGAATATGATTAATTCAATGTTTGAATAGAGTCTGTAAATTTGATTTTGATCTCTTAGGCTTACTACCCTTTTTGGAATTTTTTTTTGTTGAAGGAAAATTATGTGAAAGGAAACCTCTAGGAGAATTTTGATTTTGTGTTCAAAAGCTTTTTTTTTTTAATTCTTTTTTGTTCTATGATTTTTTTTAGCCAAAAAGCCCCCTTCTTACATTAAAAATGTCCCTTTTATAAACTACGAGGTGGCTAACCTCCTATGATTTGATAATCACTAGAGATCGAGATTTTATTTTTAAAAATTTATTTTCAAAACAACCTGATAAATCATTTATCAGGATTATCTTTTTATTTTATTTTTTAAAATTATTAATTTTTATCCTATCAAAAATCAAGAAAAATATTTTTTAAAAAAATTCAGATGGAAACCTGTGTTGTACAATTCTGATTGAAATTATAGATTTTCGATTGGAAATATATAATTCCAGTTTGAAATATATAATTCTAATCGGAATTATAGATTTTCAATCAGAAATCTATAATATAATTCTGATCAGAATTATAGATTTTCGATCAGAAATATATAATTCTAATTGGAGTTCTATATTTCCTATCGGCAATCTGTTATTCCGGTCAGAATTACATATTTCCAATTGGAAATATGTAATTTCAATCGAAATAACATAATTCTAATAAGTAATCTTTCCTTTTTTTAGCTTTTAATTACTGATTGGCCCTTGAAAGAGTCAAAACTTTTCAATTAGGTCCCTAACAAAAACTTTACAATTAAGTCCTTAAAAATGCAATTAAGCCTTAAGATTGTTAAATTAATAACCACAGACCTATTTGTAATAAATTTTCATCATTACAATCATCTATTGTATCCATACTCAACTATCTTGAAATTGGGTGCTTACAAAGACATATCAAAACTAAGAGAATCTAAGAGTCATGTCCATCTTGGGGATCATGGAATAAAGGACGAGGAGGATAGGCCAAGTGCATTATATGTTGTGATGAGCATACAATTGACAAATGTCATACTCCATACGGTCCATCTTATATTCAAAATGATCAAGTCTAGTGTCAACTTAATCAAATCTTGTGTTGAAGTTGGACTCTACTATGCAGAGATGATTAAAAAAACCACCAACCTAAGCTAGTTCATCTTCAACACTTTGAGAGGTAAAAGGCCCTCTTTGCCTCTTCCTTGGATTTTGAGTATGAGAAAATTATTCTTGAGTAGTCTCTTCTTCAAGTCCAATACCTTTAAGTCTTAAGTTTCCAATTTGTTCAATGTCTTCTAAGTCTTAAGCCAATTCTTTATCAATCTCTTAATCACCCACTTCATTCTTCCACACCCACAAACCTTTTAACTAGCTTAAATTGTCTAGAGCTTCTTAAGGGGTTTTAATTAAGAAAAGATGGTGGTAAGGAGGGAATTTTATTCAAATTTATCCCAAAATAGTTAACAATTCGTGTAATTATGCCTCCCGCACATAGGCTACCATTAATATTATCACTTGCTAACTATAAACTCATTGTAACCATCTCCCCAACTCTACATCTATATTCTCAACAAAGCAACGAATAAGATAGGGATCATTAAAAGAAATAGCTTCATTGCTAAGTCCTCTAGCATAAGAGTAAGTAATAAACCTATACAAATACCAAAGGTATTTTGAAGCAAAAGGAGAGGATTTTGTGTGACCCGTAACAAAGGCACTAGTATTGGGTTTAACATGTTGAATCCAAAAATTGTTAGGGGACTAATTTATAATAGGAGATTGCCTAAGCCCAATGTATCATTAAATTATTGAGAAGTAAGAAATCTATCTCTACCACCCAACCTAAATCTTATGGAATTAAGAGGGTTGTATTCATCAATATATTGAACTCTCAAATAAAAGTTGGATAAGAATTCAATAACATGGGAAGGATAGGTAGGAAGAGCTTCAAAAGCAAAGTTATAGATATCTACCCTTTCAAGCATTGTTTTGATCTCTTCATAGCATCCTAACTTCTCTAAAGTAGTTTAAGACATAAACTTGGAACACATGATTTTCCTTTTCCCAAATTATTGAGTTCTTTACCTAATTTGGGTAGTGGAATAGGAAATTGGTGGTTGCTTCTTGGGTTGCCCCTTAGTGGCTCTTCTTGATGATGAAGGAACTTCTTAAGTCTTCTTCTTTGGAGCCATGGAGTTAAAAAAAAATCTAAGGATGTGAAATAAGGAGGAGGAGAGAATTTTGCTAAAAGAGAAATTGATAATGTTGTGAGAATGAAAATAGGGTGTGAAGAGGTTTATATAAAGGTGAATTAAGGTTAAAATAATTAATTTGAAATATGAAAACCAATTAAAAAAATAGCATATGACCATTTTGAAAAAGGATTGAAGTATGAGGAATTGAATCCTTTTGAAATAAAGATTCTCGTCTGTCGGGCCTGCCCTCATGAGTGTCTCACAATTGTGAACGTCACTCATGAGTGGCATTGGCCACTAACAAGATGCCTTGTCACGAGCTTCAGCCTTTTGTAACTACTCATGACACAAGATGCTATATGACCCCTAAACTTTTAAATATTTTGAAACATGGTTCTAAAACCTTACAATCTGGTCCTTACGATTAAAATAGACATATTAATTTAAAATTAAATGCAAATATAACCAAATAAATTAAAATTAAATATGTATATTATAGATTAATTAAAAGATCATGCAAGATAATAATTAGAATAAATTTTCTAAATACAAATGATTAATAAATTGAATTAAATTCAATAATCAATCATTAAATAACTAATTAATGTGGAAATCATTTAAATCAAATTTAATGCAAAGTGAAATTCAAAATGGTTGTATTTACTTTAAATAATTAATTGATTGAAATAATCAATTATTAAAGACAAATAATCATATGAAATTAAAAAATGCAAATAAAATTTTAAGAAATATGTCAAAGCAAATTATGACCATATTAAATGCTATAATATATATCATGCAAATGGGAAATACAATAAATAATGTATATGAAATAAATTTGCTTATTTTAAATAGTTAATTAATTGAATGTAATCCAATAATTAATTTTTAAATAGCAAATATTAAAAAAAGGAAACTTTTACATGATTAAAAATTATAAATACCAAAAACAATTTCTTAAGATGTAATTATAATAGATTATCAAAAATGAAAAATAAAACAAAAGTATAAATAGATGAAAATCATGATAATATACAAAATTTTGAAAAAGAATCAAATACAAAAAATAAACGGAAAGCAAAAATGAGTTAAAAAATGACACACAAATCCAACCATCAATTATGCAATTAAAAAAGTAATCAAGAAAAGTTTGAACCATCAAATCATATCAAACTCATGTTTAATAAAATTTAATCTTTCTTCACAAAGAGGTTTGGTAAAGATGTCCACTAATTAGTGATTTGTCTAAATGATGTCTAATGTCTAATGTTTATATGCTTAGTTCTTGAATGTTGAATGGGATTCTTGCCAAGGTTTATAGCACTTGTATCATCACATTTAATTAGAATGTGATCATTATCAATACCATAGTCTATTAGTTATTATTTTTTCCATAATACTTATGAGTAATAACAATTAACCACTACATGTTCTACTTTAGTAATGGACAAGGCAACCAAAACTTATTTCTTACTGAACCAAGAAACTAAATTTTGTCCTAATAATTAATAAGTTCTAGAAGTGCTCTTTCTATCTAACAAACTACCGACAAAGACTGCATCCGAATAACTAATCAAGTCAAAGGAAGAACTCTTAGGATACCAAAGTCTTAAATGCATTATTCCATAAAGATGTTTGAAAATTCTTTTAATTGCATTTAAATGAGACTCCTAAAGAACTTGAGCTCACCCATCATGCTCATCTTAAATTCTCCTTGCATCAACTTAGAAAATTCCTCACATAAGTAACAATTGGTACCACCAAAAATAATATCATAAACATAGATTTAAGCAATAAGTAAATCATTTTTGGATCTCTTGATGAAAAGAGTTCCTTTAGAGAACCTTTCTCTTATAGAAAGTTGCTTAACCTTTCATACCATGCTCTTAGAGATTGTTTTAATCCATATAATTATTTTGAAAGTTTAAATACATGATTAGGAAAATCAAAACTTTCAAAACCTAGAAGTTGCTTAGCATACACCTCCTTTTAAATGAAACCATTTAGAAATGAACTTTTAACATCCATTTGATAAAGTTTAAAACTCATGAATGATGTACATGCAAGTAGCATTCTAATAGCTTCTAACCTTGCAATTGGGGCAAAGGTTTCATCATAATCACTGCCTTTCTCCTTATTATAATGTTTAGCTACTAGTCTAGCTTTGTTATTATTTATGACACATTTTTCATTCATATCTTATTTCTAAACACCCATTTGGTGCTTATAATAGGATAATGTTTAGGTCTAGGAACCAAGGTCCAAACCTTGTTTCTCTTAAATTGATTTAACTCTTTTTTTATAACAAACCCAAAATTCATCACTTAAAGCATCATCAACATTTTTTAGTTCAATTTGAGAAATGAAAGCTAAATTAACAATAGACTTAAGTTGATATCTAGTAGTTACCCCTTTTGTAGTGTCACTTATAATGAGGTCTTGAGGATTAGCTTTCTTGAATTTCCAATCCTTTGGAAGATCATCCTTCAAAGTAGATTATGGCATCTCCTCATCATCCTCCTTTATAGGATCTTCTAGCTCCAAAAGTTTGCTAGCATTTTCTTTTTGAGTGTTTACATCCACATGCTTATCTACAAAATCATCAACACTACGAGCATCCTTTCTAGGATCAAGTGAGTTTGATTTATTAGATACAATATGCATTGACTTTTTAACTACTAGTGTTATTTTATTAAAGACTCTATATGCTTTACTAAAGGTGGCATAGCCTAGGAAAATTCCTTCATCGGCTTTAGAATTAAATTTTCTAAGATTATCCTTGGTGTTCAATATAAAGCATTTGCATCCAAATACTTTAAGATATGAGGTTTTGGGTTTTCTATTATTCTAAAGATCATAAGAAGTTTTGTTTAAAACTGGTCTTTTAAAGACTCTATTTACAATGTAACATGAAGTGCTAATGGCTTCCACCCAAAAGTATAAAGGTAAATTATACTCATGAAGCATTGTTCTATCCGTTTCCACTAGAGTTCTATTCTTCCTTTCAACAAACCCATTTTGTTGAGGTGTTCTAAGAGAAGAGAAAGTATGTGAAATACCATTTTCATAGTAAAAAGTTTTGAAAAATTCACTTTCAAATTAGGTTCCATGATCACTTCTAATAGGTGAAATGCAAAAACCTTTTTTCTTTTTAAACACTTTTTAAAAAAATTTTAAACTCTTTAAATGCATCATTCTTATGAGCAAGAAAACACATTTAAGTGTGTCTAGAGTAATCATTAACCAAGACATAAGCATAGTGCATAACACCTAAACTAGTAACTCTAGTTGGTCCAAATAGATCCATATGTATAAGTTCAAGTGGCCTAGAGTTTGACACTACATTCTTGAGCTTAGAAGAAGACTTGGATTATTTTCCCTTTTGACAAGCATCACAAGGCTTATCCCTAGTGAATAGAAGTTTAGGTAAGCCCATCATAAGTTCATGCTTAGCAACATCATTTAAAAGCTCAAAGTTTGCATGTCCTAGCCTTCCATGCCATGTCCATATGTCATGGGAAATAGACATTAAGCATTTGATGTCTTTATTATTAACCTTATTCAAGTAAATGAAATAGACATTGTCTACTCTTTCACCACTAAAAATTACTATCTTTACTAAGACTACTAACAAAGCAATTCCTAGGATAGAAAGTGACCTTATTTCCCATTTCACATAATTAACTAATACTAAGCAAATTATGTTTAATACATTAACAAGCAATACATGATTAATGGATAGGGATTGAGGGTTACTAATTTCTCAAATACCTACAATCTTTCCTTTGGCATTATCCCTGAATGTGACATGTCTTCCATCTTTTGCATCAAGCTTGTTGAGTTGTTCCTTATCTCCTGTTATATATATTGAACATCAGGTACCACTTGATTTTTATTATTGTAGACTTCAAGCACACCTATTAAATATAATTTATACATTCTTTTGAACCCAAAACTTTATTGGTCTAGGTTTGTTAGTCTTAAAGTAATATGTAAGAAGCAATTTCAAATGTAGTCTTCAATAGAAGCATTCATTGCTAGAGTGGCCTTTGGTCATGCAATAGAAGCACTCAACATTTGCAAATTTATTTCTTCCAGTAGGATATGATTTCATAATATGTGAAACATGCCTTTTATGTTGTGAATGTGTAGGTCAAAATTCTTTTGAGTTATAGTGTGAGACATATATTGACAATGGCAATGCGTATTTTGATAGGTTTTTGCAACATGCTTATGAGTGTTGTGTCTAGTGTACATATAAGCATGTTTAGGTTGAAGTCTTTTAGCTTATGACTTTCCTCTTTATGTCATGTAAGGTTGAGTTTTATAAGACTTCCCTTTATTATTTAACATATAAGACTTTTCAGCTTTGAATGCTTGAGTCTCAATAGATTTAGAGGTAGAAGGAATAGAATTACTTAAAACTTTAATACATTTAATATGAGATCATGATAAGGAAGAAGGCGTTCTATTTGTAGATCCAATTCCATAAGTGTTTCCATGGAGTTTTTGAGAGTCAATAAGACTATCTAAATTCTCCTTTCCTCTTTTGAATTTATAAATAGAATTCTTTAGTTCTAATATCTCATTAGAAAGCTTATGATTTTCATCATTTACTTTCTTGAGTTGATCTTCCAAGGAATTAAAAGGTCTTAAATCACTAGCAAATTTTTTATTTAATTAAACAAGTTTAGAAAAATGATTTTTTAAACTTTCAAATTCCTTGGTTAAGCTAAATAACTCATGCTTATAATGCTTCTTCTTAGAAAGTAAGATTTTTCATTTAAGTATGAGTTTTCTCATAATAGAGCTTTCATCATCATCATAATATTCATAATAATCATCACAAGAAGAGTTAAAAGTAAATGGTACCTCATTTTGGTCTTCAAGAGCCATGAAGCAAAGGTTGGTCACTTTTTGTTGTTCCTCTTCCTTTTCAGATTCAGAGGAGTCATCTTAAGTAGCTTTGAAGGCCTTCTTCCTATCCTTTGCTCCCTTATTCTTAAATTTGAGCTTGGGACACTCATTTCTAATGTGACATGGTTTCTTGCATTCATAACAAGTAACCTCTTTAGCCTTCTTACTTTTATACTTATTGTTAAAGTATTTGGTTCTTAAAGAGTTCTTCTTTCTTAATAACTTTTTGAAGTTTCTTGTGAGCATGGAAATATCACCATTTCATCACTAGAATCTTAAAGGATCTCTTCATTACTATCATCTTATAAAGCCTTTAGAGCTATGCTCTTTTTCTTCTCTTCCTTCTCTTCTTGCTCATCTCCTTTTTGCTTTATAGTTAACTCATATATAAGGAGCTTTCCAATAAGCACATTGATAGAGAGAGTTAAGAGATCTTAAGCTTCCTCAATTAAAGTGATATGAGATTTCTAATCCTTTTTAGGTAGGATTTTTAGAATCTTGTTATTCACTTTGTCCTTGAAAAAATGTTTTCTAAGTTTCTTGAGGGTGGTAAGAAGAGCATTGTGTCAGTTTGTCATTTTCGTAATTGATTCATGAGGTTTCATCTTAAAGAGTTCATACTCATACATTCATACATGTCAAATTAAACATTTTTATTTCTCATTTAAATGTTTCCTTTATAGTGATTTTCAAATGTCTCCCACACTTCTTTTGTGGATTGGCAATATTTGAACTTTCCCACCATTTTCTTTAGACATTAAAGATAGTAAAGTGATTATTGCTCTCTTATTTTTGTGATTCTCTTCTTTTGAGTTTGACTCTATTGATTTCTTTTGAGAACCATATCTACCTCATAGATTTTGGCTTTAAGAGGTTCCTAACCATTTAGGATGACATCCCATAATTTTATCAAATCATGATCAAGATAGAGTTCCATTATGAACTTCTAATATGGGTAGTCACTTCAATCAAATAATGGTCTAAATGAAGAGAAATTTTGAGAGTCACTACCCATAATCTTAACTCTTAACAATTAAGTTCCTAGAGTTCAAGCTCTGATACCAATTGAAAGAGCTCTAGGGTGTGAATAGGGCTATTGAATGATTTTGAGAATTGAAAGAAAATTAAAAAATAATAGAGTAGGAAGAATATGAACACAAAAATTTAAGGAGCTTAGATTTTTAACAATCCTACGTCTCCACCTAGCTTATATCCAAGTTAGGATTTTCAATGCCCATAATCTTATTCACAAGATTGAGATTACATAAGAGTTTGAGGCTCACTCTTCAACCTTATATAATCAATAGTTTTAAGGCTGACTCTTCAACCAAATAAGCAAGAGTTTCTAGGCTCACTCTTAAACTAATTCCTATGTATTTTAATGGTTAAACATTTAAACCAATTCCACTAGAACTATATCTCACATCCATTCTAATCTATTCCAAGAATTAGATAAAGATGAAGTTCTATTTATAACATATAACCAAATCTCACAAGAGTTAAACAAATAAAAGAATTTGATAGAAAGAAAATTTGTGCTTAATTGAATGCTTAAAAGAGTTTTTTTTTTGTTAATCAAAGTGTGTAACTTATTAAGAATGAAAACTCTAGAGCATTTATAGAAATTGAGATTCAATATTATGGTTGTTGAAGCCAATAATTATGTCCCCAAAATGTTCAAGCTTTAGTTAATTCAATTTTGACTTGTTTCTATCAAAACACTGCTCATGATTGTGAAGAGCAAGTCTTTGCTTATGAGGGTCGGTTTGAGAGCCATTGCATTTGAATTTAACTTGAATATACCTATTGTGAGCTATCAAAATTGCCCTCATGAGCTGCTCATGATCGTGACACAGCTTGTGAGTGACATTGACTAGCTCACTCCTAGAAGCTAAAAAATGGGTGATAGAGAAGGCTGCACATGATTGGCTTTTGAGCAAACCAGTGTAAGTTGAAAATTTAACTTCGTTTGAGTCTAATTTCATTCACTTAACTTAGGCACTTGTATTGATTTATTTTCTTTGTTGAATTGCATGTAAATACCCTTTAAAATGAGTATTTCATATTTCTAATCTTGAATAAATAACCTTGAAGATTAAGTTAAATTCCTATACACTTAAATGAAATCATTAATAACCTATATTATTGTCAAAGTCAAAATTAAGAGTTTAATAATGCAAATGGTCAATAGCTTTACCAGGGTGGTATTTAATTGTGCAATCATAATCCTTCAATAATTCCACCTATCTCCTCTACCTTAAGTTTAATTCCTTTTAACTCATACTGTACTTCAAGCTCTTATGATTAATAAAGATCTGGCATATGCACCATACAAATAGTGTCTCCACAGTTTTAGCCTTTTTTTTTTTTACAACTAACTCCAAATCATTTGTAGGATAATTTTGCTAATGAGGCCTTAGTTGCCTTGATGTATAAGTAATCACCTTCCTATCTTGCATTAGTATATAACCAAGTCCCTGTAGTTATGCATCATTATACCCCATGTATTTGTCTATTTCAACTGGTAATGATAATAATAGTGCAGTAATCATCTTTTCTTTCAAAGTTCCAAAGCTTTATTAGCAATCAGGAGTCTAGTTAAACTTCATATTCTTCTCAACAATTTCATTAAAGGAGATGCAATTATTGAAAAGTCATTTGACAAACCTCAGATAATATCCCACCAAACCTAAGAAACTTCGCATTTCTATCGCATTCTTAAGTGGCTCCCAGTTCATAATTGCAATAAGTTTATTAGGATCAATAGATACCCCTTCCATGGATATCACATGTCCTAAAAATATAACTTTATCCAAACAAAATTCACATTTATTGAACTTTGCATATAATTGCTTATTTGTTAGAATCTCCAACACTATTCTCAATGTTCTTCATGCTCATCTTCTGACTTTGAATACACCAGGATGTCATTAATGAACATTATAAAAAATATAACCAAATATTATTTGAACACTCAGTTCATCAAGTCCATGAATGCAACTAGTACATTTGTGGTCCAAACAGCATCTCCAAGAACTCATAATGTCTATATCTCATTCTAAAAGTAGTTTTAGGAACGTATGACTCGTTAATCCTCAATTGGTAATATCCAGACCTCAAATCTATCTTTGAAAATACTATTGCTCCTTGCAATTTATTGAATATATCTTTGATTCTCAATAAAGGATACTTATTTGAAATAGTAACCTTATTTAACTGTCAATAATTGATGCATAATCACAATGATCCATCCTTTTTCTTCACAATGAGCATAAGTGCACCTGTAGATGGTGGGGTTTAGCGCGTATCCAATATTTTAGCAACCATGACACTATATAAGCTTAGGGCTCTAGAGAATACACTACTATATCATAAAGACATAGCGTGGAGATGAGGAGTTGCCACTTAGGGTAATAACTAGGACAACTGATGAGTTATGGTTACTTGATTCTTTAAATGAAAGTTAGCTCCACATCCAGGAGATTCTGGATCCTAATTACATCCACTTAAATCTAATTGAATTTTAATTAAAAACCTTAATTATCTCTATGGCCATTGATTTTAATTAATTATCCAATTGAAATCTTAATTTTACTAACCAATTAATTAAAGTGAAATACGCAACACATAGAGAGAGAGGATTTCACTATTCCCCCTATTGGGGATATTACAATGATTTACCAAATACAAATTAAAATTACAATTAATACAACAAAAAATAATAATAATAATAATGAGAAAATACAAAGAATTAAAGTAATACCCAAAAAACAAAATAACAAGAAACTACGTGCATGTAAATATTTAATTCATAGTATTCCATGAATATTTATGGGTTTGGTTATGGATTTCCTTTATTGATGATATTCCATCGTGTGTTTATGTCACCCCATCCATAATGAAAATAAAAATAAACCAATAAAAATTAGTCATTGAGTGATTAAAAATAATAAACAAAAATCAAATCAAAAATCAAATCAAAATAAAAGAAGAATGAGATGAAGATTTGAGAATGAGATGCAATATTGATTCCCTTTAGAAGATGATCACCGTTGATGGAAGCTTATGGCTTTTTTGTGTTGTCTGTGAGTTTTTAGTTTATTTGATCTGATTGATGGCTAAGAACTAAAAAGTACATAAAAAATAATGAAGGAGTGGATGTGTGTTGGCTCAGGGCAAAGAATAAAAAAAGGTAGAGAAAAATCAGAAGCTCAGAGCATCCCCTGTGAAAAGAAATTTTGATATTTATGAAACCTCTAGTCCTGGAACCCTACATTAAGTTCAAGATAAAAACTATTTATTTTTTTTATTAATTATCTAATAAAACATACGTATTTATCAATATATTTATCAAACAAAAATAATAACCATGCAAAAATAAGGATAAATAAAAAAATAAAATGATAAAAAATTGCAGGACTTTTTTTGTCATAATTGTGAAATGCTTATCAGAATTATGTAATTCTGGATGGAATTACATAACTCTGATTGGAATTATAGAATTCCAATTTGAATTCTAAAATTGGCAATAATGTCCATTTATGGCCATTTTGGCCACTGATGGCTAATCAAAGAATTTTATGGCCAAAGTTGGCTACTTTCAATTCCTTTGAATTCTTTTCGACCATCTTGCAGCCCATTTCTTTTTTTTTTTTTTTTGAATCTTTTCATTTTTTTACTTTTGGAAAACTTTCTTTGAAAATTTATTTTGTATTATTATTTTTTGAAAATTTATATTTTTTAAAAAATAAATAAAATTGAACATAAATAAAAATAATAATTTAGTCTAAAACCCATAAATCATATTTAATAAATCTAATTTCATCGTCAATTTTCATTATTGGGTCCTCTATCACATCCAAACTCAAATCATCCAGAAAATTGGGTGCTTATAGTTGCCCTCCTTTATCGCTATTTATTTGACAAATTTCAAAGCAAATAGCTAGGATACATACTTGTGTACTATGAAGCTCTTCATCTATAATTGACTACAGACTTGTGATTGATTTCATTATATTCCCTATAGGATATTTAGTGATGTGATTAGTGAATTTCACTATTCATTATAGGACGTTTAGCGGAAGTGATAAATTTCACTATATTCCCTATGTGACGTTTAGCAGTGTAATTTTTTGCTATATTCCATGGAGGTCATTTAGTGATGTAATTATGAATTTCATTATATTCCATGTGGGACACTTAGTGATATAATTATGAATTTCACTATAATCCTAGTGGGATGTTTATTGATTGTAATTTTCATTATATTCCCCATTAGACATTTAGCGTTATTGAATTTTGCTATATTTCTTGTGGAACATTTAGTGAATTGTGATATTATAACTACTATGTAGTGTCTAGCTAATCGCACTATATTTCCTCTGGAACGTCTAGTGACTATGATTGGTGAATTTCACTGTATTCCCTGTGGGACATTTAATGAAAGTGAATTTTACTATATTCCGTGTGGGACATTAGCGAAAGTGAATGTCACTATATTCCCTATTGAACGTTTAGCAAAATAATGCTATAACTAATGTGTAGTGTCTATCTAATCATGATCATGCTATAGGTCCTATGGATCATTTAGCAAAAATAGTGTACAAACATGTTATAGGGCTTGTGGAATGTCTAGTAAGTTCGGAAAATGGTGCTACAGGTCCTGCGGAGTGTCCAACCGATTATAAAAATGGTGCTATAAGTCTTATAGAGCATTTAGCAAATTGTGGTTTTTTGAAATTTTTGTTATAAATACTGTGTAGGATATAACAATATGAATTTGAAAACTATATTATAGCTACTATGTAGCATATAACATAGTGAATATGTAAATTATGTTATAGCTAATATGTAGCATACAACAAAGTGAACATGTTATAGGTCCTGTGGAGTGTCTAGCAAATTAGAAAAATGGTGCTATAGGTCCTGCAGAACGTCTAGCAAATTATGAAAATGGTGTTATAAGTCTTGTAGAGTGTTTAACAAATTGTGATTTTTTGAAATTTTTGTTATACCTACTGTGTAACATATAATAATATAAATTTGAACACTATATTATAGCTAATGTGTAGCATATAACACAGTGAATCTATAAATTGTGTTATAGCTACTGTGTAGCATATAACAAGGTGAATCTAAAGATTGTGTTATAGCTACCATGTAGCATATAATAAGGTGAATCTAAAAATTATGTTATAGCTACTTTATAGCATATAAAAGGGTGAATCTAAAAATTGTGTTATAGCTATTGTGTAGCATATAACATAGTTAATCTAAAAACTGTGTTATAGCTAATGTATAGCATGTAACAAGGTGAATTTGACAATTGTGTTATAGCTACTGTGTAGTATATAACACGGTGAATCTGAAAACTGTGTTATAGCTACTATGTAACATATAACAAGGTGAATCTAAAATTGTGTTATAGCTACTATATAGCATATAATTGAAAGTTTCACATGCAATGTGTGCAATATCCAAAATTGAATTTGATCAACTTTAATCCCTCAATTGCTTGTTGGCTTTAATCAACTATAACCTTTTTGTTGTTCACCTTTTGATGCTATAGTCTATAACTACTCATGATTAGCTACAACCATTTCATTGCTCAATCTTATAATGCTATAGTCTATAACTACTCATGATTAACTGCAACCCTTTCATTACTCACTAATGATTATGATCAACTGCAACCCTTTTGTTGCTCGCCCTTGCTACTACAGTCCATAACTGCTTGCAAATTTTTTTTATCTTTGGCTATTTGAGTTGAATGCTTGAATTCTTTATGCTTACTAATTAGAATTTTTACTAACTAACTTTCTACTGATTGCTTTGATTAGCTACCTTCGTTGTACCTAATTTTGATTGACTTAATAGTGATAGTGCCAATTTTATATATTGGGTGTATCTCCTTTTGAATTTGCAATTCTTGAAGACTTTTAAAATTAGTCTCAACATGATTATTGTACAAAAGGTACATTATATCTGAGTAAATTCATTAATTCATCATAAGGTAATGTGCATTTAACAAATCTCACTAATCTTAACTTTTATAATTATCATTTATTTGCAATTTGCAAAGTTAGAGGCATCATTAACCATCTTATATTGAGAGCATATTTTTTACCAAGTGAAGAGCTGACTTTCACACCTAAATTCAGGGATAAACGGATCAAATTTTGAATATAAAAAAAGTGTTTAAGTTATTTTATGCTTTTCTTCCTTAACCGAGTATTCCCTTGCCTTTCTTATATTACTTAGCATGGATACTATTGGATCAATCCTTTGGATTCTCGTACTCTTTTTAGAGCATTGGAGTAAATACAGCAGCTTTTGGCATGGTTCTTTTTTAGTATTCCCCTACCTTTCTCATATTACTCAATGTGGATACCTCCAAAGGGTTTGCTTTAATACTCTTACTAATTTCTAAGCATTGGAGTAGGTTAAAATTTCCTTTTGTCACTTGCTCTTATTTTGATTCCCCTCTTAGTATTCCCCCACATTTCTTATATTACTCATTGTGGATATCATCAAGGGATTTTGTACTCATACTCATTTCTAAGCATTGGAGTATATTATAAGCACAGTGATTATTCAAAAAGATTGAAATGGTACTTTAAATTTCAAGCAATTTATGCTTTTAAGCCCATAGATTTTGTTTTTGCATATTCTTCCCCTCATTTAAGTACAAAGTGAGCATTAGATTGATTAAAGTTTAGAAACTCTCAATACAGAGTCATTAATTGAACATATGAATTCTGTGAGGCTAATAAAAGAAAGTCATTCAGATCAAAGTTCATAAGATAAGTTTTTGCACATGATCTTATGAAGTAGATGAATTTAGTTTTCAATTTATTGATTTTCTTATTGAGGATGTACTTTATTGCAAAAACTAAGGAGATAGAGCTATGTTACTTCCCTTAGGTATTTGTCAAGGTGTTTATCACACGGGATGATATTCTGATGAGTGATTGCGTTGCTATCTTGTTCGTTCTTATTATTATGTTATTTCTTTTCCTTCTTCATTCACTTTTGTTTCCCTACAGAAAATACCATAAGTTAGTCAGATCTGTTTGCAAGTAAATAATTTTTTTTTAGAATGCAAGGCTATTATTTTGCACTCTTCCCTTTTTTATTATAGTAATGATGTCTTTAATCACAGTGTCATGATACTCCACCATTAAGGTCATGGCCTAAGGCTGAGTTTGTCTTTCTGTCATTCTTATTAATACTGTGATAAAAGGCCTCATTTCTTTTCCCAATATCCTTGTAAAAAGGTTAAGGGTTAGAGGTCTTATTTTATAATCAAAGAAGTTTTCAGAGTGCATTCTTCTCTTTTAGGGTTGAGCACATGTATTGCTGGCATACTAGACCTTCTCAGTGCCACATTTCATACCCTATACTGATCTTAATGTTAATGAGTTCTACTCATACTAGTTAGGAGTTGAGAGAGGCTCTCTAGGGATTTAATACTTCTTCTTTATTTGAGTTTTCTTATGGTTATCAAAGGTACAACTAGGAACATCTCTTAGAGAAAATTTACATTAACCCATGTGAGGTATGATTGTCCTTTGCTTTTATAGTTTATGGTTGTAGTTTGGTTGTCCTCTTGTTGAGGCTCCAAGTGACATTCGAAATGAGGCTATGGAGATGGATGTTGAGTCTAAAGCACTTAAGCCTTTTATATAGCTTCCTGAGCTTACTCGGGATTAGGCTTTTGCAAGTATTACTATTGGTGACATTTCCTTATTAAATTGATATATAATTTATTGGGCTCCTCTATTCTAAAGTCTTATTAAGCATTAGGTTCACATTAGTAGCTTTGCTCTTCCTATATCCACTCATTCAGATGCTAACTACTTTCATGTGCTTTTACAACACTAATTTTGAATGTTAGTAATAAAGTATTTGTAAAATATTGTCTGGGCCTAAAGACTTTTATTATGCATAATAAATATTTCATAACAGATGTATGCAAGTGTATGCATGTTATGTATGATATGCATGATCCTACTAGGTCTTTTGTTTGGAGTAAAGATATATTGTCAATTGTGGAGTGTGAGAATGAGGTGCTTCATCAATAAGTTATAGATTTGAGCATTAGATGCTTCAAGGTTGGTACTTCTAATGTTAGAGCTTCTAATACAGCTTACCGGAAAAATGGCCAAGCTAAAGGGTAGAGTCGATAGCATGACACTAGAGTTTATGATTGACTGATGTACTATTGAACTTTACTTTTGATATTGCTTTTACTAATGCATTTGTATACTTGTAGTTTACTTCTTTTTGCCCCCAGAACTCTTTTGCTGACTCTTGTACTTCAATGTTCCATCCTCAATTGCATATTTAATGTTTTGCCCCTAACGTGCCCCCACAACTCTTGTACTAACTTTAAAGCTTCAGCATTGTATCTTTATTCTTTGAATGTATATTTACTGTTATGCAATTTTCCTCTCTAATCCTTTTGCATTTTATTTTACTCACAGAGTATGATAATTTTCCTCCATGGAGATGGTGACACTACAATCATCACTATTCTTGGTTAATAGAGTCAGTCTCATGCCTATCATTATGACTAGATTCATCAATGTTATTTTGGTAGGCTTCTTTTTCTTTTTATGTGAAAGAAACTTTATTTGTTCCCTACTACTATTAATCCAACCCCATTAACTACAATCTCATGCATTAAAGATGTAGAGGAATGGGTGAACTAATTGAATAGAGTTATTGATATTAAAATCAATTGGACTTGCTTATGGTGGAAGTTGGACAAAATAAGGAATCTAAAGAACTTTTGAATAGAATATGAGGCTTGATGCTTATGCAATAATTGATGATAACTATACAGTATGGGTTGCAATTATGGAGCCACTTGAATTCTCTAGGTACAAGAGGGCATTAGATTTACAAATAGAATGACAAAAGGGCAAAAAATAAGAAAACATAACTAAAAAAGTAATCTCATACCTTTGATTTTAGCTTTCAATATGCTTTATCTCTCCATTTAAATAATTATGCAATATGAAAAAGATGACTATAAAATATTTAAAGAAAAACTTCAAATTAAATTATATCCATTCATTGGGGCAAAAATAAGTATATTCATTACATCACATAATACAACTTTTATCATTAGTTAGTCCTTTTATATATTTTGTCTTTTTTCCTAATTGAATATTTTTCTCACTAATTATTTCTCTTTCACTTTTGTTTCCTTAATTTTAACTTGATTGGTCCTTTATATGTTTCTAATGATCAGAATCCTTTCTTTTTCCTTTCTCTTCTCACTTTTTCTTTTTTATCATTCTTTTTATTTTTCCCTCAAATTTCCCTCTCTCTTCAGAAATAGCATCATAAGATGGATGTTCTTCAAATTTTCATCTGTGCCCATGTTGAATGAATATAATTGGATCAAATTTATGCCAAACATGCAAATGCAATCAATATCATAATGCACAGTACCCTTCAAGATGCACATTACATGAATAAGTAAAACCATAATTCATATCATCGATTAATAAAATAAAAAGTTCTAAAGAAACTAAATGTTATTCAAGGAAAATAATAAGAAAATTATTTTCTAAATGCTAGGGATGCTAAGTCTCATAGTGGTTATTCTTTAAGGTGTAGTAATTCCTTGATGGCCATGCTTACATCTTCATTTTTAGAGCTATACCAAACATCAATAGTGTTAATAGTTCGATCTTTCTTTCCATCTTTCCATACTTACACTCTGAATATTTCTTTCTTGTCTAGTAGCTTCTCATCATCAAACTCATAACCCCATCCTCCAGGTGTAACTGACTTAATGGGTATATAAAAAAAAGGTGGTTTAGTGTAAAACACCTTATAGTCAATTTCCTGAAGGCTATCCTAACAAGTCCTTAACTCTTTCTACGTCTTTAGTGACATTAGGATATTTCTCATTGGTTTCAAGGTTTATGATCTTAAAAGAGTTTCATACTTCTTCTTCACTAGCTCCTGAGTTGATTATCATAGTGGTTAGGGGTAAAACATTTTGGTAGTTTGGGAAAGGATTATTTATAGTGCTTGGGCTTTCAAGGTTTGTGATTTTTCTAGAGTCTATAAGGTTTTGGATTTCATGTTTAAGGTAGATGTAGGTGTTGGTGGAATGGCTAACAACTTGGTGGAACTAGCAGTATTGTTTAGGTAACAGCTTAGGACATTTTGGTTTAGTGGTTTAGAAAAGGTAAGGGGTCTAAGTAAGCGCTTTTGCATTAGGTGATCTAAGACTTTTGATAGGGGTGTTAGTGATATGCACTACGTCAATCATGTATGACCATATTTTAACTTTAACATTTTATTTAATAAAGAGGAATTTTTCATTATAATTTTGTGTTATGATAATTACTTGAATAGTCAATTCTTACTAAGGTCATCAAGTATATGACTTGATAGTAAAACCCTAAGATTAAATATGAGTTCTATTCAAATTATCCCTAGTCATAACAATATGTTATGGCTAGTATGATGTTAATTGATGATTATGTTTTACTAATCATGAATATGAGATATTAAGTCAAATCATAGGTACTTATTTAGGAAATAATATACTGGATTGACCCATTATGAGAATACTACATAAATAATCATCATAAGTAATTCTCATTATAATAATATTGATATAGTCCTTTGATCTTGAAATCATCATGGATTTCCATATAACTATTATATATTTTGACACAATCTAACATTTTCTTTAACAGGATGATTAAATAGATTGATGTTGGATATGAAATGAGTTATGTGAGGAATGTGAGTGATTGAGAAGGAATTTGTCCCTCATTTAATCTAAGTAAGATATCTATAGGGCCCTTGATAAGATAGACTGAGGAAAATACATGGTCGTGCTAAAGTGAATTGATAAAGAGTTATCATTCTCAATCTACTTAGAGCTAAGAAATAATATGATTGAATTATATAAGGATGACAGAAACTATGCCTTATATTCAATCAAGATATCATGTGACAAAGGGATTACAATATTTATTATAAATTAGGTTATGTCGAATTATTGACTTCACATGACTTAGGTAGTCATAATGTCTTACTAGAAGCCACTTGTGACTTGTAGGCCTAAATAGAGAATTAAGGCTCACTGCCAATTTCATGTGAACCTACAGGGTCACACACTTAGAACAAGCCCAAAAATGGATATGGGCTTGAGAAGTCCAAATATGCTATGTGGAAATAAATAAATAAATAGTTTATTTATTTAAGGTAAAGGTTATCATAAATAAATGGAATATTATTTCTGATTTAATTTTAAATAAAATTAGAATAATAATAATTGAGAAATTACCAAAAAGTTATTTTAGTAAGTGAAACTTAATTAGAGGTCTATAAACATGTTATATTCTCTAAGGTTTCACTAACTCAATTATTAGCCACCAAAATTCATTTTTCTCCTCTTAGAAAAACTAAAACACATAGTGTTTTTTGTTCTTGATTTGTGAGAAATCAAGAGAAGTGCTAGCGCACAAATTTGTCATTTTAATCAAGGGCTGTTCATGTGGATGCTTGTGGAGGATAGATTCTTTTGAAGACATCTTGATCTGAACTACCAAAATCAAAAGCTCAAGGTAAGGTGTCACCGAAGTGAACCTCCTCCTTGCCTTCCAATAGTCTTGCCTCTTCTGCATTTGTGGTAAGCTTTGAAAACTCTAGTTTTTAAATCAATTAATCAAATTACTTGGGTCCGGGTTAGGGTTTGTGGTTCAAAGTTTTAATTTCTACTGCATTTTTGAATCACGAAACCCAACAAGGGGTTGGTTGAAGTTGAAGAATCTCCTTGGTTGTTGAACAATATGCACTTCCACAACCTGACTAGTGCTTCCTTACTATGTGCTCCAGTTAGGTAGTTCCTTATTCCATTACTTCTAGAGGTCTTCTTCTTTTCATTCTCAATCTCCTCAGCTTGCAATCCATCATCGTAGAGGTCCAAAAATGACTTATGATTCATCATCTCTAGCCTCTAAACCAAATTAAGTGATACAATATGGAAAATCATCCTAACTTAATCTTCTTTAACCAACTTATTTTTCATTAATCATGCTTTATTCATGAATTTGGTTAAAAAGTCTAAAAATGATTCATTTATTTTTTTCTTAGTCAATTCCAAATCCCTAATACGCACTTCCAGCTTAGTGTTATAATCATATTGCTTCAAGAAAGTAGTGCATAATTCTCTTTATTCGACTCTACCAAAATCCTCTAATCCATGATACCAGTTTATAGTAGTACCCTCCAAGGATAGTACATATAACTTTGTGATGATAAATAATGGAGATTTGGTAGTGCTCATAGTTGTTATGTATTGGCTAAGTTGAATCCTTGGATCTCTAGAACCATTTAACTTTTATAGTTGAGGCATTTTGAACTTGTTAGGCAACTTATCACATTCCATGCATAATATGTCATCAAAGTCAATTGAATAGCCCATTCCTTGCCCTCTAATTAGCTCTTCCATCTTGGAATTTTTTTAATTCAGTGCTTGCATCTGCTTCAACTCGAGTTTCTGAACCTGCTTAAGTGATTCTTTTTTAGCTTTCTCTACCATATAGTTTTCCACATCCTCGCATTTCATTTATATAGCAGACACATTCCTAGTAGCATTCAATGGTTTCCCCCAATATTGTCATTGTTAGTAGGTGGATCTTCCACAACAACAGCAAGTGGAATTACAGTAGCAAGTGAAATTACAACAACGAGTGCAAGTGCAGGTGTAGATGCAGAAGGTTGCCTTAACCCAGCTAAGGCTTGTCATAGATCATCTTGCATCATTGCTCTCATGTCATCCATCAAAGCTTCCTTAATGTCCTTTAGGGTCCAATCTCCTCCTTGTTGTTGTTCTATCTCTTCTATTTAGCTTGTTGGAGTTAGTGTAGCTTCTACGTAAAGTGAGTTGATAGAACTCTTTTCCAATCATCTAAGAATGTCTTTAGCTATTGATTTTGGACTTGAATCGATTCTTACTAGCCTGCCACCTTTCCATTTCCAAACACAGAATTACTCAGATGAATATATGATGATTGAAAAATAAAGTGTTAGTATGATGCATGAACCATATATGATGCATGTTGTAAGCATCCAATTTTGGGATAATGAAGTGTGGATGCAACAGAGGACTCCAATGATGAAAATATTATAAATAGGTCTATAACACTCGAAGTTTGAAACCTCAAGAGTCTAAATTCATTTCCAAAAAAACACCTTAATTGGTTTTTTAAAAGACTTAAGTGTGATTAAAAGAAAAAAGATCAAAATACTGTAATTCTGATTAGAATTAAACATTTTTCATCTTTTTTCTTTATTTTATAGAAAATAAAAATTCTGGTTTCTGAATTTTGATTGGTCAAATAATATCATAAATTCCTTTTGGGATTTCTCTAAATTTTTAGGAAATAAAAAAAGCCCTTTTAAAATAAAAAATCTATAGAGAGATAATCATAATAGGATACATATTTTAACTAGGGTTTTTTTATAAAAACCCATATTAAACTCTCCTAGGGGGGATCTTTTTTTTTTTTTTGGCAAAACCTTTTCTAAGAGGCTTTCATTTTTTCTAATGCAATGCTCAAAAAATAATATCTTCTTGTGAATTATTTATTTTTGAGCAAGTAATAAGAGGCTTTTGAAATGAAAACAACAAATATTGAAGATCTATTTAACAAGCAATGGTGATTTTTACTAGTCTGAGGGAAAAATCAATACTGCATCTATATCATCTCCTCTTACTTTCTTCTATTTTTTATTTTATTATTTTGTTTCTATTAAATTTTAAATTTATTTAATTTTTATTGTTATTCACTAATCATTATTTATTTTTGTTTTTGTTGATGATTATGGAGAGGATTACATGGTGAGTTCCCTTAAAGAATAAAATCCATGAAGATCCATGGAATGCCATAGATTGAATTTTGTAGCCAAATATAATTTCTAGGTTATTTATTTATTTATTATTATTTTGTCAGTTGCTTTATTTTGTATTTTTTTTTATTTTTGGGATGTGTTGATCTTTATTTTCTTGTTATTTTCAATAGATCATTGTAATAGCCCCAATTGTGGGAATAATGAAATCATGTGTGTGTGGTTGTGTATTTATTTTAATTAATTGGGTAGTAAGATTAAGGATATAATTAGGTGATTAATTAAAATTAATGGCTATAGAGATAGTTGGAGTTTTTAAAATTGAATTAGATTTAAGTGGATAGAGTTAGGGTTGCTTATTAAGGTCACTTTAACTAAATTAGGTTTTTTAGAATAAATAAATTTAATTGGTTTGTTTGATCTTTTGTTTGATTGTTTTGATATTTGTTTTACATTTTTGGGCTTGTTTATTTATTTTTATGTGTTCTGGGCCCTAAGCCCATGTTAGGCTCTAAGTTATTTAATTGATTTTAGGTTTAGGTAGTTCTTTTTGGCCCATCTTTTAATTAACTCATTTCATTTAATAGGTTATTAATTCATTAGGTCTAGATTTTAATTGATTAGAATGCATATTAGGCCCATAATTAATTATATTTAGGGTAGAGATAACTTAGGCCCATTTAGTTGATTAGATATATGCCCAATCTTGTTTAATTTAATTAATTTAGACTTAGCCCATTAAATTAAAATCTTTTCCATAACTTATGGATTTAAGATCACCTTAAAATTAAAATATCTAGAATTAGGTCCACTAATTTAAATACTTTATAATTTGTAGATTTAGGCCCATTTTTAGAATTAATATAAATAGATTTAGGTTCACTTAATTAAAATTAAATAGGAATTAGGTCCATTAGCTTTTAGGCTCACATGTAAATTAAAACAATTAGATTTAGCCCATTTAATTAAAATCAATGTAGATTAGACTAACTTAGAGAATGTGAATTTAAATGGATGCATTATTTACATGTACTTTCATTATTAGTTTGGTTGGAGTTAATTGTTTAAATAAGGGTTTATATGAAATTGCATGTAAATAGAGGGTAAGATAGTGATTCCTAAAGTAATTCTAACTTAGCACAAAAATGAAAGAAGTTGGTATTCTATATCTAGAACCTCCTGGTTATGGTGTTGGCTTTCTTTTAGAGAATCAAGTACCACCATTTTTCAATTTGTCCCAATTAATTACCCTGGTTGGTGACTCCTCGTCTCCATACCATGTCTTTGTGATAATGATTAGTGTGTTCTCTAGAGCCCTGACCTTAAATAGTGTCACAGTTGATAAAATCTTATGCATGTGGTAAACCCTGCTGTCTACACATGTATGCATGATGCACGTGCTATACAATAAGTGGGAAGTTTCAAGTCAAGTCAAGTATACAAATAACAAGTCAAATGTATAACATACATCATTCTAACCATACTCCTCCCACACACGAGTTCAATGGTGAGTCTCTTTCCTAGGATTTTTAGTCTTGGCCTTAATATCAATAGAGGATATTAAGAAATGATGCATGCCAAATCTCTCAAAGTAGTAAAAGCATAGAAACAGCATTTCTAGGCATAAAAGTTTAGCCCAATCTCTATTAGCCCAAATGGGCTTTTAAAGTATGGGTTTGGGCCTTTATAGATATAATACATAATGGCAACAAACACAAGTGATTTGGGTAAATCTTAGGGGAAGTTATTAGGCCACTACATGAGTTGAGTCCGATGAAAAAGTTAAGGTCTTCTTAGCAAGATACCCTCCTTTAAGAATTGAGTTACATGCCAAGGTAAGAGGCGCTCGACATCCTTTGCTATCTTGAGAGAAGACTACCCCCTTTTAAGACTTAGGTCATATAATTTTGTTAGATGAGCTTAGTAATCTCTTTTAAATCGAGTTAAGGCTAAGAGTGATGGATAGCTAATCTATAATATTCTCATAAAGTTAGTTGAATCATGGAACCATAAACCAAAGCCATCAGCTAATAAAGACATGCAAAAATGAATGCAAGAATAAAATAATAATTAATAAAATAATTCTAAAGAACATAAGTACAATCAGTATCTCTTATCCCCAGTGGAGTCACCACTATATACTGTGGGTTTAGTGCGTGTTGAACATTTTAACAACCATGACATTTTTTGAGCTCAAGGCTTAAGAGAACACGCTACTATATCATAAAGACATAACGTGGAGATGAGGAGTCGCCACCTAGGGTAATTACTAGAACAAATGATGAGTGGTGGTAACTTGATTCTTTAAAAGAAAGTTAGCACCATAACTAGGAGATTTTGGATACGGAATACCAGCTTCTTTTAGTCTTGTTTTTTTTAGAATTAGTTTATTACCTACTAAATTATTCTCTAATTACATGCAAATTCATTAAACCCTAATTGACCATTCATCTAACTCCAAGGCAAGTGGTCATTAAAGTACATATAAAAATTACATTCATAAAGAAAAATGGTTCCTAAGTTAGTGTAATCTATATTGATTTTAATTAAATGGGTCAAATCTACATGTTTTATTTATCAATGAGTCTAAAAGCGAATAAGCCTAACTCCTATTTAATTTTGATTTAAATGAATCTAAGTCTATTGATTTTAATTCTAAAAAAATGAGCCTAATTCTACAATTTATAAAAGGCTTTAAACTAATGGGCCTAAGTCTAAATGAATTTTATTTAAGTGAAATAATCTTAAAGTCTATAAATTATGAAAAAAATGCTTTAAGTGGGCTTTACTAGTGTTTAAGTTAATTTTAATTAAAAGATGGGTCTAAGTCTAAATTAACCTAATTAGCCTAAATTAATTTTAAAGCTAATTAAAAACCTAAAACCAATTTTAAAGGCCTACTAATTAAATGGGTTAGAGCCTAAATTGGGATTGGGGCACAAAACGCACAGAATAAATAAATAAGCCCAAAAACAATAAAAAAAAAAGGCCAAACAAAATAAAAAGAACTAAATTTCTAACCCTAAATCTAATTAATTATGGGCCTAAGATACATTTTAATTAAGGATTTTTTCATAAATACCCCAAAATAAAAGCAAAACAACAAAATACCCAAGTTTTCTAAATTTATGTTAATACACCTTTAGTCAATTTTAATTACACGAATGCCCCTTTTTATTAACGTTGAAAAAAGCTTATTCTTCAATTCTTCTTTAGCTCCTTGTTTCTTCTCCCTTTTTTTTTTGTCAAGCCAAAAAAAGAGCTTTCCAATAAAAAAAAATGCTATGGCTGAAGAAGAAGTTCAGGAAGGTAATATTTTTTCACATTTTCTTCTTCATTTCATTTAAGTTTTTTTTCTTCATTTGGATCCAGTTAATTTTTGTTGTTTTAATTTTATATTAGTGGTTTTTTTTTTTGGGTTTTAGATCTAAAGTGGATCGTGGCTTGATTAGATATATTTGTTTAGTTTTATGGGTTGATAGCTATAGGGTGTTATTTACTATGATCAGGATAAAGCTTAGTGATTTAGATTTGGGTATTTTTTAAATTGAAGGAGATGTAAGTGTGGAAGTTAGCTTTATGGAGTTAGAGGTGAATTAGGTATTCATTTTTTTTCTCTCAGGTACATGCAATGGGTGAGTAATACAAATGGGTCAATTTAAGTTGTTAATTCTTCAACTTATTATCTATGGTATAAATTTTAATGGTTGTATCATCCCTTGGTTGATTGGTGAAGTGGATTATTGGTGTATGTATTGGGTGACATGTTTTAATTTGCTAAGTTAATATAATAGAGTTATTTTTTCACATTTGCTATTTTTTCCCTCTAAAGAAAACACATTTACATGCTCATATGCTTGCTTAGTGTCAAAAATTTTATGCTCTATAAGTTTATGGATTGTTAATCCTAAGATTTATTGTCATGTCTTTCATAAATCTCCCCTAGGAGTTAGATGCAGCAATGCTTTAGTGTTTAGAAAAGCGAGTATCCTTTGATTATTTTTTTGAAACATTACAAAGAAAAATAGTAAAATATGATTATATGATTATGATTATTTTTTTTCTTTTTTCTGGATGGCAAGTTGCTTAATTTAGATTCAAATGCTAATTGATGCCATCATTTTTTATAACATGGGCATCTTTGCAACTTGAACTTAGAATTAGCATAGCCATACCTTGAGGCATCCACATACACTACTTTATATGGAGTAGTGAGTGCTTGAAATACTTGTAACACTAATAAAACACAGAGAAGGAGAAAAGGAAACTCCTTTGGAGTTTATTATATAGGTACCTCAATTATAATATAAGCGGGCTTCAAGCTAGACCTATGGTGTTTAAGCTTTTACCCCTTGTTTATTTTCATTCATTTTCCTGATGGCACTACATGAATGAACAAATTGTGTGAGGAATGCTCTAATTAGTTCATTGTCAGATAGATAGTTCTTTTTTAACTATGAAATTTAAGATCCTTGTTTTAGGATTCTTCAATTTTTTATGGAAAATCAAAGAAGATTATATTACTTAACAAAGTTCCATTGATCTTTATAACTTTTACATGCATTTGGGGATTTTCCATCCCTTGTTATTTTATAATTGATTGGAATTTTTTTCATGTTCATTTAGCCTTGATTATGCTTTAATCTAGTTATTAAATGGGTTTATCTTTTTTTGTATATATTCACTCTAAGCATGGTCTATAAAACCTTTACTCCTAGTATATAAAAGACGTTTAATACCTTTTCTTTGCTATCAATATAGCTTGATGATTAATAAGCTTATGCAGTATACGCACATTTTAAAATCCTTTAAGTATACTTTGGTTTTTGAAACAATTCAATGACATTTATTTAAAGTTCTTTGAAAAATCATGATGCTTGCTTCATTTTAAAATCCTTTGAGTTTACATTTGGTTTCTAAAACAATTCAATGACATTTGTTTTAAGTTCATTTTAGAATATGTTTAGTTTGCTTTTAGTTACTGATACATATTTCACTTGCAGGAAATGTAGCAACTACTTGTTTTCATTCACTACAATGGTGAATGGACCAACAACTTCACTTTCCAAGACTTCCAAGTCATCGTAATTCAAATACCAATATAATTCTTTGGTTGCTTTGCTTTGAATTCATCTACCTCTGTGATTGTAATTGATTGATTCATTAAGGCTTGCAATTTTAAGTACTCACAATGAAAAGAGGTTTCTTCAAATAATTGCAATTGACTGATTCATTGAGCTAAACATCCACCCATAACTAATTTATCATTTTTATCTATTTAATTTAACTTAATCAATTTATGTATGGATTTAACCAAATCATCTCTTATATATTATATACTGAATACATAATACTACAAGACAGAATAAAAAATTTCATATACATTATTCAAAATAAAAAAAAAGTTAAAAAATTGAATTGGAAACCAATAGTTAACAAAAAGGATAAAAAAAAGAATTAGAAACTGAAATTAAACCAAAAGGATACAAAATGAATGAGAAGCCAAAAATAAAACAAACATAAATTAATATAATAAAAAAAAGAACACACCAAATTAGAATCTTTCAACACTTCATCACCATCAACATGGAACTATCTTTAATAGTGGGATTAAAAGCAACATTTTCAGACAATTTCTTATCACCCTTAAAACAAAAATACAAAATAAAGTATCAAAAACCAAACAAAAACCAAAACAATATAAAAATAATAAAACAAAACATACCCGAACAAAATTCTTTAACTTATCACCACCACTAATAGTTTCAACAAACTCTAAATCATAAGCACCATTTTCACAACCAGTAACATCTCCAAAATTAGAACTAAAAGCACCAAAAGAACATCCACATTCCCTTCACTTTTAAAACAAGATCAGAAGCTAAAAGTAAACCAAAAAGCAACAAATTAAATTCATGCTACCTAATAAAAGAATGAAGATGTGGGGTATCGATTCTTGCATCTCTCGCATGCAAGCAAGTACTCTACTATCTGACCTGCAGCCATCTTCATCTTTCATTTATTAACACTTTATTAAATTATGTTATGGTTTGTTTCGGGATTGATTATTCAATTTAAAGTTATAAGACATTATTTTGTATTTTACAAACACATTAGACTACTTGAAATATTAAAAATCTTAAAATTATATTTTTCATGGTTGAATTATAATGATAAAATTAATTCTATTTTAGAATCATTAGAAATTTAAATTATGACTTTATTTTTCTTATCAAAAGTTCTATTATTGATTTTTAGAAATAGTCATGTTGGTTCAATTATAATGAATGTTACATCTCTTACACATTAAGAACTTGAATAATCAATTATGTATAGAAAATTTGATGCATGTGAATTGCTTGTATTTTTACTATCACATTCTATGTATTCTTATAACCCACTTGAGGAATTTATGAAATAAAATCCCCAAAAAATATATTAATTAATGCTTCACTAATAAAAAAAAGGAGAAAATTAAGGAAAATAATTTGTTTAAAAAAAGAGAAAAAATAAGATAGAAAAAATTAAAAAAAAAGGAAGTACAAAAATTAAAAATTAAAAAATAAAATATAAATTTATGAAAAAGAGGAAAAGGAAAAAAGAAAAAGAATAAAGGAAAAAAGAAGGGTAGAAGAAAAATAAAAAAAAAAGAGAAAAATATAAGAAAATAGGACAAAATTTTTTAAAAAATAAGAGAAAATTAAAAATTAAAAATTAAAAATGTTAAGAAATTAAAAAAAAAAAAGCTAGAGAGATCAAAAAGAAAAATGTGTGCATTTTTGAAAATGTAAAAAGCACTCTTGGAATTATGATAGGTAGATTTGTAAAAAATGAAAACTTGAAGTATTTTTGTTTATAACATTTAAAAATGAGGTGCTTTTGTAAATGTTCCTTTAATTAATTAAATCTAAACTTAATTAAAATATGGGCCTAAAAAATGCTAAGCCTAAATTAATTAAACTATTAAATTAATTGGGCCTAAAATTAATTAATTAACCTAACTAATTATGGGCTTCAAGTAAATTAACTAACCTAAATTAATTAACTTATTCAAAAACTAAAATTCTAAACAAGTAAAAGCGGATTCAATAAAAAATCTAATTAAGTAAAGTGAGCCTAATAATTAACTAACTAATTATTTACAAATACTAATAATGAACAAGTAAATAACTAATAAAAACAACTAATAAACAACCCCTAATTATATCCACTTAAATCTATTTCAATTTTAATTAAAAACTCTAATTATTGCTATAGCCATTAGTTTTAATAAATTACCCAATTGAAATCCTAATTTTATTAACCAATTAATTAAAGTGAAATACACAACACACACATAGAGAGGATTTCATTATTCTCACTATTGGGGTTATTACAATTATCTACCAAATACAAATTAAACTTACAATTAAACAACCCAAAAAATATTAATAATAATAAAAAAATAAAAATAATTAAAATAATACCAAAAATACAAAACAACAAGAAAAACTACGTGCAAGTACATATTTAATTCATGGCATTTCATAAATTTTCATAGGTTTGGTTATGGATTTCCTCAATTGATGATATTCCACACTGTAATAATGTCACCCCATCCATCATGAAAATAAAAATAATCCAACAAAAATTAGTTAGTGAGTGATTAAAAAATAATAAAAATAAATAAATCAAAAATCAAAATCAAAATAAAAGAAGAAGGAGATGAAAATTTGAGAATAGGATGCAATATTGATTCCCCTCAAAAGGTGATCACCATTGATGAAAGCCTATGACTTTTTCGTATTGTCTGTGAGTTTTTAGTTTTATTTGATATGATTGATGGTCAAGAACTAAAAAGTACGTATAAAATAATAAAGAGTGGCTGTGAGTTGGCTTAGGGCAAAGAATTAGAAAAGGAAAAGAAAAATCAAAAGCCATGAGCCTCTCCCTATGAAAAGAAATTTTGATATTTATGAAACTCCTAGTCTTGGAACCCTACGTTAAGTTCAAGATAAAAAATATTTATTTTTTATTAATTATCTAATAAAACAGACGTATTTATTAATACATTTATCAAACAAAAATAATAACCACTAAAAAATAAGAACAATTAATTAATTATGGGATTTTTTTTGTAAGAATTTTGAAATGTCGACCCAAAATTGTGTAACTCTAGTCAAAATTATATAATTCTTATCGAAATTATAGAATTTTAGTTGGAATTCTAAAAATGACAACATTGGCCATTTTGGCCACTAATGGCCGATCAAAGAATTTTATGGCCGAAGTTGGCCACTTTTGAATTCTTTTGGGCCATCTTGTGGCCTAATTATTTTTTTTTTTTTCATTTTAGAATCTTTTCATTTTTTTACTTTTTAAAATCTTTCTTTGAAAATTTATTTTGTATTACTATTTTTTGAAAATTTATTTTAAAAAAAAATAAATAAAATTGAAAATAGATCCTAAAAATCTATATAATTTAGTCCAAAACCAATAAATTATATCTACTAAATCTTTCACAATTAATTTTTATTATTGGATCCTTTGTTGCATCCAAACTCAAATTATCTTGAAATTGAGTGTTGTGAGGAGAAAAGTTAAGTCGAATAAATCCTTTATCCAACAACTCTTGTAGTTTCACTTTTAACTCATTTAGTTCAACTAGAACCATTTGGTATGGTGGTTGAGAAATAGGTGTTGTACCTATTGATAGTTCAATTTCAAATTGGATTTCTCTTCCAGGTAGCAGACTTGACAATTCTCCTAGAAACACATTCTTAAATTCCTTCACAATAGATAATTCATTTATTGGCACTTCTTCTTTATTTTTATCTATCATAAGAGCTAAAAAAGCTTCACAGCCTTTTCTAAAATACTTAATTGATGTTTTAGCTGATATGATCTTAATGGATGTTTTCTTACCTTCACCTACAAAACTTATTTTCCTTCCATCTTCCATTTCAAAATCTACCTACCGTTTATAACAGTTCACATTTGCTCGGTACTAACTTAGACCATCCATGCCAAATATAACATCAATTTCATTAAATAGCAATCCATGCCAAGTATAACATCAAACTCATTAATTAGCAATGGTATAAAATTCCACCTCATTTTAGCTTTTCTTATTCTCATAGAAACATATTTGATAATCAATTCACATATCACACTCATCCCTATTGGCATACTTACAATTATGGGATCTATTCTACCATAGGACTTAAGATTATTATGCATGGCGAATGCAGGTGACATGACTAAGAAAGTAGCATTAGGATCAATTAGAATACATGTTAAGTTATTTAATACATAAGCCATACCCGTTATCACATCTGGTGCATTCTCAACATTATGTTCTGGTACTGCATATACCCTTGCTTATTGCACATTCCTAAGTGCATTTACTTGTCCAATAGCTTTATTTTGAGATGGTGAAGCCATTTTACTTGCTTTACTTCGAGTGACTATAAGTCTAGTAGGATTTGGTGGCCTTCTAACTCTTCCATTTCCCGTAGTTTTTTATCCTTAAATTGATTGTTCTCTTAATAATTTCTTTGGGCACTCACAAGCATAGTGTCCTATTTCATGACACCTGTAGCATTATACTCCACCATTTCCATAACTACTAAAGTGGTTCTTATTGCACACATTGCAAAAAAGAATAATATTTCTCCTAGACTGAGTATTAACTGGCCTAGGCGGTGCCTCAGGTTGTCTTACAAACATACCACTTCCCTAAGGCCTATTATTTCTTCCTATCCCCATGTTATTTCTTGAATATGAAGAGAACCTAGGCTTGCTATTTTCATTTCTCCTCCAAGGCTATCTAGAACTTCCTTCTTGATGTTGAGGCTTTGCACGACTTGCAATCTCTAACTCCTTATCCAATCTCTCATGTTCTATGGCTTTATTAATCCATCCTTTAAAAGATGTGCCAACATACAAGTTTAACTTCCCATATAAAGAGATATGCAATCCATCTCAAAATTTCTCACTTTTCATTTCCTTAGTAGGATAGACATCCTTAGCGTACTTATACAAGTCCTTAAATTTATCAGTATAATCCACAACAGTTATAGAACCTTGCACTAAATTCACAAAAGACACTTTCTTCTGCTTTTGGTATGTTTCAGTCAAGTATTCCTTATTAAAATCCTCCTTAAATACTTGCCAAGTTAAAGTTTCTCCATACATATTCGTTATTTGTGTTAACCACTCATCAGCCTTATCAAATATTAAGCTATACACATTCTTGGCTTTTCCTTCATTTGTTAATTATAATGTTGTAAAGGCCTTATATACTATTTTGACACATTTGTTTGCTTAACTAAGGTCCAGTGTACCATGAAAATCATACACCCCAAATTTCTTGGCATGTTCAATAATGTCTCTTAGCTTCTTGTACTTCTCATTTTCAGCCATCATAGTTGCTATAATGCATGAAAAATGAATAGCATCTATATGCATTACTAGTGGTGCTTGTGGATGTGGCACAATCACTTGCTCTAC
Source organism: Mallotus nudiflorus (assembly GCA_947683625.1). Lineage (NCBI taxonomy): Eukaryota > Viridiplantae > Streptophyta > Magnoliopsida > Malpighiales > Euphorbiaceae > Mallotus > Mallotus nudiflorus. The sequence goes on along the minus strand of CANTUR010000793.1, from coordinate 232,310 downwards.
AGGTGGTTGAGGTTGATAGTTATTATGTGCTCTCCTTGGCACATTCTATAAGATTGATGCAGACACTACCTGCACTGAATTATCTTTTTAGCTACCCATTCAAGCATTTAATGCTTCCTCATCATTGCTAATTGACACTGATGATGGAGATAATTCTCGCTATGATGCTCGATTCCTAGTCTAATGGCTAGCCGATCCTACCATATTTTATCTAATGGCTTAATTTCCTTGACCTCAGCCTCTACCTCTAACTAAACCTTAACCATGGCCTCAACCTTAGCCTCATATAAGACCACCTCTAGTTCTTGCCATACATCAATATACTAAAATTCAAAATCAAACACATCAATATCACTTGCCATCTATTCTTAATCCATAACTAATATCTTCCAAAATTCATATTTCTTATTGTCTACAAAATCTAACAACCTAGAGCTTTGAGACTAATTAAATTGTAACACCCCTCCCCTTTAGTACCTCACCATTATATCACCTTATCTTTGATGACAATATCATTATAGAGAAGTGTTACCCCAAAAGAAAAGGCTAACCTCTGAACTTATCAAAATATACTTATGAGTGATCTCTTAAATGCTTGTTTTCTCTGGTATGTCTGTGTTCTTATTTCCAAAGGACACGATAACTTTACCGAATAAGTACAAATTATTAGTCTTAGGAGTGATGAGATGCTTTTTGATTTTATGGAGTCACTACCTAATTTTTAAAAAATTGTAAAAAGAAAGGGGCAGCATTGGGTCACCCAATGAGTATTACCCTCAGCAAAGATTTCCAAGTTCAGGAGATCACATCTACTTTATGACTATTTCTCATTATATGATATTCAATGTATAGCTATCGCAACACCCTAGTTTTGATAATGACAGTTTATATTGCATTCACACAATACATCAGATAATGGAAGATATATCACTTTCTTTATAAAATACACATAAAAGGAAAAGAAACTGCAGAAAATGTAAATCTAATGTAACGATTCTGCAAAGTTAGCATAACTATGCATGTAGCTTGCTCGATCATACGAATAACAAAATAAGCAATGACCACTTAATCACTTGAAAGAGTACGTAAAATGTACATAATCATGCATGTTTGCAGTGGTTATTATGCCATGATGATATGTGATGATGATATAAGGGATGCATGATGACATCATTGGACCAAGAACATGATGTCCCTAATAATATGAACCCTAAAAAGGATTAAAAGTGCAAGCATAGTGGTGAATATGAAGAATTCAAGCTAATTAGCTTAATTTCCTATTCTAAAATTAATTAGCTTAATATGGACAAATTTTTAGTTATTTTCCTATTTTGGAGTCAATAAGGAAGATTCTAGAAGATAAGAATATTTCAATTCAAAGTCACTAAGTCAATAAGTTAAAGTTAAAGAGTCAACAAGTCAAGGTCAATGGTCAACATCCTACGACATGGCATGCTTCAATGCTTAGTTGTCATGAGTTGTTATTTTGCTTAATTGTAATGAGTTATCATTAGTTGTCATAAGTTTTCAATTTTGACTTTTCAAAGATGGGTTATCATTAGTTATCCTATTTTTGAAGGAAACTTCCTTAATTAAGGATTTTCCTATGTAGTTATCCTTGGGAATAAGGAAGAAAACCTTTTCCTTCAAAGGTTAGGTTATTTAAATGCCTATATAAGGGCTAAACATATGTGGAATGAATTGGGATGCATTATTTGACAATTTTAATCAATTAAGTGAGGTTTTCCTTTAACTTTGTTCTTTTAAAACTTTGCAAGTTTACTTAAATTCTTTCACATCTACCTTTTAGGTAAGACTTAGAATTATGTAATTGTTCATCTTTTTATAGCTAAGTATATTGCTTTAATTTAATAAGCAAAGGGTTTAGCTCCATTAACACAACCTATCCTTGATGATCCTTGGGCTAATATTCAAAGTTGGATGCATGCTCTATCTCTATTATAGGTAGGGTTCGTATCAGTTTGGTAACATAACTTCAAGGTTTGGTTAACTATCCTTTTAATTTTTTTGCATAATCTCTTTTACTTCTTCTCAATTCTTCATAGATTAAAAAAAATAAAAAAAAAATTTCTAAGTGATACACAAGAGCATTCACATCCTTAAGTGTAAACACGTAAGGGAGTGCTTTATGAGGATTTTTTTATATCTTTTCAAATGTGATTTTTAGCATGGACATGCCTTCTTTTCTTAGTGGGGAATATCCTTATGTTTATTTGGAATGGGTGCAACAAATGGATGAGATATTTGATTCTCTTAAATTAAGTGATTTCCAAAAGTGTAAACTTGCTTCTTGTAAATTTTTAGGTCATACTGTTATATGGTGGGAAGATTTGATGGCATCATGGAGAAAGCATAGGCATAGTGTGATTAAAAATTGGGAAATAATGAAGAGGTTAATGACTAGACATTTTATTCCTCATGAAGTTAGGTATAAATTTCATCTTAAATTATAAAGGCTTAAATAAGGTGATGGATTATGTGTTTATGATTATGCTAAAAAGTTTAAGTTTCTTGTAATTGTAAGTGATGTATGTGAATTCAGAAGGTGAAAAATTATAAAATTCATCAATGGGCTTAAGTGTAAGATTGCTAAGAGAATGAAGAAAGAAGTGCAATTAGAATCTTTTATCTCTTTAAAGGTTGTAATTGAACTTGCTTTGGAGTATAAGAAGGAATTAGGTCCTTGTGGGGAGATAATGATAGTGTGTGAATCAAAGAATGATGAAAGTGTTGAAGTCATTGAAGCAAATAAGAAGTGTTTATAAGGGTTTGAGCAATCTAGTGAACTTGTGCATGAATTAACTATTCAAGGAGATGGTATGAGTACACCTGTTGATCATAAAGAGTATATGCATGATGGAGAGGAAAAACTAGAAGTTTTTTCACAAAAGAAGCTAGAGATTGAGAATGTCATAAAGGATAAGGAGATGATTATTCATCATGATTGCACTAATAATTTTAATGTTTCTTTTCCCAATGACTTGAAATTTGTTTTATAGACTTCTATGCCATACAAAGATCCACTTGATGATGTTAATGAAGTTCCTTTTGTCTATAATACAATCTATGGAGTCTTTGCTTATAGCAAAAAGAGCTTGAGCTATTCATGTTTCAAGTTTAGAAGGAAGCAACAAGAATGCAATCTTTATAATTTCATAACCAAAAGTTTGATGCTTCAAATGTTCAATCAAGTTCAAGTTATCTTAAAGCTACTTTTATGGAGCATTACTTCAAAGGAGACATTTTCAACAAAGGAGTTTGTGTTTGACCCTAGAGGATTCATGAATTTATCAACTTTAAAAGAAGGCTATGATTTAAAAGTGAATCATCTTCAAGAGGGAAGGAATAATATGAACCCTAAAAGGGATTAAAAGTGCAAGCATAGAGGTGAATATAAAGAATTCAAGCTAATTAGCTTAATTTCCTATTATAAAATTAATTAGCTTGATATGGATAAATTTTTAGTTATTTTCCTATTTTGCAGTCAATAAGGAAGATTAAAAAAGATTCTAGAAGATGTGAGAAGATTCAAGAATATTCCAAGTCAAGTCAAGGAGTAAACAAGTCAAGGTCAATGGTCAACATCTTATATGACATGTGATATGGCATGCTTCAATGCTTATTTGTCATGAGTTGTCATTTTACTTAGTTGTAATGAGTTGTCATTAGTTGTCAATTTTGATTTTTCAAAGATGAGTTGTCATAAGTTGTCAATTTTGACTTTTCAAAGATGAGTTGTTATTAGTTGTCCTATTTTTGAAGGAAACTTCCTTAATTAAGGATTTTCCTATATATGTATCTTTGGGAATAAGGAAGAAAACCTTTTCCTTTAAGGGTTAGGTTGTTTAAATGCCTACATAAGGGCTAAACATATGTAGAACGAATTATGATGTATTATTTGACAATTTTAATCAATTAAGTGAGGTTTTCCCTTAACTTTGTTCTTTTGAAACTTTACAAGTTTACTTGAATTCTTTCACATCTACCTTTCACTACAATTGCTAGGTTAGACTTAGAATTGTGTGATTTTTCATATTTTAATAGCTAAGTATCTTGCTTCAATTTAATAAGTAAGGGGTTTAGCTCTATCAACACAACCTATCCTTGATGATCCTTGGGCTAATATTCAAAGTTGGATGCGTGTTCTATCTCTGTTATAGGTGGGTTCATATCACCTAGTTTGGAATGCAATCTTTTCATATTATTAATATGTACAGTGTGATTTCATATTTCAAAACTAGAGGATGCAAAATGATGATATAAAATGATCAAAACAAAGCATAAGTTATTCATATAGCATGAAAATTACTAGTATTAACATGAAAGCATGATAAATTTTATAAATGCTAGAGATAATAAAGTAAAATGCAGTGCAATAAAGTAAACATGCTAAAATGATTATGTGGTCCTCAGATTTCAATTAACCTTGTGTGAGTTTTGAAGCTTTAGCATTGAGGGAATATCAAGCTTTCCTCATCGAGAGGTTCAAAATAATGTGTAGAATGATGCAAATTTATATACCTTTGAAGCATGCTTTAACAATGGTGAGGCTAGGTTTGGTGGAAATGAGGTTTAATAACCTAAGAAAAACATAGTGGGAGAGCTAAAAGTGTTTGGAAATGGGTTCCCAATGTCTTTAAATGAAAAGATTTTTAAGTGTGTGGGTTGTTGTTATGTTTTTGTTGTCAAAATGAGGTGTAAAGACCCCTATTTATAGTGTAAAGGTCAAGAAAGGGGTGTGTGAGTGCGTGGTTGTGTGCACGTTCCTAAAGTGACATGTGGCTTTTCATTTGGAGCGTGGTCTTACGCACTTTTGTGCAATGTGCACATGATTCAAAGCTTTTCTAGGCTATTTCAAGGTTGGTTTTTAAGGTTTTCAAGCCTTCAAGACACGTTTCCAAAGTCTGTTTTGTCTAATTCATCTTTGATTTTAACGCATGATATCTAAGGGTGTTTGTGGCTATACGCGTACGCGCGCTAATCCTCAAGTTATTATGGACTATTCTGGGGTCACTTTTAGGGGTTTTTTAGCCTTCCAAATGTGTTTTCAAAGTTTATTTTTTCAAAATCAATCTCTTTTTTTTATATAAAATTGGGCCTTAGTATGATGGAATGAACACCGACTTAATAAGTTGCACATTTTGAGAGAAGATTACTTGAAATAAGCCTTTTATTATTTTGATAATTTGTATTTCTTAAGATTGGAGCACAACTTACCGGCTTGATGATCAATTTTGCACGTTGGTGGAATTGATTAGGGTTTTAAGGTTGCACACTTAAGAGGTGTTATGAACAAGCAGACTCTAGTCATGCTTGAAGATTCATTTCATCATTAGACCTTTTTAGGGACAGTTAAATTTGAGGTATGACAATTGTCCCCTGCTTCACGTGTGTTACATAACCACTTAGTGCTGGTGTCAATACACTTGTAGCAAATGCAAGGTTGCAAAAATCATTTTTTAGGGAGAGAGGTACTTACCTATGGGATGTCTTTAGATTTCTTGTTGAGATTTGACTACTATTGTTGTGTCATTATTAGACTTATTTTTGTTCGATGATTTAGTCATCATGCAAGATGTGGTTTTATGCAAGGATGCAATACAAAGATGTGAAGATGTGACTTGGCATTCACGCAAAGATGTGATTTTCACATGAATGGTGTGCATGATATGCAGGTGCGCATATGAAGTATAACGACTACCCATTTCTGACGTCGTACTTAATATTCTCTTGTCATGTTAAGATTTCCAATATTCCTTACTATTAGGAAAATGGTACCATTATAACCTTTTTAGGTGTCGGGTGAACAAGTAATGCCACTATAACCTCTTTAAGTGTCAAGTAAATGAATATGCGACTATAACCTCCTTAGGTGTTATGCAAATGAAGATGCTACTAAGAAAAATAAAGATGTGACTATAACCTCTTTAAGTGTAACACAAATGAAGGTGCTACTAAGCAAAATGAAGATGCAACTATAACCTTCTTAGGTGCCATGCAAATGAAGGTGCTACTAAGCAAAATGAAGATGCAACTATAACCCTCTTAGGTGTGACACAAATGAAGATGCTACTAACCAAAATAAGAATGCGATTATAACTTCTTAGGTGTCATGCAAATGGAGATGCTACTAAGTGATTCTTTTAATATATATATCTGCATTGCATACATACATTGAAAAAATATATATAATGGTTTTTTTCTTTCATTCTTGCAAACTTTATCTATGCCATAAGTGGTACATATAATAGCTGATTGAGCTTGTTTTAATTATTATAATCTTCCTTGAATGCTCATTTTATAATTTCCAAGCATGATTAACAGTTCAAAGTCAGGACTTTCTAAACTTTAATCAATCTAATGCTTGCCTACCACTTGGATGGATGAAGAAATCGCAAGAAAAAAACTTATAGAGGACATTGATGAAAAATGAATTTCAATTATTGAGACATTTTTCAAACGAGCCTATAATCTCAAAACCATACTTACCTACTCCAACGCTCGAAAATGAGTAAGATCATCCAAAAACACTCCTATGGCATTAATGCTGAGTAATGTGAGAAAGTTAGGGAATACTAATAAGGGAACATTTGTCAAAATATTAGGAAAAGCAAAGAAACAAAATCAAAACCAAATCTTTGCACTCCGATGCTCCAAAAGTGGAGTATGAGTATCCTAAAGAAACTTTTTGCAGTATCCATGCTGAGTAATATAAGAAAGGCAAGGGATACCAAAGAAAGTAAATCCATGTAGAAAAAATAAATAATGTATGGTCAACTATCACTTCCCTACTGAAAAACCTCTTAATAATCAAAACTTATTCTATTCATATACACTATTTATAAGTTTCATCTTGTTATATTCTTTAGAAATTCATTTAGGAAGGTTACTCTCCACTTGGTAATATAAATAGCCTTAGCCATGAGCTGTGAATCATGTTTTTGAATTGATGAAATTCACATTAAATCAAGATTGTCACAGTTATGGCAACTCAAACCCTCTAATACATACAAGTCTTAGCATCAATGAATCAACTGCAAGAATTCAAGAATAAAAGCACTCAACTAACAATGACTAGTTCAATGCACAAAATCTTTGAATAAACTTCATGAATAAATTAGAAATGCATACTCTTCATATGTACATCTATGCTCCTCAGGAATTCAAGTTGCAACCAGTCAATCAATAAGAATTCAAAAGTCAGCATTAATCAAGATAAAAAAGCATCTATATGAGAAACCAATAAATCCAAAAGTCATCACCATATCATTATTGTATCATCACTGCATCATCATTGCTTAGTAGTTTCCACATTGCTTAGGAGCATTCGCATTGCTTAGTAGCATTTTCATATTACTTAGGAGTACTTTTATTGCTTAGCAGCATTTTCATATTGCTTAAGAGCATTCACATTGCTTAAGAGCATTTCCACATTACTTAGTAGCATCTTCATTTATTTGTGTGACACCTAAAAAGGTTATAATCACAATCTTCACTTGTGTGATTCCTAAAGGCATTATAGTCTTATGTTTTAGTAGCATTTTGCTTATAGTCGAAGAACAATAGCCTACATGCAGTTGACTATCACTTACCTTTTTGTCAAAATTCAACTAGTTTTGCCTCACTCTTCTCTCTATCTTCAATTTCTAAAAACACTTAAGCATTAAGCTTTTATTCCTTTCCTTATTGTTTGTGCATTTTTAAACATAAGAATTCATTTTTTTTAAGAGGTGTTACATTCTAAAGCATGAAGTCACATGCCAAGTGACACCTCACTTTTAAAATTTCATTTCAAATCCCTCATCTAACATCTTCTCACACTTAAGTCCTTACTATTTTATTTATTTATACAATTAAGCTCCTTTGATTAATTATTTAATTACTTTAAGGCTTAATTTAATTACTTAATTACTTATTTTTAATAATGCGAGGACACAGATGTTACAAAAAGCCTTTGAGAAGTGCTAGAATGACTTATCATGCAGTAAGGTTATTGGTAGAGCTTAGAGCATTGCATGTAGAATTTTCACTTTAAGATGATATATTTATTGCAAGTATGCATGTCAAGCCTTTATTAGAGAGTGAAATTCAAGAAAAACATATGAATTATATATAGTTTGCATTGAGAATGAATTATAGAGGGTGCAACAGGGAATGAATGAACAGTTTGTATTGAGGCACGATGAGATGTTAATTAATGGACATATTTGTGTTGTAAATATAAGGGAATTGAAAGAAGAAATTCTAAATGAAGCCTATTATACACCATACGCAATGCATCCTAAAAGCATTGAAATATACATGGATTTATGATCTTTTTATTAGTGGTTGATAATGAAGAAAGATACAGCTGAATGTGTAGCAAAATGCTTGACATGTCAATAAGTAAAAGCTAAACATTAGGCACTAGCTGGTGAGCTTCATCCATTGTCTATTCCATAGTGGAAATAGGAAAAGATGATGATGAACTTTGTTTTTTGATTGCCTTAAACCTTCAGGAAGTATAATGCCATATGGATAATTATTGACTGACTTTCCAAATCAGCCCATGTTCTACTGATGCAATAAAGTGATTCACTAAACAAATTATCTGGAATGTATGTGTTAGAAATTCTAAGACTACATAGTGTACTGACATTAATTGTTTGAGATAGAGATATGTGGTTTACATCTCATTTTTTGGGAAGTTTACAAAGAGCTTTAGGAACAAAGTTACATTTTAGTACAACATTCCACCCTTAGATAAATAGACAATCGAAAAGGAAAATTCAAATATTAAATGATATGCTAAGAGCATGTATGCTTGAATTTAAAGGGAACTGGAATGAGCACTTACTATTAATTGCATTTTCTTATAATAATAGTTACCATTCAAGCATTGGTATGGCTCAATATGAAGCTTTATATGGCAAAAAATGTAAAAGTCCTATTTGTTGGGATATGGAAGGGTTATGAAAATTAAAAGATCCTGAATTGATACAAGAAACTATGGAAAAAAATTCAAAGTGTTAAAAAGTACTTAAAGGCTACACAAGATAGACAAAAGAGTTATATGGGCAAGCATAGAAGAGATATGGAGTATAATGTGGGTGAAAAAGTATTTTTAAGAGTATCACCATATAAGGGCATTATATAGTTTAGCAAGCAAGGAAAACTGAGTCCTAGGTACATTAGCCCTTATGAGATATTGGAAAGAGTTGGTCCTTTGACTTATAAGTTAGCACTGCCACAAGAATTATCCTAGATACATTATGTGTTCCATGTTTCCATGTTAATAATATGTATTTTTAGATATAATACAATAGTCAGAAATATAGTTGACAATTATAAAGAAGAATCAATTGAAATTCTTGATAGACAAATTTGTGCATCATAAATTCGTGTGCAACATGTTTATGTGATATAAATATTGTTTATCATTGATTTTTATACTAGTTGTAATACATAATATTTATATTTATCTTTGACATAAATATTAGCATGCTTGGTGTACTATATATATGTTGGGTTATGTGATTCAAAATGCAGTAGAAATTATAAAAATTTAATCACAATCTCAAACCAAAATCCATATAATTCAATTAACCAATTGATATAGGGTTTCCAAAAACCTTACCACAAATGCACGAAGAGGCAAGATTGCTAACAGTAGAGAAGGGGTTCACTTCGGTGACACCCTACCTCAAGCTTCTGATTATCTAGCTCAGATTAAGACGTCTCTAAATGGATACGTCCTCCACAAGTATCCACATGAATAGTCCTTGAATCAAAATGAACATGCGTGCTAGCACCTTTTTCTTGATTGTTTCATAACTCAAGAACTAAAGAACTCTGTGTTTTTCTTTTCTCAAAGGGAGAGAAAATGAATTTAGGTGGTATAATGAAAGGTATGTAAAAATCCTAAAGAATATGTTATATTTATAAACTTCTCGATTAGGGTTTTATTTGCCAAAATGATTTTTTTGTAATTTCTCATTTACTAAAACCACTTATTTATTTATAGTTTCGTATTTATTTAAGATAACCATTACCTTAAATAAATAAATAAGTATATACATATATTTATTTATTTCCACATAGCTTTATTGGGCTTGGTGAACCCATATTCATTTTGGACGTATTGTAAGTGTGTGACCTATAGGTTCACATGACATTGGCAGTGGGCCTGAAATCCCTATTTCGGCCTACAAGTCATAAATGGCCTCTAGTAAGATATTATGACTACCTAAGTCATGTGAAGGTCGATAATATGACAACCTAATTTACGGTGAATATTGTAGTCCTTTTGTCATAAGATATCTTGATTGAATATAAGACATAGTTTTTTTCATCCTTTTATAATTCAGTTATATTATTTCTTGATCTCAAATAGACTGAGAATGATAACTCTTTATCATTATCAAGGGTAGACTGAGAATTTCCTTTAGCATGGCCATATATTTTCCTCAGTCTATCTTATCAAAGGGCCTATAGATATCTTACTCAAATTAAATGAGGGAGAAATTCCTTCTCAATCACTCACATTCCTCATATAACTCATTTCATACCCAAAAACAATCTATTTTAACATCCAGTTAAAGATAATGTTAGATTGCATCAAAATACAAAATAGTTATGTAGAAATCCATGGTGATTTCAAGGTTAGAGGACTAAATCAATATTACTGTGATGAGAATTATTTATAACAATTATTTATATAGTATTCTCATGATGGGTCAATCCAGTACATTATTTCTCAAATGAGTACCTATGGGTTGACTTAATATCTCATATTCACAATTAGTAAAACATAATCATCAGTCAAAACCATACGCTAGTATTATTATTATTAAATAGCACTCATATTTAATTTAAGGGTTTTATTATTAAGTCGCATACTTGATGACCTTAGGAAGAATTGACTATTCAAGTAATTATCACAACATAAAATGATAATGAAAATGCCCCTTTATTAATAAAATGATAAAGTTAAAATATGGTCATACATGATTGACCTAGTGCATATCACTAACAATATATACATATATATTATGAACTAGATAATGTGTAGAGTGATGCCTTAATTAAAGACCCTAAAATCTTCCAAATGAATTTAAGTCTTGGCTCTTCATTGAAGAAATGATATGCAAAGTTTTAGGTTCATAGACTTGGGCTTGGTAATTAGGCCACCACTTGGTCCAAGGCCAATCCATCATATAAATGGGTCTAGGTTAGGCTCATGGGCTTTCTCAATATTTTAGATTAATTTTTGGTACAAAATTTTGTTGGACCATTAATCCAAGTCTAAATACAAATAACATATTTATTATTAATTTAATACTTTAATTAATATCTCATATTAATTAAGTATAAATTAATAATTAAACCCTTACTTGAATTAGATTTTATGATATGCTAAAATCATTGCTTAAAACATAAATTCAATTCAATTAATCTTAATTAGTTAATTAAGCACCTTAATCAATAATTAGATTAATATTGATGGTGATTTAGTAAAACTCTTTTAGGTGTAACTTACTAGGTTCATGTCTAATGGTTGCCCTAAAGGCCAATCACATATTTTGACATTGTAAATTATTCCAAATGGTAATCAAATAATATTCTATTATCTAAAGTATTTATTTAATTGAATATTTATTGATTATCATTTTGTTAAATATTTTTTTTATTAAGAGTTAATAATATGAGCTACAGATTTATTTAATACATATGCCATAAAAATATTCATAGTCGGTAAATTAATATTTGGGTAATATTAATTAAACTATCACCACTGTTTATTTTCCTTGATTAGTATGTGATACTAATAGTGAGAGGTAGTGACTCTCATGCTACTTAATATGAGATATCAAAATAGACATATGGATACTCATGTGATGGGTGGATCAAACACTGACGTTAGATTAGTGATTGCATAAATATTCACTTATAGTCAATAATAACAATCTAGGTCATAATAATGCATATAGTCCTTTGACTTTAGGTGACATGATCATCCATATTTGAGTGGTTAGGGTATATATAATAGTCTGTTTACATACTTGTGTTAATCACACATGGGTATATGTCATATGATGGCTCTAGTCGGTTAAATTTAAAGACGAGTGTTCAACCAAAATGGGATTCATTGCCTATAGTGAACAATGATGAGATCCTATGCTATCTAAGTTTTTTTCTTGATGAATAAGTTCCTAGTTAGGAAAAACATGACACAGTTTTAAAGAGTTTTAGTGCTAGAAAAGTGTTTCTAATATTAGTAATGTTTTATCAAGAATTAGAACTAGAGATGAGGTTATATAATATAACTATTAGAGTTTAACTAAACCATGACTCTAGGCTATATCAAGATCTTCTAATGAAGGGATTTTAGTTCATGGTAATTATGACTAAAGGATTCTTATGAATCAATATATGCTTTCATTTTTAATTAGGTAGTTATAATATCGATGCTAAGAGTCATTCATAACTTATGAGAACTAAATGTATATAATTAGGATTTTCATATTTAGATTTGAAAAGAGTTTCAAATAATATTAAGTGTTGATATTATTTTCTTATTGCTAATTAGACATGAACCTAGTAAGTCGCACCTAAAAGAGTTTTACAAAATCACCATCAATATTAATCCAATTATTGACTAAAGTGTTTAATCAATTAATTAAGATTAATGGAATTGGATTATGCTTGAAGAGCTTATTATAGCATATCATGAAATCTAATTCAAGTAAGAGTTTAATTATTAATTTATACTTAATTATATAAGATATTAATTAAAGTATTAAATTAACGATATATATATATATATATATATATATATATATATATATATATATATATATATATATGTGTGTGTGTGTGTGTGTGTGTGTGTGTGTGTGTGTGTGTTATTTTTTTTTTGTACTTACATTAATGGCCTAAGTAGTTTGAGCTTAAGCCTAAAAGAATTTTGGACCAAACATAAATCTAAAATATTGAGAAAGCCCGTGAACCTAATCTAAACCCATTTGTTGATGGATTAGGCTTGGGCCAAGTGTTGGCCTAATTACCAAGCCCAAGTCCATAAAAATATTATAGATAAATTTGGCATATGAGGCACCTTAAATCTTTAATATGTAAATATTTGACTTTGTCTAATAAATATTAGGTTACATGTATTTATCACATTGATAAATATGAGAAGATGAATGTAGACATTATACATGGGATGTATGTTTTACAAATTTCTTTGTACACTGGTGAGTTACTTAAACAAATTGTATAATTACTATGTCAAGTTGCATGCTTGTTATGTCATGAATGATGTCATGAGGTGCTTCTTTTCTCTATATATATAACCTAAGAAATTCCCTATATTTTTAATGGTTAGACACACCAAAAAAATAGAAACATCTACTAAACACAAACCTAAAGTATTATTGCAAAAGATTAAGTTAGTGAAAGATTTGTAAGGGTCAATAGAGAGGAGACTTGTGACTAATCAAATCAAAGTAAGAAGTTGATTTGATAGAGCTTTGGTGTTTCAAGCTAGACATCTTTCATTTGAAAGGCTAGAGCATTTGATTTAAAAGTTAAACCTAAAGCACCTAAAGCTTGTATATCAAAGCTATTGTGATCTTAATCAAACTAGGAGTCTGTAAGTTTTTTTAAACTTAGAGTTTCTTAGGTTGATGATTATATATATTTCTTTATAATTTAACTATGTGTAACATGCAAAATGGTTCCTTAGGAATGCAATTCTTCATGTCATGAAGGATTACATACGTAAAATTTTTGAAATTTTACTCTACTAAGACCTATGCTCACCATAAATGTTTTTAATGTCTAAGTTATATAACTGATTCCATTAAGTGGTATCAGAGCCCCTTTTTTTCACTTTACATATGCAAAATTATTATTGATTGTAAGTCTTGATGTTGTTAATGTGTGTGTGCCATTTGCATTAGTGTTGATCACATATCTTAAGAATTGCAATAGTTGTAATTCTTGGTTTGTAATTGATTAATTTTTGTTCTTGAGTTTGTAATTAAAAGTTAATTACATAAAAATAGGTTGTAATCATTTTTCATCCCTTGGAATTCCAAGGTTTTATTTGTAAATACAATGGAGATCGAAGTTGTATGCTTGAAGAGGTTAAAAAAATGCAAGGTTTTTTATGCTCCAAAAGGCATGGATTGTTTACAACATGTAAACACATATTTTAAGTGGTTAAAATTGATCTTAAAAGGTCCATGATCAACCTAATCTGTGCATCATAAATTCATGTGCAACATGTATATGTGATACATATATTGTTAATCATTGATTTCTGATGCTAGTTTTAATACGCAATATTCATATTTATGTTTGACGTATATATTGGCATGCTTGGTGTAATATATATATATATATATATATATATATATATATATATATATATATATATATATATATATATATATGAACTATATAATGTGCAAAGTGAGGTCTTAATTAAAGACTATAAAATGTTCTAAATGAATTTAGGTCTTGGCTTTTCATTAAAGCAATGACATGCAAAGTTTAGACAAATGTACTTTGGCTATGGATACATAAGGGTGTATATTTGTACTAAGAGATATTTGTAGAGTTCATTGTCAAGCATGAGATGTTGTGAATGTATATACACACTACATGCCAAAAAGGGCAAATAAGTGTACATGAGGTATGTGGCGTTCAAGTCTATATATTACACTAATTCAATGGCATGGACCTAACTAATGTAAAGACACCAAGAGTGGCAAATTATGTGTACTTAAGGTCTCTAAGCATTAGGAACTGGATTGATTGAACCTCATATGAGATGTAATGAATAAGAGTTTTTCATTTAATGAATATTAATATTCTAAGAATGGCAATTATGCGTATTTGAGGAATATTACTAATTTAAGAATTTAATCACCACCATAAACCTGTACAACAAAGTTTTTTGTTTCCTATTTTGGAAGTGCAAGATTCGTTAAATAGTCAGAGACCATTATGATTTGGACTAAATATAATGGTATTAATAATGTCACTATAACTATTAATCTTATTATATTTTGAAGCAATTTGATAATATGAGGTCTACAAACCCATTAAGCATCATTCTTGATAATCTTAAACTCACTAAACCTAATTTTATTGATTGGCTATACAATCTAAAAGTTGTTTTGGCCTCCAAATGCATTCTATATGTTTTGGGACAAAGTCCTTCACATCCCTTCCACCTAATGCTACTCAAAAGGAATGCGATATTCTTGAAAAATGGAAAGATGATGACATGCAAGCATGTTGTATTATGTGGGCTTCCATGAGCATTGAAATTAATAGGCAACATGAGACCTATACTAGTATAAAGGAAATCCTACTTCACCTACAAGAGTTGTTTGGTGAGCAAAGTAGGACTGCTAGATATAAGATATCTAAGTGACTTTTTTGTACTAAAATAAAGGAGATGATATTGGAGCTCATGTGAACTCTATGATTTGTTCCATTGAGGAACTTGAGAGTCTAGATTTTATGATGGATGCTTAACTCCAAATGGATTTAATCTTACAATCCCTTCTGAAGTCATTTGGGAAAACTATTTCCAATTTTCATATTATCAAAATTGAGTGCACATTTGTGAAACTCTTAAGACGTGATAGTGATGACCTAAAAGGCTATTCACAATGAAAAATATAAGGAAGTTGCTTTAGTTGCCTCTTCTAATGAGACTAAGAAGAGCAAGGGTCATAAAAGCAAGAAAGCTAAGGAAATAAATCCTAAAGCTTCAAGAGGTGTAAGCAAGTACAAAGGCAACAGGAAAGTTTAGAATAAAGGTAAGGTAAAGTGTTTCTATTGCCAATGAGAGGGATATTAAAGAAAAATTATCCTAGGTTCCTTGAATCACTCAAGACTAAAGGAAAGGATAAGATTAGAGAAGATGAAAATTTCTCTAATATATTTATTTCTAAATGTTCTAAGAGCTGTATTGGATACCAATGCTAGTTCTCACATATGTTCTTGCAGGATCTAGCAAGTGAATGAATGTTGGAATCAAATGAGGTGACTTTAAAGCTTGGAAATAGAGTAAGTATTACTACCAAAGCTATGGAAACCACCTCTATTAACTTATATAATCATGTTTTACTATTGAATAATATTTTATATGTACTTAATGCTTATAAAAACATCATCTCTATTTCTAGTTTAACTAGAAGAGTGTAGACGACAGGGTTTAGTGCGTGCCCAAGATCTTAGCAACCGCAACACTGTTTGAGCTCAGGGATCTAGAGAACACACTAACCACTATCACAAAGACATGGCATAGAGATGAGGAGTCGCCACCCAAGGTAATAACTGGGACAAAATGAAAAATGGTGGTACTCAATTCTCTAAAAGAAAGCTAGCACCACTACCAGGAGATTCTAGGTATGAAATACTAACTTCTTTCAGTCTTGTGTTCATTTAGAATTAGTTTATGAATTACTATCTTATCCTCTATTTACATGCAATTTCATATAAACCCTTACTAAAACAATTAACTCAAAGCAAACTAATAATGAAAAATACATGTAAACAATACATTCATATAAATAAAGATCCTTAACTTAGTCTAATATACACTGATTTTAATTAAAATGGACTAAATCTACATGCTTTAATTTACAAGTGAGCCTAAAGACTAATGGGCCTAATTCCTATTCAATTTTAATTAAGTGAACCTAAGTCTATTTATTTTAAATCTAAAAATGGGCCGAAATCTACAAATTATGAAGTATTTAAATCAATGAGCCTAGTTCTATATATTTTATTTCAAAGTGATCTTAAATCTACAAATTATGGAAAAAGCTTAAATTAATGGGCTAAGTCTAATTAATGTTAATTAAACTAAAGTGGACCTATGTCTAAATTAACTAAATGGGCCTAAAGTTATTTGTACCATAAATCTAATTAATTATGGACCTAATATGCATTTTAATTCATTAAACCTTAAAATAAAAAACCTAAATTTACATAAATGGGTTAGTGTCTAACATGGACTTAGGGCCCAAAACACATAAAAAGAATTTTAAAAAAAAACCCAATAACAATAAAAAAAATAAAAAAAAAAATCAAATAAAAGATTAAACAATTAATCAAACTTATTTCTTCTAAAAACCCTAATTCAGTTAAAGTGACCCTGAACAATAAATAAAATGATTAATAAACAACCCTAATTCTAACCACTTAAATCTAATCGAATTTTAATAAAAAAATCTAATTATCTCTATAGTCATTAATTTTAATTAATCACCCAATTAAAACCCTAATTTTACTAACCAATTAATTAAAATAAAACACAATCATACATACATGATTTCATTATTCCCACTATTTGGGCTATTACAAAGAGCTATTGAAAATAATAAGAAAAGAAAAATTAATACAATCCAAAAATAAATAAAAATAATAATAAACAATTAAATAAAAACCTAGAAACTATATTTAGCTATAAGGTTCAATCCATGGCATTCCATGGATTTTGTTCTCCAAGTAAGATTATAATGTAATCCCCTCTATAATCACCAACACAAAAGAATAAATAATGATTAGTGACTAAAAAACAATAAAATTTAAATAAAATTTAATTTTAACAAAATCATAATAATAATAATAAAATAAAAGAAGGTAGGAAAGAAGATAATGATTATGGATGCATTGTGGTTGGCTCCTCAAACTAAGATCAATCACCATTATTAGTTAAGTAGGTCTTCAAAAAAACTTATTATTCTCTTCTCCAAGGTCTATTGCTCCTTGCTGTAAAAAAATACTAAAAAATTTTATTTACTACCTAGGAAAAGAAAAGTCTCCAGGCCAAGAGAGAACCAGAGATCCGCCCACAAAAGAGCTTTAGCTAGGTTTTTATAGAAAAACCTAAAAGCCTTAGGTCATAAACATACTAAAGAGTTTTAGTTTTAAAAGGATTTTATTTCTTGAAAATCTAGATAAATCTTAAAAATAAATTTAAGAAAAATTTTTAGCCAATCAAAATTCAGGAAATATATTTTTTATTTTCTGTGAAAATAGAAAAAACAGACTAAAAACGTACAATTCCAACTGAAATTGTGAAATTTCGATCGGAATTACATAATTTTGATCAGAATTATAGAATTTTGATCGAAATTATGTAATTTCGGTAGGTAATTGTGATCCTTTTTTAAAAATTTTAATTACAAAAAGAATCCTGAAAGAATTTAAAATTTTCAATTGGTCCTAAAAAATATTACAATTAAGTCCTTCAAAACCAATTAAACTCTTTTTGAAAATGCATTCAGGCTTTTGAGGTTTCAAATTTCAAGTGTTGAAGACCTATTTATAACATTTTCATCATTGGAGTCCTCTATCGCATCTACACTTCATCATCCCGAAATTGGGTGTTTACAAAGAGGTAATAAGTTTTTGTTTGAAAGAGATGTATGTACTATTTATTTTGATAATAAAATAATTAGCATGGGTTACGTATTACATGGGCTTTATTATATTGATAATAAATTTAATAATAAACAATATCCAACCAATTTAAATGTTATGAATACAATGCTAATTGATAATGCCTCTAATCCAAAATGTATATGGCACTTGATATTAGGTTACATTGCATAAAATAAATTCATAAACCTAGAGAAATTAGGAATCTTAAACAATCTTGAATCTTCAAGCAATCCAACTTGTGAAGCTTGTACCAAGGCAAGTTGCCCCGTTCACCATTTATTAGACAAATGGAAAGAGCAAAAGAAATTTGGGAAATAATACATAGTGATGTATGTGGGCCATTTAATCAAATCACAAGAGGAAGGTTCTACTACTTCATTACCTTTATAGATGATCTATTAATGTATGGATACTTATATTTAATGAAACATAAATGTGAATCCTATGAAAAGTTTGAGGAATTCAAGGTTCAAGTAGAGAACCAAAACTAGGAAAAGTATTAAAATTCTATAATCAGATTGGGGAGGTGAATACTTAAGTACCAAATTCACTTAGTTCCTTAAGGAACATGGCATTATTTCATCACTAACTCCACTCAACACACCTGAACTAAATGGTGTATCCGAAAGGAGGAATCAAACCTTATTAGATATGATTCAATCTATGATAAGGTATACATATTTGCCTATTTTCCTTTGGAGTTTTGCATTATAAACTACTACTTACATCCTAAGTCGTGTTTCACCTAAGTCTATTTCTGTCACACCAAATGAGATACGGAATAGGAAGGCACCAAGTCTTAAATGTTTTAAGATTTAGGGATGCCTAGCTTAAAAAGTTAAAATGAACAAATTAAATGCAAGGTCAATTCAAGGCAAGTTTATTAGATATCATAAAGACAATTTACGGCATTTTTTTTATCTTCCTATTGAACAAGTTATTGTAACTAAAGATGCCATATTTCTTGAGAAAGAGTTTCTATAAAAAGGTGGTAAAGGAAGGATGATAGCATTAAAAGAGGAATATTCAAATGAGGCCAATCAAGCATATCAAATGGACATTGATCAACCCCAAAAGTATACTCCCACTGAAAATATCATTACACCAATTTGTAAAAGATCATGTAGAGTATCTCATCCGTCGAAAAGATAATATTTTCTACATAATATGCAAGAGTTGCACACTCATAAAGAAAGAAATCATGATGATGATCCTATAATAAAAGCTTTATTAGATAAAGATTCTTCAAAATGGCTTGAAGAAATGAAAGCCAAAATGGATTCCATGTACACATACCACGTCTGGACACTTGTTAATCCACCTGAAGGTATTATACATATAGGTTATAAATGGGTCTTCAAGAGAAAGATTGGTGTAGATGGAAAGGTTGATACCTATAAAGCAAGGCTTATAGTGAAAGGGTTTTGTCAAAGGCAAGGGGTTGACTACGAGGAAACCTTCTTGTTGGTAGCCATACTTAAATCCATTCGAATACTTCTCACTATAGCTACACACTATGATTATGAGGTTTGATAAATGGATGTCAAAAGTACTTTTCTCAATGGTTATCTTAAGGAAGAGATTTATATAAAATAGCTTAAAGGTTTTGAATCTAAGGAAGGTTCCAAAGTGTGCAAACTTAATAGATCTATTTAATGTCTAAAGCTAGCTTCAAGGAGTTGGAATCATCATTTTAATGAAGCCATTTGATCTTTTAGTTTTATAAAAAATGAAGATGAGACTTGTGGGTATAAGAAGGTTAATAGGAGCTAACTCTCTTTCCTAGTCCTAAATGTTGATGATATTTTATTAATCAAGAGTGACATTGGTATGCTTACAAATGTGAAACTATTGTTATGTAAAACTTTCTCAATGAAAGACTTAGGGGAAGTTACCTATATTCTTGGCATTCGAGTCTACAAAAATAGATCGAGAAGAATGATAGGCTTATCCTAAAGTCTTTACTTAGAAAAGGTGTTGAAGAGGTTGAATCTGCTTAATTCCAAGAGAGGATTGTTACCATTTAGGCGTGGTATCCATTTATCCAATTGTATGTTACCTAAAACACCTAAGGAAATGGAGCAAATGGCTAAAGTTCTTTATGATTCAATTATAGGAAGCTTAATTTACACTATGTTATTAGTGTGACTAGCAAGTTTTAATCCTATCTAGGTTTAGAACATTTGATAGTTATTAGACAATCTTTAAGTACTTGAGAAGGACCAAAGATTTGATCTTAACTTATGGAGGAGGTGATCTATAAATAATGGTTTCATGAATTTTGATTTTTAATCTGATAATGATAGAAAGTCTATCTTTAGGTTTGTTTTCACTTATAATAGAGGTACAATGAGCTAGAAGAGTTCCAAATGAAGTGTCACTATTGATTCCACTATATAAGCTTAGTATATAGCTATAGCAAGAGCTGCTAAAGAAGTTGTTTGGATTAAGAAGTTTGTTACCGAACTAAGATTTGTACCTTCCATTGAATCCCTGAATCCTCTCTATTGTGACAATAATGGAGCCATTGATTTACTTTAGCAAACAAACCAAATAGAAACAACATATATATTAATAATTTAATACTTTAATTAATATTTCATATTAATTAAGTATAAATTAATAATTAAACCTTTACTTAAATTAGATTTCATGATATGCTAGAATCATTGCTTAAAGCATAAATCCAATTCCATTAATCTTTATTAATTTGATTAGACACTTTAATCAATAATTAGATTAATATTGGTGGTGATTTGGTAAAACTATTTTAGGTGTGACTTACTAGGTTTATGTCTAATTAGCAATGAGAAAATAATATCAACTTTTTATATTATTTGAAAGTCCTTTAAAATCTAAATGTGCAAATTCCACTTATACATATTTAGTTCTTATAAGTTGTGAGTGACTAAAATCCAATCATACCCTTTGGTCATAATTACCGTGCACTAAAATCCATTCATTAGAAGATCTCTATATAGCCTAAAGTTATAGTTTAGTTAAACTTTAATAGTTGTATTATATGACATCATCTTAAGTTCTTATTCTTGAGAAAACATTACTAACACTATAAACAATTTTCTAGCACTAAAACACTTTTAAATTGTGTCATGTTTATCCTAGCTAGGAACTTATTCATAAAAAAAAAACTTATATAGCATAGGATATTATCTTAGTTCATTCTAGGCAACGAATCCCATATTGGTCGAACACGTATCCCTACATTTAACCAACTAAAGTTATCATATGCCATATACCCATGTGTGATTAACACAAGTATGTAAGCATTAATAAAACCTAACCACTAAAATATGGATGACTATGTCACCTCAGTTCAAAAGACTATACACACCATTATGACCTAGATTGTGATCATTGACTATAAATGAAAATCCATTTGATCACTAATCCAATATCACTGTTCGATCCACCTATCATATGAGAATTATTGACCTTAGCAATAATCAATCTTAATTTTGATCTTAACAAACTTAATTTTGAGCATTTAATTTGTTTGTTTAAGTGTGTATAAGTTAGGACTCTATTAGAAGTTAAAATGAAGTATGAATATCTTGGGCTGATTCAACCTTTAAGATTCAAGGTGGCTTTTGACATCCTTAGAGCTTTATAATGAAAAATTTATCTTCTTTGCATTTGAATTAAACATCTTGAGATTTTTTAATTGAGCTTAATTTTCAAAATATAAGTTCATTTGGGTATGCAAATATTGAGTCAAAGTCAACATATGCAGCTGCCATTTTAGATTGCACAGCTCTTAGTATTTCAAAAATATCTTGAGCTATAAAAATCCAATTAAGGTGATTCAAAATGATATGGAAATCTAATTCAAATATATACAAATTTTATGATAAAAAATATGGGCAAATTCGAAATTCTCCAATAGAAAATCACTGTTACAACTCATGCATAGTTATTTGATAATAGTCTGCCATTTTAGATTGCATAGCTCTTAGTATTTCAGCAATATCTAGAGCTAAAGAAGTTTAATTAAGGCGATTCAAAATTATATGGAAAGATAAGTCAAATATCTAAAAATTTTATGAAGAAAGTGTAGGCAAATTCAAATGTCTCTAGTAACTGATCATGGTTTCAACCCGTGCACAGCAGTCTAATAGCATTACTTGCAATACTTTAAAATTATAAATGTTGGATTCAAAATATAGATGTTGGACACATTATTTGCACCTCCAATAGCTATATTTTTAGTTTTTATCCATATAAATACCTCTAAGGCTGAATGGAAGTTAACACATTTTTTGCTTATTATCATTCTCTATCTTAACATTCATTAAAGCTCTCAAATTCTCAAATACTCGCTTTTTGTTTATAACTCTTATAAAATTTGGTTGTGTTTTAGAAATATAATTTCTCTTTATATTAAATCTTATGATAAATTAGTAGGGAAGTGAGATTTATTTCTAAAGGAATTGGTTTAAGTGTTGTCTATTAAAACACTTAGGATTTGGTTTTTCGAGTGAGCTTTGAAAACTCATGTTGTAAAGTTGTAAGAGTGAGCTATAAAAATCTTATGTAATTTCAATCTTGTGAATAAGATTTGGGTGATTGAAAATCCTAACTTGGGGATAATTTAGGTGGAGACGTTGGATTGTTGTTGAATTTAAACTCCTTAAATCATTGTGTTATTCATTCTTCCTTCCTAACATTCTTTCAATTCTTGCAAAGAATTATTTTTAATTTCAATTTTTATTTAATAGCCATATTCACCACCCCCCCCCCCTTTTAGGGCTTTTTTTAATTGGTATTAGAGTTTAAATTCTAAGAACTTCATTGCTAGAATACAAGATAATGGGAAGTGAATCATAAAATATTTCTTCACTTAAACCATTCTTTAATGGTAATGACTATCCTCATTGGAAGTTTAAAATGGAGCTATAACTTGATTGTGATTCCATCAAACTTTGGTATATTTTCTTAAAAGGTTAGGAACCACCTATAACTACCATCAATGGTGTAGTAACTACTCTAGTAAGGAGTTAATGGAACAACGAGCAAAAGGAAGAAAATCATAAAAATAAAAAGGCGATGATCACTCTAGTCTCTTATATGATAAGGGAAAAGGAGGCAAACTTCAACATTGCATGTCGACCAAGAAAATATGGGAGACCTTGGAAAATCATTTTAAAGGCAACGTGCAATTTAGAAGCAAGAAGGTTCAACTTTGCATGCATGAATACAAACATTTCAAGATGAAGCGTCATAAGTCAATTGTGAAGATGACAAATCAACTCAATGCTCTTATCACAACCCTAAAGAAACTAGGAAAGCATTTCTCCAAGGAAGAAGTAAACAACAAGATTATAAGGATCCTACCTAAGAAGGATTGGGAATCTCAGGTTACTTCAATTGAGGAACCTCAAGACCTCTCAACTCTTTCTACCAATGTGCTTATCAGAAAGCTCTTAACACATAAGCTAACAATTAAGCAAAGAGGTGAAAAGGAAAAAGGAAAAGGAAGAGAAGAAAAAGAGCATTGCCTTAAAAGATTCACTAAATGATAGTGAAGAAGAAAATGTTAAAGGTTATGGTGATGAAGATGATGAAATTGCCATGCTCACTAAAAACTTTAAGAAGTTCTTGAAAAATAAACATTCATCAAGAACAACAAACTTTAATAAGAAGTATGAAGGAGAAGATAAAAAAAACCAAAGATGTGATTTCCTATGAATGCAAGAAACCAGGTCACATCCGAAGTGAGTGTCCCAAACTCAAAAACAAGAGCAAAGGAATAAAAGAGAAAAGGAGGGCATTTAAGGCAACTTGGGATGACTCCTCCAAATCGAAAACAGAAGAGGAACAATAAGAAGTAGCTAACCTTTGTTTTATGGCTCTTGAAAGCAAAAAAGAGATACCATATATTTCTAATTCTTCATGTGATTATGATTATTGTAATGATGATGATGAAGATGATGATGAATATAATAATGATGATGATGATGATGATATTGAAAGCTCTATGATAAGGAAACTCTTGCTTAAATGCAAAAAATTATTATCTCAAAAGAAGCATTATAAGCATGATTTATCTAGCCTAACCAAGGAATTCAAAAAAATTGAAAAATGAATTTTCTAATCTTGTTAAAATAAATTATAAATTGTCTAATGATTTGAAAACTTCAAATTCCTTGAAAGATCAACTTAAGAAAGCAAATGATGAAAATCAAAAGCTTTCTAAAGAAGTCTTAAATTTGAAAATTTCCATTGAGAAACTCATAAAGGGAAAAGAATATTTAAATAATATTCTTGACTCACAAAAATTCCACAGAGATATACATGGAATTGGGTATACCAATGAAATAGCTTCTTCTTCATCATCACATGTTAATTTGTTAAAGCCTTAAATAATTTTGCTCTTTCTACCTCAAAACAAAATGAGACTCGAGCTTTCAAAGCTAAAAGATATCATGTGTTAAACAATAAATGAAAGCTTTATAAGACTCAACCTTATATGACACAAAGAGGAAAGCATCATACTAGGAAAACACAACCTAAACATGTTTACATATCACTAGACACAATACTCATAAGCATGTTGCACAACATAATGCACCTAGACATATTGCACAAACCTATCAAAATACACATTGTCATTGCCAATGCATGTCTCACACAATGACTCAAAAGAACTTTAGGAGACACACACCACAACATCAACAAAGGCATGTTTTACACATTAGGAATGCATATCCTCCTAGAAGAAATAATTTTGCAAATGTTGAATGCTCAAATTGCATGATCAAGGGACATACCAATAATGTGTGCTTCTATATAAGACTGCACATGAACTTGCTTCCTATGGACTATCTTGAAACTAACCAACCTAAACCATAAAAGGTTTGGGTTCAAAAGAATGCTTAAATTATCTTGTGTAGGTGTGCTTAAAGTCCACAAGAGTAAAAATAAAATGGTATCTTAATAGTGGATGCTCAAGGCATATGATGGGAGATAATGAGCAATTCAATAAGTTTGATGCTAAGGATTGAGGACACGTTACTTTCGAGGACAATGCAACATGAAAGATTATTGGCATTGGAGAAATTGGTAATCCTTAATCCTTAACTATACACTATATGTTGCTTATTGATGGTCTTCAACATAAGTCAATTATATGATATGGGAATAAGGTCACTTTCTATCCTAAGAATTGCTTTAATAGTAGTCTTGATAAACACAAAGTAATTTTTAGTGGTGAAAGAGTTGATAATGTTTATGTTATTGATTTGAATAAGATTGATAACAAAGATATTAAATGCTTGATGTCAATTTCCCATGACACATGGACATGGCATAGAAGGTTAGGATATGCAAATTTTAAGCTATTGAATGATCTTTGAAAACATGAACTTATATTTGGTTTACCTTGGCTTGCATTCATTAAGAATAAACCTTATGATGCTTGCCAAAAGGGAAAACAATCAAAGTCCTCATTTAAGCTAAAAAATGTAGTGTCCACTTCTAAGCCACTTGAACTTATACATATGGATTCGTTTCGACCAACTAGAGTTGCTAGTCTTGGTGGTATATACTATGCATATGTATTAGTTAATGATTACTCTAGATTTAATTGAGTATGTTTCCTTGTTCATAAGAATGATGCATTTAAAGCTTTTGAAAAGTTTGCAAAAGGAGTTAAAACAAGAAAAAGGTTTTTGTATTTCTTTTATTAAAAGTGATTATGGAACCGAGTTTGAAAATGAATTTTTCAAAACATTTTTTGATGAAAATGGTATTTTACATACATTCTTTTTTCCTAGATCTCCTCAACAAAATGGGTAGTTGAAAAGAAAAATAGAACACTTATGGAAATGGCTAGAACAATACTTCATGAGTCTAATTTGCCTTTATACTTTTAGGCAGAAGCCATTAACACGTCTTACTACATATCAAATAGAGTTTTCAAAAGACCAATTTTTAATAAAACTTCTTATGAGCTATGGAACAATAGAAAATCCAAAATCTCATATCTAAGAGTATTCGGATGTAAGTGCTTTATATTAAACACCAAGGATAATCTTGGAAAATTTCATTCCAAAGCCGATGAAGGAATTTTCCTAGCCTATTCTATTTCTAGTAAAGTATATAGAGTTTTTAATAAGAGAACTCTAGTAGTTAAAGAGTCAATGCATGTTATATTTGATGAATCAAACTCATTTGATCCTATAAAGGATATTTGTAGTATTGATGATTTTATAGGTAACGATGAGATTGTGGAAACTCAAGAAGAAAATACTAATAAGCCTTTGGAACTTGAAGGTCCAAGCAAGGAGGACAATGAGGAAATGTCTCAACCTACCTTAAAGGATGAACTTCCAAAGGATTGGCAATTCAAGAAAGCTCATCCTCAAAACCTCATTATATGTGACACTACAAAAGGGGTAACTACTAGATCTCAATTAAAGTATATTGTTAATTTAGCCTTCATTTGTTAAATTGAACTCAAAAATATTGATAATGCTTTATGTGATGAATTTTGGGTCCTTGATATACAAGAAAAAGTTAAATCAATTTGAGAGAAATAAGGTTTGGACCTTGGTTCCTACACTGAAACATCATCCTATTATAAGTGTTAAATGGGTGTTTAGAAATAAGGGGAATGAAAAAGGTGTCATAACTAGGAATAGAGCTAAACTAGTAGCTAAAGGTTATAATCAAGAGGAAGACATTGATTATGATGAAACCTATGCCCATGTTGCAAGGTTAAAAGATATTATAATGCTACTTGCATTTGCATTATTTATGGATTTCAAAATTTATCAAATGGATGTTAAAAGTGCATTTTAAATGGTTTTATTGAAGAAGAGGTGTATGTTGAAAACCTCCAGGTTTTGAAAGCTTTGATTTTCCAAATTATGTATTTAAACTTTCAAAAGCATTATATGGATTGAAACAAGCTCCTAGAGCTTGGTATGAAAGATTGAGCAACTTTTTTTAGAGAAAAGTTTCTCTAAAGGAGAAGTTTATACAACTCTTTTCATAAAGAAATCCATGCATGATTTATTAATTGTTCAAATATATGTTAATGACATTATATGTGGTGCTACTAACCATTTCTTGTGTGAGGAATTCTTTAATTTAATGCAAGGAGAATTTGAGATGAGTATAATAGGTGAACTCAAATTCTTTCTTGGACTACAAATCAAGCAATGCAAAAATGGGATTTGCATCAATCAAACCAAGTATGCAAGAGACATTCTTAATAAGTTTGGCATGGATGGAGCTAAGATAAGTAAAACTCCAATTAGCACCACAACCAAACTTAACAAAGATAAGAATGGCAAATTGGTTTATGAAAAGAGATTTAGAGGTATGATCGGATCCCTTCTTTATTTAACTGCTAGTAGGCCCGATATTATGTTTGTAACTTACTTGTGTGCTAGATTTCAATCAAGTCCTAGAGAGTCTCATTTGAATGCAATCGAAAGAATTTTCAAATATCTTTTTGGTACAATGCATTTAGGACTTTGGTATCCTAGGAGTTCATCCTTTAACTTAATTAGTTATTCTGATGCGGACTTTGCTGGTAGTTTACTAGATAGAAAAAGCACTTTTAAAACTTGTCAATTTTTAGGACAATGTTTAGTTTCTTGGTTTAATAAGAAACAAGTTTCGGTTGCCTTGTCCACTGCTAAAGCTGAATATATCGCAGTAAGTCTTTGTTGTTCATAAGTTTTATGGCAAAAACAACAATTGTTAGACTATGGTGTAAAACTTTATCACATTCCAATCAAATGTGACAATACAAGGAATATTAACCTTAGCAAAAAAATCCCATTCAACATTCTAGAACTAAGTATATAGACATTGGACATCATTTCTTGTGTGAACATGTTCAAATTGGTGATATCTCACTTGAATTTTTTGATACAAATAATCAACTTACAAATATCTTCACCAAACCTCTAAATGAAGAGAGATTGATTTTCATTAAGCATGAACTTGGCATGATTTATGGTTCTAGTTTATCTTGATTTTATGTTTAATTGATGGTTGAACTATTTGGTGTGAAATCATGTTGTGCTTATTGATAACTTTGATTAATAAATGTTTTGATTTTGATCTTAAATTTTTTTTTAGTTATCAGTTTATATTTGGTTTATCATTTTAAATTTCCTTTTTCATTTCGTTAAAGAAATAATTTAAGTCTGCATGTGTACCTAGTTAATTTTTTTTTCAACATGTGTAATTTTTAATTTTAAAACTCCCTTAAAAAAATGTGTTTATATTAGTAACATATTATATTTTTATTTGATATAGGGGGAGAAAATTTGTTTAAATTTTTTCATGCATTTCAACATTGTAAGTATGGCTAATTTTATCATATATTATATGTGACAAAAGGCCTTATTTTGCTTACTTTGTTTATGTATGACATAAATTTTATAAATATTCTGTGTATCTTTGTTTTCATTTCCCTTTATATCTCTCTCTTTTCTTTTTGTTTTTGACAAAGGGGGAGAAATATATTTGAGCTTGTAATTTGTTACTATACATGTGTATCATATTTTATTATTGTTTTTATACAAACATAATTCATGTATAATTTTTTCTTAGGAATTGTTTTAATTTTTTACAAGGCATGAATATTTTTACAAAGATTTTGTGTATCTTTGCTTTATTCCTATAGGAATTTTGGTCCCTTTAGGTTCATTTCCCCTTATATCTCTCTCTTTTCCTTTTGCCTTTGTACAAAAAGAGGAAAATATGTTATGGATAATTAGTGTTTATTTTTTTAATATGTTAAGTGCTATATGATTGATTAACTAGCTAAACTCTATATGATCATGTGACAGTTAAGCTCATCTAGCATCAATATTATTGTTATATGTACTATTTTTGTCATGCATTTTTGTGGCACTATATGCATACATGTTTTAAATTATTTCTCCTTATTGCCTAACATTTATTTAAATGATCATGTTATCATATTTTATGTTTTTAATACATTTGGCACAAGAATGCTATGTTTTTATCCCTCTTGCTATATTTTATGTTATTTTTATTTTCTTCGTCAAGGAGAATAATCTATAAATTTATATTTCTTATCATGTTCATATTCATAGGGGGAGACATAAATAAATATATTTTATTTCATTTGGTATCATTATTATCACAAATATTATCATATACTTTACTTTGTATTATTTTTTATCAAACTCAAAATAAGTTCGTCAAAATCAAAAAGGGAAAGATTGTTGACCTTAGTAATAATCAATCTTAATTTTGATCTTAACAAACTTAATTTTGAGCATTTAATTTTTTTGGTTAAAGTGTGTATAAGTTAGGACTTTATTGGAAGATAAAATGAAGTATGAATATCTTGGGTTGATTTAACCTCTAAGATTCAAGGAGGCTTTTAACATCCTTAGAGCTTTATAATGAGAAAGTTATCTTCTTCACATTTGAATTAGACATCTTGAGCTTTCTGAATTAAGCTTACTTGTCAAAATCCGAGTTCATTTGGGTATGAAAATATTTAGTCAAAGTCAATATATGCAGTTGCTATTTTAGATTGCATAGCTCTTAGTATTTCATAAATATGTTGGGCTATAAAAGTCTAATTGAATGTCTCCATTAGCCAATCACGATTTCTACCCATGCATAGTAGTCTGACAACATTACTTTCAATAATTCAAAATTATAAACATTGGGTTCAAAATATAGATGTTGGACACATTACTTGCACCTCCAACAGCTATATTTTTTTGTGTTTATCTATATAAACACCTCTAGAGTTGAATGAAAGTTAAGACATTTTTTGCTTGTTATCATTCTCTATCTTAACATTCATTAAAGCTCTTAAATTCTCAAATATTCACTCTTTATTTATAACTCTTATGAGAGTTGGTTGTGTGTTAGAAATAGAATTTATTATCATCTTAAATCTTGGGATAGATTAGTAGGGAAGTGAGATTTATTTCTAAAGGAATTGGTTTAAGTGTTGTCCATTGAAACACTTGAGATTTGGTTTTTTGAGTGAGCCTTGAAAACTCATGTTGCAAGGTTGTAAGAGTGAGCCATAAAACTCTTGTGTAATCTCAATCTTATGAATAAGATTATATGTGATTGAAAATCCTAACTTGGGGATAAGTTAGGTGGAGACGTAGCATTATTATTGAATTTGAACTTCTTAAATCATTGTGTTCTTCATTATTCCTTCTTAACATTCTTTCAATTCTTGCAAAGAATTATTTTTAATTCCCATTTTTATTTAATAGCCTTATTCACCCCCCCCTCCTGGCCTTTTTCAATATCCACATGTCTATTTTGATATCTCATATAAGGTAACATGAGACTCACTACCTACCAATATTAGTATCACATACTAATCAAGGAAAATAAACATAGATGATAATCTAATTAATATTATCTAAATATTAATTCACTGACAATGAACATTTTATAGCATATGTACTAAATAAATTTGTAACTCATATTATCAATTCTTTATAATAAATTTATTTAACCAAATGCTAATGGATAAATATTTAATTAAATAAACACTTTAAATAATAGAATATTATTTTATTTTCATTTGGGTTACTTTACAATGTCAAAAATTGTAATTGGCCTCTACGACATACCACATATACTAACATACATCTCAAAACATGTCAGGTTTAACTTTAAATCTCGAAGTTTGATTTCTAGTAATGTTAACATCCTTCCATACATATATGTCAGATTTCTAGTAATATTGACATCCTTCCGTTCATAGATAAATTCCTTCACTATCATATTTATTCTTTTGTCAATACTCATTGTTACTGAGTTAACACTATTTCTCCTAACTTCCTCATCTTTAACTTCTATAACAATAGACTTTCCAACACGTTACATTTCTTTATCAATCGTTCCTATAAAGTCACCAATTAGTATCACCTTAGTGTTTCCTTAGCACTATAACATAAAAGAAATCATAAATTCTAACTATATTAATTAATAAGCCTACTTTATAAGTTTTAATGTTTAGAAATAACCAAACGCATAAATTATTTTACAATGAACTTTTTAATAATTTCCACTTAACTCACATTTTATTCATAAATAAATTTATCTATTATTACTATCACTTTAGGCTTATCTCTTAATAATTAATTAAAATTATGTTTCAACATATCTATAGATTCTCTTATTCTAAACTTTATAAATTTATGCTTTTAAGCATTTAGAATTATTCTAATAAACAATACAATTAAGTATTCCAGAGTGCTAGTTCATATTCTCAAGAATATAATTTTAAGAGTACACATGCTCAATTTTACTAATTTACAAAATCATAGGCTATTATCGATGTGGCAGGTAACATTCGGCACATCGAGGGTTCATCACATTTGTATGCACACAGATAATACCACTTGGATTTACCACGATAACATATTGAATCTCAAGCACTATCCAAACACAGTTTGACGTCTCGTAGAACCCAACCATACCTCAAGCATGCTCTTACTACAACATTTTCAACCATACATACACATGATTTTGCTTCAATTTTTCTTCTTCGTACAATGGACATCCAACGTGTTTTGGTTATTACTATCTTCCATCATTTTACTACTGAATATGTTTTTTAATTATAGTTATCATTATTAAATAAATTATTTTTAGTCATTGTTAAAAACTATTAGTAATATTATGAAATTTTGTCAGAATTATATCAATATTATGAGAAATTTCAATACAAACTCGTTTAAGACTAGTACTTTAATATTCATGTTATGTAGAAAGTTTAGGCTTAATTACAATATATATATTTTTTATTTAACATTCTTATTGTTTCATTCTTATAGATGATTAAGGGAATTTCTAATTTACTTAAAGGATTGAACCACAATGATTTATCTTAATTCTAATATATATGATTTATAAATGTAGTTGATCAAAAGAATAATCTTATATCCCAACAAGAATTTAGGTGGCATATGAGATTTGAAGTTCAACCCAATTTATTTTATGTATTTTTATATTTTTTTTAAGAGATTCATTATATTTAATAATCTTTACTAAAGATCTAACCCACGTAGTAAAGGAACTAAGCTCAACAACATAATTTATGGATTATTTCTCAGCAAATTCATACAACACTTTCAATAGAGTTAAAAATTTTCCTCTCAGAAAATCCAAATTTCCTAGTCTCAACTATATATATATATATATATATATATATATATATATATATATATATATATATATATATATATATATATATAATTTAAGTTTGAATTTTGTTGTTATCAAGATTTTTGAATTTCAAGAAAGTTTTAAAGGAGTAAATCATGTTTCAACAGGGAACTACTGTAGTAGAGGCAATTGTAATTAAATTGATAAAAATACAAGAAGAATAAAGAGAGAAAACTCTTATATAAGAGAACATCAATAATATATTTAGATTTTAAAGAATGGGTACTCATGTTTCAAACAAACATGAGGTTAACAAAAAGCAAGGTTAAGATCATACAAGGAAAGAATTAAAATCAAATTGCAATACATATTTAGAACTTATGTTCATAATCAATTTTAGCAAACAAAGGGAAGAATAAAATTGATCAAGTTACATCTCAAGTAATAGAAAATGAAACAAATCTATAAACAATCATAACTTAACTAGTTTACAAATTGCAAACGACAACAAAAATTTCACAAAACTTAAGTACATAAGGAGTCTTTTCATACAAAAATTAGCATATAAGAAAGAAAAAATTACAAATTTAGTGTCTCAACTTTTCAATTTTTTCTATTTAACTCTAACCTTTATTTTTTGCAATCAAGTGTCTCAACTTTTGAAAACCATACCAATATAATGTCTTTGATCAATTTTGATGTTGATTGTGTGCTCAGTCATATCAAACATGACCCACTTTTGTCCCAGTTATTAGCCATGTCATTTGCCACATGTGTTGTGTTATTTAAAGGACAAAATTACTGTTATTCAGTCACCCTCCATGTCTTTAACAAAAAGTAATATTAAGGTTATTTTTGTCAATTCATAATCTTTAACAAAGGTAAATTTGTCATGTAGTTAATGAAATACACATGGCTAATAACTAGCATAAAAGTGAGTCTCATTTGATCTAACTCGGCACCCAATCAACATCAAATCTGCCAAAAGCACTACATTAGTATGTTTTTATAAAATTCATACACTTTATTGAAAAAAAAAAATTGGACACTCAAATAGAAAAACCTAAAAAGTGGAGACACTAAATTTGTAATTTTTCCTATAAGAAAGTAACTTTGACACAATAGAAGAAAAACAAATGAAATGAAAGAGGAATAACTAATTCTTTTATAACCAAGGTAAGAAGAAGAAAAAATTCAAATCTAAGAATTAGTAAGAAGTGTGAGAGATAGAGAGATTTAAGGGTTTCTAAACTACTCACTAGTTTGCACTTAATCCTCGCCTTCTTCTCAACTCTGCATTTTTTTAATGAAAAAAAGTAAAGTGATAATTATGGATTTTATAGTTCAACTACTAAGGAGTTAACAAGAAAATGATGTTGTATGGGTGATAGTTGATTGATTGACTAAGTTAGCGCATTTCCTACCAATCAAGGTTAGTTGTAATTAAAATAAATTGGTTGAATTATATATTAAGGAAGTGATAAGGCTACACGAAACACCAATATTAATAGTATTGGATCATGACTTAAGATTTACATCACAATTTTGACCGAGTTTATAAGAAGCTTTAGGTACAAAGGTGAAATTTAGCACTGCAATTCATCCTAAAACAGATGGACAATTAAATGATACCTTGAGAGCCAATGCCTTAGATTTCAAAGGCAACTTGGATAAGCAAATACCATTCATGGAATTTTATTATAACAATAATTATCAAAGTAGCATTGACATGGCACCTTTCGAGGCTCTATATTGATGGAAGTGTAGAACACCAATTTGCTGGGATGAAGTTAGTAAAAGAAAGCATTTACATTTGGAGTTTGTCCAATTGACTACGAATAACATACATGGTTTAGGTTAATCTAAAGGTAGCCTAACATAGGTAAACAAGTTATGCAAACCTAAAATAAGACGATATTGAATACAATCTTGGTGATAAGGTGTTTTAAAAATTTTGTCGTGAAAAAGTGTAATAAGATTTTATAATGTGAAAAATTAAGTCCAAGATACATTGGATCATGTGAGATAGTTGAATGGATTGGACTAGTAGCTTATCAATTAGTTTTGCCACTTAGTTTAGCTGCAATTCATGATGTTTTCCACATGTCAATGTTAAAGAGGTACAGAAGCGATCCTTCTCACACACTATAACAACAACCAATAGAAATGAAAAGAAATCTAAGTTATGAAGAGGAAAGCATAGCTATATTAGCTAGAGATCAACAAGGATTAAGAAATAAATTCATTCCTCTAGTTAAGGTTTTACGAAGAAATCATTCCCATAAAGAAGCTACATGGGAGCAAGAATAGGATATTAGGCAGTTGTATCCACAATTGCTACCACTATGTGTAAACTAAGACATATAAGTACTACTACTTAAATTTTGAGAATGAAATTCTTTTAGTAAGGTGAGAATTGTCATGTTTGTACTTGATATTAACCTTAAATTATGAACAAATACATAAATGAAATACATGAATAATAAATAAAAATAAATTAGAATCAATACTTGTATATATAAAATTATTATTTTATATATACAAGTATTGATTCTAAAATCAACTTTAAAAAAAGGAGTTTATTCCTAAATTTATCAACAACAAAAAACTAGGTCACCAAAAACATTTTATTTTGAAAAGAAATAATATAATTTCTGGCAAAATATCTACAAAGACTTGTTTATAAGTTTTTTATGGTCAATCTTGAAGTTTGGTATATTAAAATCCTTGATTTCTTATCATTGATATAGTTTAGGACCTGAGAATTTATTGAATTCTTATGAAGTTAGTTCTAAAAACGTAGGTTGGCTTTACATGCACACTTTTGAAGGTCAGAAATAAATGATAACAATAACATAATAATTCTTGAACTGGGAACTTAATTGTATAAACAAACTCTAAAATTATAATAGGTGTAGCTAAACAAATATGTGAAATGGGTATAAGAGATGTTGAGCTTTAATAGGGAATTTACTGTGTTTAAGTTTCTTTACAGCTTCAGTTTAAACTGCAATTTTGCCTGGACAGTAAAGAGAGGTAGCACCTCTTCTTCTTAAGATGAATGTTTATTCATTTAGACAAAAGAATTGGTTGTGCTAGCAATTTCCTAAAAGAGTAGAAGTTTTCCTTTGTTGTTGTATCCTCATCTGTAAAGCAGGGAAAAAAAAAGAATTTTCAGAATGTATAATTATATTCTATCTTTAACCAAAGCAATGAGCCAACTTTAAGACTAATACAAAATTCAAATTTTTAAGTGTTGTACTACTTGGATTGGGTTGTTTTAAAATAAATAGAATTAAACTATATATATATATATATATAAAGGCAAACCCACTAGCTTGAAATTCTCATATCTATATATACATAGTTAGATTTTTAAAACAAGACAATTATGACACCCAACCCCATACGCACCCCTATTAGAATGTTACCCTCAAACATCTAATAAGGAAGCCTAAAGGATAAGGCAGCACTTCTAAGAATTAGTACTTAAATGTTAAAACTTAATCTAAATAAAACCATAGTTATGTCTGAAGGAATAAATAATTGTAAGAAGGATAAGTTTTTTTCTTTTTTTTTTATAAAAATATTCTAAACACTATGAATTCAAGTTTTTATTTAACTGGATTCCACTACTATTGTTTCCAGTCTTGACTTAAATATCTAAGACTCTAAATAAGCAATAATTATATATAATGCAATATTTAAGAGAATAACTAGAGGCTACCATTTATTTCTAAACTATTCACATTCGTATATACAATCCTGCTTAAGTGCTAAAGTACTAATTACAGCCTAAATACATACAATTATTTGCACCAAAATATAAAGGTTGCAATCAACTGCAAGAAGCAACCTATACCCAAGTGTCATATAAACATTATAGGGTCACACAATCCAAAAAAGGATAAAAAGAGCACTTTCAAGTCACCATCAGCTCTAATCGAGGATTAGAGAAACACGGACATCAAAGGCAATCTCGTGTGTCAGTAGGACCACCATAATAACATTATCTCCATGGTTCTCTCTTACTATCAGGGTATGGAATGGCACAATTGCAGGCTCCACCTACACCTTCCAATCTAATATTGTATTTACATTGTGCCCTAAGGAGTACTTAATCACTGTCTCACCTTCTTGCACATCTTAAACTCATAATCATAAAATTGCATGACATCTTTGCAACTTTTAAATAAATAAACAAATAACTCTTAACTATAATAATATAGTCAGCCTGAAAAAGAAATAATGAGTTGTGAGTATTTTTAAAGAAAATACCCAATGAATGAAAAGAGCAAACAAGAAAGAGGGATCGCGAAAAGAAAAAGAAACTAATAAATTACAAAAGAATTACATTTATTAAATAATTAAGTACAATATCGAATATTCATATTATTCCAAGATTTAATTATCCTGTAAGGTCTTAAATTTCAATTAATGGTTATTGATTATCCTTGCTAATTTAATTAAAGACTATAATAAAATTATTAATCACCCATTTCAATATGTGCATTTGTGCTCGTTAATTTATTTAATTATTAAACTCATATAAATTGAGAATTTATCTTTGATGACTACTAGAAATATGCTTAGAGGTTAATATTTGAGTTATATTAACCCAATAATTAGACCCTCGGTGTGCCTGTAACACTCGATATCCACTTGTACATGTGCATTTGTGCTCATTAATTTATTTAATTATTCAACTCGTTTAAATTGAGAATTTATCTTTGCTGACTATTAGCAATATGCTTAGAGGTTAATATTTCAGTTATATTAAGCCAAAAATTATTCTTGAAACACATATTGAAATGGGTGATTAATAATTTTATTATATTCTTTAATGAAATTAGCAAGGATAATTAATGACCATTAATTGAAATTTAAGGCCTTAAAGTATAATTAAATCTTAGAATAATATGAATATTCGATAATTTACTTAATTATTCAATAAATGTAATTCTTTTATAATTTATTAGTTGTTTTTTTCTTTTCATGATCCCTCTTTCTTGTTTACTTTGTTTACTCACTGAGTATTTTCTTTGAAAATACTCACACCTCACTGTTTCTTTTTCAGGCTAACTATATTATTATGTTTAAGAGTTATTTGCTTATTCATTTAAAAGTTACAAAGATGTCATGCAATTATATGATTATGAGTCGAGATGTGCAAGAAGATAAGAAGCTGATTAAGTACTCCCTAAGGCACTCTATAGATACAATATTAGACTGGAAGGTGTAGGTGGAGCCTGCAACTGTACCATTTTGTACCCTGACAATAAGAGAGAACTATAGAGATTGCATCATTATAGTGGTCCTAGTGACATATGAGATTGCCTTTGATGCCCTTGTTTTTCTGATCCTCGACTAGAGCTGATGGTGACCTCAAAATGCTCTTGTTGTCCTCTTTTGGATTGTGTGACCCTATGATGTTTATATGACTATGGGGTATAGGATTACTTCTTGTAGTTGATTGCAACCTTATATTTTGGTGTAAATAATTGTATGTATTTGGGTTGTAATCAGTACTTTGGCACTTATGTAAGATTGTATATATAGATGTAAATAGTTTTAAAATAAATAGTAGCCTCCTATTGTTCTCCTAAATATTATGTTATATATAATTGTTGCTTATTTAGAGTCATAGATATTTAAGTCAAGACTGGATACAATAGTAATGGAATCCAGTTAAATGAAACCCAATCAACTTATCTCAATGAGTGTTATATATATATATATATATATATATATATAACACCCATTGAGATAATAATAAAAATATTAAAAACACCTTTATTACTTGAATTTAATTATAAGTATCCCTTAATATTAGGAAAATTATTTTTTAATATTCATAATTCTTAGTATATTTATCATCAATATTATGAATTTCATACATTATGTGACCATAAAATAAAAATACACGAATTAATTAGTTTTCAACTACGCTATTGGATGCGTAGTGGGTTCTATATAATAGAAGAAGAAAAATAAAAAGAAAACAAAAATAATATTATAGAAAACACAACTTTAGAATTAAACTGTGATATAGAAGTATACCAAATACAAATAGAATAATAGAAAAAACAAATAATTTAGAATGAGAAAACCCCTTAGAAAAATAGGAAAAACAGATAATAATTATACCAATAAGAATTAAAAAATAAAATTATAAAATTATAAAAAGCAACACTAATAACATTAAAAGAATATGAAATTCATATTCACGAAATGTTAGAAAAATAATTTTGTAATCCGTCTACTAACCAACATAGTTGCAATGCCTTTATAGTAAATAAACACTCTAAACAAGAAAGAGGAAATACTAGATTAGCGATAAATTACAAACCACTTAATAATCTATGTAATAGATATTCTTATCTAATACCAAATAAATATGTATTATTTAAAAATTAGAAAATAAAAATTATTTTTCCATTTTTATTTAAAATCAGGATTTTATCATTATAAGTTACAAGAAAAACATTTGACAACATTTATTACACCTCAAGGTTTATATGAAATGAATGTTTTAGCATTTCCATATTTAAATAGTCTTGCTGAATTTTAGAAATTTACTAATGAAATGATAAAACCATTAAAAGAATTTACATTAGTATATATTGATGATATTTTTATATTCTTTAATACATTAAAAGAACATTTTAGACATATGTTGTTATCTGCAAAAAGATGTAAAGAAAAATTATTAGTTTTAGCAAATGGAAAAAGTAAGATAGCTAAAACATAAGTAAAATTTTTAGGATAAATAATTAATAATAAAAGAATTAAATTACAACCTCACATAGCCCAGAAATTATTAGAATTTTCTAAGAAAAACATAAAAGAGACAGTTACAATCACTATTATGATTATTAAATGTATATAAAGAATATATTCTAACCAGTTTTAATAAAAAAAATTAAAAAAGAATGAAAAGTTAGATTGGACAAAAAAATGAATTATTAGTAAAAAATAAATAAAAGAGATCTCTAAAAGATTCCACTCTTATCACTACCAATAGGACCATATGAATGGATAGTAACAACATAAGCAAGTGACATAGGATGGGGAGCAACTTTAACTTTTACAGAAAAGGATAAAGATCCAAAATTTTGTAAATACAGTTCAGGCACTTTTAACCAAGCAGAACAAAATTATTCTTAAAATGAAAAAGAAATATTAGCAGTAAAAAAAATAATAAAAAGCTTTCAGTTAATGATTTGTAAATCTAAATTTATTATAAAACGATAATTGAACGATAATATTTTAGTTAAAAAGAATACCATCTAATAATTTCAATAAAAGGATTTTAAAATGGCAATCTTATTTATCAAATTATGCCTATAGTACTAAATATATAGAAAACAAAAATAATTTTTTTTACTGATTTCTTATCTACAACTAACAATAATATTATTTCAAATGGACCAGTTTCTTAATAAACATCTAGCATTAGAATAAAAACTGAACCAAATTTTGTCAAAGAATGAAAAGCTAAAGCATCTTATATCATAACTAACTTATGAAAAATTTGATTCTGAAGAAGATTTCATCATAATAGTTGAAAATAATACTAAGCAGAGCAGCAAGGAAGTAGATCCAAAGAAGAAGAAGAAAGTAAGTCCAAATTAGAAGAAAATATTAAATCCAAAGAAGATGAATTAGGAAAAAGAATTTTTTAGTACATAATCGAATCAAGTTATTCAGAAAAAAGTTAAAGAATAACCAAATGGCGATTCGTTTATAACAGTCACTTATCACAAAAATAATTATTTTAAAATTTTATTTACTTTGATCCAATAAATATCAGGACCAAAATCTAATATTTCTTAGATGAGTTTAGTATGCTGGAAGAATTTTAGCAAAGTTATTATTTACCAAACTACAAATCCAAACACATTACAAAATTTCTATGATTATGAGTTACTTCATAATATATATCCAAGTCTTAATCATGAAGAACTCAGCAAACTACCAGCATGTATCCAATAGGCCAAAGAGATTCCAAAATAATAAATAGATATGTATAAGACTTTATGAAATAATTTCAGAATTTCAAAGAGATCAATCTTTGTGCCAGCCAATGACAGTCCTCAAATTAGGAACAGCCCAAGAACCATTGATGGAGAAACAAATTAAAGAAATTACAGAATATGAGTTTTAGAATAATATACCTTTTATCAAATTCATTAACATTAAAATAATTTATGAATAATTAAAGATGGCAATACAGTCCAGCCATTGGGAGTGCTATTTTTATAGTAGAATTCTTATTTACTCCAAAAGCAATCAAGAACAAATGAATATACCAAAATATTAAAAGCATGGTACAAATCATTTGTAGAAGGAAAAGTTATGGCCTCAGACGAATCATGTAGACAGTATTGTAGATTGATGATATCAAAAGAAAAACATTATTGTGCTTTTTGTAAAAATAATATGCCAACAACCAATGCAACTGTCAAGAAGTTAGTATTACCGACATAAATAAAATAAAGGGTATTGTAAGAATGTAAAATAGTGCCAAGTGTTGTAGAATATAAAATAGTGTCAAATGTACAAAAGAAAAAAGAGAATTGTGAAGATAGTCAAAAAGGCTAGTTCTAATAAATCTAGGTGTAAAGAAGTCAAGTTAATAGTACTACTTATGTGTCAACAAAGTTTAA
Organism: Mallotus nudiflorus; assembly: GCA_947683625.1. Classification (NCBI taxonomy): domain Eukaryota; kingdom Viridiplantae; phylum Streptophyta; class Magnoliopsida; order Malpighiales; family Euphorbiaceae; genus Mallotus; species Mallotus nudiflorus. Next base: position 191,007 of record CANTUR010000793.1, on the reverse strand, counting down.
GTAAAATAAATAAAGAAAAGTGTAGAAGCATAGATATTTTAGGACTACTCTTATAGATATATATAATGTAAAGAACATAAGAAAATATATATGAATAAAGTTTCCATAAGTTCTTATTATATTATGAGTAGAAAGCTATCTCTTTGTAAATTCTCTTACTCTTGTTATATTTGATCTATGGTTTGAATACTTGTATGAATTAATTATTCACAATTATATTAATTATGTTTTGTGAAATTTTAATTTATATGGTCAATTTTGATAGTTGTCTATTATTTAGCAATTAGTATGTCTTTCATGCATATATATATATATATATATATATATATATATATATATATATATATATATATATATATATATATATATATATATATATATATATATATATATATATATATATATATATATATATATATATATATAACTCAAGTTCATAAGGTACTAACATAGCAACATGGTGTTTCACCTATAGTTGGCCACTATATGACAAGGGAAAACTTAATTTCTATCCACTGTCCAGCATAAATAATAAAAATTAATAACCCAATTAACATGTCATCAAAATACATAGCTTCATATCTCCTCATTTGTCCAATTATCCTAATGTAACTTAAAAGGAAGAATTTCTAAATTAATTATATTAAGTGATACCATCTAATATATTCCCGCCTAGTTAAGGGCTTTTTATCTCCTGAACAGGGACACTTGGATTAGGAAGAAGGCAGAATCCGTCTGGGATGGGGACTACCCCAAAGAGGAATCTTAAGCAAAGAAGGAACACTCTCCTACCAAGATTATGATTCACTATCTCACAAGCAATTTGACTCCTCCCAGGTTTAAGTATTACTATATATAGAACCCCATATCCCTTATAAAGGGGCATCTCATTCTCATATATTCTAGCTTCAAGTGTTCTTCCTACTTCTATTCTTTAACTTAGGCATCGGAGTGTTTGTGGGGACTCTCCCCACCTCTCACCTTGCCTTCTATTCGTGGATTGCAGGATACCAAGCCTAAAAGTTCTAGAAACCAATTATCAAGTGGTGCCGTCTGTGGGAACTCCTTGGGAAAAGCCATTCATTTACTTGCTAAGCTAAAGACATCCTCATTATAACTTCCAGCCCACCACAAACCTTGACTCCTGAAGCCGGCACCAACCCTTCCACACCTATCCCTTTGACTGACCTCTCAAACCCTCTCCTAGCAATAGTGGTTCCAGCTACTTTTCATCATACTGGAGCTTCATCCGAACATACACCTCCACTCCCCGACAACACCTAAAGATACCCGTCCTTGGGCACAGACCTCCCATATTACGCTCCTCTAAAACACCATTGCTCAATACCTTCTATACCCTTTCTGAGTTTAACAGAGACACCAACAATAACCACACCAAACTTAAACATTGTAAACCAAACACTCAACCTCAACCAAACTAGCAAGGAAGTCATGATAAAAGATATCTATGCACAGATAGCTTTGATGCAAAGATAGCTTTAATGCAACAACAGCTAAACGCTATAATGCAGAGTGGGCATTCCGAACCAGCTCAAAATGATGATAACACAACACCTCGGTAGGCCCCGGGGACGAGCATGGGAAAGGGTAAAGCGCCGGAAAGGGAGTGTAGTTCAATAATTCTGGCTCTCGATGATTTAAAGATAGCTTAAAAGGTTGAAGAAGCAATATATAAAGCCCGGACCAAACCAAGAAAGGAAGAAGAATGCATTATGGACAGCGGAATTCCATTTGTTAGAAGAATAATTTAGACAGAGATCCCTACTAAGTTCATAATCTCACCGTATGACTAGTATGACGGGATGGGAGATCCCATCAGCCACATGCCGCCATTCCGAAGATGCTGCTCCAGAATGTAAATGATGGAATCATGTGTAGAGTTTTTCCAAGCACACTCACAAAGAACGCTCAAAAGTGGTTTCATCGACTCCTGGAGAATTCTGTCACTTCTTTTGAGGATCTGGCGGAACAATTTCATATCAGATTCATCACCAATATTCCCCCAGCCAAAAACATCAATGATCTTTGAATGTGCCAGCAAGAATTTAATGAATCTTTATGAAGTTATCTTGACCATTTCAATAAAACAACCATGCAAATTGAGCATCTTGTCGATGAAGTTGCCATAGAAGCTTTGAAAAATGGCACTAGACTCAGCAAGCTTAAAGATAAAATAATGACCAAAGAACCGAGTACCTTTGCAGAGGCAATGCGATGGCGGTCAGGATGATAAAAATGGACGAGGATAGAAGGATGCGACGGGAGGAAAAGAAGCCATCGATCAAGGATGAACGACCCAAACACAAACGAGCAGGCTTCCTACAAACAAATTTCAGAAATCCAACATAAAGATTTGATAGGGAAGCGGATAGATACACATCCCTGAACACCTCTCAATCCAAAATCCTCATGTGGGTCAAGCAGAATGGAGCTGGAATCACCTCAGCTAAGAGAATAAGCCCAAGCTAGAGATTTACCCAAGACAGAGGACAATACTGCCAGTATCACCGGGAATACGGGCATGAGACGGAGGGTTGTAGAGAGCTGAAGAATGCCATAGAAAGGCTGGTGCAGAGGGAAAAACTTAATAATTTCACAGATGCATTAAGAAGAAGTGGAATCTCCAAAAACTAGGAGCATGACAGGCTGGATGTAAAGAAAACCCAGAGGGAGCTGATTGGCACAATCAATATGATCATCGGGGGAGAAAACACTGAGAAAATATTAAAGCAGAGTAGAGGAGAAACGCTTGTATCCAAGGGAAGCGATATTATATTTAATTCAGAAGATGAGTCGTATGTTCACCACCTCCATTGTGATGCCCTGGTAATAACTGCGTGCATAAACAAATATCTAGTAAAAAGGTTATTGGTGGACAATGGAAGTGCTATCAACGCATTATCCTAGAATGCATACAAGGTAATGGACGGCTCCATCACCAACCTGAAGGCCATCCAGAACCCCATCATAAGCTTTTGTGGAGGAACTATACAACTAATGGGAATTGTCGAACTGAGCCTAGAATTTGGAAATCAAAACGATGAAGAAATAAAATTCATCCGAGTAGTATTCAACGTGGTGGATATACCACTGGCATATAATGGAATTATAGGACGGCCGGCACTCTATGAAGCAAATGCAATCACCAATATCTGGCATTTAACTATGAAAGTTCCAGTCAACAATGGAACCCTTACCATTCGGGGAGATCAGCATATGGCTAAACAGTGTTACCAAATGGCCATGAAGCCTCAGGCGAAGGCTTTTCCTTTAGAAGCATGGTAAGTTGAGAAGCAAGGCGCCAATCCACAACCAGTAGAAGACATGGCGACCTTAAAAATCACGGAAGGGAAGATAGTGAAAATTGGCAACGAACTCAACCATAACATCAGAGAAGAAATAAGGGAAGTCCTTACCAGACACTCAGAGGATTTTGCTTCACAAGCATCCAAAATCATCGACGTGGACCCGCAAGTTGCCTGTCACTATCTAAACATCAGACCGAGAGCCAAGCCAATAGCACAGAAAAAAAGAACCTTTGCCTATGAAAGGCAAAGAATAATTGCTGAAGAAACAATGAAGTTGTTAACAGTCGGGTTCATTAAAGAAGTTACTCACCCAGAATGGGTAGCCAATGTGGTACTTGTCAAAAAAGCAAATGGGAAATACAGGATGTGTGTAGACTACACTAACCTCAACCGAGCATGCCCCAAAGATAGCTACCTATTGCCCATGATCGACTAGCTCATTGACTGCACTATCGGTCTAGGATTATACAGTTTCATCGATGCGGCACAAAGTTACCACCAGATCCCGATGAAGGAAGAGGATCAGGAGAAGATGTACTTCATCACCCATGAAGGCTTGTATTGCTACAAGGTGATGCCCTTCAGACTGAAGAATGCCAAAGCCACATATCAAAGAATGATGAACCAAGTCCTCCAAAACCAGATTGGCACAAGCATAGAAGTATATGTAGACGACATTATCATCAAAAGCAAGCATCCAGAACAACACCTAGCGGACATAGACTAGGTTCTCTGACTATTAAGCAAATCCAGGATCAAGTTGAATCTAGAAAAATGCGTCTTCGGAGTCCGAGCAGGCAAATTCTTGGGATTCATAATATCTCATCGGGGCATTAAAGCCAATCTAGAAAAGATGGAAGCCATACTCAAAATGGAAGCACCAAAAAAATCCATAAGGTATAAAAGTTAAATGGCAGCATCACCATATTAGGGCATTTTATTTCATGCTCAGCTAGACAGTGTCTACAATTATTTCGAGCTCTTAAAAATTCCAGGAAGTTTGAGTGGTTCGCTGACTGCCAGGCAGCATTCGAAGACATTAAAAAATTCTTATCCTCACCACCCCTACTCAGTCGACCTGTCCCAAATGAAACATTGTACTTATACCTTTCTGTAGGCCAAGAATGCATCGCCTCAGTACTAGTAAGAGAAGAAGGAAGCTAGCAAAGCCCAGTTTATTACATTAGTAAAATGCTCTAAGGATTTGAAATTCGATATCTTATATTGGACAAGCTAGCCATGGTTGTGGTTCATGCCTCTCGAAAGATCCAACATTACTTCTAAGCTCACCATATAATCGTCCGATCCCATTTCCTGCTGCGAAAAATATTACAAAGAGACCTCGGGTAGGCTAGAACAGTGGTCGGTATTACTTGGTAAATTCGACATTAATTATGAACCCCGCCAACAGATGAAAGCCCAGGCATTAGCAGATTTCGTGCAAGAAATGGCTCTGGAAAACCTTACCTTGACCAAAGCACCAAAATGGAAGCTCTATGTTGATGGAGCATCCTCAGCTCAAGGATCCAGTGCTAGAATAATCCTCAGGGGACCATACAAGGTTTACGTCTGATATGTAATCTGAATCGAGTACAACACAACCAAAAATGTTATCGTGTATGAAGCACTCATCATAGGCCTGAAATTAGCCATCGAAGTTAGGGCTGAACACCTCATCATACACTCAGACTCCCAACTGGTGGTCAACCAAGTCAGTAGAACATTCCAAGTAAAAAGCCCCCTGCATTGCTAAGTATGTGGACAAAACCAAGCTGCTCTTGCAATACATTGAGTGAGACGAGGGCCGATGGGAGATCATCCAAATACCCAGGGAAGAAAACACTGAGGCCGACTTCCTAGCCAAGTCTGCAGCTGAAGACAGTCAAGCATTTTAGGATATGAATTTCACCGAGTCATTAACCAATCCTAGTACTGAATACCCCAAAGTTTTAGAGACATAGGTAGTCTCGGAATGGATGAGACCGATAATCTAATACCTGGAACATGGAGTCCTCCCTGAAGACAAGCTGCAGGCTTGGAAGCTAAAAACCAAGGTAGCCCACTATTACATCCATCAAGGGGAGCTCTACCGAAAATCCCTTTCCCACCCATGGTCTAAATGCGTCTCACCAGAGGAAGGAAATTACATACTCTAAGAGATCCATGAAGGAATTTGCATAGCGCACAAATCCCATTATGCGCTAACTCGAAAAGCACTACTCTAAGGATATTATTGGCCTACCATGTCTAACAATGCCCAGCAGCTAACACAAGCATGTCATTAGTGCTAGCACTATGCTCGACTCAACCATAAGCCTTCCCGCCCCCTACATCCCATTGGCAGCCCTTGGCCATTCGCCATGTGGGGGATGGACATCCTAGGTCCCTTCCCACCCTCCTCTTCGCAAAAAAAGTTCTTGATTGTGGCTATTAACCATTTCACTAAGTGGGTAGAAGTAGAGGCAGTCCTAACCATCACAGAAACCCAGATACAGCACTTCTTCTAGAAGGAGATCATTTGCAGGTTTGGCATCCCCCACACTTTAATTATAGAAAATGGCAAATAGTTCGATAATAAAAAGTTCAGAGATTTTTGCTCAGACCTCAGAATAAAGCTTTGCTTTACCTCAGTAGCCCACCCACAAACAAACGGACAAACGGAAGTCACCAACAGAATTCTCATGCAAAGGTTAAAGAAAAGACTCAACAAGAAAAAGGGAAATTGGGTCGAAGAGCTCAATGATGTAATCTGGGCCTATAAAACCACGCTTAGATCATCCATCGAAGAGACACCATTCAGGCTAACCTCTGGCATGGAAGCAGTAATACCAATGGAAATTGGTTCACCAAGTTACAGAGTAAGCCAAAATCTTGATCACACTATCAATAACCTTGATGCCTGGATATGTCTGGACCTACTAGATGAAAGGAGAGAACAAGTAGCAGCCACAGCTGAAGCACATCGACAAAAGGTGACACAGTATCATCATCAATGGCATCATCCAAGACAGTTCAAGTTGGGAGACTGGGTACTCAGAAGGGCAGATATTGGCAAAGGCAACTCAAGAACCAGCAAGCTAGGTCCAAACTGGGAAGGTCCATACCAAATCTCGACAAGTACAACCAAGGGAGCATACAAGCTAAGAGAAAGAGGAGGCAAAGAACTACCATGGTTTTGGAACTCAGATTCTCTCAAAAAATACTATCAATAAGTTGTATTCAACCCATGATTCAATAAAGTATCTCTTCATTAATAAAAATGCCTTTACAAGAGATCGGTTACAAAAAAAAGAAAAAAAATATCTATTTTACTATATGTACATCCGGACCCCTAGGCCCGGAAACAGAGGGGGAAACCTCATCAATAGCATCTGGATACACCGCAGACGCGAGTACCAATAGCAACCTCCACAATATCCCTTGTAGGAGCAGCACTAGCCTTTCAACGGGTGTCCTCTTCAGCAGCAAGCTTAGCAAGGTCTACCGGTGTTATTTGATCTAACACCCCCAAGTCCAATTTCAAGTCCTGAGCGAGCAGGACCCTCTTACACTCAGCCCTGTAGGCCTTAAGAAATCCCCCTACCATGCCTTAGTATGACTTTTTATCATTCGCTCGGGATTTCTCAAGCTTAGAGAACTTTCTCTCCAGCTCAACAATGCGAAGGTCCTGCTCTTTGATCCTCCTCATCAGCTGGCCTTGGCTATATTCCAACTCGACAACTTTCTTCTGACTCGCCTTAGCCTCGAACTTCACCTCATCATACTTTGTCTGGTAGAGCTCCAATGCTGCCTTCGCACCATCTAACTCCTTTTCAAAATTGATGGATATAGTTCCCACCTCTATCTCCTTCAAGTTATACTGGCTCTTCAGATAGAAGTACTGATCCTTCGCCAACAGGAAAGCCTGAGTCATCTGTCAACAATAAAAAGTTTGCACCAACAAGAAGCACATATGATAATAACATCAGTAGCAAAGCTAACTTACTTCCAATGACTGGCCAATCATTGAGTTGAGCAAACCCTCTGGGCCCTCATCGAATCAACGCTGCATATCCTTGGGCAACCTCAGCGATTCAGCATATTGATCCCTCACTTGGCTATTAGAGACACTTGGGGGCTTCATCCGCTTCAGTATCCAGCCCCTCATATCTGGACACCCAGATAACCTTGGGCGTTGGACATATATGTCCTCATCAAGCCCCTCCATATCCAACTCCTACTTGATTAATCGCTTCTTTCTCCGACCCACCCGTTCCGATTGTGTTAACTCCACCACCGCTTTACCCTTGGGATCGGCAGTTACCGCTTCAGGAGCCGCAGGAGCTTCGGGTTCTAAGGAAAGGGAAATCTGCACTTCCTCTGAAGCAGTTGGCTCGTCAACTAATGAAATCCCACCTAGAAAATCAAAAAAGTCAGCCATCTACAGTTGCAAAAATAGATCAAGTCAGAAATATAGCTTTAAGTAACACAAGCGTACCAGGGGACTGAACACGACTCGGACAAACTCTCCATAGATATCTCCTGGACACATCCTCCACCGATCATGCTTCACCAAGCTCGTCGAGATGCAGTCGCAAAACCATCTCCGCATCATGGTTAGGAAGTCTCACAAGCCGCTTCACCCTATGGCACTCGTCAGACCACATCCGCTGGACATCCATGAAGTCCGATTGATGCTCTACAATAAAAAAATAGTGTCTCCACTTCTTGTAGAGATCCGAAAGCTTTACGAAGAGGGTGTGGTTAAGCATAACCGATAGGGAAAACATCAGTTCTCCCTTCTTCCTAGTCAACTTGTACAAGTATTGAAAAATATCTAAATCGCGTTCTTTTCCCTCTTCATGCATCAGTTGGATGAACCCAGTCAGAATCCTATAGCTATTCGGATGGAGCTTACTAGGCGCTATGTTATTCCTATTCAAAAATCTCTTCACAAAGGGATCTAAAGGAAATTTTAAACCCCCCTCTAGTTGGTCAAAATACACCACTAATTTACATAGCCCTAGCAGGTGGGTATGGGCCCTAAACTTCCTATCTACGGTGTGAAGGGCGTAATCGGCAGGGATACAGAACCGCCTCTGATACCACCCCAATAACTCGTCATCTACATTTGAAATAAAAAGGTCGAAACTAACTTGTTCCCTCGATGCCATAATGAAGAAGGAAAATGCACAACAACATAAGCAAGAAAACAGAAAAAGAAAAGAGAAAAGATCACCTGGTTACCATAAGCAAGAATCACGGCAGGTAGAAAGGAAAACAGCAGCAGCAATATAAATATGAAAAAGGAAAAAATAAAAAAAAAAGTAAAATACACTAGCTGACAAGTACAACAGTACTTTTAAAGACACAGAAGGATCTGGAAACACGCCATTAACTACCCCCATCATTGCTTCATTTCTCCCTAGGTCATCAAGGGCCTTTTAAGAAAATAAGCCCATTGAACGAGGGGTCATGAGAACGGTAGCAAAAATGTTTCGTTTACTAACACAAGTAACGATGCATAACTCATGCGATTTAAATTTTAAATCCTTAGGAGTTGAAGCGACACCACCACATGTCGGCCTTCCCATATCTCGACTAGGCTCCTTCATCAAGCTACTCGAAAAGCATCCAAGCTACGCTTCTAGCCCATTCCAGGTATTCAAGCATCTAAGCCTCGTGCATCTAAGTCCAATGACTGAAGCTGGCACCCTCAGGTCACTTCTGTAGTATTGAGGTTCCAAGCATGTAAGCCTCGCGTCCATGCACCAAGCATCTAAGCCTCGTACATCTAAGTCCAGCGACTGAAGCTGGCACCCTTAGGTCGCTTCTATAATATTGAGGTTCCAAGCATGTAAGCCTCGTGTCCATGTATCGAGCATGTAAGCCTCGTGTCCATGTACCGAGCATCTAAGCCTCACCCATCTAAGTCCAGCGACTAAAGCTGGCACCCTCAATCGCTTCTGTAGTACTGAGATTATGAGCTCGTTAAGCCTCATGTCCTTGCACTGAGCATCAAAAATCCAATGACGACTGGTTTTGTCATGTCAGTTCTGAACGGACGGGTTAATCTATTATGCTCCTACACAATTGGCAGATATTCAAGCTCCACGGATTGCATTTCAGCAACAAGATTGTCCCAAGACTCAGCATTAAGCTTTACTCTTTTACTATGACTGAGACTGGTCACCTCAGCTCACTCGTCTTTATTACTGTATAGTACCCCTATGTGAAAGCATTAGCACCCTACTTTACCCGGGCACGATGGACATAAATATCTGAATACACCTAGGGGGGACTCTTGATACCGTCTAATATATTTTCGCCTAGTTAAGGGCTCTTTATCTCCTGAACAGGGACACTTGGATTAGGAAGAAGGCAGAATCCGTCCGAGATGGGAACTACCCCAAAGAGGAATCCTAAGCAAAGAAGGAACACTCTCCTACTAAGATTATGATTCACTATCTCACAAGGAATCCGACTCCTCCCAGGTTTAAGTATTGCTATATATAGAACCACATATCCCTCACAAAGGGGCATCTCATTCTCATATATTCTAGCTATCCTATATTCTTCCTACTTCTGTTCTCTAACTTAGGCATTGGAGTGTTTATGGGGACTCTCCCCACCTCTCGCCTTGCCTTTTGTTCATGGATTGCAAGATACCAAACCCAAGAGTTCTGAAAACCAATTATCATTAAGATAGGAGCAAATGTTCACTTAAATGAACTAATCAACACTTTAACAAGTGCATCACTAGAAATTCAAAGCATTTAGGCTATCAAAGAATCAACTTAACAATCAAATTGATAGCCATGTATCCTAGAATTACCAAACTAATCCAAGGCCTATGTTCTTCTTTTCTTTTTCTTTTTAAATCATATTTAAGTGCTTGATGTTTTGATTAAAAAAAAAGCCAAGTAAAACCTTGAGTTTAATGGTCAAGTTCACGTTTTTCCCTCTTCCTTCTATTTTATAATACTAGTCAAGTTACTAATACACATTTCTTGCTCTTCCAAAAATGTAATTCAAAATTAATTCCATAGGTATATAGCAGCATTTTAACAATATTAAGGATGTAACTTCCTAGGATTTTTAAGGAAAAACCACATTATAATTCAAGGGCGGCTGCATAATTAAATTTACAAAAAGGAAATGTAAAGAACAATAAAACTTCAGACCAACTAATGGACAAATTTTGTCAAGAAGAACTAAGCCAAAGACAATGAATTTCAGACTTTCCATAATCATAAATTTAGCAAGGAAACAAGAACAAAGGACACCAAATTTCAGACCAATATCGAAATCAATTTTCATCAGAGGAGAGCCACACGAAAAACACCATAATTTTGCAAAATTTACAGCAAACTTAATGTATAGGATAGCAATTTGATTAAGAATAACATTATGAAAATTATGGTAATTCAAAATGAATCAATTAAGCATAGTTTGAGTGGTAACTACACCATCAAGTTCTCAAAGAAATAACACATGAATCATGGATTTTGGGGTTGCTAAGGACTCAGAATTCAGCAAATTTAACATAGTACAGTAGCAAATTGATGTTGTCAAACCTATAAGGTTTATGGTAGTTCAATTTAGACAGTTTGACATGTTTCAGAAGCAAATTCTATATTCAAAACCCACAGGAAACTAGATAAAAGATGATAGATTTCAGAGTTGTATAAGAATTAAATTTTAACAAGAACAGGGCAGCATTAAGAACACTGAACTCAAGCAAATAAAATTGTTTACGAACCTTTAAACTCCACGAAGAAAAGCAACAACAAAGATACAAAATTTCAGCAAAGGGAGCAGTATCAAAGATGCAGAATTTCGATAAATAAAATTGTTCACAACAACATTCAAATTCGCTAGGAGAAATAGTACCAATGATTCAAAGACCCCATCAAACATCAAGAGTTTAAAGAAATATCTATAGAATCAGTCCAAGGTGGGAGAGAGAAGATATATATATGTAGAGAGAGAGTTTCCTTACAATTTAAAGGAAATTAAAAATTTATGATAAAATAGAATAAAAATAAAAGGAGTTTTTTATTATTAGACTAAAAATTTGTTTAAAGAAAGGGTTAATTTTGAAATACAATTAATTAAAAGAAAGGGTTTGTAACATGAGAGAAATATTCTTGAATATTAATTATTAGGTATATGTTCATAATGATATGTAATTTAAAGAGATTCATGCATCCTTTGCTTTAATATTTAAGATATCATTATGAGTATGAGCTTACTCTGTGATTAACATTATGAATATTTATTTAATTAAATTCATTTGGCCAAAAAGCTTTCTTAATTAACATTAAAACTTCATTACCTTACCTTAATTTAAAAAAAATTCTCGAAACAAGCATAATTAAGGAATAAGACACATAAATTAAATGCCTTTATGAACTTATTTAATTTTATCAATGTAAGTAATTTTTTGTTAACACGTCTATAGGCTTTGAGAGTGTTGGCCCACGTACACATGTAGACTTATAAATGAGGTTGAGCCCATCTAACACAAAACCAATTGGGTTGTGTTAAGACTCAATCTACACCACTTATTAGCCACTTCATTCATTTGTACTTTTTTAATGTGGGATTCTTCAACACTCCCCCTCAAGTGTAATTGGGCTTGAAACAATTACACTTGTCAAATTCAAACGGGCCGCACACAACCACGGGCACTTCCTAAATTCAAATACAATCAGGTCTTACATACGAATCCGGGACCACTGCTCTGATACCATGTTAACACGTTCGTAGGCTTTGAGAGTTTTGGCCCACGTACACATGTGGACTTATAAATGGGGTTGAGCCCATCTAACACAAAACCAATTGGCTTGTGTAAAGACTCAGTCTACACCACTTATTAGCCACTTCATTCATTTGTACTTTTTCAATTTAGGATTCTTCAAAAATTTTCACTTATTGCAATGCTGAAAATTGTATGGGAATTCCATATCATTAATAGAACATCAACGTTCAAGTTCATTTGACCACAAGAATAGCAGTAAGAACTGAGAATCATCAAGTAAGAACTTTAACTAAAAAGCTTGAAAAGTTTCAAATAATTTCTTAAGTCTCTTGACCTTAAGATTAAATTTATTACGAAGAGATATACAATGAGTTGTGAGAACATAATGTTTTACTAAAATTTTGGAAATATTAAATTTTATTATAATTAAGAATACACGTAAATAATGAAAAATAACAATTTTCATGTAGGTGTACTCATACCTCGACTATTATCATTGGAATAATTTTAAAGCACTGTTGTGTCCATGATTATTAAGGTGTAATGATGGGTCTTATTTATTATTTATTATTACAGTTGTCTCAGTGTGAGACTGTCATAAGTTAAGTTGTTATTGTTGGTCAACTGTTGATAATTGTCTTTAGGATAGCGCATTCAATATGTCTTTAGGGTGAATTTATGTGGTTAAAAGTATGCATATTGAATTTGATAAATTATTATGCTCTAAGAAATAGATAATGAGTAGGGTACCATTTTATTACTTGTGAGATACCATGATATTAGCAAGACATAATGTCAAATATGTGATATACTAATTTATGAATTCAATTACACCTAGATATGTCATTATAATGTTTTAGTATTTATAATGTGCTTTGTATAATATAACAACAACTACAGAAGTCAAACCTTGAAAATATACGATACAATTTATGAACTAAATAAGAAAGTTTAAGTTATAGATATTTTTTTTAAAGCAAATTATTAAATTATAATCTCCATTTTATTCTTTATTCTTAACTTAATAAATGATATAATTCAACTAGTTCATTTTATAATTCTCTTATTATTGTTTATGCTCATGTTGTTAATTGATGCTATGTATAATATATTTGCCCTTATTTTCTATACATTCACTGAGTAATTTCCTTACCAAATTACTCATACTCATATTTTCTTATTTTTTTTCCAGCTTAGTGTAGTATAGTGTATAGTACTATCTAAGATATGACAATTCATTAGACCAGCATGGCCTATGAGAGGACAACTTAGTTAGATACATCATTAGCCACAATGCCAACACAGAGCTTGCCTTTAAGATAGTAGTAGAGCCGATTGGTCAAGAGCTACACCTTTTTATGATTAGTGAGGAGATGGAGGACCGTATGCACACTACCATTAGGGTCATGTATGAGACAGACTCTGATGTCTAGGTGAGGCACTCCTTGTGACTTATCCTTTTTTATCCTTTTTATTGATGTTAGCTCATACCCCTTAAACCTAGATTATACCCTTTTTGTTATGCGGATGTTGAAGGAATGAATGATGATAGTGAGCCTAGCTTGGGATGTGCTAGTTGTCAGAGATACATCCCCATCGCTGTTGTAATGTACGAGAGGCAGTCTAATGCTATTTATGGATTTATGTTTTGTATCCTAATTATAATCATGTACTCGACTATTTATATATGTTGCATATTAAGTACAAGCTAATGTAATTATTTAGAATTTGAACTCCCTGTAAAAGCTTTAAGTTACTTAAGGTCCAGTAGATTTTCCACTATTATTTCCTTTATTACTTTAAGCTGTATTAGACTTAAGTAAAATTATAAATGGAGTTAGCATGTAAGTTGAATGTTAGTATAATACTCCTCTTCGTAGTGCCACTATCGGGTGCAATGATCTTACTATAGTGCTTTGGGGAAAGGTGTTACATTTACGTTGGTCTTAATATGCAACATATATAAAAAGGCAAGTACAGGATTACAATAAGGATACAAAACATAAATCAATAAATAACATTAGAACCCCTCTTGCAAACCACAATAGTGGCGGGGATGTATCTCTAACAACTAGCACATCCCAACCCAGGCTCATTAATATCATCCATTGCTCCTTAACATCTGTACATTAAAAAGGTATAATATAGGTCCAAGGGGTATAAGCTGACATCAATAAAAAGGACAAAAAGGATAAGTCACTAGGAGTGCCTCACAGCCAGGCCCATGTGACCTGGACATAAGAGTCTGTCTCATATATGACCCTAATGGTAGTGTGCATATAGTCTTCCATCTTCTCCTTCATTATAAAAATGTGTATCTCTTGACCAATCAGCTCTACTGCTACCTTAAAGGAAAGTTCTGCATCGACATCATGGCTAATGACATAGCTAACTAAGGTCTCATCTAAAGTCGTCTCATACACCATGGTGGTCCAGTGAATTGTCATATCTTAGATAGCACTATACACTATAGTGTACTAAGTGAGAAAAAATAAGAAAATGCGAGTGTGAGTAATTTCATAAGGAAATTACTCAGTGAGTGTATAGAAAATAAAGGCAAATATATTATACATAGTATCAATCAACAACATAAGCATAAACAATAACAAGAGAATTATAAAATGAACTCTCTAAATTATATCATTTATCAAGTTGAGAATAATGTATAAAATGGAGATTATAATTTAATAATTTTCTTTAAAAAAATATTTATAACTTAAATTCGGTTGCTCAATTCATAAATTGTATCGTATATTTTCAAGGTTTGACTTTTGTAATTGTTATATTATATAGAGCACATTATATGTAGTGACACATTATGATGACGTGTCCAAGTGTAATTGAATTCTTAAATAAGTATATCACATATATGACATTATGTCTTGCCAATATCACAGTATCTCACAAGTAATACAATGGTGTTGTACTCGTTATCTCTTTCTCATACTATAATAATTATCAAATTCAGTATGCATACTTTCAACCACATAAATTCGTGCCAAAAGCATATTGAACTTATGCGTTGTTTCAAAGACAATTATCAACAGTTGGCCAACAATAATAACTCAACTCATGACAGTCTCACACTGAGACAACTGTAATAATAAATAATAAATAAGACTCATCATTACACCTAAATAATCATGGACACAACAGCGCTCTAAGATGATTCCAATGATAACATTCGATGTTTGAGTATACCCACATTACAATTGTTATTTTTCATAATTTATGTGTATTCTTAGTTATAATAAGATTTAAAATTTCCAGAATTTTAGTGAAACATTATGTTATCATTACTCATTGTATGTCTCTCCGTAATAAATTTAGTCTCAAGGTTAAGAGACTTAAGAAATTATTCGACAATTTTCAAGCTTTTTAGTTAAAGTTCTCACCCGATGATTCTCAGTTCTTATTACTATTTTTGTATTCGAATGAACTTGAACGTTGATGTTCTATCAATGATATGGAATTCCCATACGATTTTCAGCATTCCAATAAGTGAAAATTACTTACATTGATTAAATTAAATAAGTTTATAAAAGCATTTAATTTATGTGTCTTATTACTTAATTATGGCTATTTCGAGAAAATTTTAAAAAACATTAAGATAATGAAATTTTAACGTTAATTAAGAAGATTTTTCCGCCGATGGAATTTAATGAAATAAATATTCATAATGTTTAATCACAGAGTTAGGTCATACTCACATTGATATCTTAAATACTAAAGCAAAGTATGCATGAATCTCTTTAAATTGTATATCATTATGAACATATACCTAATCATTAATATTCAATAATATTTCTCTCATGTTAGAAACCCTTTCTTTTGATTAATTATATTTCAAAATTAATCCTGTCTTTAAACAAATTTTTGGTCTAATTATAAGAAACTCATTTTTTTTATTCTACAGTATCATAAATTTTTAATTTCCTGTAAATAGTAAGAAAACTCTTACACTGAGTTATACATTTGATATATATATATACAATTTAAAATGGCAAACCCACTAGCTTTAAATTCTCATGTCTATATATACAAAATTAGATTTTTGAAACAAGATAATTCAGGCCCAAAAGGATTTACATCATACTTAATGTTCATTAATGTACATGTGCAGACGTGTGTGTGTATATATATATATATATAAAAGTTGGTTTTGTTTAATTCTATTTGTTTTAAAACAACCCAACCCAAGTAGTACAACACTTAAAAATTTGAATTTTATGTTAGTCGGAAAGTTAGTTCATTACTTTGGTTAAAGATTAAATATAATTCTACATTCTGAAAGTTCTTTTTTTTTTTTTTTTTTTTTTTTGCCTTGCTTTTACAGGCGAGGATACAACAACAGAGGCGAACTTCTGCTCTTTCAGGCGATCGCCAGCACAGCCACTTCTACGCCTAAATGAACAAACATTCGTCTTAGGAAGAAGTGGTGTCGCCTTTTTTGCTATCCAGGCAAAACTGCGAAACTGAAGCTGTAAAGCAGCTCAAACACAGCCAATTCCTTACTAAAGCTCAACCCCTCTCATACCCATTTCACATATTTATTTAGCTACATTTGTTATAGTTTTAGAACTTGTTTATATAGTTACATTCCCAGCTCAAGAATTATTATGTTGCCATTATCATTTATTTCAGACCTTCAAAATGTGCGTGTAAAGCCAACCTACGTTTTCAGAACTACCTTCACAAGAATTCAGCAAATTCTTAGCTCCTAAACTTCATCAAAGATCAGAAATTAAGGATTTCAAGATACCAAACTTCAATATTGACCATAAATAGCTTATAAACAGGACTTGTAGAGATTTTGCTAGAAATTATAAGAGATTACAGCACTAAAAGCTTGACATAAATAGGAGATATCATGAAATCTCAACAATGAAGAAAATCAGCCGCTCAGGATATAGATGCAAGGCCAAAGTCTAGACAAGTTCAATAACATCAAAACAGAACCTTCAGCAAGGAAATCTCAGAGATATTTTCAGAAAATTGGAACAAGAGAAAGAGTAGAGAACCACTCACCTATCTTGACAACCCCTCTTCTAATTCAGCTTCTAACAATTAGTGCAATGTATAAAAAAAATTAAAGGATCAAACTTAAAAAAAAAAAAAGAAAAAAACACAAGTGTGATTTAGGGGTTACAAGATTGTGACTCAACTGTTGGGAGATGAATATCTCCATATTCTTAAGTTCTCTATTCTTTGTTCTTCATTTAATGCAGAAAAAAAAAACACAGAGCTGAGAAGAACACGAGGATTAGGAGCAAACCGGTGAGTGGATTGGATGTCCTCAAATCTCTCTCTCTCTCTCTCTCTCTCTCTCTCACTTCTTGCTAATTCTTGGATTTGAATTCTTTCTTCTTCTTACCCTGATTGTAGAAGAATTAGTTGTTCCTTTTTATTTCATTTGTTTACTCCTGTTCAGTGGAATTAATTCTTATGTTCCAATTTTTTATGAAATGTCTCCTTATGTACTAAAGTTTTATTAAATTTTTGTTGTCGTTTGCAATTTGTAACCAGTTGGGTTGTGGTTGCATCTAGATTTGTTTCATTTTTTTTATCACTTGAGATGTAACTCAGATAAGTTTTGTTCTTCCCTTGGTTTGCTGAAATTGATGATGAACTTAAGTTTTAAACACATAATGCAATTTGATTTTAATTCTTTACTTGTACAATCTCAAACTTGTTTTTTGTTTGAAACATGAGTTCTTGTTCTTTAAAATCTAAATATTTTATTGATGTTCTCTTGTACAAGAGTTCTCTCTTTTATTCTTTTTATATTTTTTATCAATTTAATTGAAATTGCCTCTACTATAGTAGTTCCTTATTGTAACATGATTTTCTGCCTGAAAACTTTCTTTAAATTCATAAATCTTGATAGCAATAGAATTTAAACTTAAATAACAATTGAGTTATAATGAATTAAAGAAACTTTTGCACACACATATATATATATAATTGCTGTCTCAATCGCATATTATAACCAGTGAAATTCTCCTTGTCAAAAAAAAAAAAAAGATGCTACAAGGGAGTTGTGACCAGGAAATTTGTATTTTCTAGAGAGAGAACTCTTAACTAAGCTTAAGTCTATTGAAAGAGTTGTATAATATTGCTAAGAAATAATCCATAAATTATGGTGTTAAGCTTAGTTCCTCTTCCACATGGGTTAGATCTTTAGTAAAGATTGTCAAATATAAGGAATCTCTTAAAAAAATGAAATAGATTGAGTTGAACTTCAAATCTCATATGCCATATAAATTCTTGTTGGGCTACGAGATTATTATTTTGATAAACTACACTTACAAAGCATATATATTAGAATTAGGATAAATTATTGGGGTTCAACCCTCGAAGTAAATTACAAATTCTTTTAATCACTTATTAGTCATTTTAAATCTCAACTTTAACTCTAGTATGTAAAAAGTAAGAATGTCAACTAAAAAGATATATTGTACTTATAATCAGAGTGCAAAACATAGAAAGTAATCAGAGTGCAAAATACAAAAAATAGAATGAATTTCTCTCTCATTCATTGATCAAATGTATAAACACATATCTATAAGTTTAGAGCTAGAAAGTCTTCTACAATAGCTAGAAATTCTTCTGCAATATCAATTAGCAAAGCCATAAGTCAAATTGTCAAAGGTATTCAAGTTGTAACATTTTGACTGTCAGAGCCCTTCAGTCTAACAATCAGAATGTAACATTATAGCCTATGATTATAGCCTGTAACACTCCCCCTCAAGCTGGAGCATAGATGTTGATCAGGTCCAACTTGTTACAAAGATAATTGATTTGAATCCCATTAAAAGCTTTTGTAAAGATAGCCCCCAATTGTTCCCCAGTCTTTACATATCCTACAGAAATCAAGCCTTGCTGAATTTTTTCACAAATAAAGTAACAATCAATCTTAATTCAAAAGACTGTATTATACGCAATATGAATTGCAGCTTGGTTGTCACACCATAATATGGGCTAACGTTGAGACCTTGAGACCTACTTCACTAAGGAACTAATGCAACCACATTATTTCACATAAAAACTGGGCCATACCCATGTATTCAGATTCTACACTTGATCGCGAAACTACATTTTATTTCTTACTTTTCCATGAAACTAAATTACCTCCAACAAAGACATAATATCCTAAAGTGGATTGTTGATCTTCCTTACATCCTACCTAATCAGCATCTGAAAAACACTTAATTCTAGTATGACCATGATTGCCATACTAAATGTTGCGTCCTGGAGCTCCTTTTAGATAGCCTAAAATTTGTTCTACTACCTTCCAGTGATTGACAGTTGGGGATGATATATACTGGCTAACCACACTAATTGAATATGCAATATTTGGATGGGTCACAGTAAGATAATTCAACTTCCCAACCAATCTTTTATATCTCTCAGGATCTTCAAACAATTCAACATCTTTTGTAAGCTGCAAATTATGAGCCATTGGAGTACTAAATGCTTTAGTCCCCAATTTTCTTATTTCAGATAGTAAATCTAGTATATACTTTCTTTGGGATAAGAATATTCCTTTCTTGGTACTAGTCACTTTAACTCCTAAAAAAATATTTCAACATTCCCAAATCTTTAATATGAAACTGAGTATGGAGAAAGGATTTAAGGGACAAAATCCCTATAGTGTCACTATCAGTTACCACAATATTGTCCATATAAATGACTAATAGAATAATTCCACCATTAAATATTTTATAAAGCACAAAATTATCAGACTTGCTCTTTTGCATGTCAAACTTCTCAATAACCTTACTAAACTTGCCAAACCAGGCACAAAGACTTTATTTTAAGTCGTACAAGGACTTACAAAGTCAACAAACTTTCCCATACTCCCCCTGAGCAACAATACCAGGTGATTGCTTGGTATAGACTTTCTCTTAAAGGTCACCATGAAGAAAAGCATTTTTTATGTCTAACTAATGCAAATGCTAATAATAAGTAGCTGCTATAGAAATAAAGAGCCTGATAGAAGTAAGTTTAGCAATGAGAAAATGTATCAAAATAATCCACTCCACATGTCTAAGCATATCCTTTAGTAATAAGGCAAGCTTTTAATCTGGCAATAGATCCATCAGGATTAACTTTTTACTGCAAATACCCATTTACATCCAATAGCCTGTTTTCCTACAAGTAAATTCTCCAAAGTCTAAGAACTATTGACATCTACTGCATTCATCTTTTTAATCATTGTAACATTAGCCAGAATGTGATAAAGCTTCATGAATTGTTTTCAGGACAAAAAAAATCGAGAGAGGCAATAAAAGAACAAGAAGAAGAAGACAAATGATTATAGGAAAAAAAAGAAGAAACTAGATAAGTGCATGTGCATTTATCTTTACGAAGAGCGATGGGTAGTTCATCACTCGGAGCTAGATCTAAGGACAAAGAAACTAGCTCATCAGGACATGGGGCAGAAGGATCAAAAATAAGTGTAGCATCAGTAACAGGAGTTTGAGGCTGGCGAGAATATATATGTCTCATAGGATGCTTAATAAGAGCTGAAAGAGTAGAGGTAATAGTATAAACTAGCCAATCATCCTCCTCCCCCTGACTTGGAAGATCTAAATATGAAGAAAATGGTGTATGTTCCAAAAATATAACATCAGCTGACACAAGATACCTATTAAGACTAAGACAATAACACTGATGTCCCTTTTACACATTGGAATATCCAAGAAAGATACACTTTAAAGATTTTGAATCTAGTTTAATAACCTAGGGGTGGACATCCCGAACAAAAAAATTACAACCAAATATCCTTGGTTTAATAGGAAACAACGACTTACTAGGAAAGACAAAAGAAAGAGGAGTCTCACTAGACAGAACTGAGGAAGGTGTTGACCATTTGCATGATAAAACTCCTAATTTTGGACTTTGACAAATAATTTTTATACTAATAATTTCAATTAAGTGTGTAGGGAATTATATACCAAACATATACCAAGCATATACACTTTTGGATGAACAGTGACTTTTCGGGCTAATTGAACCTCTAAGATTGAAGAAGACTTTTGACATATTTAGAGCTCTTAAATGAGAAAATAAGCTTCTTAACTTTTGAAGTGGACATCTTAAGCTTTCCAAATTGTTCTTGATTATCAAAATCCAAGTTCATTTGGGTATGCCAATATTTAGTCGAAGTCAGCATATGCAGCTTGCATTTCAGTTTGCATAGCTCTTGGTATTTCAACATTATCTTGAGTTAAAGATGTCCAATTGAGGCAATTCAAAGTTTTATTGAAATATAAGACAATTATCTACAACTTTTATGAAAAATTTTTTGGTTGAATCGTTCGTCATCAGTCCTGTTAATGAGCATCTTTCGAAGTGGTCACGAGCTATCCTTCAATGGAGCCTTTGGAGCATGTTTTTGCCAAAAAATGGCAGCACCTCTCACGAGCTGATTGCTCATGACCTGCTCATGAGCAGACCACTAATAGCATTCCAATGGAAATTTTTTAATGCAACAGATATATTTTCACCCCTCACGAGCACTGTTCACTCGTGAGCCGCCCGTGAGCATCCTTTGAGTTGCCAAAAGTCCAAGAATTGATTCAAAATCAATTCTAAATGTTTGAGACATGATTGATACATCCAAAAACTACATTTTTAAGTGTTTTTCTATATAAACACAGCTTAGAATTCAATTGAAAGGTTAAGAAAACTTGTTTATCATTCATCATTGTCTTAAACATTCAATTGAGCTCTTAAACTTTCCTTTAAACAATTCTTTGTGTATATATCTTGTGAGATTTGGTGAGTGATTAGAATAGACATTCTTATTCTTCTATTTTCTAGGTTTAGAAAATGGGAAGTGAGATTCTATTCTAAAGGAGCAATCAAGAATTTGGTTTTTGAGTGAGCCTTGAAAACTCAAGTTGTAAGGTTGTAAGAGTGAGCCATAAAACTCTTGTGTATTCTCAATCTTGTTAATAAGATTGTGGGTGATTAAAAAATCCTAACTTGGGGATAAGTTAGGTGGAGACATAGGATTATTGTTGAATCTGAACTCCTTAAATATTTATGTTCTTCATTCTTCCTTCTCAACTCTTACTTAATTCTTGCAAAGAATTTCTTTAATTTCCTATTTTTGTTTGATAGTCTTATTCACCCCCCCTATAGGACTCTTTCAATTGGTATCAGAACATGAATTCTAGGTACTTCATTGCTAGAATATAAGATCATGAGGAGTGAATCTCAAAACATCTCTTCTCTTAGACCATTCTTTGATGGTAGTGACTATCCACATTGGAAATTCAAAATGGAATTATATCTTGATTGTGATTCCATCAAACTTTGGGATATTTCCCTAAGAGGTTGGGAACCACCTACAACCATCATTGATGGTATGATAACTACTCTTGCAAAAAGCCAATTGAGTGTTGATCAAAAGGAAGAAAATCGCAAAAATAAAAAGGCTATGATTACTCTAGTCTCCTCCATGACAAGAGAATAAGGAGGCAAGCTTCAACATTGCATTTCGACTAAAGAAATGTGGGAGACCTTAGAGAATCACTATGAAGGCAACATTCAAGTAAGAAGCAATAAGGTTCAACTTCATATGTATGAATATGAACTCTTCAAAATGAAGCCTCAAGAATCAATCATGGAGATGACAAACAGTCTCAATGCTCTCCTCACAACCCTTAAGAAACTTGGAAAACATTTCTCAAAGGAAGAGGTAAACAAGAAGATTCTAAGAATCCTACCTAAGAAGGATTGGGAATCTCGTGTTACCTTAATTGAGGAAGCTCAAGACCTCTCTACTCTATAAACTGATGTGCTCATTGGTAAGCTCTTAACACATGAGCTCACCATCAAGCAAAGAGGTAAAGAACAAGAAGAGAAAGAAGAAAAGAAAAAGAGCATTGCTCTAAAAGCTGTTCAAGAAGATAGTGAAGAGGAAAGCATCAAAGATTCTAGTGATAAAGATGGTGACATTGCCATGCTCACTAGAAACTTTAAGAAGTTCTTAAGAAAGAAAAATTTCTCAAGAACAAGGGACTTCAACAAGAAGTTTGAAAGAGATGGAAGGAAGAAAACAAAAGAGGTTACTTGCTATGAATGCAAGAAACCGAGACACATTAGAAGTGAATGTCCTAAAATCAAATTCAAAAGCAAAGGAGCAAAAGATAAGAAGAAGGCATTCAAAGCTACTTGGGATGATTCCTCCGAATCCGAAGAGGAAGAGGAATAATAAGAAGTTGCCAATCTTTGCTTCATGGCCATTGAAAATGAAAATAAGGTACCATCCACTTCTTATTCTTCCTTTGATGATTGTGATGAATATTGTGATGATGATGATGATAAGAGCTCTATTGTGAGCAAATTACTTGTTAAATGAAAAATTTTGTTATTTAAGAAGAAACAATACAAACATAAGTTAGCTAGCTTAAATAAGGATTTTGAATGTTTAAAATTTGATTTTGCTAAACTTGTTGCATCAAATGAAAAACTTATAAGTGATGCTAAATCTTCTAATTCTTTGGAAGACAAACTTAAGAAAGCAAATGATGAAAATCATAAGCTTTCTAAGGAAGTCTTAGAAGTAAAGAATTCCATTGCTAAATTTAAGAGAGGAAAAGAAACTTTAGATAGTATTTTTGACTCTCAAAAATTTCATGAAGATACCTATGAAATTGGATATAAAAATGGAATGTCTTCATCATCCTCATCATATATTACTTTTGTTAAAGTTTCACATGATTCTACTCCTTCAACCTCAAATGCGATTCAAGCTAAAAAAATCTCATGTGTTAAATAGCAAGGCAAAGTCTCCTAAGATTAACCCTTTATTAACACAAAGAGGTAAGGCTCAAACTAGAGCAACTCAACCTAAGCATGCATATATGTACACTAGATATAATTATAATAGGCATGCTGCACAACACAATGCATATAAACATATTGCACAAACTTATCAAAATATTCATCACCATTGCCAATGTATGTCTCACTCAATGTCACAAAACAATAAGAGATACACATAACACCAAAGGCATATTGCATACACTAGAAAAGCATATCATCTTAGGAGAAATAAATTTAAAAATTTTGTATGTTTATATTGCATGATCAAAGGACATACCAATAATGTGTGCTTCTATAGAAAACTACACATGAATTTGCTTCCTTTGGATTATCTTAAAACTAACCAACCTAGACCAAGAAAGGTTTGGGTTCAAAAGAACATTTAAAATATTTTATATAGGTGTGCTTGAAATCCACAAGAACAAAAAGCAAGTGGTATCTCGATAGTGGATGTTCAAGGCACATGACGGGAGATAAGGAGCAATTCAACAAACTTGATGCTAAGGATGGAGGACACGTTACTTTCGGTGATAATGCAAAAGGAAAAATTATTGGCATTAGAGAAATAGGTAATCCTCAATCCTTATCTATACATCATGTGTTGTTTGGTAATGGTCTTAAACATAATTTGCTAAGTATAAGTCAATTATGTGATATGGGAAATAAGGTGACTTTCTATCCTAGAAATTGCTTTGTTAATAGTCTTGATGAAGATAAAGTAATTTTTAGTGGTGAAAGAGTGGATAATGTTTATGTTATTGATTTGTATAAATTTGATAACAAAGACATGAAATGCTTAATGTCAATTTCTTATGACACATGGACATGGCATAGAAGGTTAAGACATGTAAATTTTGAGCTTTTGAATGATCTTTGTAAACATGAACTTGTGATTGGTTTACCTAAGCTTGAATTCGCTAAGGATAAACCTTGTGATGCTTGTCAAAAGGGAAAACAATCTAAGTCTTCATTTAAGCTAAAAAATGTAGTGTCCACTTATAGACCACTTGAACTTATACAAATGGATTTGTTTGGACCAACTAGAGTTGCTAGTCTTGGTGGAATGCACTATGCTTATGTATTGGTTGATGACTAACCTAGATACACTTAGGTGTGTTTTCTTGCTCATAAGAATGATGCATTTAAAGCTTTTGAAAATTTTTCAAAAAGAGTTCAAAAAGAAAAAGGATTTTGTATTTCATCCATTAGAAGTGATCATGGAACCAAATTTGAAAATAAATTTTTCAAAAACTATTGTAGTGAAAACGGTATTTATCATACATTTCATCTAATAGAACTCCTCAACAAAATGGGGTAGTTGAAAGGAAAAATAGAACTCTTGTGGAAATGGCTAGAACAATGCTTCATGAGTATAATTTGCCTTTATACTTTTAGGCAGAAGCCATTAACACATCTTGTTATATTTCAAACTGAGTTTTCAAAAGACTAATTTTAAATAAAACATCTTATGAGCTATGGGACAATAGAAAACCCAAAATCTCATATCTAAGAGTATTTGGATGCAAGTGCTTTATATTGAACACCTAGGATAATCTTAGGAAATTTGATTCCAAAGCCGATGAAGGAATTTTCCTAGGCTATTCCATCTCTAGCAAAGCATATAAGGTCTTTAATAAGAGAACTCTAGTAGTTGAAGAGTCAATGCATGTGGTATTTGATGAATCAAACTCACTTGATCCTAGAAAGGATGTTTGTAGTGTTGATGATCTTATAGGTGACAATGAGATTGTGGAAACACAAGAAGAAAATTCTAGTAAGCCTTTGGAACTTGAAGATCCAAGCAAGAAGGAAAATGAGGAGATTCCTCAACCTACCTTGAAGAATGAACTTCCAAAGGATTGGCAATTCAAGAAATCTCACCCTCAAGACCTCATTATAGGTGACATTACAAAAGGGGTAACTACTAGATCTAAACTCAAGCCTATTGTTAATTTAGCTTTCATTTCTCAAATTGAACCCAAAAATGTTGATGATGCTTTGAGTGATGAATTTTGGGTCCTTGCTATGCAAGAAGAGTTAAATCAATTTGAGAGAAACAAGGTTTGGACCTTGGTTCCTAGACCTAAACATCATCCTATTATTGGCACCAAATGGGTGTTTAGAAATAAGATGAATGAACAAGGTGTCATAACTAGGAACAAAGAGGAAGGAATTGATTATAATGAAACCTTTACCCCCGTTGTAAGGTTAGAAGCTATTAGGATGTTACTTGCATTTGCATCATACATGAAATTTAAACTTTATCAAATGGATGTTAAAAGTGCATTTTTAAATGGTTTTATTGAAGAGGAGGTATATGTTGAACAACCTCCGGGTTTTGAAAATTTTGACTATCCAAATCATGTTGTTAAATTTTCAAAAGCATTATATGGATTGAAACAAGCTCCAAGAGCTTGGTATGAAAGATTGAGTAACTTCTTACTAGAGAAAGGTTTCTCTAAAGGAAAGGTTGACACAACTCTTTTTATAAAGAAATCCAAGCATGATTTATTAATTGTTCAAATTTATGTTGATAATATTATTTTCAGTGCTACTAACCATTGCTTGTGTGAGGAATTTTCCAAGTTAATGCAAAGAGAATTTGAGATAAGTATGATGGGAGAACTCAAGTCCTTTCTTGGACTTCAAATCAAGCAATGTAAAGATGGGATTTTCATTAATCAAACCAAATATGCAAAGGACATTCTCAAGAAGTTTGGAATGGATGGAGCTAAATCAAGCAAAACTCCAATGAGCACCACAACCAAACTCAACAAGGATGAGAATGGCACAGTGGTTAATGAAAAGTGATTTAAAGGTATGATCGGATCCCTTCTTTATTTAACCGCTAGCAGACCCGATATTATGTTTGCTACTTGCTTGTGTGCTAGATTTCAATCAAGTCCTAGAGAGTCTCATTTGAATGCTATCAAAAGAATTTTTAAATATCTTTGTGGTTCAATGCATTTAGGACTTTGGTATCCTAAGAGTTCTTCCTTTGACTTGATTAGTTATTCTGATGCTGATTTTGCCGGTAGCCTACTAGATAGAAAAAGAACTTTTAAAACTTGTCAAATTTTAGGAAATTGCTTAGTTTCTTGGTTTAGTAAGAAACAAGTTTCTGTTGCCTTGTCCACCGCTAAAGTAGAATATGTGGCGGCTAGTTGTTGTTGCACCCAAGTTCTATGGCAAAAACACCAACTTTTGGACTATGGCATTGATATTAATCACATTCCAATTAAGTGTGATAATACAAGTGCTATAAACCTTAGCAAAAATCCCATTCAGCATTCTATAACTAAGCATATTGATATTAGACATCATTTATTGTGTCATCATGTGCAAAATGGTGATATTTTTCTTGATTTTGTTGATACTAATCATCAATTAGCATACATCTTTACCAATCCTCTTTGTGAGGAAATATTGAATTTTATTAAGCATGAACTTAGTATGATTGATGACTCAAGCTTGTCTTGATCACTTGCTAAATAGATGAATTGATATTTGGATTCTTATGTGATCATGTTCTTTAGAAAATTTATTTTCAGCATCATGTATATATTTTGTTTTAAAAGTATTTACTTTAGCAAATTTATTTCATATACATGATATATTGTATTTCCCATTTACATGATCTTTGTATTAATTTTATTTGATTTGGATTCGTTCAATTTTTTTTAAAAAGCCCTCCTATTTTGCAAATTGATAATTAGTTATTGAGCTAAATTCAATTAATTAATTATTTTAATTTAGCATAAATATTCCTCCTCCTCAACAATTTTTTTTTGTTTTGTATCTTTATGCTAGTTTCTGTTCGGTTTATTTTCTGGATATAAACCTTGAGCTGTTAGATTTTATTCCTAAATTTATTCTTAGTTTATTTTGGTGTCCATTTTTTTATTCATTTTAATTTTTTTAATAAATAAATAATTTTTTATATGTAATTTACATATTTGCCAAATTTTCTCTTTGATTTATTTATATATGTCAAAAATATTTGTTTTAACTATCATTTATTTTAATTGTATAATTAATTTTATGGTCAAGGACCTATTTGTCACCTTTTTTGGACTTAATTGTAACAAATTTAAAAGTACAAGGGTCTTTTGGAAATTTTTATCACGAGCCGTTAAGCTCATGACCGTTGCAGTCTGGGTATCCAGAACCCCTCACTAGCTGGGTCACGAGCGGACCAGTCGTGAGGAGCAGTCTAGATGAAACATCCAGTACCGCTCACGAGCGGACCGTTTGTGAGCAACGGTCTGGATGCACATTCAACCAAATTTTTTTAATTTTTTTCTTTTTTTCAAACTGTCACCTGCAATTTTTTTTACTTTTTGAACTTCTTTATAATTTTTTTTTTGTGTATAAATACCCCTCAATCCCCTTTCACTTTCAATCAATTACATTTTCAATTAATCATCATCAAAATTCTTTTAAATCTTTTCAAAACTCTCTCTTCATTTTCAATTTTTTTTTCCTACCCTTGTCATGGCTTCAAAGTTTGCTCAAGATGTTTCTTCCTCCTCTAGAAGAGCTACTAAAGATCAACCTAAAAAGCATCCTCCTCTCTCATACACTTCAATTCAATTTAGGGAGAGGCTTGCTCATTTCAAGGATAGGAAAATTATTTCCTCTAAATATATGTCTCAAGCCACTTTGGAAAAGATAGGTTGTTTTAATAAGGTTAGAAGTTTACTTGATAATGTGGGTTCATATGATTTTGCTTTCAATGATTTTCCTACCTATCCTACCTTAGTTCATGAATTTCTTGCTTCCTATTGTTTAAGAACTCATTCTTTTAATGAGCAAAATCCTATGAATAGCATGAGATTTAGATTGGGTGGGAGAGATAGATTCCTTACTTCTCAAGCCTTTGATGACATCTTTAACTTTAAATAAGGAGGTTTAGCCTCTCCTATTACAACTTGGCTCCCTAATCTTTTTTAGTCTCAACATTCTAAACCTCATGCAAGAACTTTTGAAGCCAGACACACTAAAGCATCTAATTTGGCTTTAAAATCTCTTTGGTATATACATAGGTTTATTACCTACTCTTTTCATGCTAGAGGCTTGAGTAATGAAACTATCTCCTTTGATGATCTTTTCCTTCTCAGATGTCTTATTGAAGATGAAGATGTTAATGTAGAGCAAGAACAAGATATTGAGCATATAAGCACTCTTCCTATTGAAGAAGAATTACCTCAAGAGCAAACTCCTACTCAAAGAAAAAGGGCAAAAAGACCTTCCACTTCTCAAAGTATTGATGATGAACCCGCTTGGGTTGGTCGTTTCTTTGATCGCCTATCCATAGTGGAGTCAAACTTCAACACAAGGTTTGATCAAGTAGATACTAGACTTGATCATTTTGAGCTAAGAATGGATCACATGGAATATGATATTCATCAATTGTATGCCCATCATAACATTCAAT
Organism: Mallotus nudiflorus; assembly: GCA_947683625.1. Lineage (NCBI taxonomy): Eukaryota > Viridiplantae > Streptophyta > Magnoliopsida > Malpighiales > Euphorbiaceae > Mallotus > Mallotus nudiflorus. Next base: position 161,657 of record CANTUR010000793.1, on the reverse strand, counting down.
GCTCTTAGCCTCCTCCTCCTCCACAAGACTAATTCTTTCTTTCTTTTGTTTTTCTTTTTTGTATATTTTTCGTATTTAAGCCTTAAAATTGTTAGTTTACCTCTTTCGCATCATTGTATTTTTTTTATGTATGACTATTAATTGTGCTTATTCATGTATAAATTCTTCTTAAGAATGTTTTTTTATCTTTTAAAATGACATGAATTTTATAAAGATTTTGAGTATCTTTGCTTGCATTGTTTTGGTTCTTGATCTTTTATTCCCTCTAGTACTTTTGGCTCCCTTAGGTCTATTTCCCCTTATATATCTCTCTCTTTTCTTTTTATTTTTGACAAAGGGGGAGAAGAAGCTATGTGCTTAGGGGATAAATAATTGTGTTTAAGATATGCTAAGTACCACATGATTATGTATGATTGATTGACTAGTTAAACTCTACATGATCATGTGATGTTTGAATATAGCATATATACTATTTTATGATGCATTATAGAAATACTATATACATATATGTTTGAAATTATTTCCTTCATGTTGTCTAACATTTTTTTTAATAACCATGTTATCATCATTTGTTATGTTAGGCCATATTTTTTATAACTTTTTACGTTGTCTTTATTTTTGACAAAAAGGATAATAAAATTTATTTATATTTCTTATCATGTCCAATAAGGAGGAGAAATAAAGAAATATATTTTTTTTAAATGAATATATTTGTTAAACTTTTATACATGCTATAATAATTCATTTATTTATATGCTCTGATACATAATAAATATTGAATTTATGCACATGTTAAGGGGGAGCAACATATATTTTCTCTTTTTGCATCTATTTAATTTGAAATGAGGAGCTATTTTTATGTACTTATACATGTTATTTATTTTTTACACACACACATATTATTTATCATCTTTTCAAATTAGTTGTCAAAGTCAAAAAGGGGGAGATTGTTGACCATTTGCATGATAAAACTCCTAATTTTGGACTTTAACAAACAATTTTTATACTAATAATTTCAATTAAGTGTGTAGGGAATTATATACCAAACATATACCAAGCATATACACTTTTGGATGAACAGTGACTTTTCGGGCTGATTGAACCTCTGAGATTGAAGAAGACTTTTGATATATTTAGAGCTCTTAAATGAGAAAATAAGCTTCTTCACTTTTTAATTAGATATCTTAAGCTTTCCAAATTTTTCTTGCTTATCAAAATCCAAGTTCATTTGAGTATGCAAATCTTCAGTCGAAGCCAGCATATGCAACTTGCATTTCAGTTTGCACAGCTCTTGGTATTTTAGCAATATCTTGAGCTATATATTTCCAATTGAGGTGATTTCAAGATTTTATTGAAATATAAGATAATTATCTACAACTTTTATGAAGAATTTTTTGGCTGAATCGATCGTCTTCAGTCCCGTTCATGAGCATCTTTCGAAGTGGTCACGAGTTGTCCTTCAATAGAGCCTTTGGAGCACGTTTTTGCCAAAAAATGGCAGCACCTCTCACGAGCTGATTGCTAGTGACCTACTTGTGAGCATACCACTGACAGCATTCCAACAAGAATTTTTGAATGCAATGGATATATTTTCACCCCTCACAAGCACTGTTCACTCGTGAGCTGCCCATGAGCATCCTTTGAGCTGCCAAAAGTCCAAGAATTGATTCAAAATCAATTCTAAACGTTGGAGACATGATTGATACATCCAAAAACTACATTTTTAAGTGTTTTTCTATATAAACACAACTTAGAATTCAATTGAAAGGTTAAGAAAACTTGTTTATCATTCATCATTGTCTTAAACATTCAATTGAGCTCTTAAACTTTCCTTTAAACAATTCTTTGTGTATAAATCTTATGAGATTGGTGGGTGATTAGAATAGACATTCTTATTCTTCTATTTACTAGGTTTAGAAAATGGAAAGTGAGATTCTATTCTAAAGGAATTGGTTTAAGTGTTTAGCCATTAAAACACTTGGGAATTTGGTTTTTGAGTGAGCCTTGAAAACTCAAGTTGTAAGGTTGTAAGAGTGAGCCATAAAACTCTTGTGTATTCTCATTCTTTTTAATAAGATTATGGGTGATTAAAAAATCCTAACTTGGGGATAAGTTAGGTAGAGACGTAGGATTATTGTTGAATCCGAACTCCTTAAATATTTGTGTTCTTCATTCTTCCTTCTCAACTCTTACTTAATTCTTGTCAAAGAATTCCTTTAATTTCCTATTTTTGTTCAATAGTCCTATTCACCCCCCCCCCCCTCTAGGACTCTTTCAAAAGGCATCTAATAAATCAAAAAATAAGCTGTAGAAACAACATCAGCCTAAAAAATTTTTAGAACTTGCATCTGAAATAATAATGCTCTAGAAGTTTCAACAAAATGTCTATTTTTTCTTTCAGCAACACCATTCTGAGAAGGTGTGTCCACACATGATGTTTGATGAAGAATATCATGTTTAATCATATTTTTAAAAATTTTCTGACAGGTATTCTTTAGCATTATCACTTCTTAAAATTTGTATAGGCACACTAAATTGAGTTTGAATTTCAGCATAAAAAGAAAAAAAAATGAGAGAAAATTTATAATCGATTTTTTATCAAATGTAACCATGTTATTCAAAAATAATCATAAAAAAAGTAACAAAGTATTGAAATCCAGTTTTAGATGTAATTGGATAAGGACCCCAAACATCATAATGTACTAACTCAAAAGGAGCATTAGCCCATTCATTGATTCTCGGACTAGAATTGAGACGATGGTGTTTGGTAAACTGACAAGACTCACAATCTAAAGAAGACATATTACAAAATTAAGAACATAATTTCTTAAGAATACGAAAAAAAGGATGACCCAATCAACAATATGCTTCAAAAAAAGTGACAACTCCGGTATAGGCAACAAACTTTGGTATTTGCGTATCAAGGATGCAAAGACCTCCATACTCATGTCCCTTACCAATAATCTTTTTCATCATAAGATTTTAAAATCAACAATTATCAAGAAAAAATGAGACACAATAATTAAGATTCTGAGTGAGTTTACTGACAGAGATTAAATTAAAGGATAACTGAGGTAAATTAAGAACGGATGATAAAGTAAGTGATGATGTTAGATTAATTGTTCCAGATCCAATAATACAAAACATGGAACCATCAACTAAAGTAATAGGAGAGAAAGATTTATGTGACTGAAAATTAGAGTATAAACTAGAATTAACTGTCATATGATCTATAGCACTAAAGACAATAACCCAGTTTGAAGAGCAGGAAACAAGACATGTATTGGGTTTACCTATAGAGACATAACTGGATTGAGTTTTCATTACTTCTTGAAGCTGAGTAGTCTGGCATATTCATCGACAAATATCAAGGTAGATCTTTCAAAGGTATCAGAAGTAGATGCAACATTGGCATATTAAGTTTTTATATACTAAAACCTTCGATAGTCCCGCTTGATATGATTTGGCTTATGGCAATAGTGGCATATTAATTCCCTAAACTCCGATCTATAAGCACTAGTATTTTCTGTCATAGTTATTTGATCCCATGCCCTTATTACTACTCTTGTATAGTCGTTTCCTTATTTCAGAGATGTTATGACGACTAACAAGAGCACTGTTAGCTTAAGTAGGTTAAACAATTAATGAACTTTCTGTACAAAAAATCCTACTAAAAACATCTTGTAGAGAAGAAATTTCTAAACCAAAAAGAATTTGAGATTTAACTCTCAAATTCAGATGGAAGACCAGCTAAAAAACTTATAATAGCCAACTTCACCCTTTGAGCTTCTTATATTGAGTTCTTTATATGTTCTCTTGAAATCCATGAAGTAATTGGTGAGATATCTATCTGCTTTGTCTACCCTATAGAATGCTTTGCACACACATTATAAATACGAGAGATATTCCCTTTGCCATAGTACAAAAATTCTAAGTAGTTCATTAATTCTTGGACTGTCCTATAGTGAGTTACTAAGCCACCTAGCTCACTATCAATAGAATTATGGATATGTAAAAATAATCTAGCATTATCTCTCATCCAAGACAATTTAGACTTATCTGTGGGAGGATCATCAGTTAAATGACTATCCATAGAAATACTGAGCAAATATAACTCGATAGTTTAACTCCAATCAATGCAGTTTGTACTATTGAATTTGTGATATGTAATTTTGGACACCATTGGAACCACCTCATGAACTACAGTCTTTTTCTCATCCATATTTCACTACAAATCTCAGAACCGTAAGATACAAAAGGTTTAGCCTGCCAATAATATAATAATATAAAGGAGGCTTAGTCTGCCAATAATATAATAATATAAAAGAGGCTTAGCTACTAAATTAAAATAATGAAATTGCTAAGCTGGTCAAATCAAGCAAAGAGTGAATAAAAATAGGTAGTAAAAAAACCTTCCATACAAAAAATAAAATAAATAGGACACCTTTTTTTTAAACAAGTTTAAAAAATTAGAAAGTAAATTTAGAAAGATTGTGACTTAATTAAAGTCACAACTAATTTGGCAAAAGATTAATAAAGCTGATTTCTACTATTTGTGGTTGAAGAAAAAGAAAGAAAATTCTCAATGGGTTGGGCTTTGTAGTAGTTGACAACACTCTTGAACCCAATTTATTTTCTGGGTGCTCTTCTTATACTGCACAATAACATGTACATATATAAATCAAGAAAATAGATGCCACAAATCAAGATTTCTCAATGCAAATACAAATCAACTTAGTATGAAAATGAAGAGGGCAGACAAAAGTGAGTTTAACATCGTCAACCCGGTTAGTTTCCGGTGATAGACGCTCCTTTTTGAGTTGACGATGTCAATAAAGGATGCTTCTGAAATGGCAAACTTTGGTTTTCTCCCTTACTCACCCAACAACCTAGATTGTTTTTCAGAGCACCAAACCTGCTTTGATATAAAGTAATTAGAGTGCAAAATACAAAAAATGGAATGAATTTCTCTCACTCATTTATCAAATGTATAAACACATATATATACAAATTTAAATCTAGAAAGTCTTCTGCAATATCAATTAGCATAGCCATAAGTTAAACTGTCAAAGATATTCAAGCTATAACATTCTGACTGTTAGAGCCCTTTAATCTGACAATCAGACTATCATTACAGCTTATGATTATAGTTTGTAACAGTACTTAAACCTAAACTTTCTGCATGAAGTAGTGAATCTTAAAGTACTAGTCTTTGATGGGCCTCTACTAAAATTTCTCACTAATATTATCCAATTCTACCAAAATTTTATAAGTTATTAAGAAAGACTAACAATAATTAATTTAATAATGGTAATAATAATTATAAAATAAATTTGGTAGTAAAATTATGAAAGATAATAATAAATAAAATACACTGAATGTCCATTGTATAAAGAAGAAAAATTAAAGTAAGAGCATGTGAATGTTTGGTTGAAAAGGTTGTAGTAAGACCATGCTCGGGGTATGGTTGGGTTTTACGAGATGTCAGACCGTGTCTAAGACACAGCAACTCACGTGATTTAAAGAAATTATTCATACTTTTTGTATGATGATATATAAATTGATGAAAATTGAGATTTATGTTGGCCAAATTTATGATAACTATCTTGTGAACAGTGCTTGGTATTCATTATACTATTGTGACGAATCTAAGTGGTATTATCTATATGCATACAAATGTGATGAACCATCATGTCGAATGGTACCCACCACATCGATAACAACCTATGATAAGATTATGAACTACTACTCTAAATTAGTAAATTTGTGCATATGTGATCCTAAAATTATATTATTGAGATTATGAACTAGTACTTTGAAATAATTAATTGTATAGTTCATTAGAATAATTATAAATGCATAAAAGCATAAATTTTTTAAGTTTAGAATATAATAATATGCAATAAGAGAAAACTTAATTTTAATTAATTATTAAGAGATAAGTCTAAACTGATAGTAATAATAGATAAATTTATTTATGTATAAAATTTGAGTTAAACAGAAATTATTAAAACGCTCAACGTAAAATAATTTATGCTTTCAATTATTTTTGAGCTTTGTTTAATAATTATTCATTTATTATTACTTATTGTACATTTTTTTGCACTGTTTTGTTATTCACATATTTTGTTGTACTTCGTTCACTTACTGGGTATTTTTTCTAGAAAATACTCATACTTCACTTTTGTCCATTACAAGTTAATCATTTAGCTCTATGTTTACCATAAGACATGATCCAACCATCGAGTTGAAATAAAGAATGCACGTAATGCCCGCAACTGTACCATTTCACATTCTCCCAATTAGAAAGTGTCACGAGGAGGATGAGAACCATATGTGTACGATGGTCCTGGTATTTTATGAGACTGCATATGATGTTTAGGTGTCCTTAGTCCTAATTAAGTGATGTCTGATACATTTTTTTTGTTCTTATAGATGTATAAGGGTTTATTGCACCAATGGTATCATAATTTTACCTTATGTTTCAAAATGGTACCAAATTTTTATTTTTTTTCAATTACTAAAGTTCTATTTTTATTTCAAGTTAAAGTACCTTGAATATATCAATCAAATTTAGCATACGTGGTAGCCGGAATAAGTATATTTTTAATATTTTCACCACATAAGCATCCCATTAAGTAGCATAATTATCTTTTAGGCTCTATAAAATAAAATTTGCTAAAATTTTATTTTATGGGGCTTGCAACCAAATTTTGTTCTATATGGTCAACAAAATTATTAGACTGTTTAATGAAATGCTTACATGGTGAATATACTAAAAATATGTTTATTTCAGCTGTCATATGCTAAATTGAGATACTTTAACTTTAAAAAAAATAGAACTTTAATAACTAAAAAGAAAAAAAATTAAAAATCTAGTACCATTTTGAAACATGAGGCAAAATTATAATACCAATAGTGCAATAAACCCAGATATAGAGTTTAGAGTGTTGTATATATAACTACAATGGTTTGTAGCCTTTAGGTTGAAGTAGGCTACAACCACTATTTTTTTATGTACCTTATGTATTTTAATTATAGCTAGAACTCTACATTTTTTTTAGAACAACTGTGGAGGTAGAGAGGGAAAAGGTATCTAAACCCCACCTCGAAAGGGCGCCAACCCCATGGCTAGAACAGTCCAACTCTAGACGAGTTGGCATCAACCTTTTTTTTTTACCTAGGAGAGTAGCGTCCCTAGGACTTGAACCCATGACCTTGACTCTTGCCATCCCAACCAGGCAAGAGAAAGTAACTCTACACTTTTTTTGCTCATATGTTATACAAACTATGTAAATATGATGTATACATATAAGAATATATGGAGTTGTTAAGTTATTACTTGTTATTCTGTTCATCATATTCTAATGGTTAATGAATATTATTATTATATTTTTAAAAAAAATCCTTGGTAGTACCGTGATTGTGACATGTGTGTATATATATATATATATTACAAATTAGACCCTCAACTTTATCCTGATATTTGTATTTGATTTTTTTTTGTCCTAATTAGACCTTAATCTTTAAAAATTAAATTATGTTAAAATCACCTTTAAAGTATTGTTAAAGTTAAGTCCTAAAAAAAATTAATTTTAACATTAATTAATAAGAATTAGTTTGAATAACAATGAGAATGAAAGTTGAAGAAATTACTTTTAAAATAAACATTCCTAAAGATTTTTAAATTTTTAAGTTTTCAAAACCATTTTTAATATTTTTAAAAATTAAAAAATTTTAAAAATAATTTTGGTAGATCTAACCATTTTTAAAATTTTAGAATCAAGGCATATACATTTATTAAAAAATGAAAAAAAAAATTCTATACACTCAATATTTTATCGAAAAATTTTGAAATTTTCTATAACTTTGAAATTCTTTAAGAAATTATTATGTGTATAGAAAACTTTTTATTCTTTTTTCTTAAATGTGGAATCTAAACTTCTAAATTGTTACACTTTTTAGATCTATAAGAAATAATTTTTAACTTTTTTGAAATTTTAAAAAATATAAAAATATATTTCTATAAACTTAAAAAAAATTTAAAATTTAAAATATTTATAAATATTTATTTTGAAAGTACTTTCATCAAGTTGCATTGTTTTTCAAACCAATCTTTATTAGCGTTAAAGTTAACTTTCTTTTGATTTTTAGAATTTAATTACAATTATTTGAAGAAAAGTTCAATATAATCTAATTTTCAAAGGTTAAATTTCTATTGGGACAAAAAAAAATATTACATTAAAATATAAACATCGAGGTAAAGTTAAGGGTTCAATTTGTACCTTATCACATATTTTTAAGATTCGTACCTTCCCAAAACTTAAATTCTTTGTAGGATTGTAAATGAGACAAACTGCTTGTAAGCGCTCGATAAAAACTCATTCAAATTTATGTATATTAAGCGTGTTTAATAAATGAGTCAATCTCAAAATATATAAAACTTGATTCGTGAAACTTGCGAACAAGTTCGAAGTAAAACTCACAAGCAAGCTCATAATGTTAATGTTTAATAATTTAATTTTAAATATATAAATATAAATTCTCATTGTAAAAAATATTTTAAAAAATATATTATTAGATAATTTTATAAATATATTATAATTTATTTAGCAAATAATTTATTTTTAATTTTTGAATACATAATTTTAATTTATAATTTGTATTTCCTAAAAAATTCTTTAGACTCATTTAGGATTGCAAAGAGCTCATGAACACTAAGTGATATAGCGAGCTTGACTCAAAATTTCTTTAGACTCATTTAGAATTGCGAACAGCTTATGAACACTAAATGACATAGCAGCTTGGCTCAAAGCGATCATACCCCTAATTCTTTTCAATTCAAATGGGATTTAAGTTTTTGTAAATATAAGCATTAATCAGTTCCCTCTTAAGGCTACAACAACTTGGCAAAACAAATTTTGGTTTTCTCAACAAGTTTCAATAATAAAGAAATTAAAATTTAGAGATTTTTACAAAAATACCCCATTTTTAATTTTTACGAACAAAAATGCCCCAAGTTTTCATTTTTTACAAATCTACCCCCCTCTTTTTACACGCATGTCCTTTACGTTTTCAAAAATATCCCTTGTTACTTCAGTCTTCAATAGAGAAGTTTTTTCACTGTTGTTTCTTCTTCTTCTTTCGCGTTTCTTCTTTTTTTTTCATTTTCTTCAAGTTTTGATTTTTAAGTTGATTTTTTTCTTTTTTTCTATGGTAACTGCTATGTAGTGGTGTGGAAAGTAACTGCCATTTTGTTTTGGTGGTTATTTCTTATAAGAATTTTATGGTTAACACAATATAACAAAATCATAACCCTGTGAAATAGAGAGAAGGAAGTGTGAAGAATAAAAGAGGTATAGGAGTAAAAATGATGAAGAAGACAATATGCATGAGTGAAAAAAAAGGGACACGCAAAGAAGGATAGTGGTGGTGTTTCAAGTAGGAAGAAAAGGGGTTATAAGGGTGTAGATATTAATAGGGGGAAGAAAAATATGAAAAAGGATGTTAATGAAGGATCTGGCGTAAAGGTTGCTACTTTAAAGGTATTTATTTATTTTTTATTTGTTGGTTTAGGTTTTGTTTCATTCTAATTTCTTATTACATTTCTTTTTAAGATTGTGAACCTTTCTTAAAAAGCGATGAGTATTTTAAAGCTAAGGTTTCTTACACTTTATTATATGGTGTTCTTAATTTGATTAAAGAAGTTTTTAATGAAACTCAGTTGAGTCTTTTCATGAAACATGTTTTGGGTTTTTCTTAGATTTACCAAAATTTGAAATTCAATGCTAGTTGATTCATTCTCTTTTGTTGAGGGAATTGAAGCAACCCAATTTGTATTAGTGTTATTTTGATGTTTCTGGAAAGAGATTAAAATTTGGGATGGACGAATTTGCATTAGTTACTGGGTTAAGGTATGTTGGTAACTCTATATTGTCAACTATTTTTTTAGAGGAGAATAGGTTGATTTTAAAATATTTTGGTGATTTGAAGAAAATAAACACGCAGTTTGTGCATAAGTGTTTGTTGTCTAAACGTTGGGATAATGATGAAGATGGTGTTAAGATTGCTTTGATTTATTTTATTGAAGTTTTTTTTTATGAGTTATCCATTGGAGAAAAAGGTGAGTAAAAGAACATTTGATATTGTTGAGTGTGGTTTTTGTAATGAGTATCATTGGGGGAAGGATGTGTTTTACTTGACCATGGAATACTTGAAGGCGAATCTTTTTATGAGTGAAAATAGAAAGAAAAGTGATTGGACTTTTTACCGATTGAATGACTTTCCCTACGCTGTTCAAATCTGGTTTTATGAATACTGTCCATTTGTGGTTGATAATATTTGTGTATACAGTAGTTTAAAGCATCCGCTTATTCCTCGAATTATGAATTGGACTTGTAAATCAAATTTGATTTACAAGGTGTTGTAGCACTTGATTTTCAGGGAACCACTGAGTAAGGTAATTTTTTTTTTTTTGGTTATTTAATTTTTTTAAGTGTTTTTTATTTTTTTATTTTTATTGTTATTAATTTTATTTTTTTATTTTTATTTTTTGTAGTTAAAATTGAGGAATGTATCTCCCACTGAGGAAGAGTTGTCAAGGCTGGCTTTAGATGGTTTTTTTGAAAAAGGCAAGAAAGAGTTTGGTGATTCTGGTGATGTGAAAAGTTCATCCAATTCTCATGACTTTGTAAAAGAATTAACTTTAAGACATGACTATTTGAGAAATAAATTTAATGATTTAAAGTTGTTTGTGTATAAAAAGTTGGATTATCTTTTTTCTTCAATGAAATTGGTTATAGCCAAATTGGAGGTTGAAAATAGTGATTCAAATGTTGATTCAAATGCTAATATTGTGTTTGTGTTAAAAAAAAAGATGATGATGGAAATGATGGAGGCGCTGCATCAAGTGTTGTTGGTTATTTTATTATGTTTTATTTTTAAATTTTTTTGTTGCTATTTTGTTTACTTTTAGTTTCTAATGTCATTTTAAATTAGGTGAAAAAGGTGGAGGTGGTGGTGGTGGTGTTTCTTCTGTTGGTGTAGGTGATAAAGAGAAGGCTTCTAGAAAAAAAGAAATTGAATGTAAAGGGAGTGAAGGTGGAGGGGATGGTGGGAATAAAGAAGCTCGTGGTTCAATGGTAGGAGATTCTGTTAAGGTATATTGGATTTGATTTTTTTTAATTGTTTTGGTTTCTTTTTTGTTTTTGATACTATTTTTTGTGTTTTAAGGGTGATAAATTGGTTGATGATACTAGTTCGAATTCCAATAACAAAGATGATTCTGATAAAGATGATGATGAAGTGGTGAAGAAGTCTAAAGTGGTGTGTTATGTTTGTTTTATTTTACTAATATATTATTTTTTTGGTTTTTTGTTATTTATTAATTTTGCTTTTGATATATTGTTTTTATTTTTAGGTTGAAAATTCTATATTTGATTATATTAATGAGGCTTTCAATGTTATTGATAATGTTGTAAAAGCTGCTTTAAGTGGCGATGTTGTATGTTATTTTATTTTTATTTTATTTTTGTGTTTTTTTATGGTTTGTGTTTTTGAGGTTGAGCATTGGTTTTTTTTTTTTTGAATAGTCTATTGGAAAAGGTGTTTCTATGTCTGTTTCTAAGGAAAGTAGTGCTATTGGTGGACAGACTGTTAATCCTGCTGCTGTGATATTATCTTTATTTTTTTAATTATGTATGATTTATTTGAGTTGCTTTTTTGTTTCTTTTTGATTTCTAATACTATTTAATATATTTAGGTTGATGATGATGACTTTGAGACTCCACTTCCTAATAAAAGGGAGTATAAACCTAGTTATGTCATGAAATCTCCTTTCATTAATGAGTTTGGTTCTTCAGGAGTTAGCACGGGGAGGAAGGATATAACTATTTTGAAAAATATACATCCTTTTTATAAGGATATTAGAGAAGCTTTAAAATATGAATCACTCTCTAGTTTTGATTGTTGAATTGAGGCTAGGTTAAAGAAGAAGAACAAGTACGTTTTGGTTTTTTATTTTTTTATTTATTTAATTATTTATAAATAGTTTATTGATTGTTTGCTTGTGTTTTTTAATTATGTAGAAAGAAGTTGTATTCTGATAAAGATAATTTGATTTCTCTTGGTTTTGTATTTGGAGTTGAGACAATTGTAACAAATAAATGGTTCTATATTCTTAATTCCCCTGAAAAAATGTTGTCTTCTTCTATAAGTTTTTTTTTTATTTTTTGCAAGTTTTTAGTTTCAGAAATTGAACATAAACTGAATGTATACTATATATGAAACAAATGTTTGATATGTTGAATTTTTGTTTTGTAGCATATCGATGTTTTGTTTTATTATTTGAGGAAAAAAGGGAAAGTGTATTTTGACAGCTATTTCAAATACACTACAATAGATAACTAATTTGATCAATGTATTCAAGCTTTATATAAGAAATTTTTATCAAAGAAGAATGATTATTCTCTTATTTCTGTTGATCATAGTGTTGCAGAGTACATACTCAGGTATTACAAGGGTAGTAACACTACTTGATATCTTATTGATGATGTGTTGTTTCCCATTCACATTGGTAAGGAGAAACATTGGATTTTAAGGCGTTTGAACTTCAAGGACATGTGTATTTACATTTATAATTCTTTGAGGAAGACTAATAAATTGGTGGTGAAAGTTTTGAAATCTTATAGCATTTTACTTCCAGTGTTTTTTGAACTTCTTGATTTGTGGTCAAATCATAAAGATATTGATATGAATTCTGAATTTTATACCTCGAAGAAGATTTTAGATCCTTTTGAAGTTGTGTCGATTGATGATCTTGCTTCCCAAGAGAACAAGTAAGTTTTTTTCCTTTGTTTTGGTTTCATTTTATTGATTTTTCATTATTCTGATATGTTTTTAATTTTTTTTAGTGATTGTGGAGTTTTTATGGCTACATTTGCTAAGTACTTGCTTCATGGGTTGGAGATTCCTAGGAACATTAATATAGATCAGATGAGAAGTCGGTACGTTGTGAGTTTGTACACCTATGGCATGATGAAGCAACATGATGCAGTGGAAAGTGAATATGAATACTAAAAAAGGTTGAATCCAAATGAAAAAGGAGAAGAAAAAGGTTGATTTAAAATAGGTTGATTGATTAAATTATTTTAGAAGTCTTTTATAAACTGTTTGATTTTTTTAAAAGATTTTAAGGTGTCCTTGTTTGGTCATGAAGATGAATATTTGGGCCGTTGAATTTTTGTTAATTTTTATTGATGTTGGAGATAGTTTATTTTATAAAATATTTTATTTTAAGTTTATTGTTGTTTTATTATTATTATTATTTTAAGATTTTGTATATGGTGTTAATTGATTTTTTTATTAGAAGAGATTTATTATTATTTCAGGTTTATTATATTTGTATCAGAAACCTAATATCAACCAAAAGTATTCAAAATATTTTATGAAATTTAATGAAATGTTTGATTATTTCATGTAATGGACTGGCTAAATGTAGTTTTGAAAATTATATTTTTAAGCAAATGTAACTGCAGTTTGAAAAATTAAAAAAAATAATGAATTTTTTTAGTCTTTAAAGTTGTCTATATATGTGTATGAAACCATTTCAAAAATAGAAAAGAAAAAGAATGGATTCTATTTTTACAGTGAAATTTTATTGAAGTACATTTATTTTAAATGGCAATCTGAATGTCCCTAACATAAATTACATTACATATCATTCATTTTGAGGAAGAGTGTAATTGCACTAGGAAATTTTAACAAAACAATAAGAATCCATTTTTTATTCTTGATAAATGTCTATAGAAATGTAAAAATAATTTTCAGAAACAGAAAGTATGCAAGAACTATTGCATGTTTGGTGGATTTCTACAAGTCTTCTTATTATATCTAAATAAGTTGCATCTGCCACACTTGTTTTCTATTTTCATTTCCCATTAAGATTTGGCTCTTGTTTTTTTAGATCTTCCGGCTCTAATTCTTGCTTTTAGAGGAAGCACTATCATTTTTTTCACATCATTTGATATGCACCATGTAGATTGACTTGGCAAAGGGTAAACTGTAGCTTCATATGTTATAGCCAATTGACACTATTTCTTTTAGGTCTACTATTTCTTAGATTTGCTCATAATTGACATTGAATATTTCATCATTTGATCTTTTGACTTGAAAAGACTCAGAGTTTGGTGTTTTATAGATGAATCAAAAACCAAATGTAAACCAAAAGGATGCAGATTCACATAAATTAATAGTTTTGAAAATTATTTAAAAGTAAGCAGAATTAAAATAGGAATTGCATTTATTGTATCAAGAAACTAAAAGTATTCAGAAATAATATTTATTTGACTAAATAATTACTGATTGTTTGTGTTATGCATAGTATTTGAAATTTGAAAGAAAAGTATGAAATCTTACATTGAATTTTAGAGATTTGATGTAGTTTTTTGTCAACCTTTCATTAGGCTTTTTTTCAAGCTTTTGAATGTGCCTCTTGCAATGTTTCTATATGTGGAAGTCCATTGCTACATCAGTCCTTTCAAGTATTCCAACAGGGTTGAGACCGATATCTCTTGCATATTTTATTGCTGAGTTGAGGGATTCAACAATATTTAATGTCATAGTTATGAACCTATTGTTTTGTGAGTGCAACTTCATCCACTTTTCATGTCCAATATTATTTAGGTACTCGTACACTCTTGCATCTATCTTTTCTATGTTAAATATATGCTTCTCAAGTTGTTCTACTTTGTAACTGTTTACAGCTTGTAAGAACAGTTCTTTAATTTACATTATGTTTTTCTTGAAGTTTGTTTTGATATTGTTCAAGATGTGATAGATGCAAAGTGCATGTGCAGCTTCAAGATAAACCTCTTTCATGGCTAATTCTATACTTTGATGTCTATCGGACATTATAGTCAACTTATCTCTCATTTCTAAGGTTTTTCTCAAATGCACAAAAAACCATATCCAAGAGTTGTCATTTTCAGAATCCATAACAGCAAAGGCAAGTGCAAATATTTTACCTACTGCATCTTATATTGAGGCCGTTAGGAGCATGCCTCCAAATTTTGTTTTGAGAAAAGTCTCATCAACCACAATTACCGGTATGCAGTGCTGCCACCCATGAATGCTTGCTTGTAATAACATGTACACATATAAGAATCTGTTTTCATTATTTGCCTTCATGTCTACTATTGATCCTCTGTTTATCTTTTCAATCATGTATAAGAAACTAGGTAGAAACAAAAAGGATTCTTCTGGTTTTCCTCTTATGAATTCAAGAGTTGTTTCTTTTGACCTCCAAGCCTTCATATAGCTTATTAAGAAGACATAATCCTTCTGCATATCTTTGATTATATAAGCTACTGTAGTTTGACTTGATGCAATTAACTATCATGCATGTTGTTGCAAGATGGTGGTTTCCCAATCTGGACTCCAAGCTATAACTGTGTTCATTTTTGAATTTTCGTAATTAAAACATTGTATTTTTGTACCTTGATGCTCTTAATCTCCAAGTGCAGTGTTCATCAATGCATCTTATGAAGAATTTTCTTCCACATGATTTTATGACTCTGAATTGAAAATTCTTTAAAATGGCATAAAGGTTCATAACTATCTTCAGCAGTTGCTTACTATTGTAGATTTGATGGACTTCCACTTCTTTGACATTTGTGTTGCTGATTATAGAATATAGACATATAGAACTTTGGACTTCTCATTGTTCGCCTTTGTTGTTTTGCTTGCTAATATTTTTTGCATAATCTACTGTCTGAGGCTGTTTCTGTATTTTTTATGCTTGTTAACTGTTGCTCTAACTATAATGTGGTTGCTGTTGGAGTGAAATCAAAGAACTTGTTGTCCTTCTTTTTTTTCTTTATTGTGATACACAAGGGGAACTTTGTTTGATTTGGTTCTGTGCTTTTTAACTGTATATAGAAATACATGGTTTAATCATCTTCAATTACAAGTTTTGAATATTTTTGTTTGACTTGGTAGGTGATTTGTAGTTCATTTTCTTCATTTTTCACTTTCAATCGATCTTAAATTGTATTTATAAGGTTTTAGTATGTGCAATCTGTTGGAATTTGAACTCCAGTGACTTAGAAGTTTTAAAAAGTGAAGCTATCGGTCCATTCGCCATTGTAGTGAATGAAAATAAGTAGTTGTTGCATTTCCTATAAGTGAAATATGTATCGAAAACCAAACGTAAATAGAAAGAATTCTAAAATCAATTAGGCATATACATTATTTTGAAATTTTCCAAAGAACTTCAAACAAATGTCCTTGAATTTTTTTCAGAAACTAAGCGTAAACATAGAAGATTCTAAAATGAAGCATGAATATACATTATTTCTTAATTTTCCAAAGAACTTCAAACAGATGTCCTTAAAAATGTTTCAAAAACCAAATGTAAACAGAAAGGATTCTAAAATGAAGCAAGCATGTAAAAAAAGTATTTTGAAATATTTGTCTCTGCATATACATTACTTTTTCATCTTCCAATGAACTTTACTCAGATATCATTGAATTGTATCATAAATAAAAGTAAACTGAAAGGATTCTAAATTGAAATAATAAATCAATGCAGGTTTTTTTTTTTTTTTTGAAGAAATTAAGGTTTGTGCACTTTTTATGTCATACATTATATTTTATATCAATTGACTGTTAAAAAAATTAAACAAAATGAAGATATGGGTGGGTTTAATAATAGATCTGAGTTTGCATGCATTCAATGACTGTATAAAATGATGAATCTGAATGAAAATGCTTACCTTTAATTTTTTTTTATTGTTGTTCAATTTCTTCTTTTTTTCTTGGTTGTTGAAATCTTGTTTTTTATTCTTTTTTTTTTTTAAGATCGTGGTGATTTTTTTTTTTTTTTTTTTGAGATTTAACAAGATTTTGATAATTGTGGTTTATGTAAAGGAGGCAGAGTTAAGGTTCGTTTTTTGGAGAAGAAATTAATTTTGATTTGATGTAGAGTGATTGCAGGTGAATTGAGTGTTTTTGAGCTAAAAGAGAGATTTTGCAATTAAAGGTTCATGATGAAAGCGTGTTTTGTAGCTGAAAAATGAGATTCAAGCATGTTTCGGGTATAAACGCATAAATTTAAAAAACTTTTAAGTATTTTTATTGTTTTACCTTTATTTTGAGCATTTATGTAAAAATCCTATAATTTAAGGGGCAATCCACAAGAATACGTTATAAACAAATTGTAGAATGAATTGCTAACTTCAAGAATCATAGATGTCGGATTCACTAAAAATCAAGTGCTCAGGAAACCAACTCAAGAAATATATGCATGGGAGTTAACTTCGTGCTCGAAACAAGAAAGAAGAAAAGAGGGAGAGGGAGTTTACTCACTGTTAAATCCTGCAAGTTTCTTTCCCCTTTGCTGCTGCTGTATCAGGCCCCTCTCTATGCCTTACACCAACTCCTTCATACAAGTTAACAATTTCTAAGAAATTCATAATCAAAACTCTAAGCATGTTTACCCTTTGTATTCAGCTTATTTTTAACTAAATTTCGGCTCTTTTCAAGCCCAATTCACAATTAATTAATTCCTTGCATGCAACCTTTTATAATCTCAATTCATTACCTAGATTGGTTGAGGTTCTCCATATAAATTGCTCAAAAATTACTTCCTAATACTCTCTACTCACCAGAATTCTCTTTGTTCAGCTCCTTCCCATCACAAATTTTCAACTTCAAAGTGGCTGCTTTCTTATTTCTTCAGGAATTTCGGGCCATGAAAACTCTCTCTCACACATGCTAATTGAATTTCTTTGGTTCTGTGTAATTTCGGAGGCCACGGCAAGTAACGGTGCTTTGTACGCACTTGAGGATTTTCAATTTTACTACTTTTTTTGACACCTAGCCAAGTTTGAATGTGCTTGTGACATGTCACGAATCTAGGCACTTCTTGTCTCTCTCACCACCATCTTTCTAACACCTCAGCTCTCTTTCTCTGTTTTTTTTAATTTATTTTACTAAATTTTGACTTGACCCCTATATTCTTCCATGCTTACTTACTCATCCATGAACTTCTAATCCCTACGATTTAGCCCTTTTGGCCCATTATTCTCTAACCCTTGTTTATCATTTATTTTTACTCATATTTTATTTCTTTATTTTCCCTTCCTTTAATTGACGATGAATTTTTCAAATCTCCACAAACCGAAGCTTCTTGTTAATACGTGCAAGAGCATGGGCATTACAACTGATGCGGGAGTAAAAGTATTAAAACAAACTCCCAAGTGATTAAGTTGACTAAAATTTAGAACAATGATGACATGAAGTTATAAATGGTGGAAGATAATAGGTTCTAATTCCTAGGTAAAAAAAAATATTAATTCATATTGAATATCAAATTCATAGGTAATTCATAGCTAATTTATAGGTAAAAATAATATTGAATTAACTTTGATTTAATTCAGGTACCAAATTTTGATTTATATTTTTTTAAATATCAAATTTCTATTTAGTTTTATAGTAATCACTTTAAAAAATATTTGATACCTAAACATTAAAAAATTATTATTTTAATCCACAATTAAAATTTTTTTTTTACAAAAAATTAAATATTTTCTATATATTTATGAAAAATAAGAAAAAATTTAAAAATTATTTTAATTCCGCCTAGTAAAAGCAAAAACATTATAAGAGATATCAAAACTTAAAAGAAGTAAACTTTCAAAAATTTTATAATTTTTTGAACTAAATTGAAAAGATTAAGAGATTAAAATAGATTTTAAAACAAATTTAAGGGACTATAAATTTTTAACGATACTCTTTTGGAAACAAAATCAAAGTTAAATAATCAAAAGAAATAAATTAAAGTTTAACATCCAAATTGTAATAAATGTAAAATTGAGTAATCACTATTACATTTAATCCACTTTAGTACAGTTCTAAATGTTTAATAAATTTATGAACTGAAAACCGTATCTAATACCCAAAACATATATAAATAACACATTGTTTTTTAACCATAAATCTTTTAAAAATTAACAACATAACATATATAATTATTGTTTGTGTCGAATATGTAACTAAGGTATAACTAAAAACTAAACATAATCAATTAATTGATATTTTTATATTAAAATACCTGCTACATACTAATTTGATAAAATATAATGTATTGAAATGTGTTTTTTTAGAAAATTAAATTCCTATACTATATATGAATTGATTGTATATTTTTATTTATACTTTAATTTAATTATTTTTATTTTGTAATTTTTTCAATTAGTTGTGATTTTACTTATATAAAATATAAATTTTTATTGATGAAAGCGTTTAAATTCTCAAATATTCATTTTAAAACATATTGTACCGAGTTATTCCAGACACAATCATACCAAAAAATTGAAATGATACAGTACATAAATTTTTAAATTTAGTAAGAACTAGAAAATATATTTTTAAAATCTTCTAAATTTGATGTGATTCTAAAGATTTTTCAATTTCCAAACCTTTCCAACCCCTAATGCTGATTAGGAGGTCAATGTTCAATCAATTCAATTCAACATATACTGAATTCATCCAACAGTAAATAAACTGAATCATATACAGTGAATAAAACTAACTGAAGCAAAAGTTGAAAATTGTGATTTACCTGAAAATTGAATTAACCAAAATTTTAATTATACTCTGAAATTTAGAAATGAATATATATATATATATGAAGTATAACTTTTTCTAAATTTTAGGAATAAGTCATACATGTATAAGCCAATAACTTTAGATTGGACGGTGCTTTACATATAATATACAATCGAAGAAGTGTGCTAAGGGGCAAGAACGAATGTATCCACCTAGTTATAGATAAGCCATAACTTTACATTGGACAGTGCTTTACATATGATATATGATTAAAAACTGCGCATAAGGGACAAAGAACAAATATAACAGCAATACTTAGATCGAGGATGATTGTAGCATTCAGAAATCAGTACCGCAGAACAAAAGAAGAAGGAATATCAACAATGGTCTTATACCTCATGTCTTATCTGTCCTGGCTTTCTCAACAGATAACATGGCTTCTTCAAATGATTTCTGCATGAAATCAAGCAGAGATATATTATCAAGCGAATTTGGATTATCATGACAAATAAATTAGTAATGGAACATAATGCTTGTTTAAATCCAACAAATCATTTTCCAATTTTTTTAATTAATTATAAATAGATGTTGTTACCATTAGATACAAAAATTTTACTAAAAAAATTCACCAAGAAATAGGGGAAAAAAAATGAAACCTTGCTCCAAGAATTGCATTCAATTCAAAAATTAAAAAACTACCAAGCCCAATAGTGCAATCTTATGCCTAAATATTAGCACTTCTCAAGTCATTGATCCATGATGAAGACAAAGTACATTTTATAAAAATCTCAGTTAGGTATGAAATGCAAATAAATAACTAAGCAGCTATATATAGCAAGTTATCAACCATGTCAGCATAAGAGAACTTTGATGTGATCAATAAGCTGAGGTTGGATGGTTCATAATTATATAATTGAAGCTCACAAATCATAAGGCAGATCTCAGATGCAACTTACCCCAGAATTGTGTACTTTCCATATTGCTTCCCCGCTCATATCTATTATAAATGTCCCACCAATTAAAGCACTGCAAAGAAGAAGACAAGAAGTTAACTCTCTTATATAAGAATTTATCAACAAAAGAGCAAACACACAACATACCTTGAAAATCATATATATTAACAATAGATTGGGATTTCAGCCAAGAAAACCAGGACACTATGGAAACTCTAGTTAAAGGCAACTATAATGAAGGCGAAAACCAAATAGACCCTAGCATTTAATAAAATTAATGGTTCAACCATAATTTTTCTAAAAACACTGAATATTGGGTTCTCATTATCAATTTATTTCTTTTCTTATTTGAAATCTAATCAAAACACATTTCATTTTAAAAGATGTACTCAAATCATAATTGGAAAAATTTTGGTTGCATAAACTTAATATGTGCCATTTTAGAAAATAGCAGTTTGAACAATCTTCAAGTCTATTAAGGCTTTTTATTCTTGTTCATGTATGGTATTTGTACTGTGGCAGAGGTCATAATTGATTTGTTCCAAATGTATTACTAGAAAATCAACAAATACACATACACACATACACTTCAAATAAATTTGGATACGGGTTTAAAATACTGCAATAACTAATGAATCTTAGTTCAATATTCTTTCCATCTTTTGTTTTTTATTGCCATTGTTAGCCCCTTGAGATGGAAAATAACTGGTTAAAAAACTCATTAGGTTAAAGATCATAGTAGGTAATTTTATAAGTTAAATCCTTAGTTATTCGATGATAGTAATTTTGGATACACAACAATAATAGCAAGTTTAAAAGTGATGAAATCCTGTAAGACATGCATCACCTGTGTGACATACATACAGCAACAGATTAAAAAAGAAGTTGTCAAAACATGCAACAGTAAAAGTATGGCATACCCAGCAAAGGCAAAATTGAGCAGAAAAGCACGTGTGGTTAAGAAGCGAAAAGCAGCCTCCAGCTTGGATGTATAGCTGCCACCGCCACCGCCATAACCTTTTCCATGCTGACTCTTATAAGAATTGGAATGGTATTCATAGCCATAGCTATAACCATAGCCATATCTATGATTATTATTATTAGGATTGGAGGAACGGATGTTGTAATCTGCACGTTTTCGATCATCAGAGAGGATTTGATAGGCCTCTGATAGCTGTTTAAATCTAAAAGTTGCATTCTCTCTCACGGCCTTTGGAGATTGGCAATGTTTATCAGGATGATATTTGAGAGCCAACCTCTTATACGCTTCTTTAATTTCATCTTTTGTTGCATTCTTGTTTAACTCTAATATCTTGTAGCAATCCATCTTTCTTCTAAAACAACCATAGATTCTTTCCTTCTCTTTCCTCACTTGAAGATTAACAAATATGAACAATGACAACCAGCATCACAGAATTCCTATGGAATAGAATTAACTTTGGTTAGATTCAAGAACGAACTTACAGGACCTTCTTGATCCCTTCCTTCTAACATAATCTACTGTAAAATATATAGTAAAATGACAATCCATGCATTTTTTGCAATTTCAAGAATGGGTCTCAGTGACCCATGAATGGAAGCTCATTTTGGTTCTCTCCCCATGTCAAAAACTAACACCATAGCCGAATATCATGCAGAATTCAACTAATTTCACTCTTGTCACAAAATAATAAAAATCAATAACACCATCAAATGATTATAGTTATAGAATTAAACATTTCATTACACAAGCCCAAGCACACAATTATTCAATTCAGTGGATAAATTTACTAATCCTGCATCTTCCATGTTCATTAAAAAATCAAATTCACCACATTCACAGCCAAATTTTCACAAGGAAAGTAACCAAAACACACGCATTTCTCAAAAGAAGCTTAAACCCAGAAATAAAAAACAACAAATTATAGAGTAGGATAGGGATTTTCTCACAGAGAGCAGTATCAGATTGGTGAGTTCGAGTCCAAGTCGTGATCGTTGTCATCAGCTATTAAACCTGTGGCAGATAAAGGTAGGATTTAGAACACAACTGAGATAACGGTGAGTGCGGGTGCCAGGTTTTTTTTTTTGCATGGACGCGCTTGGTTCGTCTATATTCAAAAGCAGTTCGAGCGGATATTGTCGTGCGACTTGGCCTTTCGCCGGACGTCACACGGGATTAAATGAATCTCAAGTGTCTAAAAAGATTTTTAAAAAAAATATAAATTAGTAAGTAAAATTATTTACAAAATTTTAAAATAAATTATTTAGTAAATAAGTTATGATATATTAAATAAATCTTTTTAATATTTTTATAGTTATTATGAATAAAATTTTTTATAGTATGTTAAACTATTAATGTATTAAAATTATGAGGTAATTTATAATTTTTTTTAAATTTGTTCATAAATTTCAGAAGTTCTATATATAATGATTTCTAATATATAAATTTAAGTAAATTTTATTACTGTGGATACTGTCAGTTTGATTGGCCCGTAACGAAAGTCCGATAATGAGAAAGTTCAAGTTTTGAAGGGAAGAATGGCTCGAGATTTCTCTAAAATCGACTCTAAAAGTCCAAACACTAAGTAAAGCCCACAAATACCATGTCCTAGCCCAAAACACTAAGTTAAAGCCCAAACTCATCGCCTGGTTCTAGTTTTAACCCAAAGGCCTTGACCTGACCTAGGTGAAGAAGCAATTGCCTCAATGGAGAGGCATCACCTTTTCACTCTAAGCATCGATGAGGCAACACCTCATCGAAGAGGCAGCGCCTCTTCACACTCACTCTCTACAACATTAAATGCCCTTAATGACAGTGGTTGGAAGCCCACTTGCTAAGATTTGGTCTTTTTTTTTTGACATAAAGGAAAGAAGAAAGAGATAGAAAAAAACCTAGGGAATGAAAAAAGGCAATGGGAAAGGGTAAGAATGGGTTTTTGGGAAATTGAAAAAGGAAAAAATAGGAGAGGCTTTAAAAAAATATGGGGGCAAAGTTGAAAAAGGAAAAAAGGGAGGGAAAAAGAAGGTTGGCTAGTCTGGAAGAAAAAACAGAGGGAAAGAGGAAGAAAAAGAAAAGAAAGAAAAGAAGGAGAAGATGAGAGACTTAGAAGTTTAAGGGCGTGATTCTTGAGAAGAGGAAGAGACCTTCTTGCATTCAAAGCCATTCATCTATCAACCAAGCTCTGAGGGCTCAGTTAGGAGCATCAACTCATCCAAGATAGTAAGTCTCTCCGTTTTTTAGCTTTTAGTTCTTCATCTTTATTAAAACCTTGATTTGTTGCTCTTTTGTGTGTTTTCTTGAGCTATATTATTTATTTAAGTTCATAAAGGAGAATGATTGCATGAGACATTAAATATTGATTGTTAATATTTATGTATTTGTGTCTGTTTCTTATTTATTTGTATGATCATTGAGTTTCTTAATATCCAAGAAATGTAGTCTGTCTCTGTACCTCTTGAAGAGGAAATGTCTCTTCATAAAGATGTTGCCCCTTCATGATGAGGCGACAGAGGCATCGCTTCCTGGTCAAGAGATGACGCCTCTTTGAAGAGGCGTCACCTCTTGACCATCATTCTGCCAGTTCCTATTTTTGATTTTTTAGTTATTACCTTATATGTTTGGCATAATTTCCTTATCCAATCTGTTATATTTCTTGATTGTATGCATGATTGTTACGTTTGATCAATATTGTTTCTATGTTATTTTCCTTTTTTATGTTGTTTAGTGTCCCATTTTATGAGTTTATTTTTATTTATTTTTATGGATACTATTTGTTAATGATTTGTAAATATTATTGTTGTTGTTGTTGTATGGAATTAACTTGTATGTGTTGCAGGAATTATTTGGTGTTTTTTAATCACTAGACGTTTGCTTTATTTATTTATTTATTTTTAAAGTAGTAGTTTATATAATTAATTAGTTTATTTTTAATATTTTTATGCTTATTTACACCAAAAAGCTGTAATCATTAATCCTTATCCCTTTTGTTTGGAATGAATGGTTGTAAATTATTTTTATTTGTTTATTATTATTTTTTTGTGATTGAATGCCGAGGATTTAAGCATAAAATGGAACTAATATGCAAACTTGGAATAAAATCTGAAATTGGAAAACCAACCGCGATTTGCATGTTAATAAAGAAATAATTTAATAATCAATGGTAATAAAATATAAAACACACACGGAGGCCAACCGTAAGGTTGGGTGGGCATTCCAAAATCCCATACCCAGTTTCCGAACCCGATCTCTGATGACAACTTGTAGGAACCTCCATGGAATCCAATTATTGTATAGTGTGTCCTGGCTTTCATCTGGGTGGTGACTCTATCTCCATTTTGGGCCCCAAGCCCACTATGTATTTCTTAGTGAGCCCTGAGCTCACACAGTGTCATGGTCGCTAACACTTGAGCGCTCTTCTAAAACCTCTACCTATAGTGGCAACTCCACTGGGGAATAAGAAACTGCTTCCAAGTGTTTTATAATTTATCATCTTTGATTATTTCTTTATTTCCTTCGTAAATTTTGCATTCACTACACGTTTCCATATAATGCACTCCAAGTCCCAAATAAACTGATAATGATCTTTGTTTTGTTGTCTGTGTTTCATTAAAACCTGGTGGCGAGGTGTTTGATTATTGTCACTTATGGCACGTACCTATTCGCATTGCACGGACCCTTGAGTGGGGAGACGTAATGGATGTATATAGTTATGGGAGCCGAAGCTTATTACCCAAGATTCAGCTCATGTAAATGACCTAGTAAATTCCACTAGGATTTTTTCCAAATGCATGTGTTTTATGCCATATGGTAATTCTTTAAATAAGGCCTAAGCCCATTACAAAATAAACCTTGACAAGACGGGCTTCCATGCCTATTATTAGCCCATTTCAAAGGGATATTGACAAAGTGGGCCTTTGATATCATTTTTGGCTCGTTTAAAATGGACTTTGGAATTATTTTGAGGAATTGCCACTTGTTTGTACTGCCTTAAAAGTTATCTTGCATCTGTCAGTTTTATTATCCTCTGTTGATAATCAGAACCTAGAACAAAAATCTTAGGATAAGGAACTTACCATTGAACACATGTGTGGGAGAAATAAAGGTGGAGATACCATTAAAGAGCTTTTTTTTTCCTTTGATATGTGTATATATGTTTTTTTTTCTTTCTTTTTACCAGTAGGTTTACATCTCATGCATACATGACATATATATTTCTAACCCCCCATAGTTATAGATATAGATCCACAATAGTCTGCTAGTTGGAAATGATCTGACACTGGTCGCCTAGTTAGAATCTATAAAGAGATGGCAGAATTTAATGCTAAAACCTTCAAAGAACAGTTGAAAGCTAAAATGGCCAAACAAACTAGGGTGATTATAAGAGAAATTATGGGGGAAATGATGGGTATAGCTAGAGGAGAACCACTAGCACCACAGCCACTAGCACCCCAACCACCAACACCCCAACCTCAACCTTTTGATTTGGATGTTGAGGTTCCTAGGAGGCAAGAGGTAGAGGATGACCAGCAGACAGTATTGGCCAAACTTATTATTCGTCAGAAAGAGGATGCCTTAGGAAATGTAGAGAAGTTGAACTGGGCTAAAGACCTTATCAAGTCTATGGCTCAAATGCAGTTAATGATAAAGGAAAAATAGATTGATGCCCCAATAAGCTATTCTGAGCTGAGCCTAGATAAGGATGATGATCCCTTACCACAGAAATTCAAATGCCCTGATATAAAGAAGTTCACTAGTACAGAGGACCCTCACCTCCACTTAAAGCAGTATGTAACCCATATGAAGATGACTAAACTAACTAAAGCATAGATTATGAAGCAATTCCCTCTATCTTTAGAAGGAGCACCTATCATATGGTATTATGCTCTAGAATCCCGTGTTCAAGCTAATTGGGAGGAGTTATACGCTGCATTCATCAAGAAGTATAGTCTTAACATTTAGATAGAGGCTTCTTTGAGAGACTTGCAGAATGCCAAGTAGGTTAAATGAATCCTTTGCAGATTATCTGATCAGGTGGAGAGCAAAATTAACACAAACAAAGCAACAACCTGCAGAATCTTATTAGCTAGTAATAGCCATAAAGGGATGTGCACTCCCCCTCTCCAAGAAATTGAGGGATTTGGGGATTCAAAACTTTAAGGAGTTATATAGGTTTGGAGTATAGAAAGAATCAGACCTCACGCAAGAAAATAAGTTCTTTAGTGAAAGATTTGTGAACAGAGAAGGGTTTAGGTCTAGTAGCGGAGTTAGGCTAAACAGTAATATACAAATCAACATAGTTAGGCAGTCTCGAAGGTTTTCTAATATGGGAAGACCCCTCTCCAAAGTCTTGGAAAAACTTATTGAGAATAACCTTCTACAACCTTTACCTAAATGATCTCCTTTCCCAAATGTCGACCCAAAACTATACTACAAGTACCACTAGAACATTGGGCATGATACAAAAAGTTGCACTCACCTGAAACATAAGATTCAAGATTTAATCAATTCAAGCAAAATAACTGATCCAAAAACTAGAAAACCAAACAACAAAAATAACCCTTTACCCAACTACCGAAATGTACCACCACCAAATCCCCATATCCTGATTATTAATATGGGTCTAACAGAGGAATAAGTCATTAATTCCTTTGTTAATGTCGTACCTACCCCACCAAAACCACAACCAAAAGACATGAATTTGAGGCAATAGGCCATTGAGTCTTATATAAATGTATTGGATATCTAGAGTTCTGATGATGAAAAGAGAGAAGCGGTTGATCCGTGGAAGAACAATGAGAGGAGAGCAATGCAGTCCACTGAGAAATCGGAGGAGGGGGAGGAAGAAGTGAATAAGGCTGAGGTGGAGAAAGAGGGAAGTAGTTCAAAAGAGGGATCAAAGAAAGATGAGAAAGCTGAGGAGATTATTAAGGCAAAAAGTGACGAGAGAACTCTTGCCAGCATTTGGGAGCTACTTATGAACTCCTGAGCCCATCGGGAAGCACTAGTTTTTGCTTTTGATCATAATAAGATACCTTCGACACATACTCCAGAGCAAATGGTGAACTCGCTAACTGAAAGTCCTCGAGGAGTAATTGTGTTCACAGATGATGACCTGCCCTTAGAAGGAAGGTATCACATTAAAACCCTATTCATTAAGGCTGAAGTGAAAGGCAAGTTGACATGTCATGTCATGGTCGATAATGGGTCAGCCATCAATGTGTATCCTTTGAAGATCCTACTAAAGCTAGGCTTGACGGTAGCTGATTTGAAGCCCTCTGATGTAGTCATAAAGGCTTATGATGATACGAAAAGGCTAGTTGAAGAAACTTTTCAAGCTTTGGTCAAGACTGGACCTATTAAAGTTTGGGTTAACCTTTATATGATAGATATTCCAGTCACCTTCACTATTCTTCAAGGGAGACCATGGTTCCATCCTCTGGGGGGAGTACCATCTACCGTTCATAAAAATATCAAATTTCCATATGAGGGAATGGTGGTTACTATAATGGTTGAAACAGAGGCTGCAGTTGCTCCATCGAAACTAGCTCCTATTGAGATCCCGAACAACCCGAGTTTTGAAGTCTATATGATTTATGAAGATGAGCTAAATCCAAAAATTGTCAGTATGATGAAGAGCATGTGGTTCATGCCTATGATGGGATTAAGAAAGAATCAGTAGGGCCCACTAAAAATTCATTAAACCTAAGGTATCAATTCTGAAGTACGGCTTAAGATATTCAGGGGAGGATGAGTCTGATGAAAAGGAAGAAGCTAAGGACAAGTATGAAAAGAGAAAAATTAGGGTTGAGTTAAAGAAAAGATGCTCTAGGAAATGATTGTGGAGGAAGGTGCCAATTATCTTTACCAAGGAGCTCTTGAGTCCCTAATGATTGTTGAGAAGCTGGTCCCTAGATTTGAGATCTTCGCCAAATATGTGAATGGGGTCTAAGAGCCTGTTGTTGAAGAGCCCATGGTAGAAGAGCTAGTATTAACTTCAGAATCAGAAGGGAACATTCCTGTAGTGGAGTTGAAGGATGCCGCTGACCAGAAAGAGGAATTCAACTTCGAAGCCTTTATCCTTAATTCTATTATGGATGTTTTTTATGATGACATTGGCCTTTCTATTTCTAATTTGTTTGAGACTGATGACATTTTGCTTTCTAAAGTCAATATGATGAAGTCTGATTATGCTTACTTGTGTAATGTGTTTCGTAATGGTTATGTTGTGTGTGATGATCATTTTATGCATATGTTTGACATTAATTCAATGCAAACTGAATCATTTAATCTAGGCACAAGTGATATACTTATTGCTTATGAATTAACTCTTGATAAGAGAGAAAAAATTAAAGAAACTCTAAAGAAGACAGCAAATATTTGCTTGAGGCTATGAGGATATGCCTAGGATCGATAGAGAGATTACAGAGCACAGGATTCCCACGTATTCTCACATCGCTTTGATAAAACAGAAGAAGAGAAGATTAAGGCCAGAATGGGCTCTCCTAGTCAAAGAAGAAGTAGAGAAACAACTAAAAGCAAATTTCTTAGAAGCGATAGATGACACCCAATGGCTGGCTAACATAGTCCCAATCCCCAATAAAGATGGTAAAGTTAAGATGTGTGTGGACTATAAAGACTTGAATAAGGCTTGTCCTAAGGATGATTTTCCTCTACCACACATTAACACCTTGGTCGACAGTGCAGCTTTCAGCGCCATGTACTCCTTTATGGATGGCTTCTCAAGATACAATCAGATTATGATGGCAGTGATTGACAAGTTGAAGACTTCTTTCATAATTGAGTGGGGTGTTTACTGTTACACGATTATGCCATTCGGGTTGAAAAATGCAGGAGCTACTTACCAAAGAATGGTTATTATGATATTGCATAACCTGATCCACAAAGAGATAAAAGTGTATGTAAATGACATGATGGTGAAGTCTCTGACTAAGGAAGGGCATTTCGAAGCCTTAGACAAGTTCCTAGCAAGAGTTGAAAAGTATAACCTCAAACTACTGGGATACATTGGGAAACTATTGGGACACATAGTCAGTTAGAAAGGTATAGAGGTGGATCCGGATAAAGTTAGAGTGATAAGAGAGATGGCCACACCAAAGAATGAGAAAGAAGTCAGAGGGTTTATTGGAAGGCTGCATTACATCAGCAGGTTCATAACCAAATTGACTACCATTTGTGAGCTGATCTTCAAGCTCTTAAAGAAGAATTAGCCGATCATCTGGGATGACAAGTGTCAGCATGACTTTCAAACTATTAAGTAGTATTTGATGAATCCTCTAGTTTTACAACCACCAAGATCGGTGAAGTCTCTAATTCTTTACTTGGCAATAGAGAAGGATGTAATTGGTGCAATGTTAGCTCAAGAAGGAGAAAGGAGAGTTGAGCATGCCATATATTATCTAAGTAAGAAGCTTCTACCCTATGAAACCAATTATAATTTAGTAGAAAGAACCTGTTTGGTTGTAATTTGGGCAACAATGAAGCTATGGCATTACTTCCAGTCCTACAGGATTTAAGCGGTTTCTAAGCATGATCTCCTTAGATATCTTCAGCAGACTTCGTCACTAATAGGGAAATTAGCCAAATGGTTAGTCCTAATTTGACTATGTTATTAAAAAGGTGATAAAAGGAAAAGCTATGGCATACTTCTTGGCCCAAAATTCGATAGATGATGGACAAAAATGGGAATTTTTAGAGCTAAATTGAATGCTTTAAAGATAATGAATGATAAAACAAGTTTCTCAACCTTTCAATTGAATTCTAAAGAGTGTTTAAATAGATAAACACTCAAAAATATAGTTTTTGGATGTATTAAACATGTCTCCAATATCTATATTTGATTTTGAATTAATCTTGGACTTTATTATGTCAAAACGCCGCTCACGAGTGAATAGTGCTCATGAGGGGAAAAAATATACCGTTGCATTCAAATATTTCCATTGGAAGCTAACAGAACTTCTCACAAGTATCTCACAAGAAAAAGTGCTCGTGACTCTAGCTCATGAGCAGCACTACCCCTTTCCTTAACAAGAACACCAAAAAGGAGACAACTCATGACTGGCTCATGAAATGCTCATGAACAGGATTGAAGACGATTGTATCAACAAAAATATTCTTCATAAATTTATAGATAATTTTCTTATCTTTCCATAAAACTTTGAATCACCTTAATTGGACATTTTTAGCTCAAGATATTGCTGAAATACTAAAAGCTATGCAAGCTGCATATGCTGACTTCGATTGAAGATTTACATATCCAAATGAGCTTAGATTTTGACAAGCAAGCTCAATTTGGAAAGCTTAAGATATCTACTTCAAAAGTTAAGAAGATTATTTTTTCATAATAGAGCTCTAAAGATATTAAAAGCCTTCTTAAATCTTAGAGGTTAAATTTGCCTGAAAATCACTATTCATCCAAAAATGTATATGTTTAGTACATAATTCTCCACACACTTAGTTAAAATTATTAGTATCAAAATTATTTTTTAAAGTCCAAAATTATGAGTTTGATCATGCAAATGGTCAACAATCTCCCCCTTTTTGGCTTTGACAATCAATTTGAAAAGATAATAAATAATGTGTGTGAGTGTGACAAAAATAAATAACCTGAGTAGGCATGCCAATTAAAATAGCTCCCCCTTTCAAATTAAATAGATGCAAAATGAGAAAATATTTTTCTCCCCCTTTACATATGCATAAATTTAATATTTATTATGTATTAGAGCATATAAATAAATGAATTATCATAGCATGTATAAGGGTTGATATAGCATGTTTTTTTAAAAAAATTAAATAATAATAAAGGAGATAACCAATTGAAAAAAATAAAAAAAATTATTTCCTTTAACAAATATATTTCTTTATTTCTCCTCCTTTTTGGAAATTATAAGAAATAAAAGTTTATTTTGTTACCCTTATTATCAAAAATAAAGACAACATAAAAAATTTAACATAAGGGACAAAGTCTATCAAGACAAAGGTGCTAAAATCAAAACATGATAATATGATCATTAAAATCAAATTGTTTAAAGGAAATAATTTCAAACATATATGCATGTAGTACTACTAGAATGCATCACAAAATAGTATATATGCTATATTCAAACATCACATGATCATATAGAGTTTATCTAGCCAATCAATCATATATAGTCATGTAGCTAGCCAATATAATCACGTGGCACTTAGCATATCACAAATACAAACACAATTGAAGCTAGCCAATATAATCATGTGGCACTTAGCATATCACAAATACAAACACAATTATTTATCTCCTACGCCCATAGCTTCTTCTCCCCCCTTTGTCAAAGACAAAAAGAAAAGATAAAGATATAAGGGGAAATAAACCTAAAGGAGCCAAAAATAGTAGAGGGAATAAAAGATCAAGAACCAAAACAATGAAAGCAAAGATACTCAAAATATTTATAAAATTCATGTCGTACATAAACAAAGTAAGAAAAATAAGCTTTTTATCACAAGGACAAAACTAGCCACACTTACATTGTTATTATGCATGCAAAAAAAAAAAAAAATTATCCCCCTATTCAAAGAGTTATATCACTAACATAAACACATCTTTGAAAATAATTCATTCCTAAGAGGAAATTAACTAAGTATACATGCAAACTTAATTATTCCTTCTCATTTGTCAAAATGTAAAGATAAACCAAATCTTAAAAAAAATATCTATGCCTTATCAAAGATAAAACAATTCCTAAGAAGAATTTATACATGAATAAATTAAATATGAATTTTGCATGTATAAATACAATTAAAAGTCATGTATAAACATAATAAATAATAAATTAAAAAAATTCAAATTTTTCTCCCTTTTGCTTAAAGAAAAAGGATAAAGTTATAATGATATTATAATATCAATTATAGTCAAGACATAAAAACTTAATAGCTCATGACTTATATCCAAAAAATATCCAGAAGATAAACCAAATTGAAACTGAAACAAAATAATCATAAATCAAACTATTAGCTCATGGCTTATATCCAGAAAATAAACTGAACATAAACTGATGAAAAATAATCATAAAACAAACTTAACAGCTCAAAACTTAGATACGAAAAGTATACTGAAAATAAACTAGAAATATATAATTCATGATTAAGAATGAATTTAGAAAAAGGTATCACATATAAAAAATATAGAAACAAAGCATTAGAAAAAAAAATTACACACGAATCTAATAATCAATTAAGAAATTAAGCAAGTCAATAAGACAAGCTTGAACCATCAATCATACCAAGTTTATGTTTGATAAAATTTAATCTTTCCTCATAAAGAGGCTTAGTAAAGATGTCTGCTAATTGATAATTAGTATCAATAAAATCAAGAAAAATATCACCATTTTACACATGATCAAATAAGACATGATGTCTAATATCAATATGCTTAGTTCTAGAATGCCGAATGAGATTCCTACTAAGGTTTATAACACTTGTATTATCACATTTAATGGAAATATGATTAATATCAATACCCTAGTCCAATAGTTTTTGTTTTTGCCATAGAACTTGTGAGCAATAACAACTAGCCGCCACATATTCTGCTTCAGTGGTGGACAAGGCAACCGAAACTTATTTCTTACTTAACCAAGAAACTAAGCAATTTCCTAAAATTTGACAAGTTTCGGAAGTGCTTTTTCTATCTAGTAAACTACCGGTAAAGTTTTCATAAGAATAACTAATCAAGTCAAAGGATGAACTCCTAAGATACCAAAGTCCTAAATGTACTACACCACAAAGATATTTAAAAATTTTTTTGATAGCATTTAAATGAGATTCCTTAGGACTTGATTGAAATCTAGTACACAAGCAAGTAGTAAACATAATATCGGGTCTACTAGTAGTTAAATAAAGAAGGGATCCAATTATACCTCTAAATCGCTTTTCATCAACCGGTTTGCCATTCTCATCCTTGTTGATTTGGTTATGGTGCTCGTTGGAGTTTTGCTTGATTTAGCTCCATCCATTCTAAAATTTTTGAGAATGTCCGTTGCATATTTGTTTTGATTGATGAAAATCCCATTTTTACATTGCTTGATTTAAAGTCTAAGAAAGAATTTAAGTTCTCCCATCATACTTATCTCAAATTCTCCTTACATTAATTTTGAGAATTCCTCACACAAGTAATGGTTAGTAGTACCGAAAATAATATCATCAACATAAACTTGAACAATTAATAAATCATGCTTAGATTTCTTTATGAGAAAAGTTGTGTTAACCTTTCCTTTAGAGAAACCTTTCTTTAGTAAAAAGTTATTCAATCTTTTATACCAAGCTCTTGGAACTTGTTTCAATCCATATAGTACTTTTGAAAGTTTAAACACATGATTTGGAGAGTCAAAATTTTTAAAACCCAGAGGTTGTTCAACTTATACCTCCTCTTCAATAAAACCATTTAAAAATGCACTTTTAACATCCATTTGATAAAGTTTAAAATTCATGAATGATGCAATGAAAGTAGCATCCTAATAGCTTTTAACCTTACAATAGGGGTAAAGGTTTCATCATATTCAATGTCTTCCTCTTGATTATAACCTTTAGCTACTAGTCTAGCTTTGTTCTTAGTTATGACACCTTATTCATTCATCTTATTTTTAAACACCCATTTAGTGCCAATAATAGGATGATGTTTAGGTTTAGGAACCAAGGTCCAAACTTTGTTTCTTTTAAATTGATTTAACTCTTATTGCATAGTAAGGACCCAAAATTCATCACTCAAAGCATCATCAACATTTTTAGGTTCAATTTGAGAAATGAAAGCTAAATTAACAATAGAATTAAGTTTATATCTAGTGATTACCCCTTTTGTAGTGTCACCTATGATGAGGTCTTAAGGATGTACTTTCTTAAATTGTCAATCCTTTGGAAGTTCATCCTTCAAGGTAGGTTAAAATGTCTCCTCATTTTCCTCCTTGTTTGGACCTTCAAGTTCCAAAGGCTTACTAGCATTCTTTTATTGTGTTTCCACAATTTCATTTTCACCTACAAGATAATCAATACTACAAACATCCTTTTCTAGGATTATGTGAGTTTGATTCATTAAATACAATATGCATTGACTCTTCAACTATTAGAGTTCTCTTATTAAAGATGTTATATGCTTTACTAGAAATAGAATAGCCTAGGAAAATTCCTTCATTGGCTTTGGAATCAAATTTCCTAAGATTTTCCTTGGTGTTCAATATAAAGCACTTGCATCCAAATGTAATTAGATATGAGATTTTGGGTTTTTTTATTATTCCATAGCTCATAAGATTTTTTATTTAAAATTGGTATTTTAAAACTCAGTTTGAAATATAACAAGATGTGGTAATGGCTTTTGCTCAAAAGTATAAAGGCAAATTATACTCATGAAGTATTGTTCTAGCTATTTCCATAAGAGTTCTATTTTTCCTTTTAACTACCCCATTTTATTGAGGAGTTACAGGAGATGAAAACGTATGAGAAATACCATTTTCATTATAATAGTTTTTGAAAAATTCATTTTCAAATTCGGTTCCATGATCACTTATAATGGATGAAATAAAAAATCCTTTTTCTTTTTTAACTCTTTTTGAAAATTTTTCAAAAGCTTAAATGCATCATTCTTATAAGCAAGAAAACACACCCAAGTAAATATAGAGTAATCATCAACCAATACATATGCATTGTGGATTCCATCGAGACCAGCAACTCTAGTTGGTCTAAATAAGTCCATATGTATAAGTTCATGTGGCTTAGAGGTGGACATTGCATTTTTTAGCTTAAATGAAGACTTGGATTGTTTTCCCTTTTGGCAAGCATCACGAGGTTTATCCTTAGTGAATTCAAGCTTAGTTAAATTAATCAAAAGTTTATGTTTACAAATATCATTTAAAAGCTCAAAATTTGCTTGTCCTAACTTTTTATGCCATGTCCATGTATTATAGGAAATAGACACTAAGCATTTTATGTTTTTGTTATCAAATTTATTCAAATCAATGACATAAAAATTGTCTACTCTTTCACCACTAAAAAATAACTTTATTTTCATCAAGACTACTAATAAAGTAATTTTTAGGATAGAAAGTTACCTTATTTTCCATGTCACATAATTGACTTATACTAAGCAAATTATGTTTAAGACCATCAATAAACAACACATGATGTATAGATAAGGATTGAGGATTACTTATTTATCTAATGCTAATAATTTTTCCTTTTGCATTATCTCTGAAAGTAACGTGTCCTCCATCCTTAGCATTAAGTTTGTTAAATTGTTCTTTGTCTCTCGTCATGTGCCTTGAACATCCACTATCAAGATACCATTTGCTTTTTGTTTTTGTGGATTTCAAGCACACCTACATAAAGCAATTTAAGTGTTCTTTTAAACCTAAACCTTTCTTGGTTTAGGTTGGTTAGTTTTAATATAATTCAAAGGAAGTAAATTCATATGTATTCATTTATAGAAGCACACATTGTTAGTATATCCTTTGATCATGCAATATGAACATACAATATTTTCAAATTTATTTCTTCTAAGATGATGTGCTTTCTTAGTGTGTGCAACATGCCTTTGGTGTTATGTGTATCTCCTATTATTTTATGTCATTCAGTAAGACATGCATTGGTATGATGTGTATAAGTTTGTGCAACATGTTTATGTGCATTGTGTTGTGTAGCATGCCTATTGTAATTATGTCTAGTACATTTATAAGCATGCTTGGGTTAAGGTGCTCTAGTTTGAGCCTTACCTCTTTGTGTTAATAAAAGGTTAATCTTATTAGACTTTCCCTTGCTATTTAACATATAAGATCTTTTAGCTTTGAAAGCTTGAATCTCATTGTAGGTTGAAGGAGTAGAATCATGTGAAGCTTTAACAAAATTAATATATGATGAAGATGATGAAGACATTCCATTCTTATATCTAATTCCATGGGTATCTCTATGAAATTTTTGAGAGTCAAGAAGACTATCTAAAGTTTCTTTTCCTCTCTTAAATTTAGCAATGAAATTCTTTAATTCTTAGACCTCCTTAGAAAGCTTATGATTTTCATCATTTGCTTTCTTAAGTTGATCTTCCAAAGAATTATAAGATTTAACATTACTAACAAGTTTTTCATTTGATGCAACAAGTTTAGCAAAATCATTTTTTAAACATTCAAAATCCTTGTTTAAGCTAGTTAACTCATGTTTATATTGTTTCTTCTTAGATAATAAACTTTTTCATTTAACAAGTAATTTTCTCACAATAGAGCTTTCATCATCATCATCATCATCACAATAAACATCACAATCATCAAAGGAAGAATAAGAAGTGGATGGTACCTCATTTTCATTTTTAATAGCCATAAAGCAAAGATTGACAACTTCTTGTTGTTCCTCTTCCTCTTCGAATTCAGAGGAATCATCTTAAGTAACTTTAAATGTCTTCTTCTTATCTTTTGCTCCCTTGCTCTTGAATTTGAGTTCGGGACATTCACTTCTAATGTGTCCAAGTTTCTTGCATTCATAGCAAGTAACCTTTTTTGTTTTCTTCTTCCCATCTCCTTCAAACTTTTTGTTGAAGTCCTTTATTCTTAAGAATTTTTTATTTCTTAAAAACTTCTTGAAGTTCCTAGTGAGCATGGCAATATCACCATCTTCATCACTAGAATCTTTGATGCTTTCCCTTTCATTATCTTCTTGAAGAGCTTTTAGAGTAATGCTCTTTTTCTTTTCTTCTTTCTCTTCTTATTCTTCACCTCTTTGCTTGATGGTGAGCTCATGTGTTAAGAGCTTAACAATAAGCACATCGGTTGATAGAGTAGAGAGGGCTTTTGCTTCTTCAATTGAGGTAACACGAGATTCCCAATTCTTCTTAGGTAGGATTCTTAGAATCTTGTTGTTTACCTCTTTATTGGAAAAATATTTTTCAAGTTTCTTGAGGGTTGTGAGGAGAGCATTGTGATGATTTGTCATCTCCGTGATTGATTCTTGAGGCTTTATTTTGAAGAGTTCATATTTATACATATGAAGTTGAACCTTCTTACTTCTTACTTGAATATTGCCTTTATAGTAGTTTTCTAAGGTCTCCTATATTTCTTTAGCCAAAATGCAATGTTAAAGCTTGCATCCTTCTTCTCTTATCATGGAGGAGACTAGAGTAATAATAGCTTTTTTTATTTTTGTGATTTTCTTCCTTTTGATCAATGTTTCATTGACTTCTTGTAAGAGTGGTTACCACACCATCAATGATAGTTATAGGTGGTTCCTAACCTCTTAGGACCATGTCCCAAAGTTTGATGGAATCATAATCAAGATATAATTCCATTTTGAATTTCCAATGTCGATAGTCACTACCATCAAAGAATGGTCTAAGAGAAGAGATGTTTTGTGATTCACTCCCCATGATCTTGTATTCTAGTAATGAAGTACCTAGAATTCAAGCTCTGATATCAAGTGAAAAGACTCCTAGAGGGGGGGTGAATAGGACTATTAAATAAAAAAGAAAATTAAAAGGAATTCTTTGCAAGAATTGAATGAAAGTTAAGAAGGAAGAATGAAGAACACAAAGATTTATGGAGTTCTGATTCAACAATAATCCTACGTCTCCACGTAACTTATCCCCAAGTTAGGATTTTGAATCACCCATAATCTTATTCAAAATATTGAGATTACACAAGAGTTTTATGGCTCACTCTTACAACCTTACAACTTGAGTTTTCAAGGCTTACTTAAAAATTAAATCCTAAGTGTTTCAATGGACAATACTTAAATCAATTCCTTTAAAAATAAATCTCACTTCCCTTCTAATCTATCCCAAGATTTAAGATGAAGAAAAATTCTATTTCTAACACACAACTAACTCTCATAAGAGTTTATACAAAAAAATTGTTTAAGAGAATTTTTTAAATCTTCATTGAATGCTTAAGAGATAATGAATGATAAAACAAGTTTCTTAACCTTTCAATTGAATTATAAGGAGTGTTTATATAGACAAACACTTAAAAATATAGTTTTTTGATGTATCAAACATGTCTCCAATGTCTATATTTGATTTTGAATCAATCTTATACTTTATTCTGTCAAAACGCCGCTCACGAGTGAACAGTGCTCGTAAGGAGAAAGTTTTGGTTTGTGAGGGGCAAAAATATATTCATTGCATTCAAATATTTCCATTGGAAGCTAAGAGTATTGCCCTTATGAGCAGCTCACGAGCAAAAGTGCTTGTGTCTCTGGCTCTTGAGCAGTACTGCCCCTTTCCTCAACAAGAATACCAAAAAGGAGACAACTCATGATCGGCTCATGAGATGCTTATGAACAGGACTAAAGACGGTTGAATCAGTAAAAATGTTCTTCATAAAAGTTGTATAAAATTATTTTATATTTTTATAAAACTTTAAATCACCTCAATTGGACATCTTTAGCTTAAGATATTGCCAAAATACTAAGAGTTGTGCAAACTGAAATGCAAGCTACATATGCTGACTTCGACTGAAGATTTACATACCCAAATGAGCTTGGATTTTGACAAACAAGTTCAATTTGGAAAGACTAAGATGTCTACTTCAAAAGTAAAGAAGATTATTTTCTCATAATAGAGCTCTATAAATGTTAAAAGCCTTCTTAAATCTTAGAGGTTGAATTGGCCTAAAAAATCACTATTCATCCAAAAATGTATATGCTTGGTATATATTTGGTATATAATTCCCTACACATTTAGTTGAAATTATTAGTATCAAAATTTTTTGTCAAAGTCCAAAATTAGGAGTTTGATCATGCAAATGGTCAATATATATATATATATATATATATATATATATATATATATATATACACGTGAGGAGAAAGTTTTGGCTCGTGAGGGGCAAAAATATATTCGTTGCATTCAAATATTTCCATTGGAAGCTAAAAGTACTGCCCTCATGAGCAGCTCATGAGGAAAAATGCTTGTGACTTTGGCTCTTGAGTAGCACTGCCCCTTTCCTCAATAAGAATACCAAAAAGGAGACAGCTCATGATTGACTCGTGAGATGCTCATGAACAGGACTGAAGACGGTCGAATCAGCAAAAATGTTCTTCATAAAAGTTGTAGAAAATTTTATCTTATATTTTTATAAAACTTTGAATCACCTCAATTGGACATCTTTAGCTTAAGATATTGCTAAAATACTAAGAGTTGTGCAAACTGAAATGCAAGCTGCATATGCTGACTTCGACTGAAGATTTATATACCCAAATGAGCTTGGATTTTGACAGGCAAGTTGTAATATCCCGTCTTTTTAAATATTTTTATACTGTACCGGAATATGCAGTGTCAATAATTTTTGTATATTATATGATAATTTTTATGAGTTGTTATGTATTTTAAACCTATTTTTAATACTGTGTTTTATTTACAGTGTTTTACGTAAAATTTTCCCGGGACTTGCATTTTCGGGGAAATTTTCACGTAAACAATGTATTATTAATTATTTTAAATGTATTTTCGGACTTGCATGAACTCATACGTATTTTTAAAATATTAAACACCGTGTATAAATGTAATTATTTATTAATTAGGGTTTAGTATTACCCTAATATTTTATTAATTATTTATTAGTTTTATTGTTATTTAATTATTTTTATTTAGTATAAATTATTAAAATATTAAATTTTATGTGTGTGGTGTATATTTAATGTGTGTAATTTAATATTATTTTATTATATAGTGTAAAGTATATATATATACATATATACATTAAAAATTGTCAAAAATCAAAAGAATTGCAAAATTACAAAACTGCCCCCGTGAGCTTCTTCTTCCTCCCGACCGTTTCCTTCACCGTCCGGTCACTGCTACTGCCGTTTCTTCACCGTGGATGTGCCATCCGGTGTGCCACCACCTTCCCCAGCCTTCCTCGCCGCCTGTGGTAGCCGTTTCTGGCGTCTGGAAGTCAGTTTTGGCCGGAGAAGCCGAAACTTTGGCCACCGTCGATCACGCCGATTCCGGACACCATTTTCAACACCACTGGTCTTCATCGACTCCTTGAGGTCCGGTGAGTGTGATTCTAGCTTTGGTTTGAGCTGAATTGGTCTAGAATTGGTTAGGTTTCGAATTTTCAATTTCGGCCTATTAGGGTTTTTGATTTTTTTGAGCTTCGAATTGATTGATTCATGAAAATTCCCTTCATAAATGTTGATCCTAGTAGCTTAATATACATGTATGAATTTTTGTAGAATTTTTGGAGATTGTTTGGATTTTTGGGTATTTTTGAATATTTTAATATTATTTTCTAATTTTTGGAAATTAATTATTTAAATTGTGAAATTGGGGTTTATGGTTAAATTAGGTGTTGAAATGAATTATAGGAATTTATTTGGAATTTTTATGAATTTCTAAGTATTTATTTTGAATTATTAAAGTTTATGTGAATTTGGGAAAATTAGGTTAAATGTGTTTTTAATTGAAATTAATTGGATAATTGAGTTTAATTATTGATATTATTGATAAATATGTTGAGAAAATTAATTTTGGATAATTGTATGATTTTTGGTGAATTTTTGAAGTAATTTAAGTATATTTATATATATAGGGGTATTTTGGTAATTTTACCCTAAATTGGCTAAAAATGTAATTTAATTGGTTTTAATAGTTATTTAAGGTATAAAAATGATTTCTACAAATTATTTGGTATTTTTAACTAATTAAAACTATTTTTTCGTGAATTATTTTCAATTATATATATAATATACGGTTTTTCAAATAAAATGAGTTTTTACCGGTTTTTACAGTGTTTTAAGGTTAATTATGTAATTTCTACCTATAAAATGTATTTCTGTGATTTAAGGATATTTTTGGTATTTCGGAATTATTCTATGTTTGTGGACCTCGGTCGGTGGACTGTAGTTTGGAGTTCGACCGTGGGATTTTGATTGTGCCTTGTGTAGTTTTTCAAAGTGTGTTTCTTTGCAGGGTCGGCTCTACTCTTTTGAGTAGAGAGATGTCCGTTTTACAGGGGAGGTTCTGTCGAATTTTTGGTAGAATTCTCGTAAAACGTGATGTCCAGTCGAACCCTAATTCTGTTTCCGTATTTAAATACTCTAGATCGAATTCTAGGATTTCTGTTAGGGTTATTCTGATGTCAGTTATTTATTGCTTGTTTAGTTGCGCCGAGACCGAGGGCTAGTGGACCAGGCCCGTCGGACCCGTCTCGTGGAGCGCACTAGGTGAGTTACTATTTTATATATATGTGCTTTAGGATGCATGATTTTAGAAATACATGTTTCATTTTGATTAAAATGCATAAATAATGTGATTTGTATTTAAGTATACTTTTGGTATATTTTTGGTTTATTTGTAGTATATATTAAATTATATACATGTTTTGTAAATAAAATATATTTAAAATGTTTTTAAATATATTTTCAACTTAATTTATAATTTGATTAAATTCATTTGACATATATATACTCGAAATATACCTGGTTTACTTTTGGTATATTTCCGGTATATATATGGTTTATGTTGATACTTTATTGAACTTCATGCATCATTTATTTTTTGTGAATGAATGATTTATATTATTAATGAAGGATATCGATAGAACGTGCTACCTAGTGGGCAGCACTAGGACCGAGTACGTACCGGTACGCCTATAGTATTTAGGCTATAATACTAACTTATTTGTGGATATTGATTTGATGTGATTATTGATATGTGAGATATGGTTTGGAGGTGTGATTGCTGGAAGCTCGGTTGACCAAGTGTCTCGGGGCCAATCACACTGGCAGTCAGACTGCTGGAGCTCGGTTGACTTAGTGTCTCGGGGCCAGTCTACTGTCTAAATGGAATAAGTGGATATATTTGGATTCAGTGAGCCTGTATGGCTAGAGTGTTGTCTAACACTATTTCCGAGGTTGCGATATTCTAGGGTTCTATATAATCCTTCATAAAAGATGATTTTAAGATAAAATATATAAAATGATTTTATTGTATCTGTGTGTATTTGCCTGTATATATACATAGTAGATATATACTGTTAACTGTATGCATTATCATTTAGTGTGTATGTATATATATTATAGTAATTCACTCAGTGAGGTCTGACTCCCCTCCGTTGACTATTTTTCAGGAGAGTCAACTTCTTCAGACCTCAGTAGCAGGTCGATACGCCGGATTTCTTCCGCCCCGGCTTCTTTGTGTAAATTATCTACTTGAGTCTTATTTATTTTATCTAGACACTGCAGTAGTCGTGAATTAAAGTATTGGATTTCATGTATTTTATTTTAAAGAGATGTATTATATTGAAACTGGATTTGTATTAAATATTTTATATCTATGAGATAAGATTTGATTTAAATCCAGTTGATGTGAATAATATTATGATATTATGATTTTTATTTCCGCTGCATATTATATGAGTATGGTTATTATTGCATGATTTATTTTATTTTTTAGGCTTGCTACGGGTTCCGGATTCGAAAGAATTCCCGTTCCCTAGCGCCGGTCATGGCCCCTGTTTTGGGTCGTGACACAAGTTCAATTTGGAAAGATTAAAATGTCTACTTCAAAAGTGAAGAAGATTATTTTCTCATAATAGAGCTCTATAAATGTCAAAAGTCTTCTTGAATCTTAGAGGTTGAATTGGCCCGAAAAATCACTGTTCATCAAAAAATGTATACGCTTGGTATATGTTTGGTATATAATTCCCTACATATTCAGTTGAAATTATTATTATTAAAATTGTTTGTCAAAGTCCAAAATTAGGAGTTTGATCATGCAAATGGTCAACATATATATATATATATATATATATA
Source organism: Mallotus nudiflorus (assembly GCA_947683625.1). Lineage (NCBI taxonomy): Eukaryota > Viridiplantae > Streptophyta > Magnoliopsida > Malpighiales > Euphorbiaceae > Mallotus > Mallotus nudiflorus. The sequence continues at coordinate 118,340 of CANTUR010000793.1, read as the reverse complement.
TATATATATATATATATATATATAATGTGATCCTAGTTTCCAAGAAGAAGAATTCAATATTTGTTCGTGCTTACAAGTCAACTTTCATTCAAGATATGTATATATATATATATAATGTGATCCTAGTTTCCAAGAAAAAGAATTTAATATTTGTTCGTGCTTACAAGTCAACTTTCATTCAAGATAAGAGTAATTCACATAAATTCATATTTTGTGTAGCATGCTTTAATATAATGACCATACATTTTGCTATAGAAGTTGGATTTAAGTGATTCAAAATGCTATGAAAAACTAAGATAGACTGTTGGAACTATTGTGAAGAAAGTCAGGGTTAATTTAATTGTCTTCATTGGCTAAATTTATGAAAGATTATCAGGTTGTGTATAAAACTGGTTAGACATAACATACAATAGTAAATGAGCCATATCTCACTCAATATAATTTTAAATGAAGTGATTTAAGATGGTACTGAAAAGATAACAACAAAGGATACAACTTTTATGTTTTGGGATTGAGTCATTTCGGCCATCATCATGTTGAAAAGTGTGCTACAAAGTGCTGCATAAGTAATTTGAATTTAACTAGGATTCTATTTTCTTATTTAAGTAGAATTATATTTTCTTATTTAAGAAAGATTTTATTTTTTTGTTTAGTTAGGATATTAATTAGGTTTTATTTAGGGTTTTCTTAAGCCTATATAAAGGCCTTATTTTATGTAACCTAAAGAGTATGCAATTATGGATGATTAATAAAATTTAGAGAGGATTTTCTTTGGTTACTTGGAGGTTAACCATGTAACAATTATTATGACTTATCAATCTATCTTTCAGACAGTAGATTATGGCATCTTCTTAATAACCTTTGTTGTTTGTTTGTTATTGTTTAAAAGATTAAAGTTTTGATATAACTTTCATTGTTTGGACTAACTAAACATGAAGTGAAGGTTCTTTATGTTTGAATTGGAACTTGATTTGAACTTTCCTTGGGAACATGAGTTTGGGTTCATGTTGAACGGATTCTGAGTAGGTTGTCTAGTGGGTTTGTATCAATATATATATATATATATATATATATATATATATATATATATATATATATATATATATATATATATATATATATATATATATATATATATATACAAGGATTTTATAATTTAATTGAAAAGATAATTCAACAAAAAAAAATCATCATTCAATGTTTTGAAATAATAACAACATTAGAAAGCACAAGAGCCTCCATAGTAAAGCTAAGGCTAATGGAAAACATTACACCAATTTCCAAACCTTCTCCAGTAGTAGCTTTTCCTTGCCTAAAAGATCTTTTCAACATGAAAAAGGACTTATTCCTTACAAAAAGAACAACAATTATTCATCATGTAGACATTATAAATAAAAAGGACCATTTTGGCTCTATGTTCACCAAGGAAGAGTTTAAATTAACTCCTATATAATGCAACATAGGCAACAAAATTAACAACTAAAAAAAAAAATCAAATTAAGGTCATATTTGGATCCAAATTCTCAAATTCCAAAATGAAAATTTCTACAAATTTTGTTCTCATATTCTTGATTGAATCCAAAATCCAAGTTCTTAACAAATTGGAAATGCTATACAATTAAAAGTGTAATAATAAAATAATTACTTATGCAAACTCAATTCAATTTCATATTTTGAAAAAAATTATAAACTTCTTGAATTCAAGAATCACAGCTTGATATGTAACTTTTAGCTAATCTGATATGAAAAGCAAGGTATTCAAGAACGGTGACAAAGTAGATGGGAGTGTCAAAAGTGAATCTTTGAGCTTATAACATGTCAAAAAATTGAAGATCGATCGTATATATCATTCCCAATAACAAACGCCATAAATGGTGGTGTAAATGAAGGAGAGGAGGGTGATGCAGAGGTGGCAACAATAGTAAAAGATGATCAAATTGAAGCAGAGAGAAGGGAGGATGATGGGTGGAGAAATAGACAAAAAAAGAAAAAAATGCAAATGAAAAAGAAAGATGTTATTGAGATGAAATGAGACACTAATGAAAATAATTTGTTAAAAAAGGGTGTGAGTGTAATTTTAGAAAATTTTGTCTATTTGATGTTAGACAAAATCTACATTTAGACCCTTAAACTTTTCATGTTTTAGGCTTTAGGCCCCTCAAGTTTCATTTTATATATTTAGATCTTCGTATTTCATGATTAGAAAATTTTAAACCCTTTTGTCAAATTTTTAACACAAATTATTTTCTTTTGATCTTTAAAGTTTTATATTTTTAACATTCATGCCATGTTTTTACTTTTTAAAAAATTATAACATTTTTAAAATTTTTTCATCAAAAAATAAATTTACTTATTTTAATTTTCAATATTTAAATTAAAAATATAAATATGAGTTCTTATGTAATATAATTTCAATAATTTAAGAAAAATATAAATTTATATATACATATTTAATTAATTTTAAAAATAAATAAACAAGTCAATGTTTAGATATAGAAAAAATTATAATAATATTACTAGTTTTCAAAATATTTTAAATTATACAAGTTTTATTTTCAATATAATTTATATTTTTCATAATAAAATATTATGATGAAAAGAACATTATAATTTAAAGATATTATGATAAAATATGTTTTATAATTAATTAAAATTAAAGTTTTATATTTTTAATGCCTTTTTAGCTTTATTTTTTGTACAAAATTTTAAAGATTGTAAAAATATTTTTATTATAATTATTTTATAGTATAAAAAATTATTTTATATAAAAAATCATATTTATATTTTAATTAAAAATATTAAAAATTAAAATAAGTGAATTTATTTTTTATTGGTAAAAACTTTTCAAAGTGATAAGTCTTAAAAAGGTAAAAAAATATGAATATTAGAAATAAAAAACTAAGAACTTAATAAAACAATTTGTGTAAAAAAATTGACATGTTAAAAAAATTGAGAAAAGAGTTTAAAATTTTCAACTCTTGAAGTAAGAAGGTTTAGATATATAAAATAAAATTTAAGGTGACTAAAGTTAAAAATGTAAAAAATTTAGGGATCTAAATATGAGTTTTTCTCTTAGTGTTATTGACTTATCTTTTTAGTATATTTTTGTAAACACCCCTTATATTCAAACTAGACCAAATCCAAAAGTAAGTTCATAGGTTGTAGCATCTACTACATAACCTAAAGCTATGGCCATAAATGAGTCAAATTGCTAATGACTAGCTTAGTATTCAGATTGATAAAAATTCGTTCAAATTTATATATTAAATTTCGTTTAATAAATAAGTTGAACTCAATCTATACAAAGTTTAGCTTGTAAAATTTATGAATAAACTAGAATAAAAACTCGTAAGACAGCTCATAATTTTAATATTTAATAATTTAATATTTTAGATATATAATATATAAATTTTTATTATAATAAATATTTTAAAAAATATATTATTAAAATAAAATAATAATTTGTATTAAATATATTATAATTTATTTAATAAATAATTTATTTTCAATTTTAATATATAATTTTAATTTAAAGTTTAACTTTTTAAAAATTTTTCAAATTAATTTAAACTCATAAATAGTTAATAAATACAAAATCATAAAATGAATTGTTTCGATTATAAATAAATTAAGTCTGAATTAATAAAAGCTCGGTTATACTTGATTTAATTATACCATCCATAGGCCCGAGATGTCAGCCCCATACCTAACTGCAAATAATGTAAAAAATTAATAAAATTCATAAATAAAATAATAAATTATTTATGAATTTATAGTCAAATCATTAATCAAAATCACCTGTGATGTAGTATATGATAAAATGGTGTGGCATCAAAACCCCAAATTCTTTCCCGGCTAAAAGCCGGAGGTGGTTTTCTTGTTTCCTGAGAGTAAAATCTGCAAAAGAACAATGAGAGGTTTTGATAGATTATTAAGGTGTGGGATCAATATTACTTGCCGTTTTGCGTCTCGCCGAGCTATACACTTTTTTTCTGCAAAGAAAACAACGTCGTCCTATCTGGATAGCTATAACCGCAGCAATGGGTATATCTCTAGTTTCAAATCATTAAGGTCTTCTTTGCTCCCGGAGCCATGTACCCATTTCGCAGGTCAGTGTTTTTCGATGGGCTTTTGTTTCTGTTTTAGAAAAGAATAAAAATTAATTGCTTGAATTGTGTATTTAGCTTGATTTGCTTGAATTGTGTATTTAGCTTGACCTCTATAACGGTTCTTTCTTTTTGAAGATTTTTATTATTTTTATAGCGAAAGATAAGAATTTGTATGGCATCATAGTGAAAGAAAGAACATTTTTGGTGTTATAATTATGCTAATACTTGTAAGTGTGTTTAAACTTCTGCAACTGATCAGAGGTTATATTGTCTGTGTGTGGTGTGGTGTGTTATAATTATATTAAAGTTCTTGTGAGTGTGTTATTGAAATGCATGCAAGTGACATTTGATTTGATGTGTGGATTTGGATAGGGCAAAGGAGAACAATGTTTATACAGACTCAATCAACACCCAATCCATCATCACTCATGTTCTATCCTGGGAAGCCTGTTATGGAAGTTGGGAGTGCTGATTTTCCTAATGCTCGTGCTGCTATAAATTCTCCTTTGGCTAAAGCCCTCTATGGAGTTGATGGTAACCTGATGTTGTTACTCCCCTTTTTCTTTTCTTTTTCTTTTTTTGTCTTTTTGGGTTATCAATATGCTTGCTTGTGTATTCCTGTTTTTTGAATTATTTTGCCGAGTAATGTATGCATATGCAGTGAATTTTCTTTTCATTACTTGGACTCAATGGTTATAACAGAGAGAGTGAGGGAGAGAGACTGACAGAGTGAATGTACTGCAGAGTGACTTATATCTGATAGTTTTTGTTCTTTCTTCTAAACTTTATTTTATTTTTACGTTTCCTCTTCCATCAAAGCTCAATGTATAACTGATGGATGAGTAAAGAGAAGGGGAAGAGTGTTGAAGCAGCATAGTTATCTTTTTATTAATAATTTTTTTTAAATTAAATTGTAACTAAGTAAAGGAAAAGGGGAATAAATTGAATTTTTTACACAATTTATTCTTGGAACATCTAAACTTTCACTCTCAGGTTACTTGTAGTTTGTAAAGGATTTTTTTTTTCTCCAAAGCATGTTTAAGCTCAAAACATTTTAGCATAAGGTTTGATTTAATAGCAAAGTAAGGTTTGGGAATTAGCCTTTCATTTTGTTCATTTTGGGTTCCTTGCTAAAAGAACTTTAATAAAAGAGGAGGGTGATAAAGTTAGAAATCCATTCTCTTTCTTTTGCTCCATGTTCATTATTGTGCTTTCTCTACTTGTGTTTTCTTAAGATATTTGCAGACCTTTTGGTGAAAGAACCGATGTAGGAAAATCTTTGTCTTTTAAAATGTGATATAGTAGGGTCATGTTATTGAACTTGGTTGTCCAGATGCATGTGAGGTTTTATATTATTCCAAAGCACGGTAGAATCTCTTATGTCAATGTTACCAAAAAATTTTCTATTCATGTCACATTCAAATTCATTTGCTTACAGGATGAAAATTATCTTATGTGACTTCAGTAAATGTCAAAGCATAATATAGTATAGTTTAAATGTGTTATTTGACAAAAAGACTTACAGACATCAGTGTGGTTAAAAAGTGCACAAAGCGCTCGCCTAGGCACAAAAGCCCAGAGCTATTAGAAATAGCACTTCAATTTCGACAATGGCAGGCGTGCCTTTGGTGCCTAAATCTTGCTCTTTATATAGAGTGCAAAGCAGTTAAAGCATATGCCTTCTTTCTGACTTCTTGGAGGATATTTTCATTTTCCTATTTAATTTTAGGTCTAATTTTATTACTTGTAAACTAGGATTAAAAAATTTAAAACTATAACCCTTTCTACAACCAATGGACTTCTATACTCAGATTTATTTTTATTTTCTCTATGCCTGTGGAGATTTCTTTTTCTTTAGGCTATTTGGAAAAATTGATGATGACGTTTAGGCTACAATTACTCTTAAATGCTAGAGTTGAACTTCATTTTTAGTTTTTTGCTTAAGGAATTTCATATGCTAGTTTTTTTTTTTTTGGTCAAGTTTAACATCTTAAGAATTGGTTTCTTATTAGTTTGGGATCATTTCATAATTTAGAACATTGCAAAATAATATTATAAAAGTGCATTTTCTTTAAGCATGTTTGTGTTAGTTGCATTATTTACTTCTTATCATATTATTTAATTTTTTATTAGAAATTTTGTACCTTGCTTCAATCATGTGAGCACTTTTTTTTGCGCATTGCGCAATTGGAAGACTTGCTTCAAGTGTGCCTAACACTTTTAACTACCTTAATGGAAATAGCTCTGGACATGCATAAAAGATTGATAACCAAAGACATAGTGTTGAAGAGGACACTAGGCTGTCAGGTTGCAACTTTGATTAATCTCTATTGGACAATAGGCTAGATATTTGCTTCAGCAGTAGTGTTCCTATTTTTTAGAAGGCTTTCTCTAGATTTATTTTCTGCTGTTGGAGAATAGTTTTCAACTTTATTATGGTTGCAAATATATCATGTGCCTTTTTTTTAATCTTTCTGATATCAAGGTTAAATAAAACATGGTAAAACTAAAGGTGCAACACTAGAGGATATTTTGTGAAATACAAATGTTAAACAAGAAATTGTTGTTTAGACTGGCACCACAAATTGTCAAGGTCATTAGTAGTTTGACTGTTGAGATCACATAACTTCTCCATGTTCTAGCCAGAGATTAAAACTGAATTGACCTTTATTTCAGCAGATTGATTCCCCTATTTAATTACTAGCTGCAGCCTGTAGGTCTGATCTTTAATTTAATTCTTTGCAAGCCTTCATTTCAAATAGGATTGATGACTTCTAAATGATATTTATGCGTATATTTTTTTTTGTTCAATTGGAAAGAGATTGGTGGTACAGCTAATATTCAGCCTGCTAATCCTTTTGAAGTTTGAAATAGTCATCGAATTTTCAAGACATAGAATGCATGGCTTTATGCAATAGCTAGTCCCAAGTGTTTGTTTTTCCATCCTACTTTGTTTAGATTCAAGTACGATGAAGTTTTGCCCTTGGTGTTGCTTCTATGAGTGCCCAACTACCAGGAAAACTGAAGGATGTCAAATATCAGCTAATTTACATGCACAAAAGATAGTTTAACTTTTTTAAAAAATGATGTTGATAAGGAAAACATTTTTGTCAACAAGTCCATGGGCTTCGAGAGTGTTGGCTAACACACATACGTATAGACTTATAAATGGGGTTGAGTCCACATAACACAAAGCCAATTGGTTTGTGTTAAAGTCCAATCTACACCACTTATAAGCCCTTTATTGCTTTGTACTTTTCCAATGTGGGATGTATTCTCCAATAATTTTCAACATTTGCACATGTGTTTTCAAATTAGAATTTTTTACAACTTTGGTTTATTTTGGAATTTTAAGTTTTCTATTTGTTATTGTTTTGGAATACTATTAGAACGAAGCTAGGAAGATATGTGATTGATGGTGGTAAGGAAAATAATTGCATCACTGGCTCTTATTTTATTGTTTCTAATAGCTTAGAAATTTTTGGTACTATTAGCTTATTTAAGAGTTATCAGTTTTTCGTTGTAATTCTCTTGTTTGAAATTTTTGAAATCCCTGTTATTAGCAACCTATTATGATTATTGAAAATCTTCCTGTTTATAAATGCAAGCTTGTTTAGCACTGGATTGCTAGTTCTGTATTAAAATGAATGCAATTCTTCATTTTCAGAGGATTAACCATTTAAGGCATCAGAATTTTATCTATTATGCTGCTTTCGGTTGTGTAATATATTGTTTAATCCTAGACAATATTTGATGCTTTTGATAGTTATTGGAGTTAGGTTGGTAGTTTTATTTTGTTTGTATGCATATATGCATATTTCTTTGATCCTAACTCTTTCATTCTACCAATCCTGAGACCTAAATTTCATTGATAAAATCTTTACATTTGAAATGAACCTCTTAAGGGTTGTTTGAAGCTTGTAGGATTTGAACTTTATAAAGATGACAGTGGGGGCAGTTTCAGATCCTAACAATTTTAGTTTGATGGGGATGCTTGACCTTTTCTTCTTTTCTACAGGAATTACTCGGGTTTTCTTTGGTTCTGATTTCATCACTGTAACAAAGTCAGACGAGATGTCCTGGGATTTACTAAAGCCTGAAATATTTGCGGCTATCATGGACTTCTATTCCTCTGGTCAGCCATTATTTCTAGATTCAGAAACTGCAGCATCAAAGGACACAGCTATTCATGAGGTAGGTTTTTATTTTTTTGGATTTTAAGCTTGATTGAAGCTTAACTATATACAGAATGATGAAAATAAGGCTATGAAATTTTATGTTCATGAAGTTGATAAATTATGTCTTCATTACAGCTTAGTTTTTGACCATAAAAATTCATTTGGCTGAAATTATTCTTTACACACTAATGCGAGTGGGAATAAAAGTTGTACTGTTTGAGTAGCTTTTCTAGTGTTTAGTTATTGAATGAGATGATTTCATCCATCCCCCTTCCAGTACAAAGTACTAATGATTCCATTTCCATATTGCTCATTATGATGTCTCCTGAATGTAATTAAATGTGTCACTCAGAAGCCAACCATAGAAGACACTGATATTATAAACTGGGACTTTTGGAGGATTGATTTTCTATTTTGAAATGTCTGACTATTCATTTATGGGTCATCTCTTCATATGAAAATTTTATCCTTCAATGCAGGATGACTCAGAAACTGTTGCAATGATCAAAGAACTGTTGGAGACACGTATTCGACCAGCTGTGCAAGATGATGGTGGGGATATTGAGTATCGGGGATTTGATCCGTATGTGTTTATTTTTTTTTTCATTTTTTTATAGTTTTTCTCATTATGCCAAATTGAATGAATACATAATCTGTTTTATTATTCATTATTTTTTGGGTCTTTTGCATGTTTGCGTCAGAGAAACTGGAATAGTCAAATTGAAAATGCAAGGAGCATGTAGTGGCTGTCCAAGCTCATCAGTAACTTTGAAATCCGGAATTGAAAACATGCTGATGCACTATGTATCAGAGGTAACTATTGACACTATAATATTTGGATTTTCAAAATGTCTGTTGTTATGATGGTAGCATAACACATCATAGTCTTGCAGAACACATCGCATATTGGTAACTACTAAGTCGTGTAACAGATCCATCTTTTTAGGGCAGACAGCTTTTGCCATTTTATGTCATGAAGGAAATTTTATGTATTGGATTTTGTTTTGATGTTCTGAAATATACTTTGCTAGTTTATTTTTTTCGATTAGATTGTTGGGAGAGGGAAGATTTTGCTCTTAATTAGGTTACTGAAAAAGAGAGGAGACTTAAAACTTTATAGAAATTGCAGTCAACTCCAAATTTGTAGATGGTTTTACAAGAATTAAGTTTCATACACCTTTTGGTCTGCATGTGTATGACATAAAATGCAACTGAAGGACCCATTATGAGCATCTTTTGAGAAATGGAAGTCAAGTGAAACTTATAGCTGTACAACATTGATGTAAATCAAGCGGATATGCACTCAATGGGAGAATGATACCAGATACCCTTCAGAATCATTCTGATGATGGGAGCATGTGATCACAAGTGCATTGGAACTTAATATCAAATACACATCCTTGGGCAACCTGAGTTTAGATAGATTTTAGATGCATAAATTTGTCAAAATTAAAAGGATATGATTAAATGGAAAAAAACAGTTAAGTTCGTGTATTTTTTTGTAGATAACCCATATTACAACTGCTAGATCTTACAACTTAATTTATGCTTGAACCCCCAGTGAATAGAGGCCAGCATGAAGGGGTAGAGACGAATGGAAGTAATGCCATACAAAAAAAAAAAAAAAAAAAAAAAGGGCACGTAAAATTACACAAGTGAAAACGTAGGCGTTTCATGATAGCTTATCTCATTTTTATTTTGAGTGAAGCAATTATAAAGTCTTCGCATTATATTAATTTGAATTTGGTCCTCCAATGAAATGGTTCTAGATTCCTCCATATGGAGCTCCTTTAGTTGGGCCTTTGAATCTCTACGATTAGTTGGACACGCTGCTACTGAAATTGAGCGTTTGGTTTAAAAAAAAAAAAAAAAAAAATCAATCTTGTTCTTTCAAACTGCTAATTTTCTTTGTAGGTGAATTCCTCCTTTTTTGTCGGTGTTATTGCCCCATTGTTTTTTTGTTTGGTTTTATTTTTATGTTGGTGGGATTCAGTTAGGTTCTCTATTTGTTTCTTTTATTTTTTGTCTGCTTATGAAATAATCGTCTTATGCAGGTGAAAGGAGTGGAACAAGAACTAGATGCTGAAGATGAGGATGCAGCATTGGCAGGCCAGACCTAATAGCTTGATATTTTTTTCCTTGTATATTCATGTGCACGATCGGGTGAAGGGGGGAAAAATAATTTTTGGTTGTCTGTGTACATAAGAAAATAAAATTTTGTGGTTAAATTTATGCCTTGGTGCAGAAAAGATTAACAATGTTGGATTCTATTGAACTGTGACAAAAATTTTGGATTTAGGCATGCTGTTGTCCTTTTATATTCCTATGCCAATTGATCAAATATGAAGTTACCAGACAGTAGCAGCATTTTGGCAAAGGGCAACCTTGAATACTTTATTTGTGGTTGACCGCAGTGTGGCTGTGGTGAATAAGAATCTCTTCTACCTTTGCATTTGACATGTTTCTGATTTACATTTTTATTTTTTTGGTTTCATCAAAGAGGTGCTTGGAGACGAACCTGAAGGATGCATGTCACTTATCCCAGCGAAGTCAGGATTAGGGAAGGCATTGAAAGGATGTATTTGTTCTTATGATTAGGGTGAAGTGATGGAACGATTGGTTGAGGCGGTCGCATTATGAAGGTAAATTGTGCAATTAAAAGGTTTACTGCTATTGGCCCCCTTTATTTTATGGTACTACACCACTTGGTCTTTGATATTTAACAATCAGTATAAGGTCAATTTGCCCCTAAATTTTTTAATATAGCTCTAATTAGTCTTTTAGCACCTTTTTGGGCCATAGCCATTAAACTATCCAATAAACGTCAATTAGTTTTGATAATTACACTTACCTCCTTATTTTTTGACAGGTAAACAAAAGACCCCTAGACATCTATAAAAACCTCTCTAATGTTTTCCAATATTGTTAAAAAAAATGTTTTCCAATATAAAAAAACAATATAATAATTTGAAAATCGTTTTCCAAGTTTTTCAATTTTTAAATATTATCCTTTTTTTTCTCCTTTCTTTCTTCTTTACACTTTCAACTTAGAAATAATATTATACTTTTTAATGAAAATAAAGGTCAATTTGACCCTCAAACTTTTCACCCATGATCAAATTAGCCTTTTTATACCTTTTGGATCAATTTAGCACTGAACTTTACAAGTCAAATTGGCTCCTTGATATTACAGTTAGCTCCTTATTGTTTGAAAGATTCAAAAAAGACTCCTATACATTTACAAATACCTTTCTAATGTTTTAAATAGTTAACAAATTAATCCTTATTTTAGCAAAAAGATTTCAATAAAAATTTAATTTTTAAAATTATATTTAAAATATAATTTTTATATTTTGTAAAATTTAAAATTTTAATAATATATTATATTAATATATCAATTTAGTTATTCCCCAATAATTTTAGTAGCTTTGAAAATTTAAATTTTATTTATTTTTAATTTAATTTTGAAATTTACATGACACTCAAATTTATCTACAGTTTGAAAATATAAAAGCACAAATTAATAAGTATATTAATACAATATTAAATTTTACAATTTTCCATAATAAAAAATAAAAATATAACAATAAACTAAAGCCAATATGTATGTTGTTGTTGTTGTAGTATATTACTGTTATTATTAAAATTTAAAAAGGTTAATAACAGAGTTTTTTGAACTGAGTTAATAACTTATTGTATCAATATACATTTTAAATTGTGTATTTATATTTCCAAACTATAGATGAATTTGAGATATCACGTATAATTTTAAAAATAAAATTTATTTATAAATAAATAATATATCAATATTTAAAAATAAAAATTTAATATATCAAAACTACTTATTGGTGAATGAATAAATTGATATATTAACATAATATATTATTAAACTCTTAAATTTAGAAGTTATACATAATATATCTGTGTGTGTATAGTTTTATTTTATTATTACATTTTTATTGCTTTGATATTAAAAATTAAAAAGGCTAATGATATATTGTATCAATACACATATTAAATTGTGTATTTATGTTTCCAAACTATAATTGAATTTGATATATCATGTATAATTTCAAAAAAAAAAAATTATTTATAAATAAATAATACATTAATATTGATAAATAAATATTTAATATTTTAAAACTATTTTCAGTGAATAAATAAATTGATATATTAACATAATATATTATTAAAATTTTAAATTTACAAGCTATAAATAAATTATATTTTAAATATAATTTATTTTATAAGGACTAATTTGTTAATAGTTTAAAATATTAGGGAGTTATTTGTAAATATCAAGAGGGTTTTTAGTTAGTCTGTTGAAACATAAGGAGCAAAGTATAATACTGAGGGGCTGATTTGACTTCTATTGTAAATTTTAATGCTAAATTGATTCGAAAAGGTGTAAAGGCTAATTTGATTCAAAGTGAAAAGTTTAGAGGGCAAATTGACCTTTATTCCCCATTTATTTTTTTCTCTCTAATTTTCATAAATATGTATTACAGAGTCATTTTTTAGTATAAACATGTGTATGTATACAAATGAAAGTAGAACCATTACATTAATGCTTATTTAATAATAGTCATTGATGTACATTATGGGTATTGATACACAAAATTAATCAATTATTGTAATTAAATAAAAAGTAATCTAACATTTCTAATTTCGTTTGTATAGAAACAAATATTTTGTATTGCAGTAAGAACCTGTATTACAACATTCTATAAGAAACTTTTTGTCTTTATGATGAAAAAAATTAACCCAAAATGTCTTCTCTCTATAGACATAATTGTTTTAATATTTGGCTATTTATAATATAAATAGTATGTGTCATTATATGGAAAAAAAAAATAAAGGGAGCTAATTTTTTACGGTAATAAATTTAATTTTCTTTGAAAATAATTTTTTATTTGGCTGTTGAGTTTTCTTTATAATTATATAAAAAAAAATTGAGTGAACATATTGAGTGAAAAGGGTCCAATTTTGATGTTATTTAGCAAAGAGAAAAATGAATGATAGTCATTTTATTGTTTAAAATAAGTTATATAAATATATAAACCAATAAAATTTAAATATTTAATAAAAAATTTAAAGCCCAAAATACTATATTTATAATATGAGAAACTTACACAAATGTCTATATTTTGGACTTTAGTTTTCATCAAAAAGCACATGTTTTATTGTTTGTGTCCAATTTATCCTTATCTCCGCTACCTCTTCTCGCTTTTGTTTTTCTTCTTCATTTCTTATTCTTCTTTTTCGTTTATGCTCTTCTTTTTTTAGTTTCTAATGCTAAACTCCTCATTCTTCTTTTCAAAATATCATTGTGAAGTTATAGTTGAGAGACTAAAATATAAACTGTCCATTATCTTATTGACCTTTTTTTTCCAAATCCAAAATTTGTTCTTCATAAGATAAATTGTCCATTATCTTATTGAGGTTCTGTTTTTGATGGTTTTAAAATGATAGAGACACATTCTTCAAAATCCCCTAATATTTGAGAGTGATATTTTGAAGGGAAAAAATTTTGAAATTGAAATGACAAAGAAAAGGGTTTCTAGTGGTTTAAAAAAAGGGAAAAAAAAATGATGTTGATTCTTCGAAATTCACTTCTAAAGGTAAGAGACGTTTGGATGAGGCTAGTGGTGGTGATGATAGTTTGAAGAAGAAAACAAAAATAACAAACGAGGAGCCCGTTGAATTTGAAAAAGTTGTTGTGAAGGTATAGTGTTATTTTTCTTAAATTTTTTGAATATTATACTAATATTATTTGAATTTTATTCTTGTTATTTATTTTTTTGGTTTTAATATATGCAAATGCCCTAGGGGGAGGGGGTGAATAGGGCTTTAGAAATTTAAAGGAAATTAAAAAAAATTAAGGGATGAAGAGAAGAGAAATGAACACAAGGTATTTTAGGAGTTTGAATTCTCAACCAATCCTACATCTCCACCTCACTTATCGCTAAGTTAGGATTTTCAATCACCAACTTCAATCTTATTTCCAAGATTGACTACATAAGAGTTTTTCAAGGTTCAACTTAAACCTTCACACAAATGAGTTTTTCTTGGCTCAACTTAAATCACAACTAGAACCCAAGTGTTTTAATGCCTAACACTTAAACCAATTTCTTCTAAACTTATTTCCTCATTTCCCTTTTCAACCCAAGAAATAAGAAGAAGAAGAACGTAAGTCTATCACACAACCACTGTAATGATCGATATTTTAAATAATATAAATATATTTTGGGATATGCAGTATTAATAAAATTTTAAATTTTATTTATATATTATTATTAATTGTGTATTTTTTTCATTTATTTTATTTTAAAAGTTTTATTTACATAAAATAATTTATTTAGGAACTTTATTATTTAAAAATATTAAAGATATTACTAATATTATTGTCACTACTATTACTACTACTACTACTACTACTACTACTACTACTATTATTATTATTATTATTATTATTATTATTATTATTACTAGTGTGCATGTGCATTATTTTATTATTATTTTTGTTATTGATTATTATTATTATTTCTATTGTTATTAATGTTATTATTTTAACTAGGGTTATTCTAGTATTATTGTATGTTATTAGTATTATATTATATTATGTGTACTTGTGTGTTATATATATATATATATATATATATATATAGTGTAAAGAATAGTAAAAAACCCAGCCAACCCCTACCCACCCCTCCTTTCTTCCTTTTTCCTTTTCTCCTCTCCTTCCAGTTTTCTTCCTGTCACTGTGTGAACTCAAACCAGGAGCCACCCAAACCTCGTCGGACCGCCACCACTCACCACCACCATCTTCCTCCTTCCTTTGGACATCGACCGCCGCTGCTGACCTCGCCTAAAGCCGCTGGAACTTGAGTGAAGCAGCAGCAACTGAGAGGAAGTTTGCGTTGCCGGCGTCGACTCCGGTGGACCTGGCTTGTGCTCTTAGGCTTGCTGGACTCCTTGATCTATGGTGAATCCATTTCTAAGCTCCATTGAAGCTCAATCTCCCCTAGTTTTGAGTTCTAGCAATATTCTTGTTTATGTCCATTACGGGTTTTATATTTTCATTTAATTTTTGGCTTTGATCCATGGATTTTCTATTTAGCAATGTTGTTTAGAATAGCTCAAGCTTCTCAAAAATAATTTTTGTGTATTTGTTTGATTTAATTTGAATAATGGGTATTTTTGAATATTTTAATAATATAAATTGAATTTTTGTTAATTTTGTTAATTAATTATTTTGGGTGAAAATTTGAGTTAGTTAGTGTTAGTAATTTAAGTTAGTAATTTTAGTATTAATAAAATATTTTTTAGTGAATTTATATAATTTTTGAGAAATTATTAGTATTATGTGATTTTTGGAATTATAGGTTAATTATGTAATTTTGTTGGAAATATAGTTAAATAATATGTTTTAAATGATTTTATAATTTTATAGGGTATTAAAATAATTTTTATAAATTATTTACTATTTTTAACTAATTAATACTAATTTTCAAAAATTATATTCAAATAATAAATTATTTACTATTTTTGTGATTAAATAGGTTTTTAACTAATTTTATAATATATTTAAAATAATGGAATATTTAAATGTGAATTTGACTATTTATATTGAATATTTGAAAAATTGGATTTTTATAAAATTATTTGAGATTTTTATTAACTATTATGAAAAATAATTATATTTAGTGTTTTGATGTTTAAATAAATTATATTGTGGCATTTTAATTATTTTTGTGGATTTTTAAGGATTTTAATATATTTTTATATAATATTTATTTTTATCGTGTATTATGAACTTCTGTTGGAATTGAGTAGTTCGGGATCCTAACCCGAGGTGTTGAGCTATTGTGAAGTTTAGAAATATATTTTTCTTGTAGGATCGGCTCTATTGTTAGTAGAGAGATGTCTGTTTTATAGAGAAGACTCTGTCGAATTTTCGGTAGATTTCTCATAAAACGTGATATCGGGTCGATCCTAAGTTTTGAATTCTGGATTCGAGTCGAGTCTTCCTTAGAAATTCTAGAAGTTAGGGTTTCTATATTTTTTATGGTCATTTTTATTTTCTGTCTTTTAGTTGCCCCTCCAGTTGCGTCTACCAGTCAAGGTTGGACACGACGTAGTAGAGGAACGCATCCATCTTGTAAGTTAATATTCAATTTGCATGTTAGGTTTTCAAATTATATACACAAAATTATAATGAATTTAAATTTCATGAGATTCAAGTTGGTATTCTTTAAATGATGTTGCATGACTTAATTTATAATTGGTTTATTTTATTTTTATTTATTGTAATTTTTCTTATTTTATTTATCTTTATTTATTTTAAATAAAATATGGTAGAATGGGCTACCTGATTGGTTTCATCAGGATCGTGTCTGCACTGATAAAATATTAGGTTACATTGATTGTAGTACTGGGGTCGAAGGTCTGGTGATGCTTTGCTCTCGGACATCGCCAGTGATATAATATTTGATTATATTTAATAAATCATTGGGGCTAATGATCTGGTGATGCTTTTCTCTTGGACACCGCTAGTGATATGAGATTAAGTGATGTGACTGCGACTGTGCATCCTAGTGATGCTTTGCTCTTGAGATCCGGCAGTCTTGGATATAAGTGAGCTAAATGGCTATTAGAATTGAGGACTGGGGTTGTACCTAGTTTTTATACTAATGTTTTAAAAGTATTAAAAAAAATTATTTCCTCTTGAAAAATGAATTTCTTATATATATATATATATATATATATATATATATATATATATATATATATATATATATATATATCAAATGATTTGAATAAAATTATAAATATATTATATTTTCATAAAAACCTATTTTAAAGAAGATTTTCAAACCACATTTATTTTTTTTATTAGCTTACTCAACGAGGCTTGACTCCCCTCAACTTATTTTTTCAAGAGTTTGGGAGTCTTCTGTTAGACTTACTTCCCTATGCCAAGTAGCTTCTTCACTAGCTATTTTATGTAGGTCTACATAGTTCATGTTTGTAATAATATCCATGTACCGCTGAAGAGAAATTGTATAACTGCATACTTTAATTTGGATATTATGTATTTGAGATTTATGCACTGAGATATTATTTTGTAAAACTGATTATTACTATATTATGCATGATGATGGTATGGTTTATTTAAATTGAGAAAAATCAGTTTGATAATGTGCATCATGATTTAATTATTGCATTGTAAAGTTTTAGAGGTGAAATGTTTTGCATCTTTCTTTTAAGGCTTACTACAAGTTTCAGTAGCTTTAAGCTTTCCCATTCCCTATTGCGGGTCACGTGCCCCCTGGGTTCGGGTCATGACAAAGTTGGTATTAGAGCTTTGGCTTATTTTTCATGCTTTTGACTGTCGATGTCTGTCTTTTTTTATATTACTGCGATACTTAGGTTGTTAACTGTCACTTGTTGATTTTCTTATCCTTAAGATTCTGCGTTTGTGTCTGCGTTCTTGTTTTGTTTTGAATTTTGGTTTTCTTGTCTTTTCAGAGTAAGGCATGCTCGGAATGCCCCTGCTGCTGATGCAGAGCATGATGACTGTGAACAGTCATTTCAGGATGAGATTCTTCCTCCTGCCCCTTGACCTAGAGGTAGGGGTAGAGGTAGGGGTACAACCAGAGTAGCAGCAGCTCAAAGGCAGGAACAACCTTAGCCAGAGCCTGAGATTCCAGTAGTAGATCCTACATCTTTTGCAGTTGGCATGACAAGAATTAATTAAGGCTTGGTAGCTCTTAATCAAGCGATGCCCATAGTGCAGCAGATGCTTCAATGATAGAATCGGGAGATGTCTGATGCAGATGCTGCATTGTTATACTCTAGGATTGGACGAGTTCATTTTGATGAAACTGGAGATGCACTTGATTTTATTAACACCATTGATTCCAGGACTAGATTAGGGTATTCTAATTATCAGAGGATTATGATTGTGGAGTTATCTGTCTCAATGGTAGCTTAGGACTGGTTTATGCAGTCCATTCAGCCCTTCATGACCACGATGACTTGGTTGTGTTTTAAGGAGCAGTTTATGAGGTTCTTTTATCCTTCATCTATGAGAGAGAACTATAGCTGGCAACTGTTTAATATCGATAGAGAGAGATCAATCAATTGAGGACTAGACTCAGGAGTTATATAGATTGATGAGACATGCTGAGGATGTGAGGCAGGATGTTACCAGAGCAGTTAAGCTATATATGACTGGGTTATGCCCTGCTTATATTGACATTCAACCAGAGGGTCGTAGTTTAGAGATTGTTGTGGAGGAGGCGAGACAGCTAGAGCGGAGATAAATCCAACATGGCACCATACATGATCCTTATGATAGTGGCATTATCAGACCTATTCAGAGGGTGCATCAGCCAGTGTTTCAGATAGACAACACGAGTATCTAGTCAACAAGTTCTTCTCAGTATAGCAGATAGTTCAGAGCACATCAGACTAGTAGGCACCGTTTTGCTCGGGATCACAGGAATAGTAGTGTTGCTAGATTTAGTGGTAGTGCCAGTAGCAGTAGTGGAAAGAGCTTTGGGCATGGCAGTTCTGGGTTTAGAGCTAGTGTGTGTGCCACATGTGGGTGAGTGCATCAAGGTCCTTGTCACTTAATGCTAGGAGCGTGTTTCAAATGTGGTCAGTTTGGACACTTTGCTCAAGCTTGTCCGAACTATGGATTCCAGTCGTCCTTTGCTCAGGGATCTTCACCTTCTATTTTCCAGCATTTACAGCAGGTGCCTCAGCAATATCAGGCACCCATGTACCCTCAACAACGATAGATTCAATTTGTGAGTCAGTAGGGCCGAGGTAAAGTATATACTCAGCCGTTCACCTCACAACAGTTAGGACGTAGACAAGCTAGAGTCTTTACTTTGACTCCTCAGGATGAGCAGACATCCAATGCAGTGGTAGCAGGTATTATTTTAGTCTATTGTTATAAGGCTAGAGTTTTTTTTGATCCTAGTGTTATGTATTCTTTTGTGTCTCCTTTGTTTACTTTAAAAGTAGCTTATCTGCCTTCCAAGATGAGGTTTCCTTTGTCTGTTTTGACTCTGCTTAGTGATGAGTTAGAAACGGACATCTTCTTTCCATCTTGTCCTGTGTTGGTTGAAGGTAGAGAGTTATTGGTAGACTTGGTCTTTCTAGATGTGATTGAGTTTGATGTGATTCTAGGAATGGATTGGTTATCCTAGTATTATGCTTTTATGGACTGTCAAGCGAAAGAAGTAATTTTCAGAATTCCAGGTAAAGAGGAATTCAATTTCAAATGTAATGAGAGTCCCATACCTCGTAACCCTATTTCTGCTATTACAACTAGGAAGATGCTTAGTAGAGGGTGTTAAGTTATCTAGCTGTAGTAAGAGATATTCAAGTAAAAATGGGATCAGTAGAAAGGGTACTAATGGTACATGAATTCTCAGATGTTTTTTCAAAGGAGTTACCTGGATTGCCGCCTGATAGAGAGATAAAATTTTGTATTGATGTTGTGCCTGATACATATCCTATCTCTATGCCACTTTATAGGAAGGCACCTGTAAAGCTGAAGGAGCATTGCAAGAATTATTGGATAAGGGGTTTATTTGGCCTAGCACATCTCCTTGGGGCGCTTAAGTTCTTTTTATGAAGAAGAAGGATGGTAATCTTTGACTCTGTATTAATTGTAGATAATTGAATAAGGTTACCATCAAGAACAAGTATCCACTCCCCAAGATTGATGATTTGTTTGATCAGTTGTAGGGAGCTCAGTATTTCTTCAAGATCGACTTGAGATCTGGGTATCATCAGTTGAGGATTAGAAGTGAGGATATACCAAAGTTAGCATTTTGGACTAGGTATGGCCACTATGAATTCTGAATGATGTCCTTTGGGTTAACTAATGCCCTAGCAGCCTTTATGGACTTAATTAATAGGGTGTTTAGGCCATTCTTGGACCGATTTTTGATTGTGTTTATTGATGATGTTTTGGTATATTCCAAGAATAAGGCAGAGCATACGATGCATTTGAGATTGGTGCTGCAGACTTTAAGAGAGCACTAGCTGTATGCCAAGTTTTCAAAATGTGAATTTTGGTTAGACCAAACGGCATTCTTAGGTCATGTGGTATCCAAAGATGGCATTCAGGTAGATTCCAAGGAGATAGAGGTGATCACTGAGTGGCTAAGACCCACAACGATTACATAAGTGAGAAATTTTCTAGGTTTAACATGTTATTACAGGAGATTTATGAAGGATTTCTCCAAAATTGTCATGCCTTTGACCAGATTGACCTAGAAGATTGTTAAGTTCGTGTGGATAGATAGATGTGAGTAGCATTTTCAGTTGCTTAAAGATTTATTGACTTCGGCTCCAGTGCTGACATTGCCTTCTAAAGGAGACGGATACACGGTGTATTGTGATGCTTCCCAAGTAGGATTGGGCTGTGTGCTAATGCAGAATGGTAGAGTGGTTGCTTATGCTTCAAGGTAGCTGAAGAAGCATAAGTAGAATTATCCTACTTATGATTTGGAGATGGCAGCAGTTGTATTTGCATCAAAGATTTGGAGGCATTACTTGTACGATGTTACTTGTGAAATATACACCGACCATAAGAGCTTGAAGTATATGTTCGAGCAGAGGGATTTGAACCTAAGGCAGAGAAGATGGATGGAACTTCTGAAGGATTATAATTTTTTACTTCTTTACCATTAAGGCAAGGCAAATGACTGCAGATGTGTTGAGCAGAAAATCAGCAAGCAATCTTGCCCATATCAGTACTAAAAGGAGGCTGATTATTCAGGAGATGCATGAGCTAATTGATTAGGGTTTGCAGTGGAAAGTGACTAAGAAAGGCCTTTTAGCTCAGTTTAGGGTACGATCAGTGTACTTGGATAAAGTTAAAGCAGCTCAAAGAAGGGACCCATAGCTATAGAGAATCATGTTTAAGGTACAATAGGGTCAATATAAAGAGTTTGTGATTAATAATGAAGGTGTTCTACGCTTGGGTACTCAGTTATGTGTGTTAGACATTGATGATTTAAGGAAAGAGATCTTGGAAGAGGCACATTTTTATACTTATAGTATTCATCCAAGTTCCACCAAGATGTATCATAATTTAAAGGATAAATACTGGTGGAATGGAATGAAGAAAGATGCTGTAGAATTTTTATCCAGGTGTCTCACATGTCAGTAGGTGAAGCTAGAGCATCATAGCCCGCAGGATTGTTACAACCTATGCCTATCCCAGAGTGGAAGTGGGATATGATTGCCATGGATTTTGTGACTGGTTTGCCTCCAACGACAGGTGGATTTGATGCAATTTGGGTGATAGTTGATAGGTTAACCAAGTCAGCTCACTTTCTACCGATAAAGAAGACATACTCCACTAACAGGTTAGCTTAGTTGTATGTCAATAGAATTTTTTGTCTTCATGGTGTTCTAGTGAGCATAATATCTAATAGAGGAGCCACTTTTACATCAGTTTTCTGGTAAGAGTTACATAAAGCCTTGGGTATAAGGTTAGACTTCAATACAATATTCCATCCTTAAACTGATGTTCAATGAAAAAGGACCATTTAAACCTTAGAGGATATGGTCAGAATGTGTGTGATGGATTTTAGAGGTCAATGGGATAACCACTTGCCACTGATTGAATTTGCATATAACAATAGTTATCATGCAAGTATTGAAATGGCTCCATATGAAGCACTATATGGTAGGAAGTGCATATCACCATTGTGTTGGGAAATTAGTGTGAGATAGCTGATAGGTCCAGAGTTGGTATAGATTACTTCTAAGCAGTTCCCTATCATTTAGCAGAGGTTGAGGATAACTTTCTGTTAGAAATCAGTTATGGTATTTAGACATAAATATATGTGTTGTAAGCACAAGTCTAAATAGAGTAAATTTCAAAAATTTACTCATCATAACCCTTCATAAAATGAAGAATTTCATTTGCCCAGGATTCAAATTGCATTGAAATAAACAACTAAATAAATTAAGTAATATACAAACAAATAATTAAATAATTATAAGTTTGTAAACTTACTTTTTGTAGAATAAGCCTTCCTTTTGTTTAATTCCTTGAATCAAATGCTTAGCCCTCCAAATGTAAGGCCTCTAGTTTGAAACACCAAAGCCTTATCTATCACTTACTTGTGTTAATTAAACTTAGTCACTTGTACTAATTTAATTAAGAGCACAAGTATAGAGTATATGTTGTGTTTATTTTTGGTTTATGATCTCATCATAACCAAAATTACTTAGTGATTTTTCTTAACTCTTTAAGCAAAAACTCACTTAAGCATTATTTTTCCTCTCCCTCCTCTTACCAAGTCACTTGACTTGCCTTAGATATATCAAATGATATATGTGTAGTAATTTTCCACTAAGGAAAAGTATGCATTAATTAATTAAGTGATTATTAAGTATGCCACCTTAGGTATACACCTAACCATCCAAATGATTAAAAATGACACCTTAGGCATACTTTAGAAATATCCACTTAATTAATATGCCACCTTGCTTAATTCAATAATTGAGCTTGCCACCTACACATATTAATGTATAAAATTGTATGTAAAGTATACATCAAATGTATTATTTTACATATTAAATTATACATATACATAGATATGGTCTTTAATTAATCTTTGGTCCAAAATAAATTTTGGCCCATGTCCAAACCAATTTGGACCATTAATATAAGTTCATAAATAAATAACAACATATATATATATTTATTAATTTAATATATATTAATTAATATCCAATATTAATTAAATATTAATTAATAAATAATAATCTTATTTGAATTAGATTTCATGATATACTAAAATCATTGTTCAAAACATAAATCTAATTCTATTAATCTTGATTAATTGATTAAACTCTTTTAATCAATAATTAGATTAATACTATAGTGAATAAATAAAACTCTATTAGGTGTGACTTAGTAGGTTCATGCTTAAATGGCAATGAGAAAATATAATATTGACATTTAATATTATTTGAAACTCTTTTCAATTCTAAATGTGAAAATCCCAATTATTTACATTTAGTTCTCATAAGCTATGAGTGACCCCTAGTATCGATATCACAACTACCCAATTAGAAATGAATGCATATTATGATTCACACGAACCTGATCTTAATTACCGTGCACTAAATTCCTTTCATTAAAGATCCCAATATAGCCTAGAGTCAAGGTATTATCAAACTCTAATAGCTTTATTATATGACCTCATCTTATAATTCTTGAAAAATACAACAAATACTAGAACTCTTTCTAGTACTGAAACTCTTTTTCATACTGTGTTGTATTTATCCTGGCCAGGAATTTATTCATCAAGAATAAACTTAGATAGCATAGGATCTATCCTGGTTCACACCAGGTAATGAATCCTATCTTGGTTAAACATTCATCCCTACATTTAACTAATTAGAGCCACCACACACCATATACCCATGTGATGATTAACACAAGTATGTAAGCGGTAACAAACTCTAACCACCTAAATGTGGATGACTATGTCACCTCAAGTCAAAGGACTATATGCACCATTATAATCTAGATTATGATTGTTGATTATATATGAATATCCTTACAATCGCAATACTAATGTCACTGTTCGATTAACCCATCCAATGAGTATCCACATGTCTATTCTGATCACTTTTATCAAGTAGCATGAGTTTCACTACCTCCCACTATTAGTTTCTCACACTAATCAAGGAAAATAGATAGAGGTGATAGTCTAATTAATATTATCCAAATATTAATTAATCGACTATGAACAATTTATAGTAAATGTACTGAATAAATTTGTAACTCATATTATCAACTCTTTGATAATAAATTTATTCAACATAATACTAAAGGATAAATACTCAAAAAAATAACATATTTATTTAAAAGAATATTTTATTGCCATAGGGATTATATACAATGTTTAAATAATTACAAGAATGCCACTAGGGCATACCTTATACTAACACTTTCAACATGCAGAAGAGTTATGTTGATTTGAGAAGGAAAGATGTTTCCTTTCTAGTTGGAGATATGGTAATTCTGAAGGTATCTCCAATGAAAGGAGTCATGAAGTTCGGTAAGAAGGGTAAGTTGGCTCCTAAATACATTGAACCTTTTGAGATACAGTCACGAGTTGGAGAAGTGGTCTATAGACTGGTGTTACTACTTGAATTATCTCTAATCCACCCGGTGTTCCATGTGTCTATGCTAAGAAAATATATTCCTGATCCTTCTCACGTACTTCAGCCTCAAGCAGTGGAGCTCAGTGAAGATCTATCTTACGAGGAGTATCTAGTGGCGATTGTGGATCCTCAGGTACGTCAGCTTCACTCAAGGGGACATTCGATGGTGAAGGTACTGTGGAGTAACCACACAACAGAAGATTGTACGTAGGAGATAGAATCCGAAATGCAAGCTGCTTGTCCCTATCTTTTTCATCAATAAACCTTGTTTTTCCTTGCTTTTCTTTGAATTTGAAAATGAATTCTTATAAGGAGGGAAGATTATAATGACCAATATTTTAAATAATATAAATATATTTTAGGATATGCAGTGTTAATAAAATTTTAAATTTTATTTATATATTATTATTAATTGTGTATATTTTTCATTTATTTTATTTAAAAAGTTTTATTTACGTAAAATAATTTATTCGGGAACTCTAGTATTTAAAAATATTAAAGATATTAATAATACTATTGTCACTATAATAATTATTATTATTTTCATTATTACTAGTGTGCATGTGCATTATTTTATTATTATTTTCATTATTGATTGTTATTATTATAAATTATTATTATTATTTCTATTGTTATTAATGTTATTAATTTAACTAGGGTTATTCTAGTATTATTGTATGTTATTAGTATTATATTACATTATGTGTACTCGGCTAATAATTGCATTCCCAAGCTTCACCTATCACGACTCGAACCCAAAGGGCATGTAACAGACACTAGGGAATGAGAATACATAAAGTAACCAAAACCTATAGTAAGCTTTAAAGAAAATTTACAATAAAATATAAGCAAAAATAAAAATGAAATGTTTAAATAAAATAAATAACACCAATAACATAATATCCAAAACAATCTTTAATAAAACTTAATAATCACCATTAATACAAATCTTTAATATAGGTGATAATCCATAAAATATAACATAACAGTTAACCATTACTACTACTGCAGTATTCTAGATTTTAAA
Source organism: Mallotus nudiflorus (assembly GCA_947683625.1). Taxonomy (NCBI): domain Eukaryota; kingdom Viridiplantae; phylum Streptophyta; class Magnoliopsida; order Malpighiales; family Euphorbiaceae; genus Mallotus; species Mallotus nudiflorus. The sequence goes on along the minus strand of CANTUR010000793.1, from coordinate 92,808 downwards.
TACATAATAATACATTTCATCTAGACCTACATAAAATAGTTAGAGAAGAAGAAACTTGGCATAAAGTAGGCGAACTAACAGAAGACTCTCGAGATCCTGAAAAAAAATTGAGGGGAGTCAGACATCACTGAATAAGTTAATAAAAGAAATATATATAGTGTGAAAATCTCCTTTAAAAATATATTTTATGAAAATATAAAATTTATAGTTTATAATTTTAAACATTTAATTTATTGAAATCCTCTTTTACCGAAATAAGGTATTTGAAATCATAAAATACTATAAAAATATAATAAACTTTCTTAAATCATTTTTTTATAAGAAAAATAGGTAGAAACCTAGTCCACAATTCTAATAGCATTTTAGCTCTCTTATAATCCAAAGATTACTGGTTCACAAGAGCAAAGCATCCACTGAGCTAACAGCCACAATCAAATCACTTAAACTAATGTTTGCTGGTGGTTCTCAAGAGCAAAGCATCACCGAGCTACTAGCCCCAGTAATATATAAATTATGCCTAAGAGCAAAGCATCACCAAACCTTATAACCTCAAACATTCACTCTTAATTCTACGAGTGCGCACATGGTTCTGATGAAACCCATAAGATATCTCATATTACCTTTGTTCATTTTGAAGTAAATAAAACAAGGAAGATTGCAATAAAATAAAATAACAATTAACTAATCATATGTAAAGACCCAAATTTTTTTTATATTAAATGTGGATTATTGAGTTTGATTATTCATGAAATTAAATTTGAAATTTTTACGTCGAATATTATTTTAATATTATTATTTTCATTATTTTGGGATTAATTAGTGTTAATTAATATTTGATCATTAGTATTTATGTAACTTTATTAAATTTAAATTAATTGTTGAGTATAAGTATACATATATTTTGTGGGTGAGAATAATTGAGAGTAGATATTTTAATTTTAAATTATTATACTTCTATATTTTTATAAAAAAAGGAAAGAAAGGGACAAGTCAAATTTTTTTGGGTATTTCTTCTTCTTCTTCCTCCTTATTCTTTTTTTCTTTCCTTTCTTTTTGCTTCCACCATAGCCAGCCCTTGCACCCACGCTGACCACCACCACCACCACCCTCATGTTGCTATTGAAGCCGCTATCTCTCCATGCCTGACGTCACTAGCAGCTCGGCATCGTCGGTCACCACCTCCTCTCTTCTTTTCTCAATTTCTTTTTCTTACCGGAATGCTTAGGAACTCACCGATGAAGATTCCGGTCATCTCAAGCTGACTTGATAGCTCGATCTCTTCCTCTCCTCTTGGGCTACATTTCCCCCAAGGTAATTCATCGAATCATCACTGATTTCCAATTCAATTTTAAGGAATTTGTTCTAGGTTTCAATTTTTATTTTTGGTTAATTAAGTTTAAATTTGGTTAGTTTATGTTAAATTGGCTTAGGATTATTGAAAGTGGTATTATAAGCTTTTCAAATATGTAATTAATTTAATTTTGGAGATGATTTTTGAAATAGCACTATTTCGGGGCTTAGATTACTGTCCGGTGCTATCTTGAGATTGGAAAATATTTTACATTTTTAATAAATCCTACTAATTATTTTGAGCAAGCTTCATGAAGGAAGTTTGTTGAAATTGTGTACCGAATTTTTATTATAAATTTTTGAACGTTTATGCCAAAATTGAATTTTTGGAAAAATAATTATAAATTAGTAATTTTTATTAATTTGAGTAAATTATTGATAATTATGATGTTTTAGGCAGATTTTGAGTAATAATAGTATTAAAATAATTTTTATAATTTATTTCCTATTTTTAGCTAATTTATACTAATTTTTAGAAATAATAAGAATAATAAACTTATTTATTGTTTTTAAGCTTAAGTAAGTTATTTGTTGATTTTGTGATATATTTAAGTAATTTAAATAGTATTTGCAATTTATGTTAATTTAATTGTAAAATTTGAATTAAGTATGTTTATTGACGAAAATTTAAATATAAACTAGAATTTTACTATTTATTGGAAAATAAATATGTTTGATGTTTCGTTATGAAAATAAATGAATTTGTGGTATTTAAATGAGATTTTATGATTTTTGGCGGTTTTAAAGAAAATTATATTATTTTATTATTTATATGAATTGTGGCTCTTGGTTGGCATTTACTGTAGTTAAAGGCCTAACCTGAGACTAGGTGATTTTATGAATATTTGAAGTCTATATTCATGTAGGAACGACTCTATTTTTAGTAGAGAAATATCCATTTTATAGAGAAGACTCTGTCAAATTTTTAGTAGATTTTTACAAAAACGTGACATTGACTTGTGTCAAATTTCTAGTTTTAGTTGACTTGTGTCTTTAGCTGAGTTAGTTTTGTCAATTCTATAGTTTCCATAATTCTGAGAATTTTCATGAATTTATTTATTTTATTTTACAAGCATATTTTAAATAAATATTATTTATTTTAGACAACTCCGGGATTCAAGCTGTAGCACAAGGGCAGTAGAGAACGCGTCGCCCAACACGCTCAACCTGTGAGTTAATTTTATGAAATGTGTGTTGCATGTATTTTATTATTTTTTCAAATAATTAAATATAATAAAGAAATGATTATGTGATTGATTTATGAATATAATTATATTGCCATATGCATGATAATTTCTTCTATATTTGCGAGTAGAAATTGAAAGCATGCTTAAAGGAAATTAATTTTGTTATGTTTTATTTAATTATTATTTAATCATTTAATTATTCATCATTTAATGATTTATAATTTAAATAGCTTTGGAGATAATGGTAGAATGTGCTACCTAGTGGGTGTCACTAGGACCACGTGCACACGGGTAAAATCTCAGTTTATATGTAATGTGAAATAAGCTCGGTGGAGCGTGTGCTCTCAGACAGGAAAAAAAGGATGTAACTCAGTTGAGCTTGCTCTCGGGACATCAATATGGAATAAGTGAAATGACTATGACAGTAACTCGGTTCAGCTTGCTCTCGGGACGGCAATTACTTGGATTAAAAAGAGCCGAAAGACTATTAGATTAATGGTTTAGGTATTCTATCAGGCTTTTTGTTAAAATAATTATTTTATATATTTTTTTACATGGATTTTATATTAAATTAATTTAAGAGATATAAATAAAATTTATTTAAATATTTTAGTAAAAAATAAATGATTTCAATGATTATAATTACTTTATTTACTCTTATTTTAAAAAGTGGTTTTAACAAATGGTTTTATAAATCAGCATGCATTTTATAGAATTAGTTCACTCAGTGAGGTCTGATTCCCTTTAACTTATTTTTTTTCAAGACCTCATAGTCAGCTTTATAGTGTTTCCTATTTGCACTGGGTTCATTCTTCACCGGCTGCATTATATTTGTTGGATTGATATATGTATTGTATAACTAAATTCTAGATGTCGCAGTAGTTACTTATGGAACTTATGTTATTTGTATTCTGATTTCATCTAACTTGAAATGTTGATGTATTTGAAGAATAGTATTATATGTATATGTATTGTGCATTTATTATTAGTTTATTGTTAAGTGCATTATTTTTATTTTGTGAAAATTTTTTAAGGCTTACTATGGGTTTTGGGTACTTTATGTATTCCCATTTCCTAGTGTCGGTCATGTACCTTTCAGTTCAGATCGTGACAAAGTTGGTATCAAAATGCATGTTTTATTTTGGCTCTAATGGTCTTTGAGTTATGTTTTTCTTGAACTACTGCATTAATTAGGTTGATAATGTCGATTGTTGTCCTTGTTCCTAGAATTCCATGTTATGTCTTTTCCGTGTTGTGTTTTGAATTCTCGTTTGTTTTTGTTCTTTCAAAATGAGAAGGAGAGCATGAGATGCTTCTGTTGTAATAGCAGCATATGATGAGAATGAGCAGTCCATTCAAGATGAAGTTCCTCCCCATGCTCCTCAACGTAGAGGAAGGGGAAGGGGTAGACTTAGAGTAGAAGTAGCTTAAATGCAAGAACAAGAGCAATATGCAGGACAAGGAGTTCCTTAGGTTGATCCTACAACTTTTGTAGCTGGTATGGTAGGCATTAACTAAGGCTTGGCAGTTCTGAATCAAGCCATGCCTTTATTTTAGCAGATATTACAATAGAGGAATCGGGGGATGTTTGATGCAGATGCAACATTACTGTACTCCAGTGTAGGAAGAGTTTCTTTTGATGGCATGGTAGATGCATTGTATTTCTGTAATACTATTGAGGCCAAGACTTAGATAAGCTACACGGACTATTAGCGGATTATGGAGGTAGAGCTATCTGTTCAGGCTACAGCTCATGACTGGTTCATGTAGTCCATCCAGCCACACATGACTTTGATGTCTTAGTTGGAGTTTAAGGAACAATTTTTAAGGTACTTCTATCCAACATTGATGATGGATAATTAAAGATAGCAGCTATTGCATATAAGCAAGGGTGATTAGTCAATTATAGAGTATACTCATAAGTTCCTCAAGTTGGTTCGTCATGCTCTAGATGTGATGCAGGATGACAAGAGAGTAGTAGAGTTGTTTGTGACTGGTTTAGGTGCAGCCTACATCAACATCTGAAATGAGGATCAGAGATTGGATAGTGTTATTGAGGAAGCTTGATAGCTTAAGAGATGCCATATTATGCATGGTACCATTTCCAACCCGTATGCGAGTAGCAGTGGTGGAGTAGTGAGGACACAAGGGATTCAATAGCCTATATTTTAGATGATAGTTCAAGCTCGAGGCCCAGTGCATGTCATACTTGTGGATGTGTACATCAAAGGCCGTGTCATTTGCTGACTGGAGCATGCTTTAGGTGTGGGAAATTATGCCTAGGGATCTTCATCTTTAGTTGCTCAACCATTTTAGTAGGTGCATCAGCCCTACCAGGCACCTATACACATACACATATACATACACCCTATACACACACACACACACACACACACACATACAAGTGTAAGTGTGTGTGTGTCTGTATATGTGTACACACGCACACACATAAAGGAATACAAGTGTGTATTTGAAGGAAAATGATATTATTGAGAAATATTTTGGTGGCTTTAGTAAGATTAACAAATAATCTATTTAAGAGTGTTTGTTTTTACAAAAAGGTGGGAGAATGATGAAGACTGCTTAAAAATTGTTGTTCTGTATTTTATGGAGTTATTTTTGTTTTTGTCTTTAATGGATAAGATTGTTCATAGGCAGACTTTGGATCTTTATGCAATAACAAACACTTTTTAAGCAATATATATAGGAATACAAGTGTGTATTTGAAGGAAAATTATCTTATTGAGAAATATTTTGGTCGTCTTAGTAATATTAACAAATAATCTGTTCAAGAGTGTTTGTTTTTACAAAAGGTGGGAGAATGATAAAGACTGCTTAAAAATTGTTGTTTTGTATTTTGTGGAGTTGTTTTTGATTTTGTCTTCACTGGATAAGATTGTGTGTGTGTGTGTGTGTGTGTGTGTATATATATATATATATATATATATATATATATATATAGGAATACAAGTGTGTATTTGAAGGAAAATTATCGTATTGAAAAATATTTTGGAGGTCTTAGTAAGATTAACAAATAATCTGTTCAAGGGTGTTTGTTTATGCAAAAAGGTAGGAGAATGATGAAGACTGCTTAAACATTATTGTTCTGTATTTTATAGAGTTGTTTTTGTTTTTGTCTTCACTGAATAAGATTGGTCCTAGGTAGACTTTGGATCTTTATGCAAAGATGTTTTTTATGTGATTTTGGATTCATTGAAAGGAAGGTGTGTTGGAAAGGGCAAGAAATTGAATAATGGATTCTTTTATAGGCTAAGTGAGTTTCCATATGCATTTTAAGTGTGGTTTTATGAGTGTTGTCCTTCTATTGTTGGTAAATTATATAGTTTTTCTAGTGGACATATATCTAGTGGTCTTATGCCACGTATTCTAAATTTTAGTTATGATTTGACTCCGAGTTTTAAGACATTACAGTGGAGTATCTTTAGAGAATCGTCAAAGAAAGTGATTATTTTTAGATTTATTTTATTTTATTTTTGTTATTTTTGAAGTTTAATTGTATTTTTTTCTAGTTGAAGCTCATAAATATTACCCTAATGGCTGTTAAAGGGGAAAAGTTGAATTTAGGTGGTTTTTTCAATAAAGGAAAATATGCTATTATTGGTGTTATGGATGAAAGTTTTAAAGATGAATTTCTTATTCCTTCACCTATTTTAAAGACTAGACAAAGTTCTTTTGGAGCTGAATTTCAAGAGTCTTCTGTTCATGGTTCAAGGTTGAGAAAAGTTATTCTAACTTAAGAGCTTTTGTCAAAAGAGGTAAAGGAGTTGAAGAAAGATATGGTTGAAAAGTTTGATACTGTTTTTGGGTATCTTTGGTTAGTTATGGACAAGCTAGGAGTTAGTGTAACTGATGAGGTGTGTTTTTTTAAGGTTTGTTTTTATTTTTTTTGTATTTTATTCTTTTCATATACTGAAATTTTTTGAATTTGATACTATTTTTTTGCAGGCTAATAATGTTCATGGAGTGAATGTTAGTTTTGGTGGAATAGGAGAAGAGGGTGATGATGAGGGGTACTTTAATGATAGTTTTGACATTGTCATGAAGAGAAGGCATGACGATGAGGTATGTTGTAACATTGTTTACTATTATATTTGTATAGTATACTCTAAAGATTCTTATTATATTCTGTTTTTGTTGTAGCTGTGTCAATTGTTTTATATTCTTTTGTGTTTTATTCATATAATAGATTGGAAATATTCATATATGATTCTTTTTGTTTTTTCAGGCTATGAATGTGGGTGTGAAGATTGTGAGTTCTAAATAAAGAAGGATATACTAAAGAAAACTTTGATGAAAACAATGATGATGAAAAGAATGATGAGGAAGAAGAAGAAGACAATGATAAAGATATTGTTGATGTTAATAATATTAAAAAGAAGGATGGAGATGGAGATGGAGAGGGTGATACTGGTGGTTTTGGTGTTAGAGGTTGTTGTTGTATTTTTAAATTGTGTTTTTTCATATTTTTAATAATTTGATGTTGAAATAAATTGTTTTACACTAAATTTATGTGCTTTTTTAATAGTAATATTAATCGACATTAAATTATATAACTTTAATATTGATATTATTTTAGAATATTAATATTAATTCTTAATATTGAATTAAATATTGTATTGCATTTACTTAACATTTAAATTATCATTAATTAGTAATAATACTTAACATAAATGCTAATTTACACTATGAGTTTAATTAATGATAACATTAATATATATCAAAACTATGTATCTAAGAGTTCAATTAATGATAATATTAATATATATTAAAAGGATATTTCTATTAACACAATTAACAATAGTAACTTACACCAAAGATACATATTTTTATTATAAATGTATAAATTTTTACTACAATTAATAATTTACTTTTATTTTAAAAAAATATTGAAGTAATATTGAATAATAAAACTTAGTAATTGATATTTTTATACATGTCATTGTATTAATGTGTGTGTGACACACACAATTAAACGGGTCAATATGTATTTAAATATGTGAATAATTAAATGTGTTAACCTATTTACTAAATGAGTTCATACATGTTCAAATGGGTTAGGTGGGTTCAATATGTTTAAATATAATTTTATTCATGTTTTAAATAGGTTGATCCAATTATAACCAGAACCCATTTATATTAAACTCAAACCCATTTAACTTTGTGTTGTGTCAAGCCTTTTAAATGTATCGTGTTACAAATTGCTAGCCTTGCTTTAAGATCCTTTGATTTCTATTAGTTGGTTCAGTAACTCACTCAAATTAGATAATTTTTTGGGAATAGTATGAAAAACAACCATGTAGTTTCATGATTTTAGAGTTTTAAGTATGTATTTCATTTTGTGACAATTTGGGTCCCGTGTTTTCACCGTTTGACAATTTCTAGTATATAAGGCCAACGCCATTAAATAAGTGAAACACATACACTAAAAATTGTCAAACGACGATAGACACAAGACCGAAATTGTTATAAAAAATGAAACACATACTTAAAATTGCAAAACATTAAAACCACAAGATGATTTTACATACTTCTCCTTAATTATTTTTAGTTGGGTCATACAATATGTCAAACTCATTTATCAGCGTTAGGCTTATATATTGGAAATTGTCAAATGGCGACAAATATAGAACCCTAATTGTCACAAAATGAAACACATACTTAAAACTCTAAAACCGTGATACTTTCCCCTAATTTTTTATTTTTCTGTTTATTGATAACTATAATTGTTAAAAAGAAGGGTCCTTTACAAAAATACTATAAAAAGTCAGTTTAACAATTAAAAGACCCCTACTTTTCATTAATTACTAGTGTGTCCAAAATGAAAAAAAAAATTACATGGCATGCCTCCTAGTGATTTGCTAGTCTTCTTCTTTGTTTTCCTTGTTTCTCAACTCTTCAGTGTTGCACCTCCATTTCCTCTTTGTTTCTTCCTCTTAACCCTAAAACAACTAAACAATAACACTACAATCATCTACCTCCTCCCTCCACCTCCACCTCGATCACCCCTTTCAACACCGCCATAGTATTCAATTTCCCCTCATATATATATAGTTACAATGCATTTTTTTGGAGTGAATTGTATCTTGGTTAATTGCTTTGGTGCCAATTTTTTACTAATTGGAGTTTGCTTATTTGTGCAACTTGTTTTATTAGTACAACTTCTACTTGTCGAACAGGGTACTAGGTTTGAGTGAAGCTCTTCTTGGAGATTGATCTTTGTCTAGGTATTCTCAATTTCGCTTTTGTAAACATTATGGCCATAATAGCTAGGTTTTAGCTTATTTCCTATTCACAGGAGCTTGTTGATGGATAACCAATCTATATTTCTTCAAATTCCCTTCCAATCAAGGCTTTAAAATTCAAACCTGCTGGACATGCATTTCACTCTATTCCTCAAAACTTTCTTGGCTGTGAGGAGGAGGATGTGGACAGTGAAGATCAAAACATGTCTTTTAAAAAATAACATACATACATGCCATCATCTGGAGACAAGCAATAAGATCACTATGCATTGTTAGGTTTGAGCCATTTGAGATACCTAGCCACAGAAGAACATATACTGTAATTTTAGGGGCACATGGGTAATTATTGTTTCTGAAAAGACACAAACCTGCTATAATTAAGAAAATTCTTTTAGTATTTTCCTAAATAAGAAAGGAAATAAATTAAAAACTAATTTTATATTTTTCATTAACTAAACAAAATAATTTCTATAACTATACTATTACTTGATAGAATAGATAAAATTTTTCAAGATTTATATATAAAATTTATATTTATATAGATTCTTATAATTTTAATATTTATTTACATACCCCGATACTTTTAATATTTACACGTTTCCTCCTATATTTCCGTTTCCTATAATTTTAAGAAATGTGGTTTTCCGTTTCAGTTTCCGTTTCCATTTTGATGTTACATAGTGGAGATGTTAGCAATTGGTTCCACTTTTCGATATGCCATTTGTTGTAAATACTGCTACTTCTCCCAAGTAGAACCGGAGAAGATAAAAGAAGAAAAGGCAATTAGCTAACAAGACCGAACTAGCTGTAAGATATACTTGGCTGGCTACTGGAAACATTAATGACAAGGATCACAAATATATGATTGTTTTGTTCCAATGGTATTTTTGCCCTTTACTATCAAATCAAATCTAAAGTCGTAGGCATATAAATAAATAAATAATAAGATTTTAACTAATAATAAAAGAGAGTGCATTTTCATAATGAGTCCACATTTTCTGATACCCAATCTTGAGTTCAAACTTCATTTAGTCTAATGAGTCTAAAAAAATGAAAGTGGATTACTTGACTATCCGAAATGGGTTTATTAATGTTTGTTGGTCTGTGCACTTATTTTACTTCTTTTTATTATTTTAAAAATGATTAAATATTATTCTGCTTTAATATTTTATTAATATTAAATATGTTAATATTTAAATATGAATATTTAAAATATAACTACATATGTATGTTAATTTAGAATATTTTCTGTATATTTTATATTTCTGATACAACTAGTTTCATTATGTTTCTTATACAATATTTATTTTTTTATATTTTTAGTTTATTTTCCATATAGAAAATAATCTTTTACACTTTTATTCAGCTCATTATATTTTTTATTTTCTTTGATTATTATTTTTATTATTATTGTAAGCATCCAATTTCAGGATGATGGAGTATGGATGCGACAGAGGACTCAAATGATGAAAATATTATAAATAGATTTTCAACACTTGAAGTTTGAAACCTCAAAAGCCTAAATGTGTTTTAAAAAGAACTGAATTGATTTTTAAAGGACTTAATTTGAATTTTATTTCTTTTAGGGGTTTTTCTGTAATTAAAAAAAGTTTGGAATTACATAAAATCGATCAGAATTATGTAATTCCGATCGGAATTACAAAATTCCAATCGGAATTATATAATCCTGATCGGGATTATGCTATTCCGATAATGTTCCGTTTGTGTTTTTTAGTTTTTTAGTAAATAAAAAATTTATTTTTTGATTTTTAATTGGTCAAATGATGTGATAAATCCCTTTTCTAGCATTTATCTAAATTTTTTTAGGAAATTAAAAGTTCTTATTAAACCAAAATTTTATCTCTGTGAATGGGAGAAGTCACAGTAAGACACATAACCTTTAGTTAGGGTTTTCTATATAAACTTAGGTGATAATTTTGTTTGATAACATTTAATGAATCATTATAATTCAGGTGATGGTATGTTTGATAACATTTTATTTGTTTTCTCATCTACCAAACAATATTATGAACAATTAAAATCACAAGAATAAATTAGTAAAAATTTTTCTGAATTTTAGTCTATTAACAATACCCAATAAAAAATTTTATTTAATGATACTGTTGAAACTTTAACTATTTTATTTATAGTATTATATGATTTTGTATTTATTTTGGTCTATTTGAATTAATTTTTTTTAGAAATAATGCTAAATTTATTAAAAATAAAAGAGAAATTAAAAATAAAGAGGGAAAGAGAAAGTAAAAATAAATTTACCAGATATTAAAAATAAATTTACCAAAAAATTTATAAAATAAATTTACTTTATAAAAAATTTATATATATATATAAGGAAATATGGTTAATTAGTTAATAAAGTAATACTTAACAATTTAGTTATATATACTAATACGTACATATTAAAATAAATATTTTTCTGTGATTGTTTCAGTTGATGTGGAGAGGCATGCTAGGGATTTCATGGAGGTTATCAAGAAACTCCAGCTTTATTTTATTGGTCTTTAAAGGGAAAATCAACCTACTATCACTAAAAAAACTGAGAAAGGTAAAATATTCATTTGATTTCTTGATCCTCTATGTTATGTTATAGGCTTATTGGTGCCAAAAATGAAAATAAAAATAAAAATAAAAATGTTCTAGTTTAGCCATGTGGACATTTTTTCTATTTTTTTAAATTTTATTAAAGTGCAAATTGTGCTAAAATTACAAATAATTTGTCAAACTAAGATTTTTGCCAAGTTTTAATGGTTTGAATAAACTTACAAGAAGTCACAAACATTGTGTTTTTTGGTATCAATTAGGCTATATTATATCGTTCTGTAACTACTGTTATGATCCAAACTGGGGAGTTATGACCAGCGCTAGGGAATGGGAATTCTTTCAAATTCGGAACTTGTAGCAAGCCTCATATGATGCCATTTCAATACTACTATAGTAGTTGTTATTACAAGCAAACTCTACCAGTGGCAGATGATCATCCTAACTACCTCTAAGATCCATTACACACATTCTCAACATATCCTCAAGTGTCTGGATCGTCCTCTTAGATTGACCATCTGTCTGAAAGTGAAAAGCAGTACTGAAATCAAGCATGGTGCTCATTGTTTCTTGCAACTTCTGCTAAAATCAAGAGGTAAATACTGAACCTCTATCAGATACAATGGAAATAGGCACTCCATGAAGGCACATAATATGCTTAACATACAGTTTAATCAACTTAGCTATGGAATAAGTAGCTTTAACTAGTAAGAAGTGAGCTGATTTGGTTAACTTGTCCACAATCACCTAGATGGAATCATATCCATCCTTTGAATGAGATAACCCAGTCACAAAATCCATAACAATTATGTCCTATTTCCACTCAGGAATAGGAAGAGGCTGAAGCTTCCCAGAAGGCTTCTGATGCTTAGCTTTCATCTGCTGACACGTCAAGCATTTAGAAACATAATAAACTACATCCTTCTTCAATCCATCCCACCAGTACAAATCCTTAATACTGTGGTACATCTTAGTAACACCTGCATGTACACTGTAAGCTATAGAATGTGCTTCCTCTAGAATCTTTTCTCTCAAATTATCCACATCAGGAGTGCATAATCTACCACTAATCCATAAAGCACCTTCATCATTAAATGTAAAATCAATGAACTTTCCTTCACGAACATTCCCCTTAAGCTCTGCTAAAATAGGATCTCGACTTTAAGCTACCTTAGTCCTATCTCTCAACACTGATATGACTCTGAATTTAGCTAATAGTCCTCTTGATCTTCCAATCTTCACCATTAAACTTTGATCCACTAACTCATGCAACTCTTGGATCAAAGGTCTCCTCTCTACACTAATGTGAGCAAGACTAGCCAAGGACTTCCTACTCAAGGCATTTACTATCACATTAGCCTATCCTGAATGGTAAAGAATATCACAGTCATAATCCTTCAGCAATTCCAACCATCTTCTTTGCCTCAAATTTAGATCCCTTTGTTGGAAAATGTACTTTAAACTCTTGTGATATATGAAAATCTTATAAGTCACTTCATACAAATACTGTCTCCAAATCTTGAGAGCAAAGATCATTGCAGTCATCTCTAGGTCATGAGTAGGATAATTTTGTCCATGCTTCTTCAACTTTCTCGAAGCATAAGTTATCACCCTACCATTCTGCATCAACACACAACCTAGGACAACTCTAGAAGCATCATAATACACAGTGAACTTATCTTCTGCATTTGGCAAAGTTAAAACTAGAGCTATGGTCAACTTCTTCTTCAATAATTAAAAACTATTCTCATAAGCATCAGACCAGATGAACTTCATATTCTTCTGAGTTAGATGAGTCATTGGTGTTGTAATTCTGAAAAAAATCTTCTACAAATTTCCTATAGTGCCTAGCCAAATATAAAAACTTTGAATCTCAATGATCGATGTCGGTCTGGGCCATTCAGACAAGGCTTCAATCTTCTATGGATCAACCTGAATACCATCTTTAAACACCATGTGTCTAAAGAATGCAACACTCTCCATCCTGAAATCACACTTCAAGAATTTAGCATAAAGCTAACATTCTCTCAGTGTCTGTAGTAATATCCTTAAGTGATAGACGTGCTCCTCCATACTCTTTGAAGACACCAGTATATCATCAATAAAGACTACTACAAATTGATCCATAAACGGTCTAAACACCCTGTTCATCATGTCCATAAAAGTAGCTGGTGCATTAGTTAGCCTAAAGGACATTACCAGAAACTCATAATGACCATATTGTATGTGGAATGCCATTTTAGGAACATTGGCTTCACTAATCTACAACTGATGGTAGCCCGACCTCAAGTCAATCTTGGAAAAGAACTGTGCACCCTGAAGTTGATTAAATAAATCATCTATCCTCAAAAGAGGATACTTGTTCTTTATTGTCACCTTATTCAACTCTCTGTAATCAATGTATAGTCTCAATGTACCATCCTTCTTCTTCATAAATAGGATTGGTGCATCCCAAGGAGAAATACTAGGTCTAATGAAACCCTTGTTTAGTAAATCTTGCAACTGCTCCATTAATTCCTTTAACTTAGCAAGAGCCATCCTATAGGGCAGCATCAAAATAGGATGTGCCTGGGACCACATCTATATAGAATTTGATCTCTTTATAAGGTGGTAAACTTGCAAAAATCATCAGGAAACACGTAAGCTACTAGAACATCTGAAATAGACATCTTCTTAACTGAAGTATCCCTGACTAGTGCCAAGTATCCCTGACTAGTGCCAAGTATTCCTAACAACCTTTCCTCAACATCTTCTTAGTCGTGATAGCGGAGAGAAGATTTTAAGGTACAAAACTCTTGTCACCCATAAAATTAAACTCTTCTTCATCCGAAATTTTGAAAATCACCTTTTTACTTTGACAATCAATAATGACATAGTGCTGCAATAACCAATCCATACCAAGGATCATAATAAACTCCATCACATCCAACAACACCAATTCCATTGATAATTCTCTGCCTCCCACTAACACCGGACATCCAAAAAAAACCACATCGGTGTCTAATAAATTACTTAGAGGAGTGGTGACAGATAAAGGAAAAGCCATCCTCGAAGCTTGCCAACATGACTTCAAAGAAAAAAAAGGGACACGAAAGAATTTATGGTACCCGAATTAATCAGGACTCTAGCATCCAAGTAACAAACTAGAAGTATACCTGCAATAACGGCATTGGATGCCTGAGCATCCTATTGGGTAAGGGTGAAAACTCTGGCCTATCCTTGGCCTCCTTGCTGGCTAATGGAAGCCTGACCAAAGCCTTTATCACTACCTTTGGCATGCCCTTGCTGGGCTACAAACTTTGACATACTCTGATGTTAAGCTGAAGGCAATTGATAAGGAGCTGGAGCTGAACTGGCAATAGACTGTTATAGAAATTGGTGTTGATAACCAAAATAAGGACATGCTTTAGCAAAGTGCCCCATCTGTCCACATATGAAATATGCTCTAAGAGCCATATAGCATGGTCCCTGATGGACTCTCCCATACATCTGGCAAGCACTGGCTGCTGATCCTGTGCTGCCATAACTACAACTATGGCCACTACTATTACCGGTAGCTCCTGAATAGAATCTAATAGGTCTGCGTGGTCCACTACGACCATTTCTACTACTCATGTTGACTCTCTGCTGAGGTCTCTGGGCCTGCTGATAAGATCCTCTCTGTCGGCTGCTAGACCTAATCTAAAATGTGGTGTATTAGGTGCTCTAAGATCCTCATGCCTGGACACCTCCCAATAAATAATAATTAGGCATAACTCCATGCCTGACCAATATAAGCTCTATCCCCTTGGCCAACTTTATCACAGACTCAAGAGTCAGGCCTGCAGTAGGCATCCTAGTGAATGCAGAACCCAGTTTAGTGACATATGTAGTAACTTCAAAGTATTAATCTCTCATTAAGTCCTTTGCATACTGTCCAAGTCTGAGGAACTCTCAAGTGTACTCCTCTTTCGACCTGTCATCTCTGGTAATACTTATCAACTGGAGTCTATAGCTCATCCACATAGGCTCTGGGCAAAAATGCCTTATAAATCTCTCTCAAAACTAAGCACAGGCGAAAGTCATCATGTGCGGCTGGATGACCTAAACAAACCAATCTAAGGTTGGCCCCTTAACAAACAGCTCGATGATCATGATCCTCTGGTACTCGATGTGAGCAGTTCGAGATGTCATCTCAATGATATGCAGGAAATCCAAAGGATTTATAGTCTTATTGAATGATATCCTGCTGACTTTGGTATAAAACAAGATTGCTCTAGGTCAGACATACCCTGCTGATACACAAGCTACATCTATGGTATGATCGGAGTATAACAGCTTCCTCATACTCCTGCTCTATAGGTTCCTCATCTTGTAGCTCTCTCTGCCTATGGTGACCTACCACTCCTCGAGGTCTACCTCAACCTCTACCTTTATGCCTAACTGGCGGCTCTAGGGGTAGAACCTTATCCTGAAAGGTCTCATCATCCTTGGCCTTAATGAAAGGTGGAGCGACACACACTCGCCTCCTCATTCTGAAAAGAAAAAAAACTAATAAAATTCAAAAAAATTGACAATAATAAATGACAAATAGGCAACCTAACGATTACACAAAATTTTCAAAGCAATGAAAACTTTGTAGTAGTTTCAAAGAAAACACAACTCCACTAACCTAGGTCCACAACATTAAAATCTAGGCTTTGATACTAACTTTCTCATGACCCAAACCGAAGAGTCATGACCAGCGCTAAGGAACGGGAATTCTTTCTAATCTTGAACTTATAGCAAGCCTTAAAATAAAAACACATATACTAATAATACAAAAATACACCATAATTAAAAATTTAATTAATATAAAATAAATCTATACATCATAACAACAAAATATCTTCATACAATATTCAAATATAGGGTCTCTAAATAATACAACACAATACTACAATAATAACACTATTATTATAGCGATTATTAAAATACAAGAAAAGGTATGGTTTAGTATTTACATAAATCAGCCAGAGAGGAAAGAGTCTGTTGAATAGTTATACTAGGAAGGTCTGAAGTATAAGATCCTAAAAAAATATTGAGGAGAGTTAGACTTCACTGAGTGAATTATTATAATATATATACATGCAACCTAAAGTCATATACAATCAAGCATTAATATATATATATTTATATATATACATGCATTTTATACAGATGCCAAAAATCCACTTTTTATAATAATAAATGCAGAAAAATTTTTGGGTGAAGGATCGGAGCAGAACACTAAAATATTATGCAACCTCAATCATTGAACCTCACTAGCCAACAGGCTTACTTAAGTCCAAAATATTTCTCTTCTCAATTTTTGGACAGTAGACTAGCCCCGAGACACTAAGTCAATCAAGCTTCCGTAGTCTCACTATCGGTGTGATTGGCCCTTAGACACTAGGTCAACCGAGTTCCCGCAATCACACTACTCTCTCACCATAAATCTCTATAATCAATTAATCAAATCTCACATCAAATACTTCATAGCATTAACCTTAGTATTTTAATGTATTAGTGCGCACATAGTTCTAGTGTAGCTCACTAGGTAGCACATTCTACTGCTATCCTCCAAAATATATTTTTGTAATCAAATAATGAAAATTTAAATTTTTCACATAAAAATTCAAAAATTTATAATAAATAATCGAAATATAATTTCAATAAACTTTTTTAACTAAACGTGCTTAAAATAGCTAATAGAATTTATTAAAAATAAAGAGCATTTTTAAAGTCAAAACAATCCCATGAACAGTACCTGAGCCCAGAATAGTGCTTAAAATTCAAATATCTCCAAAATCAAATTTAAACATATTTTTGGAAAGCTTATAACTTTAATTTAACTAATCTAAAGTCAATTTCATAAAAATCAAACCAATTGAACATAAAATCAACAAATTAAATTATGAACCTTATAATGAAATTGAAAAAATTGAAGCTCAATTCAAGGTTAATTAAATGAATTACCTTCAGGGAAACAAAGCCAAAGGAACAAGCTCTCAAACAAGACCAAGCTCAGCCCTAAACGTCACCAGAATCAACGTCGGTGGCTCCTGGAAGTTGACGATGCCATGAGGAGGAAGATGGGAGAGGGAGAAAAAGGTGATGTTGGTGAGAGGAAGAGGGAGGGAGGAGGAGAAGGTGGTGCTAGCGAGTTGTGGTGAGTGGCGATGTGCGATGGCATGGATGTTCATGGTGGCGTGTAGGTGAATCTGTAAAATGCAGAAAGAAGAAGAGGAAGAAGAAGAGAAAGGAAGGAGAAGGAAAAGGGGGAGGGAAGGAAAAGAAAGAGGGGAAGGTAAAAATAATTGGTTTATATACTTTTTTTTAACAAAAGGGAAAAATAAAAAATAATATAAAAATAATAATTTTAATTAAATACTTACTTTTCTAGTTAAATTCACCACAAAATATTAAAATATATTAACTACACCAAATTAATACTATTCATAAATAATAACAATAATAATATTATTAAATAAGATATAACAATAAATTAAATTTTTAAATCTTGATTTAATATTAATATGATAATATAATAAAATAAATACTAACACTTGAATTTAATTAAATTTCATAAAATAATCATAATATAACAATTTAATAAGATATTTATTAATACTGCATATCTCAGAAATTAATTTAATAATTTATAAAATATCAGGTTATAGCAACTAGTTCCTCACATTATTATAACATTTTTAATAGGAGACTAATGTGATGGAAGAAGAATTGAAGATGAAGGATGAGATTATTAAGGAGCAAGAGAGATTGATCCAAGGATGGAACAAGGAGTTAGAAGACCAATTGGACGAACACAAAACTAAATTGGAGAGGGTTTAATTAATAGGGGAGCATACACTCCATTTGTCTTGTTTCCCATCATGTTTCAAACGTTGTCTAGGCCTTGCTGCTAAATAGGGGTGTAATTGAGTTGAGCGGCTCGTGATTCGTTTAGTACTTGGCTAAAAAATAGCTTGTCTGAGTTTGTTTTCTAGATTAAACGAGCTGAGCTTGAACTTTATTTTAAAGCTCGTAAGTTAAATAGGCTATACCCGAGCTTTCTTAAACTTGGCTTGATTAACTTCATGAACATGCTCGTGAATCAGCCTGCAAACATGCTCATTTATTAGCTTATTAATTTAAGTATTAGTATTAGGCAGTGGTATTAAATAAAAATTATATATTCATAATAGAAATCATATATAATTTAAATTACTAAATACAATAAAAGTTATATATCCATAAAAATCATTATATAGTTTTTCTGTAAAGTAGTATCAATATAGAGTATATAATTAATTATTATATAATATAATATAATTAAATTTTTTAATTCCGCTAAATTTTTTTTATATTTTTATGATAAAAATTACATATTATAATGAAATTAGAAAATTTTTGTACAAATTAATATTAATATTAAAATTTATATTAAATAAATATAATTTAAATTATTAAGCATTAAGATTAATTAAATAAACATTGTTAAATATAATTTTAATTTCATGATAAATTTTATAGTTTTGAAGTAAATTAATATCAAGTAAATATTATATAATATTTATTTAGTATTAATTAAATAAAACTTAAATTACTAAGTATAAAGTATTAGTATTAAGTAACTATAATTTCGAGTAAATATTGAAATAGTATTGCAATATTAAGTAAATAATACTATTAAATATAATAAAAATCATATATTTGTAATTTAAATTAATATTAGCATCAATAACAACATTAAATAAATACAACATATTAATAAGTAAAAAAATAAAAAATAAAAAATTCATTTAAACATAAAAATTGAAAAGGTGAAACATAATTTATTTACTTATTGATTTCTCTAAGTGAAACATTGTAAAAACTAAAATTTCACAAAAAATTTTAAGATGCTATAGTGTAAGGTACTAGTTTAAAAAATATAAAAGTTTTTACAAATTATAGAAACTAAAATTTAATTATAATTATTATAATTTGAGAAACTAAATATATTGGATAAAAAATGCCCATAAAATATTTAGAATCCCATATTGAATAGGAAATAAAAAAAAGTTACAAGAAGAATATAATTTTTTTTTTGTGTATAGTTTAAGAGCTCAAAATCTCACATTGAAAATGAGACCAATGAAAAGCATATGTATAGTCTATAAAATGACATTGTCTAGCATGTGTAAACCATGCAGTTGAAAGGCAAGCTGAGCCAAGTAGTTATGGTTGGTCGAGCCATTTAGCTACATAATATGTTGAGTTTGCTTAGCTTAAGAGCTCAAGTAGAGCTCGTAGTAGAGAAAGGTCTAATTAGAATAAATGAGATTAAGTTTCTAAGGGATGAAAGTAGTAGACATTTCTCTAAAGAATATTATGTTCTTAAATTGCCAAATGAGGAAAAACAAGATAAGAGATGGTTAGTATATTCAATAGATATAGATAGAATATCTCATTTTTGTTGTAAGTTGTTTGACATGAAATATAATACAAGTCAATTAAATAATGATGGATGTAGAGATTGAAAAAATCTTGGTAAAAAGCTCAAGTCTCATGAAATATCTAATTAGCATATTATCAATGTGACTAGGTGAATTGAGTTGAAAAGGGACAGTAAAAAATGAGACAATTGATAAGAGTGTCCAAGATCAAATTAATAAGGAGAAAGAACATTGGAAAAAGTTATTGTTAGAATTGACGTTGTGATCAAGACATTAGCTAGAAACAATCTTGCATTTTGAGGAAAGAAAGAAAAATAATATGAAAATAATAATGGGAACTTTTTTGGTTTGATAGAGGTGATAATAGAATTTGACCCTATTATGCAAAAACATATTAGACGTGTTCAAGTGCATGAGATTCATAATCATTACTTGGGACATAATATACAAAATGAGTTGATTTTGATGTTAGCTGATGAGGTTGAAATTATGATCATAAAGAAAATAAAAAAGAAAAGTATTACTCAATTATTCTTGATTGTACTTTTGATGCAAGCCATCAAGAATAAATGACTATTATATTATGATGTGTTGACATATCAGTAAATCCAATAAAGATTGATGAACACTTTTAGAGTTTTTGGTGGTAGATAACAGATATAGAGAAGGACTTTTTAATGAGCTTTTAAGTGCATTAAAAAAACACAATCTTAATATGGGTGATGTTAGAGGATAAGGCTATGATAATGGGTCTAACATGAAAGGTAACAAACAAGGTGTGCAAAAAAGGCTTTTAGATATAAATCCTAGATCATTTTACACTCCTTGTGGCTGCTATAGTTTGAATTTAGTTCTTTGTGATATGGCTAATTCATGTTCTAGAGCAATATCATTTTTTGGAGTAGTAAAACGTATATATTATTTATTTGCTTTTTCTATAAAAAAAATGGAAATTTTTATTAGAGTATGTTACTTTGACTCTTAAACCTTTGTCTGAAACACATTCGAAAAATTCGTATTAAAAGTGTCAATGCTCTAAAATTTCAAGCACTAAAAATTAGGGATACTTTTTTAAAATTGGAAAAAGTTAGTGAAGATCCTAAAATAAGGAGTGAAACTCAATGCTTAGCAACCTATGAGATTGAAAGCTTTGAGTTTCTAATGAGAATGAATACAATGTATGACATATTGTTTGCTATAAATTCAATTAGTAAGAACTTACAACTTGAAAATATGTGTATAGATCTTGGATCAATTACAGGGACTTATTTCTTATTTCAAAAATAAAGAAAATGGTTTTAATTGCGCTTTAAATTCTTTTATACAAGTTGTAATTAGGATGAAAATAGAACCTGTATTTCATAAAAAAGTGTCATTCATAGAAAAAATAATTTAATGATAATGATGATAATGATCAAGAGATAATAAAGTCAGCAAAGGATTCTTTCAAGATTGATTATTTTTATTATATTATAGATAAAGTAATATCTTCATTGCACAATAGATTTGAACTATTTTCAAAATATGATGATTTATTTGGTTATGAAAAATTAAGATCTTTTGATGATTGTAGTTTAGAAGAGAATGTCTTGTTATTGAAAAATTTCTTAAATATAATATGGATTATGATATTGATGGCTTCAATTTGTTTTCAGAATTAAATATTTTAAAAGAAGTTGCAAAAGTAGAAATTATTACTCCCATCAAAATATTTAATCTAACAAAAGAATTAGATTATTTTCCAAATTATTTTTATTGTGTATAGGATAATACTTACAAAACCTATTACAGTTGCATATGCAGAAAGAAGTTTTTCAAAATTAAAAATACTAAAAATTATTTGCAAATAATTATGTCTCAAGATTTTATTTTTATTTTGTGTTTTCTTGAAGTTCTTATTTCTAGTTTATTCCATTATTCTTTCTTTTATCTCTTTATTTTTTTCTTCTTAAGAAAGAGAAAGAAAAAAGTATAGGAAAAGTACTATATGATTATTATTTTTAAAATAAAAAAGTACACGAAGATATTGAGATGATTCTTGTTCAACCCCCTTCCTTTTTTTTTCTTTGGGTAATGGAAGGTAAAGGAGTGGTTTTGTATTAGGGATGATTAGGAAAAGCATGTGGGATTTGAATAAAAATGGGGGATAAAGACAAATTTTTTGTTTGTACTTTTTAAAATTTTACAATTTGGTGCCTAAACTTTTTAAAATTACAATTTAGTATTGTAACCTACTGAAATAACACATTCTAGTGTTATCAGCAGGTCAAAGCTGAGTTGGAATGAAAATGGCCCACAAAGAGGGCTCAACTGGCATTGGGAAGAGTTTTAAACAAAGTTCACGTGAATGGCATGTGCATAAAGGCATGGGAAATTACTAAAAAAATAAAGGGTTATGAAAAAAATGAAAGAGGCAAACAAAGGGACACAAGCAACACTAAATAAAAAACTTTTGTCTCTATCTCTATAAACAAACGACATGAACCATTGATGAAAGATTTCTTTAAGAGGTTGTTAATGAAGAATTAAAGCTTCAGACAAGAAAAGGTGCATTATTTATTTCTTTGTTTTTTTATTATGATTTAGTTAGGGTATTGTGTGTAAGCTTCGAACATCATCTTCCTCTAAATGATTTAGATTTTATAATGCTAATCAAATTTGCCAAAGTTGATTATGAATATTATGTTATTATTATCTCTTTCTATTTAAATTTTATACATTTTAGGGTTTTGGGGTTGTCAAGCAATTTATTGAATTTTTTTATTGTTGTTGTTTTGGTGTGACAGACAATTTGTAATAGTTTTTTTTTATAGTGGACTCTTCATTACTGATACTAGTAGTAGGGAAAAGAAATATGTTGGGGGAAATAAGTATGAAATTAAGATTGACATTAACAACTTTACACTTGTTGGTTTTGAAAAGCTATAAGAGATGTATTGGGATTTAGGAATATGGAAAAGATGCACTTTATAGTGCTTGGCAGACCTTTAGGAGATATGTTAAGGCTTTTGTATGACTTGTTAGTAGCTTACATGTTAAAAATAATAACAGAGCATAACTTTGTTGAGTTGTATATTGAGCATAAAATATTGAGGACATTTATAGAATTGCACATGCTAGTGAGGGTATTTGGGAGCTAATAAATGAAACAGAAGTGAATAGGGTTAAAAGAGAGGCTGTTGTAGGAAATTTAGGGTTTGGGGGAAAATGTGGAGGCTGTGGGTTGTGAGACAACTCAAAAGGTTTATGTAAAAACAAATTATACTAGTGGCTTAGTGGTTGCTAAAAAATTTAATGTAGAAGCTATTGTTGGTGAGAGAGTTGAGGGTACTGCTAGTGAGAGATCTAAAACTGACAGAAGGGAGTTTGAAGAACAAAATAGGGGTAATAAGGTCTACCAGGAAGTTCAGGAGCAAATTAAAGATTAAGCTAGGGATTCAGATGAGGAAGTCGTTGAGTGTGAAGGGATGTCTGGTGATGATGGAGAATTACAGGCTGCTAGAAATGCAGGAAGGAGTTTTACTTAGAGGAAGAATCAGAGGAAGAGAAAAGTTCAAGTTGAGAGTACTACTAGTGAGTGTAATTCATAAACTCCTGATGAGTAAACAAATCTAAGAATTGTGAAGAGGAACAAGAGCTATTTACTGTAGAGGATGATGATGGAAATGCTACTGACTATTAGGAATCTAATGATGACTATAGTGCAGTCAGTATAGATGCATTAGATGATGATCATGCTTTGAGAATAAAATATGAGTATCCTATGTTTCAACCAAAAACATAAAAGTTTATTTTTACTTGGGTATGAGAGGTAAAATGTGATATTGTTAACAATAATCTTGTTGAGGCTTTTAATGGAAAAATCATAGAAGCTAGGACAAAAATACATATTCAATGTTAGAAGACATTAGGAAATTAGTTTTCAAAAGGTTAGTTAATAGTAGAGAAATGGCTGCCAAATGGGTAGGAGAACTTGGAACTAGAATTAGGAGAAAATTACATGAGAATATTAAAGAAAATGGTAATTATGAGATGATATATAATAGAGATAGTGGGTTTGAAGTGGGGTATAAAGGAGATACCTATGTTATTGACTTGGAAAAGAAATCTTATCCATGTAGAAAATGGGAATTGACAAGCATTCCTTGCCCTGAAGCTATTTGTGCCATTCACCACTTAGGTCATGATCATGCAGATTATGTTCATATGTGTTATAAAAAAATCGACTTATTTAGAAGCCTATGGTCAAATGATGAAACCAATGAATGGTCCTAAGTTTTGGAAAGAATAACTGGGATTTTAAAAAGGATCCAGGCAATGGTGAAGGGAATTAGAATGCTATTGATGAAAGAAGGATAGGATATGAGAGCACTGTTACTTGCAATTGCAGCTTCAACAACAATTCCACTTGCCACATAGAAAGAATGTACATATATGTTTGCACACATACATTTCTTCAACTCCTTTTTTTTTTTCTTAAAGTTCTTGTTTCTAGTTTGTTTCATTATTCTTTCTTTTATCTCTTTATTTTTATTCTTCTTAAGAAAGAGATAGAAAAAAGTATAGGAAAATTACCATATGATTGTTATTTTTAAAATAAAATAGTACACTAAGATATTGAGATGATTCTTGTTCAACCCCCCCCCCCCCACCTCTTTTTTTTTCTTTCGGTAATGAAAGGTAAGGAAGGAGCAGTTTTGTATTAAGGATGATTAGGAACAACCTGTGGGATTTGAATAAAAATGACCATGCTTACTAATTGCTTTCCCTTCATTTGGTAGGGCCACTTTCTTTTTGGACCCCCTTACCAGGTCTTTTCACAACTTTGCTAATATATGATTTCATTATTTAGGAGGGTACTAAATTTTGGCCTTATTTCATTTTGGTCACCAAACTTCACTTTATATCTTTTTGGTTATTGTACTTCTATTTAATTTCATAATGGTTACCCAAAAGTTTTTTTCTAATCTATAGAGAATTCATAATTACCAGTTTAGTTCGAACTTGAACTTTTTTACAAATAAGTCCATAGGTTCTATATTTTTGTTTACTTTATGCCTTCTGTTGTAGAAAACCTTCTTTAGTGTTTTTGTTTGTTTGACTAGCTTAATACTAATAATTTAAGAAATTTAAGTGGTTTATCAAACCAATGGCACCTTTACTTTTGCCTATGTTTCATTTTGGTACTGGATTTTTAATTTTTTTCTTTTCAGTTACTAAAGTTCTATTTTTTTTAGGTTAAAGTACCTCAAATATATTCGATCAAATTTAGTATATTTGGCAGCCAAAATAAACATATTCTTAGTATATTCACCACATAAGCATCACATTAAGTAGCCTACTCATCTTGTGGGCCCCAGAAAATGGTTTTGTATTGTCATTTACAATTTTTTTCTCTTTAGTAATTTTGTTTTCAAGGACCCCCTATGATGATTAGGTTGCTTACTGGAATGCTTATGTGGTGAATATACTAAGAATATGCTTATTTCGGTTGCCATATATGTTAAATTTGATCAGATATGTTTGAGGTATTTTAACATGGAATAATAATAGAACTTCAGCAGTTGAAAAGAAAAAAATTAAAAATCTAGTGCCAAAATAAAATATATGGTAAAGTTAAGGTACCATTTATGCAATAAACCCAAAATTTAAGACAAGAATTATTTGAAACTGGTTAATAAGAATTTAATACTCATTTAAAATATCATAACCAGTATTGTAATTATATTGAATATAATATAAAGTTGAGTATTATTAATATAATTATTATATTTTTAGATTATCTCCTTCACTCTAAATTTGGGTGTTGTTGTTAGCTCTTGATACTTTAACAAGTTTGAGAAGTTGAAAGAATTTATAAATACAATATCTCATCATTCTTGATCCTTGAGTAGCTCTTTGATTTTGCCTAATAGGAGGGTATCAGAGCTATGGGAAAAGGTTATGAAATGAATTTCTCTTTTTGTTTTTTGCAATTTCGTACTAAATTAAAACAGTTAAAATTGAAGGACTAAAAATTCTAGACAATATCCTTTTTGAAACAAAATCAAAGTTGGGTTATCATAAGGAAATAAATTAAAGTTTTATACCTAAACTGTAACAAAAGCATAGTTGGGTGACTTTGAAATTATTTAACATAGTAATATTCATGCATGAGACAAAATTGTTTAGGCCTGAGCAAGTATAGTTCACCAGGTTCCTTTTGTTTATGAGAGACTCTTAAAAAACAAACGTCTAGATTGGTTGAGTGCCTAGTTGGGAAATCGGTTTCATCTATTATGCATATATATGGGGTGTTAATTTGGGTTAGTGGGTTGTGTTTGTGATGGGTTGATCTACTTTAGTGACATGATTAGGGTTAACACGAACACTACCCATTTCTTAATCGTGTCAAATATTTCAACTTAAACACGACAAGAAAGTTAAATAGGTTACACGAACATGGCAAGTGTAACCTATTTATTTAAATAGGCTGTGCGGGTCATAAACTTCAACATGACCCATTTAACCCAATAACATTTATAATATATAAAAACACTAATTTTCATTAAAAAAAACTATTAATAATGTCTATAATTTACCAATTTGCATAATACAATTATAAAAATATCAATTTAAAAAAATTTTCAATAAATAAATAACTAATTTATAATTTAAAATCATAACAAATTATGTGAATTTTTGATGGGTCGTGTTGTGTTGTCAGGTTGATATGATCCAACACAACGCGTATAATTAAACAGGTTCACATGTCAACTTTCTATATGATTTGGTTAAACCGTGTCATAATGTAATAACCCGAATATTTTAAATTATTTATATAAATATAGAGGTTTTCAACGATATTAATTATCTTATTTTATATTGTTATAATTTAGATATTAAAATTATTATATTTAAGAACTAAATTTAAAATTTTGTTGAGAGCTATTAATATTATTATTTTTACATCATTTTATTTTTATGCACATACATTATTATTTTAGTTGTCCTAATATTTTATACATAGCATTATTATTGTTTATTATTATTATTTATAGTATTATTTTAATTAGTGCTAGTATTATTATTATTGTTGTATATATATATATATATATATATATATATATATATACACACACACACACACACTACTTTAACTACTCTAAATATATATGTATATAAGTGTTTTTTAGACCAAAAGTTGGTCAAAAGCCTTCTTATACGGGTCAACAAAAATTTTCTTCCCATTCTTTACTATTTTCTTCTCTTCTTCCTCTATCACTCTCTCCTTTTTTGTGTGCATCAGACCATCCTTTCTTCCCATCAGCTGCTTCTTCTCCTTCTTGATGTCTGAACCGAAGCCATCACCTTGTCCTTCCTCCTTCCTCGCGCGAGAAGACAACAGCAGCAACGTGCAGAGACAGCAAGAAGCAGCAGTAGGAACGGCAACAGTAGCAACCTTCTTCCTCTTGATTTTGGCTTAGTTTAGGTTAGTTGGTTGTTAGTTGATTTAGTTATTTGTTAGTTGATTTTAGTTAGTTTTTAGGTTGATTTTTGATTTTTTTTAATTATGAATTGTTTGTTTAAATTATGCAGAAATTTTATTTTTATTATTTGGTTAATTTGGTTTGATCTATACATGTATTGATTGATCTAAATTATTTGGGGTTGATTTTGGTTAAGAGTAGATAAACAAATGATTTAGATTAATTAAATTAATTTTATGGAATTTTGTATATTTATTTGGATATTTTAAGTTTTATGTATATTTTGCTAAAGTTATTAATTAATTATTTTTGGTTGAATATTTGAGTAATTAGTGATTAGTACATTAAGTTAATAATTTATGTGTTAATAAAATTATTTTTAGTATATTAATATTATTTTTTTGAGGAATTATTATGTTTATGTGAGTATTGAAATTTTGGGGGTAATTATGTAATTTGATTGAAAATATAGTTATATTACATTTTAAATGGTTTTAGAATTTTATTGAGTATTAGAATAATTTTTATAAATTAATTATTATTTTTAACTAATTAATTCTAATTGTTGAAAATAATATTCAATATTAAATTATTTATTGTTTTTGTGATTTAAATGAATTTTTAATTAATATTATAGCATATTTAAACTATTTGAACAATTAACATTTGAATTTGCCTATACTATGTAGAATATTTGGAAAGTTGGCTTTTTATTAATATTATATTATTATTTGAAATTTTATTAAATTATGGTGGAAAATAATTTTATTTAATGTTTTGAGAATTTAATAAATTATATTATGATTTATTATTAATTTTTATAGTTTTTGGTGATTTTATTATATTAATATTTAATATTTGCTTATTTGTATTTTTGTGAACCTCGATTGGGAATTGTGTAGTTCGGGATCCTAACCCGAGGTGTTGAGCTTCTATAAAATTTTGAAGTGTGTTTACTTGCAGGATTGACTCTACTTCGATAGAGGGTTGTCTATGTTACAGAGAAAATTTTGTCGAATTTTCAGTAGATTTCTCGTAAAACATGACACCGGATTAATCTTAAATTTGTTATTATGAGTTCGAGTCGAGTCTTCCTTAGAAATTCTAGAAGTTAGGGTTCTATTTTTTGATAGTCATTTTCTTTTTTCTGTCATTTAGCGGTCCCTCTAGTCGCGTTTACTAGTCGAGGTCAGATACGACGTGCTAGAGGAGCACCTTTATCCAGTAAATTAATATTTGATTTGAGTATCGGGTCTTTCAATTTAAATCATATTAAATTTCGATGAATTATTTAAGTTATGAGATTCTAGACGGCATTCTTCATATGATATTGCATGATTTAATTTATAGTTGATTTAATTTAATTTAATTTAATTTATTGTAATTTTCCTTGAATTATTGATTTTCATTTATTTTAAATAAACCACGGTAGAACGGGCTATCTGATGGGTTTCATCAGGACCGTGTACGCACCGGTATAATATTTTATTATATTAATTATATTACTGGGGCCAAAGGTTTGGTGATGCTTTGCTCTCGGACATTGCCAGTAGTATAATATTTGTATATTTAATAAATACTGGGGCCGAAGGTCTGATGATGCTTTGCTCTCGGACACTGCCAATATAGTTGGATTAATATTTATTAAATCATGGGGCTGATGGTCTGGTGATACTTTGCTCTCGGACACCGCCAGTGATATTGGATTAAGTGATGTGACTGCAGCTATGCATCCTAGTGATGCTTTGCTCTTGGAATCCGGCAGTCTTGGATTTAAATGAGTTGTATGATTGTTTACAATTGATAAATCAGGTTCTACCAAATTTTTATACTGAAATGTTTTAAAAAGGATTTAAATATTTATTTATTTCCTTTTGAAAAAATGGATTTCTTATATGTACATCAAATGATTTGAATAAAATTATGAATATATTATTTTTATAAAAAAAAACTTATTTTTAAAGAAAATTTTCAAACCGTATTCATTTATTTTATTAGCTTACTCAGTGAGGTCTTACTTTTCTCAACTTATTTTTTTAGGAGTTTGGGAGTCTTCTATTAGGCTTACTTCTCTACGCCGTGTAACTTCTTCACCGACTATCTTATGTAGGTCTATATAGTTGTATTGGTATTAGTATCTATGTACTGCAGTAGAGAACTTTATAACTGTATATTTTAAGTTGAATATTATGTACTGAGATATTATTTGTATAGCTGATGTTTATTTATTTTATGCACTATGACATTATGGTTTAAATTATATTGAGAAAAATCAGGTTGATAATGTGCATTGTGATTTAATTATTTATTGTAAGGTTTTAAAGTTTAAATGTTTTGCATTTTTCTTTTAAAGCTTACCACGAGTTTCAGTAGCTTTATGTTTTCCCATTTCCTAGTGCCGGTTACGTACCTCCGGGTTTGGGTCGTGACACATAAACAGGTTGACCCATTTCTAACACAAACTCATTTCATCTCAATCCTAATTTGTAAATGTTATGTGTTAGGCGAATTATTTTTACTTGTCATTACCCATTTTGACACCATTCTATATATTTGGAGTTTATGAATCTCACCGTGTGGAGCTTGAGACTTAATTTTTCACCTTTATAAAGTTTTTTATATATTTATTTTATTTTTAGTATTTTATTATTTATTATGTAATATGTAATTTGCAGTTTCCAAGAGCCAAATATACTAATAATTTAAAATTGTACCAAAACAATATTGGACTTGTCTGATTCTTCATTCAATGCAATTTAATGTTTTTTCCACTTGATGTTGATATCATTTTGCATTTCAAATTTTAGAATCACTATTTTGTAGTATTAATATATTTTTTTTGAAGTTTAGAATTTAATTGGTTTTTGAGGAAATTAAACTAGTTAGACTCCATTAGATAAGTGAATTTATCAACAATTATATTAGGAGCAATGTGCAAAGATAATTTGACTCGTTTTTTACCTGGAAAATTACCACTAAATACCCACCATGGTCTCAATCATTATTGTGTGAACAATTTTGATCGTAGTTATTATAGTTGGTGGGACTTAAACCAACTATAATAGCTATTGGTTTATTTGTATTGGAAATTTTTAGGTGTGGATGGTGGTTTCTAATAGTAATGAATGATAAATTGATTATTATGTCCTAACTAATATAAGCAAGTAAAAAGCTATTAGGAAATTTTTGCCAATACCAAAAGTATTTTACTAAATGATTGGATCATTGATGTATATTTCGTGTGTTTTACATGTGTTACCAACCTAAAAACACAAAAAACTTCCCAAAACCACACAAGTATGTGGTGGATAGGTTTTGGATTCATTGTACTAGGAAAAATCAGTTTACAAAGATTGTGATTTTATATGTAAGACTCTGGAGATCATTCTTAATACCATTGAGCTAGTTATCTGTAGTAGCATATATTTTGAAGAAGAGAAATGTTATTTGTTTCATTTTATTGAGGATTCATGGTTTAATGTTGTAATTTGCTATATGAATGTGAGCAGTGCATTGAAGGTTCATAATCTTTCAGGAATTGTCCCACCAGAGTTTTCCAAGCTTCGCTATCTTGAAAGACTGTGAGCATAGATGAAAATTTTCTGTTGATTAAAGAGAAGATTGAATTGTTGGATTCATTTATTTATTAAATTTCTTTTATAGACATTAATCCAATGTTTTAATTGACCTCCCACTCAATTATCAAGCAGACCTCAGTCCCCAATGGGCTACTATGCGCTTAACCAAACTATTAAGGTACTCATTAGTTTGATGTACTTAAATGACAAAGATTAAACCAAAAACTATAATCTTTTGTTAACTGGCTGTCTGGTCCATTTCCAAAATTTCTCAACAGGTCCAGCATTACCACCCTTAAGAACCTGAATGTTGGCTTCTTCATTCTCATTTTTATTTTTATACATGATCAATTTGTTATACATTTATTTTCACTACTTTAGCCTTACGAGTTTTTTATTCTATTATTGATGAATATCCATATTATATTTTCAAAGTTATTTAAGCTAAATACTTTTTAAAGGTTAATTATGCAAATCATGCACCCAAAATTAGTGTCATTTGGAATAGTCAGTCTATTAGTAGAATTAGAAAAGAGAAAGAACTTGAATCAGTGTCATTTAATACTTACATGCCTTAATTCGATGCCTTATTGAATGAGATCGAGTTAGCATCGACTAATTCTTAATTTTTTATTGACTTCCTTACTGCTTCTGAGCATGAGAATGCTTTATTCATATGTAGTTTATTATTGTTGGGCTTGTAAGTGTAAATATAAATAAAGAAAGGAACAATTTGAACACATTAGTCCATGAAAAATTATATGGTTTGGTTTAATTTTGAACATATCCATGGGGTAGATTCTTTCTTGAAAGGGAAACAAATGTATCAATTGGATGTAATTTGCATGCATCCTTAAGTTTACTATACAATTATTATCATTTACATTTCATTTTCAGACATAAAGTTTGTGTATTTTCATTCGTCTAGAAATTGTCATTTCTTTTTTAGATATTGCACATCAATTGTGGAGGTAAAGAAGCTATTGCTAGCGGTAACATCACATATGATCTAATAATATAACATCTATATTATTAGATCTGAGTAAGTTCAGCTAAAATTTCTTTCTCCCTTATATATTAAATAGCCTAAGACTGATAAAATATAAAGATGTAGTAGAAGTTTATCAGATAAGTATGGTTTTAACCCAGAACCCATATTGATAACATGAAAATCTAATATTATACCTATGACATTTTTTAAATCCTCATTCTGTGTTGTGTTATACTATAGATACCTGTAACTTATGATGTATTCTAATGAGGTTCTATTCGAACAGATACCATTCCTGTGATAATTGTTGTTTTTTTATTTTTTATCTGCATTGTGTGTTGTGCTTAAAGAATTGAAAAGAAACTTACTAACAACTTCCTTTTTGTTATTTTATTTTATTATTTTCATCATGACAGAACCTCACTATTTATATATATATATTTTCCTTTTAAACCCCATTGTTAGTAGTTGGGCATATATTTTCCATGAAATTTGAAACTGCCTCACAAAAATTTAATATTAGTAGAGCAAAATGGATATGCTGATAGACTGGTTTTAGAAAGACAATTAGCCACCTCATAACCAGCGGTGACAATTTTATCATGACTTTTAATATTCATTAAATGTCAGTAACTGCCTCTAAATGATGCATTTGCTACTTATCTCAAAAGGTGTTAAAATGGATTAGTGGGTCGTATTTGTGTCGGACTGACCTATTTTTATGACATAATTAGAGTCAACATGATCATGATCCATTTATAAATCGTGTCAAATATTTCAATTCTAACATGACATGAAAGTTAAATGGGTTGACATGATAACCCATTTATTTAAATGGGTTATATGGGTCATAAAATTCAACATGATCCATTTGACTTGTATAACATTTATAATATATAAAAATATTATTTTTCACAAAAAAAAATTAAAAATGTTGTCTATAATTTATTAATTTGTATAATACAATTATAAAAATATTGTTTTTATAAAAAAAATTTATAATAAATGACTAATTTATTATTTAAACTTATAAAAACTTATATGAATTTTTAATGGGTCGTGTCATGTCGTATTGGGTTGACATGACACGACCCAACACGACACATATAATTAAGCAAGTCATGTGTTAACCTGCAACACAATCTGATTAAATTGTGTCATAAACTAGTTGATCCGTTTTAGATATGAATCCATTTAATTTTAACCCTAATTCGCTAATTTTACGTGTTTGGCGAATCATGTTCGTGTGTCATTACCTATTTTGATAGCCCTACTTATCTTTACAAGATTCATTGATTGGCTTTTTGCTTTCGGAAACTTCAAACCACCTTCAGATGATAACAAATATATATATATATATATTATTGTAATGGCTGCTACTATGCTAGTGGCAGTATTTCTTATCCTTCTAATTCTTGGTATCATGTGGTGGAAAGGCTACCTAGGAGACCAAGCGTCTGTAGATAATGATATTAAGCATTCCGCTAAGACTATTTTCTAGTGACTTGGAGGAAAGAAAGTTTATTGAAACCTTACACTCAAATTTATACCTTCAAAGAAATCATCACATTGCATTGCATATTCTAGTATTGCTTACATTGAATTTATTTGTCTTAGTTCATATGTGTTTAGTTTATAAATTCCAATTATGGCTAATTTTATAATTCCTAGCACTTCAATTCATAAGTGTAGGTAAATGGAAGATGTTCAGTTGTTCTCCTTCAAACTCAATAAATAATATTGTATCCTTAGATATTTCTTTTATATCTACTTGAGTTTCTGTACTCCGTATATGTTGGTAACTATATATATCCTCCATGTTATAGCTTCAAGTACTTTCAATTAGTCTTGTCATTGAATAGCGATTCTTAAAAGTAGTGATGCTTATTATTTATTGAAGAGATTAGTTTAATGTTTATTTGTCTTTGATATTTGCAAAAGGAAACCTAACAATGAGATTAATTTACTGTTTATTGACTTGCAAAGCTACATTCTAGCAGAGTTTAAAGGTCTAGATTTGCAAACAAGAATATTCAAACTAAGATAGATAAAGCCTGCCACTAAGAACTTTGATCCAGAGAACAAAGTTGGAGAGGGTGGTTTTGGTTCTATTTATAAGGTAATTTTATTATTACATATTTAAGATAGATGATCTTTATGAACTACACTAATTAAATAATTCTTATTGCAATAAATTATTTGAACTCATGTATTTTAGTAACATCCAACAGTTTTTGTAGTAAACACAAAAAGAAGAAAACATTATGGAAGTTTATTCACTAAAAATATAAGCTATATGCAATATTAAATTTGAATTGTGGGTTTCAATTTTGAATCTTTAAGTGTTTCAAATAAGCTATCATAATGTCCTAAAAAATTAAACTAACATCCTTTAAGGTTTGTTTCTATATAAAAGATTCGATTTCCCAAGACATTATTGACAAATGGAAGTAGTTGTCACTAGAAATCCAAAAAAGGCTAGAAGTGAATAAAAAAGAAGCACAAATTTCATTTTAAACTAAAATTATGTAGTTCAATGCCAATTTCTATTGCATTGCTATTCTTACTATTAGTAGGAATCTCAGTGTTGGGACTTTTAACTATTGAATGCATGGTCTATTATCAAATGGAATTGTAATTACGATTAAGCAGTTGTCCTCAAAAGTCTAGGTAGGAAGACCATGAATTTATGAATAAGATCAGCATAAGTTTTGCACTGCAACATCCAAATCTAATAAAACTATATGAATTCTTTATTGAAGGCAACAAATTATTGTTAATATACGAGTGCATGGAAAATAACTATTTATCCTACGCTCTTTTTAATTAGTTTTGGATTTGCATTTATAAAAATTGTGAACATAAATTTGAATAAAGATATTCTTATTATTACAAAAAAAAGAAGATTGATGGGTCTTGTTCCCATTGTGAGAGACCGTTTACTTGAGGAATTTATTTTCCTCTCATTGTTAGGGAAAAATGAGGGACATGACAACTTTACCGAAAGGGACATCCGTTCCATTTATAGGATAGGGAAAATGATTTGTATCAAGAGGATGTGAGACATTTTGTGTTTATGGAGTTGTATAATACTCAATATATGGCTACCGCAATACCTTAGTTTTGGTAATGATAGTTGTATAAACACATTCACATAACACATGATAATGAAAAGTAAAGAAATTATTTATAATTATTACATCGCTTTCTTAGTAAAATACCTTTGAAAGAGAAAAAAGTGCAAAAATGAAAATCTAGCCCTAGATCTAGAAATGCACCTGCAAAATAGAGGTTAGCACAACTGTGTGCACTTTCATCCACTCATTCACACGTATAGCAAATAAGTAGGAAACACTCAATCAGTTGAAAGAGTAGATAGAGGCATTTAATCATGGCACTTACAGGATTTAAATGAAATGATTACTAAAATGACATAATATTTCTAAATGATAAAATAATAACAAAAGATGCATGGTTGCATCATTGGACTATGAGATAGAGGCTCTAGCTCAAGAATGTGAACTCCCACATTATAAGTGCATTTTAATGCAAGAATGGGAGAAAATACTTATTTTCATATTATAGAGTGGAAAGATGCAAATTTGATTACAAAGATGCAAATCTGATGCAAAAATGCAATTTTTATGTTAAGAGTGTAAAGTTTATGCTGAAAAGGTGAAATTCATGTTAAAATGTTGATTTGTGTCAAAATTTGATTTTTTGATTTTTGATTTTTGAACTTTTTATCAAGAAAATATGCTAAGAATGCAAAAGATACATAAAAATGATATATTTTTGTATTTTTTAAAGTGTAAATAAAGAATTGATGCAAAAGTACTAACTTTGAATGCAAAATGTGCGATTAATGTAAAAATGCAGATTTTAATATAAAAATATGATTTTTATAATGAAAATGACATAAAGATAATGAAATGACATTGACTTAATATATACAAATGTGTTTTTTTGGGTTTTCATATTTTTTAGCTAGGAGATGGAAGATGACAATTTAATATTATCAAAATAAGATAAAAATTATGCAGATAGCATGCAAACTACTAGTCTTATCACATAGCTCACAACAATTTCTCAACTATGAACGGTAATAGAAATTAAAGAGAAAATATGAAAACATAAAAAATAAATATGCAAAAATGATTGTTTGGTCCTCAGATTCATCTGATTTATCCTCAAATTCATTTAAGCTTGTTTTCTGTGTTTTTTAAGCTTTAGCTTCGCATAGAGATTAAGTTGTCCTCGTTGAGAGGTTGAAAATGATATTAGAAATGAAAATTCATATACCTTTGAAGCTTGCTTTGGTAGAGATGAGGTTGGGTTTAGTTCAAGATCAATATAAAAATCCTAAAAAAATGGGAGTCTTGAGTTTTCAATTCAGTAGAGTTTTGGTGTAGTGTGTGTTTAGGCCTCCCTAAAATGGGAGGACATTGGTATTTATAGAAAAAATGAAGTTTTTGCATGTGCATGTGTGTTTTGCTCGTGTCTATAGGGAAAAGAGGGTTTGGGAACATGGGTATGTGCATTCTGGTGTGCAGGTGCATGCATTAAGGGCGTGATCAAGTGCTAAGGAACACATAGTGCTTGATCATGTGCTCTAGCATGTGTACATACGTGCAATGTTTTCGGTTGTTTTTTGGCTTTTCAAGGGCACTTTTTTTAGTTTTATAGTGTTTTTCAAGGTTTTTAGGCCTTTTGGATGCATTTTTTCGAGTATGTTTTATCAAAATCAGCTTCCATTTTCATAAATTTGAGCCTCGGTCTTACGAGATGAACACTGGTCTAACAAGTTACACGTCTTGAGCAATGACTATTTGAAATGCATGACTTATCATTCCAAAAGTTCATATTTCATAAAATTGAAGTATAACTTAATGATTCAGTTATCAATTTCATACTTTGAAGGCTCAATTTAGGAAATTTCAATATTTTTAGACTTTAGCACGCTTTATAGGTAGTATGAATGAATGATCTCTCATCATATTTAGGAAGTTGCTTTCATCATCAAGCCCTTTTGGAGGATAGTAAAAATTCTATATATGATAGTTTCCCCCTACTTTGCATGTGTTCCATAGCATTTTAATGCTAATGTCAATGCATTTGAAGTAATGAAAAGATGTAAAAAATGGTGTGCCATGCAATCCTTTGACATTGGGCTAGTCATTACTTATGTTGATTTAATCCCTTTTAAGGATAATGCAATTAATGCAAAAATGTATGGTACAGTATTAGAATTCATGCACATGTAATGTAGACTTCACATAAATGATAATGATATGTAATCAAGCATATGGTATATGAACACATATATATATGAGTGCAAATGGAATGACTATCGGCTTTGGTGTCAAACTTAACTCTCGTGTTAAGGGTGTTAACATCCATTTTAATGTTAGGAAGAAGTGCCATTATAACCTTTTTATGCGTTTGGCAAGAGCATGTTATTCTAACTCCTCAGGTGTCAAGCGATGATGATGCTATGATAATGTACTTAGGTGTAATGATGATGCTACTATAACTTGCTCAGGTGTCAAGCAATGATGCTACTATAACCTTCTCAAGCATCAAGTAATGATAATGCTACTATAACCTTCTCAGATGTCAAGCAATGATGATGCTATTATAACCTACTCAGGTGTTAAGTAATGATGATGCTACTATAACCTACTTAGATGTCAAGTAAAGATGATGCTATTATAACCTTCTTAGGTTTCAAGCAATTATGATGCTATTATAACCTACTCAAGTATTAAGCAATGATGATGCTATTATAACCTTCTCAAGTGTCAAGCAATGATGATGCTACTATAACCTTCTCAGGTGTCAAACAATAATGATGTTACTATTACCTTCTTAAGTCTCAAGTAAGGATGTTAACAATTTATGATTCAACCCATTTAGGTGCTATCATCTTCTTAGATGCTTATGTCATTTACTTAGATAAGACACACTTTGTTTGGATATTTATGATGATATGATCAACTTAAATGTTCATGAAATGATATTATCATTTTCTAGATGTCGTACCATGCTTTATCAACTTCTAAAGTATTGACATCATGTTGATGTCATGCTGATATCATCCTAATGACGTAATATTAATATGATATACTTAAATGCAATATGTGTATGATGTTTATTTTTTGAAACGATGATGTAGTCTCTTGAAACAGTAATGTCAATTTAATGTTATAGTGCTAATACGGTGATTGGAGATATGCAGTGCTCATGTTTATGTGTTTTGTGTGTGCTTCGTATGTGTTTTTGTACTAAAATATGCATAAAAGGCCTTCAAAGTGCATGCATAAGGGCTTTAGTGTGCGTGGGGGGGGGTGTCATATGATCACACACGTGTTAGATCGTGCGATCATGCATCCAGGGGCATATGGCCACACACTGGATGCATGTAGCCACGGTCATGCACACATGTCCATATAAGGCGCATTTGGTCATGGGGGAGGTTCTTACCTTGTTTTTGACTTCTCTCATGGACTCTCTTCATGTTCTTACTTCATTTTTTCTTTGTTTAGCTCCTCTCATTTGCTTTGCATGTTCTGTTGCCACTTTGTCGTGTTATTTTGCATTTTGTAAGTCATGGCTTCTTATTCTCCCTTCCTTTTTAGCGATATTTAGGATTTCAAGGGTGGTTCTTTTTATATTGACGATTTAGAGGTAAAGGAGGAGGCTACAAAGATTAAGGAGACTGCTACAGGAGCTACAAAGACTACTAGGTTCATTTCTCAAAGTCCCTATCTAATGGGTCCTCATTTTTGGAGTCATCGTCATTCACATGGATTCTCCCAAGGAGGTGTGATTCTTGTTGTTCATAGTTTACAGACTCCTACTTGGACTACTCATCATCATTAGGTTGGTTTTGTATGACCCTTGTTTTTCTTGTGATTTGCTATTTTTATCATTTTTATAGCTCTGGTTGCTTTTATAGTAGCTCTTACTACCTTACTGTAGTCGTAATATTAGCTCTTGCTTTTTTATTTAGATATTGTTATTCTATTGCTTTTATTGTACTGTTAAGCCCTTGTTGTCTGTTTAGCTTTTATTGTCTTGTTTAACTCTTATTGTGTTTAGCTCTTATTGTGAGTTTAGCCCTTGCTGTGTGGAGCTCTAGTTGTACTATTAAGCCTTTGCCTTTGTAGCTTTAGCTATGTGTTAAGCCATTGTTGTTTATTTAGCTCTTACTGTGTAGCTCTAACTATATTGTTTAGCCCTTGCTTGTGTAGCTCTAGCTGTGCATTAAGCCCTTGCTATTTATTTAGCTCTTATTGTGTAGCTCTAGATGTATTATTAAGCCCTTGTTATCAAACACTAACTTGTTACTGGTGATGGATGCTTTTATGTCATATTTGTTGTTGATGTTTCTAGTTTTAGTGATGTTGTGCCATCAATTTTTTTGTTCCTATAAAAATGAAAAGGAATTCGTGAGATTTTAATGACTAATGTAAGAAATTACTTTTTATTGATTATAGCCTTATAGGTCTAGCTCAATGCTGCCTGGTAGCCTCAATAAGGTTAGCTTGTATTATCAGGGCCTCCAACCATGTTTGAAGTGTCAAGTGGCTGGCAAAGGTTTCGATGGGATTATTTATGCCCTTATTTACAATTTATATATGTCGAGTCAGGTTGCGATGTATGCTTTAATTAAGCGATAAATGGACACTACCCATATATTCCATCTGCCTTTTAGGGAGATGACTATCACTCCATTGGGTTTTGCTACCATCATTAGGTTGAGTTTTTCTAAGGAGCTAGTCCCTCTTAGTCGTGAGGCTTGTAGTTTCATTGTAGAGAGGAATAGGTTAACAATGGAGTTGTTAGGGGTTATTGTCCTATAAAGGTGGTTTGCTCTTCTCTAGCTTGCTATACCAAGTTTGTCTCTAATGTCAAGTCAAAGTATAGTGTTGGGGATGTAAACTCAGAGTAGTTAGCTCGAGTGGTTCTTATTTTATTTGTTAAGTATTGTTATCTTTCCAAACCCTTCGGGCATTGGTCCTTTTTAGTTATTATCGGTGTTGAAGAATCTTAATAATTTACTAAGATATAGTTAGGGCACTATGGCCTTTTCTTATATGTACTCTAGTTAATATGGCTTTCAAAGGAGCTTTGAGGTTATGCAATTATCTATTCATGCTAACTGTGAGTGTGATCTCTGTTTTAGCAGACTACTTTAATTATTTTGAGTGTACTAACACCTTTTCATTGATAGATTTGGGCTTAAGAGTTTGGGATTCTCCCTTATCCCACCATTGAGCACTTTTTAGAGAGTGGCTATCATAATTATCCACAATGGATTCGAAAGACATATGACTTGATAGAGAGCCCTATAAAGGCTAGAGATTATTTGAGCGAACTAACTTTTGATCAGGTATAACGAGTTCTTTTGGCTTTTTCCATTTTTTTTTTTAATAATCTTTTATCCATCATTTGGCTTCTGGATAGATTCACACCCACTGGTGGTTGGTGAATGGGAACTAGTCATCAGAGATGGTGGTGGCTTGGTGATTAACATGACAGAGGGTACTATTGAATATTCATGTTGACAAGCTATGGTATCTCAGTGAGCAAGTCTACCATTGGTGGGATAAACCACATATAAAGAGTGTCCCTTTTGTTCTTCCTTGTGACATGTTTTGGGGCTGAGAGTTGACTAGTGTTGAGCTTACTACTATTAAGAGAGAATATCCCTCTAGGGAACTTTTAGAGGATGAGGATTTCTCTTATTCAGATGTCTTTATTCAACAACTGCTTGATGATGTTGCTGGTGATTTTATTCCTCCACCTGCACCTCTACCTCCTCAGGCAGATCTTGCTCGACCTTCTAGTTCGAGGGCTAGGACCTCACTGGTGTCCTAAGGTCATACTACTTCTTAAGTATCATCTTCTAACTTGGTATGCTTTCTAGCTTTACTTTTCTTATTTTTTGGACAAATATATAACAAATTTTATTATTGATAAATTAGAAATGACATGAGTTTCAAAACTTTATCTATAGTAATAAAGGTCTCATTAAAAGAGATCAGGTTCTTTTTGTATTGATGAAGAGGAGGGTACTTTTAGGACTGAGGCGACGACTCATGCTAGCGAGGTAGCACCCAGTAGTGCAGTCCATGGGGACCTTGTGAACTTGATGACCCCGAGGTTATTAAGGATGATGATTGTAGGAGTTGCAATAGATTATCCATTACTTAGGCCTGACATGCCTTGGTCAAATGTTATGCCCCCAGCACCACTCATGTCAATTTTTTGCCTTTATTCAGGGTTTTTTTTCCTTTGATTTTATATGTTTCTAACTTCTTCATATTGTTTACTTTATAGGTGCTTGTTTCTACTACTCAATTTTGGTGTACCACTGTAATAAGTGCACGACAGTATTTTATAGAGTTTACCAATACACATAGCATATGTCTCCCTTTATTAATTATTTATCATACCTATTTTTATGTAAATGCACATGCTTATATGTATGAATAAATATTTGTCTTATGATGCAGGTTCGATATAATCTCACTAGTTATGAGTAGGAGAGAGAGCGAGTGTCTTATCATGAGCGTATCGGACAGCTGGAGGTGTCATTGGTAGGTTTTTATATGGGATTTTGAGATGAGGCACCTGGATCAAATGTCAGAGATGCTTGAGTGGATTCATCTCTTACTCATGATGGCAACTATAGTTAAGGTAATTATTTATGAGGGTAGGTGTAGGCCTTTTGGCAATGGTTGCTTGGTGTTGTATCATTTTCTCAAGGTTATGGACTCTGGGTGTTGTGTTTTGGGCATCTGTCCCATATGTTGTATTTTGTAACATTTTTTGGTCATTTGTATCCATAAAGATTGACATTGCATGTTC
This sequence comes from Mallotus nudiflorus, assembly GCA_947683625.1. NCBI lineage: Eukaryota > Viridiplantae > Streptophyta > Magnoliopsida > Malpighiales > Euphorbiaceae > Mallotus > Mallotus nudiflorus. The sequence continues at coordinate 51,097 of CANTUR010000793.1, read as the reverse complement.
TAATGATGTCTGATGTCTACAAAATATGTGTTGTGATTGTTGTATAATGAATCCTTTGTATTTGAATTGTCACTCTATTTGTGCTTCTGATAATGACTATCTTATTTTTTCTACCTCTTTATTTTTATTTTCCCTTTTCTGCCTATGGCATTTGCTTTCAAAGCTTTTTGCACCTAGCTAGGCTCTTTATTTTTTCTTTTCTCTTTTTTCTTTTTTCTTTTATTTTTTCCCTCTTCTGCCTAGGGTGTGTCCTTTTAAAGCTTTTTGCATATAGCTGGGCTCTTTGTTTCTTTTGAGGTCCAACAATGGTAGTCTATAACTAAACAGGAAATCAGGAAACTATAGGAATTTATAAATATGTAGCAAAAGGATGCAAATTCTACTTGACATGTTTGATGGATTTAGATGATAATGATGTACTATATCTTCTTAAAAGGCACTTGCATGATTCAATAAACATTCACATATTTACTTAAAACATTTAAGAAAAACACAAATGCACTTATGTAAATTTCAACTTTATGGTAACCTTGTCCGTAGCTAGCCTTCTCAAGTTTTCTAAGTATTTTTTTCTCTCATTTTCCCTAATTTTTGCCTAATTCGCCCTTTCGGGTTTTCAACCTAGCAGGTGGACCACTAACTTTTACCTGAGTCACCTTTTTTTGATTTTCAACTCAGTGAGGATTTTGATTTAATTGATTTCTAGTTTTTTATGCATTTTCTTAGACATAGTATTTCTTTAAACGATATGTGTTGATTGGTTCAAAGAATTCATTCCCCTTGGAATCCATTAGCTTGACTACTCCTCTTGATAAGATAGTTTTCACCAAATATGGGCCTTCCCAGTTTAGTTTGAATTTCCCTCTCAGGTCTGTAAAGTTTTTCCTAGCTTGCTTTAGCACCCAGTCCCCTATTTTTGCACTCTTGTGCTTTACTTTTTTCGTTGAAGGCCCTTACCAATTGAGCTTGATACAATTATGTATGGTTCAGTGCTTTGAGTCTTTGATTGTCTAGGAGAGTGAGGCTATCATGTCTTTGTTAAGCCTATTGTGTTTTAGGAAATTTTGATTCAATTGCTACCTTAAGTGATTTTATTTCCACTTCCATTGGTAGTACTATTTCATATCCACACTAGTGAGAAAGTAGTAGTTCTTGTTAAAGTTTTGACCATTGTCCTATATCCCTATAAAGTGTATGGCAACTTGTCTCCCAATCTCAATGAGTCTAAGTTATATTTACTAAACTCTTCTTGATACTCTTATTTGTGGCTTCAACTACCCTCATTCTCTTATGGTCTGTATGGTGATGACTTGTGGTGTTCCACCTTATAACTCCTTAGTAATTCTCTAACTTCCCTTTAGAACTGAATGTCATTGTCTAAAATTAAGTGATAAGGGATTCTTTATCGACATAATAGATTTTTTTTTTATAAACTTGACCACTTTTTTTGCCCCTAGTTTTGCAAATGATTCTACTTTGACCCATTTTGTAAAGTAGTCAACTACTGCTAGGATGAATCTATGTTTGTTTGAAGCTATTGGGTGGATTTCCCTAGTTACATTTAGGTCCCAAGTTGAAAATGGCCATGGAGCAAAGTTAGAGTGTAATCCTATTAGAGGAAGATGAATGACATCCCCATGAATTTGGAATTTGTTGCATTTTCTTACTAACTTGATATAATTATCCATTATTGTCATATAAAAGAACCTTTTTCTCATAAACTTTTTAGCTAGAATAGCCTTATTCATATGTGAACCATAGACATCCTTGTGTACTTCTTCCATTGCTCTTGTAGCTTCAGTCTCATTTAGACATCGAAGTTGTACCCTATCAAAAGTTCTCTTGTATAATAAACCCTGTTGTGATATGAATTTTAATGCTAACTATTAGATAATTGCTTTTTCTTTTTTGCTGGCCTTCTCAAGATAAACATTTTTTGTTAAGTGTTTTTAAATGTCATAATAGGGTTTTTTCTCTACTTTCATTTCTGCTATTATGAGGCACTTGTGGTAGGGTTGCTGTGCCTTAACTAAGATTAGAGGCTTCATAGGGATTGTGGTCGGACCTTCCCACACTGATGCTAGGGAAGCAAGTGCATGCGCCATTTAACTATGGTTCTTTGGGAGGTGGATGAATTTACACTTTTAAAAAGATAGAGCAAGTTGTTGGAGGTGATTCAAGTACAGTTTCAGATGTTGTTCATTTAGTTCCCATTCTTCTATTGTTTGATTAATCACTAGTATAGAATCCCCAAATATTTTGACTTATGTTGTCCCCAGAGCTATCAAAGCTTCCATTCCAATTACGCATGCTATTTATTCTACTTTATAGTTTGTAACTCTGAATGTTAACTTTTTAGCAATTGGTACCACTTTACTTATGGTGTAAGCAGTATGATCCTAACTCTTGAACCAAATTGATTAACTATCTCGTTGAAGTACATATGCCATCCTTACATCTCGATGGATAAATTGATGTCATATGGAAAGTCTAGTTGGACTTCTTCTGAATTTGGAATTAGGTTGAGGTTCAAGAACTCAGCTACTAATCTTCCTTTTATTATCTTCTTAGTCAAGCTGTACACCGAATTCTATTAACAAAACAAGCCACTTGGCTAGTTTTCCTACTAAGGAGGGAGCTTCGTAGAGATACTTAATTAGGTCCATCCTGGATACAACTTGGATTTTATAGGATTGGAAGTAATGCCTAAGCTTTTTCATTGCCCACACCATTGTTAAGCATATATGCTCAACTTGACTGTACTTTTTCTCATAGAGTAGCATTTTCTTGCTTAAGTTGCATGTTTTGCTTTTGCGTCTCCCTCTTAGGCTGGCATTGCATCGATTGCATTTTCTTCGATGGCTAGATATAGAGTCAATGACATGCCTAACTTTAGTGACTTCAAAACTAGTGGATTGGCTAAGTAGTCCCTGATTCTATCAAATACTAGCTATTGCTCATTCTATCTAACTAGCTGATCTTTTCTAAGTAGTTTAAAGATTGGCTCGCAAACTGCTATATCAATTTGGTGATGAATTTGCTAATAAACTATAGCTTCCCTAGAAACCTTCTAATCTCTTTTTTTGTTTTTGGCACTAGCATTTCCTAAATTGCCTTTGATTTATCTATATCTACTTTAATTCCATTCTAACTGATGATGTACCCTAGTATCTTGCCTGAGGTAACCCCAAATATGCATTTATTCATATTGAGTCTAAGATTGTACTTTTTGACCCTTCTGAAGAACTTTTTGAGAGCAGTGGGTGCCCTTCTTTGGTTTTTGACTTAACCATCATATGATCCACATATACCTCTACTTCTTTCTGTATTATATCTTGGAACATAACTGTTGCCATTCTCTATAATTTTTCAGATTGAGAGGTATTACCCTAGAGTAGTAAGTCCCCTATTCCATTATGAAAGTTGTCTTTTCTTTATTAATGATGGTCATTAAAATCTGATTATACCTAAAGAACCCATCCATAAAAGAATACATCGCATAAGCAAAGGCATTGTCAATTAGCACATCTATGTAGGGTAAAGGGAAGTCATCTTTCGGACAAGCTTTGTTTAGATCCCTATAGTCGACAATATTTGTTAACCATTTTGGATAGTCTACCACCTCTAGGAACTTTTCTTTGATATTGTTCTCAATGTCTTCTTTTACTAATTAGGCCCACTCTAGTTTAAGCCTTCTCAGTTTCTGTTTCACTAACTTGCACCCTTCTCTAGTGGGGATGAAGTGTTGAGCGATGTCTCTATTAATGTCAGGCTTGTCTTTATATGTCTAAGCAAATACTTTTGAATATTTTATTAATTTCTCTCCTCTCAAGGGTAACATCTTTTAAAATATGCAAAATACGTGGTTCATTTTTTGTGCCAATGTTAAATGGTTTAGTGCATATGGAATGAATGTCAAATATACTAATGTTTGGATTAATGTAGTGCATACTACCATCAGAAAAGACATTGAGCAAGTAAGAAAAATCTTATTTCAGTACATTAACTATAGAGTTCATTGCATCATCCTAGATTCTAATCCTAAATTCTTCATCAGTTCATCGATATGATCTGGTAGTGGCAGGTGTTTCCATTTAGCAGAGTCAATAATATCATTGAAGATTTCAAACCTAGATTTATCAATCCTTTTTTTTTTCCTATTTCTCAACTTGCCTTTGATAAGCTTCTATTGAACCTTCAACAATAAAAGAGATAAACTTCTTAGCCTAAGTGTCCTTATTAGGATCATATCCCAAACCATGTTTGCTTGTCTATCCATAAAAATTAGGGAATTCTATAATCCTGATGTATCTCCCTCCTAGTCTAATTCCAAGCAAGTATTTCATTTTCATCATAAATACGGTAACCTTTGGGTCAACCCAGTCTTCATGAATTATAGAGATATGACAACCTAGTGGTACTACATTCAAGCAAGCGATAATGGTGTTGGTTTTAGCTAGAATGGTGACAACTTTATCATTGATTAGAAACTTGATCTTCTAGTGCACATTGGAAGGTATGCCCCTATAGGGTGGAATAAAGGTCTTCCCAATAGTAAGGCAAAGGTTGGAGGTATATCCAGGAAAGTGAATTCATTACTGATTTGATTTCTACCACAGTGACTACTGCCTTAAAAGTCTTAATGACTTTGTAAGCTCGATTATCACATTGGATTCCTCTAAGTCTTCAACATTCATTTTAAACTTGGTGAAGGGCTCGGAAGTCAGGGTAGTGGGTGCAGAGCATTTGTTTTCTTAAGTAAAGCAGTGCATCTTTGATTATTAGTTCTATTTGTTCATCCTCAAAGGGATGATTCCTCATCTTGACAGCTTTAGCTTGCCATCTTGCAATATAATTAGAGAAAGACTCACTAGACTTCTATTTAGTAGTTTTAAGATGTCTACAGGTTTTGTCTAGTTGAGTGTTGTATTCATACTGTTTGATGATTTTTAGGTCAGTAGTAACCAATCATTTTTAATCTCATCCTTAAGATTAAAGAACCAGGCTCTCAATCCCTCTTCCAATTGTGTGAACAAGAAACAAATAATTTGTGATTTTGTAAGTTTGGTAGTAGCTATGAAGTTGGCGTATTGCCTCAAATGGACTCTCGGATCCTCAACTCCATCAAACTTGGCAAATTTTAGCAATTTGAAGTCGTCAGGGAATGGTTCATCTTTGAACAGAGCTAAATTAGTGAATGTTGTAGATTCATAAGACCTTTTATCTTTGAAGGCAAATTCTAGCTAAGCCACGTTATTGGCTAACAATTTGACCTCCCCTCTCACTTTAGGCTTGGTCATATAAATGATTTTGGTAGCTTGTGACTATGATTCTTTTATGAAAGCAAGGTAGTATTTTTCATCATCATCAGCTTGCACAAGGGTATGGAGAATGCCCTTTCCCTTATCCACTTTTGGATGGATAGATATGAAAGCTTCATTCAATGTACAAGCAATATGATTCCTCTCTCGAGTGTTTCTAGCTTGAGTGTTAGTGGCTTTAATTTAGGCTTGGAGAATCTCGACTATAGTACCATCAATGAGCAATTTTTGAATCCTCTCTCTCAATTTATCTTTGAATTGCTGACAGGAAGTGTCTTCTTAGTCACTCATGTTGAAATCTTTGTTTATGCACATTAGTGAGATAGAATAAACAAAAGATGAATGAGGTATGCATGACGTGTGCTTGCAAAAAAGAGAAGGGTAAGCATGTATGCATGGTGTGCTCATGCATAGTCTTATTATGAATGCAAATGGCTACAAAAGAATGTGATTAGTATATGTTGTTTATATGTATGTCATGTATGCATGATTGAAATAAATTTTGAAACTGGTATTAGACATAACACATTAACTAAAGCACTTTCCCATAACTTGTAGTCTTAGGATCACCTTAGAATTAAAAGATGTAAAATCAAGTCCACTAATTTAAATATTTCATAATTTGTAGAATTAGGACCATTTTTTGAATTTAAATAAATAAACTTAGGTTCACTTAATTAAAATTAAATAGCAATTAGGCTCATTAGTTTTTAGTTTCACTTGTAAATTTAAATATGTAGATTTAGCCCATTCAATTAAAAGTGTTGTAGATCAGACTAACCTAGGGAGTGTGTACTTGGAATGAATGCAGTGTGCTTTTTCATGTGACTAGTTGCCTAGAGTTGATTGTTAAATTAGGGTTTATATGAAATTGCATATAATTAGAAAATAAGATAGTAATTCATAAACTAAATCTAACTAAACAAGAGACTAAAAGAAGTTGGTATTTCATAATCAAAATCTCTTGGTTGTGGTACTAACATTCTTTTAGAGAATCGAGTTACCACCACTCATCAGTTATCCCCATTATTACCCTAGTGGCGACTCCTTATCTCCACACTAGGTAGTGTGTTCTCTAAAGCTCTAGGTTCAAAGAGTATCACGGTTGCAATATACTTGGACATGAGCTAAACCCCACTGTCTACAGTGGCGACTCCATTAGGGATAAGAGATATTGATTCTACTTGTGTTCTTTATTAATTATTATTTTATCCTTGCATTTATTTTGCATGTCCCTATTAGCGACTGACATTAGTTTATGGTTCTATGATTACACTAGCCTCATAGGATTGTAAATTGGCTAACCATCACTCTTAGCCTTAACTCAATTTAAGAGAGATTGTCGGGGCTCATCTAACCAGATTTTGTGACCTAAGTCTTAAAGGGGGGTAATCTTCTTTATAGTTTGCAAAGGATGCTAAGCCCCTCTAACCTTGGCCTATAACTCAAGTCTTAAAGAGGGCATCTTGCTAAAGGAACCTTGAACTTTTCATCGAACCAATCTCATGTAGTGGCCTAGTAACTTTTATTAGGATTTACCCAAATTGCTTGTGTATGTTGCCATGTGGTATTTCTATCTATGAAAGCCCAAGCCCATACTTTAAAAGCCCATTTGGGCCAATAAAGATTGGGCTAAACTTTTATACCTAGAAATGTTGTTTTTATGTTTTACTGCTTTAAGAGATTTGGTATGCACATCAGTTCTTAATATCCTATGTTGATATTAAGGCCAATACCAAAAATCCTAAGAAAAGAGACTTGTTATTGAATTCATGTGTAGGAGGAATAAGGTTGGAAGGTTTAAATTTTTTTTGACTTATTACTTATTACTGGACACGTGCATCATATATATATATGCAAACATGCATACATGCATTTATTCATCTGAGTCTTCCTATGTTTGGAAATTGAGAGGTGGCAGACTAGTGAGAACTGATTTGAGTCCGAAATCAATAGCTAAAGAGATCCTTCATAATTTGAAAAAGAGTCCTACTAACCCGCTTTACTTAAAAGTTAAACCAACTCCAACTAGACACATAGTTGAAGAGATGGAACCCTAATAGGGAGGAAACTAGACCTTAGAGGACATTAAGGGAGCTTTAAGGGATGATATGAGAGCCATGATACAAAATGAATTATGATAAGCCTTAGCTGGGTTAGCACCACCTCTTGTAGCTGCACCTACTCCTGCTATTACCATTCCACCTATTATAGATGATCTATATACTAATAATGACAGTACTAGGGAACCACTACTAAATGCTGCTAAGCATGTACCTATTGCAGAAATGAAGTATGAGGATGTTGAGAACTACATAGTAGAGAAAGCCAAGACAGAATCACTTGAGTTGGTTCAAGAACTTGAGTCTAAGTAGATGCAAGCATTGACTCAAAAAATGCCTAAAATGGAAGAGCTAATAAAAGGGCAAGGCAGGGCTATTCATTTGACTTTGATGACATATTATGCATAGAAGGTGATAAGCTACTTAACAAGTTCAAAATGCCTCAACTATAAAATTTCAATGGTACTGGAGATCCAAGGATTCACCTTAGCCAGTACATGACAACCATGAGCACCACTAAAGCCCCATTATTAGTGGTCACTATGTTATTTATATTGTCCTTAGAGGGAATAGCTGTAAATTGGTATCATAGGTTAGAGAAATCTATATAAGCTAACTATAGAGAATTCTGTATTGCTTTCCTAAAGCAATATAATCCTAACACTAAGCTATAAGTGTCTATCAAGGATTTGGAATTGACTAAACAAAAGCTAAATAAGTCATTTTCTGATGTCCTCATTAGATTCATGAACAAGGTAGGATTAATGAAAATAAGCTAGTTAAGAAGGATTAGGTAAGGATGATTGTTAGGAATGTATCACTTAATCTGGTTGAAAGATTGCAAATGATGAACCCTAAATCTTTTATAGACCTTTATGATGGTGGTTTGTAAGCAGAAGAAATTGAGAATGAGAAGATGAAGAATATAAGAAATGTAGGAGGAAAATATTATCGAACCGAGGGTATGCAATAAGGAAATACTAGTTGAGTTGCTGATATTAATGTGGTGCAACAAAAAAGAAGATTCTTAAACTTTAACCAACATTTGTCAAAAGTCCTAGAATACCTAATGCAAAAGGACTTACTTCAACCTTTACCTAATCCAGACCCACCTAACCCAAAGACCTTAGGCTATAACCCAAGCAAGGATTATAAATTTCACCAAAACCTCAAATATGCCACAGATAATTGTATTCACCTTAAATTTGAAATTCAAAACCTTTAGACTTTGGAAAAATCATAGACCTTGAAAACCCAAGCACAAAAAATGACCCTTAAATTACATAAATGTTCCACCCCTAACCACCATGATGATTAACTCAAGAGTTAATGAAGAAGAAGTGCTAAACTCTTTTGAAAACCTAAACATTAAAACTTATGAGAAATCTCATGATGCCCTTAAAGAATCTTTTACTTCTAAGTAGTCATAAAGAGGAGTTAAATATTTATTGGGACAACCTTCGGGCAGGTTTAATTATAAGGTGTTCTATTCTAAGCCACCTTCTTTTGACATTCCTTTTGAGTTAATTGTCCCTTGAGAATGGGGTTATAAATTTGATGATGAAAAGGTATTGAGTAATAAAGAAACAAGCAGGGTTGTGATATGGATAGATGGAAAGAAAGATCGAATCGTTTGTATTATTGATATTTAGTAAAGCTCTGAAGATGAACATGCAAGCCATGGCCATCAAGGAGGAAATTTGTTTGCCACCTGAAGGAGGATCACTATAAGACCTAGCATCCTTAGCATTTTAGAATAATCTAGTTACCATTTTCTTTGAATAACATTTCATTTTTTAGAGCTCTTTTGTTTTAATGATTAATGATATGAATTTTGATCATGCTTATTTGTGTAATGTGCATCTTGATGGTACTATGCATTATGATATTGACCGCATCTGCATGTTTGACATAAATTTAATTCAATTCAATTAGATTTATTCAACATGGACATACATGCAAATTTAAATACATTTATATATCACTTGATGTAACTTCTGAAAAGAGGAAAATTTTAGGAAAGTAAAAGGAGAGGATCCTGTTAATTAAAATACACATAAAGGACCAATCAGGTAAAAATTAAGGAAATAAAAGTGAGAAAGAAATAATTAGTGAGAAAATATAAAAGGACTAACCAATTATAAGAGTTGTATTATGTGATGTAATAAATGTACTCCTTTTTGCCCCAATGAATGGATATAATTGAATTTGAAGTTTTTTTCAAACATTGCATATTTTTCTTTATCATATTGCATAAGTATCTGAATGGAAAGATAAAACATAATGAAAGCTAAAATCAAAGCTATAAGATATCTATTTTAGTTATGCTTTCTCTTTTGTCGCCCTTTGTCATTTTGTTTGTAAATCTAGTATTCTCTTATACCTTAATAATCCAAGTGGCTAAATAATTTGCATTGCAATCCATTCATTATATTATAGCATCAACAACAAATTTTATTTACTGTTCAAGAGTCTTTTAAACCTACAAATATTTTCATTAGCTAAGAAACCTTGCCTCAAAGGAAAGCTCTCGAAACCAATAGTGATAGTGATAATGACTTGGGGATGATCATACTGATAGTAGAGAAGTGATGAAAAAAAAAAGACTACCAAAATAGTGTTGATGAATTCAAAACAAAATTAGGGGCAAAATGTAGCTTTAGGGAAAATTTAAGGGTAAAATAGTAAATCTACATTCAAAGACTAAAGATGAAACATTTAAATATAAGAGTCAGTATAAGAGTTATAAGGGCAGAAGAAGTAAACTACAAGCAATAACTAGTAATTCATCAATAAGGCATACCCTAGTAATTTGTTCAACAAACTATATCATAAGTTCTAACATTAGAAGTACTAATATTGGAGCGTTTAATGCTCAAATTTACAAGCTACTGATGAAGCATCTTATTCTCATACTTTAAGATCAGCAACATAGTTGTACTCTAAACAAAAGACCTATTTGGATCCTGTATATTATACAAGGCATGCATACACTTGCATACATATGTTGTGAAATACTTGTTATGCATAATAAAAGTCTTTGAGTCTAGAAAAGATTGTACAAATACTCAGCTCCTAACATTTAAAATTAGTATTGTAAAACTATAGGAAAGTAATTAAAGTCTGAAGGGATGAAAATATATGGAATGATGCTACCAATCATGGGCCTATCTGACAAAGAGATAACATCGGTAATGGTACTTGTAGAGGCCTCATCTTGGCAACCTCAAGAAACTGGATAGGATGCATAGATTCCTTAGACTCAACATCCAACCTTATAGCTTTATTTAGAGCGTCATCTAAAATATAACCTGAAGCCTTAAAAAGAGGACAGTCTACTCCTATAAACTATAAAAGCAAAAGACAGCCAATGATATGAAGAGTAATAAAAGACAAGTGTACCTCAGATGGGTCAATGGGAATTTACTCCAAGAGATGCTCCATATTGTACTTTTAATAGCCATGAGAACGCTCAAGTAAAGATAGGGCATCAAATCCCTAAAGAGTCTTTATCAACTCCTGACTAGTTAGAGTAGAACTATATATTATCAAGACCAGTATAAGGTATGGAATGCGACAGTGATGAGAAGGTCCAGCATGCCAGCGATACACATGTCATCCATTAAAAGGGAAGAATGCACTCCAAAACTGAGATGAATGCACTCTGAAAACTTCTTTGAATATGAAATAGAAGACCTCTAACCCTTGAACCTTTTTTTTCCATGGAATATCGAGAAGAGAAATGAGGTCCTTTTCCATAGCATCAATGGAAGGCGTAAGCTATAACCTCAATGGAAGAGTATCATGCCTCTTGTGCTCAAAGACATCATTATCAGAATTTAAAGGGAAGAGTGCAAAAAAAAGTAGTATTGCATTTTGATAAAATTTCTTCACCTGTAAATAGACATGACTGACTTATCACATTTTATGTAGGGAAATAAAAGAGAATAAAGAGTAGGAAAGAAGCCAACACATCAATAAGGCCATGTAGGATAGCAAATGCCAATCATCAGAATATCACCTTGAGTAATAAATATCTTAATAAATACTCAAGGGAACTAACAGAACTCTATGTCTTTAAATTTTGCAATAAAGTACAATCTCAATAACAGAATTCATAAATTGAAAGAAAATTCATCCACTTTATGAGATCATGTGCAAAAACTAATCTCATGAACTTTGATCTTAATGGCTTTCTTTTATTAGCCTCATAGAATTCAAATGTTCAGTTAATGACTCTATGTTGAGAATTTCTAAACTTTAATAAATTCTAATGCTCATTTTGCACTCAAACGAGGGGAAGAATGCATAAAAACAAAATTTATGGATCTAAAGCATAAACTACTTGAATTTATAGTATCATTTCAAACTTTTTGAATAATAAATGAACATAATCTATTTTAATGCTTAGACATAAGTAAAAGTAAAAAATACATTGATGGTATCTCTGCTGAGTAATACAGGAAAAGCAGGGGAATACTAAAAGGAGAATTTAAATAAGAGCAAACATAATCTACTCCAATGCTCGGAAATGAGTAAGGGTATTAACATGAATCCTTTATTAGTATCCACATTGAGTAATATCATAAAGGTCAGGGAATACTAAAAGAGAACCATGCTAAAAGCTACTCTATTTACTCCAACACTCTAGAAAAAGTACGAGTATCCAAAGGACCTATCTGAAGGTATCCATACTGAGTAACATTAGAAAGGCAGGGGAATACTCCAATAAGGAAGAAATGCATAAAAATAACTCAAATATTATTTTGATACTCGAAATTTGATATGTTTATGCTCAATTTTCCATGAGTTTTGTTTAGCATATTCTCCTTGAATTTAAGTGTGAAAGTCAGCTCTTCACTTAGTAAAAATATGATCTCAGCATTAGAAGGTTAACAATACCTCTGATTTTGTGAATTGCAAATAAAGGATAGTCATGGAAATTGAAATCATTGAGATTTATTAAGTGCATATTACCTCATCATAAATTGATGTATTTGCTCAATCATCATGCTGAAACTAACTTCAATAAGTCTTTAGGAATTGTAAGTCTAAAAAAGATACACTGAACATGTATAATCAACACCAACACTATCAAGTCAATCAAAGTCAGCGAGTAATAAAGGGAGTTGATCAAAGAAATCAGTGAAAAAATTCAAAAGCAATTAGCACAAAAATTCCAATCAATCAGCATAAGGAATTCAAGCACTCAAATCAAATAGCCAAAAATTAAAAATTGCAAGCAATTACAAATTGCAGCGTCAAGGGCAAGCAACGAAAGGGTTGCAGTTAATCTAAATCATCAATGAGCAATGAAAGGATTACAGCTAATCACAAGAAGTTATAGATTGTCACATTAAAGGCAAGCAATGAAAGACTTGCAGCTAATCACAAGCAGTTATGGACTGTAGCATCAAAGGTAAGCAATGAAAGTGTTGCAGCTAATCGCAAGCAGTTATGAATTGTAGGATTATAAATGTGAGCAATGAAAGGGTTGCAACTAATTGCAAGCAATTACATATTGCAGCATTAAGCGTGAGCAATATAAGGGTTGTAGCTAATCGCGAGCAATTACAGATTGCAACGTCAAAGGCGAGCAACGAAAGGTTTGAAACTAATATCGACCAATTACAGACTGCAACATCGAAATCATCAGTGAGTAATGAAGGGGTTGTAGCTGATAAAAAAAAAAAGCTAGAAAACGAAATGATTGTTGCCATTTAAAGCTTGTGAGCAATAACAGATTGTAGTAGCATAAAGCCTACATCATGGAATGACGAAAAACACCATCACATCATTTAATATTATAAATAAATGCTCTGTAACATTTCAGGTAAGTATCCCTAAACTCTAATTCGAAATTGAATGTTTATAAAGCTTTGCCACATTTTGTTGCAAAAATTGCATAAAGGGGGACAACTATAAACACCCAATTTCAGGATACCAGAAATAGGGATGCGATAGAAGACCTGATGATGAAAATCGACTGTGAAATTAGATTTATTATATCTAATTTATTGGTTTCGAACTAAATTGTAATTTTTTTAGTGACTTTTTTAAAATTTTTGAAAATGTATTAAAAGAAATTTTTGAAAGAAATAATAAATAAATGTAATAAAAATGAATTTCAAAAAAAGGAAAATAAAAAGAAAAGAAGAAAATAAAATAAAAAAGGATGGGATGGGCCAACTTTAGCCCAGATGAACAATTTGCTAAATGAATTGCACTGTGATTTTTATGACCAACATTATATTTTCAATGGGAAAAATATAGATTTTTGGTCCGAATTAGGGGCACTCCGAAATTTTTTATCATTTTATTTTATTTTTTTATTGGTTATTATTATTTTTTGTTTCATTTGATAAATATGTTTTTTAGATAAATAACAAAATAAATTATTTTTTAAGTTTTTTTTACATAAATAATAAAATAAATTATTTTTATCCTGTACCCAACTTAAGGTTATAGGAGTGTGTTTTATAAATACATGATATTCTCTTTCATAAGGGAGGCTCTTGACTTTTTATTATTTTCTATGCATTCTTAATTTTAGCAGTGATCCAAAAACACAATGTTTCTCCTTTTATTTTTCACATAGTTTTTTTAGTTCTTTACCATCGATTATATTCAAATAAATCTAAAATCAATAATAAAAATAATAATTTATTTGATATATTTCATAATTTTTTTTGTTATTTTTATTGAAAAATAATTATTGAATATTATGGGTAATTTTTACTTTAATTACTTTGATTTCTAATTTCTAAATAATTATGAAAAAATAATTATTGAATACTATGGATAATTTTTAGATTAATTAGTTTAATTTTTATATTCAAAATAATAGTAAGTTTCAAAATAAAAAATTATTATTTTAAATATAAAATTAAATTATTTAAAATATACAAATTAAATAAATACATATAATAAACTTAAATTAAAGATAACTTTAAGAATAATAAATAAGTAAAAAGAATTACAGAAAAATGAAAAAAACAAGGAAGAAAAAAAAGCGGCAAAATGCCAAAGTTAATACACAGTCTTTCAAAAATTTCCTAAAAGTGGGACAAACATACAAAAACATTTGTGAAAGAATAAATTCGGCCCGGCCACTAAAGAAATTAAAGGTATTTACCAGACTATGGGATGAAATTTCCCTTAATTTAATTAGGAATTTAGGCCCATCTTTTAATTAGTTCATTAATTAATAGATTAATTAATTTATATTTAGATTTAATTAAAAATACATTCTTAAACCCATAATTAATTAGATTTAAGTTAGAAATACTTTAAACTCACCTAGTTAATTTAGACATAAGCTCATTTAGTTTAATTAAAATTAATTAGACATAGCCCATTAACTAAAGCACTTTCCCATAACTTGTAGACTTAGCATCACCTTACAATTAAAAGATGTATAATCAGGTCCACTAATTTAAATATTTCATAATTTGTAGAATTATACCCATATTTAGAATTAAAATAAACAAACTTAGGTTCACTTAATTAAAATTAATTAGGAATTAGGCTCATTAGTTTTTAGGTTCCAATGTAAATTAAAATATGTAGATTTAGCCCATCTAATTAAAAATTTTGTAGATTAGACTAACATATGGGGTGTATACTTAGAATGAATGCAGTTTTTGTGTGCTTTTCATGTCACTAGTTGCCTAGAATTGATTATTAAATGAGGGTTTATATGAAATTGCATGTAATTAAAGAATAATATAGTAATTTATAAACTAATTTTAAATGAACACGAGACTAAAAGAAGTTAGTATTCCATAATTAGAACCTCCTGGTTGTGGTGCTAACTTTCTTTTAGAGAATTGAATTACCACCACTCTTCAGTTGTCCCAATTATTACCCTGGGTAGCGACTCCTCATCTCCACGATATGTCTTTATGATATAGTAGTGTGTTCTCTAGAGTCCTAAGCTCAAATAGTATCGTGGTTGTAATATACTTGGGCACACGCTAAACCCCGTCGTCTACAACTAGGCTGCTTCAATTTCTGTCGATTAAAATCAAAAGGTAAGCTAAGGAACGATACAAGAATGTACATAAAGTAAACATATAATATCAATGTGAGGACTTGTCATCAGGTCTTAAATGGCATCCATAGTCCATGCACACTAGCATGTCCAAGTTCATGTCCGTGCATCGATATTCGATGTGTTTATCAAAAGGCATGAAAGTATTGTTTGATAGTTTACAATTTGATTCTTTCAACATAAACATTTGTCATCCAGTCGGATTCCTAATCCATTCATTTGATCTAATAAGGATAAATGGACGACATTTCATAGGTTCCATTATTGAAAGATGTCACTATTTGCTAATTCTAACAGGCTATTTAGACTGAGGCATATAATTCTTATCATTCCTCTCATATCAGGCTTACACGAGGTAAATAAGGATCACATGAATGTAAGTGTGATCAGCTTACGAGAACAGGTGTAATGTCATCAATTGGTGATAGAAATTAGAGGTGTCATACTATTTTGTGAATATCAGGTCAAATGAACGACATCAGGGCTAGCATGCAAAGCTTGATGAGATCCTAGTGGAAGTTTCTAATGGTTTATTTACATGGGCTAAGTCAAGGAAAAAGGCTAAGGCTCCTTTAGTGAGAACGCCCCCTATGAATAGAGTTACAGACACTAGTCAGTAAGTCTAGCATTTTTTTAATAGCTCTTGAGAGTTTAGGCTAAGGGTGATAAATTTGAATCGATCACCTTATGACTCAAGTGGAATCATAGTGGATCACTTTCTTTCATCGTCGGCTAATAGTGACCAGGGGTGCACGTGTGAAGTGTTGTGCAATGCAATGGTGAAGGGCTCCATGCAATTAAGTATTATATATTGAAAAATAACCATTTTCAAATTGATCTTTCTAACAAGAGATCCCCAATGGAGTCACCATTGTTTGTGACCATTTGCTTGAGGAATTTATTTTCCTCTCATTGTTAAGGAAAGATGAGGGACATGGCAACTTTACCGGAAGGGACATCCATTCCGTTTATGGGACAGGGACAATGATTAATCTCGGGAGGATGTGTCAGGAAAAGACCTAAGGCACAACATTGAATCACTCAACTACTATCATACACAACAAAGATTTTTAGGTTTGAAAGATTGCATATACTTTTTGACTATATCTCATTATAATACTCAATACATGGCTACCACAATGCCTTAGTTTCAGTAATGACATTTGTATAAACACATTCACACAACACATGATAACAAAAAGTAAAGAAATTATTTATAATTA
Source organism: Mallotus nudiflorus (assembly GCA_947683625.1). NCBI lineage: Eukaryota > Viridiplantae > Streptophyta > Magnoliopsida > Malpighiales > Euphorbiaceae > Mallotus > Mallotus nudiflorus. The sequence goes on along the minus strand of CANTUR010000793.1, from coordinate 34,437 downwards.
TTACATTGCTTTCTTAGTAAAATACATTTGAAAGAGAAACAGGTGCAGAAATCTAGCCCTACATCTAGAAATGCAAATTCAAAACAGAGGGTAGCACAACTATGTGCAATTCCATCCACTCATTCACACATATAGAAAATAAGCAGGAAACACTCAATCTGTTAAAAGAGTAGATATGGGCATTTAATCATGTGCACTTATAGGATTTAAAAGAAATGATTACTAAAATGACATAATATTTCTAAATGATAAAAGAATAAGAAAAGATACATGGTTTCATCATTGGACCATGAAATGGAGGCTCTAGTTCAAAAATGTGAACTCCTACATTATAAGTGCATTTTGATGTAAGAATGAGAGAAAATACTTATTTTCATACTAAAGAGTGGAAAGATGCAATTTGATTATAGAGATGCAAATCTGATGCAAAAATGCAATTTTTATATTAAGAGTGCATAGTTTATGCTGAAAAGGTGAAATTCATGTTAAAATGCTTATTCGTGTCATTATTTAAATTTTTTGATTTTTGATTTTTTTTTATCAAGAAAATATGCTAAGAATGTAGAAGATGCATAAAAATGATATATTTTTGAAAGTGGAAATCAAGACTTAATGCAAAAGTGCTATCTTCGAATGTAAATTGTGGGATTAATGTAAAAATGCCGATTTTATTATAAAAATATGATTTTTATGATGAAAATGATGTAAAGATAATGAAAAATGTTGACTTAATATAAAAAAAATATGTTTTTGTGATTTTTTATATTTCTGAGCCAAAAGATGCAAGATAGTTTAATACTATCAAAATAAGACAGAAAATTATGTAGATTGCATGCAAAATGCCAGTCTCATCATACAATTCACAATAATTTCTCAACTACTGGCGACAATAGAAATTAAAGAGAAAATGAAAAAACACAAAAAATAAATGTGCAAAAATAATTGTTTGGTCCTTAGATTCGATTGATCTTATTTTCTATGTTTTGGAAGCTTTAGCTTTGTATAGAGACTAAGTTGTCCTCGTCAAGAGGTTAAAAATGAAATGAGAAATGCAAATTTATATACATTTGAAGCATGCTTTGACAAAGATGAGGCTGGGTTTAGTTCAAGATCGGTCTAAAAATTCTAAAAAAATTCAATGAATGTTATAAGAGTGTGCGAAACGGGAGTCCTAAGTCTTCAATTTGGCAGAATTTTGGTATAGTATATGTTTATGTATACATGTGCATGCAATCTTTTCAAGCTTTTTGGGGGCCTTTTTTGAGCTTTCATAGTGTTTTTAAGGTTTTTGTGCTTTCCAAACACATTTCCAATGTTTGTTTTGTCAAAATCATCTTGCATTTTCATAAAGTTGAGCCTCGATCTTACAAATGAAAACCGATCTGACAAGTTGCACGTTTTGAGCAACAAATGTTTGAAATGCACAACTTATAATTCTAAGAGTTCATATTTCATAAAATTGAAGTACAAATCAATGATTTGATGATTGATTTTACATTTTGGAGGCTCAATTTAGGAATTTTCAAGCATTTTAAGACTTTAGCACTTTTCAGTGGCGGTATGAACAAATAGACTCTCATCATATTCTGGAAGTTGCTTTCATCATTAGATCCTTTTGGGGATTGTCAAAATTCAATGTATGACACCTATTATTTGTAGGGAGGAATTCACTAAGCAGGTTAAAACTAGACTGGCCCACCAAGCAGAAAATTTATTTAGGTGTAGCTAGAGGTTTGGCATACCTCCATAAAGAGTCAATAATAAAAATTACACATAAGGATATTAAGGCCAACAATGTGTTACTTGACAAGGATCTAAATGCCATGATTTCAAATTTTAGCTTGGCTAAGTTAAACAAAAATGATAATACCCATATCAGCACCCAGATTATTGGAACTATATAAGTTCCTATGTAAGAACGTTATCTTATTCTCATCATTTTAAGTCTAACAAATTAAATTTAAGTTTTGTATCATAGTCTATGACTTTGTATTTCATAGGTTAAGCCTTTTTTTGTGACATATCTTTGTTTCAAATTGATAGACCTAAGGTTGTAATGTGTGAACTGTTGGTATCTTATATTCAAATTATTATTAACCAGCTTTTTGCTTGGAGTATCTTCTTGCAAACCTTAAAGTAGAAAAATTTTGTTGTTTCTTCCTTTTGGTTAGCAGAGTTTTTTTCCAAACATTTATGTTATTAGGATTATTTTCAGTAATGTTATGGTTAGCAGGTCAAGCTTTTCATTAGACAATCTATTTTCCTTTCATGTACTTTTATCATAATAATAAAGGCTAGCCAACACATTTATGTTATTAGGATTATTTATATTTATGCGTTCAATATGTATCAATTTTTTTTTACTTTGAATTTTATAGTGGTTATATGGCTTCTAAGTATGCAATGCTCGGCCATTTAACGAGCAAAGCAAATGTATACAACTTTAAAGTTGTTGCATTGAAATTTCTTAATGGAAAGAGCAAAATAAACTATAGGCTAAAGGAGGAATTTGTTTACCTTTCGTTGAAATAATTAGTAATGAAGAGATAAAGAGACATAACTCACATTATTTTATTGAGAAACTTTTAAAGTGTTTATTAAGTTTTAAACTTTTAGATCATGACAAGAGAATCAAAAGCTCCATAGGCCTATAAAAGGCTCACATTAAATATTGGCCTATAAAAGGCTCCTACTTGGGCACTTAGACTTGGACAGTTTGTGTAGAGTCCATATTTTTTCTGTTATTCTTATTTTTTTTTAAAAAAAAAAATCTCTGCATCAAAAATATATTTTTTGGGCAGTTTCCTTATCAAAATTGAGCTGCAAAAGTTAAACATTTTTTACTTAATAAACAATCGTGTCTCTTCAATAATTACACTACAAAATCTCTATATATTTTTTAGGAGAGTTATTGATTTTTGCATCTTATCTCTAAAAAGTTTTGTGAAATCCTAAAAGGAATTTCCATTCAACTCAAAGGAAAAATAGTGAGGGCAAAATTTCTAAAGGATAGTGATCATATCACTCATAAATCTTTGGTACTACATAATTCATTATTTTATTTTTTCTAACAATCTTTAGGAATTTTTTATAAAAACATACACAATGGAGACTGTTATTGTTAATTTTTTTGTCAACAAGATGTTCAATCTTGATGTTTTTAAACTAAAACATTTTAATGGAATGAATTTCACTTGCTGGAAGGATACATTATTCTTTTTACTTACACAATTGGGAGTTGCTTATTTATTGAGTTAGAATTTACCAACAATTCCAGAATAATCTAAGGGAGAATATGAAGGCATCAAAGTATCTTGTAAGAAATGCACAAAGGATGAAATGCGCTGCAAGGGATACATTTTGAATTCCTTGTCCAACGGATTGTATAATATGTTTTGTTTAATTAAGTTCATATAAGAAATCTAGATTGCATTAGAGAAAAAATACACTTCTAAAAGGCAAGGTACAGACAGATTTTTAAGCATGAAATTTTCTGAGTTTCAAATGTTAAATGATATATCTGTCATGGACCAAGTACATGAATTACTTATGTTAGTGTCTAGACTTAAGGATTTGAAAATTGAAGTGTCTAAGCCATTATAAGTGGCTGCTATGACTACAAAATTGCCAACCACTTAGAATGATTATAGGAAAAAGACTTTACACACTTTTGAAGATTTCACTATATATTAACTTGTAAAGCATATTAGGATTGAAAAAGGAACTCGTTTTCATGATAATAAGTTTGCTTTACATTCTGGTTCTAAAGTGAATAACATTAAGTCTAGCACTAAGAAATCTAGAAAACTAGGAAATAAATTTGGTTTTAAAAGGAAGCATGATGAATTGTCAAATGAAAATTCTGCCAACACTAAGAAAAAAAAGTCATGTTTTTTTTTTATGATAAAAAGGGCCATTTTAAGAAAGAATGCAGGTTCTATAAGAAATTGAACATGGAAGAAAATGGTGATAGTAAAAAAAAGGCTCATATTGTTGAAAAACAACCAAGTCTTGTAGAAATTATTACCATGGTTAATGGTTTAAATATTAGTATGATAACAGAATGCAATAAGACAATGATGAACAAAACAACATATTGGTGGTATGATTCTAGTGCTACGATGTATATTTGCAACAAATATTGATGGTATGATTCAAGAATTATGAAGATGTTTTAAGTGATGAAAGGGTCTTAATGGGCAACAATGTTACAGCAAAAGTACATGGAAAAGGGACTGTTGAACTACAATTTACAACTGGCAGAAAATTGGTGCTAATAAATATCTTCCATGTTCCTGATGTTAGGGAGAATTTGGTTTCTGCAAGTTTAATAAGTATTAATACAGTTTTTATTTTTGTTTTTATATGCTTGAGTCTTCTTTAAATTTATGGCATGCTCATTTATCACATGTTAATTTTAGATTAATTAATTTTATGTCTAAGCATAAATTGATAATATGTGAAAATAATAAACTAGAAAAATATGAAATCTGTATACAAGCAAAAATGGTTGAGAAACCTTTTCCAAAGAATGAGAGCTCCATAGAATTACTTGAACTTGTTCATTCTAATATATGTGAATTAAATGGTCATTTAACAAGAGGAGGCAACAACTATTTTAATACTTTTATAGATAATCATTCAAGATTTACATATGTATATTTAATAAAAACAAAATATCAAGCTTTGGATATGTTCAAGTGTTATAAAGCAATAGTTGAAAAACAATTGGAAATGAAAATAAAAATCCTACGAAGTGACTGAGGTGGTGAATATTTGCCATACGAATTTTCTTATTTTTGTGAAGAAAATGGGTTAATTCATCAAACTAAGTGCTCCCTACACCCCACAACAAAATGGTTTGGCTAAACAAAAAAATAGAACTTTGGTGGATATGATTAATGTCATGCTTTTGCATTCTAAATTACCTACAAATTTGTGGGGAAAAGCTTTATTAACAGCATGTCACGTACATAACCGAATTCCATCAAAGAAAACTAAGATTTCTCCTTATGATGGACATGTAAATAGCCAAATTTAAATTATTTAAGGGTGTGGGGCTGTAGAACTTATTATAAAGTTCCAGACCCCAAAAGAACCAAGTTAGGTCTAAGAGCTCTTAAGAATATTTTCATAGGATATGTTGAAAATTCAAAAGCTTATAGACTTTTGGATTTAGATTCTAAAGTGATTATAGAATTTAGAGATGTCAAATTCATGGAAATAAAGTTTCTTGGAGATTCAAATATTAATCCTCAAACAGATGAATCTATTTCACCCCCAATAATACTTGATAATTCCATGAATTTTAAATCACCAACCAACTGGTAAACAAACTGAAAATTTACCTCCTAGTGAACCTAGGAGAAGTAAAAGAATGAGAAAAGAAAAGAATTTCGATTTAGATTTTATATCCTCTCAAGCAATAGTATTTTTAGTTGAGGAAGTAGAGATGAAGTATTAAACAAGATACCTATGGTTTTACATTTGGATCCAAAAACATACATTAAAGCTATGGCTTTAAGAGATTTTGCTTTTTGGAAAGAAGTGGTGAATGATGAAATGGATTCTCTTCTTTCAAATGGAACATGGATGTTAGTTGATTTATCCTCTGGTACTAAATTAATTAGTTATAAATGGGTATTTCATTGGAAATATAATATGGATGATTCATTACAAACTTTTAAAGCAACACTTGTAGCTAAAGGATTTAGATAAAAAGAATGTATTGATTATTTTGATACTTATGCTCCAGTTGCAAGAATTACATCTATAAGATAAGAGTCTTGTTTGTTTTAGCTTCAATAAATAATCTTTACATTCATTAAATGGATGTTAAAACAACATTTTTAAATGGTGATCCTGATGAAGAAATTTATATGGACCACCAGAAGGGTTTATACTTCCTAGAAATTAAAGGAAAGGTTGTAAATTAATTAAGTCTTTATATGGACTTAATCAAGCTCCTAAACAATGGCATGAAAAATTTGATAATATCATTTTATCACATGACTTTTGTCATAATAGAGCAGGTAAATGTATTTATTCTAAGTTCACAAAGGATTATGGAATAATAGTATGTCTCTATGTAGATGATATGCTAATTATAGGAACAAATATGCAAGGAATAAATGACACCAGAAAATATTTAACATAACAGCTTAAGATGAAAGATTTGGGAGAGGTTGGTACAATTTTAGGCATCAAGGTTAAACAAAATGATGAAAATTTTGTCTTAAGCCATGAGCATTATATTGATAAAATTCTCTTTAAATTTAATCATTTGGGGATTAAAGAATAAATTATGGTTACAACCTATGCCAGTGATCTCTTTGCATTATGATAGTCAAGCAACTATGTCTAGAGCTTTTAGCAAGATTTATAATGAAAAATTGAGACATATTACATTAAGACATGAGTATGTTATTCAAATGATATTCGATGGAATAGTTATAGTTGTCTATATTAAGTCTAGTAAGAATTTAGCTGACCCATTAACTAAAGGACTCTTGAGAGACATGGTAAAGAGTACAACCAATGAAATGGGTTTTAAGCTATCGTGACTTGTCACTAACAATAGGAACCTTACCTTTATCATTGTTTAACAATTTTAAAGATTTAATAGGCAATAACAAATTGTTGCAAGTGACAGTTTTTGAGTACTAGGATACATAGTACTTAAGAAACAGAGGGGTGAATATAATTATTCTTAATGAAGTTTAAATCTTGGGTCAATTAAGAAATAGGAAATCTGAAATTTAAGATTTCAAGGAGACGTCACCTATGTGAACACAAGAAGTGGTGCCGCTTCAATCAAAAGTTAGAAAATAAACTTTTGTAAGTGTTTATGAAATCAAGAGGTAGCACAAGGCCATAATTTTGGTGCTAAAGGTCATGGTAAATATATAAGAGATTTCATGTATTATTTATGTGTACAATATTTTCAATCTTAATATACACGAATTGTGGTTTAATTGTTTAGAACTATCAAATTCATTAAGTTTTTTAAATGTTTGTACTACTAATAGGTTTAAATCAAAAGATACCTACTCTATTCATAAATAATTAATAGTAGACTGTTAATTTATTCTCATTACTAACTAAGTGGCGGATTGTTGAAGTAGTTAGTAATGAAGAGATGAAGAGACATATCCCACATTGTTTTATTAAGAAACTTTTAAAGTGTTTATTAAGTTTTAAACTTTTAAACTTTTTACTATTATTCTTATTTTTTTTAAAAAAAAATCTGCATCAAAAAGTTATATTTTTTAGATAGTTTCCTTATCAAAATTAAACTGCAAAAGTTAAACTTTTTTACTTAATAAACAGTCATGTCTTTTTAATAATTACACTACAAAATCTCTGTATATTTCTAGGAGAAATATTGATTTTTGCGTCTTATCTCTAAAAAGTTTTGTGAAATCTTGAAAGAAATTATCATTCAACTCAAAGGCAAAATAGTGGGGGCAAAATTTATAAAGGATAGTGATTATATCACACACAAATCTTTGGAACTACACAGTTCGTTATTTAATTTTTTTTAACACCTTCTTAATTGGGCAATTAAATTATTTCATAATTTCTTTCCACTTATTCCAAGTATAATTCCTCTATTTGTTTCTTCCTATGTCAGGGTGTACTTTATTTCTAAGTTGCAAAAGATTTCGATATTTTATTACATTGCAAACACAATAACATTATTAATTACTTGGGTTCATTCAGGTTTATGTTTTGCAATAGAAGGGAAGTCTGCCGGAGTTGGTTGATCTAGAGTTAGGGACATCCTATTCATCAGAGGAAGTAATGGTGATGCTAAATGTAGTACTGTTGTGCACCAATGCATCCTAAACACATAGGCCTACAATGTCTTAAGTCGTGGGCATGCTCGGAGGTCAAACTGCTATTCAAGACCTTCCTTTTTATCCTAGATTTTCAGATATAAACTCGAAATACAAGGCTATAACAAACCACTTTTGGCCGTACCCAAGCCAGACCCATAGCCTGTCCACAAATGGTCTATGTATAGATTCCTCAAGTTCATTTCTAGAAATTGAAGAAGCTAATCATATTTAAGAGTCAGTTTAGTAGAATCTTAAGAGCTGCTTGACCAAAAGCCAATTAGTTGCCAATGTTGTTGTACACTTGCTTCAAGCGCCCCCAATGAATTTCCAAGAGGATGTATCAAGAATTGAACTGACCTCTTGCATTATTAAAATCTGAATGCTAGATCACTAGGCTACATATAGCATCACTATATATGGACTTCGTAAATATATGTATATATACATATGGGCTAAGTGAGTCATTGAATATATATGTATAAAGTTGCAAGTCAGAGCCTTATATAAAATAACATAATACAGAAAGAGTATTTCTTTCATTATTGATTTTTTGAAGATGCTATTTTTCAGTCACTCGAAATTTATTTGAACAACTACATTTAAAGGGTTTTATGCATTTGCTATTCTTATTTCATCAAGATATGACTTACCATTTAGTTTTCTAGCAAAATACTCCTTATAGTACTTCTTCAATGGAATTTGTTGAAAGATTGGTGGATTATGAGGACTAGTGAGACTGGGTGAAGGGCTTACAATTGAGTCAAGCTTTGGACTATAAAAGGTTGCAATTGAGATTCTCTCTTTTGTTGAATTCACCACTGCCCTGTGCTCAATGCTTTTATACACACCATTGCTCATAATCTGCATTAAAAGGTTAGAATTTGATTATTAGGATACTAACCTCATGCCAATCAAGTTATTTTTAGGCTACACTATATGCAAGAAAAAGAAAAAGTTAATACCTCCATGATGTCTCCAAGGTTGACAACAAAAGCATTAGGGAAAGGTTTGATTGGAGCCCATTTCCCATCCTTTCTGATTTGTAGTCCTTCAGTTTCATTGATTTGAAACAGAATTGTTAGAGCATCACCATCAGAATGAGGTGTGATTCCAATGGCTTTTTCTGGTTCTGGGCATGGTGGATAACAGTTCATTCTCATTCCTTGAAAACCATCACTAAATAAATCATCCATTTCCTGCCTATCAATCTTTAAAGCTTTTGCCATGTGACTCAAAAGTTCCATGCCCAGCCTTTTAGTTTCATTACAATAAATTTCCAAAGTGTCTCTACAAAAAAGTTTTACAAATGTGAGGATAAAAGGATAAACGCATAAATAGTGCACGAACTTAAAAATTTTTATGATATTTGAACAATTATTTTATATAATTAGGTATATGCACCTACAAAAAATTTTTAAGATGTTGTCTCTAGCAGGTTTTATAAATTAAAGTACATATAATTCTTATTTTAAAGAATAAATTGACTTAAATACTCCTTTTTTATATTAAACTTTATTTTTTTTTAATCTAATTATTTTTAAAATTATTAGAAATAAAAAGTATTTTTATTTATGATATTAAACTGAAAAATTAAATATTTTTATTTTATTAATTACAAAGGTTGAATTGAAATTTTTATTCATGATTTTAGTGAAATAAAAATTTCTTTCATTAAAAATATTTCATTTTTATTTTTAATTATAATAAATAAATTTTCACTTGTATTTTTATTTTAGTTAAATTGTACTTTTTTTTCACTCTTTCTAACAAATTTAAAATTTCTATTTTATTTTCATTTTTCAATAATATTAACAATTCAATCATCATTTTTATTTTTAAAAAAATCTAAATAATTAAAATATTTCTTGTTTTCTTTTCTTGAATAAAAGATAAAGAAAAAAATAAAAAATATATATAATACATATCAATATTAAGATTTTCCATGATTACATATTTATTAAATTTTGCTTTGCTCCAAATGGAGCTAATATGAACCAAACTATCCCATTATAATCCAAAAAAATATATATATATACAAATGTGTTGTATAAAACTTTTATAATAATAGAGATACTTTCCATTATTATAGAGTTCATACAAATTATACATCCATAAAAAAAATTAAAAAAAAAAAGGGATAGAGAGAGATCCAAAAATGACTTGAAAAAAAAAACAAAAATAGAATGATTACATTTATATTGCATGAAAATCATTATTGAATATTAATAATCTATCAAATTAGAATACATTTATAACCTATTAAAAAAATTATACATTATCAACCTAAGAAAATAGTAAAGCACATTGATATGGAGTATAAATCTAGCAAAACAACCATAATAAAACAAAACTACATTAAAAAAATTAGAGTGTGAAATGGGAATGAGAAACATTATATTATAATTTTGTTTTCATGGCTTAGGACTTAAAATTTGATTAATTATTTAATTATATAATTATATAATCTACTATTTAATAAAAAAAACAACTAACAATTTTTTTTGTTACTTTTTATTAATTATGTTATACAACTTGTGGAATTCACTATACAGTTAATGATAAAGATAAAAAAGATAATGCAACAAATAAAAACTTTGTAACTTATTATTCAATTATATTATGTAAGTTACATAATTTAATGTTCAATTAATGGTAAAGCTGAAGAATAAATAATTTAATAAAAAGGAAAAAATTTTATGAAAAATTGGTATTATATGCTAAAAATACCACAACTGAAAGAAATATCTGAAACAAAATAGACAACCATGTCCGAGAGAAATCTTAATTTTCACATACGCTATAGATTGTAACGAACTAACGATTTATTGAATTCTATTAAATTTTGTTAGTAGTTACTTTACTTTCATTATTATATTATAATAGCTCATTAAATTCTGTTATAACAATTACATATGAAAATAAAGAGAAAATATATTTGGCACAAATTGTGCCATCACAAATTAATTAATGCTAAGTATAATGACAACCGTATCCTTTAATATATTGGTTTCAAAAATGATTTTCATATTCTAAAATCTTGGATATGATTTTGGTAGTATATTTTTATTTTGTAAAATCTTGTATATATTTGTCAAATCTTATGCTTATTTATATTTTATTAGGAAAATACCATAAATAAACAATTATTTTTAAAAAATATCACTATTATTCCTTTAAAAAATTCATAAAAAATATTCTAAAATATTATTAATTATTCAATAATTCAATTAAAATTAGGTATTTTATTTTATTTTTAAAATTTTAATATATTTATTATTATAGAGGTGATCTTACCATAGTAATCTAGCTAGTATATTATTTTCAGAAATTATTTCCTCTTTAAAAATTTAAAAAAAAAAATCATGATATATTACGTCCAAAACCAAAAAGATTCATAAAAAATTATCAACAATATTTGCATAAATAATTTCCATAATTTATCAGAATACTTTTCTAACCCGGAACTTCTTATAATATCTCTTAAGAAGTAAACAACCATGCCCAAAATTAATCAGTTAAATGTATAGTCATAATAAAATACAATTCCACATCAATTTAAATAGAAAATATAATAATTTTCATTACATAAAACTATTCACAAGCTAGGCCCCAACAACATCGTACACCCCTATTATTTTTTCTTTTGATTTTCTTTATGTTTATTTTATTTTTATGATAAATTGTATTCAAGAAAATCATTAATGTTATGTTAATTAATTATGGGCTAAAAAGAAATTTGATTATGTTCTTTACTTTCTAAATTGGATATATGTGTCAATAGGTTCACTTTAGCACATAGTTCTTTTGCTTTAATAGACATTTTCGTTTCTCTATTTCTCTAATATTTTAATGCAAAAACTGACTTTTTTGCCTAGTACATAGTCAATTTGGCATTTATTCTTTAAAAAATTTGTTAATTTTTCTGCATAACTTTTTCTTTCTTTTTTTGTTGTAAAAAATTTATGAGTTAGTACCTCAAATTTAATTGCACATTAAAAGCTTTCAAATTTTTTAGTTTTTATAAAATTAATTAAATTTCATATAATTTTAATTTGGATTATATAAAGTTTTGTATTATATTTTATTTACTTTTGAATATTTTATTATTTAATTCATGCAAAACATGAAGAATGGACTAATTTATCATATATAATATTTAAAAGTTTAACCATATTAATAATCTATTTGGCTCATTTGATTCGCCAACTCATTATGGAATATATATATATATATATATATATATATATATATATATATATATATATATATATATATATATATATATATATATATATATATATATATATATATATATATATATATATATATTATTGGTGGTTAAGACACATGCTCGTGTCTTAAAAATACATATAAATTATTATAATTTCATAAAATATATATTTATTAGAGATCAGAAAAAATTTTAAAGTATTATTAGTATTATTTACTTTTTCTTTTCATTATTTCTTTTTATTGATAAAATTTGCATATATTTATTTTCTTCTTAAAAAAAAATTCTGTAACAACATTACACAAAAAAGTATATGAGAAATATAAACATTCCACATTGTATAGTTCAAAATATCATATCATCATTTCACAATGTAAAACAGTAAAAATTATTATTATTATTATTATTATTATTCTTTAAATCCATATTTATGACTTATTAAAAAAAATTGATAACACACAATGTTACTTATTTTATTAAGTATTATTTTCAGTCAGATAATAAAATTTGTTATATAGTAGGATCACTCAAAAAAAATTAAAAGTTAATTGCACAATTCACGAGAGGAAAAGTGCTTTCAGTGGAAAATTTTCTTTTCATACTAAATTTTTTTTTTCTTTTCTTTTTTCGTTTAATATCCAAATTAACTCCGATTGACCTCAAATTTGAGTGGTAAATTTCTCTCAACCTCTTTTACCTTGTCATAAATTTTATTTTGCAAGAAAGTGCCAAGAAATTGGCTAGAAATTGATTGAACAGTCAGCCTTTCTTTGATGTTTTGGCACTATTTCAGTGGGTTTCAGACGATAGAGTTCCCTCCGTTACGTTCCTCTCATATTAGTCTATAGGTACTTACCTCGCATCCAATCTATGTCAGTAGAATATTTGATGAATTTTTTTGTTAATTTTCTTTACTTTTCAATTTTTGAAATTTTGTGTTGTTTTTTGGTGTATTTGAGGCTATTTTGTGCTCTAATAATTATTAGGAACATTTTGGTATAATTTGTTTATCCGGGTGTTGTGTTTCTAGTGAGGGTTCGGTGGGTCCCACCCGAACTTCGATGGATGAACAATGTCGATCCCGAGATAAATATATGAAACTATTTTTGATAAATAGTATAAATTGTGGTGAACAATTTTTGTAAATAGAGTTTAGTGAAATTTTTTACGAATTTTGAAAAATAAATTCCAGAAGCATTTCGGTGGAAATTTCTTAATTTTCATTTAAATTGGTTAAATTGTTAGAAGTAAATTCATTTAGCCTTAAATGTCATATTTATGATATTTCCAAGTACATTTTATTAATTCCTTAATTTTTATAATTTTCCAGAATTTTGGAGAATGTTTATGAATGTTATTTGTATACATAAACATATTTTAAATAAATATTATTTATTCTAAAGAACTCTAAAGTGGGAGTCGTAGCATTTGGGCAGCCGATAACACATCGACCGGCACGCTCTACCCGTGAGTTAATTTTATAAGATGTCTATTGAAATTATTTATAAATGAAGATTTTTATGCGATAATTATAATATTAAAGTTGATTGCATGAATTTATTTTTTATTATGGATTTTATCGTATATGTGATTTATATATTTATTTTAATATTGTTAAGCATTTAGAGATTATGGATTTATATTGGTTGCATTTTATTTTATTTTATTTTATTTTATTTTATTTTAGAGAATAATTCTTGGAAAAGATGTATTAGTTGGTTTAGTTGATTTTGAGAATATGAATATTATAATAAGCATAATACGTGATTATACTGTTGCCAAGGATTTTGAAAGGCTATTTTAGTTTATTTCATTTCATTTTAATTATTTATGATAGTATGTTTTGGGAGAAATTGGTAGAACATGCTACCTGGTGGGTGTCACTAAGACTGTGTACATACCAATTGATTATAATTTGGCCAATGATTGTGAGCCCTGGTCGAACGTTGCTTTCTAGATAGGATTAGTGAATTGTGAGCCCTAGTCGAGCTTTACTCTATGTGTAGGATTATTTATTATAAGCCCTAGTTGAGCGTTGCTCTCTGGGCATGTATATGTTTGCTAGTTGGACCCTGGTCGAGCTTGCTCTTTGGGTACCACTAAATAATTGGTGTAAAAGATCGACTATGGTTAAACCTTGGTTGAGCTTACTCTTTGGGACTAGCAGTTATTTGCACTTAAGAGAGCCGAAAGACTAATAGATTTTGAGGTTTAGGGTTCTACCATAATTTCTGCGAAACATTTATTTTATATGAATTTCAAATAAGGAGTTTTGCATAAATAGATTTATGAATGTTAGAAAGATATTTTTATAAAACTAATTTTAATAAAATAAATTATTTTTAAATATTTATTTATTTCCTGAATTTATTGGTTTTAAATAAGAGTTTTAAAAGCAACATGCATTTTATAACATTAATTCACTAAATGAAATCTGAGTTACCTCAATGATTTTTTCCAAGATCTTGTGAGTCTACAGGTAGTTCTACTTGTCTACGCTAGACTTGTTCTTCCTCGGCTACTTTATGTATGTCATGATAATGTTTATTGTCTTGTCTTATATTCATACTATAGACACTGTAGTAGTAGTTAAACATTTGATAAATGTATTTGTATTTGATTATTTAAAATTGGGTTTATGTATTATTATGTTGACATATGTGCTTAGCATACATTTTGTGTTGGAGAGTGATATTTGTGACGAACTATTGGAGTATTGTAGTGTGGTGATACTTGGAAAATTTATTTAGGAGTATATTTCCTTGTTTTATAGGTTTGGTTTGTTCCTCGTACATAGGAAACTCTACTAGATTTTTATTAAAATTTTTTTAAATTGAGAAAATTACTGTGAAATTTTTATTAAGACTTACTATGGGTTTCAGAAGTTTCAAGCTATCCTATTCCCTAGTGCCAGTTATGTGCCTTTTGGGTTCGGGTCGTGATAAAGTTGGTATCAGAGCAATGGTTGAATTCCTGCTCTTTTGGTCATTGTTGGCTATCCTTTCTTGAAACTACTGCAATGATTAGGATGATAAATGTCATTTGTTGCCATCATAGCTTCTAGAATTCTGTATGTATGCCAGTCTCCTTGTTATGTCTTGAACCTTGTTGATCTTTACGTCTTTTTTCAAATAAGGCATATGTGAACTGCTCCTACTATAAAGATAGTGTATATGATAAGTAGTTCTTTTAAGGTGAAGTTTCAATTCTAGTTCTAGCCTCTACTCCACCTATTTAGCATAAAGGAAGGCTAAAGGCAGTTGCAACTCAAAGGCCAGAGTAGTTACCGCAAGTGGTGCATGCAGCTTTTGAACAATAACTAGTAGCATTTGTTGTTGGCGTAGCCAGGATTAAAAGGCCTTGGTAGCACTTAACCAAATATATATGACAATTTTTTAGTAGATGCTTTAATGGAAAAATTGGGAGATGTCTAATGTTGATGCAATATTTTTATACTCTATGATAGGTAGAGTTCATTTTGATTAAACAAGAGATGCTTTAGATTTTATCAACATAATTGAGTTATGAATAGGGATATGATACACATACTATTTGAGGATAATGATTAAGAAGTTGTCAGTTTAGATTACAGTACAAGATTGGTTCATGTAGTGAATCTAGCTATATGATTACTAAAACATATTTAGATTTTAAAAAGTAATCCTTGAGATAATTTTGCCCACCTTCAATAAGGGATAATGATGAATGACAATGGTTGTAAGCACTCTTCAATATGTCATTTTGATATTAGGGCTTGGCATGATCCTAGTGCATTGCATCCCTTGTATATCCAATCTTTACTTCAAGAATGGGATGGCAACCATCTAAATTGTTAGTTACATTATTTATAATAACTCCCCTCAATGATGAGTAGGAGACAGATGTAGTCTTTTCAACTTGTCCGATGTTGGTGGAAGATAGAGAGTTATTGGCAGAATTGGAGTTATTTGATATGATTGATTTTGATGCAATTTTAGGAATGGATTGGTTGGCTTAGCATTATGCCACAATGGATTGTCGAGTGAAGGTAATGGTTTTTAGAATTCTAAATGATGTGGAATTTCAGTTTAGAGGTGATATGAGTCAATGCCTCAGAATCTCATTTCTGCAATCACAGCTAGGAAGATTCTTAAAAGAGGGTGTCAAGGTTGTCTAGTTATGTTTCAAGATACAAAGGCAGATAAGGGGGTAGTTAATAATGTGCCAGTGGTATGTGAGTTTCCTGATATTTTTCCTGAAGAATTACCAAGCTTGCCACCAAAAAAAGAGATAGAATTATATATTAATGTTGAACTTAGTACAAATCCTATCTCTATACCACGTTATAAGATGACACCTACAAAGTTGAAGAAGCTTAAAAAGCAATTGCAAGAGTTGCTTGATAAGAGTTTTATTAGACCCAGCACATCTCTTTAGGGTGCACCAGTATTGTTTGTGAAAAAGAAAAATGGTAGTTTCTAACTTTGTATTGACTATACACAATTAAACAAAGTCACCATTAAGAACAAGTATCCTCTTCCAACAATTGATGACTTGTTTGATAAACTCCAAAGAGCTCAATGTTTTTCCAAGATTAACCTAAGGTCAGGGTATCATCAATTGAGAATTAAAATGGAGATATACATATTCCTACATTTCGAACAAGATATGACCATTATGAATTTTTAATGATGTCCTTTGGATTGACTAATGCTCTAGTAGCTTTTATGGACTTGATGAATTAAGTATTTAGGCCATTCTTAGACTGCTTTTATAATAGTGTTTATTGATGATATATTGGTGTATTCTAAAAGTGAATAGGAGCATGCTATACATTTAAAGATGGTGCTTCAGACTTTGAATTGTATACCAAGTTCTCAAAATATGAATTTTAGTTGGATCAAGTGGCATTCTTAAGCCATGTGTATCCAAAGATAGTATACAAGTGGATCCTAAAAAGATTGAAGCCATTACAGAATGTCCAAGACCTATAACGGTTATTGAAGTGAGGAGTTTTATAAGTTTAGATGGCTCCTATAGGAGATTTTTGAAAGATTTCTCCAAAGTAGCTACACCTTTAACAATATTAACTCAGAAGAATGCTAAGTTTGTATGGACAAACAAGTGTGAGGAGCACTTTTAGATGCTTAAGGATAGGTTGACTTTAACTCCAGTATTGACTTTACCTTCAGGAGGTGAAAGGTATACTTTATATTATGATGCTTCTCGAGTAGGATTAAGGTATGTATTAATGCAAAATGGGAGAGTAATTGTTTATGCCATTAGTTAAAGAAATATGAGCAAAATTACCCATTTCATGATTTGGAAATGGCAGCAATGGTATTTGCATTGAAGATTTGGAGGCATTTCTTGTATAATGTAATTTGTGAAATATACACTGACTATAAGAGCTTAAAGTATATTTTTTAACTAAGAGATTTGAACTTGAGACAAAGAAGATGGATGGAACTTTTGAAAGATTATGATTGTTTTATTCTATACTATCTAGGTAAAACTAATGTGGTAGTTAACGCTTTAAGTAGAAAGTCAGAATGAAGCCTTGCTCACATTAGCTTGAAAAGGAGGCCAATCACTAAAGAGTTACATGAACTGATAGATCAGGGATTGTAAAGGAAAGCAACTAAGAAATATCTTTTAGCTCAATCTAAGAAATATTATTTATTCTAGAGAACTATGGAGTGGGAGCCGTAGCATTTGGATAATCGAGGACACGTCGACCGACACACTCCATCCACAAATTAATTTTATAAGATGTCTGTTGAAATTATTTATAAATGAAGATTTTTATACGATAAATATAATATTAAAGTTGATTACATTAATTTATTTACGATTATGGATTTTATCGCATTCATAATTTACTTTTTTATTTTAATATTGTTAAGCATTTTGGAGATTATGCACTTATATTGGTTGCATTTTATTTTATTTTATTTTTGAGAATAATTCTTAGAAAGATGCATTAGTTGGTTTAGTTGATTTTGAGAATATTAATATTACATTAAGCACAATACGTTTTTATACTGTTGCCAAGGATTTTGAAATGTTGTTTTAGTTTATTTCATTTCATTTCATTTTAACTATTTATGGTAAGTATGTTTTGGGAGAAATTGGTAGGACATACTACCTAGTGGCTATCATTAGGACTGTATGTGTACCGGTATTGATTATAATTTGGCCATTGATTGATGGATTAATTGTGCGCCTTGGTCGAGCATTGCTCTCTGGGCGGGATTAGTGAATTGTGAGCCCTGGTCGAGTTTTACTCTATGGGCAGGATTATTGATTAGGAGCCCTAATTGAGTGTTGCTCTTTAGGCATGTATATGTTTGCTGGTTGGATCATGGTCGAACTTGCTCTTTGGGCACCAATAAATAATTAGTGTAAGAGATCAATTGTGGTTGGATCTTGGTTGAGCTTGCCCTCTAAGACCAGCAATTATTTGGACTTAAAAGAGTCGAAAGGCTAATAAATTTTAAGGTTTAGGGTTCTACCATGGTTTCCATGAAATATTTCATTTTGAATGAATTTCAAATAAGGAGTTTTGCATAAATAGATTTATGAATGTTGGAAAGATATTTTTATAAAACTAATTTTAATAAAATAAATGATTTTTAAATATTTATTTATTTTCTAAATTTATTGGTTTTAAATAAGAGTTTTAGAACCAATATGTATTTTATAACTTTAATTCACTCAGTGAGATCTGACTCCTCTTAATTATTTTTCCCAGGATCTCGGGAGTTTACAGTTAGTTCTACTTGTCTGCGCTAGACTTGTTTTTCTCTGACTACTTTATATATGTCATGCTAATGTTTATTGTCTTATATTCATACTATAACCACTGCAGTAGTAGTTGAACATTTGATACATGTATTTGTATTTGATTAGTTAAAATTGAGTTTATGTATTATTAAGTTGATATATGTGCTAAGCATACATTTTGTGTTGGAGAGTGATATTTGTGATGGACTAATGGAATATTGTAGTGTGGTGATAGTTGGAAAATTTATTTGGGAGTGTATTTCCTTATTTTACATGTTTGGTTTATTTCCGATACAAAGAAAATTCTGCCGGATTTTCGTTAAATTTTTTTTAAAGTGAGAATTTTATTGTGAAAATTTTTTAAGACTTATTATAGGTTTCAGAAGTTTCAAGCTATCTTATTCTCTAGTGTTGGCCACGTATCATTTGGGTTTAGTTCGTAACATTATTAATTTATAATCATTCCCCTATGATTTTATAATGATTTATTAAAGCATTTGTAACAGTTTTATTAATTGATTTAACTCATTAAAAGTTATCAAAATTAATAAATATTGTATTACATTTATACATTTTCTCCCAAGTTTTATTGTTATATTGTAACAGTTATTAACTTCTATTAAATTTTATTAGCGATTATTTTAATTTATTATTATATTGTAACAACTCATCAAAGTCTATTTATAATAGCTTTATATGTGAAGGAATTTTTTTTAAAATTTTTGAATTATTTTTCTTTGATTTTAATTTAGTCATTTCTTTCTCATCTTCTTTGTTTTTCTACCTCTATATTTGTATTTCTTCATTTCTGATATAATTCAAAAACTAACAGCCCCTTATATAATATCTTTTATGATAAATATCAATAATCTTAATGATAATATTAAAATTTTTAGTTTTATTTCAATTAAAATTTTTAATATAAATATCATTTTTTTAAGCTCACTACAATTCAATTTTTAAATTTTCAATAAAAAATTATTAAATGTTTTGCTATCTTTTTTTTTCTTCTAACAGAACTCAATTACATGGATTAGTTTAAATTTAGCCTCTATTTTTAGTATTACACTCATAATTAAGATTAATCTTATAATATTTCAAAAGTTTTATCTTTAAAATATGAAATGTGTATTTTTTTTTTATCACATTACAGATGAAAATTGACATCTTATGGTGTATAAAATAAAATGTAAAGCTATTATTGTTGTTTGACTCATTTGTTACCTTATTATTTAAAAATTAGGTTGCTTTAAAAATTTTCTACTCGCTATTTAATTTTTTTAGTTATGATTTTATAGTCATTTATTGAATTATCAATAAAATTATTTAGAAGTAATAAATTTATAATATTGTAAAAAAGTATTTGTAAGATATTGTTTCTTGCATTGCAAGCAGTTTTTATTCCTTAGAAAGAGATAGGGATGAACCTGAGACTTGGAGGGAGTTTGTCAAAGAGGGCATTATTTCTAACATAGTGTGGAAGAGTGATGATGCTGAACATGTCCGACCAATCAAGTTTCTGTTCCTCTGACAATACAAAGGATTGACCAAAACCTTCTTGACTGTTTGGTTGCTGCCATAATTTCTTCTTCTGCTCATAAGAAAGTTGGAACAATTTCTCTGTTTCCAACGTCAATCCCTCCAGCAAACTAGTGCTGATTCTGTGGTTGACAATCTGCTTTTCAACTGAAATCTAATTAGCTACGAAAATAATTCTATAATTTTTACATGGTTCTTGCGAGTAATTTTCTACATGGACCTTGAGAACATAATGAGTGTAAGTTTTTACAAATATAAAATTAATTGGTTTATATGTCACTAGAAATTTCATCTCAATCACCTGATTCTAATATCATATCACACATATGAACATATAAATAGGGTTATAACTATCCAATATAAATGCAGTTGGCTTCTTTCAAGGCCTCAGACGTGCGATTCACTCAGATCTCCAACAAATTCGTCAATTATTATAGAATACAAAAGGTGGTTTAATAGTATAAGTTTCCGTGGAATTTCTATGTAATGACATTTACAGTAGTTTCTTATTCGAATTCTCGTTATTAAGTCAATTTTTCTTGAGTCATAATCAGTATCACTGATGAAGCATGAATAAAAATCATTTTCATAACTAATATAGTGTAAAAATATTTTATAGTTTCGTAAACAATAAAAATAAAAAATTACAATCTATTTTGAAAACGTGAAATTAAATTGTAGTTTCCAATATAACTAGCTATTGGGCAATACTTTTAGAACATTTTGGAGATTTGGAGCCGCGTTTTGGAGTGGAGATTTGAAACAAATGAAACTTACAATATGGGTCGGAGCAAAAACAAATTTTGGAGATTTATATTAATTTTTTGTTTCTATATTAATTTAAAATTAATATTTAACAAACTAATAGTAAAGAAATATACATATTTTATTCTATATTAAATATATTTTAATAATAGTACTGTTTTTTATATTTTTTATTTTAAGTTTTATTTTAATCTTTATATTTTAATAATTTTATAATTTGAAAATATAAGGTAAGATAATTGTAAATTTTACTATAAAAATTTGTAAATTTAAATTTTATTTTATGATTAAACATATATTAAAAATTAACTGATGGGTGTATTTATTTTATTTCAAACAATTAATCAGCATTTAAAATGCCAAGTTAGCATTTAAAAGTAAATATCTAATGCAACATCCGTGAAGATAGCAATTGTGTGTGCAGAGATGTAAGCAATCACTAAACTTTTGTATTTGATTAAAATTTGGTTGCAAAACTTTACTTTCTATCTTTTTAGATATTAAATTTCTATTTATGTTTCAAGAGTAATTTTTATAATATTTTTTGCTTCATTAACAATTTAGCATTACCATTATAATTCAAAATTTGAAAATAGCATGCAAATAAGTCCATGTCTTTTATATTCATATAGAATTTAATGGAAAAATTAAAAATTATTTTGAGGGACAAATACTTTTTTCCTAAAATTATGTAAAAATATTACTTGATTAGAGAACTAAGCAAATATCCATATTTATCTTCATTTTTATTTTTTGTATAATAAACTACAAATTAATAAAATATGTGTATAATACTATTATATGTAAAGATTGAAATATTATTTTAATTTTTTACATATAGAATTTGACATATAAAAAACTATACATTAATAATAAAATATTTGTATAATATTGATATATTTAAATAAATCATTACTACAATTTAAGAATGATATATGGAATTATTTATATACTATTTTTAAATTTTAGACTAAAATTGTAATATTGAATCGATTATGTAGCGAACAATTTTATATGAACTACATATGAAATCTAAATAAATTTTTGATAACTAAAAAATACAAATTAAAATTTTGTAACTAAATTGTAATTAAATACAAAGTCTAGTTACCATATAATTTGCCCAGCAAATTAACCAACAAATTACATCTTGAAACTTCTAATTTCTGCAATTGTGGTTCTCTAAGTACAAGTAAGCATAATCTGTCTAAGTTTTATATTATACAAAGTGTAGAGGAATTGCTTTTCAAGTTCTCTTTTTTACAAATTGTAATAGTTTTGTCAAATATATATTTCATAAATATTGGGCTGATGTGACATTGATTTTCTGATAATAGAACACCGATTTACAAACCATGTTTTTTAATCAATTATGGAAGGATTAATTATAGTGCATGTGTCAGAAACGTGTGTGTGTATGTATATATATATATATATATATATATATATAGAAGTCTAGATCTAACACGGAATTTATTAATGGATTGGTAGATTCCATAAAATTTGTTGTTGAGAAATAGCTGTAAATGAGGTCATTTATTGTCCCTGCAAGAAATGTTACAATAGATTCTCCTTTGATGTTGAAACTGTTCAAGGCTCATTTGGTGTCGGATGACTTTCAATACAACTATTATAGATTGTTATTTCATGATGAAAATAATTTTATATCATCAAACAAAATGAAATAATAATCCAAATGATATTTTTCTAAGGAAATATTTGGTTTATATTTCGAAATCAAAATCGGAATGAAAATGTAAATGGAAATGGGAATAAAAAAAATAAAAAAAGAAATAAAAATTTAAAAAAGATATTTGATTGTAATGAATGAGAATTAAAATTAAAATTTCTTTTATAAAAAATATTTTTGTAATTATTTTTTATATATTAAAAATTAATATTATAATTATGTACTATAAAATATTTATTTATAAAAATATTATTATATTTAAAAAAAAAGAATAAAAATTATTTACCTTTGATAAATATTTTTTTATTCAAATATTTAATTCATATTTTTATTAATTTATATATTTCACTTATATATTTTAAAAATAAATATTAATATTTAAATATGTGACCAACTTATAATTAATTTGACTTGTTTCATAAGAGAATAAAAAATTATTCCCTAAGAACAAAAGGAAAATGATAATTTCCACTGATAGAGAAATTACATTCTCATTTTAGAATTAATTATTTTGATTCTGATTTCCACCTCATTTTTAACCAAACAAACACTTCTAAATATGCAAACATGCCATAATGGAGAATATCAAATGAGTGAACTAATGCAAGATACATTTGGAGTTAGACATGTGCTTAGTCTAGAAGATGGTAACATGACTCATGAAGAAGAGGCAGGCCCACAATTACCAAATTCAATTTAGCAGTAGTGCATGATGCTCAGCCAGTTGTGTCGGATTGTTATAGGAAATTTAAAAAAATTGTGATGTCTAAGTGTGACTAGGTTGATGTAAGAACAACAAGTGGAATGAAAACAAGATTTAAATGGGTGTAAATTGATGATTTTTTTCAAGATCTAAATGTTTAGAAGACGATCCATTTGTATTCTCATCTCAATCAAAACATGATTTTTATCCAAAATGCAATGGTTGGTGTAAAATAATATGTATAAAACTGAGAGACTCTTATATGGGATTGGGATCACAACATGAAGATGATTATAGTTACACTGACTGCATACCTATTCAAAAATCAATTTAGCAATATTATAAAATCAGTTCAAGCAAGCATCAATCCAAGTTTTCTTTCAGTTTTATGTAGTCTATACATGTATTGATTTCTTACACTCTTGTAGATTGTTATTTAGATAAATAAATTTGACATACTTGTCAATCATTTAACTACATGCACATGTTTGTGTATATATATTAATATTAATTGTTGTGCCATTTTTTGGTCTCCATTATTGAAGCTCTGTCTAACCTTCTTTTTTATTTGCTCATGCATATTTATATCAAATAAATGTAATGTAAATTGATGTAAAGTGGAGCTAACCTTTTTCTTTTTAATGCACTTCACCAATTTAATAAAGAAAAACGCAACTATGATCTTAACATGGTTACTATAAATACAATTATTCTCATATGCGAAAAATATGATATTTTATTTGGAAAAATATGATAATTTTTTCTTGTTGCAGGACTGCTGTAAATGACAAGAAGCAAACGTTTAAAAGACGTTTAGATTAGTTAAGAAACTAATGTTGGGCAACATATTGAAGTTAACCAGCCTAACTCTGATAAAGATACTCAACCTCCTAATAGTTTATTGGATGGTACTTAAACACAAGAAGATGAGATAGAGAATGAAGTTTATGACGACATTCAAATAAAAGATAATTTTAAATGTTTTTTTAGTTGAAAAATATTATTTATATTTGGGTAAAATTTAGTTCTTAATCTTAAAAAATAGATTTACAAGGTTACGTGCATAAAAAGCGAGGAGTCACATGTGCAAAAGATGTTAAGACATTGCCAATAGGATAAAAAAAATTATTGTCCGATGTAATATTATGGGGCAACCAATCAAAAGAGATGGTTTGGCATAATTACAAGAAAAAAAAAATTTGTTCCATTAAATACTCAAACTGGAAGGAAATGTTTAAGGAAGAAAAAAAAAAGACATACTATGAGAATTAACTATGATAATTTTTCTTATATATATATTTTTTAATTATTTCAATGTACTATACAAATAAACTGCAGTAGCATAAGAGTGACAATCTTTACATTTTGTTTTCTCCAAATACATAATATCTTCCATACGTATTAATTTTTTCTATGATTTAACTTTATTTAATTAATGGTTTGTTGTAGAAATACTTTAACCTTCCAAATAATATTGATATTAAAAGTTAGGTATTGCAATCAATTTTAAAAAAGTGGAAGATTATAAGTTTGAACTAAATGTGAAAAATCTATTTCCTTAATGTCATCAACGGAAGAAATTTGTACAATATTGATATTTTTAAAAATCACAGGTAATATTTTTAACAATGAAAATATCAAAATACTATTAATTTATGCATCTTATATGGTTGGGCTTAAAGATTTTTTTTTTTTTTCAGAAATTGTCAGCAAACCGGAAAGCAACAAGGGTATATCATACTGAAAAATAAAATCCAGAGAAAAAAAGAGAAAATTTAAGGGAAATATTTTTCCATAATATTCAAAAAAGGGTTACTCCCCTTATATATACACATAGGAATCCTAACAACAACCTAATTAGGAATAGAATAACATGCTAAATAGAATAGAACTTTATTCCTAATTGTATACAAATATTTACTTTCTAATATATACAATAAAAATATTTACTTCCTCAACACTCCCCCTCAAGTTGGTGAATGTATGTCAATCATTCCCAACTTGCCAAGTGCGTTGTAGAATGTTTTTTTGGATACAGCATTTGTGAGGATGTCAGCTAGTTGAGTCTGAGATGAAACATATGGATGATCAATTTTCCCTTGGTTCAGATGATCTTTTATGAAATGTCTGTCAACTTCTACATGCTTAGTTCGATCATGTTGAACCGGATTGTTTGCAATTGCTATAGCTGCCTTGTTATCACAATGTAACAAAATAGGCTTCAGATGTTTTAATCCCAGATCTTGAACAACTCGCCTTACCCAGAGCAACTCACATACTGCATGAGTCATTCCTCTAAACTCAGCTTCAACGCTTGACCTTGCTACAACTTTCGGCTTCTTACTTCTCCAAGTGACTAAATGATTTCCAACAAATGTAAAGTACCCGGATGTTGATTTTCGATTAGTTCGATCTCCAGCCCAATCAGCATCAATATAGCCAGTAATTCCATAATCCTTATTCCTCCCAAAGAATAACCCTTTACCCGGAGAAGACTTTAGATATCTTAATATTTGGTATGCTGCATTCATATGTTCTCTACTCGGAGAATGCATGAACTGACTCACAACACTTACTGCATAAGTAATGTCTGGCCAAGTATGAGATAGGTAAATCAACCTTCCCACCAACCTTTGATATTGATCTCTATCAATTGGAACTTGATCTTTAAGGACTGAAAGTCCATGGTTGACTTTAATGGGAGCCTCGGCTGGCTTACAATCAAACATCCTCGTCTCTGTTAGTAGGTCCATTACGTACTTTCGTTGGCAAAGAGAAATTCCTTAAGCCAATCTTGCAACTTCAATTCCTAAAAAATACTTCAAGTTACCCAAATCCTTAAGTTCAAACTCGGATGCTAACTGTCTTTGCAAGATTGTTGTCTCACTCGAATCATTTCCAGTGACCACCATATCATCAACATATACAATCAATGCGGTGACTTTACCTAACTTCTGTTTGATGAATAGTATTTGATCAGCATCACTTTGCTTATATCCAAGCTTCCTCATAAAGGTTGAGAGTTGTCCAAACCATGCACGAGGTGATTGCTTGAGTCCATACAATGCTCTCTTTAGTTTGCATACTCGGTTAGTACATTTAGTTCCGGGTGGTGGATCCATATATACTTCTTCATCTATGGTTTCATTCAAGAATGCATTCTTTACATCAAATTGTCGCAGCGGCCAGTCCAGATTAGCAGCTAAAGAAATAAGGACTCGGATGGTATTTATTTTTGCTACTGGGGCAAATGTATCTTCATAGTCAATTCCATACTTCTGAGTATACCCCTTTGCTACCAACCAAGCTTTATATCGATTTATGCTTCCATCGGGATTGAGTTTGATGGTGAATATCCACCTACACCCCCATCATTTTCTTTCCTTCTGGAAGAGGAACAAGATCCTATGTCCGGTTCTTCTACAATGCCTCCATTTCATCATTTATAGCTTTCTTCCAATCCGGATCATCTAAGGCTTCCTACACATTACTCGGAATAGATATAATAGATAATTGATTTATAGTAATTGCATGTGAGTTAAACAAACGGTTGGTTGATCTGAAGTTATTGATAGGGTATTTAGCTTTGGTATGAAGGTCTGGATCATATTATTTTTTTGGAACCCCTCTATTGATCCTAAAAGGATAACAAGGCTCAGTATTTGAAATTAAAGGAGATAAATTTACCTTATTATGCACCGCATCCTGAGTTTCTTCAGCTTCTGGTATAGGTTAGGAAGATGTACTCTCTTGATTACTCGAATTTTCTTTGATGATCTGTCCGGGTGAGATGCTCGTACTCGGAACATCAGATGTCTGTCCGGGTGAGATGCTTGTACTCAAAACACCAAATGTCTGTCCGGGTAAGATGCTCGGAACACTCAGAATATTTAAGAGACTCGGGAGACTCAAATTCAGAACACTCAGAATGCTATCTTCAAGCTCAAAAAAGTTCAGATTTTTCTCCCCCTAAAGAGAGCACTCAGAGTGTGAGAAGAACGGGCAATTTTCATGAAACCAGACATCCCAAGTGATATACATCTTTTTTGTATTCGGATCATAACACCGATATCCTTTTTGTAAATCCGCATAGCCAACAAAGATACACCGAATAGCTCGAGGGTCTAATTTTTCAAGTGTCTGATGAACATATGCTGAGCATCCAAAAACTCAAGGTTCGAGATTATTGAAGGGTGGAGATATGACAAGTTCCTGAAGTTTCTGAAGAGGAGTTTTAAAATCGAGTACTCGTGATGGTGTCTGGTTTATGAGGTACACAGCGGATCGAACAACTTCTCCCTAGTATTCTCGAGGAATATTCATGTCAAACAGTGATGCTCAGACAACTTTCAATAACTGCTGGTTCTTTCCGTTTGACTATACCATTCTGTTGAGGAGTGCCGACATAAGATGTTTGGTGGCGAATGCCCTTATTGTGGCAGAAATCATTGAGAATTGAGTTAACATACTCCCTACCATCATCAGACTGTAAGACTCAGATTTTACTCTGGTATTGTGTAGCCACCATATTGTATTGGTCCCTGAAACTTGGAGCACACATCTCCTTTATTGGAAAGTAGTGATACCCAGGTCATCTAGGTACATTCATAAATAAACGTTACAAAATATCGAGCATTAGATAGAGTAGGAATCTGAGCAGGTCCCTATACATCAGAATGAATGGTCATAAATGGAATTGAATTTTTATTATAACTCGGTACATAAGAAATTCGGTGGCCTTTTGCCAATTCACAAACATCACACTAAAATTCCGAGTCTGTAGTATGTAAAATAAATTTAGTTTTATTCATCTAAGATAATGAAAAGAGAGATGCCCAAGACGACAATGCCACAATATCACTTGGTTTTTACTCGAGCAACTTCTACCAACCATATTAACTTGACTTGACTTCCGTTTTGAATCATCATGCAACTCAAGATAGTATAACTTTTCATGTTTAACACTAGAACCAAGAATCCAGTGCGTTGTAATGTCATGAAATACACAATAATTAGGCCAAAATTTGACAGTACAATTCAAGGTTTCAGTAATTTGGCCACATATAGTATATTGCAAGAAAGAGATGGAATAACAAGAACAGTATCTAAATTAAGAGTCGGAGTTAGATACTGATCCCTCATGAGTGACTGGTGCTATTCCTCCATTAGCAGTTAGAATATTTTATTGGGTTGATGGACGGATATATGTAAGATGGTGGGTGGAGTTTGTCATAACGATCAGTAGCACCTGTATCAATAATCCATTTATTATTTCGAGTAAGATTTGTCATACCTGAAGTGGTATCAATATCACCACTTGGTTTAATAGAAGTAGCAATTGCAGCCTTGCCGAGCTTCTTACGAGGCTTTTTATTGAAATCCCACCATTCCGGATATCCCACAATTTCATAGCACCATTCCTTGGAGTGTTCAACTTTGCCACAATGAATACATGCGTATGTGATGGGCTTACTCGGTATTTTTCCTTTGAACTAGGGGAAGAGTCTGAGCTGCTACAAGTACAGAATGGTCTGGCAGTATCTTTAGCTCTTCCATTGTATGTCACTGGTTATGATCTCGTCGAACATATGCATAACTAGACTCAAAATCAAGAGGTGGATCCTTCCGGAGTATTTCACTCTAAGCATTATTAAATTCAGAATCAAGCCCGGCTAGGAAAATATGTGTTCGAAAGCCTGGTAATATGTTTATGGAGTGATACTACTCTATTAACATCCTCCCCTTGTGCACATGTCCGGGTATCAATTTCCTGAAATATTCCAATCAGTTCATTATAGTATACAAGTAATGGCTTACCATTCTGACGTGTAGTGAATGATTTTCTGTTCAATTCAAATAACTGAGTTTAGTCTGATCCATCATAGAAGGTTTTTGAGAGAGCATCCCATATCTCCTTTGCTTTTGGAAGACGAATGAATCTCTGCATCAATGTCGGACTCATGGAGTCAATCAGCCAACTTTTTACTCGATTATTATCAAGGAGCCAAGTTTCCAACGCTTTATCTCCTGCTGGTGGCTTTAGTGTAGTGCCATTAAAAAAGCCAGATTTATTTCTGGCTCCAATTTGCATCTCCATGATCTATGACCATAGAGTATAGTTCGTATCATCAAGAATAATTCTTGTCGGAAAGAGAGAATTATCTTGAAGGGTTTGAATAAAACTGGATATTCCATGGGATATAATGGATATGTTTTCGGTGGTCATGATTTTGAAGATTCAAAGGATTCAAGAGAAAAATACGATTTGGAAGAATTCAATAAAAAAATTTGATTTCAATGGGTATGCTCTGATACCATGAAGAATAAAATTCAGAGAAAAAGAGAGAAAATTTAAGGAAAATATTTTTTCATAATATTCAAAGAAGGGTTACGCCTCTTATATATACACACAGGAATTCTAACCACAACCTAATTAGGAATATAATATCTAACTAAATAGAACAGAACTTTATTCCTAATTGTATACAAATATTTACTTCCTAATATATATAATAAAAATATTTACTTCATCAACACATACAACTCACCACACTTATGGTTCTAAACGTTTTCCAAGGGAAAGAGATGAATATGCATAATTGAATTTAAATTTTACTATTATTATGATAATATTGCGCATGGCAATCATAAATTAGATTGCTATTTATTTTGACTTGGAGTGATATTATGGCAGGAATTGAATTTATTGTGCCTGGGAATCATATGATTAAATAACATGAATAATTACAAATATAGTTTTAAAAAATTAATAATTTAACGTTATAATCCAAAATTTTTTATAAATTATTAAATTAAATTTCTAATATATATAGTGTTAATAATTATTTTATTAATTTATGATATTTGATTATTTATAAAATTTAAATTTAAAAATTTTAACGTCGAATATTATTTTAATATTATTACTATTATTTTGAAATTAATTAGTGACAATTAATATTTGAACATTACTATTTATGTAACTTTATTAAATTTAAATTAATTGTTGAGTATATATATATATATTGTCGGTGAAAATAATTGTGAGTAAATATTTTAATTTGAAATTATTATATTTTGTCCTTTTATAAAAAAAAGGGACAGGTCATTTTTTTTGGGACATTTCTTCTTCTTCTCTATTCTTTTTCTCTTCCTTTCTTCCTTCATAGCCATCCATGCAACCCACGCTGACCACCACCACCACCATCGATGTTGCCGCTAAAGCCACCATCTCGCCACACCTGACGTCGCCAGCAGCTCGCCATCGCCAGTTGCCACCTTTTCTCTTCTCTTTCTCGGTTTCTTCTCTTCGCTGAATTGCTTAGGAGCATGCTGGCGAAGATTTCAGTTGTCTAAGGACGAGCTTGATAGCTCGGTCTCTTCCTCTCATCTTGGGCTACAATTCTCCCAAGGTAATTCATCCAATTATCACGGATTTCCACATCAATTTTAAGGAAATTATTCTAGGTTTCAGTTTTTATTTTTGGTTAATTGAATTTAAATTTGGTTAGTTTATGTTAAATTGACTTAGGATTGTTGAAATTGGTGTTATAAGTTTATATGTAATTAGCTTTAATTTTAGAGATGATTTTTGAAATAGTAGTATTCCAGGGCTCGGAGTTATTGTTCTGCGACCCGGAAAATATTTTATATTTTTAATAAATCTTACTAATTATTTTAAGTAAGTTTCATGAAGGAAGTTTGTTGAAATTATACACCAAATTTTAATTATGCATTTTTGAATGTTTATGTCAAAATTAAATTTTGAAAAAATAATTATAAATTAGTGATTTTATTATTTTAAGTAAATTATTGGCACTTATGATATTTTAGGCAGATTTGGAGTAATAAATAGTATTAAAATAATTTTTATAATTTATTTCCTATTTGCTAATTTATATTAATTTTCAAAAATAATAGAATAATAAACTTATTTATTATTTTTAAAACTTAAATAAGTTATTTGTTGATTTTGTGAGATATTAAGTAATTTAAATAGTTATTTGCAATTAATGTAAATTTAATTGTAGAATTTGAATTAAGTATTTTTATTGAAGAATATTTAAATATAAACTAGAATTTTACTAGTTATTGGAAAATAAATATGTTTTATGTTTCATTATGAAAATAAATGAATTTGTGGTATTTAAATGAGATTTTATGATTTTTGGCGATTTAAAGAAAATTATATTATTTTATTATTTATGTGAATTATGATTCTTTTGGACATTTAGTGCATTTCAGGAGCCGAATCTGAGACTGGGTGATTGTGTGAATATTCAAAGTGTGTTTTCATATAGGAATGACTCTACTTTAAATAAAGAGATGTTCGTTTTTCAGAGGAGACTCTATCGAATTTTCGATAGATTTTTCGTAAAATGTGACATCAGTTTGTTTCGAACTTCTAATTTTTAGTTGACTTTTTGTCTTTGGTCGAGTCAATTTCATCAATTCTATAGTTTTCATAATTTTCTGAGTATTTTCATGCATTTAATTATTTTATGTTACAAGCATATTTTAAATAAATATTATTTATTTTAAGGAACTTCAGGATTCGAGCTGAAGCACCAGGGCAGCAAAGCACGCGTCGCCCGACACGCTCAACCTGTAAGTTAATTTTATGAAATGTGTGTTGCACGTACTTTATTATATTTTCAAATAATTAATATAGTAAAGAAATTATTATGTGATTGATTTATGAATATATTTATATTTCTATATGAATGATCATTTCTTCTATATTTGTGAGTAATAATTGAAAGCATGCTTATAGAAAAATTAATTTCATTATGTTTTATTTAATTATTATTTAATTGTTTTATTTTATTTATTTAATTATTTATAATTTAAATTGATTTGGAGATAATGGTATAATGTGTTATCTAACGGGTGTCATTAAGACCATATATGCATGGGTAAGATCTCAGTATATGTTTAAATTGTGAAATATGTCTGATGGAGCATGTGCTCTCAGGCAAGAGTAAATGGTTAAAGGTCAGTGGAGCTAGTGCTCTCGGGCCGAAAAAATGGATGTAACTTATTTGAGTTTACTCTCGGAACATCAATATAGAATAAGAGAAATGACTATGGCAGTGACTCGGTTGAGTTTGCTCCTGGGACAACAATTACTTGGATTAAAGAGAACTGAAAGGCTATAAGAATATTGGTCTAGGTGTTCTACCAGGTTTTTCACAAAAATAATTATTTCATATATTTTTTTACATGGATGTTATATTAAATTAATTTAAGAATTATAAATAGATTTTATTTAAATATTATTGTGAAAAGTAAATGATTTTAATGATTATGGTTACTTTATTTATATTTATTTAAAAAAAGGCTTTAACAAATGTTTTATAACTTGGCATGTATTTTATAGAATTAATTTACTCAGTGAGATTTGATTTCTCTCAATTTATTTTTTTAGAACCTTATAGTCAACTTTCTAGTGTTCCCTATCTGCACCGGATTCATTCTTCACGGGTTGCGCTATATATGTTGGATTGATATAGTATTGTATAATTAAATTTTAGACACCGCAGTAGTTATCTATGAAACTGATGTTATTTGTATTATGACTTGAGATGTTATAATATTTGAAAAATATTATTATAAGTATTTGATATTGTGCATTTATTATTAGTTTATTGTTTATTGTATTGTTTTTATTTTGTGAAAATTTTTTAAAGTTTACTATGAGTTTCGAGTACTTTATAGTGTCGGTGTCGGTTATGTACATTTGGATTCATGACTTTTAAATTTTAAATTTACATAGATAGATATTTGAGGTATAAAAAAATGTGAGGTAAATTTGATTTTATTACTTTATACAGAAATATTCCACTTTTTCATGTGGATAGCTCACATCTTTATTTTGTATTTAATTCAACCCAAACCATTTTATAAATTAGTAATTAGATTAAATTTACCTCACATTTAAAAATATATAAGATACAAAATTTTAACAATAAAATTTTTGGGAAATTTTTTAAATAAGAACTTTTTTTTAATCTCTATATATATATAATTCTTATATTTTCAATCTTTCTTTTACTCACATACCTTTTAGGGCTATTAACATCTATTGATGAAAATTTTTAAAAAATTAAATTTATTAATTTTTCTAAAATTGCAATCATAATTATTTAATTATATACATGAGTGCTATTTGGTTATTATAGAAAAGTTGAATAGATGCAACTTAATTCTTTAGTTTTGAAGTATAACAAATAATTGATCATTTTGATTTAATTTTTGTAAAATAATATACAAATTAATTATATTTTTCTACATTTAATTTTTTAATTTTATAATTTATAATTTAAAATAAATATTTATTCCTAAAAAATGAAAAATTTAAATTTCATTTTTATTAATTTTTATTTTATGTATTGCAAAATTTGATAAATTAGACCTACTTAATTAATATATAAAATTTCAAGGTGAATTAGTTAAAAAAAAATTAACTGAATTGAAATTTGCTATAAAGATAATCTGAACTAACTGATCAGATTTTCGAAGTTGGAGTAATTGATTAAAAAATTAATTTATAGGATGATTGGCCAACACATCCAAATTTAAAGAGCAAATTAGCACTTGAGCGGAAGCAGAGATATCTTGTTACCTTTAAATTAATGATTGGCCAATTAAGAAGTCCAGTCTCTCATAGAAAAGTAGACATTAATAGAATATTATAAATTAATAATCCGAGCCATGAGGATGGCCTCTCCACTTTAATTAATTAACTATAATGTTTCAATTCATATCAAATTATTAATGGAGCCGACTTAAGAACTTTCTACAAAACTAACATTAACACAATATTTTCGAAAGAAGTAAATGCATGTGCATGTACCTGGAAGAATCCCCACTCCTTGCAGGCAGAGTGCAACTTCTCCAACTC